>CM047391.1:19025366-20397500 GCA_026123125.1 Chironomus striatipennis
AATCCTTTTGTTCTTGTTCAAGGTGTCAACTCCTGAATTTTTGCCCAGAAAACCAAAGCAAATTGAAGAAATGAGTACTTAAATGGAGGTTCTGAAGCCCCTTCTGACCCTCCGCTAATTATGCAGATTTAATTAACAAAGTAGCACCTAACAAATGACTTTTATAATTTCACAATAAATAACAGCTTCTCATTAAACATTCACATCCACCAGAATGCCTTACCGTGAAGGACAAATTTACTTAATTTCACAGAAAAAAAATACCAAAAATGGATACGAACAGCATTTAGGTTACACAGCAGTCTCCCATTCACATAACACATGATCTCAATTTATCTATTCATAACATCACCCGCTATACTATATATGTTCATTAACCATAACATTACGCCCCTCATTCTTCTTGCTTAATCTTTTTCCATCCCTCCACCAACTGCTTCCTTAATTCATCTCTCAAACCCCCCACTTTTCATGCCATTAAGCAGTGACATTCATCTCGTTCACTTTACGTCACAACAACAACAACAAAAACAGCAAAAATTTCTTCATCTTAAGTGCCTATCATATCTAATATTACGTTCCTATCGTCATAGGAGAAAGAATAGGAAAAAAAATGCTTAACATGAAGAAAAATTGCGTTTGAGTCCAAAATCATTTATTATTTTGATTGCAAGTTTTTTTCTTTTTTCGCTGTTATTTGATTTTTTTTTTTAATTTTAAGATTTTGCAACTTTTGTGTGTTACTAATGCTGTTCAGGGTGTCATCTCTTAACTTAGTCAATAAGTCCACAAAAAACTCCAAAACCTTAAAAAAATACAAGGCAAAAAAAGAGCTACAAAATGTTAAACCAATGCGACATTTCTTGTGGAAATGAAAATGAGATGTGAAAAATTGTTTCATATTTCATCGACATGGAAAGCAAAATTTTTTCTTCTTTTTTATCCTCATTTTCTTTTATGCTTTATGTATGTGCTTTTCTATTTTAGGTTAATAGAAATGAATTCATAAGACGAGATGTAAAGCTTGGAAGCACACAACAACAAAAAAAAAGAAAGATTTTTTTTTATATTTCCATCTTGTTATTGAGTTGTTTTTTGGTTGTGATTGGTGAGAGGGGCATGCAACTGGGTTAGATTTGATTGAAAGGATATTTTTTAATTTTTTCGGTTGAAAATTTAAATAATATACTGGGGTGTAAATTTGATAATTTGATTAAATAAATTTTTGTTAATGGGTCGTTCATAAATGAATAAATGGGAGAGCGAGGAGGCAGGGGCGTAGCCAAGAATTTTTTTTAAGGTGGGTTTTGCTACTTTGCTACTCTTCGATGTGTTTTTTTTTTCTTTTTTGGTTCGAATCTTAAAAGTTCAATAGTGTGAATTTCGCGAAAATAGGGCAGGGGGGGGGTGGATCCTGGCTACGCCCCTGGAAGGAAAATAGGTCCAAATTTTGTAAAGTTTGTGCGTCAATGCTTCATTTTTTATGAAAATTTGTGAGTCAATGCTTCATTTTTTAACGAACACCCATGAGTCGACGCTTCATTTTAACGAAAATTTTTGAGTCATTGCTTCATTTTTAACGAACTTTTATGAGTCGACGCTTCACTTTAATGAAATTTTGTGAGTCAATGCTTCATTTTTAACAAACTTTTATGAGTCGACGCTTCATTTTAACGAAAATTTTTGAGTCAATGCTTCATTTCGTTTTTAACAACATTTATAAGTCGATGCTTCAATGTAACGAATGTACATGAGTTAAAGCTTTATTTCATAACAATAATTGCAAGTCAATGCTTCATTCTACACCAAAAAATTCTGAGTCACCGCTTCATGTTTTTTTCATTTAAAAATCAACAAAATCCTAAGTTACAACACCCTCACATCTTCAAATCTTTTTCTTCTTTTTTCAGCCTCTCATATTCATTCATATACATATGAAATATGAGTGAGACCATCAAATGGATATAAACAGAAGCAAAAAAATAAGAAAAATGGGTTGAAATTGAAGTTGACAACAGAAAAGAAATGGAAAGAAGTAACATAATCCATCCAACAATATATCCATTTAATAATAAACATTTAAGGTTATTGGCTGATAAATTTCTCTCTCTCTCTCTCTCTCTCTCTAGCTTGCATTTGACCTTCCACAATGACAAGTTTGTTCTGTTTATGACAAATTGAATAAGTAAAAATGGATTTTCATTATGAAGAGAAAAATAAAAGTTTCTCTTTTTTTGTTGCTTTATCTTGTCGATAAGATATTGAATTTGTTTGCTTGCAGATATTATAGCTTTACAAACTCAAATAAATCTTGGTTTGAATAATCTCCAGTCAGAAGCAGACAAGCAAAAACCTCGAACAGATTTCAGGGAATTTTTAATATTGTTGAGTTGCATTTGGCAGTTGAGATGTCGTTTTTTTTTTGTGGAGTTTTAAGATTGTCGATAAATATTAATAAATTTTTAATGGCTTTTCGAAGACTGTCAATTTAAGCGTGTTTTGCAGGGATGCAGCCAGAGGAGGGTCCCAAGTGGTTTTTTACCTCCCTCTTCCCCATCCTAAAAAAATGCAGTTTTTGAAAAAAAAAAATGCATTTGAATCCCCCTTAAAATTTTTTTCCTCAATACAAAAAAAAATTGGAATCCCCCCATACCCATTCGAAAAATTTCAGAATACACCACTGCGCTTCTAGTGTATTGTCATAATTTACGTCAATTTTCACAAACAAAATTAATTTTTATATGTTTTAAATACTGGGGGGGTCACAATTTGAGTAATTGTAAAGTTACGGAAAAAATTTACTCAAATCCCAACGAATGCGAACAAGAACTCATTTTCGATATTTTGTACTTCATTTTCGAACGCAGGAAAAAATAATTCAAATTTCAAACTTCCGTTAAAACATATTTATTTTTTAAATTGTAATTTAACAAATTAATCGTGTTCATTTCCTACGATATTATTAGATTATGCATATTTTATCACTTTATCACTGCTTTAAGTTGGAAATGAAGATTTTTGCCATAATTAATTTTACAGCATTTTCGAAACATGTTCGAAATTCTTTCTAAAAAAATGCGGGAAGTTTTAAGATTATCGAAATCAACTTCTACATAATCTGTTCGCAGTCGTTGGCTCAAATCGAAGCGTATGGAAAATGACCGTTAAAATAAGAAAATTTAAATTTTTGTATGGGGACAATTTAGTTACTCAAATCGAGTCTCGAGTCAACTCAAATCGAGGCCTTCCCAATATTAAAATTGCATTTTTTTTAAACTTTGAATAAAAAGCAATAAAAAAATCAATTCTTGTGTTATTTTTCTGAAAAACTAGAAAACTAGTTTTCTTGCTACTTTAAGCTTACAAAAAACAATAATAATAAATAATTTTAAAAAAAGTTATAATCCCTATCCCATATCAACCTATCAAAATCGAAATAAATTTAATATTTTATCAAATAATCCTGTAGCTATCTCAGCATCCAGTATCACAAACACACACACAAAAAACTATGTCGATAGCAAACAAAAATAAAAATTTAAGTCAAATTTGCATTTAAACTTTTCTATTTTTTTTTATCTCTAAACAAACATTTTTTTCCTGCCTGTGCGTTTTGAGAGTTGAACTAAAAAAAGTGGCCAAAAATCAGTGGTTTTGCTGTATTTTTAGCGCATTTTTGCAAAAAATGACGCTTATAGTTTCACTTTGTTCGGCTGGCTGGCTGGGTGGTTCAAGGCTGGATGAGCTCTGAGATCTCAGAAACCAGACATAGTTAAGAGTTCTGTTATGATGAATTATCTTTCTACTATCGAGTTATTCCGGTATCGCTTATTAAAAAATCGTTAAACAATCTACAATGCCTGTAATCAACGATTTAACATTAAATAAGGAAAAAAATTGTTGAAAACCCCTCGATAAAAATTTGAATTTTTTTTGACCGTTGAAATTTAAAAATTTTTTGACCGTTATTTTTGGTCAAAATTTTTTTCTTTCTTTTTGAAAGGTTTTGTTTTTATCATCTTGAAAACAGATTTTTATGCATAGGGCATGCTAGAAAGACGGGATTTAATAGTTTTCTTATTATTGTACATTTCTTTAAATAAAAGTTGTATTTTTTTTGCAGGTTTTTTTGATGTTAAAAGAAGAATTAAGTGATTTTGTAATTAAAAGCAGTTTCTATTTAATCAATGTCTGATCGCTGCGACAAAAATGCGCTTAAGTCCCTCGATTAACAACACGAGGACTTTGAACATTTTTTTTATTTGATTGATTTATTATGCCAGCGTGCAGAGCATTTCCATTCTTTGCTTTTTAGCTTGCAAGTTGTTATTTTTGTTTAATTTTTTTCCGGTTTGTGTTTTTTTTGTGTGCATTGAAAGTTTTTTTGAGCTTTAAAGTAGATTTTTTTTATTGAAATGTTTAAAGTTTAAACTTAAGCTTTTTATTAATGAATTTAACACATTCAGCCTCACATTTGTAGATTAAACACACGACTCGACCCCTTTCCTTAAAGCTCAAATTTTCATTTAAATCACTCATCCTAAATATAAATCCATCAGCTTTACCAAACTGTTTTAAGACTTTAATCTTCATTTGCAATTTTAATGACATTTTTTTCTTATTTCTCTTACCATTTCCTTTTGCTCTGTCCTGTCCTGTCCTTGTGTTACCTCTCGTAAATTTTAATTCCAATCTCAAATCTTCTCTCATTTTGTTCATTTTCTTTCTCTATGCTTGAGATTTCTTGTTGTTGTTGTTGGACATGAGTAAGTTATGTCACAAAAAAAAATATGATTATTTTTGTGTGGGAAATTCAAAAGTTTTTTAAATAAAGGTTTTTTTTCTAGAATTTGATATTTTACGAAACATACCATTTTTGGTACCTAACTATTTTGGAAAAAACCCCAAAAAGCGAATTTTCGCAATGAATTTTTAATTTGAGATGAAAACCATAATTCCAAAGTGTGCAATTTTTGGGGGATTTTTTGTGATTTTTTTGCGATTTTTTGGAATTTTCTGGAATTGTTTTAGAATGTTTTCATGATTTTTGGACTTTGGATTTTTTTTCGGAGTTTATAGGATATTTTGTAAATTTTTTTGGAGTAAATTCAAAAACCAGGGGTTGACACGATTTCATTCGGATGAAATTTTCTATTGTTTTGGATAAAAAAGGATGAAAAAACCTTTTGTTTTGGATGAACATGTCAACCCCTGGTCCAAAACACCCCCTTAAAAAACCGGATTCCATACGCCTCACAAAAATCAATGCTTTCTATCTTTAAAAAATTTATGAGATATTTGAAGAGATCCTATATTATTTATCAACAAACCCTCTTATTGATCTTATTTCTAATTCATTGCACAACTGAATTATAATTTTGTTTCCTGCCTTCATTCATTTCAACCTTGATGGAAATTTTTCCTTTTTCTTACTTATTTGTTTTTTTTGTGTCTTGTTTGGCATTAGATTTTGAAGCAAAATTGGAAGATAATGAAGAAAATTTTTGTAATTAAATCTTGGTGAAATATTTTTTCTCCGTGTCCTTCAGATTTGCTGTTGTTTTTCATGTTCTTCATGGAGACAAAATTAAGATTGAATGGCTAGAAGATGAATTTTAGATTTTTGTATGTTGATTTAAATCATTTTCTTGATATTTTAGTGTTTTGGGTTTTTCAATCCTTGGTAAAATTTCAAAATATTTTCCATCAAAAAATCATTAAAAAATACAATTTGAAAGACTTTTCAAGCCCCAAAATTTAATACATTCCCTTTTCAACCTCAAACTCATCCATGTCCCCAAAAAAATCACTACAAAATAATCCAGAGAAAACAACAATTTTTTTTTTTGTAAAAAAAAAAAAAATAAAAAAGAGTTGGAACGAGAAATTGAAAGGGACAAAAATATGAGAAAATAACGAGCAAACAATGATGTTAACATGCTCCGATAAAAAAGCAAGTTATGATGGAACAACAGCATCGAGTAAGAGAGGAGAAGAAAAATTGCTGCAAACAACAAATATTCGCATTAAAAAATTATTTTATTTTTTTCTCCATTTTTCTATGTATTCTGGCATTGCAGCAATTTGCATGTCATTGTGTACATAACAAACATTATTTTTCCCATAAATACATAAAAAAATATTTTTTTTTGTGTCTGCTTTGGACTTTTTTTCGGTATGAGTGGCTTTTTTGAGGTGATGAGGGGATTGTGTGGATTTTGGTAGGTTTGGCTGTGACTGGAGCTTGTTATCCTTAGTGTCACGTCCTTTTTGCTTTGTTTTGGGTAAATTTAATGCCAAATCTTCGAAAAATGCGCCTTAGTACCTCAAAACACAAAAAAAAAATCCCAAACTTTATCACATAAAAACTGTTTTAACTGTTTCCACAGCTCATACATGACAGAGTTCTGGTAAATTTTATATACATTCATAATTTCTTTTTTATTCAGAGTGTGCACAAATATTTGGTATGGAGGAGCAGCCAGCACCAGAAAAAAAAGTTCATCATGACTTTGTTCTGAAGCGAGCAAAAGAGAGAAAAAAAATTGAAATGTTTAAAAACTGAGAAAATTGTTCATTCCATTTCTGTTGTCTGTAACGAGCAAAATGATAGTTTCACATTCCTCTGTCGTAAAAGCCATATTTATTTAAGTAATTGAATGCAAATGCTTTTAATGTGAATAAAAAATAGCTTTTTGCTGTAGTTGAATGAAAAATTACAACAAATATTTTGAATTTGAGCAAATTTTCAGATTTTTTTTTTGGATTTTTCTTTTTTTTTTGTGAATGGAAAATTTTGCTTTTATTTGCAAATTTACTTGAATATAATTCTTTTTTTTCATTTGAAAAATTTTCTGTTCAATTAATTTCATTTGATGGAATTAATATTGATTTTCTAAGAAGATTTAAGGTTGCTCTACTCATTAGTTAAATTAATTTGATTGAATTTCCTAAGAATGTTTTCCATTAAATTTTACTGTTTTTCTAGTTCCAGGGGCGTAGCCAGGGGAGGGTCTCACCCCTATTATATGACCTTTTCAGATACGAACCGAAAAAACATCGAAAAGTACAAAAAAACCCACTCAAAAAAATTCATAGCTACTCTTCCTAAGGGTTGAGCCTAGGGATTTTGAGAAAAATATGCATTTGAACTCCCTCCCCCCCCCCCCCCTCCCAAATTTTTCTTCCATATAAAAAATTTTTTGACCCTCCCTAGAAAAAAATTCTAGCTACGCCCCTAACCAGTTCGAAATTTTAGTTTATTTTAGACCATCGTTACAAGGGTCTTAGCCAAAAATTATTTGAGGTGGGGGGGGGGTGAAATATTTATGCGTAGAAAGAAAAATTTAATGGGGTTTTGGAATTTTTCTCTCAATATACCCTAGCAAATTGAAGAACTTTTCCGAAATAGGAGGGTGTCAAAATCACAAAAATCCCCCTATGGATACGCCCCTGCCACTTTGCTCAATTTAAGCCATTAAATCCGTTTTGTAGAGCCTCAGTCTCCGTTTTTCTTGGTTTTAGTTTCAGTATCCAGTGATCATTTCTAGTCCACTTATCTTAATAATAATAAAAGGGTTCTAATTTAGCCAATAATGCATCTTTCAGCACGAAAACGTAGTCCAATGTCCAACGAAAAGTGTGAGCTACCATGACTAGCTGGAGGCACTGCGATCCCTATCGAAGACCTCTTATCTTAGTTTCAAACCCCTTTTGTTTCTTAATTCTAACCTCACTTTCACATTATTTTATTTCCCAATCCTAAAAATTCTTCATTCTTCGCTCAAATCAACCCATAATTTACCATAAAAAATCCTATCATCTCAAGCACCTTTATTAGAAATTATCTTCAATAATATTTTTTCGTGTCCTTCTCATTCTCATTCAATCAAGTGAAAAAGCCTCTCAACGGATCTCGTAGACAAACATTTCAATCATCATAATCTATCCTCCAATTACCATTTAAATTTACTTTTTTTCCTCATCTTCTCAATCCACCCAACAGTTCCTTTTTCTCGTTTCTCATTAATTCACTTGTTAGTCTACTTGAGGCTGTAATTCACCCGAAAAAAAAAATAAGTATGAATTTATTTCTTCTTCTTTTTTTCTCATATTTATTCCTCAAATAACTCAATCTAAATTGAAAGTGCGAGTTTGTCCCAAGTGTCACATAAAAATGAAAGAGGAGAGAAAAAGGTATGGCCGGGTTGTATGTACGTGTGTTTATATGATGAAGCAATTCTAGATTAAGATGATGATGATGATGTTGATGATAATGACAGAAACCTTAAGCGGAAATTGCGTTCTTTAATTTTTATTTTATTTTATATTTTTTCTTTCTTTGCTGTTTAAAAATAAAGGAAATGAGAGAGGGTTTGGATAGAGGTCGGAGGATGATGAGAGGTAGAAAAAATATTTACTTTGTTGATAGGAGGTGCTTTAACTTCTAGGGTTATTAGATTAGAGGTAGAATGAGGGTTTATTTGTTTGATGATTGAGAAGTTTTGCCTAAAATTTGTCATCTCCACTTAGTCGCAGTTTACTTTTAGTTACAGTCCCCGCTAAGGTACATTCTTGATTTTAGATGCAGTTGAAGATTAGTTAAATTTTGATGTCTCTATTCACCTAAAATTCAATTTTTTGTTGCAGTTTTGATATTTCAATTACGCTACATACTTTAAAGTATCAATCCCATAATACTTAGTTACATGCCCCTCAAGCTTCATCTTAATTTCCAAATCATACCTTCCTCACCAAAAAATAATTAATTCAATACAAAATGATCCCCTTTTTTCATCAACATGACCAAAAATCCATAAATATCCCAACTAACCAGCAACCTCGTAAGCTCATAAACTTTCTCACTTTCCCTTCTCTTCTGCCTCTTTTGTCTATCCAAACAACAATTGGAAAATCCTTTAATTCCATTTCTTGCATCAGCAAATTTTATCTAACCGCAGATACAGAACAAAAAGTAACGACTTTGCACGCACAATTCATTGTCTCTCACACTCACTCCACCATTTATTCGGCTCTTTCATTACCATAGAAACAATTGCTTATGGACTTATGGCTCTTATAGAAATGGAAACAAAGCGGAGGAGATGAAGAAGATGTAAATTGTAAAAGGAAGGCACATATAGAATGAAAGTGAATGGTAATAACCATAAAATTAATGGAAATGACTATGAGTGGGAGTTGAAATTGAAGGCAAAAGATAATCGTAAAAAATAAAATAGAAAAGGAACAATGGGCATGAAAATGCTATAAAAATTTCAGTCGTCAGTATCGTACACACATGTGAATGATCTCTAATAAAAAATAGACTGAAAAAAATGAGCTGAGTAAGGAAAAAGATAAGGAAGTTGGGTTTGGTGGACTGAGGACGCAATTTCAATGAAGATTCAATTTTGGGCTGGACTTAAGCCATTTTTTTGGTCACGTTACTTCATTTTCTTGCAGATTCTAGGAATTTAGGGTTCTAAATCTTAGTTTTGAGTATATTTTGGTACATAACCTCAAAATTGCTAATTTTTTTGCTACACAAAAGAAAAAAATTCTCAAGCAATTAAACCCAATTCACCTACACCTCCCCCACCTAATCACCTAACTGACAACCAGTCAGCACCCACAAAAAGCTTTTTCTTTCACCTCCAAATTAAACTTTCCAGCCTTTTTTCCGTATCTCAACAAAGAATGAAAGAGAAAAGCCTTCGCAATGGCTACTAAATCAAAGCCTATTTCTACTAAATAAATAACAGCCACATCCACATGAATAAAATAAACTCAAGAAAAAGAAGAAGAAAAAAAATCTCACTCAAATGCTGATGAGATGGATTGCTGATAAATTGGATTTTTTTACTGCCTAAATCGCCCCTCAAAAAAAAAGTATAAAGATGAAGAGAAGCGTTTGGGATTTTCAGGGGATTTGACTTTTGTGATTGCTTGCATTAAATGTTTTTACAAGAAGAAGGCAAGGAAAAACTTTCTTTTATCGGAGAAGTTTTACGGAGATTTTTTTTTTCTGTTCATGGATTTTTTGGAAGTGATTATGATTTTTTTTGGGTTTGCAGATTGGGGGTTGGTGGGTTTTTGGTTTGGTTTGTCGATACTTAACCCACATCAGGCTCGGAAACTAGGTTGTATTGACGGGATTTGATAAATTTTGAAGATATTTGGTGGAATACCGCCTGGGTTCGAAGTCTGAGCTTTCAGTAAGTCATAGTATTCATTGGTTATCCTGTGTCCCGAAAGGCACAAGTTGGATAATCGAGGCAAAATCCGGCACCAAACCGGAGTGAGGCCAGCACCACTCCGGCTTAAATTGTATGCCAGCTTGGTGCTGGCTTCACTCCGGCTAGGTGCTGGATTTCATCTCGATTATCCGATTTGTGCCTTTCGGGTGTGTCTTTAAGGTTCTAAGTAAATTAACCTAAACGATGTTCAAGCTGACTTCCAAGATGAAGAATTGTTCTATTCAGTTTTAGACTATTTTTGAGCATTTTCAATCATTTTTTTTTTTCAATTTGATCTGCCTCACACTCTGATCTGAGCCTCAAAATCAATCACATAAAAATGCGCCTTAGCCACATAAAATCGAAATTAAATCTCAAACTTCTTCACTTTTCTACAAGATTCACTCGAAAGTTTTTGGCAAGCTCGTGAAAAAGCAAGAAAAAAGATTCTCATCGAGATGCTAAAGCTGGGCGGATATAGCAAATAAATGAGCTTTGTTACTTCTTTTCTTTATTAACAAGAAAATTTTCTGTGCGAAAAAAATAAAGACAAAAAAAAGTTGATATCATGAAATGGAACGGGGAATTACGATGATGACGAAAAAGAAAAAAGAAGAAAAAAAGCAGAAATAATTTTGTGAAGTTTAATCAGACACGAAAATTTCGTGTTTATTTTTCTTTGGTAGTTTTGTTGTTGTCAATTACTTTTGATCGTACAATAATTACATGATTGGCTTAAAGTGGCGTGATGGGAGTTTGATGGGCTGAAAATTACCAATTACATTAACTTATTCCAATTTACTGTTCACATTACAATAAACTCTTGTTCTATAACGTTAACCCTTTAATCACAGATATACATTAAATGCTACACTGCTTCGGGTGTAAATTTTCATTTCCAATTAAATTTCTGAAACAATCGTAAAATTTACAAACATTATAAAATTTTCCACAATAACTGCATTTGAAAAAGATTAACTTGGAAATTTTATGTGAAATGGAACAATGTTATTGTTCAAAAATCATCATCATCATCATCACCATCACAGTTGTCTTGTTCAGATGAGTTTGGTATTTGGAATGGGAATTGAGCGCGCATTTTTTGGTATTGTGCTTTGATTTCTGTTAAAACTGTGCAATTTTACAGCTGGCCTTAATTCTAGGGCTGCGTTTCTAGAGTATACACAAGGCTCAGACACAGATCAAAAAATTGTAAAAAATTTTACAATTTTTAAAAATTGTGAAAATTGTAAAAAATTGTACAATTTTGCAATTTTTGTATGAAAAAATTGCAAAAATTGTACGATTTTCACAACTTTTTGACTGAAGACTAGATTATACCCTAGAACCCCACACAATATACACAATATCCCACCATCCCAAACCACATCCTTTCTACTCCTTCATCCAATCTCCACCAAACCCATTTCACCGTTAAAACCAACTCGAAACGACATAAAATGTAAACAACAAAACACCAGCAAAAAAATCGAAATAAAAAAAAATTGTCACATTAAAATCGCATTTTACATTTTGTGCCATCAAAAAACCAACATCAGAACACACACAATAAATGGTCAGAAAAACATGAAAAGCTTCAAGCATGAAAAAAAAACTTATTTTTTACTGTAAAATTTTCAAATGTCCGACATCATCAATCCGTGAAAATGACATAAAAAAGGCATTGGAAGTTAATTTTACATTACACAGATATATACATTTGTGTCAGTCAGTTGAAAGTCGTTCTCGGGTGGATCATTAAAATGTAAATTATATGTGAGTGAATTGAATGTGGAAAGTTTTTTTTGTAGGATTTTATTTTTTAAAACCACAAAAGGGGCCGTTCAGGAAGTACGTTACGCAAAAAAAAATGACTTTTTAGACCCCCCTCCCCCCTCCCTTGTTACGCTTTTTGTACCAAAATTCTTTTGTTTTGTTTAATCTGTTACAAAATCTTAGACCCCCCTCCCCCCTAAAAAGCGAACGTACTAAGTGAACGGCCCCAAAGAGTTCTTTTGGAAAGGGGGGGTATATTGAAGGAGGGTGGGGTGTGTGATGGAAGAAATGGTTTTATGGCTATTGAAATTAGGAAAATGATAAAAAAATTTGAGAATAAAGTCAATTTTGATCATAATTTTGATGTTAAAAATTTTGATAAGTTTAAAATTTGAAGACAACTTTAAAATAATTTTAAGGTATAAATGTGTTAGAATTTAGGTCAAAATCTATTTTACAGGGGGTCCTCCATTTAAATAGCTGTTTTGTTTTAATTTTTAAGGTCGTTCGTAAAATTGGAACGTTTAGGGAGGGAAGGTGCCTGAGGTTTTATTAAACTCCGTATAAATTTTTTTAAGTCCTACATAAAACTTGCTACCACTAAGGGAGAGGGTAGGGGTCAAAAACAGCTATTCAATTCAAATCGGAAAGTGTGAAAAAAGACCGTTTAAAATGAAAATTTGAATTTTTGTGTGAGAAGTTTTTGCTTATTTAAATCGAGGACCGCCTATAATTCTAAAATGAGAGTATATTTTCAGAAAAAAACCTCAAAAAACACACAACTTATTCCTCAAATTGACTAATTACCACCCCACAAAAAAATATATTTTTATTCTAGTTTATTCCCATCTCAGCAACTAAAAATATGAACATCAAAAAACAAAATTATAATTTCTCATTTTCATATTTAATTGATGCATGAAAAATTCCTTCATTCACTCAATAACTAAAAATGAGAAATTTATGCAAATTTTTCTCTTGATGGAAAAAGTTTTTTGATGAATTTTTCGGTAATATTAGGCATGAGAGTTGTGGAAAAACTATGTGTATTTTTGATAGTTTATCACTTAAAAAATCAAAAATTTATCAAAAATTATTGCAACTCAATGATAAACTTTTTCTTTTTTTTGAAAGAAAATTTATTCTTTTTTTAAGAATTTCAAAGTGAAATGACAAGAAAAAAAAAGTTGAAAGGAAAAAATCCTTTCGAATGAACAGCACGAAAATTCCGTTGTGACAGCGAAACAAATTTAAAATTTAAATTCTCATCATAGCAAAAGAAAAAGAAAAACAAAATGGAAGAGAAAATACCTAAACTTAAGAATACTGGCAGCTAAATTCGCAATTTGAGTGAAGGAATTAATGCAAAATTTATTTGAGATATTTTTGGAGTCTTAAGCGCAGTTTTCTAGTGAATTGGTTTGAAAATTGCAGATTTTGAATTTTTGATGGCTCTTTTGAGATTTGAAGTAGCTAAAAACCCAGGGTGTGAAACTGATCAAAAAAGATCAAAAATGATCAAAAATCAATTTGATCAGTTCCACACCCTTGCTAAAAACTAGGCTTTCTCGAAATCCCGGTTTTGGAAAATTTCCGGGATCGGGACCAAAATTAAAACTTAAATATCTTAAGATTTTCAATTCTTTTGTGTTTAAATGATTAAAATTTTAATACTAAACAAATTAAATTTAAAATTTTTTTCAAAAAACTTAAATCGTTCACAATACAACAGTTTTAATTTTTGATTTTGGTCCCGAAAAACCCGGGACCGGGAAATCGAGAAAGTCTACTAAAAACACGGAAATTGCATAAACATAGTTGCGAATTATTATTTTGATATCTTGAGGATCGATACGATAAAATTTACCTTAAAAATACCCCTGAGGTCAATTTATGACTGGGGTGCGTAATATTGGTCTTATTCTGCGGAATAATTCCGTAGGTTCAATGCTACCAGGCGATATGACTGAATTTTTAACCCTAACAATCAATAAATCTGCAAATCAGTTAGAGTCCGTTCACTTATAACGTAAAGCTCTGAAGGGAGTAAGGGGTGAGGGGGGTCTGAAAGTTTGTTACGGTTTTTTGCTCTCACATGCTTTTCTTTTGCTAAAAACGTTAAAGAGGTGAGGAAAGGATGAACACGGGGTACAAAAAACCCGAATTTTAGCGTTACATAAAAAGTGATCGTCCCTTTACAAAGTCAATGCCAAACTGCCATCACAACCCATCGATTCCGATTCCGTCCTCTCTCAAGAAAAAGCAACAAAGTACATCAAACAATCCTTTCTGTTAGTTTCTAAAAAGACGAACAGTCACAGTCAGGAAGCGAAAGCACAAGAAGAAGATGAAAAAAAAAATTGAATTGAATTTTTAATCCCGTCGAGAAATTTGTCATTGAAATGCAGAAAAAAACGAGCAAAAAATGCTTTTAAGAATGAATAAATTTTCCAACTCTTTTTATTCTTTGTTGACCAGAAAAAAAGACGAAGAAGCAGAAGAAGTGGAAGTAGAATAAAAAAAGGAATAGAAAGGAAATCTGCAGCATAAAATTAAAAGTTTTCATCATCATGACGAGACACAAAAATTCCTTCAAGAGACGAACTTTAAATGAGAATTTTTTTTTTCATCCATGTTCTTTAAATTCAAGCAGCAGCAGAAGCAGAAGTAGCAACTGTGGTAGAAAAAAAAATGTTTGTTTTTGTCGGCAAAAATGTGAATGTGTTTGTAAAAAAAAGGGAAAAAAATTAATTCAGTATTTGCGGATTTAATTTATGTTATTGCCAATGGAACTGAGAGAGAGAAACGAGACTTCTTTTGTGATGTGATGTGTACTAGTTTTATGGTTGTGTGGATTGAAATTGGTCATTGTTCTGGTTCTGGTTCTGAAATGGAAGTAGTTTTGTAGTTTTGTATTTTTGGATTAGAAGCTTCACTCAATTATTTTCAAGAAGCCAGGGCGGGGGTCGAAACCCCCCCCCCCTATTTTCGCGAAGTTTATATACTGGATATTATGGAATTTTTCAGATCCGAACCAAAAAAAACGTCGAAAAGTAGCAACCCCCCCACCCCTTCAAAAAAATTCCTGGCTACGCTCATGCAAGAAGCCTCATATAAATGATTTTCAGGACTTAGAAATGGATATGAACTAAAATATTTTTCAGAAACAAAATTTCACAAAAATTTAATGAATTAACAAAATAAAATTAATTTAGGAGCAAAAATCAAGTTTCAGCTCCTAATAATTTCAATTCCAATTACACCAGGGACTTAGCCAGGGGAGGGTCCAAATGGATCCTAAAAAAGCATTGTGAAAAATTTCTTTAGTATGCTAGGGTTTTTGAGTAAAAAAAACCATTCAGAACTCAACAAAATTTTTTCTTCCATACAAAAAATTTTGGACCCCCTAGAAAAAAATTCCAGCAACACCTCCGAACTACACAGTCCTAATCCCCACTTTCTGCCAAAAATATTCCAAACCAAGAAAACCAAAAAATCACTCTTTTGTCTTTTTTTAAAAAAAACCCCCAGGGCGTGGAACTGATCAAATTGATCAAAAATTGATCAAAAATGATCAAAAATGAACAAAAATTATCAAAAAAGATCAAAAATGATCAAAAATGATCAAAAAAGATCAAAAAATATCAAAAATCAATTTGATCAGTTCCATACCCTTGAAATAAACTGCAAAACACATTTCGTGCATGAACATGAAAATCCAAAATGCATATTTACTAAATAAAAGTCTCAAATGTGTGTCTTTTTTCAAAGAAAAACTTTATTTTTGTGTGTGTTTGTGTGAAGAAATTTTTACTCTCAAAATTTTTCTCAAATTTATTTTGCACTCCGTTTCAGTAATGAATTGTGAAAACATAGAGAAAAAATATCAACAATGACTAGTGAGTTTTTGTTGTTGGGATGGTTTGAGGTTGGAATGGATGACTGAGTTTATTTGGTGTCAGTCTGGGAGAGGGGTTAAAATGGAGCTTTTGGTATGTTTTGTGAATATTTTACGAAGATGATTTTTTTTTGTAAAATTAATCTGAAAGTAAAAAGTTGAAAAACTGAAAAAAATTATGAAATTTTCTGAAAAAACATTTTTTACACGAAAATATAAAAATCTTAAAAAATTAAATTAAATTAAGGAATTTAATTTAGTCGAAAAATTGAGATTTTTGGTAAAATTACCTAAAAATGAAACTATTAAAAATTTAAAGTATCCCAAAAACTAACCCGAACACTCCCCCCACAATCACCCCAAGCACTCCCCCTCACAATCACCCCAACATCTCCCTAATCTCTATTTATTCACATCCATTCAATTCTCTCATGCGTCTATGTGTGTAAAATTTCCGTTAATTCCTTTCTGTTCTCAAATACACAAAATGCTCCTTTCATTTTTCAGGGTGTGTAAAGCAGTCGCACATTGAAAACAAAAAAAAAAACAACTTTTTTTATGTTGCTTTGCAAATTTTCATCCACTTTTTTGATGTTTTTCATTCTCAAGCTGTGAATGTTGAAGAATTTTTTTTTGTCATGCACACATGTGCGATTGTGGGTGTATTTGTGTAGGAAAATAACATAAACTCATCAATAATGTGTGTTTATGAGAATGAAAAAAAAGGAAAAAAGAACTTTCTCTATTGGAATGTAAAAAAAAAAAATGAAACGAAAAGTGAAATGGGAGAAAGTTTTTGTGGAAAATTGTTTCAGTTTTCGTGGAAGTGTTGATGTTTTGGATTGTTTTATGCTTTTGATGTTTGGATTGTGAGACTGAGAGGGAGTTTGGAGTGATTCTCTCAAAGATTTTTCACCAAATGTGGTGAATTTTTCTTTAAATTTTAAAATTTTAAAAGCTTAGGCTTGGAATAAAATAAAACCTTTTTTGAAGCTAAACTGAAACTTTAATTTACCTTCCAGACAAAATCAAGCCTAAGAATCTTAAAAAACTTTAATAATTTTTTACAAAAATTCCCATATCATCCGAAGCTATCCATCCATCTAACATCAAAATCAATACCCTCTAAAAAGTGATGATGAATAAAAGTAACATGAGAAGAAACTAACAGATAAAAGTAAGAAGAAGAAAACAAAAAATGAGCATTAATATTGATTGTGAAATTTCTCACGCTCTAATTTTTTTACTTCTTCTTCGTCTTCATCAATTTAAATGCACATCATTCGAGGTATCAGCAAGATAGTGTATGTGAACATTTTTTTCAAACTGAGGAGTAATGCGATTCAGCATTAACTTTTAAGATCTTTTTAGTGTCATGTGCACCCTGGATCCTTAGGGAGATTTTTTGGAGGAATTTTCGTTCGATGATTGGATTTAGTTCTGTTTCAATTTTAGCTTCAGTTCAGTTACAGTTCAAATTCAGTTTAGTATCAGTTCAGCTTCAGTTTAGCTTCAGTTCAGTCAAAATTCAGCTTCAGTTTCAGTTCAGTCAAAATTCAGCTTTAGTTTCAGTTCAGCTTCAGTTTAGCTTCAGTTCAGTCAACATTCAGCTTCAGTTCAGCTTCAGTTCAGCTTCAGTTTAGCTTCAGTTCAGTCAACATTCAGCTTCAGTTTAGCTTCAGTTCAGTCAACATTCAGCTTCAGTTCAGCTTTAGTTTAGCTTCAGTTCAGCTTCAGTTCAGCTTCAATTTAGCTTCAGTTCAGTCAAAATTCAGATTCAGTTCAGCTTCAATTTAGCTTCAGTTCAGTCAAAATTCAGCTTCAGTTTCAGTTCAGCTTCAGTTCAGCTTCAGTTTCAGTTCAGCTTCAGTTCAGCTTCAGTTTAGCTTCAGTTTAGTCAAAATTCAGCATCAGTTCAGCTTCAGTTCAAATTCAGTTCAACTTCAGTTCAGCTTCAGTTCAGCTTAAGTTCAGCTTCAGTTCAGCTTCAGTTCAGCTTCAGTTCAGTCAAAATTCAGCTTCAGTTCAGCTTCAGTTCAGCTTCAGTTCAGCTTCAGTTCAGCTTCAGTTTAGCTTCAGTTCAGCTTCAGTTCAGTCAAAATTCAGCTTCAGTTTCAGTTCAGCTTCAGTTCAGCTTCAGTTCAGCTTCAGTTCAGCTTCAGTTCAGCTTCAGTTCAGCTTCAGTTCAGCTTCAGTTCAGCTTCAGTTCAGCTTCAGTTCAGCTTCAGTTCAGCTTCAGTTCAGCTTCAGTTCAGCTTCAGTTCAGCTTCAGTTCAGCTTCAGTTCAGCTTCAGTTCAGCTTCAGTTCAGCTTCCGCTCAGCTTCAATTCAGCTTCAGTTCAGCTTTAGTTCAAATTCAGTTTAGTTTCAGTTCAGCTTTATTTTTAGGTGGGATCAATTTCAATCTTCGCTTTAGTTTAGCTGCAATTCACCAAAACCAGCTAAATTGACGCCAAACAATCAGAAAATCTTCATAATTCTCCTACAAGGAATCAACTCCCATCATCAAAATAAAAATTGACTCCATCCATTCATTTATTAACATTCATTCACTTGCCATATGTCCCATTCCATAGAGTACAAGCAGCATTTTCTACTTTGTCATACCGAAAAAAAGAAAGCAAGAATAAGAAAAAAAAATCCTCCTTATTCACTATCATCATTTGACAATAAATGAAGGAAGCTGAAAAAAAAGACATCAAAGCGACACATTTTGTGCTTCTTCTTGATGTCATGTCATGAAAAACGGCAGTCGGTATCAGTGGAATGAGACGATAGAAATGGCAACAAATATCAAGACGACGAGTGTTGTTGCCATAATTTGCAGAATCATTATCTAAACTTTCTCGCATAAATGAATATTCAGGGCAATTGAGGAAGCTCTTTTTTGCCGATGCTACTGCTACTGCTGATGTTCCTTCTTCCTCCCTCTACTCTTTTTAAAAATTTTTTTTTATCACGGCGGCATAAACGACAGATACGCGATGAGCATGAAAATGTTTGCTTAATTTTCATTCAAAAATTTTTTTTATTTTCTTCTTCTTATATTTTGTGTCGTGTTTTTCACAATGTTTGGTGTTTATAGACAGCAAATAAGAAGATGATGAGGGAATATTTTTGATGCTAAATGAGTCATCATTTTTGTTGTTCTTTTGATGGCATTTTTTTCATGTCAAATTTATTAATGATAGGGATTTGAGAAAGGAGGATGAAATGAAGGTGAAAGGAGGCTGTGATGAAAAAAAATACAAAAATTGGGGTAAAGTCTAGAATATGTGTCAATTTAAGTAAAATGGGGTTTATTTTAAAATAAAGTCAAGTGCCAGCACTTAAGTTTTGTCTAGTCAGTTCCTTTCCCAGGGTGTGGAACTGATCAAATTGATCAAAAATGATCAAATTGATCAAAAATGATCAAAAAAGATCAAAAATGATCAAAAATCAACTTGATCAGTTCCACGCCCTAGGTCCTTTCAAGAGCACGCAGCCAGGTTGTCTCCGGGTTCAAAACTCTTAGATGTAGGGGGCGGACCCTTCTGGGTACACTCCTGAGTCAGGTTCTTCCAACTACTAAAGTTTCAGATAACATATCGATTTTTCTTTATAACCCGATGCACTTCACGTGTCGATACTTAATTCACTATTTCCTGTTTATCTTTTTTATAATTACACATTGTTGACTTAACCTTGAATAAATAAAGAGAAAATACACTACAGTAAGCATTTCATCTCCTACAAGAATATAAATAAAAGAGTTTGATAACTTATCAGTACAATCACCTCGCGAGAATTTTTAATGTATGTTGTAAGACACACAAAAATATGAATATTCTAGCTAGTCATTCGAATGTGTAGAAAATAAATTATGTGAAAACATATGTATGTCTTTAAACACCTGAATACACTGAAATACTCTAATTCATTTATAAGAGACTGTGTTAAAAAAATTTAAACTCTTTTTTTACTCTCATTTAATCTTTCGGTTAAGTAACTATAAAATTGAATACTCTTTAATATTATTTCAATATGAATAGTAAGTTCTGCACTTATGATCCAATTTCCAAAGTTTGGAGTGGACGTAATCGTCAGCATATTTATAACATTGAAGCCAATGCTGGTTATTTGTTCCTACAAAAACTCATTCAAACACCGAAAAATATCTTTCAAATTTCTGATGACACTGGAGTGGAACTGACTTGTGCTGATGTTTATGCACGATCACTGAAATTTGCAAACTTTTTCACTCAACAAAATCTCAAACAAGGCGATGTTGTTGGACTGATTGCATCAAATAGTGAAAATTTAGTTCCAATAATTTTTGGATGTTTAGTTATTGGAGTTGCTGTAAATCCGCTGTCAATTGTGATGGGTGTTGATGATATTGTGCATATGTGGAGTAAAACTAAGCCAAAAGTGATTTTTAGTGATGGAAAAATTGTTGGAACTGTGAAAAATGCTGTTGATAAAATGAAACTGGAAGTAAAGATTTTTACATTGATTGACAAAGTTGAAAGTTTCAAGTATGTTGATGAAATTTTGGACAAGGATTTTGATGTGGAAAGTTATGAGTAAGTTAAATAAAATTGTGCGTCATATTTGGTAGAGACATTAAACTTGTATCCTAAATATGACGCACGGTAATTTTTTTTCATTTTCATTCATTTGAGCAATAATCGATTCAAAATTGCAGATTTCCAGATCTTCCCAACATTTTTTCAACCACAGCTCTCATCAGTTGTTCATCAGGAACTACAGAAGCTCCAAAAGGTATTTGTCTGTCCCACAAACAAATCATTGATCATTCTTTTCTCTTTTTTGCTCAAAATCTAAATGAACCTGACTTAATATTCAACAGTTCGTTGACTTATTGGACAATACACATGGTTTATTCAACATTTTCTGTTCTCTATAATATTCCAACTGTCATAACAACTGAATCATTGACACCCGAATTATGGATGGATATAATAGATCGTCATAAAGTTACTATTGTATTTGCATCAATTGCATTTGCTGGAGCTATTTTAAGGAGTAAAAAATTAAGGAAATTAAAAAGTATTAAAATTTTTTCAACAGGTGGAAGTGTTTTTACTGAGAAGCTTAGAAAAGATCTTCAAGAGATACTTCCGAATGCTAAAGTAATTTTTGGCTATGGAATGACAGAAATCGGACGTATTTCTAGTGCTTATTATGATGAAAAGACAAAGGGACTAACATCTGGCTATTTACACTACAATTATCAAGCAAAAATTTGTGATGAAGCTGGCACAGCTTTAGGACCTAATGAAGTCGGTGAAATTTACTGCAAACCTACAACTCCATTCTCAGGTTACTTCGGAGATTCACAAAGATATGCAGATTGCTTTGATAATGAAGGTTTTATGAAAACTGGAGATGCTGGATATTTTGATGAACTTGGAAGAATTTATATTATTGATCGTATCAAGCATATGATCAAATCTCTTGGTGCCTTCAAAGTCACTCCAATTGAGATTGAAAGCATCATCAACGAGATTGACGGAGTCATTCAAAGTTGTGTTGTTGGAGTTTTTGACGAGGAAGTTTTTTATGACAAGATTCATGCATTTGTGATCAAGGATCAAGCACGAGATGACTTGACGGAAGAGTTTATTGTCGATTTTGTTAATTCAAAAGTTATTGAGCAGAAGAGAATCACTGGTGGAGTTCATTTTGTAGAGAAGTTCCCAATGACACCATCTGGCAAAGTTTTAAATCGGGAACTGAAGAAATTCGTTACTGCATTAAGACAAAGCGGCTGATTGAATAAATTTTTGGAAACATTAAATTTTTATACCTTTGAAATTTTCCAAGAATAAATTTTCTCTAACTTCCCAACAAAAATTTTCTTTACCTAATCAATTAAATTTAAAGTATTGCAGATTTTTAGAAACACGAATTTAAAATAAACAAATTGTCTCTTCTCTCATCAGTTCTCATGTCATTCACATCATTTAGTAAAGGAACTAGAACATAACATTGAATGAATCAAGTGAAGAAGGAATTTTATGCACATTCACGGCTGAGAGGAGCTCAAAATGATGAAGCCAACATAATCTTGTGCATCGTAATGATGATAATGATTAGTGTTTATGTTGTTTTCTAAATGTGTATATGAGAATGTGCAGTTTGTAGAAGTAAGACTCCTCACATAAAGCTGATTTTATGCACGAGATAATGGTAAGTAGATGATATGAGGGTTTGGGGGTTCTGATGTTTGCAAAATTGAGAGTTACGAACACATTATGCATATTTTTTTTGGTAACGATGGTTTAGTCTTTAAAATATTATAAAATAAATCCTTGGGATTTTTTTAAAGTGTGTTGATTTTTTTTTTCAAATAAATTCAAGAAAAATCTTCCCACCAGTACCCATCAACCCCATCACTTCCAATCACAAACCAGAACCCCTAACACCCCCAAACGATCCTGCATGTCTGCATATTCATCCACATCTGCAGTTCATTCATTCATTCAGTCATGAGAATGTATGTTTATTATAATAATATCAGCAGATGAATATAAACATCTATGAATGCATCACACAAGGCAGACGTTAAATTATGTTTAATATAATGAAAATGTTTTAAGCATTAAATGAGAGCAATGTGATTAGAGAGCTATTGTGAACGGGATTTTTAAGGGATTAACTTGAAGAATGTCAAATTTAGCAACGAAAGATGCAAAAGTTTTTGCTTTAAAAGATGCAAAAGTTTTTGTTTCAAAAGATGCGACAGTTTTTGCTTTAAAAGATGCAAAAGAGTTTGCTTCAAAAGATGCAAAAAAATTTTTTGTTTCAAAAGATGCAAAAAAATTTTTTTGTTATAAAAGATGCAAAAATTTTTTGCTTCAAAAGATGCAAAAATTTTTTTTGTTTCAAAAGACGCAAAATATTTTTTGCTTCAAAAGATGCATTTTTTTTTTTGCTTCAAAAGTTGCAAAAATTTTTTTTGCTTTAAAAGATGCAAAAATTTTTTGTTTCAAAAGATGCAATAGTTTTTGCTTCAAAAATGCAAAAGTTTTTTGCTTCAAAAGATGCAAAAATTTTGCTTCAAAAGACTCAATTTTTTTTTTGCTTCTCACTTTTGCGCTCTCTTTGAGATTCAAAAGTTCTCAAAATCTCCGACATTTCAACCATTAATTAAACCTTGAACCCCCAAAACCTCTTCAAAATAATCAAGTGAGCGAGACGGAGCTACAGATTGATTAAAAGTAGAATGTGAAAATTAAGCTTTAACTTGTCGTTGTTGTTTATGATGAGAATGAATTGAAGCTTAAATGAAGCAATCTTGTGGTACATTTTGTGTTCATGTATTCATTTTGAAATTTTCCGAGATTGTTTTGCACTGATAAGACATGAATAAAGGCTTTTTGTGAATTGAGATGAAAATTTATTTCGATTGGAAATTTATAAAGATTTTTATGAGGTTCGATGAACCTTTTAGTTATGCAATATTGAAGACAATTGAGGTCTTTGGAGACTACATCCCAAGGGGATGTTTTGTGCAACTCAATCCTGCCAACTTTTAATTGCATATCAACTTTTTTTGTGAGTATACTCTTTAAATGCCTTGAGAACCCGCAAGCTAATAACTCAAATGAATGAAAAGAGCAGCAATCAAAAAGAAACTTTTGAGAGATCGCAGACTTTCGATTCTCATGATAAGCCATCAATTCATGCTGTTTTATACAATTTTTTTATGCATTTGAGTGAAATTTGTAGTAAAAAAGCAGAAGGAGCAGCACAAATGCATACAAAAAAGAAGAATTCATTGCCATTTCATTTTCCTCCCCTAAATGTTCTTTTTCAGTTCTTTTCATTTTTTATTGCCATATTCAAAAATGAATAAAAATTGTGAACACAGAAGACTGAGTTGGGGGTGGAAGAATAAAAAGATGGAAATTTTTTTAGTGCCATAAGCATATCTGGCATTTATTCTCTTTATATCAGTGGTGACCAACCATTTTGTGCCGCGGCAAACCTTGTGAGTAAATCATGGTTAAAACCACACGTGGAACATGACTCGTGGTATTCTATAAAAAAAATCGACTCAATAGTATGTTGCGGCACAATGGTTGGTAAATACTGGCTTAGATCATCAAAACTGCGAATGTATGAGTAACATAAAATGAAAACTTTCGAGTGATAAGAAATTTTGGATCAAAATTGCTAAATTTTTCAAAAAATGTATAGAAATTTATCAAATTTGAGGTTAAGTCCACACAAAATCATTAGTCAAATACCCTCAAAAATTCTCATCATATACAACAAATTCTCAAAAAAGTTCTCCAACTAAAACAAAATTTTTTCTGGCATTCTCTCATTCCTATAAATTGCTGGTAATTTTCATAATTTTTAAATGATGCATAATAATCCATCGACTTTTCAGTCGGCTGATGCCACAAGAGATGAAAATTATGCCACAATTGCCATTCCTAAACTGCTCTTCTGTTCATTCTCATCAAAAAAACCAAATTCATCGACGGTTTGAAGCTGTCTGGCGTCACTGAATTGTTTGACATGAAAAATTCTCAATGGCTTTTTTTTCTCATTCTAGTTAGAGAGTGGCTTAACGCATCATTGAGCCAATGTCTTGCGGTTATAATTTCAAGTGCAAATGGGAAGGAAATTTTCATCAGCATCTTTATTCTGCCTGTTTTTTTTCGGTGACTGAAGATGAAGACTGAACATTTTTTGGCATCACAATGGGAAAAATATTGTTGCCATCATTTTCATATGCCTGCCTTGCTGCTATTTTTAAATTAATTTAATTTTAATGAATTCAATTGAGCATGAATAGAGGAAAAAAGTTTCCTTTTTTGTGTGGATGTGGGAGTGGGAGTGCTGAATGTGATGGCAAAATGAATGAAAAGTTTTATTGGATTTTGAATTTTAAAATAGGAAAATGAAGTCGTTTCAAATTGAATTTTTGGGTGCTGATAAAAAAAATCAGAGCTGGCATTAATAAAAGAATTCAATGTCAACTCATTGGTATTAAGAAGTGCACATTGTACAAATGTAGATGATAAATCCATTTTCTAAGCGAAATTCCCTTATTCTTAAAATATATGAAGTATTTTCAGTTGGCAGACTTTTTGTCGACTTATAAAGAATAATTTACAAAAATACTTAAACCTTAGGTTTAAAAGTTTAAAGTCTTTTAATTTTTATTATCTTATATCCTGATGTGCGCAATTCATGTTCGACAGACTTATCGAAAGTCTAGGGGTATTCAAATATGTATGTTCGGAAATTGAAAATTCAAAAAAATACGTTACGCTATTTCTTGAATTTAAAAACTTTTTTAAAGTTTTATCACTTATTTGACATCATTGTAGTCCTAAATCATGGATTCAATCATTTGCTTTGATAAATTCCACACGATAATGCTTTAATTTGAATTTAAATTTTTTCGAATTTTCGAACAAGAGGTATTTAACTTCGAATTTTGCATGGCAGACAAAAATGTCATTTTTGCACTTCTATTTGGAAACTGTAACGGACACAATGTTTGAATTGCACACATCAGCTTATATCTTTATTATCTTATTATATTTATAGCAATCTTAATTGCTCACCTTCTAAAATAATCTTTTTAACTCAAGTTGTTTTTTTTTTTTGACTGCCATCCTCTTTAGCTCTCTAATTATAACTTTACCAGATAGTGTCATTGGGAACTTATCTACAAAATGAACTCCACCAGTGATCCTCTTCTGTACAATAACCTTAGAATTTACAAAATTTACAACAAAATCTTCAGTCAAGTCATCTCGAGCTTGATCCTTGATCACAAATGCATGAATTTTATCATAAAAAACTTCTTCGTCAAAAACTCCAACAACACAACTTTGAATGACTCCGTCAATCTCATTGATGATGCTTTCAATCTCAACTGGAGTGACTTTGAAGGATCCAACAGATTTGATCATGTGCTTGATACGATCAATGACATAAATTCTTCCAAGTTCATCAAAATATCCAGCATCTCCAGTTTTTATGAATCCTGAGCTGTCAAAACTCTCAGCAGTGCTTTGTGAATCTTCAAAGTAACCAGAAAATGGAACTAATTTTTTGCAGTAAATTTCACCGACTTCATTAGGACCTAAAGATATGCCAATTTCATCAACAATTTTGATTTCTGTATTATAATAAGGGAATCCAGAGCTGCAAACCAATCCATCTTCAAGATTGTCAGCCATAGAAACGGAATCAATTTCTGTAGCTCCATATCCAGTCAGCACCTTTCCATTAGGTAAAATTTCTGCAATATCTTTAATTAATTTAGATGTGAAGACACTTCCACCTGCAACAGCTACTCTTATGCTTTTAATTTTTCTTAATTTACGACTTTTTAGAATAGCGGCACAAATTCTTGGAGCTAGCATAACAGCAGTGATTTTATATTTCTCAACAATATCCATCCATAGTTCTGGTGTGATTGGTTGTGATGTGATGATTGTTGGGATGTTATATAAGGCACTGTAGATTGAGAATATTAAGTGTGTTGCCCAATATGATGGCGAACTGTTAAAAATTATGTCACTTTTGTAAATATTTTGATCCCATAAAAGGAATGAATTTGCGATCAATTGTTTATGTGACTTACAGATGCCTTTTGGTGAGCTTGTTGTACCTGATGAGCAGCTGATGATTGCTGTGGTTGAGGAAATGTTGGGAAGATCTGGAAATCTGCAATTTTGGGTCAGTTATAGCTCAAATGAACGAAAATTAAAAAAAAATCTACCGTGCGTCATATTCAGGATACAAGTTTAATGTTTCATACAAATATGATGCACAATTTTATATAACTTACTCATAGCTTTCCACATCAAAATCCATATCCAAAATTTCATCAACAAACTGAAAACCTTCAACTTTATCAATCAATGTAAAAATTTTCACTTCCAGTTCCATTTTATCAACAGCATTTTTCACAGTTCCAACAATTTTTCCATCACTAAAAATCACTTTTGGCTTAGTTTTACTCCACATATGCACAATATCATCAACACCCATCACAATTGACAGCGGATTTACAGCAACTCCAATGACTAAACATCCAAAAATTATTGGAACTAAATTTTCACTATTTGATGCAATCAGTCCAACAACATCGCCTTGTTTGAGATTTTGTTGAGTAAAAAAGTTGGCAAATTTGAGTGATCGTGCATAAACATCAGCACAAGTCAATTCCACACCAGTGTCATCAGAAATTTGAAAGATATTTTTCGGTGTTTGAATGAGTTTTTGTAGGAACAAATAACCGGCATTGGCATCAGTGTTGTAAATTTGTTGACGCTTTCGTCCACTCAAGATTTTAGTAACTGGATCGTATGTGCAGAACTTGCTGTTCATTATTAAGAAAAAAAGATTGTGAACTACTCAAAACGAAGGTGTGTTAATTACTGAATGAAAAATTTTTCTCAATGAATTTTTAAGTGTTTTGATTTTAGCCATGTAGATTAAAGGGGCAGGTCAATAATTGATAAGTTCAAATTTATTCATATCAATTTATGGTTGTTAAGAGATTATTCTGAAGTACTTGATCATTTACAACCTCATTAATCTCAAAAATCCACTCCGGTTTTTTTTATCACAAAAACGTGAATCTTTTGAACAAAAATATACTCGAATTGACGTTTTGTTCTCGGAAAATGATTATCAATTAACGTTGTTTTGAGAATAATCCCAAAAATTACACTGAATAAAAGCACAAATGCCTGAAACTTTAAAATCCATCTCATTCAATCACATTTACAAAATAAAATCCACAGCCAATCAGCTTAAATTAGTCTTAAGCTTCCCACTTAATCGACCAAAAAACACAGAGAAAGAAAAATCTACTGTGGCATTACGAGCTAAAAAAGAAGCTCTTGATTAAAATGTTCCCTCTAACAATTTTCATCTCCCACATTCATTAAAGTAATTTAACTCGTAATGTTACGAGTTGAGACTGAACATACAGACAACAAAAGGAGAATGAGATGAAAAGAGAGAAAACCAACAAACACAAATGAGGAGACGAGTTGGAATTGAATATTGGTTTTGAGTGTCTTGTGCGCCATATTTTGGGAGAAAGATTACAGTTTCTCCTGAATATTACGCATGATTTTCTATTTATTTTTGATATTATCACAAATGAATAACTGATGATAAAATTCTTAAAACTTGTAAAAATCCTTTTATTTCACGGCCAAACTGCATCCCCAACACCCTCAAAATAAAGCTAATAAACAAAAGATTCAAATACACAAAAAAAACTAGAGCAAGTAAGCAAGCAAGCGAGTAAGCGAGTGAGAGGATGAGCGAGCAAAAGAGATAAAAAACCACTTTTTCACATGAAATGCGATGATGATAATGAAAGCATTACAATAAATACTCTCATTTTATTTTCATTCATTTTATCTCATAAGCTCCTGTGCTATTACACAAGAAGAAAAAATGTATTTAAGTTCAACAACAAAGCACAAAAAAATTTCGCGTAAAGACAAAAGAACGACGGAGAGATATGCGAAAGGCAGGATTTGAATATAAATTGACTTTCCATTGTAAAGATCCCCCACTCATCCTTGCCTCGTTGAGTGTTCTTTATTTGGGCAAATCCGCGAATATTTTCAACTAAACCGGAGCTCATTAAAATTACATCAAAGTTCTCGTCTAGATGATGGCGTCTGAAGTGGATGATGAGAATAAACGACAATCTTTCGTGGAAAATTTTGAGTGCTTTTGGATTATCGTTAATCTTTTTTCGTGTGGGAATTATGAGACGGTATTTCAAGTTTTATGGGTGATTTGAAGTGGTTTTTATTGGGATTAATGAATAATAGTTTGGTGGATTTAAGGTTTGAGTTGTTTATTTGTTGGAGATAAATACAAGTTTGATTGACGTCATGGAAAAGTTTATTAAGCTAACTGAATTTTTTTAGGATAACATTTAACTTTTTATAAAATAAATCATATAATTTTTGGAAATTTTTAGAAAAGGTTGCCAGAAGTTTTTTCCAGGTTAATTTTTTTTTATATGATAGAAATAACTATTTGGGGGTTTCATTGTTTTTTTTCTCCAAAAACTCACGAAAAATGAAGAATCATTCTGATGTGGGGTTAAGGGGTATATCCATGGAGCATACCCTAGGAGTACTCTGTAAAACATTTTCTGATAACCCTAGGGTATATTTCCAGGGTATACTCCTAGAGTGTACTCCTAGGGTATACTCTTAGGGTATAACTAAGAGTAAAACTTTAAATACATCTAGGCTATACCCCATACCCTAGAGTTCATCCTAGGATAATTTAATAAGAAAATGTTTTACAGTTAGAAAAAACATAGAATTAACTCTAGTGTATTCTTTTAAGGGTATGGAGTATAGATTACATGAATTTAAAGGTGTATACCCTAAGTTAAATCCTAGGAGTATACCCTAGGAGTACACCCTAGGAGAACATCCTAGGAGTACATCCAAAAAGTATATCTAAAAAGTATATCCTAGGATATCTGAAAATATTTTAAAGAGTACTCCAAGGGTATACTCCATGAGTTTACTCCTAGAAATCCGCGGACCTTCTTGAACCCCCTTGATTACACTCCTGATTTTAAAATTGATTTCTACTTTTTAAACCTTTCTGCGTACACCAATCAAAATAATAAACACAATAAATCCACTAAAAATAGATACCGCCATCATTCTTGTGTATTTCACAGACATTTCGTCAATTTCATAGTTCTGCTTCTTAATAATCTTCAACATTTCAGCATTTGAGTTCTTCAAAATTTCTAATTGATCCTTCAGAGTCCACAAAGCATGAGATTTCCATTCAGAAAGTGATTCAACTCTTTGCCTGACTGATGTATTGTTTAGTAATCGTGAATTTTGAAACCTTTGTTCTAAATTTATAATTTTTATTTTAAACTCTTGTTGATTGTCGAGATTTACTGCTTTGAAGTCAGCTTCAATATTGCTTAAGATTTGAAATTCTTCAACGAAACATTGATCAAGTGTTGTGTTTATAATTGCATTAATAGTTGAAGCATTTCTCGCTGTCGAATTTATGCAGGGATTGAAACTGAGTCCAAGAAATATCAATTTTCTCAAACCTTCAAAGACGAATGTGTCAACGTGAATAATTTTGTTATTGTCAAGGTCAATAATGACTAATTCTGGATTATTGTCAAAAATTCCATCTTCTAAAATTTGAATATCATTTTTGGCTAAATTCAAGTTGTTCAACTTTGGAAAATGCTTTAAATCTTGTCGATCTAATTCCTTCAGTCCATTATTCAACAAATTAATTCCTTTCAAGTTTGGAAATATTTTTTCTAATTTTCTTGGAAAATATTGAATATTTTTTGCAATTGCTGAAAAGCTTTCGACATCTTTATTTGATTTGTCTTCAGTGTGAGTTCCATTTGCTAAATTGACGGTTGCTTTGGTTTTTGAGGTTATGTTTAGTTGGTTTGTAATTTTACATGTGTAACTGTACATTATGTAATTATGTTTTACTGACTTATGGACGGGAGTGTTGTAGTCACAATTTAGGTCAATTGATTGAGTTTGAGGGAGTAGAATCGAACATATTAGCGTACTAAAAATTATAAAAATGAATTAATTTTGATGAATATTTTTTTTACAAAATTTTTAAAAATTTAATTTGTTTTTTAGTTTAAATGAATCAATTCAAATGAAAATGCGATAAGCGCCATCCTCACTTTGAACTGAAATTTTTCGTGTGTATTGATACCATATATATTACATTTAGTATCGTTGTAGAGCTTAATACAGTAGCTATCTACCAGTGGTAAAATTTTTTGATTTGAACTTATCCATTTTTTCATAGAACACCTCAAAGCTCGAGAAAACATGCAATTTTCAACCTAAAATTTTGTGTATACCATGTACACAAAATTTATAATTTTTTGTTGTAATAATAGCTACTAAGTACAAACTAAAACCCGCCACTTAAATCAATTTGAATTAATCAATTGGTGTCTAGATATGAATTTTTGAAGTTTTGCAAATTTTCAAAAAAAGTTTTTTTCAAAAATTTATACTTTGACTCTTTATCTCATTTCTCATGTGCATTACCACCAAAAATACAATATTTTATATCGTTGTAAAGCTAAAGATAGTAGCTAGCAATATCTGTAACAAGTTTTTGATATAAAGCTATTCCGTTCCTTACAGAATGCCTTAAACTTTTACAAAAAACGGGATTTTCAAATAAAAATTTTACGAACATTTTGTAGACAAAAGTTATTTGTCTTTATTGTATCATAAATTACTTACAATAAACTAACAAATGCTTTTTAAATCAGTTTATTTTGTCAAATTGGAGTTGAAATATGAATTTTTGAAGTTGGGACGATTTTTTCATATTTAAAAAAGTAAAAAATCATATATTTTTACATTTAATTTTATTTCTCGTGTATAACTTAACCATATATAATGATTATGGTATCGTTGGAAAGCTTAGGACAGTGGCTAGTCATGAATGTAGCAAAAAAAAATTTGGACTTATGCTGTTCCTTACAAAATGGCTCAAATTTTTTGAAAAATATAACATTTTTTATTGATTTTTTTTGTAAGTTCTGAACATAAAATATTTTTATTTTTAGTGCTGTAGAAGTAAATAAGTAAAAACACACCTATAATGCACTTTGCAATGCATTAAGTTTAGATGAACAGTTAGAAACTTTGAATTAAAACAGCATATTTTTCAAAAAATTTTGAGCCATTTTGTAAGGAACAGCATAAGTCCAAATTTTTTTTTTGCTACATTCATGACTAGCCACTGTCCTAAGCTTTCTAACGATACCATAATCATTATATATGGTTAAGTTATACACGAGAAATAAAATTAAATGTAAAAAAAAATATATGATTTTTTACTTTTTTAAATATGAAAAAATCGTCCCAACTTCAAAAATTCATATCTCAACTCCAATTTGACAAAATAAACTGATTTAAAAAGCATTTGTTAGTTTATTGTAAGTAATTTATGATACAATAAAGACAAATAACTTTTGTCTACAAAATGTTCGTAAAATTTTTATTTGAAAATCCCGTTTTTTGTAAAAGTTTAAGGCATTCTGTAAGGAACGGAATAGCTTTATATCAAAAACTTGTTACAGATATTGCTAGCTACTATCTTTAGCTGCAACGATATAAAATATTGTATTTTTGGTGGTAATACACATGAGAAATGAGATAAAGTCAAGTATAAATTTTGAAAAAACTTTTTTGAAAATTTGCAAAACTTCAAAATTCATATCTAGACACCAATTGATTAATTCAAATTGATTTAAGTGGCAATTTTAGTTTGTACTTAGTAGCTATTATTACAACAAAAAATTATAAATTTTGTGTACATGGTATACACAAAATTTTAGGTTGAAAATTGCATGTTTTCTCGAGCTTTGAGGTGTTCTATGAAAAAATGGATAAGTCCAAATCAAAAAATTTTACCACTGGTAGATAGCTACTGTATTAAGCTCTACAACGATACTAAATATAATATATATGGTATTAATACACACGAGAAATTTCAGTTCAAAGTGAGGATGGCGCTTATCGCATTTTCATTTGAATTGATTCAAATATTAGTTTAAAAACGGGATATCGACATTTGCCCACTGGACATTTGCCCACGGACACTTGCCCACAAAACTTGCCCACTGGGACACTTGCCCACCGGGACATTTGCCCACTGAGACACTTGCCCACTGGGACAAATTTAATTTTCTAATATTTTGATGACATATTTCACACTTCTAATATTTAGATTCGTGTAAGTAATTTATCAAATTAGAAAATATATTCCAACAAAAACGATATTTAATAAATTATACTTACAAAATAAAACGTGTCATTGCTAATTATGATCAATATTTTGACTTTGTTAACTTAATTATTTTTTTTTTTAAAAAAACTTAAAAAAATGTGTACAATATTTTAAATTTTATTAAAAAGTTGCAAAATATATTTAATGATTCTAACTGAATATCTTGAATAATAATGAATGTGAGCAAAAATGATTTTTTTTTTCAAGCAGATTGTTTCTCTGAGTCACGGAATTTTTTATGACGCAACTAAAGTTATCGTTAATTTTTCTGTTTGCATACAGTGGAGTAGTAGGAGATTTGTATGATTAAGATTAATAAGTTTGATAATTTAATAAAAATTATTGAAAATTTAAAATTTTTTATTCTTAAAGTGGATTTTTGGAAAATTTAATTAACAAAGGGACCGCTCACTAATTAGGATACGAAACGCAGGTGAAGATAAAATAATAATTCATTTTTTTTAATTCCAGTTACATCCATAGAGAATAATTAAACGGTTCTAAAACTTTTCAAACTTATCATAAAAAATTAAAACAATTATTCTCAATTTTCATGAAAAAATCCAACCTAAAAAACACACGCTGGATAATCGAGATGAAATTCAGCACCAAGCCGGAATGAGGCCAGCATCATTCCAGCTTAAAATGTCTATTGTATGGTGCCAGGTTTCATCTCGATTATCCGATCTGTGCCTATCGGGCAAGTATTTTATTTTGCTTTTCTTAGTTTCAACTATTCTGTAGACTTTCCCTCATCACACATGCATCTTATTAATCCAATATAAAAAAATCACACAATAAAAATCCACAAGCACATCCCAAAAAAAATAAAAAGGGGCCGTTCACAAAGTACGTTACGCGAAAAAATGACTTTTGGGACCCCCCTCCCCCCCTCGTTACGCTTTTTATATAAAAATTCTTTTGTTTTGTTTAATCTGTTACAAAATCTTAAACCCCCCCTCCCCCCTAAAAAGCGAACGTACTAAGTGAACGGCCCCAAAAAAGAAAAATTTATTTGCGTATGTAAATACAAGTAAGCACAAAAGGATACATTTTTTGCCGCTCTTCCAATTTTCTTTTATCATTGTTATCTTTATTGCTACAATACTTGATTGTGTCTTGCCTGCGAGCGTTATTTTGTTTTCAATTTAAAATGCTTTTGTTTGAGGTGGGTGGTAAAGAGGAAACAGGAGTAGTATCAAAAAAATTAAATACTTAAAAATTATTTAAAGCTAAAAAATTTTGAAAAATTATCCAAAAATTTACTTATCGTTTTTATTTAATTTACTTTAGAATCAGAGCTCGAAGTCGACTTGGATTTTTTATCAAATTTTTTGGCTTAGACTCGACTCTATAAAAAATTTCATCGACTTCGAGCTCTGCTTAGAATTCACCCGAAAGGCACAAGTCGGATAATCGAGGTGAAATAAAATCCGACACCAAGCCGAAGTGAGGCAGCACCGCTCCAGCTTGAATTGTATGAAAGCTTGGTGTTGCTCTCACTCCGGCTTGGTGTCGGATTTTATTTCGTTTATCCGATCTGTGCCTTTCGGGATCAGCTTTTCTCAAACCAATTGGAAAGGCACAGATCGAAAAATTGAGATGAAATCCGGCACTAATCCGGAGTAAGGCCAGCTCTGGCATTAAATATAAGCCTGAGTAGTGCTAGCCTCACTCCGGCTTGGTGCTGGATTTCATCTCAATTATGCGACTTGTGACTTTTGAAAAGTATATCCTCAAGTCTCGTGAGCTTTAAATGGATCATCTTACTCAATGTTTACGAGAAAAATAAAAAAAGCAGTTTAAGGGTCCTCAAATTTATTTAAATGTCTTACTTTTGCGTGGATTTTTACGAGGAAGTAAAGTGAAACGTTAAATGTACAATTTTTCTGTATTTACATAGAAAAGACTTAAAGGTATTTTTTTATTGGTTTGTGGCTCTTGAATTTATTTTTGGAATGAATTTTTGACCTTTTTGTGTTTCAATTTCGAGATTTTATTTAACATAAAAAATTTTTAACTAAAGGAAAAAAATATTAAAAATTCTAAAATCTCAAAAAAATGTTTTGTAAATACAAAAATATGCGCCATACTCGATGCAATATCGCATCAAAAACTTGCAATAAACATTTTCATTTACCATCGACTTTTACTTCATCCAATAAACTAGAAAAAAATTCCATTTCCATTCAAAGAAACAATTTTCAATCAACCGCATACAATGTATCAAAAAATACAAAAGCAACAACAACAAAGTGAAGAATTTTTCCACTCTAAATAAATTCACTCGAGTTGACAATCGTACAAAGCTATTTAACCTTCTTCTTTTTCGTTCCCATCTCAACTTCATCCACCAAAAAAAAAGAAGAAAAAAGAAGAAAACGACTTGTCTCACTAAATATTTGCAATTTTCAAAAGCGACATTGAAGAAGTATCAACGACTCTTGAGAAATGTAATAAAAATCTCTTTTTTACATTCGAGAATGAGAATGGTGAAGATATTTATGTACGTATGATGGAGGAATGAAAGCTTGTCGTCCAGCGGAAATTTTTACAAATTTTTTAAAATTTTTCAATTTTTGTTGGATTTTTATTTTTCAATTTTTTTTAAATTTTTCACATTTTTTTAAATTTTTTTAAATTTTTTTTTAATTTTTCAAACTTTTTTAAATTTTTCAATTTTTTTTAAATTTTTAAAATTTTTTTAAATTTTTCAAAAAGTTTTTTTAAATTTTTCATATTTTTTAAAATTTTTCAAATTTTTTTAAATTTTTCAAATTTTTTAACATTATTCATATTTTTTAAATTTTTTTAAATTTTTCATTTTTTTTTTAATAATTTAAAATTTTTTTAAATTTTTCAAATTTTTTTAAATTTTTCAAATTTTTTTAAATTTTTCAAATTTTTTTAAATTTTTCAAATTTTTTTAAATTTTTCAAATTTTTTTAAATTTTTCAAATTTTTTTAAATTTTTCAAATTTTTTTAAATTTTTCAAATTTTTTTAAATTTTTCAAATTTTTTTAAATTTTTCAAATTTTTTTAAATTTTTTTAATTTTTTTTCTAATTTTTCAAACTTTTGTAAATTTTTCAAATTTTTTTAAGATTTTCAAATTTTTTTAAATTTTTCAAATTTTTTTAAAATTTTTCATATTTTTTTAAAATTTTTCAAATTTTTTTAAGTTTTTCAAATTTTCTAAAATTTTTCAAATTTTTTAAAATATTTGAAATTTTTTTAAATTTTTCAAATTTTTTAAAATATTTGAAATTTTTTTAAATTTTTCAAATTTTTTAAAATATTTGAAATTTTTTTAAATTTTTCAATTTTTTTTCATTTTTTTTTTAAATTTTTTTTTATCATTTTTATTTTATTTTTAAATATTTTTAAACTTTTCAAATGTTTTTAAATTTTTTTAATTTTTCAAACTCTTTTAAATTTTTCAAATTTTTTTTTAATTTTTCAAACTTTTTTAAATTTTTCAATTTTTTTTTAAATTTTTCAAATTTTTTTAAATTTTTCAAATTCTTTTAAATTTTTCATTTTTTTAAATTTTTTAAATTTTTGAAATTTTTAAAATTTTTCAAATTTTTAAATTTTTTAAAATTTTTCAAATTCTTTTGAATTTTTTATTATTTTTTTTAAATTTTTCATTTTTTTTTTTTAAATTTTCAATAATAAGTTTTCTAAAATTTTTTTAAACATTTCAAATTTTTTAAAAATTTTCAGATAAACCGAATGTTTAAGCTTCCCCACCAGTCAAGACTCCTCGCACGGTTGTGAACCATCAACTGTGCGAAAATAAGAAGCAAAAGCTGTATAAATGAAGCCAGTATGGCACTTGGTTGTGATAAGAATTTTCATTTTATCGATAAATTGCCATTAAATTGGATTTTAAAGCTTATTTTTATGGATTCATAGCTTCCCTTTTTTCTCACTTCCATTTTCAATTTCATGCTTGCTTTTCGCCTCTTCTGAGAATGTGTGAATGTGTGGATGATGATGGAACATAATTTCAACTACTTTAGTGCAACTTGAAAAGTGATGAAATTTAATGAAATTATAGAATAAAAATAAATTGTCTGATGACTTTTAAATTGTGCTGAGTTGCTTGAATTTTATGTACGGTAAGTGATGAAGACGTTATATCTGTGCTGCATATCTAATTATGATAAGTTTCTAAGGGCAAAATTTGCTTTAAATTTTCATATTTTTTCATGAACTAAAAGGTTAATTAATTTCACTTAAAAGTCCCAAAGGACAGCAAACTAGAAACTTAAACATTTCAACACAAAGAAAGGAAAAGAAAACTTTAACAAATCAACCCTCAATCCATTTTATCCTGCTCATAAAAAATTCATAACAATAAAATTTGACACAATTTTCAGCTCATCTACCGGTCCCATATTTGAAAACATTAAATTTATGTACGACATAAGACATAATAAATCGATGATGCTCATAAAACAAATTTTCAACCCCTCCGTACTGTACTCATGTTTCCTTAATTCCGTTTTCTTGAAGGAGATGAAAATCTATATAAATGTTTCTTATTAAATATGAAAACGAGTAAAAATAAACGACGATGAAGGCAACATCAGCAAATGACAAAAATGAGTTAGAAAGTGGAGTCCTGGAAGGGTTGGTGGAGGATGAAGCGATTTATTTTAAGAATTTTTGTCATTATCCTATTAGAGGTTTTTTAAAAGCATCTAACTTGAAAAAGTGTACAATTTTTAGTATACATTTTTGAATATACGGTTTTGAGTATACGGTTTTGAGTATAAGGTTTTGAGTATACGTTTTTGAGTATACGGTTTTGAGTATACGGTTTTGAGTATACGGTTTTGAGTATACGGTTTTGAGTATACGGTTTTGAGTATACGGTTTTGAGTGTACAGTTTTGAGTATACGGTTTTGAGTATACGGTTTTGAGTATACGGTTTTGAGTATACGGTTTTGAGTATACGATTTTGAGTATACGGTTTTGAGTATACAATTTTGAGTTAAAATTTTTTTATACGATTTTAAGTATGTTTTCTTAAAGAAGTTCATAGCTTTAGGAAAAATTGAAAATTGAACTTAGCTTTTAATGAACCTTAACCAAATTCCAAGAATTTATACAATAACAAACACCATCCAAACTGACCATCAAACTTAACCCGATTTTCAATATGTTCACCACCCAAAAAAAAAAATCCATCGAAAAAGCAAACTACAAAAAGGAGATGAAGATGAAGAAAAGGAGAACAGAAATCTCATAAAAATGAAGACAAATGTGCCGTGTGCGTTTTATTTCGCTTTTCAGCATTCGACATCATCAATTTGTGACACGATAAATGAAAGTATTCATTCATCATCATCAAATGTGAATTTTTTTCTCTCTTTTCCTTTTACTCATATTTATTTTCTCAGCACAGCATTAAGTGTAACGAAAAAATAAGAATGGATTTTTATTTTTATTTTCTTTTTTCAAGGCACCAAATGAAGCACCAGCAGTGGCAAAGTACGGTATTGCTTCACAAATAATCAAAATGAATGAATAAATGAATGAATGATGAACGAAAAGGTGAAGTGAGTGAGTGAGTGCAGCAAATATGACGCTAAGGGAAGGCGCTCTGATTCCTTCTTTCCTTTTATTTCGTGTTGATTGTGTTTTCATTTCATACATTTATTCGAGCGCCAGATGACGTCGAGTTCAATTTTGATTTCTTTGTTGATGACTTGAATTGTTTTCTGATGAGGCAAATTGGTGTGCTTGAGTGGATGTTGATGAAAGGACTTTGAGGAATTAGGTGGATGATTGTAGGGACAGTGATTTATATTTTGAGCTGGAAGGAAGTTTGGAGATTTGAATTGTGAAGACTTTTGAGCTAAATGTTAAAATTTTATAGTGTTAACTTGATGCAATATAAATTATTATATTAATCACATCATACTATGTGCCAAATTTTAAATGAAATTATATCCAATCAGGGGCGAAGCCAGGAATTTTTTTGAGGGTTTTTGCTACTTTTCGGCGTTTTTTTTTTTTTTTTGTTCGGATCTGAAAAATTCAATAATATCTAGTATAAACTTCGCGAAAATAGGGGGAGTTTTGACCTTCAAAACCTCCCCTGTATCCAATCATAATAAATTTGTCAGCAAATATTTATCATTATCAACATTTTGTCATATACATTGCAATGATTCACGAAACAAAATTAATTAAAAAATACAATACAAAAGTTTATTTATTTTCATGCATCAATAACCATACAATAACTTCCTATCCAACTCGCGAGATTGACTGCCATATCTGATCAGTCAATGATGACAACATGTTATCTGTCATTTTCATTATGTCATTGATCGATTGCTGATTTCGAGGTGGTGGTTGTCTTATCTCTGGCTGTGTTGTTCTTGAAATTTCTTTTGTTGTCTGTTTTTGTGGACGTTCAGTTGTTGTTGGTCTGGCTGTGATAACTGGAGGACGAGTTATAGCTTGAGGTGATCTTGGAGTGGTTACGGGAGGTCTGATTGTTGGGACTGTAAATCTAGTCGTAGCAACTGTTGGTCTAGTCGTAGTTTGAGGGATAATAGGTATTAAAGGAAATCTTGGAGTTGTTTGAGGGACATTGGGGGGTCTTGTAGTTACTATTGGTGGGAAGAATGTCACTTGAGGTTGTCTAGTCGTTGTTTGAGGGAAAATTGGGAAAAGAGGATTTCTAGTTGTGGTTGTTGGTATGATTGGGAACATTGGTCGTGTAGTGGTAGCTGATGGTCTAGTTGTTGTGGTAAACACTCCAGCAGTTGGTATAGGAGGTCTTGTTGTCACAACACCAGCAGTTGGGAAGCCTGGTCTAGCAGTAGTTATTATTGGAACTCTAGGAAATGTTGTTGTTGTTGCTCTTGTAACTATTGGAATTGTAATTTGAAAATCTTGGTTTGGCAATTGATTCTGTCGCATATTTAAAGGTGGTTGAGTTTTTCTAATCACTGGAGCTGTAAATGCTGGAAAGGTAACACCTTGACTGTTTGTGACATGTTGCAATTGCCGCTGATTTTCCATCACATTTTGAACATTTTGGTTATTCTGAATCTGATTCAACCATGGTTGCTGAGAGTCGACAAGATTAAGTGACGGAAATTGAGGAAGCATCGTGATTGAAGGTGCTGTTGGGAATCTTGGAGAATTAGTCACAGATGGTGCTGTTGGAAATTGAAAATCAGGTTGTATTTCAACAACTGGCATCCAAGGTGATTGTGTTGATGTTAGTTGTGGCTGAGTACGACTAATAACTGGAGCTGTAAAAATCGGATGTGATGTTGGAATTGGTTGTTGAGTTGGAATTACCCATGATGGTATTGAATTTTGATCTTCTGCTCGATTTTGATCTAATATCCAAGGAGCTTGCGTGTTTTGGTTAATTTGTGGTGCTTGTGTTGGTTGTACAGTTGTCGATTGGGTGTTTTGAATCACTGGAGCTGTCATGTGCAAGTTTGGTGCTTGTGTCTGTTGAACTAAGCTTGAAGAAGTTGTACTTTGGATGACAGGAGCTGTGAACTGTGGCTGGGTAGGATTCGTAACCTGAACTGGTTGAGTTTGAAGATTTAATAGTGGTGGTTGTGTGTTTTGGTTAACTTGAGGTGTAACTATCAAGTTTGGTGCTTGCGTTTGTTGATTCCAACTTGGTTGCTGATTATTTCCAATATTTGGACTTTGAGTAGCTGGAATTTGTTGGTTTTGATTGACTTGACCATTCCAATTAGGTTGATTTGGTTGATTAACATTTGGCTGATTTGAGTTTTGCTGACCACCCAAATTTGGTGGATTTGTTGGAACCATCCAGCTTGGAACTGTATTTAGAACAACTGGAGCTTGCGTTTGATGATTTATGATAGGCTGTTGGGTATTTTGAACTGGTGGATTAGTAAATTGTTGTTGCACTGGACCTGGTGCTGGATTTTGAGGTTGTTGATTATTTTGAGGAACATTTGGTCGCTGTGTTGGCTGTTGATTCCATGCTGGTCTCTGTGTTGTTGTTCGAGGATTTTGTGGTATATTCCAGTCCAACATCCAGCTTGGAATATTGTGATTCTGATTTTGAGTCATCCATGAAGGTGGCGTGTTGCCTGTTTGATATGATTGAGGTTGATCAGGAGCTTGAGGATTTGAATTTTGAGCTACTTGTGCTTGTTGGTTTAAAATTGCAATATTTTGCTTTTGAGCTTCAGATGTAGGAACAAACCAGTTGTGAAATGGTTCAGACCTTAAAAAATAGAAAAAAGTCACATTTTTCAATTCTAATGCTCAAAGAAAACTCACAAATCAGGAATCTGACTAGACAACTGCTTTTTGTAGTAACGAATCTGCTTATCCATGGTTCCAAGTACTTCATCAATACTTCTACCATTCGCAGTAACCACAAAAAGCACTTCCAAAATCACAATAAAGTAAATTATTTTCCGCATTTTAGCACTTCAAATGCAAGAAGACAAATAAATGTTTGACTGTCTAGTGTCGCTTATTTAAAGCCTTTCGACTGCAATCAGTCATTGCAAATCTTAAGAAGAAGAAAACTTTTTGGCAAGCATTGAATATGTTTTCGTTTTGTTTTTGTTGATAATTATTGATTGATTGACTTATGATCAAAAGTTATCGGTCGAGTTGATTGTAGAACATAATTCTTGGAGATTGATGTAATCTTGACCTACGGTAAGCGTTAGTCATTATTTAGGTGCCAAAAGTTGATGATGATGGGATAAATGGTGAAGTATTGATAAAAATTGGGATTTTTTTAGAAAGTTTAGGGGAGACGATGGTGTTTAGGGTTCAGAACATGATCTTTTTTTGCAAAGTTTGTACCAGACATTATTGAGCTTTTCCCAAGGCGTGGACACTAGGATTAATCCTGAATAATCCCAATAATCCTGATAATCCCAATAATCCTGGTATAATTTTGAGTGTCCACGCCTTGGCTTTTCCAAACCCAATCCAAAAATTAAGTCAAAAGTGAGAACAATTCCTCAATTTTGGAAGAATAGGGCTCCCGAAAGGCACAGATCGGATAATCGAGATGAAATCCGGCACCAAGCTGTAGTGATACTCCGGCAAAGATTTTATGCCAGCTTGGTGCTGGTCTCACTCCGGCTTGGTGCCGGATTTCATCTCGATTATCCGATCTGTGCCTTCCGGGAAGAGTCATAGGTAGCTGGAATGAAAAATATTATTTTGTTCACAAAAACTGAACATTTTTCTGCATCAAAAAATGTATTTTCAGACCGTAAGAATTATTATATGTGCTGCCATCTTCATTTTGTCTCCATAAAACTTTTTTCTGTACTAAAATTTCAAAATGATACAATGACATTTTTTACCAGTTTATCTTGTCCAGATGGACTCATTTAACCCATCATACCTTGTTATCTTATCAAATTTGTACAATTTTAAGTGACAATAATTGTATTTAGGAAAACTTTCCGGAGTTGTCTGACTAGTGCTGATAATAATTGATGCTGAAAATTTGTGTTTGCCAAAAATTTGTCATGCAAAATGTCGTTTTTCAAGGAAATGATACAAAAACTTTTAATTTGTGCTTGATTAGTAATTTAGGATAAATTGACTAATTTTTTGGATTTTTGATTAGTAATTTTGAAGCAAATTGGGTTTTTTAATAAGACAAAAACAAGACTAAAATTCCAAATTCTTTGCATAAAAAAAGTTAATTTATTCTCAAAAAAGGTAGAAAAAGTTTTACAAAAATTTCAAAAAATCAATTTAAAAAAAAAACTCAGGAAATAAATAATTTTCTTAAAAAATCGAGAAATTGCATATTAAGCACTCAATTTTATTCAACAAAAGAATGTGATCAAAAAAAGGTCTTAAATTTGTTAGTGTGCGAAGCATTTTTTTGTTTGTATTGTAATGAAATTAGCGAGAACAGATCGAATTTAAATTATCGGACATGGTCAGCTTTCACTTAGTATATTCATATAATTTATTCTTGTGCAACCTCTTCGTCTTCGCTGAATGGACGAATTCTTTGTGGGATTTGTGCTGGAAAAGCACAAGTTTGTTCAGCAGCCCACCAGACTGTTCCTTCTGGGCAGTTGAATGGCCCTGAAAATAAGAAATTTTAATTTGATTTTTTTTGCTTCTGAACTTGACTTGAATTAGGCTATAACTCCATAATAATTATAACTTACATGCAATTCCACCCCAGCAGATGAAGAAGCTCCATTGAGCATTTCCTGGAAGGAAGACTGGATAGCCTTCATGATTATCTGGAACTGGACAACGTGCATCTGGTAATCCATCTCTCCATGTAGCTCTTGGTGCAATTGGAGCACGTGGTGGTTGTTGTGGGAAGGTTGGCCATTGTGGTTGTTGTTGTGGTGGTTGTTGTGGACGTTGAATTGGAATTTGAACTTGAATTTGTGCAGCGGCAAAGCCAACAAGAGCGAGGAGAACTAAGAATTTCATCTTTAAAGTTATTTTATTTTTTTTCACTGTTAAACTGTAACTGGACTGTTTAATAACTCACTAAGTGAATGTCAAATTATATGGAATGGCGATGAATTTATATACAATAGTCAATGAGACTTCTTCTTCATTGCTAGTGTGTCTTATCAATATTTTAATGTTAGTTGTATGTTCAATAATTTGTTAGACTTGTTTTTATTTTGCTGATTTATTGATATCACCGCTGAAATGTGGTCACTTCATGTCGTTTCTTTTTATTTCTTGGTGCATACTAAATTTTGATGATACTTGGAAATGCTGATAAGATTTAGGTTTTGTTCTATTCTTAAAATTACGATAAATTGCATTCTTAATTGTTTTTGTCATCAGCGGAAGCTCTCTGTTGTTATTTTTAATGGCCTTGAAGCTGACAATGCACATTTCATAAAGTTGTGTAAAAATGACCTCATACTGTGACACATGTTATACATTTTTGATAAGAGGTATCGAAAAATCTTGAAGATCATCAATCAAACTAAAATATTCATAATTTGAATGCAAACTAAAGGTCGGATTAAAAGTTCATAAGTGAATAAGTCAAATCTTTCTAAATAAATTAGATTAAAAGCTCAATTTTTTTCAGTTTTCTATTCAGAAATAAATCTATTAATGTTGCAAATATGACAAATCCATTTAAGCTAACAAAAAACACTAATTTTACTAAAAAAATGAGCCAGTTGATGAAAAGACACCTCAATTCATCCGGATGAAAAATCTATTGTTCCGGATGAATGATTCTATTGTTCTGGATGAAATGTGATTATTGAAATGGCATGAGTTAAGTTTGAACTATTGACCCGAAAGGCACAAGTCGAATAATCGAGATGAAATCCGGCACCAAGCCGGAGTGAGGCCAGCACCATTCTGGCTTAAATTGTTTGCCAGCTTGGTGCTGGTTTCTCTCCGGTTTGGTGCCGGATTTCATCTCTATTATCCGATCTGTGCCTTTCGGGTGAGATGCGTTCAAAAAGAAAACTAGTATCAACGTGGTCACTCGTGACCGACGAAAGCGCATTTTCCCGCGATCAGGAAATAAACAAAGAATTAAAACCCCAAAAGTACAAAGCCAAATACTTAACTATAACCATTCTTTATTTACCGAAAATTTAAAATTGACAGCACAAAAACCCGATAAAAACATTATGCAACATAGAATCTAAAAAAAGAAATAAAAAAAGCAAAAAAAGAATCGGCTATGGTCTAGGATCGAACCCATGACCTTCAAATTAGGAGCCGCTCGCTCTAGCACTTAGGCCACTTCTACAACTTTTAACGTATGCAACAAGTGATAATTTAATTATATATTGATGAGATTTTTTATAAAAATGTAAGTTTCATATGAAAATCTAGGAAAATGGAAAATTTAACAGCTAAAATATAAAAAATTTTAAAAATAATATTATTTCCGAGAAATATATGAAAATATTAAGAATTTTTAAAAAAAATGCTCGGAAAAAATTGGAAAATTCGTGAAAATGGAAAACTATGACATAAATAAATATTAAATGTCATAAGAAATCAAAAATGTAAAAAAAATGCAAAAAAATTAAATTGCGGGAGGCTAGGATCGAACCTATGACCTTCACGGTATCAGTCGTGTGCTTTACCAATTACGCCACTGATGTTCATTTTTACAAAATTTTCATGTGACAATTTGATTATTTATATTGATGATTTTTTTTATATAAGTGTAAGTTTTTATAATTTTCACAAAATTTTCCGGAAAAACTATGAAAAATCCATGAAAATAGAAAACTAAGCAACTAAAATATCAAAAAAATAATTATCTATGAAAATTGTATGAAAACATTGAAAATTTTAACAAAAATCGTCGGAAAAACTCGGAAAAATTGTGAAAATGGAAAATTATGACATGATTCAATATTATATATCATAAGAAATCAAAAAGTATCAAAAAAAGCAAAAAAAAAATTGTCATCGGTGGGACTTGAACCGAGGAAGGCTGAGTTTTTGAAAAAGTCAACATTTTAGTGTATTTTACCACACTAACACATACAAAGAAATGGCATTTTTGGTACTTTTTACGCTAGTTCCAGCAGAGGAAGTGACCATTCGTGCTGATTTTTTCGCCAGCTCTAGCCAGATATACTACACACATTTTAAGCCAAAAACCGCATCAAAAAAGCTTAAACCTGAGGAGGAGATAGCTCCACAGACAGACAGACGGACAGACGGACAGACGGACAGACGGACAGACGGACAAAGTGCGGATAATAGCGTCCTTTTCCAAGAGGAAAATGCGCTAAAAAAAATGCAAAACACCAAAAAAAAAATATAATAATAAAAAATTTAATTAAAAACAAAAAAGAAAATAAGATATTAATGACGAGGCTTCGGCAATTTGTGTTTTGCTCGGAAGCTCAATAAATCATAACTGTATTGGCCAAGTGATGAAATTAAGTCATTTAAATGGTGTGTAACTTTTGAGTAGAAATTGTCGGTAAGATGAGATATGAGTCTTTTGAATTTCATTAACTGTTCTGAAATCCAACCAATTGACATTGAGAATCATTCGAATAATTTTGTTTTGAAACAACTGAAGTTTCTTAAGATGACAGGCTGCTGCATTGGCAAATATTGGACATGCATAAGTCAGGATAGGTCTAATGAACGATTTATAAATTCTAATTTTTGAATCGACAGTTAAATAGAAAAAACTTTTTAGTTTAACAAGAAAATTGCTTGCTACAAACAATATTCTGTTTTATTCTAATAACAGGTTACATATGAGGAATAAAAATTACAAACTCCAGAGCAATTTTCGAAAAAAGAGAAAAATCTGGAAAAATCCTTTAAAAATCATGAAAAAACGTAACATATTTTTTTTAAAATTTTCAAATTTCGGACATGTATATTTAAATACCCTTAGAATTTCAAATTGTCTGTCGAAATTGAATTTCCAACATCTGATTTTTTTTAAAAAAATAAAGAAAACAACAATTCAAATTAATATATCAAAATATATCTCATTTAGATTTTTATTCTCTTCTCCAAAAAAAAGATATCAATTTAAATTCATTTTTTTCCAAAAACATCAACAAAATTAAAAAATACAACAAATAATTTTTTTAAGATTGAAAATTGCATGCTTAGCACTCAATTTATTCAACAGAAGATTGTGATCAAATAAAATTATGTGAAGCAGTTTTTAATTGTTAGAAAAAAATGAAATTAGCGAGAACAGATCGGATCTAAAAAAAATATATTTTTTTTGTTTGTTGTGGACATGGTCAATTTTCACTTAGTGCTGATTTATTCTTGTGCTTCTCCATCTTCGTTGAATGGACGGAAACGAGCTGGAAGTTGGAATGGGAAGACACAGACATTTCTGCTTGTATCCCAGACTGTTCCGGTTGGGCAGTTGAATGGCCCTGAAAAGAGTAAGGATTTAAGGTTAGAATTTATGTTTTATAGAGTTTTTAAGGCTAAGTGTACTTAAATATTTGATTTTTGTCACATTTTTCAAATTAAACTGACTTTTTTGAGAATTTAAGTACACATAACCTTAATACCATCAACTTACATGCAAGATCACCCCAGCACTTGAAGAAGTCCCATTGAGCGTTTCCTGGAAGGAAGACTGGATATCCCTCATGGTCATCAACACCAACACATCTTGAGTCAGCAACTGGATCGCGCCATGTAGCTCTTGGTTGAACTGGAACTCTTGGTTGTTGTTGTGGGAAGCTTGGGAAGTGTTGTGGTGGATTTTGTGGTCGGACTGGGATTTGTACTTGAATCTGTGCAGCTACGAAGCCGACGAGTGCAAGAAGAACTAAAGTTTTCATCTTTTTTCACTGGATTTTTTTTTGTAGACTGGTCTCTTGGAAAGATCACTAAGTGAATGTCGAACTTTGAGAATTCAGCTTGCATTTTTATACTGAGAAAAATTTGCTAATTTTGTTAATTAAACACTTTTTGGTACGTGCAGAACAGAAGCGGCTTCCGAAACACGATTTCAAAATCAACCAAAAGGACATGAAGAATTTACTTTTTTTTCGGTAGACTCAATTAAAATTTTTTTTGATATCAAACGTTTTTTAATCAAATGCAATTTTTCGGTTGCGAAAAAACAAAGCGAATTCTTCAATGATTAACAGATGTTTTCCGAGACTTTATGTCGCACCGCGTATAATAAAAAAAAACTTTTGAAACGCAAAATTCAATTAAATGTCTTATCAAAAAATGTGCAATTTTAATTGACAACCGCGAATTAGATTTCACAAAAAAAATTTTTAATTGTCCGAATTTTTTGGTCTTTATTTGATGTCTTGCATTGTACCGGAAAAGTACCACAGAAGTGATGACTCGATCTGATCAGAAGGATGCTCACTAATGTAGCTGTCATGTTTTGTCGCTAAAATTTATCATGCCAATACTCAATGAAAACATTTTTGCAACAAAAAAAAAGAGAATTTTTTTAGCGCATTTTTGGAAACTTGTTTTCAAAAAGGAAGCTCAATCATACACTTTGATCGGCAGCAAATTTTTGAAAAACTATCTTTTGATCTAGACATCGTAGAGAGCTCGGGTTTGTTTTATTAGCTTCGTTTAATAAAGTTATTGTGGCCACGGCTATTTAGAAGTCTTAAAATTGAGTTTAAACACCTTAATTATCAAACTTTTAATTTTTTCATGCAAAAAAAAAAAAAAATGAGTGCGTTCAGAAATTTGAAATTTAACGGTAAAAGTAATGGATGTGTTCAGAAATTTAAATTTTTTTCTAACGGAAAATTTTGAATTTCAGAAAACCGTTAAATCGTAAGAATATTTTTTGCATTGCATGTTATGAAATTCGATTTTAATGTATAAACTTTAAGAGAAAGTAAGGGTTTTGATCATTAATTTTAGAAAAGGAGTTTTGATCATTAACTTTAAACTTTTTGTAGTAATATTATGATTAGAGAAATAGCAATATAGTTTTAAAACTTGTCCATTTTTTCTATTAAATCAATTGCTAATCGCTGCGTCAAAAATGCGCTAAAGTCCCTCGATATAAAACACGAGGACTTTTGTAATTTTTTATTTTGTCTAGCCTAAATTGATATGAGTCCGAGAATGTTCACGCACAATATAACAGCTTTTAATAGATATTTTAGGAATTCGCAACGGAACTAGTTTTGTAACTGAATGTATTGTGTATCAGTAAGTTAATGTCTGATAGTGAACGTTGTAAAACTAGAAGTTACATGATTAGGGACAATGTAAATTGAGATAAGAGTTGGAAATTCTAAAGCACGAGGTTCAGTGTCGGTCATTCATCATATTTTATGTTTTGTAAGAAGAAGTGGATGTTGAGTGAATTTTTATTTGATATTTTTTGACAGTAATTAAGTTCAGTTTGTTTTCTAAAGAAGAGAATGATTGAGAGAAGAGAAAAGAATGAACGGATTAGGTTAAGGAACGGGTTAGGAAATAGAGTTATAATTTGAAAAATCGGAACGAGACCTTATTATTGGAATATTGTTAGAACGGACCTGAAAGTATCACTTTATGCCCCACAGTAGATTGGAACGAGAGCCTTAGTTTATTTAGAACCTAGTTTTGAAAATTGTGTTCTTGATCCCACTTAATGTAATAAGCATGCAATGAAAATGAGCTATATTAAGTCTTTAGGACAGTATTTTGACAAATAAATGCAGTAAAATGTGCTAAATGAAAAAAAAAAATCAAAAATAGATAAACTCAAATTTATCAATATTCCTTATCCCATGTTGGTTTACAATATCAAATCAGGAGTAATAAGATCAGGGATTATGAGTTCAGGGAATATATTGTTGCATTAAAATATTTTGCATCATGCACGACTACAAAAATCAGGGTTTACATCATTTAACTGATATTTTGTTCAAAGAATATCAAAATTATATCAAAATTTAAATATAATTTTAAATTTCTAGCCTTAATCACTTAAAAGTCTGTAATTGATTATCACAACATGAATCAAACCAAATAATAATAAAATTGTTATTTATCAGTAAACGAAAGCATGTTCCAATGTATTCGCGTAAATAACAAGAAAGTCCAATAATTTCTATTGAAAAAATTGATAAAATAATTTTTTTGCCAACATGTCAGTCACCAGCAATGAACAAACTAACAACAAATGTTTGATAACAGAAAAAAATCTATAAAACAACGTAAAAACTTTTCCATCAGTTCAGTTCGTCTTTTTACCGAAGAGAAGGACAAGGAAAGAGAAAAAAAATCATGAAAATTTTTATTATTCTTGCAGTTGTGGGCATCGCAACTGCACAACTTGCACATCATCGACCAATTCAAATACAATTAACGGAACATAATCCAGCCGTTAATCATCGTCCAATTCAAATTCAAACTCCACCAATCGAGTTTGTACCACGTCAACCAAACTTTGATGAATCCCAGCAGCCTGGTCAAGTTCCGAATTTCCCAACATGGAATTGGCAACATGAAATGCCAGTTCGTAGATTCCCTGAAATCTTTGAAGTCGTTGATCAACCACAACCACCATTTGCATTCCCATCACCAATTAGACCAGAACAAACTTTCCCATGGAATGGTCAATTGCCAGTAGAACAAGAACCTGGTTCTCCACGATGGGGTGATTTCCCAAGATGGGGAGAACAAAGTCCTGAACAATTACCAGAAATTGAACAGCCACAATGGAATATTCCAAGATGGAATTTAAGACCACAACCAGAACCTTTACCTGAACCAGAGCCAGAACAGCCACAATGGAATATTCCAAGATGGAACCAAAGACCACAACCAGAACCTTTACCTGAATGGAATGCACCACGATGGCAACCAAGACCACAACCTCAGCCAGAACCAGAAAACATTCCAAGACTTCCACCATGGGCAATGCCACAACAGCCAGAACCAGAACCCGAACATATCCCAAGACTTCCTCCATGGGTTCCACCAAGACAACCAGAACCAGAGCCAGAAGTTCCAAGATGGGGAAACAATCCAAGATGGAATCAATGGCAACGTCCTGAACTTCCACAATTTCCTCAATTTCCATCCTTCCCTCAACCAGAACCTGAACCACTTCCACCACGAAATCCAATTATGGGACCAAGTCCACCTGAACCTGAACTCATTTCTCCACCAGTTGAACGTCCAATTTGGCCAAATTTCCCACAACAGCCACCAGTAAGACAACCAGTTGCACCAAGAGCAAGCTGGAGAGATGGATTACCAGACCCACGTTGTCCAACTCCTGATGATCATGAAGGTTATCCAGTTTTCTTAAATGGCAATGCTCAATGGGACTTTTTCATCTGCTGGGGTGGAATTGCATGTAAATCAATTCTAAATTTATTAAAATATCAAGTTAAAAATTTAATTTTTTTGCAAATATTTTTTTAGGGCCATTTGACTGTCCAGAAGACACAATTTTCAGACCAGAAGTAAATGTTTGCGCAGATCCTGCATGGAATCCAGTACAAATGCAGCCATACTTAACTCAAGAAGTCGAACAAGCTGTACCATATGAAGCTGAAGCAGAGGCTGAATAAATCTACTTGTAATTGTACAAAGGAAGCTAATTGTTGGGGGGATGGGAATTATTTGTATTAAAAGATAACATCTGTAATTAGACGAAAAATCTAATCTGATAAGGAAATCTATAAAGATTGTGAACATGTTTTTAATGTTTGAATGAGCAAATCCATGTGAATTTAATTTTTTTCTATTTTTTTTAAAATTTGGATTTGAATAAAGTTTTTATTTATTTTTTATTTAAATATATTTTTGTTATCTCATTACCCAGGGTGTGGAACTGATCAAATTGATCAAAAATGATCAAAAAAGATCAAAAATGATCTTCAAGAATCAATTTGATCAGTTCCACACCCTTGGTTTTTACATTTTTTATCACATTGTTTAAGCACGCAATGACTCAAAAACCTTTACGTAAGAGGTCATTCTCTTATGATGTTCAATTCTTAGAGCAGAGAGTTTTTTTTAGGTTTTTTGACAGTTTTAATCAATAGAACTCTTTTGAATTTGATGCTATCAAATTCTTGGATAGACTTTACATAACAATCTTCAAAATTCCCTGCAAAATTCTGGATATTATTTAAAATTATTGAATACAAGATTACTAAAAAATCATATTTTTAGATAAAATCATTGGAAAGCTTACAATACCAAATATCAGAAATAGAAAACTAAAGCTTTTTCAAAAAGCTTCTTTTTTGGCCACTTAGTATGAAAAGCTTCAATACGTACTTAAAGCTTAATAGCAACATTGTCATTCACAAATGATGTGTTATTTTTCAAAAATTAAATAGTGCAATTTTGAGCAAAAAGTATCAGAAAGTATAACTGACCATATTTGACGCCTCCCATTTCCAATAATTTTTGCATCAAATATCTCGAAAGGCACAAGTCGGATAATTGAGATGAAATCCGGCACTATGCCGGAGTGAAGGCAGCTCTGGCATTTAATTTAATCCGGAGTGGTGCTGGCTTTACTATATTTTGTTGTCGGATTTTATCAAGGCTCAGACACTCATCAGAAAATTGTGAAAATTGTATATTTTTTACAATTTTTAAAAATTGGAAAATTCGGAAAAATTGTACAATTTTACAATTTTCTGATGAGTGTCTGAGCAGGGGCGTAGCCAGGAATATTTTTGAGGGGGGATTTTTGCTACTTTTCGACGTTTTTTTTTTGACTCGGATATGAAAAATTCAATAATATCTAGTATAAACTTCGCGAAAATAGGGGGGTTTTGACCCCCAAATCCCCCCCTGGCTACGCCCCTGTGTCTGAGCCTTGGATTTTATCTCGATTATCCGACTTGTGCCTACCAGGTTAATCTTTCAACTCATTATAGCCAAAATAACATAATCAACCTCCCGCAAACAAAAGATAGCAATGAACTTCAAACTGATAACACCTAGTAGGTGTTAAAAATAATCGCAAACAAAAAAAAACTTCATTATCATCAAATTAACCAGCAATCAGGAATCCACGATTATTTTTTAAATGCATATAAAAAAAATCCACATGGTAAGCACGTGAAATATTTCCATGGAAGAAAGCGATCGGATTAGATAAAATGAGTTGTAAAACACAATAAACTAATGGCATCAATATAAACACAAATACAGTCGCACTTGTGTGATTCTGTTCTTATCGGTGATATTGAGGTAATTGAGAATTTTTATTGTTTTACTTTTTTTCAGTTGTTATTTGACAGTTAGAGTGATAAGTTGAGTTGTGAATGGGAAAAGGTTTATTGGTGATTTTATGTGCAATTTTTGATGGAGTAAAGTGAAAGGAATTTGAAGTTTCAGATGCAAATTGAATTGTTTAAACTGTTTGAAAATTTTAACCAATTTTCAATTTTGATTAATTAAAGATTTTAACAAAAATAATATTCAAAATGAGATGAAATAAAGTTTTAACAATTAAGTGAAATTTGTGATAAAAATTTTGCAAAATTTACTAAAACAAAAAAAAAATCAAATTAACTAAAAAACCGAATAATTCAAACTAAAACTTTGCTAAAAATTAATCGAAATTATTAAACTTAAAATCAAAGCTAATCAAAGTTAAAGAAAAAATACAAAAACATAAAAAATTCAACAAAAAAATGTCTGAAAAAATAGAAAAAAATGAAGAAGAATTAAAAAGTTTGCAAAATTCTCCAAAAAAGAAGAAGAAGAAGATAAATCATTCAGATTTAGGACCGGATTTTGTGGCTCCTGATGGAGGCTTCGGATGGTTTGTTTGTGTTGCTGCTGGATTGTCAAATGTATGTTAGATTAACATTGATTTGTTGATTATTTATACTTAGGCTTTCTCGAAATCCCGGTTTTGGAAAATTTCCGGGACCAAAATTAAAACTTAAATATCTTGAGCATTAATGAAAGATTTTCAATTCTTTTGTGTTTAAATGATTATAATCTTAATACTAAACAAATTAAATTTAAAATTTTTTTCAAAAAACTTAAATCGTTCACAATACAATAGTTTTAATTTTTTGATTTTGGTCCCAAAAAACCCGGGACCGGGAAATCGAGAAAGCCTATTTATACTCATAAGTCTAAATTTTATTAGATTCTTAAATATTTTTTTTAAACTTTTGCCGTGGCACACCAGTTGGTCATTACTGATCTAAACTAGAATTCTTTTTTGAAAAGTACCACGAGCCGTGTTCCGCGTGCGGTTGTGGTCATAACTTACTCACTAAGTGTGCCGCGGTACAAAAAAGGTCTGTCTGCCTTTATATAAAGCCCCTAGAAATAACTTAACACACAAATAACATCGAAAAAACCTTAAATTTCAGCTGTTTTGCTTCCAAGTCGTTCAACAATTTGGTCTTCTTTATCGAGACCGTCTCACCTCCCTCAATATTTCCTCATCAAGAATCACATCAATAATAAACATCAATCAAGCTGCTACGTCACTAATTGGACTTGCCAATGGCCCAATGTTTCGAAGATTCACATACAGACAAGTTGGAATTGTTGGTGCAACTTTTGTGACACTTGGAATTTTATTCTCGGCATTTGCTGACTCATTTTTATTATTTTTGATAACGTTTGCGATTATTTACGGTAAGTATGTGTGTGTGAATGGTGCTGATGAATGACATAATTGAACTATGAATGAAATTTGTGTTGTTTTTATTGACTTCAGGTGGTGGAGTTGGTCTTACAACATCCAGCAATTCCTTGGCACTTAACACATATTTCAAAGAACGTCGACGAATAGTCACTGGAATTTCGTGGTCTGTGACAGGCTTAGGACCAATTGTGTTTCCATTTATTGTAACATTTTTAATTCCAATTTATGGCGTGACTGGAACTGTCTTGATTTTTGCTGGTATTGGTATGAATGCACTTTGTTGTGCATGTCTTCTTCAGCCAGTCATGTGGCATGTAAAGAAGAAGAAAAGTCCTGAGGAAATGCAAGATATTGAGTGCTCATACTGTCAGTCATTGAGTAAAAAGCAGGGCGGAAGTTTATTCTCAAGTCAATATTTATTTAATGCGGATGATAAAAAAATGGTTGGATATGAAATTATCGATCCTGGAACTCCAATGTTAGCTAAAGCAAATGACGGTTGGTTCTCCTCAAATTCAGCAAAACGATCACTTTACAGCTCCAGAATGAGTCTATCATCCAAAAAACCATCAACACAAAATCTCGCAAAAGCAGTAATCGACAAACGCCGTCCATCAAATACCGAGAAATTTCAAGAATCTCAGCCAGAAACTGTTAGAAAAAATTTATCATCAAGTTCCTTTCGTCACAACAAGACATCACCAGCGACACCAATGGCAAGTCGAAATTCATTCGCAATGCCACAAATATCCGAAGGTCAAACGTCATTGCCTAATGCTCTAATGCGTCAATCATCTCGCAAACGTACCAATACATTTACACTTGAGAAGGAAATTTTGGATGCGGCAAAAGATAAACTTGAGGAGTATGTGACAGTTGCCAATGAGAAAATGATAAGATGTACTTGTGAAGAATTGAGACAGCAACAGCGTGAACTTCAAAATCGACAAATGGATGATAATGAAAGTGTTGATGAGAATTTTACGCTATGGCAAAAGATAAGAATTTTCTTTGACCTTGATCTTATGAAGGACATGACCTACCTGAATATTATGTTTGGATTGATTATCGCGCATTTTGCGGAAATGAATTTTTCCGTCTTGACACCTTTCGTGTTGACTGACTTTGGACTTGAGAAGTCACAGATTGCATTTTGTATGTCAATACTTGGAATTACTGATATATTGTGTAGATTTTCAATTCCGTTTGTTGCTGGGCTGATTGGATTCGATAATAGAACTTTCTATTTAATTGGTATCGTAAATTTAGCTATTGGACGTATGGGTGAGTATTTTTAAAGTTTTTTTTTATTGACTTGTGATAAGATAAGCGTTGTTTTGGTTTGGTTTGGGGTTTTTGTTGGGTATTGTGTTGTTAGAAGTGTTGATAATGAACCTTTGTCTGTTGACGAAATGATGATAAATTTCTGAAAACTGAAAAGAGGTCATTAACTTAGTATGTTTGATTTTTAAGGAGAGCGGGAGTGAAGGGGGGGGGGGGGAGATGTATCTTGTGTCTGTTACAGTTTCCAAATAAAAGTGCAAAAATGACATTTTTGTCTGTCTGTCATGCGAAATTCGTAGTTAAATACCCCTTGTTCGAAAATTCGAAAAAATTTAAATTCAAATTAAAGCATTATCGTGTGGAATTTATCAAAGTAAATGATTGAATTCATGATTTAGTACTACAATGATGTCAAATAAGTGATAAAAATCTAAAAAAGTTATCAAATTCAAGAAATAGCGTAACGTATTTTTTTGAATTTTCAATTTCCGAACATATATATTTGAATATCCCTAGACTTTCGATAAGTCTGTCAAGCATGAATCGCGCACATCAGATCATAAATTTTTTCGTACAAAAATCTTAACAAGGGAAGTGGGCCTAAAAAGTCGATTTTTTGCTTAACATACTAAGTGAATGGCTCCTAGAAGTTATGAACCAATGATAAACAATCTATGAACGCTAATGAAAAATTGGACAATCTATTATTAAATGCAATAGGACATCCATATCAAAAAATTCACTCTCTTAAAAAAAATCCACTTTAATTCTTAATTGCTGCTAAATTGGCAATCATGTACAAATTCGGGAAACAAGAGAGATTTTGATATCAAAAAAGTGCTTTTGTCTATCTTAAGACCACGTGGCATTAATCAGACAAAAGGTGCTAAATATTGCCTCAATTAAAGATTAGATGAAGTGGGGTCTAATAAAAAATTTATTAGACTAGCTTTTTTTCTTTTTTTACACGTTTTTTTAGTAGGTTTAAGTTTAATTTTCCATTTTTTGGTAAGGTTATGGTTTCTTATGTGTTGGGAGCCATTCAATTACTATGTAATGCTAAAATTTTGGGTTCTTACTCCCTTCGGAACGTTTTTAACAAAAGAATCTCATTTGAGAACAATAAACCGTATAGAGATGTAATAAGAACAAATAAAGGGTTCACTGCTTATAACACTTTTTATTGGGTATTTTGGATAAAATATAAAGATGAACGATACAAAATAATGTAAAGGTAATCGACTCAAAACTGATCCCGAAGGATCGGAATGTTTGTCCTTATATACTAAATATAATGTTTAAGGATGTTGCAATGTTTTACAAATGTATCTTTGTGTGCGTGTCTCTTTTAATCTCTATATTATTCCCGATAAACAGAAAAAAAAATTTTTGAAAAGAATTTTTTTGATTTTTTTGTTGGGTTTTTTCTTAAATGTCTAATGATTAATTATTAATTGTAATGTTTAATTGAAGTATGTGATAATGAGTGAAGATTTTAATAATTGATTAAAATTATGTAAACTCTACGGGAATGTGGTTTTAATTTGAGTGTTTAGAGTTTGTTTAAGTTTAATTTAGTTATTTAATGTTAATTATAAAGTAAATTTTAAAATGAGTGAAAAAAGAATGAATGATTTAGAGTTATATGACAACTGAAGGTTATCATTATTAAAGGTAAAGTTATAAATGTGTAATGTTATGTAAAGAAATTAAATTTTTAAAGAAAAGGTTGAGAAAAAGAAAATAGATTGGTTAAATGGTGTGATGAGGTGATGGTTAAACAGCTGATGCTACTACATTGCGATTTGGTTGTGGTGATGGTTGAGCGTCGATGAGGATGATTGCTTCCCTTTGAATTTGTTGTGCTAGTTGGTTGGGGGCGTAACGATTTGGTTGTCGGTCGCCGCGGTTGATATTGTTGACATCTTGGTTGATGTTATTGAAGCCTGCTAGCAAAAGTCTCCAAGTTAAGCCAAATCGTCTTAGGCTGTTGACGATGTTGTATAGGAACTCGATGATCGATGTGAATATTTTGTAAATGATTAGTATGCCGATGATTTGAGCCGAATAAAAGCCTAGTAGTTCCAATTTTTCTTTGAAATACTGAAGTTGAATTCCCAAAAATTGATTTTTTACGTCGTCACGATTCAATAGTTTGTTGATGTAGTGATGGTCTCTGACCATTGCTTCGTCGTCGTTGGCTGAGAAGTAGTTATTTGAGAGGGTTTGAATTTCGCGACGTTCGAAGATAAAGTTGTGCAATGCTTGGATTTGTTTCGGTGAATATATGCCATTGGTTATTAAGTCTTCCCGTTTTAAAAATTTCCATTGAAGCTGTCCTCAACTATGTCGAGGGGTTTAAATGGTGTTATTGTTATGTTGTTGTTAGTTACCGTTATCCAATTGTTGTTTATATTGTAGTAATTCGGAATTAGTTTAGAACATGTTGAGACTGTTCCGGTTTCTGTTATTAGTCTTGTTCTAGGTGATAGGAAGACTTTTTAGAGTTACAGATTGCTGGTAATTCGTGATAGCATTGTTCTGTAATTCTTAGGTTGCAGTTCATTTTTTCGCATTTGATTAATGAGATGACTTCTCCGTTTTGTACGGCTATGGCGTCGTTAATATTGAATAAAAGCATTGGGATTTCCATTGGGTTGACTATGGGTATCAGGCTTATTATTGTTTGAATTAGTTGGTGTTTAACTTGACATAATTCGTATTTGAATTTAGAGTATAATTCTTGTATGTTGTCATTTAAGTTGTTGTTTATGGAGAGTAGTTTTATCGTGTGGTAATGCGATAAGCTAATGTCTCTGAGGTTGAGCATGTCGTTTTGTTGAATTGTGAAATTTTCTCCTTGGTTGGTTCTAATGTAGATGTTAAGTGCGGAGGTAGTTAATGTTTTTGTACCACATAAGTTGATTTCTGTCTTCTTTTCAATCATAAAGCTTTGTTTGTTTATTTCATCGTTTACTAAATATGTGAGTGCGGTGGAATTAGATTCGACTTCCTTGATTTGTGTTCCCATGCCGATGTACAGTGATGTGAATTTTCTTTGGTCGCATTGATTGATGTTTTCGATATTCCAGAATGTTTGACCGTCTTTTTCGGATGATGCAAATCCAAGTACATAATTGTGTTCGCTGCCGTCTGATAGTTTTACTTTTGCGTTTTCTAAATTTAAGATAGCTTCTTCTGTTCGGACTTTTACTGTGATTTTGGCGAATAAAAGTGCGTTGTTGAAGCCTTTTTGTTTATTGTATGAAATAAAGCTCATGCCGTCGCAGGAATTATCGCCTGCTACGATACCGTAAATGAATTTTTCGATTTTTCCTTGGTTATTTTTTAGTGTGACTACGATGTTTTCGTTGTATCTATCGCGATATTCGTTTTGTGCTATGATATCTTGGCATGTTGTTCTGGTAATTTTCAAATTGTAAGATTCAGAGTCTGCGAATTTCATTTGGTTGCTCCAAAATCCTTTGGTACATTGATAGATGAATGTTTCATACTGTATGTTGCAGTTTTGTATAGGGATTCGGATGTGATTGTTTTTCATTAATAGTTGGATGTGTATTGGCTTGGTTTCAATTTTTCTGATATAGTTTTGGCATACTTGTGGTTGAACTAAGCTGAAGCTTTGGAAGATTGTTGAATTTGACTTGCAATTGTATCCGTTTACAGTGAAATTAGCTACGGTAGGATTGTCTGTTGTATGGCTCGTGTTAATTTCGGTGGATTCAGCCTTGATGCGTGTAGATGTAGTAGCGAGTAATATCCATAACCAAATTGTAATGCCTAAAATTAGGTGAATTTTTCTCAATATCTATCTTATTTATAATTTTGTAAATTTTAAATGATTTTATTTAATGTCAAGTAATTTTGTTACGATAATTGTTTATATGTGATAGAGTAATTTATCATGTATGTTTTTTTTTATTTGATTACTTAGGTAATTTTAAAGGATTATAAGTTGTCCTTTTGAGATAATAATTTCGACTAATTGATTTTATTTTTAAAGTTTTTTTTTTTGAATAAGACTGGCGCTTAGAGATTTGAAGACGTGAAATTTTAATTGATTTAATGATTTTTAATTTTTCTCTTTTTTTTTCTTTTTTTTTTTATTTTAAGAATTTTTAAAGAGGTTTAATAATTTTTTTTTTTTTGATAAATTTTTGAAAAAGATTTTTTTTTTATAAAGATTTGCCCTAGTTGTGAAGATTTTGATGTGAATAAAGCTTAAGTGTTTAGATTTTGTTTGGAGAGATTAAATATTATACACACAAATTTGCTCGTCATAAAATTTCTTTATCATTTCATTATATACTTTTTTTTTAAATTTTTTTTTTTTTTTTTTAATTGGCCAATAGAATGTGAACGTCATAATATTTTCTTTTATTTCCTTTTTTTTCAATATATTTTTTTTTTCTCTCTCTCTCTTTTTATTAATTGACGATACCTCGGCAATAATATTTTCTTATTAATTTTTTATTTTAAATCACATTCATTTTTATTATGGGATCCCTTTCATTATATCATCATTATATCATTTTCATTTCATATTTTTTTTTTTTATAATCATCATATTTTTATATATATCTCACTTTACTATTATAAAGAATACAAACATACCCGGCATGCCAATAATTTATAATCATATTCATATATATTTCTTTCTTTTCATAATTGCGAGGATTTTTCGAGCTACAAAATAATTAATGGGCTTTTCTCGAAGTCAAAAATGTGAAGTAAAATTGTTTTTGTTTAGACGTCTTATTGAAATTTTTGTTTCATATTTTCAAGATGAGAAAGTTTGTATCTGATATGTAAAGGAGTGTGTGTATATTTATTTTTAAAACTTTATTCGTAGTAGGGGCGGATACGGTGTTTACTAATTTTATATTCTTTTTAATTTTGGAGAATGGTTACATATTCATTTGAATTAACTTTAACTACTTGATATGGGCCAGAAAATTGTTTATCTAGTTTGTTTGCGACCACAGGTTTAATAATTTTTACTAAATCGCCTTCTTTAATTTCCCAGTCTTTGGCTTTTTGATCGTAGTATAATTTTTGTTTTTCTTTGAAATCAAGGTTTCTTTTGTTTGCGTCGATTGACATTCTTTGAAGAACTTGACGTAAATTTGTGTAAAAATCGTCATATGTGTAAGTTTTCGATGGTTCAGTTAAGGTACCGAATAATTCTTTATGGGGCATACCATACTTTAATTGGAAGGGAGTAAATCCGGTAGAAGTATGTATGGAAGTGTTAATAGAATAGGTAACATATTTTAAATGTAAATCCCAATCGTCTTGAGAAGAGTTAACAAGCGTTCTAATTTGGGATAGAATGGTGCGATTTGATCTTTCTACTTGTGAATGTCCTCTTGGATTATAGGCAGTGCTATTAATGTGTTTAATATCAAGGAGAGATAGAATTTGATTCATTAAAACACTATTGAAGTATTGTGCATTGTCAGTGACTAAGATTTTTGATGGACCGAAGATTAATAGATGATGTTCAATGAATTTTTGTGCAATGTTGATTGTTGTACAATCGGAAATTGGGATTGTAGTGAGGAATCGAGAGAAACAATCTACTATTACTATTATCCATCTGTTGTTTCTTGGTGTTTCTGTGAGAGTTCCAATAAGATCAATGATTATTGCTTCATTGTTGTTAGAGTAACAATGTGTTATGGGTATTGGATTTAATGGAAAATTAGTCTTTGTGCTTAGCTGACATTTGGGACAAGCTTTTATTATTTTATGAACATCATTAGAAAGACCAGGCCATGTGTATAATTTTTCGATTCGTCTTTTAGTTCTATTAGCACTTGCGTGAGAATTTAAGAAACTTTCGTGGATTGATTTAATTATTTCTTCTTTTTCTTTTTCGTCATAGATTCTTATAGGATTTTCTTGAATGATTGAAAATTTTATGTCATCAAATCTAAATAAGTATTTGATCATGTCTTGTAGAGTATAATTATTAATTTTGTTATCTTTAAAGAAGAATATCTTAATATTATTAATTTTATTATCGCGAAGAAATTTTCTTAAGTTTATTAATGTATTGAAAAAGTTTTTGTTTTCAATGGTTTCTAAAGCATTATTTTTGTAAATAATGAAAATACTTCTTTTGATTAATGTTGGTTCGTTAAGAATTAAAGAAGTTTTTGATAATAGTTTTGAAACTTCGTTGGGGAGATTTTTCTTTATTTTCAAAAGTGAAAATTAAATTGTGAAAATTTTTGTTGTCTTCGAATTTGCAATTTTCATAGTTTATGAATTTTGCTCGTTGATTGTTCTTTTTAACTTCAAATTCTTTTAAGAAATTTTCGTATTCGATGTTAGCATTAGTTAATGTATTTTTGGTATTTGAACGAGTTATAGCATAAATTTGATCGTTTTTGATTTGAATTTGAGCGATTGAGGGAAAGAAACTGTTTACATTAGAATAGTTATTATCGGAAATTATGATTTTATTTTCTTCAAGATCGAAACAGCGCGATAAATAATCACTGGGATTATGTCGACCTTGTATATGTATTAGTTTAAATTTAAATTGATTTAATTTTACTTTCATTCTAATGCATCTTGGGCTAGAGTAATCTAGTTTACTATTAAGGAAATAAAGTAGAGCAATACTATCGGTTTGGCAAATAAGTTGATTGCATATAGAATATTTTTTATAGTGAATGCAAACACTTTCGTATAAGGCAAGTAATTCTAATTCAAAAACTGAATAATTCTTTTCTGCACTTTTTAAAGTTCTAGAATTGTAGGCAATTATGTGTGTTTTATTATCGTAATATTGTGAAAGGATTGAGCCTAAGCCTAAATAGCTGGCATCGGTTGTGATAATGAAAGGGAATTGAAATTTGGAAGAGAAAGAATAGGGGCTGTGGTAAGCTTTTCTTTGATGAAATTAAATTGATTTTGATGAACTTCTGTGAAAATGAATGGCGTGTTCTTCTTTAATAAAGCATAAAGATCTTTTGTTACAATGGCGTAGTTTTTGATTAAACGACGAAAGAAATTGAAAAATCCTAAAGCTGATTTTAATTCTTTGGTGTTTTTAGGATACTTTAAATTTTTAACACAGGCAATTCGATCAGGGTTTGGTGTGATTGAATTGTTGAAAATTGTGTATCCAACAAAATTAACAGATTTGGTTACAAATTTGCATTTGTTGGGATTTAAAGTGATATTAAAATCTTTTAATCTTTTAAAGACAATTTCTAAAATTTCAAAATGTTTTGAAATAGTATTTGAATAGACAATGATGTCATCGAAATAAATGACCATTGAATTTCCAATTAAATCGTGAAAAATTTCTGAAAGAATTCGTATTAAAGTAGAGCTTCCATCTATGATTCCTAGACCTACTCTTTTCAGATTATACTTTTGATTTTTGAAAGTGAAAGCGAAAATCTTTTTATCTTTTTCATCAAGCTTAATTTGATAATAAGCTTTATAAAGATCAAAAGAACTGAAGATTTTTGCATTATTTAATGAATGTAATATTTCATCACAAGTGGGGTGTACTATCTTATTAGGGATTATGACTTTATTAATTTGCCTCATGTCGAAAATTAATCTTTCTTTGTTGTTGTTTTGAAGTAGAAAAATTGGTAAATTGTAAGGGCTGTGATCAGTTTTTCAATGATGTCATGGGTTAATAGTGAATCTATGTGAGATGATATTAAATCTTCCATGTTTGAATTAGTAAAATATGGACGAACAAAAACAGGATTGTTATTCTGTAATTTGACTTTATGGGTAAAATTTTTAATTGCAGGTAAGATAGATTCAGGATAATAAAATATGTCTAAGTAATTTACGACAAGTTGTAAAATATCATCCTTTGTTGTTGAAGACAAGTGTTCTACATTTATTGCATTTAAAATGTAGTCCTTTTTGGTTATTTTTGTTTCACATTGTTTTGGTGTTTTGTCGATGGTGGATAAAATATGCTCAGGTAATATTTCAAAATTTTCTGAGGGATGTAGAGTAATAAAATTGACAATAGTTTCGTCAGAAATGTTGCATAATGGGAATGAAATTTTATTGCTTACGAATAGTTTATTATCTGGGAAGTTGAGGAGGCAAGTATGTAAGGTTTCCATACCTAATATGCCGTGGAGATTGGGTATTGAAAAATCTTTTGTGTCGACGATATGAAATGAGACTTCTAATGAAATTCTTTTGTTAAATAAAAGGATATTTATGATACCTTGAGTTTGTACAAAGTTGTTTGGAGACGTAAAGCCATAAAGATTGTAAAATGAACTTTTGATAATTGGGGTATTGGTTTTTAGTATTTCGCTTGAAATAACATTAATAGAACAGCCGGAATCAATGAGGATTTTTGCATCTGTCCTAAAGAATTCAGAATTGATTTTTATGTATTTTTTAGAATTTATCGTTTTTGGTTCAATTTGATGGACATGTGAGGATTTTATGTCTTTGATGGATGTTGATTTTTCGTGAGAACAAGTTTTTATTATGCTTGCATTTTTAGAAAAGGTAGAATTTTCTTTATCTACTGCAGAAATGTCTTGAAAGGATATTTTATGACTTTGACTTTTTAATGGGATACTTTTGGAATTTGAAGATTTTATTATTTTAGATTCATGGGAATTAGAACGATGTGATTTTATAGTTTTTTGAAGATTTATATCTTTGGATTCTGAGAAATGTCCATGGGAAAATTTTGTTCATTTTCTTGAACTTCATTTGTGTAATGGCAGGTTGCTTTTAGATTTTTATTATTGTTGTAACGATTGTTACTGTATTGGTTTCGATCGTTTTGATTATAAGAATTTTGGAAGTTTGGCTTGTTATGATTGTATTGTTGTTTAGGGGAATGTTGCATGTTTGAAGGATATCTGTTATTTTGATAGTTATTTTGACTACGGTTGTATTGGTAGTTGTTGTTTCGAGAAGGATAAGAGTTTTGCATGTTACCGTGATTGTTGCGAGAAGGATATGTGTTTTGTGAATAATTATAATTGTTTGAGGGATAATTTCTTGAATTGTTTGAATAACGTTGATTGTGAAATTGATCGTTACGGGGAGAACGATTGAATGGATTGTAATTGTTGCGACGATAATTTTTATTGGGTTTATTGGTGGATAGAACAAGTAATTGATCGATTTTGTTTTCAAGAGAATTGTCAGCAGTAATGTCAGAATTAATTAATAATTCTTGAAACATTTGTTCAATGGATTGGCTTTGATGAATGAGAGCGATTGTTTGATACTTGGGGAGTAAATTTCTGATAAGAGTTTTCTTGATATCATTTTTGAAAAAATCAGATTTGGAGATATCTTCAGGCATTTTTGATTTTAAATTTAAGAGGGTCGAGCGGAATTTATTTACAAAGTCATTAATTGACTCGTTTTGCTGTTGTTTAGAAGATTCTAATTTTGATTTTAAGGAAGATGAAGTGATATTGGCGAAAAGGACATTATCGAGTTTTTTCTTGAAATCTTCGAAGTCATCTGCAACAACATCTGAAAGTTTGTTGTAACAGGAGGGAGTTGTGCAAGTTTGAATAACAAATTGAAGTAATTTGGGGATATCATCGGGATTGGCCAATGAATCAATGGCAGATTTGACATTGTCAATGAATTGCTGATAATTTACAAATTCTCCGTCAAATTTAGTGATTGATTTGGAAAGTTGTTTTTTAATGTTGTCCATTCTAATAGAGTTGAATTCTTCGATTTCTGAAGATTCTAGAGAGAAATCAAGTGAGTCTTGATTTTGGTGAAGAATAGGGATTGAAGTTAAATTTATGTCTTGAGATTCGGAAAAACTCCAGAATTCAGTGTGATTGCTTCTATGAGGTTTAGGGGTTGAAATACGGGTAAATTAGAAGTTGAAGGGATTGGAATTTGAAAAATATCTTCTAATATTTTGTTTTGTTTCTTTAATTTATACACAACAAGGAGGAGTAATAATTTTTCATGCACTAAAAATGCTACTCTTTTTCTTTCTTTAATTTTTTTAACACTATCACTTCTTAACCGTTTATTGATAATTGGGGGTTCTGACATAATAATTATAAAAATTTACTCACCATTTTGGGTTTTTACCAACTGCGCCATTAATATAGAGATGTAATAAGAACAAATAAAGGGTTCACTGCTTATAACACTTTTTATTGGGTATTTTGGATAAAATATAAAGATGAACGATACAAAATAATGTAAAGGTAATCGACTCAAAACTGATCCCGAAGGATCGGAATGTTTGTCCTTATATACTAAATATAATGTTTAAGGATGTTGCAATGTTTTACAAATGTATCTTTGTGTGCGTGTCTCTTTTAATCTCTATAAACCGTAACAATTCTTCAAACCCCCTAATAGCCACGACTGTTAAAAGTTAGTTAAAAGCTAGATTTAAACTAGTGTATCTGAAGATAGCCGTGAGATAAACTATCTGAACACTAACTATCAAAATTTCTGGTTATTGGGGACCTTCCTCCGCCCTTAGCGCTTTAAATAATAAGTCAAACGATAATAAGTAAAACGGCACCTTGTAATTTTTTTAAATAATTTAAATTTCAATTGAATGAATCACAATTTACACCAAGGCTCAGACACTCATTAGAAAATTGTAAAAATTGTACAATTTTTTACAATTTTTGCAATTTTTAAAAATTGGAAAATTGGAAAATTGGAAAAAAAATGTACAATTTTACAATTTTCTGATGAGTGTCTGAGCCTTGATTTACACTAGATTAATTCAACATCTATCATTGTTCAAATATTTAATCATAAAAATAATTACATAAAAAATTTCTTATCTTTGAAGTTTTGGCACACTTCCATTCGTATTATGTCGCGATTGGAGTATTTTTATGGAATGGATTTAACAAAGGACTTCGAACTGTCTTCATGAATTTATGTATTCCATCACATGTGCCAATTGATAGATTGCCTGCTGCTACAGGACTTCACTTGCTGTTTTCTGGAATATTTTACATTTTATTTGGACCTATTATAGGTAGGAGAGATAGAAATCAAAAGAGATGACTCTTCTGAAAAAGCTACTAAAAATTTATTTACAACAATAATTTTTATAATATTTTACAAAATTTTAAAAGTTGAAAATTGACAAAAGATCTTTAAATCTGAATATTTCTTTTTATTGCCCTGACAATGCTTCAAACATACCTAAATATTTCTAACTCTCTAATTTTCAGGTTATGTACGAGACAACTCAGACTACACAGTTGCACTTCACTGCCTGAACATAGCAACATTCTTATGTGCAATTTCATGGACAATTGAGATGGTGATTACAAAAAGACGAGAAAAAATGGCAACAAAAATTGATGCAGAGGATTTGGAGCTGAAATAGGGAAATTATTAGTCAAAATTTTCAAGAGATTCAAAATTTGTGATTTAAAGTATTTTAGGTGTTTAATAAAATTGTTATTAAAAAATTAAGAAAAAAAGTTGCTAGGGGGAGTTCACAAAGTACGTTACGCAAAAAATGACTTTTTAGACCTCCCTCCCTCCCCCCCCTCGTTACGCTTTTTCTATAAAAAATCTTTTGTTTTGTTTAATCTGTTACAAAATCTTAGACCCCCCTCCCCTCTAAAAAGCGAACGTACTAAGTGAACGGCTTCATATTAAAGAATTAAAAAAAGTAATTTTGGTTTGAATGTATTTTATTGTTTGAAAGCATTGAGTACAAGAATTGCAAGCAATAGTTGATTGTTAAGTTCTTTTATTCATATTTTTATCGTTAAATATCATTGATTCAAGACAATTCTCTTCTGTCTCTTCTTTAATAATTTTTTAAATGAACAATTACATTAGTGGTTTTATTTATTTTTTTTTTTTTTGATAGATTAGCAATAATTTCGTTACGATCATGTAACTATAGACTAAACAGCCACTGAATAAATTCGATTTGTTTCATATAGGGGTATAGCCAAGGGGTCCAATTGTGTCTGGATCCCTGTCCCCCACCACCTTTTGAGGGAAAATTCTTTTAATTTGCTAGGGTTATTTCAAGAAAAAGGTATTTGGACCCCATTCCTAAAATTTTTTATATAATATAATTTTGTTACATATGTTATGATCTATTCATTTAATTTAACATCATCATCATCATCATAACTTTGCAGATCTATAAGATCCATAGTTTACAGAATGGAAACCTTAGTCATCAAGTGTTTTTATTTCACCTGCCGAGACTCGAAACCATGACCGCTGCATTGACATTGCAATATTCAATACCGAAGTACTAAGCTATTGCTCTACCAAGCCACGATGACTCACTTTAATTTAACATAAAAATCATTAATTTTCTAAACTTTTCCTTTTCAAGATATTTTGCATATCTGGATCATCCTCAAACAATCCTTCCATACTTTCCTCCAACGGAATGTTTGTTCCTCCACTTATTTCATCAAATGACTCTTTAAACATTCTTTTGAATGTTTTGGTAAATTTCTTTCTCCTAAAATGATCAGCTTGGTTCTTTTTGACATAATCTTGAATGCATCTTCTAATAACTGGATGATTTGCATGAGAATCTTTAAAAATGTTAAGCAAAAGATTGATGTTATTTTTATATTTGTGCATATTCTTTTCGTTTGTGGAACTAGGATCTAAATGCATATTCCATAATTCATCAACTATGTACTGTGCCACATAAAATTCAAAATAAACTGGACTTAGGAACTTAATATCTTCGTTGTCTTTCGTAATCAATCCTGATGAAATAAAATTTTTTATATTCCCATCTGAACTTGACGAGATATTTACAGTAGAATTTGGAAGATCCGCATGGCTTGTCTGAGAATTTGCATGATAATTAATTAATGCAGTCACATTGACATTTTCAAATTCCCTTTTGTAGTTGTTATTAATTATATGTAATGCAATTGATTTACCGAATAAATTACGTTTAGAGTCTTTTGATGAAGTGTTAAAGTTTTCAGCTTTTCTGATAAATTCATCAAGTGTATCATAAATATTCAAATCTGATAACCTATTTCTGAGAATATTGTCTGCTGTGTGGGATGCAATGACTTTAAGTAAATAAATGTTGTCGATTTTTGTTGTTTTCATGTTTCTCCAAACTTCTAAAGGCTTTAAAATTTTATTGATTTTTTTAAATGCTGAATTAAATTGACTTGATGTTAGTTCAGCTGCTTTAAGTGTTTTATTTAAATATTCATCGCGATTTTTACAGTAAAGTGGCAACAACTTGTAATAGAAGTAAAAATGTCCATTAATTTTCTTAATAATCTCTGCAATTTTGTCGCTGTACCAACTTCTTGTTCCGAACCAAAACACACTATTTTCGTGTGATTTTCTTACAAGATTTTCAACAAAACTTTCACCGAACTTTTCATTCTGCTCAAAAATCCAATCAATGTTGTCAATGAATAAAATTATTTCTCCTTTTTTAAATTTTTTCTTAAAAATTTCGCTTTCGAATGAATTTTGGATGATTTTTTTTGGAGATAAAAATAAACTTGTTAAGTTTATGATTGACAAGTTGGAATGATCCACAAAACTGGCAAAATTCAAATTTAAAACATTAAGGTACGATACCCAAATATCTGAATTATTTTGAGTAGTTGACGCGCAAATGTTGATTAATTCTGTTGTCTTTCCAGAAAAAGGCTCACCTGTTAAAACGTAAAATTGACTTTTGTATAGGATGGAACTAAGTGAGTATTGAACTGCTGGATTGTATTGATATGGACATTCTGCGTTGCTAAAGTGCATGTAACTCTCATCATAACGGGTAAATTTCCTTTCAAAATACTCAAAATTTATTTCCCAATTCTTCTTATTTAACACAATGTTTTGTGGATTTCTTAATTCCTCATTTGTCAATCTACTCAATGCTTTTGGATTATTTTCCGTCAAACTTCGAATTGTCCTCTGATGACTCTGAAAATTAACTTTTGTATCCAAGATTTCATTCTTTTCCCATTGATCCAACTTATCCCATGTACAATTGTTACTCAAATTAGTTCTACATCCAATCACATTACTCAATGTCAATGTCAAACCAATAACAATACATATTGCCATCATGATTCCTGATATCAGTGAATATCGAATAATTTTTTCCTTCTTTGCTTTTTTAACCCAATAAGTGTGTTCAAGTCGAACTCTTTCATAGAAATTATCTTGAACCTGTTGAATTCTTGACATTACGTTTGGGATAACTCGAGTTGTATAATCGGTGAATAAGTCATTGTAAGTGAGCTGAAGTTGTTCAAACCTTGGATTATCTTGGTAGAGCATCATCATATGTGGCGCTCGAGTTATCATTTCGGCATGTTGTTTTTCTTTATCGTATCTGTAATGATTAAATAGGTTATTGAAGGTAAATAAATTCGGGAATACTCAGGGCTGGGTTTCTAAGGTATATAAACTCTATAGTATATCTTAGCTTAAACCTTAAGAAAGTCCTCCTAAGGTTTACCTGAGATAAACCTGAGTTTACCCTCTCTTGGGATATAAAAAAATACCCTAGGTTTTACCCTCAGCTGAGGGCTGAGAGCTAAACCTGAGCTCAGGTTCACCTTAGGGTAAGGGTAAGGTTTACCTTAGGGTAACGGTATATCTACCTAAGGGCAGAAGCGTAGTCAGGAATTTTTTCGAGAGGTTTTTTGCTACTTTTCTACGTTTTTTTTGGTTCGGATCTGATAAAGTTTAAGAATATCTAGCGTAAACTTCGCGAACCACCCTCCTTAGATACGCCCTTTTCTAAAGGTATAATATTTACACTTACTCATTTACCAATGCGACAATCTCCTCCCGTTCATTTTCATTACCATTTAAACTCGTAAACATGCACCTCTTAGTTATAAGATCAAATGCTGCACGAGTTATTCTATCTCCTCTATCATAAGGCTTACATACGTTGTTGTACGTAAGGAGCATCGCAAAGTGACATAACTCATGAGCTAAAGTTCCAATTGTCCTTGAAAATGTCTGCTGTTCCAGCAAGTCACGAGCACCAATATAAACATGAAAGTTTGAAATTTGAACTGATTGAAAGACACCTTCAGTGCCACCATGACACGTGAAGTCAACAGCTTCGACGGACGTCCGATTGAAGTCAAAAATTATTCTAAAATCTCTCGATGCAGCAACAATTTTGAGAATCGGTTGAATGAATTCATTTTCATTTAAAATCTCAAAAACTTGATTGATTCTTTCCAGTTGATCTTCATGGTCGGGATTTTGTTGCCAAACTAAAGAGTTTGTCCGAAGGGTCAATAGATAGTCACGCGTAAGATTCTGTGCTATTTCAGCATTAATTTCTGCAATCTTTTGCTGCTCTAATGTATTTAAGTTTTCTTTAATTGCTGCTATGTCTTCATACGGACCCATGTAAAGTCCAATTTGAAGTAAGAGACGATAAACATTGAATTTTCTCCTTAAAATAGCTTTAGTGGCTGCTGATTGATTTGCTAAATCATACCAGAACTTCATATTTGGAAATACAGATGTTGCATTTATTAAAATATCTTTTGCAGCCTCAAAGTCATTATCTTCATCTACATCCCTAATTGTATCATGAATAACTATGGCTATGCTCTGTATGTCACCAATTTCAGCTAAATGTGCATTTTTGAGATTAAAATTATGTGGATATTGGGAATTATACTTTAGCAGTGTACTGAGAATGTTAAATTGTCCCGTGGTACAGGCTAGATCAGCAGCATTCACAAAATTAACAGTTGCATTTAAATTAACACCAGAGCGAATCAAAATTTCTGCAGCTTCTGCATTTCGATGTCCAATTGCCACCATAAGAAGATTGTGGCCTGCTGGAATGGTAACTATAAAATCATGTTCATAAATTGCTGCAAATCCATCGACATTGTTGTTCAAAAAGCCATCACGTAAAATTCTTGAAATTATTCTCTCATTTGGTCTTAAGTTTGGATTAAATAAATGCAGGAATCGAAGACACATGAAGTCATTACGGTCTGCAAAAATTTCAATTAAATCTTCAATTGTGTTTTCGTCGATAACTTGAGGATTTATTGAAGTATTTATAGTTGTTAGCATCAAATGCCCATTGAAGAATCCATACCCGCCAGCTTGTAAATTAGCTATTAAACTATTAAAGTCATTAACTTCATTTGCTTCGTTAGTCATTGCTTCCACAACTTCTTGAAATATTTGGTTTATTCCATAGTTTTTGTATAAAATCCTCCAAGAAATTGGCGATTCAAAAAATATCAAAATTGGTCGATTAACATTGAAAAATCTTCGATTTAGATCTTCAAAAGCATTCTCAAAAATTTCCAGTTTATTCTCATTTTCACATCTGATAATGATGACAAAGGCGTACGGAAGTGAGTTTAAAAATAAATGAAATTGATCACTGATTACAAATCTAATGCCATCCATGAATGATGAGCAAAATTTAACTTCAATAATTCTGATGACATTCCGTTGAGGATTATTATTATTGTTGACAGGAATATAACCGAAATTTATTGATGCATGAAATTCATTAACTATTCCGATGTGGTTCATGGTTGTATTTTCTGTTGGAATAAAAATGATAAAAAATTATTTTTTGGACTTTTTGGTAATTCCAAATTTTAATAAAATTTTATTGTTGTTAAAAACTTAAATAAATTTCTCATTAAAAGAGCGTACGTCATGAAATATTTGTTGATACTTTTTATTCTCAAAAATATTTGTAACATTCTTAACTGCAAAATATATGCGATTGTGGCTCATAGGACCGACAGAACTTTCGGCCGAATTAGGCAAAAAATTAGGGAGAATTCGGCCGAATTCGGCCGAATTTTCGGGAAAAAATTTTTTTAAAAAAATCCTCCCGAATTTTTTACCGAATTCGGCAGAAAATTCTGTCGGTCCTATGAGCCTTTACTAATATATGCAAATATGAAAATTAATGTTCATAAAAAAGAATTATCGCATTAAAAATTTCATGAAAAAGATTTCAAAAATATATGTTTAAAAAAAATGTTTTTTTTTTAAAAAAATAATAATAAAAAATTATCAATCATACAAAAATTAAGCTTTTAAAATTTTAAAGTTGAAAACTTTACATTTTTGAAAAAAATATTATAAAACATTTTTATGGTTTAAAAATTGAAACATTATTTTTCAGGAAAAAAAATATTTTTTATTTTAATACAAACTTTTCTTCTACTTGTCACTCTTAGCTAGTCAATTTTATACTAAAGTGTCATATTTTACATTTTGAGAAAAAATAACCTGTTGAGAGAAAATTACTCTCTTCAATATTTTTCATTATCAAGGAAAAAAATATGAGAAATTCCTATAAAATTAAGCATCAGTTGACTCTCATGAGAGATTTTGTTTATTCGTTTGACTTAATGAAATGGTGAGGAACTGAAAATTATTTTTAATTTAGTAAAAAAAAAGTTTTCTAGTTTGCTCAATAATTAGCTCTATTTTTTGATTTTTTGGATCAAATTTAGGATGTAATCTCGAATTTTTACTAAATTCCCTTATAAAAAACTTGAAATTTTGTCCCGTTTCCATATTTTTCCTTAAAAATCTATTTAATCCAAGGGTATGGAACTGATCAAATTGATTTTTGATCATTTTTGATCATTTTTGATAATTTTTGATCATTTCTGATCAATTTGATCAGTTCCATACCCTGGATTTAATCCCTTAAATTGAACAAATTTAAATATACAAGTGAATTTATTTTCGTCTTTGTATGATCACTACATTCATTACTAAACAGTAATTTGACACAAAGTTTGACGAATTAAAGAAGACAGTTGAAAGTATTTTTGTAGAATTTTTAAAGACTTTTGCAAATATTTGAGTACTTTATGCCGGAATTTTTGGTTACTTATTAAGATTTTTTTTTTTGGATCGGACCTTAAAAAAATTTAATAATTTGCAGTGTGAGGTTTTACCCCAACATCCCTGACTACCATACAGACCTTTTTGTAACTCAGTTAATGTATTTTATTCTATTAATTCTATTAAATTAAAGAAATTTATTTTTGCTCACTTTTTTTTGTATTACATTTTTTAATGTCTTTAATTTGAATTCTGCTGTCAATATTAATTGAAGAGAAAAATATATTTGAACTCATTTGATGTTTTTTTTTACTAATATTAGAGTACTTTGAGATAAGACTTAAAGATTCTTGGGGATTATTTTGTTTTTTGCTAACTTATTCATTAAAAAAATTATAAAATATATTAAATTTATGACTAAATAATACAAAAAAAAATTGGCATTTAATGAATTTTTTAACGTCCTAATCGTGTTAAAAAATTCATTAAATGTCAATTTTTTTTGTATTAAAATTTCATTGAAAATTTTACTCAAATTATGAATAAAAGTAATTTTCTTACCTTTCTCATTTGACTTGAATACATAAATAAAAAAAATTATTCAATTTTATACAATGTCGCAAATATGATTACTCTTAATGCACACCCATCACAAATTAAATGAAGAATAAAACTAATTTAAAATTGAAAAAAATATGAGAAGCAATAAGAGTACGTTGAAACATTAATGAGCGAAATTTCAATTCAAAATCAGAGTTGTTTCGAATATTCAGCAGTGTAATCTTGTTATGAAATTTATAAAATATAATATTTACCTTTTAGTTGTTGTTCTCTGTAATTTGTGCTATGTATTTACTTAATCTAAAAATAAAATCATTATTTTTTTCCTTTTACAAAAATTACAAATTTATTTTTAAAAAAATGAGAATTTCAAAGAGTCAAAATTTCTAACGAGATAAACAAGTAAATCAGAGTTGCAAATAGATATCTGTGCATAGATGAGAACCGTACAATTCCTTAATAATTTGTAAGGTTTTTCAAATAAAACCTTACAAATTCTGACAAAACCAAAATTATCAAGGAATTGTACGGTTCTCATCTGTGCACAGATATCTGTTTGCAACTCTGAAGTAAATGTAAAAATCAATCTATTAAAACTTATTCAAACATTATCCATAATTCCATTAACATTACTTATTATTCCTTTAAAATAAATGTTAATTTGTAAAAATTACTTAACAAATAACTTACACGCTATGCGTGGAAGTAAAAAATTAAAATTAAAAAAAAAAAACTTAACCAAAAAGTCTTTAAGTTTCAATTTTTGAATTTTTCACAATCTTTTACATCTATTTTTAATATAATTTTACTTATGAATTGTGAATATTTCACGGCAATTTTGAAGAACACGAATTTAATGGCACTAAATGTATTCAATTATTGAGATTCATTTGAATCATTTATTTTTTTCTTATTTTAAATATTGACTTAGAATTTAAGCTTAAAAAAATATTTTCTGTACTCTTTTGTAATGCAACAAGTACCGATAACAATTAACATTAAGGTGCAAACATTTTGGTTTCGTTTAGGCTTTCTCGCTATCGGGATCAAGATTTCGAGAAAGCCTAGTTTCGTTATTAAAAAAATGTTTTTTAATGAACATTTTTTTAAGTGAAAGAAAATTTGCTTAAATCATCTCCAACAACCAGAAATTTTAAAAGTTATTTTAAAGCAAGCTTAAAACTAACTTTTTTTAGAAAGATTAGTTAAAAGTTAGCTGAGAAATAGCTTTTAGCCAGAAAGCGAAGCTGGTCGGTGTTTTGCCGGCTTTGGCCGGCTAATCGCGACTTCGCCCTCTGCTTTTAGCTAGTTTTGAAATTTTCTGGTTATTGGGGCACATACATATTTGATCAGAGTTGTACCGCAGGCGTCCTGCGCAGGCAAAACCAAACAAATTCTTGATTATTTTTTACGGTTTTGATGGTAAACCCCTTCAAATTATTAAGAATTTGTACTGTTTTCGCCAGCAGAGTTGACTGAGTTGAAACTCTGATTTGGATTTTTTTACACATGGCATGTGGTTTGAATTTTTTTTTTTTCAAAAAAAAAAAAAATATCCTGTGGAACACCGATTGGACATCACTATTTGAAACGATTTGATGATTCAGTTTTATTCTATCAGTTATTCAAAATCAGATGCAGTGATATAGTTGGTTTGATTACTCTTCAGCTCATCTATGTACCTTAAAAAAAGAACATATAAATAGGTTAATCATAAACCTGAGATGTTTTAGAAAATTTCATTGATCTTGAGAATTTATTGAAAAATTTGATAAGGTTTTGACAATTTTAGACAAAATTATCGCATTAAATAAATAAATCTGATGTGAAAAATTCGAGACTTATGACCGTTGCAGTTTCCCGATAAAAGTGGAAAAACGGCAATTTTGTCTGTCTGCCATTCAAAATTCTAAGCTAAATACCCCTTTTTCGAGAATTCAAAAAACCCTTAAATTCAAATTAAACCATTTTTATAACGAATTTATCAAAGCAAATGATTCAATCCAGAATTTATGACTACAATAAAGTCAAATAAATGATAAAACTTCAAAAAAGTTATAAAATTCAAAGAAAAGCGTTGCGCATTTTTTTGAATTTCTAATTTTCGAATATGCATATTTGAATACCCCTTAGATTTTCGATAAGTCTATCGAACTTGAATTATTCACATCAGAAATAAATGATATCATCTTTACCTTTTATAGTTTTCAATCTGAACTTTCCATCTGCTATCAATAAGTTCCTTCATTTTCTGGCTATCCTCAAACACTGGCTTCAAGTAGCTTCCAACGTTAATGTTTGTTGTCTTGACAAATTCATCATAAAGTTTAACAAATTTTTCTCGGAATTTCTCATCAAATTCCTTTATTACTGTTCCATTTCCTAATTGATGTTCCTTAACGGCATCAATAATGCATTTTTGAACTATAGGGAATCTTGTGAGTCTATCTTTGAAAATATTAAACAAAAGTAATAGGAAATCTTCAATCTCTCCCGTCTGACTGAAAGGTAGCCATAGTCTTTCTCGAATATAAAAAGCTACATAATATTCAAAAATGGTTACATGCAGGAATGAAATTTGACCATTTTCATACTTTAAAATGCCTTTTTTAAGCTCTTTCTGAATTCTCGATGATGTCAAGTCCCAGGTTCCATTTGATCCATAAACTGTAAAGTATTCAGAATTTTTGTGTTGAGCGATTCTCGCAAGTTCCTCCTTTATAAGTTTTGACATATTAACAAGTTCTAAACTGTCAATGTAGTTGATTTCTAAAAATCTTAAAGCTATAGCCATAAAAGTCATATCATGTGGAAGTCGTTCATCCTTCATTGTCTGTTCAGATTTTTCATTTCTAAGTGCCATAAGCTTGACAACAAATTCATCTAAAATGTTGAAAAAATCATAGTTTGTCTCGTTGGATTTAATAGATCTGATTGAGTGACTCATTATGATTTGTAGCAAGCAGATGTTGTCGACATGAACTTTTTGCCAGTTCCTCCATTTTTCAGTGAAACTGAGAATCTCTTGCATTCTTAGCTGAACTTTATTGAGTTCATCTTCATTTAAATTCTTGTCTTGAAGCTCAGATTTTAAGAATTTATCACGATTTTCACAAAATAGTGGAAGTAACTTGTGTCGTCCTACAAACTCAGAATCGTAATTTTGAATGATATTTTCGATTTTCTCACCAAACCAATTTCTAGTTGCGAACCATAATTCTGTACTGTTATGTGACTTTTCTATCAAAATTCTCAAAAATTTCTCGCCTAAATTTTCATTATTCATAAAAATCCAGTCAATATGATCGATGAACAGGACGACATCTCCACTGGCAAATTTTGCCTTAAAAATTTCAATCTCGATTGAGGTTAGATTTTGAAATTTCAGTCTTTCCAAGTTGTGGACTTCAATGAGAAAATTTGTGAGGTTTGTGGACGTCCAAGTGGAAAGTTTTGTGTAGTTTTGAGTATCAAATTCTTTCAAATTTAAGTACGCAACCCATTTACTTCCAATTTCATTTCTTTTTCGGCTTGCGATTTCCTTGAACAATGTAGACTTTCCAGCTACTGGTTCATCACTAATTAAGTAGATTTTTCGGAGGTTTATCAAACTTTCAAGCTGTGTGATGTTGTATTTGGAGGTATAGATATAGGAACAGTTAGATGCATTATAGTAATATCCTTCATCAAATTTAGTAATTTGTCTTTCGTAATATCTAAATGGAAGAGCTAAATCTTGCTTATTTATTGAAAATTTTGATGCAATTTTAATTTGGTCACTTGAAAGATGTTGCAGGATGTGTGGATCTTCGTTGGTAATGTGTCGTAGTTTTACTAAATGATTATTAAACTCCAAATCTGTGTCTAGAATCCTTTCCTTTGTTTTCATCCTCAATCCATCCCAATGACATGTTGTGTCAAAAACAATGCAAGGTTCGAAAAACGTTAGTAAAATTGTCGAAACACCACCCAGTACAACTGTCAATATTATTGCCAAAACTAAAGAAAATTTAATAATTTTTTGCTTCCTTTTCTTCTTTTCCCAAAATTCATGCTCAAATTTGAGATTTTCAGCAAACTGTTGACTCACATTGTTGATTTTGTTTTTAATGTCTGGTAGGACGGAAAGTTCATAGAAACAAAAGAGATTATTGTAGATATTTTTGAGGGTTGAAAGCTTTTCTTGCTGCTTGATGTAATGCATTATCATGTGTGGGGCTCGAACAATAAGTTCAGCATGCTGTCGGACTGAGTCGTACCTGTGGAATTAAGAATGAAAATTGTTGAGATTAGGATTAATTAGTGAAAATTAAGAAAGAGTATTGTTGGAATTTATTCATGCTGCAATCCAAAAAAATTAGCCTTCACTGGGCTGGATTCCTAGGGTTCAATAGCATATACCCCATACCCTAGGAGTATACCTGGAGTATACTCTTGCATATACCCTTAGATATACCCAATATCCTAGGATAAACCAAATACCCTAGGGGTACAACCTAAGGTGTATACTTGTTTTGTGGTGTATCCTAGCCCATAACCTAAAAATCCACACCTGATCTGTACAAAAAGCTTTAAAAATGTTGAAGCTACCCGAAAGGCACAAGTCGGATAATCGAGATGAAATCGGGCACCAAGCCGAAATGAGGCCAGCAACACTTCGGCTTAAATTGTATGTCAGCTTGGTACTGACTTCACTCCGGCTTGGTGCCGGATTTTATCTCGATTATCCGATCTGTGCCTTTCGGGCTACTTACTTATACACCAATCCAACCAAATACTCCTTATAATTCTCATTATCTTGAAGCTTTTTACACTCTTCGCTTATCTCCTGAAATCTCTTCTTCCTAACCTCATCAAACTTAGCATAAGGATTGCACAAATTATTGTAAGTCAATAATATTGCAAAATGGCACAATTCATGAGCTAAAGTTGCAATTGTTTCATACTTTCTACTCTCATCACGCAAATCTTTGGCACCAATGTAAATATGACTCTGTCTTAAATGAAAAACAGCACATGTTCGACTTCGCGATGTAAAATCCAAAGCTTCAACAGATGTATGATTAAAATCAAATATAATTCGAAAAATTTTGGCTTCAGCAACAATTTTTAAAATTGGACGAATATCTTCATTTCTATCGAGGATGTTGTATGTCATTTCGATTAAATCCGAATGTACATCTTCATCCTTTTTATTCTTCCAGATGAATGAGTTGAGTTGAAGGATGAGGAGATAGTCATTTGGGAGTTTTTGTGCATTATTTGCATTTATATCTCGAATTTGATCTTGTTCAGATTCTGATAGAGTTGCTTTGATTGCATTAATGTCCTCAAATGGACCAACAAACAGACCATTTCTTAATAAAAAATTATAAGTTCGAAATTTCTTCAACTTAATTGCTTTTGTTGCTGCAGATTCATTTGATTGATCATACCAGTAATCAAGTTGCCGACGAGATTGAATTATATCTCGAATTTCCTCTAAATTGACTTTTGACAATTCCTCATTTCTTTCATTGTCGTCAATATTGGTGATTAGTTCATGAAGTCGACATGTCTGATTGATGAAACATTTCAAATCGTTTGTAAAATTGTCAAACAATCTAGACTCAAAGTCATGTGGAAATCTTGAATTCGCCTCGAGTAGCAGGAACAGTAAATCATACTGATTAGTTTTGTATGCGATATCTGCTGCAATTTCATGTGTGTCAGGACCATTTGATAGATTTAAATTTATACCGCAATTAATTAAAAGTTTTACGGCATTTTTATTGCGACATCGAATGGCGACCATAAGAATATTGTCTTGATTTGCAAGAGTTGAACTAAGAATTAAATGAATATCATTTCCATTAATAGCACGTCCATTTGATACTATTAAATTCCTGCTTCGATGATCCTCAATGTTAAAGTCAAATATTGCACAAAAACCATCAAGTTCTATATGTTTGGAGTCATCAGCTAAAATATCTCTAATGTGATTAATGTCGGGTCTTATGGATGCAGAAAATAAATTCAGGAACCGAATACCAAGTAAATCTTTTTTACCAGCGAAAATATCCATCAACTTCTGTGCATCTTCTAAATTATTAATGCTAATTCTATCAAAACATCCATCAAAATATCCAAGTCCATTAACTTCAAAGTTCATCAACATAGTCCCAAAATCAGTCACAATGGGTTCATCTTCACACAATCCAGTTTCATACTCAATAAATGGACTATACTTTCCATGATTTTTATAAAATATTTTCGGTATGTCACTCTCAAAACTCACAATCAATGGACGTTTAGTTCTGTAGCTTTTTTTCAGTAATCTTGAAATGTTTCGTCTTTCATTAAAACTTGGATATTTGCATTTTGCAATAATGACAAATACAAATGGACAGGATTGAATAAAATCAACAAATTCTTGATTAATCACACATTTAAGACCGTCCTCGTATGAATTAAAGCCTTCAATTATGATTATACGGTGATGGTCATATTCATCGTCTTTGTTGAGTTTCTGTGTTGAATTAAGTGTTATTTTATAAATATAATCTGAATTGATGTAAAGGCAGTGCTCAGAGCTTCTTTGTGGCTCATAATAACCATTGATGTGGCCGTTTTGAAACTCACTTCTGTTGTAGTCTGGATTTAGTAATGGAAGCTCAACACCAACTGTAATTAAAGCAAACAAAGGAAATTATAATTAATTATTGTTTGGAATGAGAAATGACATTAAAAATCATTAAAAAACGTGTTAATGATTTAAAATTTTTTAATAAAATAAATTGTTTTTTCTTTGATGATTTTTAATAAAAATTTGGAATTAAAAGTAAGAAGTGAACGCTTTTGCTGAAGAACGTGATATAAAAAAACGGTCGTTCTGAATTTGAAAATTGCACAGTGGTCCAGAATTTTCGAAAAGTGGACATCTACTTTTTTCTCAACCAAATGAGCTGAAATTTTCAGGGTTGGTAGATATTGTTACTATTAGTAATTTACAAAAAGAAATTTTTCAAAAAATTTGTCTGTTGGGCCGTATGGGGGTCTCAAAGTTCAAAAAAACCACTCTTCACTCTGACCTCAATTTCTCTCATTTGTTTTAATTTTTTTAAAAACTGTTTTCAGTAGCTTATAGGACATTATAATAGCTTTAATTTGATGTATAATATGTGTGGTAAAAATTTTTAATGTTCCTGAAATTTTAATTTTAGTAAAAAAATTGAGATTTTTTTAGGGGTGTCTCCATACTTCAAGCCCCCAAGAAAAAAAATTTGGACTTTATTCAATCAGAAAATACTTGTGTATTAAGCTCTCATATAGTACCTTTTCAAAACACTTTACCAACTTTTCTAACTCGTCCGCTTTTTAGAGAATTTTGAGTTCAAAGTTGACGAAAAATGACATTTTTATGAAAAATGATTACTTCAAAATTCACTATATATTGCAACTAACTAAATAAAATTCAAATTTCTTTTCAAATACTTGTAGCTGAATACAAATGCGTTATTTTGATGTATAATATGTTAGGTAAAACTTTTTACTTAGATGAAAATCTTGATTTTTGCTAATTTTAGTGATTTTTTAGGGGTATCGCTACATTTTTGACCCCTACAAAAAATTTTTTTGACTTTATTCAGTGAAATAAAAGGTGATTATTATTGCTTAAGCATCAATAAATCAAAATAACCTTAAGAAACTTCATTTTTCATCCGCATTTTAAAAAATTTTAATTTTGGTTCGAAGCTGACATTTTTTGGGGCCATCACTATAATTTTGACTCCCATGAAAAATTTTTTCGACTTTATTCAATGAGCTAAAAGATGATTATTATTGTTCTAGCATCAACAAATCAGAATTTTTTTACCGTTTGTGATAACTCGTCCGCTTTTAGAGAACTTCAATTTTGAAGTTCAAATTTGATTTTTAAGGGTATCACTGCACTTTTGGTGCTTATAAAAAATTTTTTTTCGGCTTTATTCAGTAAACTAAAAAATGATTATTATTGTCTTAACATCAATAAATCAGAAACCATTTACCGTTTTTGAAACATTATCCGCCTTTTGGAAAATTTTGATTTTTAGCTTCAAAATCGACATTTTTGGGGGTATCACTACACTTTTGACCCCTAAAATTTTTCTTTTCGACTTTATTCAGTAGGCTAAAAGATGATTATTATTGTTTTAGTACCAATAAATTAGAAACTACTTGCCAATTTTGAAAACTCATCCGCATTTAAGAAAATTTTTATTTTTAGCTTCAAAAATGATATTTTTTGGGATAATCACTTAATTTTTGACCCCTATAAATTTTTTTTTTTCGATTTTATTCAGTGAGCTAAAAGGTTTTTATTAATGTCCTAGCATCATAAAATTAGAATTTTTTCACCCATTGTGATAACTCGTCTGCTTTTCAGAGAATTTCAATTTTGAAGTTACTTTTTTGAGAATTAAAAGTTTAAATGCATACAATTCTTACCTACATTGAAATTTTTTTCAAAAACACATTCTCAATTATGATAATTACTATATTGCAATAAAAATGTTAAAGTTTTTCATTGTTTACAAAAATTTTCAATGTAGGTAAGAATTGTATGCATTTAAACTTTTAATTCTCAAAAAAGTAACTTCAAAATTGAAATTCTCTGAAAAGCAGACGAGTTATCACAATGGGTGAAAAAATTCTAATTTTATGATGCTAGGACATTAATAAAAACCTTTTAGCTCACTGAATAAAATCGAAAAAAAAATTTATAGGGGTCAAAAATTAAGTGATTATCCCAAAAAATATCATTTTTGAAGCTAAAAATAAAAATTTTCTTAAATGCGGATGAGTTTTCAAAATTGGCAAGTAGTTTCTAATTTATTGGTACTAAAACAATAATAATCATCTTTTAGCCTACTGAATAAAGTCGAAAAGAAAAATTTTAGGGGTCAAAAGTGTAGTGATACCCCCAAAAATGTCGATTTTGAAGCTAAAAATCAAAATTTTCCAAAAGGCGGATAATGTTTCAAAAACGGTAAATGGTTTCTGATTTATTGATGTTAAGACAATAATAATCATTTTTTAGTTTACTGAATAAAGCCGAAAAAAAATTTTTTATAAGCACCAAAAGTGCAGTGATACCCTTAAAAATCAAATTTGAACTTCAAAATTGAAGTTCTCTAAAAAGCGGACGAGTTATCACAAACGGTAAAAAATTCTGATTTGTTGATGCTAGAACAATAATAATCATCTTTTAGCTCATTGAATAAAGTCGAAAAAATTTTTCATGGGAGTCAAAATTATAGTGATGGCCCCAAAAAATGTCAGCTTCGAACCAAAAAATTAAAATTTTTTAAAATGCGGATGAAAAATGAAGTTTCTTAAGGTTATTTTGATTTATTGATGCTTAAGCAATAATAATCACCTTTTATTTCACTGAATAAAGTCAAAAAATTTTTTTGTAGGGGTCAAATCTGTAGCGATACCGCTAATATATCACTAAAATTAGCAAAAATCAAGATTTTCATCTAAGTAAAAAGTTTTACCTAACATATTATACATCAAAATAACGCATTTGTATTCAGCTACAAGTATTTGAAAAGAAATTTGAATTTTATTTAGTTAGTTGCAATATATAGTGAATTTTGAAGTAATCATTTTTCATAAAAATGTCATTTTTTGTCAACTTTGAACTCAAAATTCTCTAAAAAGCGGACGAGTTAGAAAAAATGGTAAAGTGTTTTGAAAAGGTACTATATGAGAGCTTAATACACAAGTGTTTTCTCAGTGAATAAAGTCCAAAATTTTTTGCTTGGGGGCTTGATGTATGGAGACACCCCTAAAAAAATCTCATTTTTTTTACTAAAATTAAAATTTCAGGAACATTAAAAATTTTTACCACACATATTATACATCAAATTAAAGCTATTATAATGTCCTATAAGCTACTGAAAACAGTTTTTAAAAAAATTAAAACAAATGAGAGAAATTGAGGTCAGAGTGAAGAGTGGTTTTTTTGAACTTTGAGACCCCCATACGGCCCAACAGACAAATTTTTTGAAAAATTTCTTTTTGTAAATTACTAATAGTAACAATATCTACCAACCCTGAAAATTTCAGCTCATTTGGTTGAGAAAAAAGTAGATGTCCACTTTTCGAAAATTCTGGACCACTGTGAATTGTTGACCGATTTTTGGAAAACACAAATTGGAAAATTTTTGTTTATTCAGTAAAATTCATTTTGTCATACTTTAATTTTATTACAATAATAATTAAAAATGTTAAATGAATAATATTGCAGCATGAAAAATTGTATTTTACTGAATAAACAAAAATTTTTAACTTTGTGTTTTGCAAAAATCGGTCAACAATTTTCAAATACAAAACGACCGTTTTTTATATCACGTTCTTCGGTAAAAGCGTTCAAGTATAAAATAAAAAAATAAGATTAAGACAAAAACACAGAAAGGCCATTTTGGAATTCAATTAAAGTTATTAATTAGTTATTATTTAATTAGCTCATTCAGAGACGCAATTATAATAAATTGTTATCCTCTTAGCAGCTATTTTAGTTTTTTATAGAAATAGGAACAATAAAAATTCATTTCTAACAATTTGAATGCATACATTTGCAGATGCTAATTCATTAATTGATTAATAAAAAGCCAAACTTTATTATCCGATCTTTTGCGTTTTAAGATTTTAAAATGTTGAATCTTCGTAGTTTCATGGAAAATTTATTAAAATTTATTTTATTTTTTAGTTTTGTCTTTAAATATTTTCAAAAAGTTTTGCAAAAAAAATAATTCCCCATTTTTAAGTTTGAAAAAATAAAATAGATTTATTATTTTAAAACTGAATACTTTCCTAAATATCAAAAAAAACCACAGGGGCGTAGCCAGGGATAGAGCTTAGGGGGTCTAAACCCTCCTTTCAAGGAAAAATTCTTTCAATAAGTTTGGTTTGTCTTAAAAAGCATTTGGGATGTCAATTTTTAACAATTTGTACATCAACAGCAAGATATAAATTCAATTTTGACCTTAAAAAGCCTCACCCTTATATGATACCATGACAAATCCCATCAGAAGGTCATTTTTTTATCAAAAATAAAATTTATTCGGAAATCTCTATGGCAATTCGAACAGTAAATATATGAATAAAAAGAAGCATTATTATTATCTATGGCAATTTTTCTTACAACACTTCTTTGCTTGTCTGACATGTAAGTCTTGCTGAAATCTGAGAATATCTTGAGTTGAAAAAAAAATTAATATTTTTTATTCAATTACATTTTCTATTGAAATATCTGTGTGACAATAAAGTTCGATTTTCATACATAAAAGAGAAAATGCTTGGAAAATGTGACATTTCTTAATATTGACAACTATTTATCTGAATTATTAGCTACATACTTAAATATGATTTCGTTTGTTGTTTTAGAAAATTCATACAATTCCTCAAGCTTCAAAGTGATTTATCAAAATTTTCACATTATTAAAAAAGGCTCTTTGTTTCTATTTGCCTCTCGCACATCGTGCTTTTTCTTAATATTCTAAACTCTTGTTTTTTTAATCAACTAAATAACTAAATCCACAGAAATACCAAAACTGCATGAAAAAGTTTCAATATCGACATTTCAACAGTATAACTCTCACCATTTTTATAAAAAAATAGTTTGTCGTGGAACAAGTAACAATAATCAGAGATAATTAAAAACGCAAAAAATGCAACTCTCACCAAGGGTGTGGAACTGATTAAATTGATTTTTGTTCATTTTTGATCAATTTGATCAATTCAGGGGCGTAGCCAGGGGGGTTTTGGGGGTTAAACCCCCCCCCCTATTTTCGCAAAGTTTATACTAGATATTATTGAATTTTTCAGATCCGAACCAAAAAAAAAAAACGTCGAAAAGTAGCAACCCCCCCCCCCCTCAAAAAAATTTCTGGCTACGCCCCTGGATCAATTTGATCATTTTTTGATCAATTTGATAAGTTTCACACCCTGGACTCTCACATTGAACTTTATTATGAAATTTATATTACAATTTTTTTTAAAGTTAATTCAGACATATGTCAGTTCCATAATTCTCTCTATAGATTCTGCAATTTGCATTTATATTCAAACCACTTGTATAATCAAATAAATTATTTCAATGTTTGGATGTATTACAGTTGGATATAAAGATGCAAATTCAGCAAATAAAAACATAAAAAAACACGAGCTGCAAGCATGAGAATCGACAAGAGAATAACAAATATTGAATATTTCTCACACTCTGTGTGGAAAATGCGATGAAAGTAAGGATTTAGCATTTAAAGCAGTGTTGTCCAAACTATTTTGGGCCACGGCACACCTTGACTCAAAAAAATTTGTCTGCGGCACACTTTTAATTTAATTTAGCAAAAAAAGTACCAATTGCATGAAAGATTTCATCCTTGATCAAATAAATCAAAATTTTTTAAATAAGTTATTGATATTTCGATACTAAAAATGAGTTTTTTGAGTAAAAATACATGAAAATTTGAAAATTTTTAAAAAACAGCCTATTTTTGGGATTCTCAAAATTTTTCCACGGCACCCCTAGCCATCTTCTACGGCACACCAATGTGCCGCGGCACACAGTTTGGACAACACTGATTTAAAGGGTGGATTAAAGAGAAAAAGCTCCAAGTGATACGCGTGTAGTGCCTAGTAGGGTAAAGTCCTGGGTGAAGAGAATTTAAAATGGATATGTATTAAATATTACGGATATTTGTGTGTAAAGAACAAGGTATCAAAATTATAACTCATTTAGTCTTCTGCCTTAATGGAACTATATTTTTTAAAAAAAAAAATTCACTGCAAAATAGGGCAAAAAAGATATTTTTATGGGGTGCGTTGCATAGGACCTAAAGATTTCCGCGGAATTTTCCGCGGAATAAATTCCGCGGAAATAATTCCACGGAATTTATTCCGCGGAAATTTTTCCACAGTAATATTTTTTATTTTTCATTAAAAACTTCCGCGGAATATATTCCGCGGAAAATATTCCGCTGCTAATATTTTTAAAATTCCGCGGAATTTTTTCCGCATATAAAATGAAGAAAAATCTAAAATTATTTAAAACTTATATTTTCCTTCTACAAAAAAAGTCCGTTTTATAGAAGTCTAAATTTGTATGTCTAGTCACTGTCTTAAGCTTTCCAATAATACCAAATACTTTATATATTGTCATATCATACATGAGAAATGAGACAAAACTCAAAGTATAAGTTTTCAAAAAAAATTTTTTTTTGAAAAAATACCAAACTTTAAAAATCAATTTCTCGAGTGTGTTTTATTTATATGAAAAGTTTGAAGTGGCGCATTTTAGTTCCTATATAGTAGTATAAATTACAGTAAAGAAATAGAAATTTAATGCACAAGACATATACAAAATTTTGGTTTGAAAATGACATGTTTTCTCCAACTTTGAGGCGTTCTGTAGAGAATGCAATAAGTCCAAAACAAAAACTGATTGTAAACATATTTAGCTACTGTATTAAGCTTTCCAACGATACCAAACTTATTACATATTGTTACGATATGCACGAGATATGAGTAAAAATGTAAAAATTTCAGTTAACGCATTTTCATTTGGATCGATTCAATTTTTTTACCATATATAGAAGAAAATGAAGTGCGGAAAAAATTCCGCGGAATTTTAAAAATATTAGTAGCGGAATATTTTCCGCGGAATATATTCCGCGGAAGTCTTTAATGAAAAATAAAAAATATTACTGTGGAAAATTTTCCGCGGAATAAATTCTACGGAATTTTTTCCGCGGAACTTATTCCGCGGAATTTTTTTAGGTCCCATGCTATTGAGCCATTTTTATGAATCAGGAACATTCTCGAATTTATTAAATAATTATAAGCATGAATTTTCAACAAACCTTAACCCAATAATCCTTCTCCTTTATATACATCTCAATATATATTGCAGCCTTGAAAACTTGAGCATAAAATCAACAAAGGAAGTAATAGTAAATAAAACTAAATGCACACTTCTAACAAAGCCACATCATGCAATTTTATCATTAGCAACTAAAGTGCAAATTTTAACTTAAGAGGTGAAGCAAGGATGAAATTTTAGAAGTCAAAAATTAGTTTCTCATGAGCATTTTATTTTACTTCACTATATGGTATTGGGTAGGTTAAAAATTTCTGCATTCTCGATCATAAATCCGAAATTCACTTTCCAAAAAGTTAAAAATCAGGGATAAATGCACAGTCTTTCGAACTGAAGGAATCGTTATTCAATCAGTATTTAATCTTTTGTACAACATTGACTACGTGCCTGATTCGCTCTACAAACTCATTTGCAGGGTTAAGGGACGTAGCCAAGAATTTTTGAGGAGAGAGGGGAGGAGGAAGTTGGTACTTTTCGAAAAATTTTTATTTTGGTTAGGATCTGAAAAAGTCTAATAATAGTGTAAACTTCGCGAAAATAAGGGGGGGGGGGGTTGAACCCTTAAAACTTAAATTGCATTTTTATTTGTTTTTAAAATGCTTTTTCTTAAGTATTTTTATCAACTCAAGACGTTCAACAACGTCACAATCATAAAAATCTTATGACGTCTTTTTTGCAAAAAATATTAAATTTTATTTTTGTTTAAAGAATTATATCAAAACATTTAAAAAGCAATAATAAAAATTAAAAATAGAGTTTTATTTATAACTCACCCATGTGTTGATTAACTGCCATTTTCACTTTTTTGAGACAATTTTAAGATTTTCAATTTCCTTGTTTGTAAATTTTCACAACAAATTTTTACCAAACGTCTTCATTGTGACGACTTTTCGTGACTGTAAATAAAAATAAATGAGAAAATATTTTATTAAAATTGAGCGCAAATACTACAAAAATTCTCTCATTAAATTTTCTCTCAAATCTCACAGCCTTGAAAATAAAATGAAAAAAAAAATCAAAAAATAATATTATGAGTAAAAAGAGCCAGTCGTGAGAATGCCGGCTGTTAAGAGATTTGTATTCCTTAATATTTATTGTTATTTGAATGTCGTAGACGACAGATAAGTAGACATGCCGTCGGTCTTCTTCATGTTCTCATATTTATGATTTTTGTTTTTGCTGTAAACGATGCAAGATAAGCTCAAAATGCGTAGAAAGTTATTAGCATAAATTCGATTTTTTTTTTGCTTTTGTTTGTTGAGTGAAGACTTTATCAGGGGCGTAGCAGAAATTTTTTGAGGGAGGGGTTTTGAAATTTCTTTATATGGAGCGAAAAATTTAGGGGGGGTTTTGGCATTTTTTATAAAAAAAAACCCTAGCAAATTGAAGAAATTTTTCAAAAAGAGGGGGGTTAAAACCCCAACCCCCCCCCCTGGCTACGCCCTTGGACTTTATTTTGTTTGATTGTGGTTTTTTTTAGAGTTGAATTAGAAAAATTTTAAAAATAATAAAATTTTGGTTGACCATTAAAACACTGTACAGAAATTAAATTAATTTTTTGAGCCTGTGTGGAACTGATCAAAAAAGATCAAAAAAGATCAAAAAAGATCAAAAAAGATCAAAAAATATCAAAAAAGATCAAAAAAGAACAAAAATTAATTTGATCAGTTCCACACCCTTGAAATTAGTTCTGCCAATTTTTTCAAAGTGGTATTTAAATTTAAATATTTTGCCTATTTTAATCATAAATCTTGTCAAATTTTTTCATCATTATTGAAATTTACTGAGCTAGATAAGCAAATCAAAATGTCAAACTATTTTTAATGTAAATGCGTAGAATTAATGAACAAAAAAAAAGCTCTTAAGACATTTAAAAAACTCCAAAAAGTAAACTAAATTTATGACAAAATTATCATAAGGGGCCGTTCACAAAGTACGTTTCGTAAAAAAATCACTTTTTAGACCCCCCTCCCCCCCTTGTTACGCTTTTTGTATAAAAATTCTTTTGTTTTGTTTAATCTGTTGCAAAATCTTAGACCCACCCTCCCCCCTAAAAAGCGAACGTACTAAGTGAACGGCCCCTAATGGAATTTTTTTTAACCTTATTTGTGTGATTTTTGAATTGTCATTTTTTTGAAATACTAAAAAAGTTTTAAAATTTTCCTCGAAGAGAAGAAAATAATAAAAATAAAGGACTTTTTATATGAAATGCACTCACACAATTTTCAATTTTACACTTAACTGCATTCAAATAAATTCAATTTAGTGCAATAAAGAAGCACTAATTTAGATATCATTTGTCATAATAAAATGTTAAGTATTTGATAACTTAATACACAAATTTAATAAAATCATTATTATAAATTTTTTATTGCGAATATTTTATTTTTATTTTTATATTAAAGCCCACTAAATATCAGTTTTCAGTGCTTTTATAGCAACATTTATGATTTTATAATAATTTAATATTTCTGTCATCATAACCATTTGTTTTGCTATTTTTGCGACTGTTTGGAAATTTTTGACTATGAATTTGGAGCTAATTTTAGAGATTATTTACCGTATTTTAAGATTGTATAATGTGTCAATTTTATTATTATCATAAACAAAACGCTTTTGAGATGTTCAAACAAATTTTGTGAATTTTAAAAATGTAAATTTTCGGATCCTGATTAAGTTTTTAGCGCATTTTTGGAAACTTGTTTTCAAAAAGGAAGCTCAATCATACACTTTGATCGGCAGCAAAAAATCGAAGATTGAGATCTCATGATCTAGACATCGTAGAGAGCTCAGGTTTGTTTTATTAGCTTCGTTTTATAAAGTTATTGTCGCCACGGCTATTTAGAAGTCTTAAAATTGAGTTTAAACACCTTAAGTATCAAACTTTTAATTTTTTCATACAAACAAAATATGAGTGCGTTCAGAATTTTGAAATTTAACGGTAAAAGTAATGGATGTGCTCAGAAATTTAAATTTTTTTCTAACGGAAAAATTTGAATTTCAGAAAACCGTTAAATCGTAAGAATATTTTTTGCATTGCATGTTATGAAATTCGATTTTAATGTATAAACTTTAAGAGAAAGTAAGGGTTTTGATCATTAATTTTAAACTTTTTGTAGTAATATTATGATTAAGGAAACAGCAATAGAGTTTTAAAACTTGTCCATCTTTTCTATTAAATCAATTGCTAATCGCTGCGTCAAAAATGCGCTAAAGTCCCTCAATATAAAACACGAGGACTTTTGTAATTAACTTCCACGCATAGCGTGTAATTTTTATGTACTTTTGTTATTATCTCTTACTCATCAATAACTTCAAGTATATTTGCATGAAACTCATCCTACGTTATCAAAGCTTTAAATCATTTGAAATAAAAAATTGTGCATACTTAAAATACAAATTTAAAGAATGACATTTAAATTAGCTATCGCATGTTCAGTACTACTGTATTACGGAATAAATTATAAAAGATGCGTTTAATGACATTTCGTTGTATTATCATAAAAATTGAGTGATCATATTAGCGAATGAGAAATATTATTCACAATCCTAGTAACCAAAGTCGACTTAATGAATTGAGAAATTTTAGAAGCTAGCAATTGCCATCTTTTTGCAATAACTCGAAAGGCACAAATCGTATAATCGAGATGAAATCCGGCACCAAGCCGGAGTGAGGCCAACACCAAGCTGGCATACAATTTAAGCTGGAATGGTGCTGGCCTCACTCCGGCTTTTTGCCGGATTTCAACTCGATTATCCGACTTGTGCCTTTCGGGATAAGTTAACTGATTAAAAATGTCAAAGTTAGGTAATTTTTAAAATAATTTTAATCAGTCTTGTAGATAATTGGTGTGAAAAGATTCTGCAGCTTTTCAATCTTTTTTCTGCTTATCAAAATTATGTCATTATGATTTTTTATATTTTTTTAAAAAAAAGTTAAACTTACCAGTTATTCATATTTGTTATATAGTTTCAGTTATGAATATATTTAATTTTTCTTTATGTTAAAGAAAAAAATTCTCTTTTTTATTAGTTTACAAGATCAAGGACAAATTGTTTAAAAACACTGAACCATCGCACACATTTTTTTCTTTTCAAATTTTGTTTCAGGTTTTTCTTCTTTTTTTCTACATTTTTTCTATTTTTTTCATCTTTATTCTTCTTTTTATTTCTTTTTTCGGAATTCATTCACAGTTTCTTCATTTTTTGCTTAATCAAATTTCAAATAAATCACACAGCATATTCATCGCCGTATTTAAGAGTAAACAAAAACAACATCAATAAAAAGATGCATTAAGACGTGAAACAATTTTCAACACGTGGTTCAGTACTAAATACAGCGTTTAAAATGCAAACAATTTTTCCAGCTTAGTTGACGAAAAAGAAAACTCTGACTCGGTTTATTTTTTTCTGTCTTTATTTATTAGAATATTTTTAAATTTCAATTCTTTTTGCGCTCGATGTGCGCTATGGACTGTCTGATTTCTCCTACTGTACTGATTAAATTTTGAGAGAGGAGCTGAGTTTTTTTTTTTACAATTTTTTTTCTTTTCTTTTTATTTTTTAAGTTAAAGAGAGTACAATAAAAATTTTAGAGAGTCATGGATGGCTTCGATCTGGTGAGCATTAAATCTCTTTTTCTATTGAAAAGAAAAATTTTCCGGAAAAAATATTTTCATTTGATTATTTTCATTCTAAAATTTAATTTGAATAGATTTTTAGTTAACAAATTAAATTTAGTTAATTTTTGGATAAAAAATGATTCCAAAAAAAAAATTACTGTAATTTTCAATAATTTTCTATCCCCTTAATTCCATAACCAGAAAATTATTTGATCATTTAGGGATTCTGTTTGTTGGTCGTTCACTTTTGATGTCCGATTTTTAGGGAAGGAGGTAAGGGTGTGAAACTGATCAAATTGATCAAAAATGAACAAAAAAATGAAATTATAAAAAAAGTTCAAAATTGATCAAAAATAAATTTGATCAGTTCCACATCAAATTCCAGAGCTAATAAATAAATTTCTTGTAAATTTTCATTTAGCGAAACAAAATAAAATACACAAATTTTTGGAAAAAAAAACATCCTGGGAAGGAGGGGTGTCTTAGGTTGTGTGACAATTTTAAACAATAGAATTTTTTGTCAGAAGGGAGGAGGGATGATCTAAGAATCAAAGTTTTTTATAAACGTCGTGCTTCCATGAATAATTTTCTGAAAAATAAATTTGAATTTGTTTTAAAGGTTCTCAGAGTATTTTTTATACATTTTTCATCTCTCTGAACTAAAAAATAGTTTCACATTTCAATATATATATATATATATATATATATAAAAAATATATATATAAAAAAAATATATATATATATATATATATATATATATATATATATATATATATATATATATATATATATATAAAAAACATTTATTTTACTCTCCTATTTTTTATCATATTTACTGTAAATTTATGTTTTTTAATAATCTAACAGGTGGAATTTTGTTTGGTTTGCATAAACTAAAATAATTATCATCTCGAAGTCTGTTTTAAATTTTCTACTCTATATATGAACGCTTTTGCCGAAGAACATGATATGAAAAAACGGTCGTTTTGAATTTGAAAATTGTTGACCGATTTTTGCAAAACACAAAGTTAAAAATTTTTATTTACTAAGTAAAATATAATTTTTCATGCTTCAATATTATTCATTTAACATTTTAAATTATTATTGTAATAAAATCAAAGCATGACAAAATGAATTCTATTTAATTAACAAAAATTTTTAACTTTGTGTTTTGCAAAAATCGATCAACAATTTTCAAATTCAAAACGACCGTTTTTTAATATCACGTTCTTCGGCAAAAGCGTTCATATAGAGATATCAAGAAGATTACGTTACTAAGTATACATTTAAGTTTTTTTTTTGGGTCAATGTCTTAATCGGAATGTGTTTCAAAGCACAATTGGGGTCCACAATTTACACAGATTAGCTTTTAAATGTCAAAACTTTCACATAAAAAATTCAAATTTTTGAATTTAACTGAAATTTTTCGTACGTTTCGATTTGAATAAGATTTTTTTTTTGAACAATAATTACTCATTAAAGTTCCTTAAGCATGCATTTTATAACTTGATCATATCGATTGGTTCTTTCAACAAAAAAGTCCTTTAAAAGATCCTTCTTCTGATCATCAGAATATTCCTTATATCCCACTAGCAATAATGGATAAAATACCTTATTCGATAGCTTGTGAACAAATTTAATGCAGTTTCCAAATTCAAATGATTCTAGTGGAATCGTAATAGCTTGTAGATCAAAAGTTGAATAAGTTTCATATAAATCCGATAAAATTTTGTCACAATTTTCAGTATTTTGTCCACCAACTTTCATCTCAGCACATCTTAAAGCATTTTCGTCAACAATTTTATTTTTCAAAAATTCTTTCAAAAATTTGACACTTTCAAAATAAGAACCTCCTGTTCTACATAACTCCAATGCAGTCGTCAGTACTGACAATTTTCTCATATTTTCCATATCATAGAAAATATAATCATCCACTTGAATTCCTTCATCCTGATCATCATTAACAACATTTAACTTCTCAAACATGCAAGTCCTGTTGGCTTCGGCAAAAATATTTGCAAAACTGCTGGAATTTGCGTCAATATTCTTAAAAATTTCAATCAAAAGCGTCTTTAATGTGTAATTAATGGATGATTGCGTCGCGACTTCATGATTGATTGAAAAGGTCAAAAGTAAAGTAATGATAATAAAAAAATTCATTCTTTTTTTTCGTGAGTTAATTTTTGTTTTTTTGATTATTACTTTACAGACTGTTTTGAATGACTGATGATGTGAGGATTGATGTCAAAAAAATTAGAATTGAAAAAATATTTATTAAATATTTGTAATTGGATTACAGAGAATGAGAGTCAGGGGCGTAGCAAGGATTTTTTTAAGTGGGGTTTTTGCTACTTTTCAACGTTTTTTTTGGTTCGGACCTGAAAAGTTCAATAATATTTATCTAGTGTAAATTTTTGGAAAAATAAGGGGACTGACCCAAAAACCTTCTCCCTCTCTGGCTACGATCCTGCCAGGCACCCCCTCTTGAGCTCGAGACTTCATACAAGTAATTAATTTGTAATGATAGAATATAATATAGCTCAATGTGGACTACAATATGATGATTACAGTCATTCTTTAAAACAATAAAATTTCCGGACCCAACCTCTTTGAAAATTATGGCTACTCCACTGGTAAGAATTCTCTGAGAATTGATTTCTTGTGCGGAGTTTTGTAGGAAGACAAAAATGTAACTTTTACGAGAATATTCCTTTATTTTGATAATGGATTTGAATTACAAGATTTTTTCATAAATCTATTTGAAAATTTAATTTTGAACATAACACCAATTATGGCTACTTTACTGCTCCTTAAAAATTCAAAAAATATAATAAATCTTCCATTTTTATTAAGATAACTTTATATTAAAATTTAGCTTTAGTACATTGCAAAATGTACATCCCACACCCCTCCAGCTCATTTCGAAATCTATGAATCCAAACCTTTTATTCACTCTTCTTCTTATCCAATGAGAAAGTTTTCGTTCGTGCCTGTTGCTTATACTGCTCAACCGTTGCTTCAAAAAGTGAAATTTTCCTCAACTCCTCCTTAAATTCCATACAAGTTTCAATCAATTCATCACGAAAATGATACAAAATTGAATGATCAAGTGACGGAAATAAATGATGCAAAATATGTTCACCATAATGAGTCAAAATCATAAAAAGATTTGAATTAGCTTCATTTCGATCAATAGTTGCTGCCATTTGATGAATTGCAAAATCAAGACCTTTAAACTCGTCACCTTCGTGTGTTATTTCAGTTCCATGATGACCGGCGTTGATACCAATTATTGTAAAGACAAATGATGATGCAATGAAGATCATATTCCATGCGATAAAGACTTCGTAGATGTTTTGAACTGTGAAGACCGAAGATTTACCGATGAGAAGCATTAAGAGAGGAAGTGAGAAGCCGATAATGTCGTCGAGGTAGAAGATTTGCTCACCGGAGACAATTTGACTTGCGATTCTAAAAGAATGAGTTTTTGTGTCATTTTATTTAAAATTTTAAGAGAAAAGAGTTCCGAGAATTTGTTTAGTAATAACCACGGGCGTGGAACTGATCAAATCGATTTTTGAATAATTTTGATCTTTTTTGAATATTTTTGATCATTTTGAATCAAATTTGATCAATTTTAATGAACTTTGACCATTTTTAATCATTTTTGAGCATTTGAATCTGATCTGAATTTTAGATCAATTTGGTCAAATAATAGACTAACAACAGGGCTGGATTTGTTTTATCCCATACCCTAGAGTTTAATTTTAACTGTAAAACATTTTCTGATGTATTTATACCCTAGGTCAGTGGTGGTCAACTTTTTTTGTGCCACGGCATACCTTTTGAGTAGGTCATGATCAAAACCGCACGCGGAACACGGCTTATGGTGCTTTTCGAAAAAAATTCAGCACACAGTTTGGTCACCACTACCCTAGGGAATGGTCACCACTATTCTAGGGTATGGTCACCACTATCCTAGGGTTTGGTCATCACTATCCTAGGGTATGCCTAAACTTAGGCCCCTACCTAGGATATTAGGTATAACTACCTTAGATATCAACACCAGATGATGAAAAGAATTTTCAATTTTTTGATCAATACAAACCTATAAACCAAAGCTCCATGGAATGAAAGAATGTGTACGAAAGGTGCCATTGCATAACTTGTCAAAATTCTCAACGTGCTCTTCTCAATTGGTAGCATCTTGAAGAATGGCTCATAAATTGATGTTTCCAGGTCGTAGACAGTATTTGGATAAAGATGATGTGACTAAATATTGAAATTTTAATGAAAATAGCTTAAAAAAGATAACCCAACCCTTACCATTGCATGGAACGTTCTAAACTCCCTAAAATTCACAAACATCACATGACATCCATACATTCTCCAATTATTTCTCAAATGAATAAAGTTATGGCCAGCATTTATCAAAAAGCATGCAAAAGTTCCAGAGACACAAGCACTGATCAACTTCATTGTATTGTTTTCAAAAAAGACACTTCCACAGGCTGCCAAGATCACAACGAACAAGAAGAAGTCAAAGTAAAATTTAGACTTCCATGCATCTTGCTTCACGTCAATTGTTTTCAATTTTTCATTTACTTTTCTTTTTATTGTTTTATAAAAATCATTTTCATTGAATGTGAGTCGATAGTTGCGTGGTTCTTTGGCCTCACGGACGTAGTATTTTTTTAAGACTTCAGATGGCTTTGAATTCATGTGGAAGACTTCGAATGCTTCGGTGATGTCGGTGCCCTGAATTGTTGTGAAAATTAATGAAATTTAAAAATGTTAAATTTTTAAAAATGAAAAAAAAAATAAAATTTTTAAAAGATAAATTTCAAATTTTTAAATAAAAAAAATCAAATTTTTAATTAAAAAATTCAAATTTTCAGTTTCCAAAAATTTAAAAAAAAAATCTTCAAATTTTGAAAATTAAGACCTACCTTAGACAATTTCAACCATTCCCGTCCACCTGGATGCTTCTCAACATAATCACTCAAATCATACAATTTATCCCAAACACGCCACAGTCCCTCAGCACCATCGTCTGCCCTACGTCCCTTCAACCACTTCCAACATCCTTTAACATACTCATCACGATGTGTTGGATATTTATTACAAATTGTATCAAATTTAGTCTCACGAACTGGATTCATAATTAATGATGTGATAAGTTGAAGCTTTGATAACTGAATGACTTAAAATTAAATGCATATTTTATAGAAATTCTGACTTGATGATGTTAAGTTAATTGTTGATATAAATTGTTTTCTTACAAAAAAAAAAAAAAAAAGTTAAGTAGAGCATCTTTGTTATCGATAAATATAAACAGAAGTAATATAAATAGTTTAATTGCATGACGAAAATGTTTATCATGTTAACAACGTGTGCTTAATATTTTATTTTATTATTGAAAATAGATTTAAATTTTTGTATGAATAAATATTGTACATTTTTTCGAAGAATTTTTGTTAAATTAATTATTTTAAATGCTTTTAATTTAAAAGTGAATTATTGGTTTTATAGATCTGAATTTTTGATATTTTATATTCTTTGACATGAATTAATTAAACAAATATCAAACTATACAAAAATTTAAATTGATTGAAAATTATTTAACACTAAAAGTTTTCAAAAATATTTCTAAAATTTAAATGATCATTTTTGACACAAATGAAACCTTTTTTGAGAAATAAATTTGTAAATTATAAAGCAAAAAAAAAAAAAAATCACAAAATATCAAAAATTTTAAAAAGGTTAACTCATCATTACAAAATTTCCAAATTTCATCATTTTATGCTGATGTGCGCGATTCATGTTCGACAGACTTATCGAAAGTCTAGGGGTATTCAATTAAGTTTGTTCGAAATTTAGAAATTCAAAAAAATACGTTACGCTATTTCTTGAATTTGATAACTTTTTTAGACTTTTATCACTTATTTGACATTATTGTAGTCCTTAATCATGGACTGAATCATTTTCTTTAAAAAATTCTGCATGAAAATGATTTAATTTGAGTTTAAAATTTTTCGAATTTTCGAACAAGGGGTATTTAACTTCGAATTTTGCATGGCAGACAGACAAAAACCTCATTTTTGCACTTTTATTTGGAAACTGTAACGGACACAATGTTTGAATCGCACACATCAGATTTTATGATATTATGAACCCATATGTTTTTTTTTATTAGCGCATTTTTGCAAAAAACGACGCTTATAGTTTCACTTTGTTCGGCTGGCTGGCTGGGTGGTTCAAGGCTGTATGAGCTCTGAGATCTCAGAAACCAGACATAGTTAAGAGTTCTGTTATGATGAATAATCTTTCTACTATCGAGTTATTCCGGCATCGCTTATTAAAAAATAGTTAAACGATCTACTATTCCTGTAATCAACGATTTAACATTAAATAAGGAAAAAAATTGTTGAAAACCCCTCGATAAAAATTTGAATTTTTTTTGACCGTTGGAACTTAAAATTTTTTTGACCGTTATTTTTGGTCAAAATTTTTTCTTTCTTTTTGAAGGGATTTGTATTAATTATCATGAAAATAGACTTTTCGTGCATAGAACATGCTAAAAATTTCATAGTCGCTTTAAATTTTTATTAATTTTTTTGAATTTTTGTTTTGCTTAAAATTTAATTAAAATTTACTCCTTAACTAATATTCTCTGCCTGAAAATAAGAAATTATTTTTTATTTTCATTAAACTCAAAGTCACAAATCAATTATAAGATCACTCAACTTTTGCAACAATGTTTTAAATTGTAATTAATGCATTTTTTTCAGATTAAAAAGTGAGTATATTGAGAAAAAAAAAATTGAGATTGATTCCGTTAGTTTAATTCAAATTGTGGAGAAGAAAAGATCGAAATTTAAAAATTATTTAGTGACTTTGTTAGAAATTCGGAAATAAAGTATAAAGTTCATTTTCAAAATGAGGTAGAATTTTAATTAGTAAAACTTATCAGTCATCTCTAAATTGAATTTAGGGGTTGATCAAGGGTGCGGAACTGATCAAATTCTGATTTTTGATCATTTTTGATCATTTTTGATAATTTTTGATCATTTTTGATCTGTTTTGATCATTTTTGATCTTTTTTGATCTTTTTTATCATTTTTGATCATTTTTGATCGACTTGATCAGTTCCACACCCTGGGGGTTGACACGACTTCATCCGGATGAAATATCCTATTATTCTGGATGAAATTTTATAATATTCCGGATGAAAAAGGATAAAATCGGATAAAAAATACTTTTGTTCTAGATGAAGGTGTCAATCCCCAAATTGAATTAAATTTAAAATTAAAAAACTCATTTTCAGGCTCAAACATTACAACTTAGCATCTTCGCTTTCATTAACAATCATCTTATCAGCGTTATTCTGTTCAGCATTTTCTATTGCTCATTCAGCATCATTAGACCAGAATCAGCTAAAGCTTACTTGCAAATATGAAATAACGACCTACGATTCTCAAGATTACTATACATGCACAGCTATTAACCTTACTAATAATAATCAAGACTCTGAAATTATGGAAATAAATGGAAAACATTTGGATGAATATGACAATTCGATGGTTGAGGCTATGATTATTGAGGATCAAAATTTGACTTTTTTGCCGATGAAAATTGGAGAAGCTTTTGAAGGATTGACGAGGTTTGAAGTAAGAAATACATCACTTAAGGATGTTTCGAAGGAGAATTTTGAAAAAATGGATTTAAAAATTCTAAAAATTGAAGGAAATTTGGTTGAAAAAATTCCAGTTGATGCATTTGAAGATTTGATAAATTTAGAGGAACTTGACTTGTCCAACAATAATATTGAGGATTTTGAGGATGACTTATTTCAAAATAATGAAAAGGTCAAATTTTTGTCCATCGATGGCAATAAGGTTCAAAATTTAAGCTCAAATTTGCTTAAAAACTTGCCAGATTTGAAGAAATTTTCAGCAAAAAGTAATGAAATTCAAGAGTTATTTGAGGACTTATTTAAAAATAATGAAAATTTGGAAGGCATTTTCTTCACCAATAACAGCTTAATCAAAATATCACCAAAGGTTGTCCAAAACTTAGAAAATTTAAAACATTTTGATTTTTTCGGCAATCCATGTTTAAAAGATTTGACAACAATGGATGAAATTTCTTATGGAAGGGATCAGCTTGAGGGTTTATTTGGCACCTATTGCTTTAAAACTGAAGAAGAAGAAACAACGCCAACTGATATTCCAGTAGAAGCCACTGAAATGCCAGAAAATACAATTGAACCATCAGACAATCCTGATAAAAGTGATGAGGTTGTCACTACATCAACTGAAGCGACAAATGACGCCCCAATAACATCATTAGACGAAACAATTGTTTCTACTGATTTATCAACTACATTAATAGATGATAGTCAAAATCGAAATATTGGTGAACTCATCAAGAAAATTGAAGATTTAGAAAAACGAATTGAAGTACTGTCAACAAAATTAAAACAAACAAACTCATGTGTAACAGAAGAAGATCAAATTCAACCTCCAATAACTGAAAAGACTGAATCGTCAATAAATGCTCAAGTGGATGATAATGATGAATTAAAGGTTTGTATTTAAATTATTGATAATTTTTTGGTGTTTCTAACAAAATTATTCAAATTAAGGAGTGGAAATTATGTGATTTAAGTCTATAATAATACGTCTTCTTTATTGTGGCTTTGGTCAAATTTTTTGTTTCTGACATTATAAGTATATTTTTAACACCAACCTTCCGGTTTCAAATTAAATTTAAAAATGATACTTATGAATTTTTATGATTATGAATTGTTTGATATGAGCTGATATTCGGATTAAAAAAGTTTGCAAAAAAAATTCAGTTTGAAAACGAAATTATGTGAAAATTTAAATTATTTCAAAAATATTCCAAAAAATCCTAAGCCTAAACATGATGAATTATTTAGATACCCCAAAGTATTCCTACTGTAATAGACATATACACTAATGATCAGGGGCGTAGCCTGAATTTTTTTTTTTTTTTTTTTGAGGGGAGTTTTTGCTACTTTTCGACTTTTTTTTCCAGGGTGTGGAACTGGTCAAATTGATCAAAAATGATCAAAAATGATCAAAAAAGAACAAAAATGATCAAAAATGAATTTGATCAGTTCCGCACCCTTGCTTTTTTTTGGATCCGAAAAGTTCAGATATTAGTGTAAACTTCATGAACATATGGAATAGGGGGAAATGGTTTTCTTTTCTCCCAAACTGCCCCTCTGAGTACGCCCCTGTTAGGAATATCTTAGTTATCAGTTATAATGTGTACAGACGTAAGGATTTATTTTTGAAATTTTTGGGATAATTGAGATATTTGTATAGTTTCCACGACTTGGTACAGATTATCAAGAAATTTAAAGTTTTCGCCATCACAGGTCGCCTACCTCGCAACTCTGAATTATATAATTTTTTAACAATTGAGTTATAAGCTAAGTCTATCCAATTTAATAATTTTAGGTCAACGAAACCACCACAATAAAAGATTTAATAACTTCTGAAACGACAGAAGCTCCATCAACAACAGACGATCAAAATTTCACAAACTCGACTATCGATGTTGAAAGTTCGACCACAACCACTGAAAGTGAGAATTTTACTGATGATAAGGATGCAAAGATTATCCAACTAGAAAACCAGATCAAAGAATTAGAAGAAAAATCATCAAAGGTAGAAGAACTACAATCTAAGGTAGACAAAATGTCTGAATTAGAAGCAGAAGTTAAAGATTTAAAAGACCAAAATGTCAAGAACCTAGAACTAATTGAGGAAACTCAGAAGAATCTGAATGATAAATTATCAAAAATTGTAAAATTGACTGAAAAGATTGAAGATGCTTTTAAGAATCAAAATAATATCGAAGAAGTAGAACTCATGATGTTTGATGATTTAGATGCTGAAAAGTCAGTTGCTGTGAATTCTGACATTAATGCATCTAAAACTGATCAGCCAAGTACAGAAAACTCAACAACTTCATCCAATTTTTCATTGGAAGATCCTCAACCAACTGATCTTCCTCAGAACTCATCGAACCAGCAAAAACCACCCCTAGATATCCTAGAATCTCAAATCAGTCTTTTGCTCTCAAAGATTGACAAATTAATTCTCAAAAATAATCAAAAATCATCAAAGATGACTAATTTAGATGAAAGTCTCAAAAATTGTCAAGACAATAAATTTCTACTTGAATTAGATTCAAGGATAAACATTATGGATATGGAAGATAAAAACAAAACTTTGGAGCAGTTTAAAACAAAACTTGAAGCCTGCAAGAATAGAACATCAGATTTGAGAACCGCTGGTAAGAAATATAAAATTTGCCGAGATTCAAATGTTAAATATCAAAATTTGATTGTTGAGCTTCAAAATAGTCAACGTGATCTTCAAGGTGAAAAGGCTGAATTATTGGAAAAGATTGGAGAGTTGGAGAAGGAAAAAGATGAGTGTAAAGTTGATAATGAGGAGCTGAAGAGTCAATCTAATGAACAGAAGGAGAAAATTGAGGATTTAGGAAAACAAATTGTCGAAAATAATGAAAAGGTTGAAGAAATGGAGAAGCAAAATACAGAACTGGAAGATAAAGCAAAGGAACTTGAAGGAGAAATTTCAAATCAGAAAGAACAAATTGAGCAACTTGAGAAACAAAAGACTGAACAAGAAGAGAAAATTGGAGAACTTGAGGATCAAAGTAAAGCTCAAGATGTCAGAATTGAGGAGTTAAAGGAACAGGCAGACAAACAGACAACAGAAATTGAAGAACTAAAATCCCAAGCGAGTGACTTTAAAGCACAAATTGAAGTAAGTGAAGATAAAGTTAAAAACTGCAATGCTCAAATCTTTAATTACCAAAATGAGGTCGAAGTACTGAAAACTCAAAGTTCAAACCTGAAGATCGAATCAGAGAACTTAAGAATTGAAACAAACAACCTAAGAATCACAAGTAAAGAACTTAGATCACTCAATGACAATCTTGAAGGACAAATTGACCAACTAAGAGGTCAAATTGACAACCTAAATGCTGTAAATTACAATAAAACAGTTGAAATCTCATTCTTCAAACACGCGAACCAAGAATTCAAAAAATCAAATGAGGACTTATTTTACAAAAACAAAGAGTTGACCACTCAGCACACACATTGTCAAGAAGATTTATTATTTTATTCATCATTTCCAATTAACTGTGAAATCGAAAATTTTGAAGACGAAAATGTCTGTATGGCTAAAAGTGTTGTTGCTATGCGTCCAAACATGCATGTTTCAAATCCAAAAAAGTCCAACCTTAAAAGACTTCAAATTCTAAACTCAAAATTCAGATTCTTCACAAATTCAATTTTTGAACATTTTGTTGATTTAAAGACACTAGAAATTGTCAATTCTGAGCTGTTGTCATTGACTGATCCGACAATTCAAAGTGATTTATTGATTAATTTGCGAATTGAGGGTAATTTTATACAGCAGATCCCAAATGAAGCTTTTACTGGAGTTTCAAACCTGCAAAATTTGATTTTAGCTAAAAATGAGATTGAAAATATTCAGGATGAAGCTTTTCGTGGACTATCAAATTTAAGGAAGTTAGACTTGAGAGAGAATAAAATTTCAGTCTTAAATATCAATGTCTTTCATCCTTTACAAGCTTTGACTCAATTGTCGTTGTCGAGCAACAAACTTAGAGATCTACCAGGAGGATTGCTGGCTTATCAAAGATACCTTCAAATTGTCATGTTCGATTACAATAAGATCAGTTACATTGGTGAGGAACTCTTGGATTATACAAATAATTTTGAAAAGGGCTTCTTTCAAGACACTTGTGTTGGTGGAAATTATAAAGGAATTGAGGAAATTAAGTTGAGGATTGGGTTGTATTGTCAGAGAAAAAATTAAGTTAGTTAAGCTTGAAAATTATTCAATTTTGAATAGGGGTCGTTCACTTAGTACGTTCGCTTTTTTTGGGGGGAGGGGGGTCTGAGATTTTGTAACAGATTAAACAAAACAAAAGAATTTTTATACAAAAAACGTATCGAGGGGGAAGGGGGGTCTAAAAAGTCATTTTTTTGTGTAACGTACTTTGTGAACGGCCCTATAGTGAAGATGTTATTTTATCAGAAGTATAATCGAATAAATTAAAAATAAAAAAAATTTAATGTGGTTATTGATGGACTATATTACAGGGTAGGCACCTTCAAGTATCAGGGACAAGGAGGAGTTTCTGAGGTTTTGACCCAATTTGACTCAATTTGCTAGGGTTTTTTTGAGTAAAAAACCCGAGCCCCCCTTGAAAAATTTCTGACTACGCCCCTGGCGAGTATTCACTACGGACAATCCCGTATTTCCACAGCTATCAAGTATAAAAATCTTGAAATTTTCCATTATGTCTATTTTTTAGTCAAATTTTTAAAATGCCCCGTATTTTCACAAAATTTAGGTAGCAACCCTAGCAATGAAAAAAATATTAATTTTTTTGAATCCTCAAACATATGCAATTTTCAGTTTTAAACATTTTTGCACATATTATACTAGTTTTTTTTTTAAAAAAAAAATAGAAAACTGCTAAGGGGCCGTTCACATTACGCAAAAAAATGACTTTTTAGACCCCCCTTCCCCCTTGTTATGCTTTTTGAATAAAAATTCTTTTGTCTTGTTTAATCTGTTACAAAATCTTAGACCCCCTGCCCCCTAAAAAGCGAACGTACTAAGTGAACGGCCCCTAATTTGTTTTAAATACATTATTTTATTAAACTGCAAATATAAATCTGTTTTGAATAAAAGGCTTCTTTCTTTATTAAAAAAATATGGAGCTGTTAAAAATTAATTCAATAAAAAGTCTCAAAGTAAGGTAAATGTAATTGACGTTCTCATTCATATTCAATTATTTAAGCACATCCAGCAGATGCGGGCCAGTTGCAGACACTCAAATCACGATCAAAATGAAGTCTGGCACCAGTATTGGTATTAAAAACTGGACAGTCCTTCTCAACTGATAGAAAAATTTATTAATTTTTTTTTTCACAAAAAATATCTCAATAACTCACATGCAACCCCACGATCACATTTCCAGAATTTAGTGCAGTCAGTTTCATGTGGGAAAAGTGCAACAAATTCACCGTCTGGATCTGGACATGTTGGTTCACTTGTTGAAAGTGCAACAAAAGCAATCAAAACTGCGGCAAAAATTGCAAATTTCATTTTTAATTTTACACGTTTATTGAACTGAAAATTATTTACGAAACTGTTCGAGCGACCTTCGAGTTGCTTCTGACTTAAATGTTGATTAAAATGCTCAGCTTTTATCTTCTCGCACTTATCTCTAATTAAGTTAATCAGTGCGTTATTTCATTATCTAAAGTAATTTGCAAATTTCTTTTTTCATAATTATACTTATCGAAATTGAATTTAAATTAAAATTGTGATTTATTTTTAGGAACGAAGACATAATAATAGGAGGTAAAAAAGAATAATTTTTTTTTCTTAATTTCAAACAAATCTTATCAGTTTTTAGATAATTTTAAAGGCTATTTTGAGTGGAATTTATTGTTGGTGTGCAAAAATTACGAATTATAAAATTTGATAAAATTTATTATTTTACTATCAGTTATAAAGCTGTAAAACAATTTGCAATGTCACGATCTAAGTGTCGTCTCAGATAAATATTAATTATAGCATTGCAAACATTGCTTGTACTAAGAATTTGTTCTAGAGTATAAAGAAGACCTTCAAATTTGAAATGAATAATTTTTGATGATGATTTTGTTTTAAGATTTTCATGGTAATGGGTTTGAGAGTGATTTGACTTTTTCCTGGAAATTCTTTTGACGTTTTTTGTTTATCATTTATCTGTGCTCTGTAGGTTTTGTTTGGATAAATTAAAAATTCAACTGAAAAATGATAATAAAATAAAGCGTTCCCGATGCCGAGAATTTTTTTTTGCTCGAAAATTTGTGAAGATTGAAACGTCAGGAACCCTTAAATAAAATATATTTATTTTGATTGAAAAACTAGGGACTTCATTAGGATGAAATTTTCTATTGTTCCGGAAGAAATCGGATGAAAAATTCAATAATATCTAGTATAAACCCAACTAGTTTGAGTCAACGTATTTTTCCTTATTTTTGAATTTTAGAACTTTTGACCGCAACCCCTCCCCCTGGCTTCACCCCTAGATCGAGACCCGAGACCAAAATTTAATTTCAAATATCTTCAAGTTAAATTATTTTCCGTATGTAAATTTGGAAGTGAGGGTGAAAATTAACTCAATATCCACTATAATGATTTAAAACCCTGGTTATGCCATTGATTGATGAAAGTGTCAACCCTTGGTTGAAAATCTTACGTAAAATTTTTAATTTTTGATACGACAAATTATTTCTCACTCCTTTAGTTAAAACGAAACTTATGGGAGAACTTGAAAAAATGTATCGAAAATTTTTACAGAATACAAAAACCAAGGCTCAGACACTCATCAGAAAATTGTAAAAATTGTACAATTTTTTCAGTCAAAAATTGGAAAATTGTACAATTTTTTACAATTTTTGTAATTTTTAAATATTGAAAAATTGGAAAAAATTTTACAATTTTACAATTTTCTGATGAGTGTCTGAGCCTTGACAAAAACAACAACATTATAAATTAATATTAATTTTATTGAATTAATTTTATTCTCAAACTTCATTAATTTTTCCACACTCTGTTCGATATGGGAAATCACAGTCATTGACCTCAGGATTGAAAAACATTTTTGTTCCAAGAATATCGTCGATATATGGACAGTCCATTTCATCTGTAAAATTGAGTAAAAATATTGAATTCATAGTAAATTTTGAATATTTAGAGATCTACTATTTTATGATTAGATTCTTTTAAACTCTACCCTAAAAGATACAAGTCAGATAGTTGAGATGAAATCCAGCACCATGCTGGAGTGAAACCTGCAACAAGCTGGCTTAAATTTTATGCCAACTTGGTACTGACTTCATTACGGGTTGGTGCTGGATAGGGATTCACGGTCCCGGAAACGGGACGGGAAATCGTCGGGAATTTCCCGTCCCGTCCCATCCCGTGTCCCGAAAATCATACGGGACCGGGAAATCGTGAATCCCTAGTACTGGATATTACCTCGATTATCCGACTTGTGCCTTTCGGGTAAGTTTCAGTTCTTCAATAAAACTTACACTTTAAGCTTCCTTTGCACATATAATATTTTGAACAATCACTTTCATGTTCAAAGACAACTCTTTCGTTATTTTTTGCAGCTTTTGCACATCTACGATCTTCAGTTGGATCAAAGCTTCTCAATGCATTGACGGTGACAAGGAAACAAAGTGCAATGACTAAAATTTTTGACATTTTGCACGTCTTCTATCAAAACTTGACTAAAACAAAATAAATAAACTGTTCAAAATCTGAAAAACTATTGAAATAGTTTTCTCGACTGCCACTAAATTTATTGTAAAAACTTTACCGCTTTATAGAATTTTCGAGATTTATTTTCAAACTTATCTTATCAAAAACCGATTAATTTCCAATTTACTACTTAAGAAACTGCTTTTGTTATCAAAATAGTTCAATAATCTTCTCAATAATACCTAATAAAAAATCATAGCTCATGATAAGATAAAAGCTACCAAATCACGTCATTTGATTCCAACAAAAACATAAACAATAACAGCAAACAATCAATCGGAAGTAATTTTTTAACAACTATCAATTTACTTCCATGAAAATAATTACAAATCATCAGAATTGACTTGACTTGTTTACTTACAATTTATTTGAAGTTTTTCAAGTGAATTTAATGCATTGGAAAATCACCAAAATAATTACTAAGATGGGGTGATCAAAAGTGATGTCACATGTGTTAATAAAGGTATTATTAAATTATTTTCATTAATCACGCCACTCACTACATCCAATCAACCCCAAAAATAATATCTAACATCTTTTTCAGTATCAGACCCAAGAAACAATGTTACTTCCTCATAATTAGGCCATAACACGAATACTTTTTATCAAATACATGCAATAGTAAAGAATCGCAAAAGACGCACTGCTGAAGCCTGTTATCTAACTGAACATGATGATAAAAAGCATTGTCTTGTGTCGCTGTGGCTATAAAATCATTAGGAAAATCACAAGTCTTCTATAGTTACAATTGTCTAATTAATAAGTTAGAATGTTGAAATTTTTTGTGATTTTTGGAATTTTTGCGATCGCTGCTGGTCAAATCCAGCCAAATTTTCCTAGTTTTCCACCGTCGGCACCTAATCCACCACCCATGGAGCCAATGGTACCAAATTTTCCAATTTTTCCACCCGTAAATGCACCATCCGGTTTGCCAACATCACGTCCTCCAGAACAATGGCCTCCAGTCTTTCCAAATAATCCAACGAGTGCACCAAACAATAATTGGTTTCCAACTAATCCACCAGCAGCCACAAATGCACCAAACATCAACTGGTTTCCAACAAATCCTCCATCAGGACAAAATCCACCAATTGACATTTGGCCACCAATGTTTCCAACAAATACACCAAACGCACAAACAACAGCACGTCCAGTTGACACATTTCCATGGCCAACAAATGCTCCATCACAACCTGACAATAATGGATGGCCGCAAACTTTACCACCAATTCCACCAGTTCCTACAACAACAACAACAACAACAACACGATCACCTTTGCCTTCAATCATTCCAACAAGACCGACTGTACCAATTATAACGAGACCACCAAACACTCGTCAACCAACTATAGCTACACGTCCACCACAACCAATCATGACTGCATCACCAAGACCACCAAATAACAACAACAACAATAATAATAATCCAATTACAAAACCAATCAATACAATTTGGGGAACAGCAAGGTACGACAGTCGATGTCCCATGGGATTATCAGAACATCCATTTTACATTCCAGATCCAACAAATTGTAGGAAATTTTACATGTGTAATTATGGTATTGCATGGTTAATGAGCTGTCCACCATCAGTAACTGGACGTGTGATATGGAGTCAGTCGGATAATGCTTGTAGGGAGGTTGAAGATCCAAGATGTTGAGGAAAAAGTCTTGATAAAGATGAGGAATTAATTTTGATATTATAAAAAAAAATTGTGGATTAAAATGATTTTGATATGTGCTGAAAATTTTAATTCAAATATAAATTTTTGATTTTTTTAATAAAAAATTTTTAAGTTTTTTTTTTACATTATTCTTTACTTTTTTTAAGTTTTATGTTGTAATCTGCTAAAGAGTCATTAGTAAAATTCTTAACGCTTAGGGGGAGGAGGGTGTCAAGGCTCAGACACTCATCAGAAAATTGTAAAATTGTACAATTTTCACAATTTTTAAAAATTGGAAAATTGGAATTTTTTTTTTTACTTTTTAAAAATTGGAAAATTGGAAAAAAATTGTACAATTTTACAATTTTTTGATCAGTGTCTGAGCCTTGGAGGGTGTAAGATTTTGTGACGCTCCAAATAATTTTTTTTGCAAAATCCCATACACAATTTGTTGCGGCCAGGAGGGGAGGGAAGTCAAAAATGACTAACGGTTCCCGAAGTCTCCGTCTCGACAAATTTTCGAGACTCGAGACCAAAATAAAATCCCTATAACTTGGATGTTTTGCAATAATTTTCAGATGTTAAGGTTTTAAAACATTACATTGGGGAATAGGAATCAAAAAAATAAAAAAATTTGTAAAATAATTTAACTTGAACAAAAGATATTTGAATTTAAATTTTGGTCTCGGGTCGCGAAAAAAGCCGAGACCGGGAATTCGGGAAAACGAATGGCCTCTAAATAGAATTTACTTAAAATAAATTTTTAATTAAAAAAATTAAATATTAATTCTTATTAGAAACCTACCTAGATTAATCAATATTGGTAATTAAATTCAATCTGCATCTGCTAACAGGTAATGTCTGTTTCAGAGTTAGAAAAACAAATTATAGACATTTTGGCACTGGCACTAGAAAATAAATTAATATTTATTATAATTGTTTCAGGTAAAATAATTCAAAATTTAACTCAAAATTTTTTTGTAAGGTGTTTTAGTTTAAATCAAGTTGTAGAGACAGCCGTTTCGTATTCTACTCCAAAAAGGAAGAAAAATAAAAATCTAAGATTAAAAAGGGAAATCTCACGAAATAAAACCTACACATTGAAGACTACCAAATACTCCAAAATGAAATACCTCCCAGAAGAACTTTTAATTGAAATATTCACATACCTTCAACCACCAGATCTTCTATCCATCTCACTCACCTGCAAGACATTCAACAACCTTATTGACTCAACAAAACTCAGAAAAAAATTCACAATTTATTTTCCAAATAAAAAGTATCAAAATTTCTGGCAAACAAATCGAAAATATGAAAAAGTTCAAATTACAACAGACGGAAATCCTCAAACTTTAATTCCATCAGCAAGTTTTAATGAAAATGTTAAAAAATTGACAATCACAAGTGCATCAATAACTGGAGATATTTTATCAAAAATGTTGGAACTTTGTGTGAATTTGGAAGTTGCTAGGTTTGATAATGTGAACTATTGTGGAGACAGATTCGATGCCAAGTTAATGAACGGTGAAGTGCCAAAATTGAGGAATTTGAAGCTTGAAATGATCAAGACTGATTTTGAGATTCTTAAAGTCTTTGAAACTTGTCAAATTACAAAAATGATCATTGAAGGATACAAGCTGAATGAGGAAGAAGGGAACCTCAAATCACTTGAAGATTTCTTCAGCCATCAACCAGACATTAAGGAACTGACCATTCAAAAAATCACACAAAATTTTTTCCCACAAAACAGAATCAAAAATTTGAATTTTAAACTCCAAAAATTGACAATTCGAGAAGTTTTTGTGCCAAAAGATGAAAATTTTGGTAAATTTTTATCAAATTTTCATAAAAGTCTGAAATCTTTTGTGATTGAGAAGACAGTGATTCACAATTTGGGGGAACTGCTGAGTAGATTTAAGAATTTAGAAGAGCTGAAATTGGATTTGGAGGATAAAGTAATGAGACATTTACCAAGGCTGGAAAAAGTTGAGAAACTGACGGTGTCAAGAAAAAGAATGCCAAAAAGGTGGCTTGAAAAGTATCCAAATTTAAAAAGATTGAAGCTTGAAGTTGCAGCATAAAGTTAATAAATTTTGAGATTAATAAAAAATTTAAGATGTTATATTATTCCCGGATTCTCTTGTACAGGGGCGTAGCCAGGAATTTTTTTGAGGGGGGGGGGTTGCTACTTTTCGACGTTGTTGTTTTTAATTCGGATCTGAAAAATTCAATAATATTTAGTATAAACTTCGCGAAAATAGGGGGGGGGGATTTGACCCCAAAAACCCCCCCTGGCTACGCCAATGCTCTCGTATCCTCCAGGCTATTCCCCCATCTGCCATCAGTGTTCTTGACTTTTTATTCCAGAAAAACTTTAAAATTCTAAAGTTTTAACTTCATCTCAAAATGATACCTAACGCTTAGGTAGCTAAAATTATGTAAATTTAAAATCCTATCCACCTTGCATTAATATTTATCCTTTAAAGTCAACTTTTACTACTCTCTTAATATCTTAATTATCAGGTATCAAATTATTCTGTTTAAATGAAAATTTAAAAATTTTTTAGCAATTTTTCCTTCCCCTTGAGACTTTTGCATCATTTTTGTTTTGCATCTCTACACAGCTGACTCTCATTTCCATTTGTTTATACATTTTATGTCTTTCATAATCGCAAATTAGAATAAAAAATTAAAATTTAACACAATTAAAACAATGAATATAGGCAAATTGTTTATAAATTCCTTGAAACTCCATCAGTCAACCCATCGACATGCTTCATTCTTCAAATCAGTCAAGAACTTTGTCAAAGTTGACAAATATGTTCCTCCCTATGTTCGTAAGTACTTTATAAAAAATTTCAATAAAATTGAATTAAATTTACCACAACTTTGTAGACCTAATCCAAATCGGCGATCCAATCCTCCGCACAGTGTCAGATCCAGTTCCAGAAGACCTGATAACATCAAAAGAAATTACATTTCTTCTCAATAGACTCGAACAAGTTCGACAAAATTACGGATTAGTTGGAATTGCAGCACCACAAATAGGCATCAACTTGAGGATCCTTCTGGCATGTTTCGACAAAGACAACCTCAAATCCTTTACACCAGAAATTCAAAAGTCAAAAGAAATGTCTCTAATGCCATTAACAGTCTTCATTAATCCAGAAATTAAAGTTTTAGATCATCGAAAGGTGATTTTTGAGGAATCATGTGGATCTGTGACTGGATATGCTGCTGATGTTGCGCGACCTTATTCTGTTGAAGTAACGGCATTTAATGAGAAAGGAGTCAAGAAAACAGAGCAATATAGTGGATGGAATGCGAGGATTTTGCAGCATGAGAATGATCATTTAAATGGAATTTTATTTACTGACTTGATGGACAGGAAGACACTAAGATGTACGAATTGGGAAGCTGTAAATAGAAAGGCTGGAAAAATTGAGATTCCATTTTATCCGAAGAAGATTTGGGATTAGGCGGATTTATTAGAAATGGAAATAAATAAAATATTATCAAAATGATGCAAAATTTTGTTCTTATTAGAATCATTCAACCATTTTTTTCCTCATCCCAACTGCGCACCCCTCAGACCATGTTTTTGTTTTTCTTTTCAAGTGTTTTGTGCAAAAAAAAAATTTGCACTCAAAATAAAAATTTAATTTTCTTTCATTTTTAACTCAAAAAGTTCATCTAGTCATGGATCTCTTACCAAAAGAGATGCTTCTGGAGATATTCCAGTTTCTTACAGCTCACGACCTCCTCTCACTGACCGAAGTGTGTTCAACATTCAACCATTTAATCAGCAGTACTGAAAAATTACTCGATAAAATTCCAATAACTTTGCATTTAAGTCAATCGAAAGTCGATGCTGTCAAGTCCGTTTATCCAGACATATCAACGCTCATCATACATGGACTTAAATTTGGTCATCGACGATATACGAAGATTTTTATTAGTGAAATTAAAAAAGAAATTGCTGTGAAAATTTGTGAAATTTTAAATGTCAATGTTAAGGAATTAACTTTTAAGCGTGGATCATATGATGTTGAGACAGTTAGACGGATCTTAATGGCATGTCCAAATATTAGAATGATTAAATTTTGTCGTAAAAGTGTGAGATGTGAAGATGGGATGGTGGACGGAGAGCTTCCGAGGTTGAATCTTGAGAATTTATATTTGGAGAATATTGGATCGCAGGTGTTTAGAGTCTTAAGGGAATCTAAAGTAAGAAACTTAGAATGTACAATTGGAAGACGAATTTGTCAGCATGAATTCATCCCAGAGGAACTTGGTCACTTTTTGACCCTGCAAAATGATTTAAAGTCACTAAAACTTGAAAGAATTGCTTGGAATATCAACGATATGTTCGAATCAGACAACCTACATATGATGAAATTCAACTTAACTACCTTATCCCTCAACGATGTCCTCATTGATGAATCTCAAATTTTTACAGACTTCATGCGACTACATTTGGAAAGTCTCAAAAAACTCGAACTTGTTCGCATTGAGGGCTTCAACTTTTCGCAAATCTTACGTCAATTAAATTCACTTGAGGAACTAAAATCCATCAGCACATGGTTGGACATCTACAAGCCACTTCCAAATGTCCGAAAACTTAAAATTGAATATCCACACGTCATCAAAATGTTTCCAAATCTTCATCAATTGACAGTCTCATGTGCTCAATTTGGTCCATATCAGATTCACCTTTGGAATGAATATTTTGAGCAGCATGATCAGCTCACGACAATTGAAGTTGGCAATTTGTCACTTTTGAACTTCCCGAGAATTCCAACACTCAAAATTTTAAGGCTAAAGAATGTCGAGAGAATTTATGTCGAAGTATTTTACGAAAATCCACAAATTGAGGAACTTGTGATTGAAAAACGTGAAGGATTCATCATGCGGTATGATTATGAAGTGGATTTTGTGTCGAGTCGATTGCCAAATTTAAAGTTATTGGAGATTGTTGGTGGGAAAGTTTGTCGACGATATTTGGATTTGGCTAAGGAAAGATGCAAGAATTTAAAGTTTTTACGGTTAATTGATGTTGATGTTGTGGCTAATTGAAGATGATCTTGGTATCATGGGATGTTTTAAGTAATTTGTGTTGATCCCAAGGGTGTGGAACTGATCAAAAATTGATTTTTGATCATTTTTGATCATTTTTGATCATTTTTGATCTTTTTTGATCATTTTTGATCATTTTTGATCATTTTTGATCATTTTTGATCATTTTTGATCATTTTTGATCATTTTTGATCTTTTTTGATCATTTTTGATCTTTTTTGATCATTTTTGATCATTTTTGATCATTTTTGATCTTTTTTGATCATTTTTGATCATTTTTGATCATTTTTGATCATTTTTGATCATTTTTGATCATTTTTGATCATTTTTGATCATTTTTGATCATTTTTGATCATTTTTGATCATTTTTGATCATTTTTGATCATTTTTGATCATTTTTGATCATTTTTGATCATTTTTGATCATTTTTGATCATTTTTGATCATTTTTGATCATTTTTGATCAATTTTGATCATTTTTGATCAATTTGATCAGTTTCACACCCTGGGTTGATCCTTTCAAACCAAAATGTTTTTTTCCCCAAAAAATTTGTGATGATTAGTGTTTTATTGGAATTTTTTGGTGTCATGGCAGGCTGACTAAAGTTTAACAGTTGAAAAAGTTAATTGCTTAAAACTGTTACACAATCTCAAATCTCCCCCCCCCCCCCCTCCCTAAAAATCAAACAACATATGTGTACAGCCCCTAAAGAAAATGATCCTTTGATGATAATCAACTACTTAATTTCAGAAATTAGAATTTAGATAAAATTTTCTCCATACAAATTATATAATAAAAAATTCCAAGTGTACTAAAAACATTGCCAATTAAAAAAAAATAAACAATTATAGAGTAAGAAAAATAATTATTTAAAAAATATTTAGGCTAGAAAAATTGTATAATTCGCAATTTAAGAGTTTTAACAAATTTTAAAATTATTAATTGATATTGTATTGTGAAATTGTTGTGCCAAAGTTAATGAAAAATTTGATTTTATGCAAATAATTGCTCAAACATGTACTTAAAAAAATTTACTTACTAAATTTATTATTAAAATCTCACTAAAAGTGTTTATAAAAAAATAATATTTTAAAAATTTTAAGCTGGTCAAAACATCATTGTATTAAAAAAATTAAAGTGAAAACCATTGAATTTTGATTCTAATTAAGTTATCAAAATTTTTTTAGTTGAATTTTTCAACAATTTTTTAAAACAAAATCGAATTTGGTAAAATTTTACTAAAAACTAGTTTAAAAAATTCAAATGATCTCAAAAAATATAAACAATTTGAAAAAATTTTAAAAATATAATTTGTTAAATGTTAAAAATTTTGATGTAAAAAAAACCGAAATTTTAAAATAGTTCAATGTAATCAAATTTTATGAAGCATTCCCATGTAACCGAAAGAGTCCTTATGTATTGACCTTTCTTAGGAACATGAATGGAATACAATAGGTCGATTTTGGTTACTAGGGTCAAAATTACTTGTTGGCTGTTGAAAAAACTAAAAAATAAAATTAACTTCTAAAAAAATAAAAATATTTAATTCTATTTCGAAAAACAAAACAATTTTGCTTCATTATTTACAGAACTTTTATTTACACTTATTAATATTTAACTCATCACAATTTAATCATCCAAGCTAACAACTTCACTAACAATCAACTTACTTTTTCTTTGACTTGCAACTGCTTCCTTTTCTAAATTTGTTGAAATTAATTTTTCTAAATCACCACCAAAACTTTTAGCTTCAGCTGTTGTCGTTCCAATATATTCAATTGATGTTGAATTTTCAAGAGTTTCACGTGCTGACATGATGTTCAATTCAATCAATCTTTGTGGTTTAACACGCTTACAAATGTATGCAAATTCATGTGGATGGTTGAGTGCCATGTGATCAAAAATATCTGATTCGTCAGTTCCATATTGACAATGAAGACATTGATAGATTCCTTCAGATTTAACTGAGCCAGTTCTTGAATGATCAATTGAGTAAAGTTGTTGACAAATTAAAGTCACAAATTCCTGATTACTTGGCTTATTTGATTCATTATCAAGATGTTTACGGAAGTTATCCTTACAATAGAAAATTTCTTTACATTTTGGTGCTGAAATGAAAAAAGTTTCAAATTAGTTTTAAGTTTTATAATTGAATATTATATTGAACTTACTTCTACATCTGTATGGCATGATGAGTTTCTCGCGATTCTTCAATAAAGTTGGCATACATTTGGATCGGTCAGATTTGAGTAATTTCTGAACAGGTGACTTAAAAACTTCACAATTTTCATCCTCAGCATGATGAACTCGTTGATGTACATCAACATAACCTTTTTGACATGATCTGAACATGCACTTGCTGCATTGGAATCGATCAAATTTATGCTCAACTTCAAGATGATTGCACAAGTCGTTGGACTTTTCGAAACATTTGAGGCAGTAACTGCAATAATTATTGTATGAATCATGACTTCTTGAATGTTTTTTGAATTCTTCAAGATCAGTTGTGAAGAAGTAGCAGAGCTCATTCATGCATTTGTAGGTCGAGAATAGTGAAAATTCATTTAGAAGGATGTCAATTGATGTTTTGGTCTTGAAAATTGTTGATGTGATATTTTCATCAATCCATGGATATAAATCCTTAATGCTTCCAAACTCGAAATTAGAACTGGCATTAGCAATCAATTTCTCAATATCAATAGTCTGTGGAATCAATTTTGATACTTCCAATGCACTTGCTGATGAATTTATTGATGTTGATGATTTTTCATTAAAGCTTGTTGAATTGTTGCTTTCAACTGAATTTCTTGACTTTTCTGGTTCTTTATCATCACTTCCACTTCTTCTAGTTCTTAATGATCTTCTTGTTCCTTCAATTTTTTCATCATTTTCTTTTCCTGAATTTCTCTTCTTTCTATTAGATTCATTCTTTTGTGGTGTCTTTTCTTCTACATTTTGGATCATCAAGTCATCAACAATGTTGTCTCTTGAGTCAGATTTTTGGAAATATTCTGCAATTGTTGACTTTTGTTTACTCTTTTGTGGCATATCTTCAATTTTCTTTGTGTTCTTGATCTTCTCAATTAAATTATCAATTGTTATGTTGGAGAAGGAAATGTCATCAAAATTTGTTTTCATTGTTGGTTCTTTTTCTTCCTCATTTAACTTTCTTGATCTTAATTTGTGTTTCTTTTCATTAAAGTTATTGAACTTGCTCTTTAATTTTTCTTTTTGAACTTCATGACGTGCTTTGACTGAATCTCTTGATTCTTTTTCTTCAATTTCTTCATCAGCTATGGATGTGATATCAACAAGTTTAAAGATGCTTTCATTTGGCTTAAAATTCTTAAACTTGTCATCATTTTCCTTTTTCTTTGCATCTATGATCTTCTTGCTAATAAAATCAAGACACATTGTATCACTTAATGTATCTGAATTGATATCTTCAGTTGTCTGTGATTTTCGTTTCTTACTATTTTCAGATGATTTCTTGTCTGATTCAACAAAAGTCGACATTGCTCGCTTTCTTAATGTTTTGTTTGGCTTTTTTGTTGGAATTTTTGGTCCTGATTCTGGTAATTTAAAGACTGGATCGATTGGAACTAAAAGATCTTCCTCTTCTTCTTCTTCCTCTTGTGTTTCTGTTTCCGTTTCAGGAACTACAACTGTTGATTCTAAATTTTCAATTTCTGGAAGTGGAAGTAATTCTTGCTTGATTTGAATAGTTTTGTCAATGTTAAGATCAGTTGGAGGTTCCATTGGAATAATTTGAGTTTCTTCCATTATCATTTGATCGTTGGTATCAGATATTATAGGAATTGATTCTTCTTCAGCTTCTGGTGTTGAAGTTCTTGTCTCAGATTCATCAGCATTACTCACATCTGTTGTGTTTTCATCATTAGCAAAATTTGGTTCATCAACAATATCACATTCGACTTCCTTTTTGATATAATCAGCTTGGCTGACGACTTCCTTGATATTCAATTGTGAATTATTTTGAGGTGCTTGTTGATGTTGAGATATATCACTCGAATGACCATAAAGATGAACAAATTCATTGTAAATTGAACATCCACAATCGAAGTTCTCACAAATCATACAAAATCCTCGTAAAACATCACGTTGGTCATTATGGAAGAAGCTCAAATGCTGAACAAATTGTTGACATGAAAAAGTCTTAAATCGACATCCACCAATGAAACATGAAAAGACTTTCTTCAAACTTGTCACACGAACAAATCCAATGTTGAGACTACGTCGATAATTGTCGTTTGTTGGTGCTGTCTTCATCTTTTTGATATTTTGCTGCATTTGTTCCATTTGTGGATTGTCAATTAAATCAAAGTTTCTCTTGCGTGGTGTTGGATCGAAATTCATCATATTATCAAATTCAATGTTGTCATTGCACGAAGCATCATTGAGATTAAAGAATGATGAGAAACTTCCAGGTGCTGTCATCATTGAGTCCGTGAAGAACATTTGCTGATTGTAATTATTATAATTACCCATCATTTGTGGAGGACATCCTTGATTATTAAAAGGATGTTGTCCTATTGACATTCTACCTTGCATTTGTGGTGGTAATGATGATGGAATTGGTGAATTCATGCCTGGATTGTATGAATAAGATGATTGCATTTGAATGTTGTTCATGTTGTTGCCTTGGAAGTTGATGCTGCTGCCGTTAATTTGGTGTTGTTGTTGGAAGTTGATGCTGCTGCCGTTCATTTGGTGTTGTTGTTGGAAGTTATACATATTGAATTATATTCTTTTACTTTTTACGTCTTTTTAGTACGGAATGTATAATTTTAGTTTTAATTTTAAACTTTTCGTTTATTACTGTTTGCTGATGAACTTTTAGGTTCTGAATGACTTTACTATCAAAATTTAATCTCAATTTATACAAATGTCGGTAAAACCCTAAACAGGTAATTTTTTTAATACATATTGAGATTATCCCGATACCAGTCGAGTTATGCCGAATGTAAACACCAATATCTAAATTAAATAAACTTTTTCTTACATTGCTACCTAATTATTTTTGTGACTATAATTTTTTATCAATGAGGTTGATCAAATGAATATGCATAAAGATGTCTTTACATCTAACTGACTTTCCTTTAAATTTAACCGTCCTACGACATGTTGCTAGGGAAAATGGGAACCAAATGGGAACCGAAGTCTGACCTCTAAGCTTACTATCAGAGTTGTAGGGTGGCAGACCCACAGACATGCAGGAATACAACTTGCTATTTCAGAAACCGAATTGAGCAAAGAAACAAATTGTATATTGCTACTTAAAATTTATCTTTTTTTAAAATTAAACAAGTGAACCAGAGAAATTAGCTTAGAAATTGAATAAATTTCCGTTGTTAACCATTATGACAATTAATCAAATTTTAGAAATTTGATATTTCGATAATTTCAACGGTAAAATTATTTTTAAAATTTTTAGTTTCTTTCGGCATTTTTCTGAATCCTTCGGCACTCATTTTCAAAAATAATGAAAAATAAAAATAAAATGATCAAAATTGAATTGATTTTCTTATGAACTTTTATAAGTTAAAGTGCCTCATAGATAAAATTGTTTAGAACTTTGATACTCAACGCGGAATCTCTCAACTGTTGTTTGTCAAACCAAAATATTAATATTCTTATTCATAATAATTTTTGAACGAATGAAGAACTAAATTAATGATGAATTCATTGATAAAAAAATATGGTCAGAAAAATAATTAGGTAGCAATGTAAGAAAAAGTTTATTTAATTTAGATATTGGTGTTTACATTCGGCATAACTCGATTGGAATCGGGATAATCTCAATATGTATTGAAAAATTACCTGTTAAGAGTTTTACCGACATTTGTATAAATTGAGATCAAATTTTGGTAGTAAAATCATTCAGAACCTAAAAGTTCATCAACCAACAGTAGTAAACGAAAAGTTTAAAATTAAAACTAAAACTATACAACCGTACTAAAAAGGCGTAAAAAGTAAAAGAATATAATTCAATATGTATAACTTCCAACAACAACACCAAATGAACGGCAGCAGCATCAACTTCCAAAGCAACAACATGAATAACATTCAAATGCAATCAGCTTATTCATACAATCCAGGCATGAACTCACCAATTCCATCATCATTACCACCACAAATGCAAGGTAGAATGTCAATGGGACAACATCCTTTTAATAATCAAGGATGTCCTCCACCAATGATGGGTAATTATAATAATTACAATCAGCAAATGTTCTTCACGGACTCAATGATGACAGCACCTGGAAGTTTCTCATCATTCTTCAATCTCAATGATGCTTCGTGCAATGACAACATTGAATTTGATAATATGATGAATTTCGATCCAACACCACGCAAGAGAAACTTTGATTTAATTGACAATCCACAAATAGAACAAATGCAGCAAAATAACAAAAAGATTAAGACAGCACCAACAAATGATAATTATCGACGTAGTCTTAATATTGGATTTGTTCGTGTGACAAGTTTGAAGAAAGTCTTCTCATGTTTCATTGGTGGATGTAGATTTAAGACTTTTTCATGTCAACAACAGAGTTGATACAAAGGTGCCTTTGCTCAGGCATTGCCTTTGATCTAGCAAAACCTTTGCCTTTGCAAAGGCACAGTAAAGGCAAAGGCACGAAATCATTGCCTTTGCAAAGGCAATGCCTTTGCCTTTGAGTTTGCCTAGCTTTGCCTTTGAAATTTTTGAATTTGAAAATTTTTAACTTTTATCAATTTTTGGAACTTTTTGTTAAATTTTTTTTTTACAAAGGCAAAGATTCAAAGGCACCACGACAAAGTTCTGCCTTTGCAAAGGCAAAACAAAGGCAAAGGCAATTTTTTCTGCCTTTGACAAAGGCAAAGGTAGGTACCTTTGATTTCAATTTGCCTACGCCTAGACAAACCTTTTTGAAGGCACATGCTAGGTATCAACTCTGGTCAACAATTTGTTCAGCATTTGAGCTTCTTTCATAATGACCAACGTGATGTTTTACGAGGATTTTGTATGATTTGTGAGAACTTCGATTGCGGATGTTCAATTTACAATGAATTTGTTCATCTTTATGGACATTCGAGTGATCTATCTCAACATCAACAAGCACCTCAAAATAATTCACAATTGAATATAAAGGAAGTCGTCAGTCAAGCTGATTATATCAAAAAGGAAGCCGAATGTGATATTGTTAATGAACAAAATTTTGCTAATGATGAAAACGCAACAGTTGTAAGTAATACTGATGAATCTGAGACAAGAACATCAACACCAGAAGTTGAAGAAGAATCAATTCCTATAATATCTGATACCAACGATCAAATGACAATGGAAGAAACTCAAATTATTCCAATGGAACCTCCAACTGATTTAAACATTGACAAAACTATTCAAATCAAGCAAGAAGTACTTCCACTTCCAGAAATTGAAAATTTAGAATCAACAGTTGTAGTTCCTCAAACAGAAACTGAAACACAAGAAGAAGAAGAAGAGGAAGATCTTTTAGTTCCAATCGATCCAGTCTTTAAATTACCAGAATCAGGACCGAAAATTCCAACAAAAAAGCCAAACAAAACATTAAGAAAGCGAGCAATGTCGACTTTTGTCGAATCAGATAAGAAATCATCTGAAAATAGTAAGAAACGAAAATCACAGACAACTGAAGATATCAATTCAGATACATTAAGTGATACAATGTGTCTTGATTTTATTAGCAAGAAGATCATAGATGCAAAGAAAAAGGAAAATGATGACAAGTTTAAGAATTTTAAGCCAAATGAAAGCATCTTTAAACTTGTTGATATCACATCCATAGCTGATGAAGAAATTGAAGAAAAAGAATCAAGAGATTCAGTCAAAGCACGTCATGAAGTTCAAAAAGAAAAATTAAAGAGCAAGTTTAGTAATTTTAATGAAAAGAAACACAAATTAAGATCAAGAAAGTTAAATGAGGAAGAAAAAGAACCAACAATGGAAACAAATTTTGATGACATTTCCTTCTCCAACATAACAATTGATAATTTAATTGAGAAGATCAAGAACACAAAGAAAATTGAAGATATGCCACAAAAGAGTAAACAAAAGTCAACAATTGCAGAATATTTCCAAAAACCTGACTCGAGAGACAACATTGTTGATGACTTGATGATCCAAAATGTAGAAGAAAAGACACCACAAAAGAATGAATCTAACAGAAAGAAGAGAAATTCAGGAAAAGAAAATGATGAAAAAATTGAAGGAACAAGAAGATCATTAAGAACTAGAAGAAGTGGAAGTGATGATAAAGCACCAGAAAAGTCAAGAAATTCAGTTGAAAGCAACAATTCAACAAGCTTCCATGAAAAATCATCAACATCCATGAATTCATCAGCAATTGCATTAGAAGTATCAAAATTGACTCCACAAACTATTGATATTGAGAAATTGATTGCCAATGCCAGTTCCAATTTTGAATTTGGAAGCATTAAGGATTTATATCCATGGATTGATGAGAATATCACATCAACAATTTTCAAGACCAAAACATCAATTGACATCCTTCTAAATGAATTTTCACTTTTCTCGACCTACAAATGTATGAATGAGCTTTGCTACTTCTTCACAACTGATATCGAAGAATTCAAAAAACATTCAAGAAGTCATGATTCATACAATAATTATTGCAGTTACTGCCTCAAATGTTTCGAAAAATCCAATGATTTGTGCAATCATCTTGAAGTTGAGCATAAATTTGATCGATTCCAATGCAGCAAGTGCATGTTCAGATCATGTCAAAAAGGTTATGTTGATGTACATCAACGAGTTCATCATGCTGAGGATGAAAATTGTGAAGTTTTCAAATCACCTGTTCAGAAATTACTCAAATCTGACCGATCCAAATGTATGCCAACTTTATTAAAGAATCGCGAGAAACTCATCATGCCATACAGATGTAAAAGTAAGTACAATATTATATTCAATTATAAAACTTAAAACTAATTTGAAACTTTTATCATTTCAGCACCAAAATGTAAAGAAATTTTCTATTGCAAGGATAACTTCCGTAAACATCTTGATAATGAATCAAATAAGCCATGTAATCAGGAATTTGTGATTTTAATTTGTCAACAACTTTACTCAATTGATCATTCAAGACCTGGATCAGTTAATTCTGAAGGAATCTTTCAATGTCTTCATTGTCAATATGGAACTGACGAATCAGATATTTTTGATCACATGGCACTCAACCATCCACATGAATTTGCATACATTTGCAAGCGTGTTAAACCACAAAGATTGATTGAATTGAACATCATGTCAGCACGTGAAACTATTGAAAATTCAACATCAATTGAATATATTGGAACGACAACAGCTGAAGCTAAAAGTTTTGGTGGTGATTTAGAAAAATTAATTTCAACAAATTTAGAAAAGGAAGCAGTTGCAAGTCAAGGAAAGAATAAGTTGATTGTTAGTGAAGTTGTTAGCTTGGATGATTAAATTTTGATGACTTAAAAATTAATAAGTGTAAATAAATAAATTAAAATGAAATTTTTGAATAAAATTTTTTAGCATTTTTGCATCAATTTTCACCTTTTCAGTTTTTCTTAAAGACGCGAAAACTTTTTTTTTTTAAATAAACAATCCCAACATGCGGGTCTTTAAACCATAAAATACAACAATAACAAAACTGTGAACGAGATCCCATCCGTACACAAAAAACTCATAATTTTTCAATTTTCTTTTCCTCATCTTGGTTTTTCCACATTTCAGACTTTTTTTCTTTTCCACATTGAGTGACGTTAATTTTAGAAAAAAAGAAATGAAAATATGCGATTATGAAAAGTCAGATCAGCAGGAAAATCGCAGATGTTTGCGTTCATTCACTTTGACATGAGAATTGAACTGAAAAAAAAATATAGTAAAATTTAAAATTAGATTGAAAAATATTGAAAACAGAAGCAATTCATTTGAAATCGACTTTTTCTTCCTTATTTTAATTTACTGTACGCAGAATGATTGAGAAAAAAATAAAGGTTTTGAAAACAGTTTACTGAGAAAAATAAGGAAATTATTTGAATGATTTTGTGCGAATTTGCTGCGAATGATTGAAAAGCATAGATTCAGTTGAATTTTGCAGCTACAATGAAAATACATTTTAGTGCAATAATCAAATATAAATGCACCTTTGCCTTAGAAATTTAGTGTGAAGGCACCTGAAAATCAAAACCAAACCACAAAGGCAGCTGACTCATAAGAACCAAGCCTGAAGACACCTAATCTTCAGTTTTCTGCTTTTGAGGCATCTGAACAGGGGGTAGTCAGGAGGACAGGGGCGTAGCCAGGGGGGGGTTTTGGGGGTCAAAACCCCCCTATTTTCGCAAAGTTTATACTAGATATTATTGAATTTTTCATATTCGAGCTAAAAAAAAAAACGTCGAAAAGTAGCAAAAACCCCCCCTCAAAAAAATTCCTGGCTACGCCCCTGCAGGAGGAAGTTAAGGTTTTGACCCCCTCTTTTTGGAAATTTCTTCAATTTGCTAGGGTTTTTTCAGATAACCCCTTCAAATTTTGTTTTCTATCCAAAAAAGTTTCAAACCTCCCTTAAAAAATTTTTCACTACGCCCCTGCAGATGAACATCAAAAGTTTCTCAAAAATTTAAGTTTTCCTTTCGATTCTCCCATACGACCACAAAATAACCAAACACCAGACAATATTGACAGATTTGGACCAAATCGAATGACTAATGAACAAAATCCCCATTAATTTACTCAAAATCCACACCATGACTTCTTCCTAGTAAACAGTACACAAAAGATCTACAAAAGTGAGATAAAACCGCTCACAAAGAACTGGGGTAATTGATTTGACACAAAAATGCGGTGGGAACTGTAATTTGGATGGATATTTTGGCCAAAATTTTTTGTACGTATTAATTTTGGCCAAAATTTTTTGGACGTATTTATTTTTGGCCAAAATTTTTGGGCATTTTCAATTTGCCAAAAATTTTTGGGAAATTTTTTTAAAGTTTCTTTTTTAGCTTTTGAAATATTAAAAACTGTTAATTTTTTTTATGAACCAAATTTTTTTTGGCAAAACATCCAGTCCAAAATTTTTGGCCAAAATTTTCAGGTTGAGATTTAGAATAAATTTGAAATTATATCAGCCAAAATATTTTGGCCAAAATTTTCGGGTTGAGACTTTTAATAAATTCGAAATTTTATCAGCCAAAATTTTTTGGCCAAAATTTTCGGGTAAATCCTAAAACTTTGAATATATTCTAAGTCTCAACCCGAAAATTTTGGCCAAAATATTTTGGCCGGCAAAATTTTAAATTTATTCTAAATCTGAACCCGAAAATTTTGGCCAAAAAATTTTGGCTGATAAAATTTCGAATTTATTAAAAGTCTCAACCCGAAAATTTTGGCCAAAATATTTTGGCTGATATAATTTCAAATTTATTCTAAATCTCAACCTGAAAATTTTGGCCAAAAATTTTGGACTGGATGTTTTGTCAAAAAAATTTGGTTCATAAAAAAAATTAACGGTTTTTAATATTTCAAAAGCTAAAAAAGAAACTTTAAAAAAAATTTCCCAAAAATTTTTGGCAAATTGAAAATGCCCAAAAATTTTGGCCAAAAATAAATACGCCCAAAAAATTTTGGCCAAAATTAATACGTACAAAAAATTTTGGCCAAAAAAATTTGGCCAAAATATCCATCCAAATTACCACACTCAAATGCGGTTACGTACGACTTTAATTACGAGTGAAATAAATCGGAAGGAGAAAAAGTCGAGGAGAAAGAACAAATGAAAATCATCGCCTTTTAATGTGAAATAAAATCAAGAAGACATAAAAAAAACTGTTTTCATTACTTTTTATTCTCACTTTTAATTAGCATCAAGTTTTTCTTATTTTCCTCAGTTTTCTCCAGGGGGAAAAGTACTTGTTGTAAAAAAATTTTAGTGTAAAAAAAGTGTAAAATTTTACATCTTTTTACAGTTTTTTACAGTTTTTTACATCGTTTTACATCAAACTGTAAAATTTTACATCAACTTTTTCTTAAGAATAAAGTTAAGATTAATGGGAGTTTTCTTCAGTTTTCTTATAGTTTTTCATTGCGATTAAGAAAATTGATGTGAAAAATCTTGGAAAAATCGCTTTTTCGAGGGATTTTTCATCCCAACTAAGAAAATCAACGCAAAAAATCGCTTTTTTGAGGGATTTTTCATCCCAACTAAGAAAATCAACGCGAAAAATCGCTTTTCCGAGGGATTTTTCATCCCGACTAAGAAAATCAACGCGAAAAATCGCTTTTTCGAGGGATTTTTCATCCCAACTAAGAAAATCAACGCGAAAAATCGCTTTTCCGAGGGATTTTTCATCCCGACTAAGAAAATCAACGCGGAAAATCGCTTTTCCGAGGAATTTTTCATCCCAAAAAAGAAAATCGAATTTTTATAGAATTTTTTATTTCCAAAAAAAAGAACGAAATTTTTTATGCCATTTTGGTGTAAAAGTGTAAAATTTTACATTATTTTACGCCAAAAGTGTAAAATTTTACGCCAAAAGTGTAAAAAAACTGTAAAAAAACTGTAAAAAACTGTAAAAAATGTAAAACTGTAAAGCGATGTAAAACTTTTACAACAAGTACTTTTCCCCCTGGTTTTCTCGCATCGCGAGCATTTGGCGTTTATCTGTTTACAAACTAACGTGAAAGAAGATCTTTTCTTCTGCCTTTACTTTTGTGCATGTTGCGGGGGTGGAAAACTCTTTTTTTTCTTATTCTCGGAAAATTTGTTTATGAAGATATTACTCTGAAGGAAGTCGTGTTGTGAGAAGATGCTGGGTATGTTTCGGATTTTGAGATGATATATGGAGATTATTAGGTTGGAGATTTATAGTATAATTAAGAAAATGTGTGAGACGACACGTGGAGAGAAAGACATGTGATTCTGACTGTAAAATAGAATGATCATAGCAATCATGATCAAAAATGATCAATCAATAAACACGAACAAAAACATAAAGACGTGTAAAAGTTTTTGAAATAAAAAATAAAACATGGCGCAGTTGTATATAAGCATAGAGAAGTTTAATTTTGAGGCTTCATCGTTGAAAAAGGAATGGAAACGGTTTTCATCGGAGTTCCAGTCATATTTGATAATCAACGGTCTTAAAGAGAAGTCAGAAGAGATCAAATTAAATTATTTAAAACTTCTAATGGGTTATGAATCTGTGAATATCATCAACAATTTACTGCTAACAGAAGCTGAGAAGCAGAGTTTGGAGAAAGTTTTAGAAGCTCTTCAAAATTATTTTTCACCGAAATCAAATTTCTTCATTGAGCGTTTGAAGTTACGCAATCGCGTTCAGAAAGAAGGTGAATCAGTTGAGAAATTCATCAATAGTGTTCAAACGCAAGCTGAGGATTGTGAATTCAATAATTTTAAAGAAGAAGCTATTCGTGATCAAATTCTGTTTGGTCTGAAAAATCAAAATCTGAGAGAGAAAATTATCTTATCTGAAGAAAAGTCATTGCATGCTGTTATTAGCAAGATAAAGGTTTTTCATCATAATCAGCAACAATTAAGAGAATTGTCAGCAGACAAAGCTTCAGTGAGTCAGAAATCGGACTTCATACATCACAAGCAATTGACAACTTCGAGCGTAAAGACTTCGCAAGTTATAAGAAACTATGAAGACGAGAGTTTGATAGGCGCAAAGAAGAAGGAGAAGGTCATTGCAGTTGATGAACGCGTGAACAGTAAGTCTGCAAAGACAATTAATTGTGATATGTTGAATAGGGATGGCAAAAATATTTGGTATAAAAAATTACTTGTGCACGATAAGATGGTTAATTTTAATTTGGATACAGGCTCTCAGGTTAATACTATTAGTGTTGATATTTTCAAAAGTTTAGGAAAGAAGTTTAAAATAGAGAAGAGTAACATATTGTTAAAAAGTTATTTTGGTGAAGTAAATCACCCTGTAGGAAAAACAGTAATTCCAATTAAAATGAATAATAATGTTTTTCTAGAAGAATTTGTAATTATCGGTAAAAAAACAGAACCTTTATTAGGCCTTGAATCATGCATCAATCTGAAACTTATATCTCGTTTAGATTCATTACAGTTGAATCAATTATTATGCTCTGAAAAGCAAAAGGATAAGTTTACAGATTATTATAAAAAAGCATTCACAGGTTTAGGAAAATTCGAAAAACCTCTGAAATTGAAACTTAAAGAAAATGCCATTCCGGTTGCAAATCAAAACCGTCGTATTCCATTTAAATTGAAGAATAAACTTCGTAATAAATTGAATGAAATGGAAGCGTTGGGAATTATTTCTCGGGTGCATGAGCAACGTGAATGGATTAATAGTATTGTTGTTGTTGAAAAAGGAGACAAGATTAGAATTTGTATTGATCCTAAACATTTAAATCAGTCATTAAACAAATTTCATTTTCCCATACCTTCACTTGAAGAATTAAAGCAGGATTTGAAAGATTCCAAATATTTTTCTGTTTTAGACTTAAAGGATGGGTTTTGGCATATAGAATTGGATGAAGAATCTAAAAAATTATGCACTTTTAGTTCTCCTTTTGGTTTATGGCAATTCAATAGATTGCCATTTGGTATAAATATAGCTTCAGAGATTTTTCAAAAAATACATGACAGATAATTTTGGTGATTTGCCTGGTGTGAAGTTTTATATAGATGATATTATAGTGACAGGCAAAACGCTTAAAGAACATGATGAAAATTTAGGAAAATTAATGGTTAGGGCATTAGCCAAAGGTGTGAAATTTAATGAAAAGAAATTACAGTTCACACAAAGTTCAGTGAAATTTTTGGTCACATTTTTTCGATGAATTCAGTTCAAGTTGACCCAGAAAGAATTTCAGCAATTGATAAAATTCCAAACCCTAAAAATATAGAAGATGTACAAAAGTTTTTAGGAGTAGTTAATTATATTAGAGATTTCATTCCGAATTTACCTTCATTAACTGTAAATATTCGTAATTTGTTGAAAAAAGATAGCGAATTTTTGTGGCTTGAAAATCATCAAGCTGAATTTGACAATATTAAAGATGTAATTAAAAATGTTACTGCATGCACAACTTTCGATGAAAACATGCCAATAATTTTAGAAACCGATGCTTCGTCATACGGTTTAGGTGCATGTTTAAAGCAAGGAGATAAAATTATTAGTTTTGCTTCACGATGTTTATCAGATACAGAAAAGGATTATGGTCAGATTGAAAAAGAATTTTTGGCAGTTTTCTTTGCATGTAAAAAGTTTCACAATTATATTTATGGAAGAAAAAGTAACCGTAATATCTGACCATCGTCCTTTAGAAAGCATCATTAATAAGGACATTAGCAAAATTGGCTCTAAGCGTCTACAGCGCATTAGATTGAAATTGCATAAATATGATATAGAGTTAAAGTATAAATCAGGTAAAAGCATTCCAGTAGCAGATTATTTATCTCGTTATGTCTCAGGAAAAACTTCAACTAATTTTGAGGAGAATTTCATGAAGCAAATGATTCATTCCGTTAATATTAGTGATGATAAATTAAAAAGTTTATCAAGATGAGACAGATAAAGATAGTGAATGTTCTTTGTTGAAAAATATTTTGCTGAAGGTTGGCCTTCAGATAAATCGAAAGTTGCGGATGAAGTAAAATTTTATTTTAAAATGCGCAATGAGATTTACGTTTCTGATGATTTGGTTTACTATCAGGACAGAATAATAATTCCCAAATCATTAAGAGAAAAAGTTCTTGTTGATCTTCATGAAGGTCATATGGGAATTACAAAGACATTGCGTTTTGCCAAAGAATCAGTTTATTGGCCATCACTTAACGTTAGTATTGAAAACTTGATTAATAGTTGCGAAGAATGCAACAAGTTTCAGAGATCAAATAAGAAGGAACCAATAATTCAACACGAGATTCCTCTTAGATCATTTGAAAAAGTAGGATGCGATATCCTGGAGTTCAATGGAAAGAATTATCTCGTTGTCATGGATTATTTCTCAAAGTGGATCTCATGTAAATATTTAAGTTCGAAGAATTCGAGCACAGTCATTTCTAAATTTATTGAGATTTTTACTGAACATGGCTTTCCAAAAACAATAATTGCAGATAATATGCCGTTTAATTCTTTTGAGTGTAGGAGTTTTGCCCAAGAATGGGATATTAATATTGTAACTTCTAGTCCACATTATGCACAGTCTAATGGTCTTGCAGAAAAGGCTGTAGGAATAGTTAAGAATATGATGAAGAAGTGCATTGATTTTAATAGAGTATTGGTAGCTATTTATAATTATAACAATACTCCATTAGCTGATATTGACTTGTCTCCAAGTCAATTATTAAATAACAGGAGAATGAGAACAAAAATTATCATGAAGGATAGTTTATTGAAACCCAAGATAAATCACAATTTAGGTGAAAAGTTCGATAGGAAACAGCAGAAAACTAAGTTTTACTATAATCGCAATGCTTATGAGCGAGAAGATTTTGATTTAAATCAGAAAGTTTGGGTTCAATTGCCTAACAACACTTGGTCCAAAGGACTCATTGTAAATAAATGTTCAGAGCCTAGATCGTATGAAGTTTGTATGGATAATAATAGAATTCTTAGACGTAACTCAAAATTTTTGCGAGTTGATAAGTCAGTATCCAATCAAATTAATCATCAGAAATGCATTAACTCAGAGCAATACAGGATTAATTTAGACAATTATTTTGCGGAAGAGTCACTGCATGATCTACCTCTGAATTCAAACGCAAATATCACATCTTCCTTATCTCAACAACCATCAACATCTATGCAAAACATATCGAACCAACCATTGCTCCGTCGGTCATCGAGAATCCCGAAACCAGTTCAAAGATTGGGAGCTTCATAAGAGAAGGGAGATGTAAAATAGAATGATCATAGCAATCATGATCAAAAATGATCAATCAATAAACACGAACAAAAACATAAAGACGTGTAAAAGTTTTTGAAATAAAAAATAAAACACTGACAAGGTTTGATGCTAAGGGACTTGAATTTTTGATTTATTTAATTAGTTTTTGGGTATAAATAGAAATACTAGTGTGAGTGCACCTGAATATGTAATATTGGTGTAAAGAACATGAGCTTGAGCATCATTAATGTAGAGGCACTCGATTTTGATCTAATTTCATGTTGATGCACCGAAATCTAATCTTAATTAGTGTAGATGCACCTGAAATTCAAAATAAAACTGAATGTGAATGCATCTTAACATGAAAAATATAACCTCACATTTTTTTAACAACTTTTATTAGTCAATAAAATACATCTCATCTCAATTTACACGAAAATAAAATTAATAAAATCAAAAACTTTACATCTGCACTTAATATAATTAAATTTAATAATTGCTTCTTTTTTATTTCACAAAGTGTCCCATCATCTCGTCACTATGTGTGGGATCATTTAAATTAATATGAATCACAAAAAATTTAAATTTTTATTAACATTTACATCCACAAAACATGACAATCTTGATCCTTATAAACATTAAAATACTTTAAATTTGTACATTTAATTCTAACATAATCTATGGCTGATTGGTCGATTCTCGATCGTGACACAATTTTGAGTGATTTGAGATTCTGCATGTAGTCAATGATGATCTTGAGGACTTTACTCTTTCTCGTCCACATGTCTTTGCATTCAATGAATGTTAGTTCCTCAATTTGTGGATTTCTGGCAAATACTTCTGATTTTATTGACGGATAGAAGAGAAATTTCATTGATTTTACGGTTGGAAGTGATGGAAAGTCGTCAAGTGGAACGTCTTCGATTTCAATCTTTTCAAGATATTTACAGTTCCTTAATAGACTCCACTTAACCAAATCATCATCTTGATCCATCCATGAATTCAACAGCCTAACTTCCTTTAAATTCGGAAAACTTTTAAGCAAGTTCAATCTCACATGCTCAGTTTCCAGCCTGTCAATACTGTCAACAATAATTTTCGATGAGAATCTCATGTCAATTCCTATCGATATTTTACTCAGAACTTTACATTCAGTTACATATGATGAAAAATCAAAATCTTGTAGCATGTCTGCTTGTAGATCTTCCAATGTGTCTTTATGAAGATTCATGAAGTCTTCGAAGAATTGAACACTTGAAATATTACCATATGGAGTGAGTTGATTGCTTTTTAAATGCAGTTTTTTGAGACGAAAATTTACATTGCAAAGGGAGTCGTTGGAGAAAAGGACGAGACCGAGGCCGACTATTGAACCTGGAGTTTTTGGAGGGAAGAAAAGAAAATTGAAGAGTTTAGTAAGGGATGATTTGATAAAATTGTTAGATTTTTTGATTAATTTTTCAAAATATTTTTAAAGGGTGTCCTGACTAAAAGGTGTCATGACTAAAAGGTGTCCTGACTAAAAAGCGTTCTAACTAAAAAATTTCTCAACTAAAATGTGTCCTGTCTAAAAGGTGTTCTGACTAAAAGAGGTATACTGACCAAAAGATGTCTTGATAAAAATGGGTCCTGACTAAAAGGTGTCCTGTCTAAAAGGTGTTCTGACTAAAAGAGGTATACTGACCAAAAGATGTCTTGATAAAAATGGGTCCTGACTAAAAGGTGTCCTGACTAAAAGGTGCACAGACTAAAATATGTCTTGACTAAAATGTGTCCTGACTAAAAGGCGTCCTGACTAAAAGGTGTCCAGACTAACAGGTCCTGAACGGGTCCTGATCCTATAAACTAAGATACGCACGCCTCTAATTTCGAACTCAAGCAGCTCTATCACTTAAAGTAATAAGTTTACTTCCAACCACCCATTTAATCTTCTTTTCAGACAGTAGATCCATCCTAGATTTAACCCACTACCATACAATTTAACTCAAAAACAACTTTAGTATCAAATTCTTGCTAAAAAAAAACAATTTTAAAAACCCAAACAAAATTCATAAAAACACAATTTTAACCCAACAAAAAATGCAGAATGTCATGTCATCCCTCTCCCCATCCTTAAATACACCACACATAAGTCGCACATTAATCCTAAAGTCATCGCAAATCTCTTAATTTCTGCATTATTTATTTTTATCCAAGTGGAAATGAACGGAAAAAAAGTCATGTTATTATATGCGATACACGAGTCTTCGCATGAAGCTGATCATTAATCTTTTGGTTGAAATACAGCTGTTTTTCCAAGGTCAGCTTTGCTAGTCTGCTTGGTTTGTGTATTTTGAGATGATTTTCATTCGTTTTATGATCTTTTTTTTCATTTTACTTTGATGTGAAAGAGGGAAATTGAAGAAAAGCTGAATGGATTTAGAAGGTTGATGACTTTGAAATTAGGACTTAAGGGTTAGTTAAGGAAGTGCTTGGGCTGATCAAAATGATTTATTTTGAGGAGCTTTTTAATAGTTTTATATAAAAAGTTATCAAAAATCGTCTAAATTTCACCAGACACAACTACAGTTCAGTCTTATCAACCTTATTACCGCATCTACACCTTATCTCTTCAAAAAATACGTAATGTACGAAATATATTTTCAAAAACACAACAGAACCTTCCAAAATTGCTAAAAACTTTCATAAAACCTCCCAAAATAAACTCACCCATAAACTCTGCCAACACCAATTCCTCCAAATCCTCCTGTGATCCCAAAAATTCAACAAGATCAACAAAATATTGCCGATGTGCAAACTCAACGCAAGTTGTGCAAAATTTTTTCGCTTGAACATTTTTTAATATTTTAAAAATTCTCGGATCGCACTGTTCAACACTTAATTCAATATTTTTATAATTTGGAATTTTCAACCAGTTTGTCACGTCCTGTGTACCATGAAGTCTCTGAATATCTCGAAATTTAAGAACTTTAATGTTTTCACAGAGCATTAAAAGTTGCCGAATTGAATCAAGTTTAAAATTATGAACACAAAATTCTAAATTTGTTATGTCATGTCCAATGAATTTGAGGATACTAAAGTGGATGGCTGGATCGATGTATTCAATTTTTACTTGACTGTACCGTCGTCTTCCCATACGTCCATAAATTTTCCTCTTTTCAAAATTTAATGTCAATTTTCCAGCCAATTTTGAGGATTTATTTACAATTTCATGAAAATTTCGACAAACTTTTGAGATGCTTAAAATTTCAGGTCCATTTAGGTATTCGAATATTAATTTCCACACTTCCTCCGGTAGTTTTGGTAGCTTAATCATCTTGAATATTTAGATTTTTCAATTTTCATATAAAAATTCTACGAGTCTTAATGGATTAAATGTTTTCAAGTACGCGAACAACTCACAACTAAATGAATATACACAAATAAAAGCTGATCAGCGACTGATGCGAGATTATAAAAGCGACGCAAACGTTTTTGTATAAAAATTCTCAGAGAGAAGAAATAGAAAATTGCTCAAAAATGTTTTTCGGTATCGCATTTTGTGGAACCACTTGAGGATTGAAAAGAGACGAGCTGTCTGAATTTGTTTGTTTATTTTTTGATTATTTTTTAATTGGATAAGAGGAAAACTTTAATCTTAATTTTTTTTGTATTTGACTTCTTACATCTTTTACCAAAACCTTAATTTTTTAATGATGCCATAGCCCAGTGCTGTGCGTCTAAGGTACACCTTAGATTATTCCCCTGAAGTATTTTTAACTGTAAAGCATTTCCCGATGAAATATTCTAGAATAAGCTCTAAAGTAAACCTAGAACCTAGGATATACCCTTTATCCCTAGGTATAGAGTATACCTTAGAAACCCACAACAGTTACAGCATCGAGGTTTAAACATGTGATTTTTTTAATAGTTATGAAAATTTTTGATCCTTTTCCTTCTTTGAGCCCCAAAAAACCTGAAATTAAAAATCATAAAAAAAAACCAACAAAAATTATTTTTTAAAAACTTAAATTCCAAAAACTTTTATTTCATCGCCAACTGTCACAATTCTTTCTCTTAATAGTTCTTTTGACATCCGACGGTTTAGTAACCACGCACTGCAACTTAACATCATTAAATCTCTTCAACTTTTGCATCAACTCACCAGTCATTTCTGATCCGAACGTAAACTTCCTCAACTGACTATAACTCTGACTTGCAATCAAAACGTCAACAATCTCATTTGTCATTGGAAATTCACCTCGAATCTCAATTTCTTCAAGTTGTGGTAATGAAATTAAAATAAACTGGAGATTATTCTTCCTTAAAATTGTCTGTTCGGGTAATTTTTCCTTTGACATGCTGCACATTGGCATGAATTTTTGTCCCCAATTCGTAACAATGAGCTTCTTAACATTTGGACATCTACTGACTAATTGAACCCATCCTAATAGCTGTGCATCACCGCCAAGTTTAGTTACAGTCAATGTTTCGAGACTTTTAAAGTTCATGTCTTGTGGGAGGAGGATTCCTAATATTGAGTCAATGTGCATGGTTTTAAGATTGTCCATCGATGTTGCTGCTTTGTAGATCCAGTTACTGAACATTAAGTTTGAATTTGAGATGATTTTGAGGTCTTCAACATTTTGGCACACTTCAATTACTTTTTGCATATTTTGCATGCTTAATGCTATTGTCTGCAGCATCAATTGCTTGAATGACTTGTTGACTTTCAAGTTGCCAAGTTCAGATCTGATTCTCGTCAAGTCCACTTCAAACTTTTTCATATTCGTGTCATTGATTGCAAATTCGATGAAATCTTTTGTGTCAAATCCGAGAATTTTGATATTTTGCAGCGTGTTTTTATGTCTTTTGGCTAGTTGCAGGACGGATTCGGAGGGTGTTTCAGCTTGACCTTTAAGTAGAATACTGAGCGATGCTAATTCAAAATCGAAACCATCAAAATCGTCAAAATGAGGTATAAATCCCATAAATTTAATTTCACGTAATTTGGGACAATTTTTGAGGAATTTGTTGATATCTTGATTAACTTTAGTACTGGATGTGTCGATAATTTTAAGGACTTCTATGCTATGTACTTTAATATTCTTCAGTAAACCTGTGGCACCTTTGATTCCTAAAATCTTTAATTTTGGCAAATTTACTTCACTTATGTCATTGAATGTGTTTGTATCCAGATTGTTGCCAGCTACAAGATTTATATGTGTAAGATTCTGCAGCGGTGTCACAAACGAGAAGAAAAACTTTGAGTTAAAAAAGACAATTTCTGAAAATTCAGCACTGTCTTTAAAATTTTGTGCAAGTGAGATTAGTTTTGGTTCAAATTCTTTCAAATCGTCTCGATTGTTCGTTAAGTGTGTGTGAACCATTATGTTTCTGTGTGGAATGTCAGCTTCTTCCTTCAGCAGTGTGTCAATGTTGGATGGACGGACGAATAGTTCAACTCGATTCATAAGGGATGTTGAGCTTGAAATTAGGTTTTTCCATCTAAAAATTGAATAAGTTTTTGATTAGTTTTGCTTTTATTTAGTTCAAAATAATTTTGCTTACCTTTTGTTAACTCTTAATGAATTGTTCAATTGATCTCTGTCGAAGTAGTCGAATATTTCGAGTAGAATGTCGTTTGGTAACTCTTCCATGTTGTTTTTCTGTAATTTAATCCTCAAAGCTTTGAATTTATTTATTTATTGTTAATTTTTTTTCTATTTGCTGAGATTCTTTTAGTTTTGTATAATTTCAGTTATCACTGGCAAGATTTATACTAAACTTATCTCTCCCAGATGCCTTTTTATATACAACTGAATGCGGCAAAAACTATTTGGTTAAAAGGAATTCTTCTGTTTACATTAAAACTTTTTTGAATTCTTTGATTCTCAGAAGCAAAATGATGCGAATCTTTTGTTATTGTTTTGTTAAAACATTGTTGAATGTTTTGAATTGAATGTTTATTGTTCTGTGTTATGTCCTATCGGAGCGTAATATTGCTCAAATAAATAAATAATCGGATGCTCGGTCTTCTTACTTCAATACACTTTATTCGACTAAAAATCCGGTATCCAAAGTCCGGTTTAAATTCAAATATAAAAGCCGTTAAGAAACCGTTACAATAATAATTCAATCCATGACATTCTGGTAAATTTTGTCAATGTTTTGCAGAACATTAAATCTCTTGCATGATTCAACATGTGTTGATTTCAGGTAATTGATTATCTTTGATCTCAAAAACAGATTATACTTTTATTATATTTTTTAAATTACAAAATTGGATGAATTTAATAAGCAATTTTCATTTATTTCAGACTTTTTATTCGTTTTTCATCGTTCTTACAAAAATTACAATATTCTTTAATCTTCTATATAATTTGATCGATTACATATTTATTTAAAATTTACATTTGTAAAATTTCTTGAAAGATATTTTTTTATACATTCATAAATTCCCAGCATAATCTCAAAATCCTCACTTAAACGCCTTCTCACTAGTAAATCTCGTCATCAAATCAAAAGCAAATTTGGGTTGATCATATGGCACCATATGTCCAGCCTTTCTGACCAAAACGTCAATAATATTTGCAGTTTCATGAACATATCCAGCAATATCCTTATCCAACTTCCAAATGTATCTCGGTGCATCCAAATAGTCATTTTTGTTAGCAAAATTTAATTTTTGCAAAAATGCAATTGTCAATGGATAAGCAACAATAATGTCAAGTTGTCCATTGTAGAACAAGATTCTATAATGATCAAGCAATTCTGTCAAAAATGGAGTTACACTGTCCATAACGTCACGTTTCAAATGCAATTCAACTTTATTTTCCTCCCCATCAAGTCCATGGAATGTCAAGTTACCAACATGAATAGCTTTTCGAACATCTGAACGTTTAAGGAATCCATTCATGCCATCATCAGCACCATCATCAATGACTTTCATGTAGTTGAAGTATGTCTCATATCCAGTCATGTTTTTGAACAATGAACCTGATGGAAGTTGATCCATGTTGATTAATTCATCAAAAATGTCAAATGCCTTGTCAAAATCGCGTGACTTAATTGCAGCACGTCCAAGTTCCTCATACTTATGGAATGTATCACGTCCTTTTGTGTCAATAAGACCAAGTTGATATAAATAATCGCCATATTGCAGTTGATGAAGTGGATCACAAAGTCCATTACCAATTGCCATTCCAAGGAAGTTTATCTTAACTTTGGCATTTCCGTTTCTTTTGTGAATGGCATGTCCAACAGCTGGAACATATTTTCCAGCATAACTCTCACCAGTCACATAGAAATCATTCTTTTGAAGATTTGGGAATAATGTGAAGAATTGAACGAGAGCTTCATAGAGATTGTTGCCGACGTCAAATTCATCCTTGGCATAACCTTCATCCTTGTCAGTAAAACTGAAACCCGTACCAACTGGGTTGTCAATGTAGATGACGTTATGGTTGACATTCCATGAATATTTTCGGGACTTTACTTTGCCTTTTTTGGTTACTTCAAATGGACCGTTTTCTGTGAAGAGACCGAAGAGGGAGCTGGCACCTGGACCACCTAAAATGATGAATTGGAAAATAAATTGAAAAAATGTAGAAAATAATTTGGAACATAATTTTCTATTAATGTAAAGAATTATATTATTTTGAAATTTAAGGGAAACAATTGTAAAAATATTTTCTATAAAGTTCTTATATACATTATTTCAGGGGCATAGCCAGAAATTTTTTTGTGGGGCAGTTTTCGCTACTTTTTAACGTTTTTTGGTTTGGATCTGAAAAATTCAATATTATCTAGTGTAAACCTCGCGAAAATAGGGAGGGGAAGTTTAGACCCCCAAAACCCCTCCTGGCTACGAACCTGCATTATTTTATTTACGGAAGTGTAAAAAAACAACTGTGAGCTTCTAGGTCTTGAGTTTCGCTGACTTGATTAAACTATGTATTTTTCAATAAAAAATTGTTTAACAAAATAAAACGAACGAAAAATCTGATTGATAACTTCAATTTTTGGCTTAATTATTTCTCAAATAAAATTTATCTGAAACGACAAATTTGTTGTATATTTCTTATATAATTTAATTTGAAATTTAATCATCAATTACGTTTAATTGTGTTCTTACAATATTTTAATATATTCATACTTCAATTTTAATTGAAAACATCCATAAAAGACACCTGTTGTTGATGTTTTGAAAATTATTATATTCTGTTTTAGTCAATTGTGAATCATTAAACTGATAACAATAGATATCCAAACCAGTCACTTCAATATTCACTAAATTTTCAACTCATAGTAGAATCTTGGAAATTCTCTAAATTTCAAGAATTTAATTTTGTAAAAATAATGAAAATCTTCTACATTGTGTTATTCATTGTTTTAAGTACTGTAAATTTTTGTGAGTATTGCGAAAACTAAAAAATTATTGGACAAGATATTATGTAACATAAAGTTATTAGCCAATATAAAAAAAATTTATTTCAGCATCAGCAATAAGTTGTTATCAATGCAATGCCTTAACATGCAACAAATCATTTGATGGTGATCAACCGATTGATATCGAACCAACAGAGTGTAACAAACATGCCAAATATTGCGTGAAACATACTGGAGTGTTTGAAGGTTTATTAATTTTTTTATCACGAATTTTTTTTTGAATTTTGAAGCTTTTGTTGTGAGAAATTCTAAACAAACTAATTATATTATTTTTTTAGCTATTGGAAAAGCAGGAGCTATGAGGTACTGTACACCACATTATTTTGGAAACTATTGCAAGATAATTCAAAATGTGGAATTTGAAAATTCTTTTGAATTGTGCATTAAGACTTGTGATACTGATGGATGTAATATTTAGAGCTATGTGTCTTTAAACTTAAAATTTAAAGATGTCCATTAATTTTTTTTTACGCTTCGTAAACTAGATTTTTTTTTGAATTTTTTTAAAGTTTTTTTTTTCTAAATTGCTATCCGAATTTCAAAAATAAAATATTTTAAATTTTTCTTAATTTTTTTTAATTATTTTTTTAAATATTTAAGAAGTTGTCTGCAAGGCTTCCACAGATTATAATCTTTAAAAAAATCCCATACGAAGATTATAATCTTTAAAAATCAAAGATTATAATCTTTAAAAATCAAAGATTATAATCTGCGGAATCCTTGGTTATCTAGAAAATATTCATCAACCTAACAACAAGTAATCTATTTTACTCTTATGTCAATGACTCACAACAGCATTCAAAACAGCTGATTATAAAAAAAATTGTCTTTATTTTGAGCAATTTAATGTGATAACTTAAATAAAATTACACAAAACTGACCCTTGAATGTGAGATGTGACACAAAAAAAATCAAAAAGAAAACCATGTCTGTTATCAGTTAATTAAGTTATTTTTTTCTTTCTTATTTGAAAATAAAAGATGTCGAGTGACTTTTATGACATAAAAGAAAGCAAAAGGAATTATGAGGTAAAGTGGCAGTAGTGTAGCTAAGGGCCAGACATGGCAACTCCGAAAAGACGAAAAAATATATGAAAAAGACGAAACTGGATCGAATAAAATGAAAAAGACGGACTAGAATAAAAAAGACGGAAAAGCACAAAAAAGACGGGTTTTTTTGAAGTTGCCATGTCTGGGCTAAGGGAGGGTCTAAATCCCTTTCGAGGAAAAATTTCTTGATTTTGCTAGGGTTTTTGAGGAAAAAAGCATTTGTAAAAATTTTGGTACCTAGCTTAAATGACTTAATCTACCTGTTTTCAAGAATCTAAATAAATTTTTTAACTTCTACCTGCAATGATGTTTCAAAAATCTAAATTTTGATCTATTTTGAATATTTTAGCTAAATTAAATCCAATTTCAATTAGCAAACAATTATGAGACAATCTTAAAAACCCTCCAATATTTTCCCCAAAAAAATGGTACAATAGGACCCGTCTTTGATAGGGAACGCAGTGCTTCCAGCTAGTCATGGCAGCTCACACTTTTCGTTTTACATTGGACTACGTTATCGTGCTGAAAGATGCATTATTGGCTATATTGGAACCCTATTTGTCATTATTATTCCCCAAAAAAACATCTAACAACAATTCTCAATTCTCAAACTCACCTTGCAACCACAACAGAACCGGTGCATTAGCAGCATCATTTTGTGCCGGAAAGTACCAAAAGAACATGTTCGAATTATAAGTCTTATTGACCGTAAAGAATCCAGAATAACTTGGATATGGATTCAATTCATCCAAAGTTACAGCTGCCATTTTTTGAATATCAACAACATTTTTTCCACTTTCCAATAATGGAGTAATATACAGCACATCGTCACCATCAACTTCACTATTATCACCGCTGTGTGTCTCAAAACTCGGATATGGATTGATGAACAATTTTGCACATGATGAATTAATTAAGAATATTAAGGAAATTAGAAGAATTTTTATTATCATTTTTTGTTGAATTATACTTTAAGATGAACACTGAATTGAGCTATGACTTGACTGAACGATGATTTGAGGAAGAATGATTGATGTTTGATGAAGTGATCGTGAAAAGTGATGCGAAAGATTTTGAATTTTTATGATTGGTCGGTTGAGTTGGGAGTTGATGGTCCCCTGGAAGCTATTGTTGAAAACTACTTTAAAAAATATTGTAATGCACTTTTTTGGGGTTTTGGGAGTCAGAATCCTCAATTTTGAACATATTCTTCTAAAACTTAGGAATTTTCATTAATTTTTCTAAAATTTCAACAATTTTAACTTTCATCCAGTTGCTATCCCTTCACGACTTTCCCCTTACAAGTTGACATTCCCCTAAAACATAAATATTGAGATTTTTTCATCATTTTTATCAAAAAAACTCCATCCACAATAATGCCAGTCGATGCTAACACATCAGAAGAGATGATCGACGAAGTTTTGTGTACCACAAAATCAGAATATAGAATTCTACTTGAACTGTAAGGCAGAAAATCATGAAAATTATTTATTTATTTACAAAATTTACACTTCTGCAATAAAAAAATTAATTTTTTAGTAAATTGATCTCATCAGAGTTCAGCACTGGTTCACTTTATGTTGTACCGTCAAAAAGCAACTCACTTCTATGGAATGGAATCATTTTTATTCGATCGGGAGTTTTTAAGAATGCAATTTTGAGATTTACAGTGCAATTGGAGGGAAATTATCCAAATGTTAAAAATACTCCTGTAAGTTTATGACTTGAGATGTTGAATCACTTCTATTGCTCAATATATGCAAAATTAGCAAAAATCTAACAGAATACATTTTAATTTCCAGGAAATTAAACTAGAATTCCCAATCGACCACCCCCTGATCTCACCAGACACCTTCATCTTTGACTCATCACATGCATTTCCATCCTGGAATGAATCCGAACATCTTTACACTCTCCTTAAGTTCTTCAAGTACTGCCTAGAAAACTTTGACTTTTGCTGCAATCTACCGCCTGAAAAGATTGTTAACATCGAGGCTGTCAGCTTATACACAAAAGATAAGAAGCAATTTAATCAGAAAGTTGAACAAACTATCGCGAGAAGTGTCAATGAGATTTTTACACCAACTGGAGATGATAACTGCTTCTCATTTGACAGGAATTCGATTGAAGAGGATGAAGAAATTCATCAATCTATTTTGGATAATATGAAAAATATTACAGACAATTTACCTGAAAGCTTTTCATTTTTATTTGATCGGAGGACAGCAAATTGATGAAATTTTAAAAAATGAACGTTAAAAAAAATTTGAAAAGTATTTAAAAGCAATAAAGTTACGTAATTTGATGTTTATTATTTTTAAAGATATTCTTAATATCATTTTACAATTTTATTGAATATTTTTTGACGCTTAAAAGTTATTTTAGGTTTTTAAGGAACGTAATTTTGGATGTTTAGGAAATTTTTAAAATTATAAGAAAAAGCTAAGTTTATGTTGATTTTTAGTTTCTAAGAAGGGTTTTGAAGTTATCTAATACAATTTTTAAGTTAGAATAAAAAAATAATTGAATTATCAATTTTCACCGATTTTCAAAATTTTCTCGATTTTTCCCAAGATGCATTAACACATAAGGTACATACAGGGGCGTAGCCAGGAATTTTTTTGAGGGGAGTTTTGCTACTTTTTGACGTTTTGTTTTTTTTATTTTTGGTTCGGATCTGAAAAAATCAATAATATCTAGTATAAACTTCGCGAAAATAGGGGGGGGGGGGTTGACCCCTCCTGGCTACTCCCCTGGGTACATACCTACAATACTATCTTAAAATCTACTTTTTAAAAGTCCAATTCTAATTTCATTCATCAATATCATCTTTTTCACCCTCATCCTCCCCATCCTCCCCATCCTCACTAACCTCATCTCATTCCTTCCTATCCCACCGATGAATCTTTCCATCGTCACAAACACAAACTAAAATATCTCCATCCCTTGAAAATGACACTTGTCTGATAGGCTTAGTACATTTATAGTGCGATAATATACTCGGTTTATCTGTTGGACCTTCCGAATCCAAATCAAACATAAAAATCTTTCCAGTTGAATTACCAACAGCTAAATATTTCTGTCTCATATCTAAATCCATCCGTACGAACCATAACTCACAGTCATCAACATCAAATGAATGAATTGGTGTTGCATTTGTGGATGTTAGGTTGAATGGCTCATTTAGGTTGCCAACTTTCCACCAAATTATACAATTCTCACATGATTTTGATAAAAATGTATTTCCGAAGCACTTGACACTGTCAACATAATTTCTATGAACTGATCGTGTTGTAAAGTCTGCAAAATGAATGTGAAGTGTTGGAAATGATCGAACACGTTTGACGTCCCAGTAAGTTTCACTGCTTTCGATGGCTGCTTCCATTTCTTCGGTATCAAACTTCCAGACTTTTAGATTGTGATCCATTCCACCTGACACGCAATAACGACCGTGAATATCAAAGTCAAGGGCTAGGACCTCATCACGGTGACCAGAGACACCGCCGAGAATTGCGACCTAAAAATTTTGGTCAAAAATTTATTGAAAATTGTGAGAAATCCAAGAAAAAAATCAAAACTTACACAAATCTCAGTCTTAATGTTCCACAATCTCATACTATGATCCTTACTAGCTGTCAACAATAAATGTGGCTGCTTTGGATGAAACTTCATCTCATTAATTGCATTTGTGTGTCCAATAAATCTTTTCTCCTTCAAATGTCGGTCATTAATGTAAATAGCTCTAACAACCGATCTAACACCACCACAAGCCAATATCGGACAACTTCCTTCATAGCTCCATGCCAATGTGTAAAAAACTTCATCACGATCTGGATCATCGTAAGCTCTAAGCAATTTAATTCCACAAAAATCCTCATTTTCCATCTCCACATCCTCTTGATCTTCATTCTCACGCTTATCATTGACACATTCATAAATTGAGATTCTGTAGCCGCTGGCAGTTGCGAAAATATTTCGATCCTTTACAAAATGATTAAATTGAACGGCAAAAATTTGTTTTGCATTTTCCTCGCTGACAAAGCAGTTGAATCTGTAGAGGGACTTGAGTGCCTTATTGTTGTTGTTTTTGGATTTTGACTTGCGTCCTTTAGCTTTTAGACTTCGTCGATTTGCTGTTGCAGCTGAATTTTCAGATCTTCCTGTAGATACTGAGATGATGGATGAATCATTGTCAGATTCTATTTCACTATTGTTGCCTGTTTTGAGTTCAGGTTTTGACATTTTTGTGTAGATTTAGTTCCTTATCGATGAATAAATGTGGATTTTTGGGGAGTTTTGTGGTATAAATTGTGAAATTTTTGATAAGAAAATTCCCGGCGCGGGAAACTAAAAGAAATATTTTTTTTGTGCAAAATGCTGAAGGGTGGGGGAAGTGGATGGATTGTTGACTGTTTTGATGCAGATTTTGAGAATAAAATTTAAATTATTGCGGGAAAAACTTGTGAATTTTTTACATAATTTTTATATTTTTGAAGATTAACTGAAAGTTTTCAATTGCCATTAGAAAATTCTAAATCTAACTAAAATTTTGAATCTTCATACAAAAATTGGTTTGGATTTTTTTCTACATTTAGTCAATTTTTAAAACCATAATCAACTGTCAATTTGAAATTCTCAAAAAGCGCCCATAAAAGTTCAAATTTGTAAGTAAATATCAACTTGAATTTAACAATAATAAGAAAGAGAAACCACAACAAAAATCAGCTGAAATAGTTTTTAACAAATTTTTTGATTCTAAAATATTTTATATGTAAATATTTCAATGTCAATGGCATAATTGTGATAAGTACCATACTGTCATCAAATACTTAAAAGCAAGTATACCAAAATTCACATTTATTGACAAAATTCGGTAAACATCAAAAATTAATAAAAGTTAATTACTTATTTTTTTAAGATTCAGATTAAATTAAGATCTTCCAATCTAATTGTACAAAAAAATCTGCTACAGCATTACATAGTCATCAAACTAAACAATGGAATCCAACCATCAAGAAATTGTTAAAGAAGAATATCAAGAAACTCCAATAATCCAAACCATAGAAATCAAACCAGAACCACAAGCAGAGTCTGAATTGATAATAAAGACTATCGACATTGAACCAAAAGAATCACAACAAGAATCCGATCAATCAACAATTCAACCTATAGTTAGAGTGTCAAAGAAGACAATTCTAGAAAGATGTTATGAAAGCGAACATACATCAGCTAAAGTAATTAATATTACAGAAATCAGTTCTTTGGCTGCTCAACCTAAAACATCAAGAGTTAGGAAGTTTTCAAAAAAATTTAAAGCTGATAACTTTAATTGTAAAGGAATAGGAATAGTAATTGATAGTTCTAATGTAATATATGGAGCAGAAGTGGATGCTGGTTCTTTTAACAATGTTGAATACATTAAGGCTGAAAAGGAGCTTATAATTGAAGATACTTTACCTGAAGATGGAATTTGTTCATCTGGTGCAGTCATTATTCAAGATTTTCAAAATTCTGAGTTGGAATTGATTGCTGATAGAAATATTAAGAAAAAAGCCAAAAGACTCAAAATTGATGATCAGAAAAATCATCTTAATGATGCAAAAAATGTTCAATATACAAGAAGACATCAAAAAAATAACAAAACCAAATCAGATGACCCAGAAGCCCCACATACGGACTCTAAATACAGTATAGAATCCACTTCTTCATCCCAAACCGAAGACAATAACAACTACGAAATCAAACCTGAAAATTCATCCACAAGCATCAAACAACAAGACGAATATAATGACCCTGAATCATCAACTGATTCAACTTACGAGAATCATCCAACATCCTCAAATGACAGCTCCTCAGATACTCCAAACACAAATTATACACTACAAGACGGCAAGTACACCTGCAATACCTGCAATATGCAATTTAAACTCCTCAAAAATTTCACCAAACATGACTGCATCATCTGTCAGTATTGCAAAAAAGTCTTTACAACTAGATGTGCACTTAAAAGACACATCCTACACATCCACACACAAACCGATGAAATTTTTGAGTGTAAAGACTGTAATAAAATATTTAAAGCCAAAAAGTATCTAGAAACGCACATCAAGTCACATGAAAAAATCCACGAATGTGAAAATTGTGGAAAAAAGTTTGGCAATACAAGTCGACTTAATGAGCATCGAATTAAGCATAAAAATCCTGAAGTATTAACATGTAAATTGTGTGATAGAAAATGTGCAAGTCGGAGTAGTTTGAAGTTTCACATGAGGATTCATGATGTTGATCGGCAGAAGAACTTGAAATGTGATAAATGTAGTTTTTCAACTGATGACAATAGGACACTAGTGAAGCATCAAAAAAGCCATGTGAAACAGGAAGAAAGATTTAAGATGTCTACAGAATGGCTGAAATGTGAAAAATGTCAAGCAAGGCTGAAGAACAAGCAGTCGTTGAATAATCATATGTACTATGTTCATTCTGAGTTGTCATTTCAGTGCAATATGTGTGGAATTGTTGTTAAAACTGAAAGGAATTTAAGAAGACACTGGAAAAATATTCATGAACATGAAAATAAATCTTAGGAAAAAATTTTTTGTTTATTAAGCTATTTAAAGTTTATGAGTCAGGGGCGTAGCCAGAGAAGGGTCCGAGGGGGTTCGGACCCCCTAAAAAAGAAAAAATCTTCAATTTGCAAGGGGTTTTGGGGGGACAAAAAGCCTTTTAACCCCCTTAAAAATTTTTTTCCTGTACAAGAAATTTTTTGACCCCCCTAGAAAAAATTTCTAGCTTAACCCCTGACTTAAGTAGTAAGCTTTTAATATAACAACGAATTATTTTCAAAAATTTAAAAAAATATTTTATTTTTTTACATAATTCAATCTCTTACATCGTTTTACATGAACTTGGCCTACTATCACTTTTTTGAACCATTCGTGTGCACCAATTATGCACTTCTGGATTTAACCTGTTCAAATGTGAATAATGCAATAAATTCTTTTCGTAATTTTTCTTCAAAAACCTAAACTTATCACTTAAATGCTCCACTGAATTCCTAATTTGATACCAAGAAAAATCAACAACTTTTACATTATTGTATTTAACAGCAAAATGGAAGAAATTATCTCCTGCATTGTCTGTGTTGCTTATCATGCTGATAATTTCTGATTCGTCAAAATATTTGTAAATTATCTTCCACAAAACTTGATGGAAATCTAAGGATGTATTTCGTTGTGCTGCAATTTGAAGCAAGTTCTTGTTCGGAAAGTTGTGTTTATTTAACATTAATTTGATATCATCAAGTTTGGCAATTTTACTAAGCTCATTGTCCATAAATTCAAGTATCTCAGCTGTTGTACCAACGGCAGCAATAGAAAACAAATTCGAACCAGCTGTATCGTCGAATTTAAGATACTGCAAAAATATTGAATCAAGCTTGTAAAATCCTTTGAAAAATGTCCACAAAAATTGATGAGTTTTGAGATCTTTTGATGCATGCACAGCTATCTGGATTATGTTACGTCCAATGTTTCCATTTGTTGTTAGAATTTCATTGTAAGATTTGAGATTGAATAATTCTTTTAATTTTTTGAAGGTAAGTTCAATAATATCAGCATTATTGTGAGTTACAAGTGAACAGATGAAATTATTTTCATATTTATTTTTCTGCATGATTACATCCTTTAGATCTTCTTGATTTGCAAAAACTTTTGACAAAATTTTCCAAATGACTTCATGAACTTCGAGGCTTTGACAACAAGCCGCAAAATGTAAGGTATTGCAGGAATATTTTGTGGTTTTTTGTTTGATAAATTCTTGAAATTGTGGGTTGTTCAAAAAATGTTGTTCAAGTACTGTCCATATGATGGTTGTTTTGGTGACGTCTTTGATGTGAAATGAAAGATGCAATATATTCCAGTGGTCGCTGTTGCATTCTTTTAACATTTTTATAAACCTTTTTGGGTCATTTAGGTACTTTTCTAGTACGGTTAAGGTTTCTTTTAATTTTTGAGTATTTAGATGCTGCGACTTAATTAAATTGAACAGCATATTCTCTCCTTTATCATTTCTAGCATGTAGGACATCACTGATGAATTTTGAGTCAGTTTTGACTTCTATTTTTGCAATAAATTCATCAATAAATTTGACATCTAGTTTTGTAGCGAATATTGTGATAAGAATTTGATTATCTGCTACAAACTTCCTTAAATCAGCTGATTTGAAGTAGTCGATGATAAAATCTGTGATCTTGATGAATAAATGCTCATGCTTTGCTGATGCGGAGATGATGTTGCTGTTCTTGTTTATAATTCTACACATCTTATTATAACTTCCTTTTTTGAACACTTTTTGCAGAAAATTTACCAAATTTTCAAGATTTTCCTCAAAAATTAGCTCCAAGTTTGATAATTTTTCAATCTTGCTGCCGAAATTTTTAGAAATTTTTGGAATTTTCGCTTCAATTTTTTCAAAATTTGATTTTTCAGCCATGGCTTCGTTCAAAAACATTCTGATGATCACATACTTTTGAATTGTAAGGAATTTGATTAAATATCCGTACAAATTCTCATCTATCTTTGATCCCTGCTTAGTCAGTACACTAAACATAAAATCAGTTGCGTAAAACTCACGGAAAGTTTGCTGCAAAAAGAAGATTTTGTCACTATTCTTGCTGAGAAATCCACAAGCTACAATTTGCTGTTCTGACCAATCTTTTTTGTCTTCCGAATCTAAATCACCAAATTTTGAATCTTCTGGAAATAAACTTTCCATGGCAATTAGTTGATGGAGTTTGTGAAATGTTAAATGCTTGCGTTGACTTTGAATGCTTTCTTGCATTATTATCTCGCCTTTATCTTTCGTCCATCGATCATACTGAATGTTGATATAATCCTCGAATAGCTTAAATGTTGTGCTTTTAATGACGGCTGATTTGCAGTTTACTGATACGTCGGAAATAATTTTGTAGAATTGAGGAAATCCGATTGAATTTGGATGTGATTCTGGGAATTTTTCGCTTAGCTTTTCAGCAATTATTTTATATTTTTGGAATTTTTTGGACTTTTTGATTTTTCTGTTCACTTCTTGAGTTGTTAGACCTTCCAAATCATCCTTCATTTCATTTAGTATCCAACTTTTCACAATTAAATCAACTCCATGATCGACGGTAAATTCGTCTAATTTGTACACAGCATCAAGTTTCAACTGTTCCTTTAAATCAACCTCAAAGTAATCTCTTGTTGAAATCCATAGTTGATTTCCACCATTTTGTTGAAACGACTGAATTAATCTAGTCACAAATTCTGCACAGTCTGGAGCAATTTCATCAAAACCGTCAAAAAGAATGAAAACTTTGCCACTTTTGTAAAGTTTTTTGAAGATTTTTGCTTCAAATTTAAACTTTTGATTAAGAATTTTATCAACCATAAATGTGGCAAATTCTCTTGGATATTTAGACTTAAATGCTGGAATAAACTGCTTTAAGTCGACATAAGTTACCCATTTTTCCGGATACTTTTCCATCAGTAGACTTGTTAAATTTTTCAAAATCCAAGTTTTCCCAGAACCAGCTTTATCCGATATCAACACATGTGTCATGTCCTTAACATCATCCAACATTTCATCCTGTATCAATTCCTCAAACATGTCAACAACTTCAATATTTGCAGGCAGAATTTTTGAGTATTTAGGCTCAGTTTCCTCACTAAGTGGAGGTATCATCTCATTTAACATTAGGATTGATTGACGATTATTGTACTGTGTATTAAGGATACTTCTAGCTAAGGTACCACCAGGCTTTTCAATTTCTATTTTAATTGAATTATTCGGCATAACAAAGTTGTAATTTTGAAAACTTTTTACAAGTTTTCTAGATTGGAACAAGATTTTGAAGCTTAGATCATTTCTGTTCTCTTTTGGGTAAATATTAAGATGAATTGTGGATTTTTCAAGCAGCAAATTCATTAACTTATCATCAACAATATCTGCGAAATCTGCTAATTCCTGTCCTGTTTCGTTAAAACCTCCAAATATTAACTCATAAAGTGATAAATCGGAATTATTTTGAAAGTTAATTTTTGTACTTAACAATTTCTTTTGACTCTCTTTTGTTAAATCCGTCCAACTATAATTTAACTCCAATTTTTGAGGATCCAGTTTCAGTTCCTTCATCTTTCTACGTAATTCTGTATAACATTTATCATTTGATGCAATAACAATTATCCTTGAATCTTCACATGACGTGATAAATTCACTGACATCAATAAATCCATTTGAGCAATCTACAAAAATATTTAAATCCTTTTGTTCCTGTAGAATTTCTTTAAGATTGTTACGAATGAAGTAATTTTCAAGGCATTTTGGGTCGATGAAAATATTTTGAAATTCCAAAAGGTCGCCGTATTTATCGAATAAAAATTTGTAAATGTTCAGTTTCAACAATTTTGGCACATTTGATGATAAAATCACCAATTTACTCTCCATCATAGATGCTAAGTCCTGTGTTTGTCTTAATTCAATGTCAAGGTTTCTAATTTCAGTTGAAAAACCAACAAAATTATTGAAGTTTTCAACATTTCCTCTCTGCTTTAAGTTAAATTTCACTAGCTCGGGAATTATGACTCTAATGCAAAATTCAAATAAATTTTTGTACTTTTCTTCTAACTTTGCTACTTTTTCAGGATCATCGTCAAATTGAGTTTGGATTTGAACAGGTCTCACTATTAACTCAACATGATAATCTGATTTTCCATAACTACTATACACAGATGATATAATTCCATCACATTCATCATCAACCAATGAATTGTCACTATTATCCTTATTATTGTCAATTCCAAGCTCCTCAATCAATGATTTTAAATATTCTTCTTCCTCGTCTTCTGCCGCATCCACAGTATCCTTCCCTTCTTGCGGTGGGAAAAGCATTGACTCAATTTCATTCACAATTCCGTCAAACTTCTTTGACGCTTCTATATTGTCCTTAGAGTATGGAAACTCGTTGTTTTGAAAGACTAATCTCATCACTAAATGACAGATTTCATGTGCTATAACTCCTTTGATCTCCTGTTCACGTTTGATGTCTTCAGTCAACTTAGCTCCAATGAAAATCCATTTACTCTTTGGATATGTTGTTCCTTGTGTTGACTGGGTTTTTGACACATCGATGTTTTCAACCTAAAATTAAGAAATAAGATAAATAGTTTAGTATCTTGCAGAAAAGGTATAACTGAAGGCTAAGCCGAAATGTTTTGGCAGGGCTATGTTTCTAGAATATACTTTATTATAAATGGTAATTGAAGGTTTAGTCAAAATCATTAAGAGGGGTCTTTGACCCTTCTGGTTACGATTCTGGTGCGGGTTTCTTGGGTATATCCTTAAGGGTACTCTCTAACCCTAATCCACAAAAATCTAGATCTGATCTAGATCTTTCATATATTCGATCTAGATCTTTGTTGATTAGGGTAAGGTGATCTTTAGGGTATATCCTAGAGCAGAGTATATCCCTTTGGTTATATCCTAGAGTTTATCCTAGGAATTTTCAACTGAAAGCAATTCCTGATAAAAATACCCTAGGATAAGCTCTAGTATGTACCCTTGCTATATCCATAGTGTATACCCTAAAGACCCACTCCTGATGTGAATCAATTTAGATCCTAATCTTGTATTATTGATGTCTTTAAACCATTTTCTTATCTTCTACCGTTGTTCTTCTTCTACCTGATTTTCATTACCTCTATTGTAGATAAATGAACGTGTTGCAAGCAACAGCACTGATTTATCTTTATCAGGTGTTGAATTATCGACATTTTCCTTTCTTTGTACAGAAGCTAATGTTCTTGCCTTACTTCTAAACTCATCTTCGTCCAAATTTTCATCGAAATTTTCAATCTCATTGCTTCTAAATCTGTTCGATTTAAGAAGGAAAAATGTTTCAAATTTGGCTGATCTTTGTGATTGGTTAAGTGCTGATTTATTTTTAACGTTATATGCAAATTTTATGTTTGGATTTTCAGTTATGAATTTAGTAATTTCTGCCATATTTTCAGCCATTATGCTCCTATGGAATTTTATACGCTCAGCGATAATTCTACTAAGTCTTGGATCCTTTCTGAGTCCCAAACCTTTCAAATCATCTGGAAATGGAAAGTCTGCAATAGTCAGTAAGTCACATAACACATTAATTTGATTTGTGGATAATGCTGCTTCTGATATTTCAATTTGATGCTCAAATGGAAGTTCCTGGATTAAGTTTGTGCATTTTTTGATTATAAAGTCAGTAACTTCCTTGTTTGAATGCTGAATCGCTACAAAAAGTGCTGATTTATAGTCGATTAAGGTATTTGTTATCAGCTTTGTATCCAGAAAGTCAAATTTGCCTTTATCATTGATGAATCCATCTACGGTAATTAAGAAGTCTGACTTTAATCCTTGTGCTGCATACTTGAGAACTAGATCGTTAAAAAATTGCTCTGACAGCTTCAACACTCTCAAAAACTTTAGAATTAGTGATGAATTTTTGATTTTTTGGAGTTTTTTAAGCACTTTCTTCTCCAAATTTTCCTGCTTTTCGTTCATGCAAAGCCACAAGAATGTTGAAAAATTGTAGAAATTTTTTGTTGTTGCCACTTTTTTGCCTTTCGTGTCCATAAATTCATTTGAATTTTCTTCTTTGTACAAAAGTTTTGTCTTTCTATCATCAACTGGAACTTCGTCATCTGAATTTATTTGTAAAATTATAGGACGATTTTTTCCAAATTTAATAAGTTTTTCTGTAATTCTTGAGGCTTCAAATCTATCAACATTCTTCACTTCGATAATAAAAATGAACAAATTTGGAAAATTTTTGGGATCTAATTTATAAATTTTAGCCAAAATATCATCTGCATCCCAATTTGATGTGAATTTGAGGATTTTGCATGTTCTTCTTGCGTCCTTGTCGATCTTTTCCTTGATGTCTTTTGTTAAAGTAAAGATGAAATCCTGATCGATAGGAACTGCACATTCATGCAGGATGTCAAGCTGTTTGGGTAATAAAATGCTTGGATTTGGAGATTTTTTCAAATTGCTGTTAGTTCTCTGCATTGTTATTCTTTTCTGAAAATCAAAAATGGATATTTTAAAGGAAGTTGAAAAATTACAAACCCACTTTGTGCCCTAAAAGGGATTTAGTTTACTATTTTTTTAAACTTATTAAAAGCATTTTTAATGCAGTTATATGGGGTTCTCGATTTGAATAGTTGTTTTGTTACCAAACTTTTCTATTCAAATCGAATTTATTTAAATTGTAACGTATGAAAAATGACCGTTAAAAATGAAAATTTGAATTTCTGTATGGGAAGTTATTGGTTGTTCAAATCGAAACATTTCAAATCGAATCTGTTCAAATCGAGGATCCTCTATATTCATAAAGTTAGTTTAAATCATAGTTTCTGTTACTATTAGTAATAATTTATATAAAAACTAAGTTATCTTTTGCTAAAGGTCCTCAACAAAAATTAACAAAAAAGTTGTCACGACAAAGAATTGATAAATATTTTTTTGCTTATTTATGATGCATACTTTTCAAAGAATTTTATTCATCCAAAACAACTTCTGATATTTTATGATTAAAAAAAAAAATAAAAAAAACCGGTTAAAAAATTTGCAAAAAAAATAATTTTGGCACTCATTAAGAGACATTTGCAATATGAAAGTAAAATTTCCAGTTTTTTTGCATGCTTTTTATTTTCTTTCTAGGGCTTTTTGAAAAAATAAAAGCATTTGTATCCGTTTTTTAATTTAATTCATTTAGAAAGAAATCTATCATGTTTATAATTCAAATTATAAAAAAGCAAAATTTATTTTTCACATGCTTTTTAAAATAGATAATTTTAAAAAAACCATTTAAAGTTGTTTATTTATTGCATACCTTATTATTTCATTTCCAAATCTTTAGCATTAATAGGATAATATTCAGTACTACATTTAAATTTTTACAAAATATGCATTTTATTAAAACACCAATAACTTGTTAAAGTAATAAAATTGAACTTTATAAATCAACTAATAATAACGTCTCGAATGAACGCTGGAACATTACTGATCACAAAACAGGATTTTTATTTAAAAAATTTTTTTTTGATTATCTCCTGCAACACATTCACAGAAAATATTCTTTTTTTTCATCCACAATATTGATCAAATTTTTTGAGAGAAAACAAACTGACCACAGACAATACTGATTATGTATCTTTTAGTATTTTTACTAAATAGTAAAAATAATTACAATCTCTAATTAAATCACTTTTTTAATGTAAAAAAAAATGAGTGAAATAAATTAAAAACACATTCTTGATAGAGTCTTTGATAAAGATTGGATAAAGATAAAAGGTAGAAGATTTAAAATTCAAAATTTTGGAAAGTTGCAAATTTTAAATAAATGCTCGTGATTTCTGAAAGACTTTTTATATTAAAAATTATCTATTTATCTTTGGAACATAATTTTCGGTACTTTAAAACCACATTTCGGCACTTTAAGATTACAATATAAAAAAAACAAAATTCAAAAAAATATTTAATTATTTTATTTTTTTAAAACTATTAAAACCTAACATACTAGCTACTTTTTGCACATTTCTTGTTATTTTGAAAGCGAAATTTTTCATTTGAGCTATGAATAAATTATGGGCTTTATTAGCAAATAAACTGGAAGATTAGATAAGAAAAAATATATTCACACGTAAATTCATCATTTTTTGAATTTTCATATCATCTTGAATTATTAGTTGGATTATCTACTTGATTTTTTAATTACATATCTTTGCTTTCTTTCAATTTTTTAAGCTAACAAACGACTCACGAACATGTGACAGTTATTTTATCATATTGAACCCTTTAATAAACGAATGTATATCTTATCTATAAATTAACATATTATAGGCCAATTAATTTTAATGCAATGTGCCAACAGGAAGTTTTCGAGTCAGTAATTGCTAGAATTTGGTAAACATAACAAGATTTTTTTTTTCAGAGTCTCTTAAAGGTAAAAGTTGATTAAAAAAATGTCGAAAAAAGTATTGGAAGTTCCAATAAATCGCTGTAGTAAAATATGGAAGAAACTATTTCAAAAAAATATTTACAAAGAAAGTAAGTGCAAGTAAATATCATTTTTAAACTCAACTTTTCGAAGACTTCTCAAAAAATTCACAAAAAGCTAAAAAAAATTTATCTTCCAGAAGTCTGCAAAATTTGCAAGAATTACTTCCACATCTGTTACGAAAACATAATCAATCATTTTGGTGGTCGCAATGAACTTCTAAGCATACGACTTTATCGCATTACAAGCTTTCTATTTGCCTTTATCACCTGTTTATGTTTTACAATCACTTATTATGTTACATGGAAAAATAATCCAGTTATGGTAGCTTATGATAATGAATTTACTGATACATCTGAAGTGAGTACTCAATTTTATTTATTATGTCAAAATTAACACGATAAAAAAATTACTTTTTGTTTAGATTCCATTCCCAGCTGTCACAATGTGCTATAATCCAAAAGTCGATTTGGATAAATTTGACGTCAGAAATGTTTCAAAATTCATCGATTTGAGTGATAAAACAATTTTGGAACCTGGAAGTGAATTTTATTTAGAAACTTTGTCGCATTTATGTTCGTTTGGGTATCGAAGGTGTAATGTTAAGTCTTGTGAGTATTTTGATGAAAAAAAAATAATTTTGAAATTTTTTTTTTTTGGAAAAAAAAATTAATTTTAATTTTTTTTTTTTGGAAAAAAATTAATTTTAAATTTTTTTTTTTGAAAAAAAAAATTAATTTTAAATTTTTTTTTGAAAAAAAAAATTAATTTTAAATTTTTTTTTTGAAAAAAAAATTAATTTTGAATTTTTTTTTTGAAAAAAAAAAGATTTTTTGAGATGCCAAAAAAATGTATTTTGTGATTTTTTTGCCTAATTCCATCCAAATTTAATAACTTAATATATTTTCTAGCTCGAAGACCCCGCAGATGCTACAAATCATCACCATGCTCTCTCCAACTTCATGATTTTAAGCTCAACATGACAGGTGCTGATTATGTCAAAAGTTTAGAAGAAATTTCCATCATTGACTTTATCATCGACCTTAAATTTGAAAATGACGACGACTTTTTTTACGACAAGCCAATTCACCGTCGGTTAATCACTGAAGAAGGAATCTGCTACACAATTAATCTCAGTGAAAATAAAAACATGTTTACAGCTGACATGGCTGAATATTTGATCAGATTTGATGACTTAGACACACATTTCAATGACTTAACGAAACCTGAGAAATATCCTGTCCATACGTCCAAATCTGGCCGTGAATATGGATTGACAATTTTAACAAAGGAACTAGCTGACAATGTTAATGGAATGTGTGCAATTAAGGACGGATTTAAGATCACTTTACACTCACCACAAACCCATCCTCGAATGTCAACGCACTTCATTGACGTTCCAGCTGATGACGTCACAATGATTGCTATTAAGCCATTTGTCATTACAACATCTGAAGATTTAAGACAATACGATCCACAAATTCGTCATTGTTACTTTGAAAATGAGAAAAAATTACAATTTTTCAGGCATTATTCACAATCAAATTGTGAGTACGAATGCTACATTCAGAGATTAATGACAACTTGTGGATGCGTTGCATTCTACATGCCGCATGTAAATGGATCGAGAATATGTCAGTCGAGTGCTGAAAAGTCTTGTCATTGTGATTTTCGTGAGAATTATGGACAGCTGAAGGACTGTGACTGCCTGCCGTCCTGTAATTCTGTTACTTATGATACTGAGATTACGTCATCAAAAAGGGAACCGACACCAGAGAATATTGAACATGTCTCGGTGTATTTTAAAAAGGATTACTTTTTGAGGATTAAAAGGTTTCAGGTTTTTGGATGGGCGAGTTTTTGGTCATCGATTGGAGGCTTTTTAGGACTGTTAATGGGTGGGTCAGTGCTGTCTATTTTTGAGGTGTTTTATAATATTTTTATTAGACATTGTTTTACTAAGAGAAATGAGTTTTTAGAGATTGAACAAGGAAAAGACAAAAATGAGATTATTGAGGTTAAAAAGAGTAATAAAAAGGCTAGAAACTCTCAAAGTTGTAGATTTTAAGTCGAATGTAATAACAAAGACTATTTCATGATTTATTGAAATTTATTTTAAACAATTTTAACAATTAATAAAACGTAGTTAAAAAATAAAGATACATATACCACGCATATTTTTGCAAAGCTTTTTATTTTTCTTAATATTTTTCAACAGCAATCACGTGTAACAGCAAAGCATTCTAAGAAGTTGTAAAAGACCATTAATTTTTTTATTTAAAAATACCTTCAATTTGTGTTTGTTCGATTAAAATGTATAAATCCATTCTAACGGATTTTCTTGTTTTAAAACAATCGAAAGCGAATATCCTGTCAGTAAAATATTACGAATTACTTTGGCGCCAAACGCAACCAGTTTTCTTGCTGTTTCCTTTTCTTCTATTTAGTTACATTTTTCATATTGAAAAAAGTAAGAAGTTTTTACTAACACAAATTTAACGTTATGTGGTAAAATTTTATTTCTTTTCTATTTTTTTCTATGTTTACACTCTATATTCACACAAAATCATTACTCATTTACACATTTTCGTAATTTTTTTTTGTATTTTGATCGTCAGTCAGCTGATAATTTTTGTAGTAGAAGGTAATAACATACGAAGATATAATTTTAATTTTTTAATTAAATTAAATACATAAATAGTACAATATCTTAATTGTATGTTTTATATTAAATTAATCAAACTTTTATGTTTCGTTTAAAAGTTTTTAAACTTAATAAATCTAAAAATAAATGTTATATCAAAAACGTGGTCAAAAGTCAATGCATAACATTGATATCATCTACATCGGAAATAAAAGAGGTACAAGATTAGAAAATGTGATTTCACTTAATTTTGAAATATATAATGAAAATAGGTATTTTTTATTTCGATCTATAAATAAATAGAAATAGATATGTTAAATTTTTTAACGATCATATATCGTAAGATTACAGCAAAAGTGTACATTAATTCAGATTTTTTTTTTTCAAATTATTGGATTTATTTGTATTTTAAAAACCTTCTTTTTATTTTTAGGCTTTGGATGATTTTTTAAAACAATGTCAGACAACTGTGAACAAAAAGTAATGTTATTTGGAAAAGAAATTCCTTTTAATCCAGATTTTATCACAACTCCTTTAAAAGATAAAAACAATTCAATAGATCCAGAACGTGTAAAAAATAGTAAAATTTTAAAAATAGCTGTGGATGAAAATGCTAGTGAAGTTTACAATACGATTTCAAAATTAGATTCAAAAGCTTACGTCAATTTATTTGTTTTTCTGTTTGAATCAAAAAACCTCAAATCAACTGAATTTGTCAAAACTATAAAAAAGTACATACTTAAATTTAGTTCTAGACGTCCAATAATTTTAGTATTATCTTGCAATGAAAAACATACAGCATTTTACAAAGAAGAGAATTCGGAAGAATTTTTTACTGTTAATAATCAGAAAGTCTGTAGAATCGAAAATTTTTACAATTTTTCATCATTTTATTCATCATTAATAAGTGGAGATGTTAAAAATTTTGAAGAAGTATTACTTCGTAGACTTCCTCACACTCAAAACGCATCACTAATCATTCGACTTTTAAGAACTTTTAAATTATCAGAGGAATTTTTTCACAATTTAACTCAGTTTTGTGCCGTAAAAGGATCTAGATCGGATTTTGCCGCAGCAGTGGATGCTCAATTTGAAGACGATGTCTTATCCTCGAAGACTCAAGACTATCTAGTAGATGAGTATTTTTGTGGTGAAAACATTAGTGAGAGCTCGTTTGATTCAGAGTATATGTCAGCAGAAGAGGATTTAATTGAAGATTCGGACAACTCTTCAAGTGAATCATCATATAGATCATGCAGTTCAAAAACAAAAGCATCAGCTTTACTTTTGTCCATTTTAAACTTAAACAGCGAAGTTTCTTGTTTGATTGTAAGAAACTATAAAGCATTGATCAGAAAATTTCCTCTTGGACATCAACTTCAGATCTCGTCTGCAGCATTCAAAACTAATCAAATTGAAATATTATGTGACTTACTTGAATATTGTGATTTTCCATTTCCAAAATATGCAAATCTAAATGCAGTGACAAATGAAAGATTATGTAAAATTATCAGTGATCGTGTTGAGTTTCATGAAAATGTGGAAAGTTTAAATCTAAAGGAAATTGAAAGATTTGCATTTAAAAATCCAAGCATAAGATTTGCTTTTAACCTCTCCAATAAATCTGCTATGAGTCAAGCGTTAAGTAATAAAAAATATAAATCATTTTTCCTTCTCAAAGCGCTAAGATTCCGATACGATGATATTGAGCAATTTAGTGATGTTTTGTCTAAAGTTTTAACAAAAAAGAAGTGTCGAAATATAGCTTCTTTACAAAGGAAAGAAAACATTGCAATGTCGACAGCCAACAATAATGACACAATTAAAAAATTGATGAATAAATCTTTTGTATATAATAGAAACCTGGATAATCGACCAGATGAAAAACTTTTGAGAAAAATCAATAAATGGTATGAAGAGATTTATAATTCAAAATATGGATGCAAACTCCTTGATGCTGCAGTACAATGTGAAGCTTTAAAGATAATTTTTGACTTTGAATGTAAATCGGTAGGCAAATTTAAATATTTATTTATTATTAATAAAAGATATTAAATTCTTTATTTTATGTTACAGGTTGAAAATATAGACGTTTCACAAACGTCAGGATGTCTTGGAATTACCTATCCAGTAAGCAAGTGGATTTTTGTTGGCTCAAAGCTCACAAATGAAGAATTGCGGGAACAAGAAATTAAAGGAGTAATTGCTCACGAAATGTGTCATTTTGTCATGAGATTAGTGTATGAAAATGATGAGAATCCATATTACAAGGGCGATAAAAAAAGTTCAGAATATTTTGAACAAATCGTTCATGATGTTTATTGCACTTTATTTAATGAGGAAAATAACATCGAGAAAGATGATGAATGTCAAGGAATTATTAAGTCTGTTTATACTTGCTATAAAAAAATGTCAGAAATAATTCCTGAATTGATTGTTAGACCAGTTCATATACAAGTACAATTTGATAATGATGAGAAGAAACCTAAGATTTTAGAAAGAAAATACGATGCGCTATTTAAATATTTTGAATGCATTGTTCTGCCTGAAATTGAAAAATTAAATTTAAAAAATCGAAATGATATCAAGGAATATAATGAAATTTTTGGTTTGCTACTAAAATTAGAGAAGTTAAATGTAAAATTTAATTCTACAGAAGAAATTGACGTGTTGATTGAAAATAATATGATTGTTGTTACATCAAACATACCGATGCTTTTATTAATGAAAATCTACCAGAAATTGTTTGAAAAGTACGATAAAGAATTGATTAGACTAAATTTATTTGTTAATCAGAATAATTTGTGCCTTTGGAGTAACTTTGAAAAATTTCTAACTGAAGATATCAACTCACATATTATTGTAGACTGTACAAATTGCAATAGAGATGTTCATAATATTTCAAAATTAGCGATCAACTCAAAATATATTTTTGTTGTCTCAAACAAAATAGAATCAGATGAGATAGTAAGTAAATTGAAAGAAGAAAATTTACAACCAAAAATACACGAGATAAATATCAATTGGGACGATTTAGATAAAGAAAGTCAAGATATGTTAATGAATATCAATATATCTTTTCAAAACAATATGAAGTATTCAATATGTGACTTAATAACCAACACAGCAGAACCTCAAATTAATGATTACTCAGATGTTGTTGATGATAAATTATTAAACCTTTTAGTCAATGAATCAATAATTTACGTTAACTCACAAAATGATGTTGAAGATGACGAAAAAATATTTAAAATTCTTTTTCAATCCAGAAATTTGATTAAAAATGACAAAATTAGTAAAAATTACACATCTTTAATAAACGACTTTAAAGACACTGAAGTTAAGTTACAAAATATTTTGAACAAATCAATTATAGAATCAATGAAAAAAAATAGACTTTACTACGAAAAATTTAATGAAGTTACACAAGAACAAATAATAAATCAAGTCTCCAATAAAACCTATATTGTCATCTCAGATAAGGCTGGTTCTGGTAAAAGCTGGGTGCTCAAGAGCTTTACGAGCATGTTAAAGCAAAAATTTCCTAACAAGTGGATAACATATGTTGACTTAAAACTATTTATTCCGGATTTAAAAACACAAGATATAGAAGTCAATTTTTATACGTTTATGGTTGACAAAATCCTCAAATTAGAATCTCATTATGAAAGACAAATATTTAAAAAACTGTATGAAAATGGTAAAGCTTGCATTCTATTTGACGGATTTGATGAAATAGCTCCAGATTGTGCCGAATTTGTCACGACGTTATTCCAATCATTTCAAAATCACAGAAAAAATCAATTATGGATTGCAACGCGTGATCATTGTGAGGCTAATTTAAAAGAAAAACTGAACCTTGACGTTGTTTATCGACTTAATAAATTTACAGATGAAGATGGGATTGAATTAATTGCAACAAGTTGGATATTAAGCGAAATAAAAGAAAATATTAATATTAAATGCATGTCACCCCATTATATCATCAAACTGATCAAAAAATGTGAAAATTTTAAAATATACAAAGAATATGCAAATATTTTAACAGAAAAATTTTTAAGTCTTGTATCAAACTCAATAGGACTTCCACAATTTTACAAAATGATAGCTGACATTTTCGAAAATAAAAAGGATTCCAAAGAAGCTCTTACAACATTAACAATTTATACAGATTTTGTGGATATGCAGTGTAAAAGATGGTCGAATCATCGAGGAGAAATTCGGTCAAATGAAAGTAAGATAATTGAACACAGAACCATAAATTTTCACAAGCTTCATGAATTAATTGCCATGAAAAGTTTGTTCCCTGAAGATACTAAATTTGGTGATTTAGACTATGACGATTTAGAAGATTGGAATCATGATGAGATAGTTGGATGTGGTATGCTGATACAAAGGAATGAGACATTCATATTTACACATGAAACACTTCGTGAGTATTATGTCTCACATTTTGTTAATAGAACTTTTGCAAGAAGGACAATAGATGATAAAATTTGCTTTTATTTTATTAAATTTTTAACATTTCCAAATTACGGAATTATTAGAATGTTTTTAAATGAGTCATTTAATGAAAGAAAAATATTTTTAAAAATTGAACAGAAAGCATTACAAATAATCGAATTTATGAATAACAACATAAAATTAGTAATTAATTTACATCATATATTTGAAGAAAATTTAGAAAATATTGTCGATATTCTAATTAAGATACTACAACAAAATGTAAATTTATGTAATGTTAAAGAAATTTTACTTCAAAATAGTCAAATGATTGTATCAGCTGCTCAGTATTCAAATCTTTTTATTAAACTTCAAAACCTAATTTTTGATTTCTTTAGAGAAAATGACTTTTATATGTATTTATCAGAAAATTCAAATTTATTTTCAATTTTATGCTCAAATCTTGATGTTAAAGTAATAATTAACTTTATGAATGAATTGTGCAAGCGGACAAGCATAGAATTTATGGGAAAGATTTTTAAAATAGTTGACAGTAGTGAGTCGAATTTACTCCATTATTTGTTGTCATCAAAATATGTAAATATTGAAAAATTAAAGGAAATTTATAAACATTTAAGAACATTTTTAAGTTCTGTTCAACTAAATGAATTATTTGAAAGCTGTAACAAAAATGGCGAAAACATTTTTCATGCATGTTTTCTCACAAAAGACGATGCAAAGTTAAAATTTATTTGGACAGAATTTGAAACAATTAATTTCAAAAATTTATCAAATCAGTTGAAAGCGTTTTTCAATCAGAAAACTTCAGAATTTGAAAGAAATGTTCTTCATATTGCTGCATTTTGTCAAAAAACTGAATTCCACAAGATATTGTGGGAAATTCTACAAAATTCATTTGATCAGGTTGAATTAAAAAGTTTAATACTACAAACTGACGTAGAAGGAGAAAATTTTCTTCATTATTTATTGATTTACAATAAATTAAATATAATTGAATTTACATTCACAAAATTTAAAGAAATTTTTGAAAATGATCATTATGAAGAAATTTTGAAATCAAAAGACAGTGCAAATAAAAACTTACTTCAAATAGTTGCTAGCAAATCACAAGATATCAAAATGCATCAATTTATATGGAGAATATATCTTGACTTCTTTAAATTAGAAGATGAGTTTTTATCTATAGTAAAAGAAGTTAACAAAAATGGTAACAATATTCTTCACATAGCTTTAATGTTTACAACCACTGAAATATTTGAGTATATTGTTGGTGAACTCAGAAATTTCACAACAATAGATGAAATTAAAAAAGTTCTAAACACGACAGGCCATGCAAATAAAAATTTATTACATACAGCTGCTGTTCATAGTCAATCCATGGAACTCCATGAGTGTTTGTGGAGAATTATGAAAATATTTTTTGATGCATCCGAGATATTAGATATGATAAAAAATATAAGTGTAAAAGGATATAACTCTATACAAAATCTTGTCGAATGTAATATTAAAACTATAGCTAACTGGACATGGAATGAAGTGAAGAAACTTTTATTTGAGAATAGTTTTTTTAAAGGAAATTTAGAAGATCTATGGAAAGAGGCTGATATTTGCTTTAATAATGCTTTAATAAATCACACAGATCAGATAATTATGAACTTGTTAAGAGAAAAAATGGAACAACTAATTAAAGAGTTTAAATATCGCGATTCTCTTAGATTGTTTGAGAAAATATTAAGATTTGAAGAATCACCTAAAAATTATAAAATTCTTCACAAATTAACCCCTTGTGATCAAATTGAACTTCATGAAGCTCTATGGAGAATTCTCATAAAAAATAAAGAAGAACTTAAATTTTTGCTAACTCAAAAAAATGCAATGAATAATAATTTTATTCATGTGCTTATAATTAACGGAGAATCTACAATAATTGAATTTCTATTTAAAAGTCTTAAAGAGAATTTTAATGAAACTCAATATAAGGAGCTTATGATGTCTAAAGGAGATAAAAACAGAAACTTGCTACAAATTGCAGCAAGTGATTCAAAAGATATAAACACACATAAAATATTATGGAAAACTTTTGAAGAACATTTTGAATCTAAAGAAATTATTTTAGAAACTCTTAAAAGTTTCGACAATGAAGGCAGTAATCTTTTCCATATTGCTTCTGGATGTGCAACAAGTGAAGTTTTAGAATTTGTTTTAAATAAGTTGCAAGAAGTAGCATCATCTCATGATATAAAAATTATATTGAAAACTTGTGGAATATTTAATGGAAATTTACTCCATGCTGTAACAAATTCTAACAAATCTTTAAAATCTCACAAAATCATATGGAAGTTTATGAAACAATATTTAAATGAGTCAGAAATGTTTGGTATGATAACACATCTTAGTGCGTATGATAGTAATATTTTTCATATTGTTCTTTGTTCAAATACAAAAGAAATTGCTGAATTTACATGGAGCAAAATCAAAGAAATTATTCCTTCCAAGGAAGAACAAGCAAAATATTTAAAAATTTTAGGTTATACAAATATTAATGCCATTGAATTTGCAAAAAGAAATCCAGTAAAATGTTCGGAATTGCAAAAATGGGTCGAAAATTTGCTCTTAGAATATAATGTCAACTTTTAATTGATTAAAAATGTATGTATAGATAAACATAAATGTTTATATTTTAATATCAATTTAAAGAACTAAACAGTAAATAAAATTATAAATATGTTTCTAAATTTTTAAAATTTTTATTAATCAGTTAATAAATTAAATTTCGAATCACAATATCAAATTTCTCAAGGCTTCTGACAAGCTTTCAATGCAAATAACTGCAACAGCACAAAAATCGGTGAACTAACTTCCATCCATTCCAAATTTTTCGTCTCATTCAGCTTAAGTGCAATTAAATATTTAAACAGTCCAGTCAATAAAATAAAATTTAAACTCCAAAATATCTTATGTATTGCCGTCTGATTATTAATGTACATCCTCAATATCATGATGAAACAGAAGTAAGCATTAAGAATGTCAGCACAAAACAGGACTGAAAATAGTTTAAACCAATCAATTGTTGGCTTCTGATCAGCCATTCTTAGTGTCTCCAAATCAAGTGCTGTTGCATTTGTCATTTGTTGTGGATGAATCATCATAAAGTCAATTTGTCCATCGATTGTGAGTGTCAGGAGGATGGAAAAGATGAGAATTGAGATGAGATGAATGAGAATCTCGAATGGAGTAATTGACAGCCATCGACTGATTTCGATCATTTTGAAGTAAGTTTTGACTTCGTTTCTGTCGTCGTGGGATGACATTTTTGGGGATTATATTGAGTTGGAAGTTGGTAATTGATGATGTAAATTATTAGCTGGCTTTTGATGGTTCTTGTTGATTTTTACATCGCTTTTAAACTGTTTTGAATAATTTTAGGATGTCATCTGGTTTAAATCAGCAAGTTTTTGACAAAATTTATCAATTTTTATCAAATTGGAACTTCTATAGTATGTTATATCCTGTAAAAGATCCAGTGACTGATTTACTCTAAAATAATGCAATTAGAAGACAATTAATCAATTTTATACCAAATCATGTACAATTTTTATCATATTAAACTCATAAACTTACCTAATAAATCTGTGGCAAAACAATATTGAAAATTTATTATTCTCGATTAATTTATAAAATTTTATTTGTTCTTCTTTCTTTCTATTTATTTGCTGATTTTTCTTTAGGATTTCGAAGTTTATGCAATATTCAGCATAATTTGACCAATTATCATTAATTTATCCTTATATTTCCTAAAATATAGTTGAAAATCCTCAAATTTAAATTATTCTTCTAAATTGTTTGTTATTGTTTACTAAATTTTTCTTACGTAAAAGCGAAATTACGTACGTCAAATATTTTTATTTTTATTTTCAGATTGTACGCATTTATAATTTTGACTCACATAATGCGCATTGTTGATTGTTCAAATGTAGCAAAAGTATGAATTTTCCCTTTTTCTAGATAGTGTAAAAAGGTTAATAAAACTTTTACAGAGTTGATTTTACTGAATTTTTACAATTAATCTCGAATAGCACAAGTCGGTAAATCGAGAAATTATCCGGCTCCAAACTGATATGACTCTGACACTTTATCGGATTAAAATCGAATCCATCATCGATCAAGAGTAAAATTGTACATTTTTTTCCAATTTTCCAATTTTTAAGAATTGCAAAAAATTGTACAATTTTACAATTTTTGTATTGAAAAAATTGCAAAATTGCAAAAATTGCACAATTTTTACAATTTTTAGACTGAAAAAATTGGAAAAAATTGTACAATTTTTACAATTTTCTAATGAGTGTCTGAGCCTTGCCTCTCGATCAGCTGACTTGTGCTATTTTTTAAAAAAATTGTTCAGTAGATATTTTGAAAAATATTATGAATTTTCAAAATTCTAGATGAAAAAGGTCAGAAATTATCCAACAACTATTCTAAATTCTGGTTAATATTTTGACAGAAGCTTAGCAAGGAGGAGGGTTGGGGGGGCAAACCCCTATTCTATTTTCCCGAAGTTTGCACTAGACATTTTTGAACTTTTCAGATCCGAATCAAGAAATAAAATGTCTAAAATCAGCAAAAACCATCCCTCAAAAAATTCCTGGCGATGCCCCTGTATTTTGATCAAAAATTTTATGCAGCTTAAAATGTTTTTTTTTTTAAAAAAAAAAAGTAGTAGAAATGATATTTTCCTCAAAAAATTATCAAAAATCACAACAAACAGCCATCATACCATCCAAGCTACCAAAATGACATTGAAATTTATTTTCCATGCACACCCATCTGATTTCCACGAATTTTTCACACCTTATTGCATTAAAAGCCTCGTGATCACTACAATCATTCAATCACATAAAAAATCCATTAAAAATTGCAAAAAATTCATCACCGAAACTTGCATTCAAAAAATTTACCACCTGTTCACCAGAAAATTGTTAAGAAAATCAAAGACCATAACTACATCTCTCGTTGGGGGTTATCAAGCAGCTTGTAAGCAATCAATTATCACAATTCATGTTAAAAAGCCTTGACTCGATTACTTCAGCTGTTGATGCTTCTTTTCTGTTTTTTCGCGTGTGTTAACGATTCCTGTGAAATATACAAAAAAATATCACATATTGTAGCAAAAAAATCAATAAAACTGTTAATGGTACTTTTAGTTTCGGTAGTCTTTTGGGTAATGTGGATGTCTTCACATCTTAGATAAATTGATTCATTTTTTTTGTTACTTTGAAGTTAGGTTGATTATTTATTTTAGAACATCAAAGTAAGTCATTTTGGGATAATATTTTGTGAATTTAGAAGTTATTTATTGAGTTCAAAAATGGATTATTACACAGTGAATAAGAAAGTTTTATTAAAATCAGTGTAAATTAATGAACGATTTTGGAAAATTTAAATATTTTTCGTACATTTTTAACACTAAAATCTGGTAAAAATTAATGCAATAAACCAGTGGTGGCTAACCTTTTTGTGCCACAGCACACCTTGTGAATTATTATTATTATTATTTATTAATATTTTATTCACATAATTAAAACGTGAATAATTCATGGTCAAAACCGCACGCGGAAAACGGCTCTAAACAATAGTATTTTTACCAAAAAAATAACAAATACTTAAATAAGCCTCAAATTATCATCTTAAACTTCTGAATCCTCCTTAACATCCGCATCCACACTTATCAACATATATCTAATTAAACTCCATAATTTTTTTCATTCTAGATGAAGACTTTAACACTTTTAGCAATTGCACTTTGTATCTGTGCCATTGAATGCGAGGATAAGACAAAAGGAAGATTTTTGTCTAATCCAGTTCCATCAAAATGTTCATCACGTAAGTTCATTGGTTTTTTAACTAGCAATCCCCTCAACCCCATAGAACAATAACTCTGTTTTAACATTTTTTGAAGATCATAACTATTTGCTAAACAAATTAACACCAGAAAAAAAATCTTCTTACGCAATTCAATCACTTTCAATTTCACAATGTCACTATATTCTCCATCATCATGTATTCATAATATTATTAAATAGTTTTACAAAGTAAACTGTTTACCAACTAGATGGTGTTAATTTAATTATATTTGAAAAAAAATAGATAAATGTTAAATGGTAATTATTCAGTCATTTGGCATAGATTTCTTGGAAATGATAGATGTTTTGATGGATTGTAAATAATTTTAAGTTGTTAGGCAGATTTTTGGGTGTTTTTTTTGAGAATTTTTAAAAAAATTTACTAAGGGGCCGTTCACAAAGTACGTTACGCAAAAAATAACGCAAAGTACGTTCCTCCCCCTAAAAAGCGAACGTACTAAGTGAACGGCCCCTGATGACTGTAAAATTTTTATAGGAGGTCCTCGATTTGAACAGTTGTTTTATTCCAAAATATTGGAAATCAAATCGAATTCATTCAAATTGAATCTTTTCACATCAAGGACCCCCTGTATTTATAAATCCAACCAAAATTTTCATTATCTTCATTTTTAGGACCCAAAATATTCACATTCAAGGGCCACAATTACTTCTACAGCGGTCAAATCCCAGAATACCAAAATCAACGTGTCGATTGGTTAGCTGCTAGAAACATTTGCCGTGAATACTGCATGGATGCTGTGTCATTAGAAACTCAAGAAGAGAATGACTTAATCATTAAATTAGTCGAGTCAAATGACGTTCCTTACATTTGGACATCTGGAAGATTGTGCGATTTTGATGGTAAGTTTTAGCTTATAATTCAATCCAAAATTCTAACAAAAAAATAAATTTCAGGCTGCGAAGGACGCACAGACCTTCTGCCACTCAACATTAATGGCTGGTTTTGGTCAGCAGATCGCATTAAAATTCCAGCAACAAACCAAAAACCAGCTAACTGGGCATACAACCCATTTTCACAAACAGGACACAAAAAGGAACCACAACCAGACAATGCTGAATATGACATCAATAAGACACCGGAGTCATGCTTAGCTATGCTTAATAATGTTTATAATGATGGAATTGGATGGGTAAGTTGATGAAATTGTGCTTTAAAAATAAAGAATTTTAATCTATTTGTGTGAATTTCCAGCATGACGTTGCCTGCTATCATGAAAAGCCATTCGTTTGTGAGGACAGTGATGAATTACTGAAATATGTAGCTCTAAAAAATCCAGGCATTAAATTGTAAAATGGCTTACTAAATGGTGGAAATAAAGGCTGTAAGACTCAATTTGCTGTTTCCAAAGGACAAAAGTTTTAAAGAATATTTTGTAAATCTCAATTATAATTAATCTACTAACATTAAGTGTTCAGCTCATGTTGTTTGCTATTAAGGATTTAAAATTATGTAAAAAAAACTTTCAACTGTTTTTTTAGAAAATAAAATAAAAATTGAATGATGGAAAAATTTTTAATAAAAAAAAAAGTTTTTTTGGCACCTTAGAGTTGGATGAAAAACTTAAATATTTAAAAAACTTGAAGGCGAGAATTTGTTGAAGCTGTTTCACTTTTCACGCGGAACTCTATCAGTTGTTCAGGGAAGCTGATATCGTGAAGCGAATCAAGGTCAACAGACTGCGGTGGGCTGGTCATGTCATCAGGAGACCTGAAGAAGCTCCAATTAATAAAGTCTTTCATCATCATCATCATAACTTTGCAGATCTATAAGATCCATAGTTTCGCAAATGCGATGCTCAGCTGATGATTTTAACGAGTAAGGGTTCGCTACACCACTGTACTCAGTCTTAAGTCTAAAGTCTTTAAGTCTCATTTTGTAGATGGAAAGAGATTGCACGGACGGCCAAAGAACTCCTGGAAGGAAGCTGTTGATAGAGATAGCATTGCATTTGGTATAGGAAATTGGCAGAAAGTAGCCAGTGACAGAGCCGCGTTTAGACGCCAACTAAGGGAGGCTATGGATCACAATTGATCTGTAAAGCCAGCGATGTATGTATGTATGTTTCACTTTTCAACTCGTTTCATTGATCATTGTTTTTTTGGATGCAACATTGGAAACTGAGTCAGTTAGTATCAAATTTTGTAAACATAAACAATCTTTAAATTGTAGGTGTAAATTCAAAATCCTTCAAAAAATAGTAATAACAAATTGATTTTGTGAATAAATGTGAAAATCTTTAATCTAAAACAAAATCAATTCAAATAAAATTCATTATATATTAAAATCATCAATTTAAATTCGTAAAAATTAATAAAAATTCGAAGTCATTCAACTCAAATTATTGCCTCAAGGTTGATTCTGCTGAAAACAATGGAAAGTCTACCTGATCATTTGTTGGTTGAGATTTTTGAATATTTAGATGCAAAAAATATCAAAAAAGTGGAAAAAGTTTGTGAAAGGTAAGGTTCGAGATTAAACAATTAAAATTTTAAAAATTCATTGCTGAAGTGGAAAAACCAGTTAGCAGAGCTTTAAAGCTTTTTCTTACGACTTTTTTTTTTATTCTCAGATGGAAGCAAATAATCATAACATCATCGAGAATTATGAGAAAATTTACAATTCTATCATACGAGATACGAAATGATGGATTATCATTTGATGGTAATCAAGGCATGAAAGAAGATAGAAATCAACAAATTAATGATCAATTTGATAAATTGAAGGAGGAAGTAAAGCAGCATTCTTATAGAAATATTGTCATTATTTTCTCTGAACCAGTTTTGATTCCTAGAGATAAATACTTGGACATTGTAGAAAATTATTTTACTAGGATTGAAAAAATTAAGATTGTTGGTGCTGATAATTTTTTGATGTTAAAGACTTTAAGGTAAGTTTGTGAGATGAAAAATGAGTTTGACTTTGGGGATGCACTTAGTAAGCTGCGAATTTTTTTGCAATGGTTCGAGAAACATAAAAAAAGAAAATTGCATTTAAAATTTGCTTACAAAAAAATCATTTTTTCCAACAGCTTCACATCATCAACATTATCAGAGCTGAAATTCCAGCCTCTTAATGACGACAACTTTGAAGAATGTAAACCAATTTCAATGCCAAAATTGAAATCAATTGAAATTAGCAAATCTACAAAAATTCTTAGTTACATTCAAGCACCAAACTTGAAAAAACTTGTGTTGCAAAACTGTAAAAATGAAGACGAAAATCTTGAAAATTTTCTTCAAAAATCCAAAAACCTAAAAAGATTGGAAATTCAAACTGAGTTTTGTATAAATTTGACAAGTTTTTTCTTTAATTTGGAGTATTTTGAAGTAATGGACATAAGGAATCCAAACTTTTTAACCTTATTCAAAAATTTTACAAATGCAAACCAAAAAAGTCTTAAAGTCCTAAAAATCACACAAAGGACTTTCGACAGTAAAGAAATTTTGGCATTTGTTATCGAAAATTTAAGGTTAGAAACTTTGGAGTGCTTTGGGCGTCTCGAAATTCATCAAAACACAGAAATTTTGGACATGATAGAAGAAAATTTTTCGATTAAAAATCTCAATATTGGATATAGTGCTTTTAATCGTAATTCAATTGTCCACCTCGACAACATGGAAATGGAACTAAAAATCATCAAAAAATGCACAAAACTTGAAAGTTTAAAGATTGATTATTTAAATGGAAAGTTTGAGAATTTTTTGAAGGAAATTCAGAGATGTAATTTCAGGAATTTGGAAGTAAAATTTGGAAATTCTGTTGAACCAACTTCAGTTAAATACGAGAAACTTGAAGACCTGACAGTTGCTAGAATTGGATTCGAGACAGAAATCAGAAGTCTTGTCAACTTTACTGCTGGATTTCCCAACATTAAGAAACTTACCTTCGAGCACCTAACAATCAATAACTATGCTGATTATTTCAATCAAATCTTTAAGACATGCAACAAATTAGAAGAAATTGAGATCAAAAGGTTGACAGGAAAAGTTGATGATTTATTTGATTCATTTTCATCTGAGTTTTGTAAGATAAAATCGTTGAAAATTGGAGCTCCAAAGATATCAGAAGCTAGAAAGCTGGAAGATAAATTTAAGGATGAAAAGTATAAAGTTGAAATATATTCAAATTCTAATATGAAAAAGGTCGATTGGGACAAGTTTTATAATTCTTATGATTTGTGTATTTATGATGATGATGATTACTAAAGATTGAATAAAAAAATTAGAATTTTTACTTTATTTTGTATATTTCTTTACTTTATTTTGTATATATCAGAGGCTTAGTCAAAAAATTTTTTGAGGAGAGGGTTTTGAATTTTTTGTATGGGAAGAAAAATTTAGGGGAAAGAAGGGTGAAGTTGGGATTTTTTTTTCTCAAAATTCCAAAAATTAGTAAATTGAAGAATTTTTTCGAAATATTGAGGTCTTAAAACCCCAAAAAACCGCTCCTAGCACCGCTCCCTCCTGGTATATATGTCAGGGACTTAGCTAAGTTGTTCAAAGGTGTTTGCACTTTCTTTGAGGAGGAATATCTTCAATTTCTCTTAAGATGTATGGCTTTTGGATAGACATTTGAATCATTTTCTGCGAAATGGGGCCATTCACTTATGATGTCCGTCAAAAACTTGAATTTTTAGACCCTCTCCCCACGCAAGGGGAGACTGATCAAATTGATTTTTCATCTTTTTAGCGCATTTTTGAAAACTTGTTTTATTTATTAATTTATATATATTAATATATATATAAATATATATTTTTATTAATTATACATTATTATTTATTAAATTTAGAATATAATTATGTACAAAGTTAAGATACATGTTGAGCTGTAATGTTTAGGGTGTCAGACACTTTAATGGTCTTCATTATCCTAAATTTGCTTTAATTGATTCATTTTGCTTTCAAAGATGATTGTTTAGTCGGTGTTTTACGATGCAAGTCGAACGATGAAGTTTGCTTGCAACTTTCTGACGTAATCTTCGATGATTGGTGATTTTTCATCATTTAAGATCAATTTTGATCATTTTTTGGTCATTTTGATCGGATTCACACCCTGGCTCAACCCCCTCCCTAGCACAAAATCTTTAAACAAAAAAATTCTATAGTTTAAAACTTTCACACAGCTTCTAACCCCCTCTTTCCTCAAAAATTGAAAGTCGTAAGTGAACGAACCCAAACTGAATTTTGTAAAACCACTATTATTTTTTTTTTATACGAAAATAAATTTTATTATTTTGTAAATTTTACAAAAATTGCAGAAAATGATACCTTCAAGTTCTACATTATTTGAAAAAGTCATTTCTTGCTACCACAAACTCGCATTACTTGGCACCAAAAAACTTCTTAACATCCTCTGAGAAAACATTTAAGTCGTCATCATAATCCTTGACATATCTAAGGTTGCACATCTTAATGTTTCCTGGTTCACCCATAACTTTACAAAACATGCAGCTGGAGTAAGCAACTTGAGAATTTGTAGCCTCAATTGTTCTGTTTGTGTTGCAGTTGGTCACTAATTCTTTGAAATCTTTATCTTTATTGATTTCCCCATCGACGCATTTTTCAAAAGTTTTATTGACTGAATTTTCATTCCTTATTCTATCAACAATGCAAGCATCAACACCTTTAATTTTGTCGAGAGTTATTGGATGATTTTCAACCTTAACACATTTTTCGAAGTTATTTGAGATGTTTTGGAATTTTGTGTCTCTCAATGCAACACATCCGTTGAACTTTTTGAGCAATTCATCTTTTTCAGAGATTTTTTTCTTCACACATTCCTCAAAATTATTTAATCTTTCAACTCCTTTTTCAAAATTCTCTCGATCACAAGTGTCGAATCTCTTCTTGCTTGTCTGTTGATCCATAATATTACACGACGTACACATGAGTGAATTTCTTCTCAAGTCAACAAATGTAAGATTTACAAATCGAGTAAAATTCTCCTTAAAATACACCAAATTGTTCTCATTCAGCGAGATTTTCTCAATTTTGAGATTATTTTTGAAGAAGTTGTCCTCAATTCTCTGAATTTGATTCATGTCGACGTGAAATTCTCTCAGATTTGTCAGCTTATAGAGGGTCTGGGGTTGTAGGTAATTGATTTGATTTCCATGTAAAAACAAAACTTCTAAATTTGTCAGATTCTGGAATGTATTTTGTGGAAAATTTTCAATATGGTTGCCACCTAAATTGAGGACTTTTAAGCTTGTCATTCCCTTGAAATCCTCATTTTTGATGTATTTCAACTTCGATCCAACAACCTCAAACTTTTCCAAATTCTTCACCTTTTCGCCAATCTTTTGTGGCAAATTTTCCGTCATAAAGAACGCCTTAATCTCCAAAACCTTAATCTGCTCCAATTTTACATCCTTATTGAGGTCAAGGCCTTGAACTTCCGTCAATATTGAGGAATTTAAGCTACTTGTTATGTTACAAACGACACCGCATCCACTGTTATCAGACGAACATGATGCGGATGATGAAACTTGACACTCTAATGTTGTGTTTACATACGAACACTTGATTATGTTGAGTGTGGTCGCGATAAGAGCGATTATAATTAATGTCCGTATTTTTTTAATCATCACTGGATGAGATTTGGAGGAAGACTGAGTGAATTTTGAGAATTGTTGTGAATTATGTATTAGAATGTTTTTTTGGGTGATTTCGCAATTTTGAGATGATTTTTTTAAAAAAATATGAGAGAAAAGGTCGTAAATTCTGAGATGAAATAGCATTTTTTCTAAATAAAGTTGTTCATGAAGTTCAAAACACTTAGGGAGGGGGGAGGGGTTTAGGATTGTATTTTGGTTCATTCTAAAATTTATTTAAATTAACCCTTATGACTATCAAACTATCAAAAAATCTTAATTATTATTAAGTTTATCTTATTTTGCTACACAAGCCACCCTAACTACACTCCAGAGGCGTAGCCAGGGGGGGTTTCGGGGGTCAAACCCCCCCCCCCCCCTATTTTCGCGAAATTTATACTAGATATTGTTGAATTTTTCAGATCCCAACCAAAAAAAAAAAACGTCGAAAAGAAGCAAAAACCCCCCTCAAAAAAATTCCTGGCTACGCCCCTGCTACACTCATATCTCTAATTCACCTCATATCCAATTATGTTAACCAATAAAAATCGTGAAAAATGACATAATTCAAAGAAACTTTTAATTTTAATTCCTTTTCAGTCAGCAACGTGAAAAAAAAAATAAATAATTTTAATGTTCTAGTTAAGGCCTCGCTTCTAAATGTTATCCAACTCACGACTTTTTAAATTAGATTTTATTATATTTTTATTTTTGTCTCTAGTCGGCAAATATATAAATGCAACAGACCTTACCGTCCTTCTGTGTAGTTTTAGAAATCATCAACTGCCCAACACGACTACTGGCTGCTCAAAAGAAACGGGGAAAAAAATGAAAATTTTCCATTTAATTTTAATTTTAGTTTTTAGTGTAAAATATTTAGACGCGGGGTCACCAGGATTTTATCCATCCGTAGATCTGCCACCATCGCAAGACATGCGAGCCATTGAAGATCCAATTGTTAAGCCAGAAGAAGGAGAAGTTAAGTCTGTGTATGAAGCATTGACTGTTGGTGATATAGATGAAGTTATCAAAAGAGCTGAAGAAATTAGAGAACATGTTGAAAATAATGTAGAAGCACGGTTGAAATTGGAACAAGTTGCACACGATATTTTTGATAATATGAATGAAAATTGCTAAGAGGATGTAAATTTGAAGAATTTAGAAGAATACTTTGGTGAAATAATTTTGAATTTTTGCATGCTTGTGATTCTGAAATGTTAATAAAGTGAAATATTAATTTAAGTATAGAAAATTAGCTTTTAAATTTGAAAGTTTTAAATTTTATGAATAGGTTCGTTATAGGCTTTCTCGAAATCCCGATCCCGATTGATTTTCGGGATCGGGATCGGGATCGGGATTCCCCGGGAAATCCCGGGATTTCCCGAAAGATATTTTTGAAAAATTTATATTGATTTTATATCAAATTTTAATATTTGAATGAAGGTAATTAATTTTTAAAAGTTTTTATTTTTTTGGACAACATATTTCTGATACAATTTTGTTGCAATTGGTCATTAATAGTTCAATAAACTACAAAATTGAAAAATTAGTAAAATTATTTCTAGAGTTTCATTTTGATGTATGTTTTAGAAAGTATCATTAATTTATACAATTCTATAATACATCACAGATTATTATATAAAGTCTTTAAAATAATATTTTTTTAAATTAAGGTTTAATTTTAAAATCAATTTTCGATTATTTTAACCATGATAAAACTTTTTTCTAAGTATCAAAAATATTTTTTTTAAAAAAAATATAGATTTTTACGAATTTTGGTTGATTTTCCAAATTTTTTAAAATTTCAACAAAATGAAGTATCAAATGACACTAAATTTTAATAAAATTTAAAGTGAATATTTCTTTAAATACTCAGTTCAAAAAAAAAAAAATGTAAAATTTTTTTTGAAAAAAAGGCCAAAAAAAATATTTTACTATGCAAATGGTTAAAATCGGGATTTTCAATCCCGATCCCGAAATTTTTCGGGATCCCGGGATTTTTCGGGATCGGGATTTCCCGGGATTTCCCGATCCCGATCCCGATAGCGAGAAAGCCTAGTTCGTTATTTTTTGACATTTGTTTATTTAAACGGTACAACTGCTATTGGCGCCACAAAAATTAATGAAAATTTTCTTTACAATTCGATTCTAAAATTAAATTTTAAGGTGCGATTAGCTGTATACTCAATAATAATAATAAACAAATAGGGTTCGAATATAGCGAATAATGCAAATTTCAGCACGAAAACGTAGTCCAATGTCCAACAAAAAGTGTGAGCTGCCATGACTAGCTGGAGGCACTGCAATCCCTATCAAAGACGAGCCATATACTGCATATCCAAAAAAATAATAAAAAAAATTTTTAAAAAAAAAATTAAATTCATGCTTAAAACTTAAATTGAAAATTCCTTGGTACCGAATAAAGTCATTAACCTATTTAAAATCTTTTAATACATTTTCTATCAAGAGTTTTAATTCTAAATCAAATCATAAATATTATAAAAATACTATATCACGACTTATTTTCTTTATTTTATAACCTCTAATTAAGTTTAATTTATTGCTTTTTAATGAAAAGTAATTAAGTTAAAGTTTCAAATGCAACTTTATTCAATGTTGTTGTAGGAAAGTTTTAAGTATAAGCACAGAGCCAGGGTGTGAAACTGATCAAATTGATCAAAAATGATCAAAAATGATAAAAAAAATGATCAAAAATGATCAAAAAAGATCAAAAATTAACAAAAATGATCAAAAATGATCAAAAATCAATTTGATCAGTTCCACACCCTTGGCACAGAGAAGAGTTCACGAATAAGCATGATATTAAGGACGATAAAACGTTATGTTGTGGGGAAAGTATAAATTTGAGGAGGAAAAACAAACATTTAATGCAATTTTTTTGGTTAGTATATTTCAAAATATAAAACAATAAATATTAGCAACCAGGGGGGATATGGTGGTTGGGATTTTGGGGTTAAACCCCCAAAGTTTTGGGATCAACCCCCTATTTTTGCGAGGTTTACACTAGATATTATTGAACTTTTTAGATCCGAATCAGAAAAACTTTTAAAAGTACCAAAAAATTAATGACCCCCCTCCCTCTCTTTTCTAAAAAAAATCCTGACTATACTTCTGTTAACAACAAAGAAAACATTATAAAGCAAAATGAGTTTATTGGTTGTATAAATTTATTCTCAAAATTCTATGAGAGAATATGCTCTCTCTAGAACTCTTCAGCGTCGACCTGCAGTGTCGGTTGTTGTTAATTATATTTATTAAGGTCCATCAGCTTATTGCTATTTAAAGACCGTAGCCTATTCCATTTAAATATTTTACAATGACCATAATGAAGATAATTAAGAAGAAGAAGATTATTAAATTTTACAATATTATTTAAGAAAGCAGTCTAAAAAGAAAAATTATTCAATTTGCACAATATCCAGTAAAGTCGAGTTATATAAGTTACTATTCCGATTATGAAGAACTCCAAAAGGCATCAAACATTTGATGAAAACCTCATTTCCACGATTAATGGCCACACACAAAATGCAGTGTCGGTTGCATGCATGGAATATTCATTCCGTATACACAAAATTCTAAATTTCAATATTTATTTAAATTACTTAAGGAGCCATTCTCTTGTGTTGTTAGTCAGTCAAAAACTTTGATTTTTAGACACCACTCCCTTCTTCTGTCACAAAATCTCAATAAAATTATAAATGACTCGGTGGATGATAAATGGTCAGTGTATTTCATTAATTCTTATTGCAAAAATCTGTGGTCAATGCTAAAATTTTGCTTTCTTGTCTTTCTTAATGGTATTGTGAATAATGAAAAATAAAAAAATTCTATTGTTTAAAATTGTCACACAGCCCAAGGGTGTGGAACTGATCAAATTAATTTTTGATCATTTTTGATAATTTCTGATCATTTTTGATTACTTTTGATCAATTTGATCAGTTCCGCACCTTGAACACAGCCTCAGACTCCCATCCTTCCTAAAAATCGGATATCATAAGTGAACGACCTCTAATATTTACTAAAAATATTTTTAAAAATAACAAAAGAACACAAATTTTCCAAAATATTGACCCCCACTGAGATCATGTGAGAAATCAAAAAAAATGTTCTCTAAAAATAATCATTTTCACTTTCTTTTCCTACATTTTCTCATTCTTCACATCGCCGAGAAAATATCTTTGTCAAAAAGATAAGAAGAAGCAACAAATAATTCAGCAAAACATTTTTTAAAAATATATCGTTCAGTCTAGAGATAGCATGTCTGCTGATAAGTTGGCATCATTAAATTCCTCAGCAAAAAAAAATTAAAAAAAATGTGAATTTAAAAATTATTTAAAATTTGGGAAAATTACCATCAACTAGGAACTTGGATGGGTTCTTGACAGTATCAGGTAAATATCGAAATAATAAATGATTATAAAATAATCTCAAAAATGATGACAAAATACAATGTTGTTCCTGAAAAATGCAATTTCATGATAGCAGTAACTCGCACTGATTTTCTTAAATTTTTTCTATTATTATATTTTAAAAACATTACGAAATTAAGAAAAAAATCAAAAATTTTTTGTTTCCTAAAAATTACAGGATGGACAGCTTAAAAAATGTCGCTAACTGAAGATGCTAGAAGAAAATGGATCATTCAGGCAAGGGGCGAAGTCAGGATTTTTTTTAGGGGGGATTTTCGCTACTTTTAACGTTTTTTGGTTCGGATCTGAAAAATTCAATAATATCTAGTGAAAACCTCGCGAAAATATGGGGGTTTTGACCCCCCCCCCTGGCTACGCCCCTGATTCGAAAAAACATTCGAATTGCAAGTTATCCTAGCAATGGACAAAATTACTACCAAATGGATGAATACTCTTTTCTTCCATATTCCAGATGAAAATTAAGCCAGTAATAAAATTGATGCAAAATTAAAATCGTGATCTATTGCGATTTTTTTCGACATCAATGGAGATGGATGGAGATCGATTGATAAAAAATATTAGTCGAATGATTGAACCCTTTAAGGCTGACTATTAAGTTCTTGCTGTAAGCCAACAAAATTTATTGGGATTGAAATTTATTAAAGAAAAATTCAAAAATGTGAAGAAAAAAAAATATTTCGATTAATTATTGCCAACTATTCAGTTTCAAATGTAGTTTTGATGATTTGAAAATAATAAATTTATTATTTATCGTAATTTTTGACTAGTTTTCTTTTGCTTAGAAAAATGGAAAAAGAATTTCATGTATTTTTATAATTGAACTAAAAACAGCGATAATACAAAAAAACGCACATCGCGTCGTTAAACATGCTTTCATTTGTTGTGTTTTCTGCTATAAATAGTTATTATTTCAGTAGCATTTCTTGGCAAGAGTCTACATGTTTATCTTGTCTAATGACAATTTTCATGTCGCGTTTGTCTACAACATCATTGCATAGTAAAAAGAAGAAAACAAATGAACGCTTTTGCCGAAGAACGTGATATAAAAAACGGTCGTTTTGAATTTGAAAATTGTTGACCGATTATTAAAAACCACAAAGTTAAAAATTTTTGTTTACTAAGTAAAATATAATTCTTCATGCTTCAATATTATTCATTTAACATTTTAAATTATTATTGTAGTAAATTTAAAGCATGACAAAATGAATTTTACTGAATAAACGAAAATTTTTAACTTTGTGTTTTGCAAAAATCGGTCAACAATTTTCAAATTCAAAACGACCGTTTTTTTATATCACGTTCTTCGGCAAAAGCGTTCAAATTTCAAATGAAGTGAATGTTCTCCTTGTATGATTTAAGTTCAATTTTGATTTATTTTGAATGTTTATTTAATTTATTATTTTAGGAATATTCTAATTTGAGCTTTAATTATAACTTAATCAATAGTGGAATATAATATAAAATTTTTAACACAGGACCAGTTCAATTTATTTCTTTAAAAATATTTTTTAGTTCAAAAACACTTGACTGCAAAATTTGTTTGTTTGTTTATTAAAATTTGTCTTTCTGTTAAGCAAATAGTCTGGTTTTTAATGCTTACTATGAGGATGTTGTTTCTTTTTTAGCAAATTTTTAATTTTATTTTTCATTTTTTGAGGATTCTTTTTATTTCTCTTAAAGTCAAGGGTGTGGAACTGATCATATTGATTTTTTATCATTTTTGATCTTTTTTGATAATTTTTAATCATTTTTTTAAATCATTTTTTGACCATTTTTGATCATTTTTGATCAATTTGATCAGTTCCACACTCTAGCTTAAAGTTTCATAAAAATGGATTATAGAGATCTCTTTACTTTTTCAGTAATTTAGATTTTAACTACTTCATAAAATAAATAAATCATGATAATTTAAAAAAAAAACTAACTTAAATTTCCCTTTAAAGGCTTTTTACTAATTATTCAGCCCAAAAATTCGGGTTTTTCACCCACCCCCTCTCCTCTGTAACGTTTTTATCAAAAAAAAAACTTGTGAACCATAGCAAACTCTCGAACCCTTTCCTCTCCCCTCAGAACGTTCCGTAATAAGTGAACGGCACCATCCTAGGGTTTCCAAAATTCTTATTTTCGGGAATTTTTTGCAAGGACGCGGAACTGATCAAATTCATTTTTGACCATTTTTGATCATTTTTGATCAATTTGATCAGTTTCACACCCTGGATTTTTTGTTCCCGTTACTAGGAATATTCCCGTTTTCCGGAATTTTTTATTTCCGGGAATATTCCCGTTCCCCAGAACAAAAAATTCCCGAAAACGGGAATTCTAGAGATACTACCCCATCCACATCAACTGAACAAAAACAAACAAATTTGCAGTCATAACTTTTGACTAATTTTTAAAAACTATGTAGTTTTTCATCAATGATTGCTTATATATTCGAATGCGACACCACAAGCCACGATATTATGAAATAGAATAAAAACATTGGATAAACTGCTAATCCTTTTCTGTTTTCTGGTTGACTGTCTCCCATGAACTTCATTGAAGCTAAAAAAGAAAGAAAAATTTTGGTTTATGTTTTTTTTGTAGGTTTTTGGTGCAACTATTTGAATAATCTTCAAAATAATTCAAATCACTCAAATCACACTTACCATAAGTAGCCCACAAAAATCCACCAGCAGTCACAATCATTCTTATAATAAAATAAAAGTACGAATGTCCAAAAATAAGAATAATTCGACACACAAGTAAGGCAATAGCCAATGGTGTCAAACAATATCCCAGCACACAGACAGACTGAAAAAATGAAATTTGTCCTCCAAGTAATTTAGAGTTCAGCGTCACAACCATTGCACCAATCCAGACAATCACAAAGACTTCAGCAAATTCAGGACCACCATCGTTGACATTTATGTCATCAGTCGATGAGCCTTGAAGGATTGTGGCCATAAATGTGCAGAGAACAAGTGGACCCCAAAGATCCCATTCTTTAAGTAAACTATTCTTATCGGTTGGATATAGGACGTGTTTGAACTTTTGACCGACAGCTCGAACGTCTCGAAGCTACAAAAAATAGACATTTTTATTGGAACTGCCACCTCATCTGAATATTTTATTACTTACGAATGTCTCTTTGATTGGTTCGTCTAGGGAACTGAAATCTGCTGAACCTGGCTGCTTCTTACTTGATGATGTGTTGGATGGAACTGTCAGGCTACCGGCAAGGTCTGATGACTCTAAGTCTTCAAAAATCTAAAAGAGATTTTTATAAAATTCAGGATTTTTGAAGATTTTTTTGACTTACGTCAAGTTTTGCTTCCTCCATGGCCATTTTGTTATGAATCTTTTAAATACTCTACTTAATACTATTGAATTAACTAAGAATAAATATGAAATTATTAAAAAATTCTTTAATTTTACTTCTGTTTTTGTTATCAGTTTGTATACGCAAGAAATAAAATTTTTGTAGACTGAACGGAGAGTTCAAAAGTATTTTAGCCGTTATGAAATTCTTGTTAAGAAAAGATTGTAATATAGCATGTTAAAATAATCAATCATAAATTAATTATCAAAATAGCTAAGATGAACGTCTGTTTGTCCTATTTATCTCTGAAAAGCACATTGTTAAAAATTATTATTTAAATTAGTCAAAAATTAAATTAAAAGTAAAAATAATAATAATGCTTCTTTTTATTCATTGATTTAAAGTTTGAAGTACATTTGCTTAATTTTAACACCAACCTAATTGGTTTTAATTTAAATTCAATTTGACAAAAGTAAAAAGAGAACTAATGATAAAAACAGAGTTGGTAAAACGCCAGGCGTCGGACGCCAAATTTTTTTTTTTTTGGCGTCCGACGATTTAGACGCTGGGCGTCCGGCGTCCAAAAAAATTTTTATTTTTATTTCTTTAAATAATTTTTTCGCTTTTCTGAGGGGTTTTTCATCCCAACTAAGAAAATCAATGCGAAAAATCGCTTTTCTGAGGAGTTTTTAAGAGAAAAAAAAAAACAAATTTTTTTGGACGCTGGGCGGTCCAAATCGTCGGACACTTTTGGCGTCAGACGCCAAATCGGACGATTCCAACTCTGAATAAAAATACTTTGAATTTTAATTTTATTTTAACAAGCAATTATTCAACTAAGTTTTAAATATTTCATTTAAAATTCTTGAAGTTTTGGTTTTTTTCTCATCTACATAAATAACATTGTTAACAATCATTTATGAATACAGCCATGAAAGCCAATAAAACAAAAACTGTTATTAACAAATATATAAAATAACGTCCAATAAAATATATTCTTGAAGAAATTAGTAGCTAAATTTTTACTAATTTTAATTTGAAAAAAAAAATACATATTTCCAGTATAAATGATTGTGCAAACTTATAAATTTGTTAAGGCTCAGACACTCATCAGTAAATTGTAAAAATTGTACAATTTTTTCCAATTTTTTCAGTAAAAAATTGTGAAAATTGTACAATTTTTACAATTTTGCAATTTTTTTCATACAAAATTTGTAAAATTGTACAATTTTTTACAATTTTTACAATTTTTAAAAATTGGAAAATTGGAAAAAATTATACAATTTTACAATTTTCTGATGAGTGTCTGAGCCTTGAAATTTGTCGTTAAATGTCTATGTTCATCTGAATGTGGATCTGATCAAATTGATCAAAAATCTATTTGATCAATTACACCACCTAGAAAATCATCAAAAAACTCAAAGTAGTAAAATATATAACAATTACTTATTAACTCTAATCTTATATTCTCTGAAAATTTTCTCAATCCATGACAACATTTTTTCTCCATCATATAAATATGCTGATACATATTGATATAAACTTCCATATTCCGGATATTTTGACTTTAAGAACTTTACTTGATCTTCATAACTCAAGACTTTTTTCATTTCATTCCATGCAATTTCAGCAATTTCTGCTGAATAACTTACAACAACGAAAAATAGAAAATTTCTTTTATCCAAATCCACTTGGGTTAATAAATCATAAATTTCCTGTTTTTCTAAATATTCATGGATATATTGCCAAGCAAATTGATAATCACTTACATTCTCATTGCCTCTATAAAGTGCGACACGCAACACGTTTTCATCATGACGATATTTTACTACTTTAATCTTTAACAAATTTTTCCTAATTTGATCTCGAGACATTAAGGATTTTAAGTCATTGAACACTAGTTCGAGAATTTGTGAATTTGAATTTCCAAAAATTGTCTGAAAATTTTCATTGACTTCAATAAATTCAGTAAACATGTCAGGAGTTGAAAAAATTGTTTTGAAAAAATTCCACCAAATTTGAAAAATTTCAAAATTTTTCTTTTCATTGCTCAACAAATTTTGCAGGACATTTGAGTCAACTTTCATTAACTCTTGCAGTTGTGCTTGTGTGAAATTCTCTTGAAGAGTTTTGACCAAAAATTCAACAACTTTTTGGTTCTTATTTTTAAATATTGCAGAAAAAAGACTTTCATAATATTCAAGTTTTCTAACTAAAATATTCTTAAGTTCATCACGATCTGAAAATGTCGACAATATCAGCTTCCACAGAACCTCATGAATTTCCAACTCATCAACCTTAGACGCTGCTTCTAATGTATTATTATTGTAATACCATTTCATAACAAATTCTTTAAAACTTTCCGGCAAATTTTGAATTTTATAAAAATTTTCAACTTCCGTCCAGACAACTTTAACCAAATCTTTATTTTTATACTCTATGCATTCACATATTATGTGAGTATCATTTTCCAATGCTTGAATTAAAATATTTTCAGCTTCCTTAATGAGTTGATTCCAAACAAATTGAAAAATTTCAACAGAAATTGTTGCTGTATTGCAAAGAGCTCTTGAGAATAATCTATTAGCGAAATCCTTAAGATCAGCTAAAGTTATGTATTTTCTATAAATATTCCATAATAATTGATGTTTGTCAATGCTTTCTGATCGATTTTCAAGGAATGAATCATAGCCAGTTGACTTTAGAATTTTACAAATTTCAGTTTTAGTTAAAAATTTATCAAAATTTTTCATCGTAAGCTCAATAATGCGAAGGTTTTCAATCTGGAAGAGTTTTTGTAAAAAATAATAAATTGATCTTAAATTCGTTGATTCGTTGTGATCATAAGGTTCATTATTGTCCTGATCATACTTTCCATAATCACTATACTGACTGTATACTGAATGATCATCATCATTATCACTGCTAGAACTTTCACTATCACTCTCGACTTTCTCTGCAGCTTTTTCAATTTTTTCCTTCTTTTTCCACAAAACTAAATACCTAAGCTCATCTTTCTGCTTAAATGTATCCCATAAAATATCCCAAAGTGCTTCATGGAATTCAATTTTCTCACAACTCAATATTGACTCGAGCATATGCAAAATATCTTCATACCAGTCATAATAACCATTTTCATTTGCAATAGTCAAAGTAAATATTGACTTTAGAGATCCTTCAAGAATATTGGTTACTTTATTCCACACAATTTTGAGCAACTCAATGTCATGCTGTTCAACACAAATGTGTAAAATATTTCTGCGATGATTACTCAGCTTATAATTAACAAATCGTTTGTTAACTAGCTCAGCTAACATTTGGCATCCTTCCACTTTACCTTCTAAGACAAGGAGCTTACTAGCTTCATCCCAGATGAAGCTAAAAACATCAGCAGTACTTCCAGCAGCTTGAAAAATCAAATTCTCACATGTGATACTATCTTGAGTTATTAAATCCTTAACTTCAGCAGAGCTCAGATAATTTTGACACATTGTCCACAACATTTGAACAATTTCTACATTTTTTGTGTCAAGAACAGCAACAGCCAGCAAATTATTATTATTTGAGCATTTGACTGTCAATAATTCATGAACTTGAGGTGCACTGAAGCTATCTTGAACTATTTTGAGAATGAATTTGATAATTTCATGGTTTTTGTTGCTCATGATGCTGTGCATGAAGATGGAACCATGGACACTTCTCTTTGTCATCAGTTGAACTAAATCTTGTCGATTTTCATACTTTTTTAGGATAAATTCCCAACAAATTTCATGAATCTCAAAATTCTCACAATTTGCAAGGACATAAAAGTCATAAGCACAGCTGAATAGTTCACTATTGCTGATTTCAAGCTTAAGAGTTTCTGGATTGTCCAACAGCCTCAAAGCTTTTGTTCTCAACCATTTAAGTTTGATGATTTCCTGAACCGTGTCGTTGTTTTTGTTCCTATATTCATTCCAATTTCTGGCCAAATCATCACACTTTTCAATGCATTCAGTTACTTCAGAGGAATTGATTTCATGCTGAATGATGAAGGCTTTGACAGTTGTCCATAGTTCTTGGACTAATTCTTCATTATAATATGAATGATAATAAATATGAAAAATGAAATTATTGCCACCAAAATCAAGATTTTTAAGAATCTCCAGAACTTCGGATGTGTTTAAATATTCACAAATTAGATTCCAGACACTTGAGAATAATTTTATGTCATAAATGCTGTAGAATATGTTTTGATTAAGAACGTTTATATTTGATAGCAGAGACTTGATTTTGTCATTTGTTGTGAGGATTTTCAGCTCATTAATAATGAAGTGAAATATTTCATGTACGCTGTTCCTCAAAGCAGCATTCAATATACAACTCAAATTGTCATCCACTCTGCAAATATAAGCCACAAAACTCTCATTGTTCTTACAAAATTTTCTCATTAAATTCCAAACTGATTCAAAAATTTCAATATTTTTTGAAAGTTCCGCTGCTCTGTAAAGGACATTACCTCCTGAATAAGGCTTGTGTTCTAAAATTCCTGCAAATTCCTCATAGTTAAAAATAACCTGCAATCTTTCAAACGTAAATTCAATAATTTTTGCATCATCTGAATGTCCAACTTGATTACCAATAAAATAATCCGTAAATGATGTGTTCTCGAAATTTATGAAGCTTAACAGTTCCTCTTTGTTAAAGGTTTTTGTCGCAAGATTCCAAAAAGCTTCATGAATTTTAATGTCATTAGAATGTGCGACTGATTGCAGAACTGTCTGATGTGATGAAGCTCCATTTGTGATTAGTTCCTTGAACCTGCGATGACTTTCATTATATTTGAAGAATTCTTCACTTTCTATCCATAAAGCTATAAAAACATCAGCATCTCCTCGTTTTACTGCATCGATTAAGATACTTGTGCAATTCCACTTCTTCTTGATTATCATCATATCCATAATTCGTCTAACATTCAAAAATCCTCTCAGAATTTTAAAGAATTTTTGAATTTTTAATGCGTCAACTTTTTTGGACCAGCAAAAATTAAAGAATATGTTTGGATGTCTAGCATGACGAGACCCTTTGAAACTTTTGATGACGTAATTAGCATCAATTTTCTTTTTAACAGCCATAATGAATCTTCCATAATGTTCAATGTCCTCGCAAGACTCCAATATTGTTGTGAATAATTTTTTCTCTTTTATTAAAGTTTGTAAACATTTTGAATTTAAAAATTTAACCAAAAAGTCAAGTAAAATTTGTGGACTTAAAGGAATTTCAGATTTTTTAATTGTTATAAAAATTGCATCAATATTGCTGACTAAAATGCTTTTGACGATCTTATAACGTCTTCTATTCAGGAACATGATTAGAAACTGTTGTAAACTTTCTACATTTTCAGTAAATATGAAGGAAATGTTTGTAAATTCATCGATGCTTGCAGTAATGCTTTTAATAGTTTTATCGCTTAATTTCAGTTCTGAACCATCATTTAAGCCTTGATTCAAGAACATTCTGATGCATTTATACCTTCTAGTTGTAAGAATTTTCATCAAAAATTGAATAAACCAGTTTGGAACTTCTTCTTGCTTCAAAGTCTTCAAAATAAATTCAGCAACAAAAAAGTCACAATAAGTTGAATGCAAAAAGACAAAATTTTCACCAATTTTGGTCACTAAACCACCTGCAAGGATGTCTTTATCAGACCAAAATTCAGAATTTTCAAAATCAGCATCACAAAAGTCAACATAATTTGGAAAATAACTTTTCATTGCCATGAATTCGTGGAAGGTCCAAAAATCAAGATTTTCGCTTTGTGCTTCAGAAGATTGCAAAACTGACCACTTTTTGTGGAGATTTTGTGCAAATTTTCTAAAAATTGTCAATTCTGTTGAACAATTTTCGTCATTTTTCGAGATTTCTGCAATCATTTTGCACAGTTGTGGCATTCCAACAGGACTAAACTTCAAATCTGGATTTAAATCAGCAAAATTTTCCACAACAAAATCTTCAAACTTGTATTTAAATTCAAGTTTAAGAACCTTCTCGATATCAACTTCAATCGGCTCAGATGTTGCAATCCACAACTGACTTCCTTCATTCGAGTCAAAGTCTTTTAATTGCTTCAAAATAAAGTCAATGGAACTTGGTGTCAGCTGATCTAAGCCATCCAAAAAGATAAAAACTTTTCCTAAATCGTACATTTTTTTGAAGATTTTAACCTCAAATTGAGTTTTGGACTTTAAGATTGTCTCAGCAAAGAATTCTGGAAAGTCATTATCTTTTCTTTGTATCATAAAGTCTTTGAATTGCTCTGAGAAAAGTCTTAAGTCAACAAAGCTAAGCCAGTTTGTTGGATCCTGCATGCTTAACATATGTGCAAAATTTTTCATCGCTAATGTCTTGCCACTTCCAGGTTTATCTGAAATTATGACAAATTTCTTATCTTGAACATCCTTGAGCAGTTCTTCCTTAGAAATAGACTCGACATGGCTTGCTGATTGGCAGTTATACGAGCATTTGTAGTTGTCGTATTTGTCCAGATTTTCTTTGATAAACTTTCTTTCCTTTAAGTCAAACTTGATATTTTCTTCAACTTTCAGCTCTGCATTGATGTGTACGTCTGATCCTTCAATCATCAATCCTAAAAGCTGATCATCAACAACATTTGTAAAGTTTCTAACAACTTCTTCATCTTCTGGATTGAATTTATCTTTCAGGATGTCAAAAAATGAAAGTTCAGAATTATTTTGAAAATTTATTTTCATTTTCAACAAAAACTTTTGACTGTCGAGTGTTAAGTCATTCCAGCCATAATTTACCTCTGCTTTTGTGGGGACTAATCCTAATTCTGTCAATTGTTGAGTCAGTTCCTGACACTGATTCTCATCAGACATAATGAAAGTAAATTTTGATGTTTTGCATGCAAAAATATTTTTCAGATTTTCATCAATTTTCCCACAAAAATTCACAAAGACATTCAAGTTCTGATCTTTAGCCAATAAATCATGTAATTCCTGACTTTTAAGGCTCTCAGATGAGACAAAAATATTTTTGGAATCAAATAAATTTCCATGATCAATTTTCAGACATTTTTGGATGTTCAAAAGCAAAAGTTTTGGAAAATTTGTTTGAATTATGGAAAAATTATTTTCTGTCAATAACTTGACATCCTTCAACTCTGACAATTCTAATTCTAGACCCAAAATGCTTGGCAAAATATCCGCAGTTCTGTTAAATTTTCTTACATTTTCTCGGAATTTTAAATTCAAATTTTTCATTTCAGGCAAAATAAAATTTTCAAAATAATCAAAAAGAATCTTAAACTTAACTTCAAACCTAGTTAGTTCCTCTTTTTCGTCATCAAATTGAACAAGAATCTGGATAGCAGTTGCAATTAGATCCATTTGAATTGTGTCTGGTGTTGATGTCTGGATTACTGATGCAATGATTTTTTCATATTTATTTGTAGCATCTGATGTCAAGTTGGAGATTGATTCGATGATTTTATTGAAGTTTTGAGCAGCTGTGATGTCATTCTTGTAGTATGGAAAGGACACGTTCTCATATGTCAAATAGATTGCATAACGACAAAGTTCTCGAGTCAAGATTCCTTTAACTTCCTGCTCAGTTCTTGTCGACGATAATTTGGTGCCAATTTTGATTTCTCCTGTTAATGACAATACTGATGATGGTGAGATAAAGTAGGAGGAATTATCGACCTAAAAGTGAAAGGAAAATTTAAAAAAAATTGCAATTAAAGTTTTAATAAATCAGATAGTCATCCGAAAAAGTCTTGTTATTGAGAAGAATATTGTAAAAATGGCTCCATAGTCAACAAAAAAATTAAAAATTCCACCACACTGTAAACCAAGGGTGCGGAACTGATCAAATTCATTTTTGATCATTTTGATCTTTTTTGATCAATTTGATCAGTTCCACACCCTGACTGTAAACATTTTTTGAGCTATCAAATTTTTTGTCTTTTGAAAATATTTTAAATTCTATTGCATATTTAATTAAAAATAAACTTAAAATTAGTCAATTTTACTTAATTTTTGTTGAGTCAACAATGGATAGCTCATGTTCATGCGACGATCAAGTGAAACTTGATATTATAGTACTACTAACAAGCACGATTTATATATTTATGTCCAAAGCTGATATCAACTCACCTGTTCAGATTCTAAGTCGAAAATAATGTTCAGATTCTCACATTGATTAACAACATTGAGGAATTCCTTGCAATATTTGACTTTACTGATGTCTTCGAGCCATTTTTGGGTTTTTTGGTGAAATTCAATTTCTTGTGATTTCGAGATGTTTTTATTGTGGATGATTGTTTTAAAGTTGACCATTTTTAATTGCAAAAACTAAAAATATTTTGGAAAATAAAATATTAAGAAATATTTTTGCTATTTTTCAATTTTACAATTATAATACTTACGTCTTATCTTCGGGCTTATAAATTACAAAAGATTTTGAAATTTTCAATACTACTAAAAGTATTATTATTATCAAATGTATTGTTTCTTAAAATTGTAACATAATTAAGATTTAGAATAAATTTCTCGATTTATTAACATTTAATGAAATCCTTGATTTAAATTCACTATTATGAGAAATAATGTGCAATGTAAAAGTGCCGGTTGACAGTGAAAATAAAATAAACCGCAAATGATTAAAAACCTGACTTTAGTCAACAAAAATCCTAACACAAATGAAAACATTAGTCACGAAAATGCAATCACAGCTGAAAGAGAGAAAAAAATAGAGCGCGAGAGTAAAAATTAAATTTGTTTTTTTTTCGATCGGAGAAGTCAACGAAATTTGAGAGTTTTAAGTATTTTTATTAAGCTTAACTGAAGGAGTTTTTGATTTAATAAATGTTTGATTTTTTTTTATTTATTTGATTCGAAATTATATTTTAGTTCAAAACTGTATAAAAGATTATTTCACTTACTATTTTTGGTAAATAACTTCTGTTGTAGGTTCAAATGGAATAAATCAAGTGTTATAAATAAGTTGAATCCTCCTACCCTCGTTTTTTAAAATATTTTGCTTACTATGCTGAAAAATAAAATTTTAAAATATTGAAAATTTTTTAAAGAAGCTTAGAATGTATAAATAATACATTTTTATTGCACAAAATAAATTTTACAATTTTTAAAACTTCTGTGAACTAAAAATTAAATTTTTATACCTAGGATAATTTCTTTTTAATATTTTTGCAATCCTAATCAATAAAATATAAAAAAAACCTAAGCATTGTTACACAACAATATAACTAAAAATAATTTTTTAAATATAATTTTTCCAAGATAGGACCCAGGTGTGGAACTGATCAAATTGATTAAAAATTATCAAAAATGATCAAAAAAATGATCAAAAAGATCAAAAATCAATTTGATCAGTTCCACACCCTTGGATAGGACAACGGTACCTCATTTTTCGATATTAAAAAGCGCCTCTTAGAAAATTGTTTGTTTACAATTTTTTGGGGAAAATTAAGTTAATCAATTTTTGCTTCATTTTATATTTTTGATTACTGTAAACGGTTAAAAAACAGTTATTGTTGACCAATTAATCATTTAATACCAATTAATAACATCAAAACTTATTAAAAAGTCAAAAAAATGATTAGTTTTTAAAATTCGAAATCTTAGAACAATATTTCTGAACACACAAAAATGGTGAAAAATTCAAAATTTCTGAAAAAATAACGGAAAAAGTTTTCATTGTCCTATGTTGGTAATTTTTAAAACAATTTTCAATAATTTTTGTTGAATAACAAGCTTGTAAAACAAAATTTTAATTCTCCATTCCAAACCCTGTTTATATTATTTTAAGGTTTATTAGTTGACTTATTAATTCTTATCTTATATTCCCTACAAGTTTTCTCAAACCACGACTCAATTTCATCTCGATCATACACATAATATGAAAATAAATTACCATACACAGAATGTTTTGATTTTAAAAATTTAATTTGATCTTCACGGCTTAAAGCTTTTCTCACTTCATTCCAAGTAATTTCAAGTATTTCTCTTCGAAAACTTGTGACAATGAAAAATAAGAAATTTCTTTTATTTCCATCGAGTTGTGCTAAAAGATTGTAAATTTCTTGCCTTTCTAAGTACTCGTGGATATATTGCCATGCAAATTGATAATCACTTCCACATTCATTGCCTCTGTAAAGTGCAATATGTAAAATATTCTGAATATTTTCAATTTTATCATGATCAATAGTTTTCTTAACTTTTAATAAATTTTTCCTAATTTGATCTCGAGTCATTAAGAATTTCAAGTCATTGAAGAATAATTCGAGAGTTTCTGAGTTTGCATGTCCAAAAATTGTGTGAAAATTGTCATTGATTTCGATAAATTCAACAAATTTATCGGAAGTTGGAAAAATTATTTTGATAAATTGCCACCAAATTTTAAAAATTTCAAACTTATTTTCCTCAAGATTCATTAAATTTTGAAAGATTTTTAGATCAGCTTTCATTAGTTCTTGAAGCTGCGATTGTGTGAAATTCTCCTGCATAGTTTTGACTAAAAATTCAACAACTTTTACGTTTTTGCATCCAAATATTTCAGCAATTAAACTTCCTTCATTTTCAAGACATCTGACTAAAATATTTTTTAGCTCTTCATGATCTGAAAATGTCGACAATATAAGCTTCCACAAAGTTTCATGAATTTCCACATCATCGACTTTAGCAGCAACATTAAAAATATTATCAAAGTAATTCCATTTCATGACATATTCCTTAAAGCTTTCTGGCAAATTTTGGATTTTATAAAAATTCTCAACTTCCGTCCAGACAACTTTAAGTAAATCTTTGTCTTTGTGCTCTACGCAGGCACTTATTATGTTTGATTCTGCTTCCAATGCTGGAATCAATGAACTTTCAGCTTCTTTTTTAACTTCATTCCACACGAATTTGAAGATTTCAACAGAAATTGTTGCTGATTTGCAAAGAGCTTTTGAGAAGAATTTATGTGCGAAATTCTTAAGATCAGCTACAGTTAAGTACTTTCGATAAATATCCCAAAGCAATTGATGCTTGTCAATGCTATCAGACTCATTTTCTAAGAATGAATCATATTCTGTTGATATTAAAATCTTCATAATTTCATTTTTTGTTAAAATTTTCTCAAGATTTTCCATCGTCAACTTGATCACTTCCAGATTCTTATTTTTGAAGCCTTCAATCAAAAAATACAAAATACTCGTTTTATTGGTAAATTCATTGCCATCGTAAGGCTCATCATTATTCTCAATTCTCTTACAAATGCGTTGGCATTGACTGTTTTCACTGTAAACTGACTGTACGTCGTCTTCGTCACTTCCAGAAGTTTCTTCCTCATCCTCAATTTTTTCATCAGGTTTGTCCTTTTTATACAAAATTAAAGACCTCAATTCGTCATCTTCATTAAAAGTTTCCCAAAAAAGCTCCCAAAGTGCTTCATGAAACTCAATTTTTTCACTTTTTAAAGCCTTTTCAAGGATGTTCTGAATGTCATTGTACCAATCGTAATATTTATTTTCATTCCACTCACATAGCTTTACAATTGGTCTTAAAGACCCACCGAGGATGGTTTTGACTTCATTCCATACAACTTTTAGTAATTCTTCGTCATGTTGCTCAACACAGACATGTAGAATGGTATCACGACTGTAATTTCTTTGCATTGTTAATTTGATTATTTTTTCACATTTTTCTTCATTTTCTGGGTTGAGAAGCTTGGTTAGTTCCTTTAATATAAGGGTAAAAATTTCAGCTGAACTTCCTGCTGCATGCCATAAATTACTGAACGTATAGTCACCAGTTTGTGTTAATAAATCAATTAGTTCAGAAGATGTGAAACTCTTTTCATACATTTGCCATAAAATGTTGACAATTTCAATACTTTTTGAATCTTTTCCAGCAGAAGCTAGGAGGTTGAGGTTATCTGAAGTCTTGACAGTCAAAATCGTGCGAATTTGAGTTTTATCAAGAATATCTTGAAGAATTTTGAGGATAAATTTGATAATTTCATGGTTTTTGTTGCTCATGATGCTGTGCATGAAGATGGAACCATGGACACTTCTCTTTGTCATCAGCTTGACTAAATCTTGACGATTTTCATACTTTTTGAGAATAAATTCCCAACAAATTTCATGAATCTCAAAATCCTCGCAATTTGCAAGTACATAAAAGTCATAAGCACTGCTGAATAGTTCACTATTGCTGATATCAATCTTAAGAGTTTCTAAATTGTCCAACAATCTCAAAGTTTTGGTTCTTAACCATTTGAATTCCAAAATTTTCAAGCAATTTTCATGAAATCGATGCTCTTCGAAATTGTCAACTATTTTACTACAGTTTTCAATATTGTCAAGCACATCTGCGGACATAATTTCATTACTATTGATGAATAATTTCACTTCCTTCCACATTTCATCACAAATAATTTTATCAAAAAACCATTCATAACGAAAAGTTCTTAATATGAAGTTAGTGTCGCTATTGTCTCGGTTTTGTATAATTTCTAAAATTCCAGATGAGTTGAGGTATTCAGAGATCAAGTTCCATGCTGTGCTGAATATTTTTACTCCATAAATATTATAGAAAATGTTTTGCTTGTTATTGTCAACGACTGATGCAAGGGATTTGATATCATCTGTGGTCATGCTGATCTTTAACTGGTGAATTATGAATTCTAATGTCTCAAGTCTTGAACTTTGTGTTGCAGCACTTAAAATATTGCTACCATTGCTGTCAATTTCGCTTATCAGTTCCAAAAACTTCTCATCCGATTTGCAAAAATTTTTCATAAAATTCCAAACTGATTTTAGAATTTCAATATTTTGAGAAGCTTCTGTAGCCTTTTTAAGCAAATTACCTCCTGACGTGGTCTTGGATTCAATAATATTATGGAACTGCTCAGTATTAAATATTTTTTGTAATTTTTCAAAAGTGAATTCAATGAATTTTGGACTGTCTGGATACGACATTTGAGCACCCAAAAAGTAATCCGTAAATGACGTGTCTTTTGTCTTAATGAAATTCATCAGTTCCTCGTGTCCAAAAGTATTGACTGCAAGATCCCAAAAGTAATCATGAAGCTCAATATTATTGACATATCCAATTGTCTGCAAAACACTTCGATGCTGTTCAACTCCATGCATGATTAATTCCTTAAACTTTCGATGACTTTCATTGGATTTGTAAAAATCTTCAATTTCTGTCCATAAAACTTTAAAAGCTGCTGGATCTATTCGAACAGATTCACTGAAGATACTTTTTGAGTTCCACCTGCTTTTCGTCTTCATCAGTTCCATAATTCGTCTTACATTCATGAATCCTTTGAGAATTTTGAAGAATTTTTGAATTTTCTGTTTATCAACATTTTTGGACCAGCAAAATGTGAAGAATATGTTTGGATGTTTAGATCGACGATGTCCTTTGAAATTTTGAACGGCAAAGGCAGAACCAACTTTTTGCTTGATTGCATTTGCAAAACTTCCAAAATGATCAATGTCATCGCACGAATCAACAATTTTAAAGAACATTTTCTTTTCTTTTATTAAACTTTCTAAACATTTCGAATTTAGAAATTTGACCAGAAAGTCAAGCAAATTTTGAATATTTATCGAATTTTCAGAATTCTTTACAGTTGCGAAAATTGCATCAATATTGCTGACTAAAATGCTTTTGACGATTTTATAACGTCTTCTATTCAGGAACATGATTAGGAACTGTTGTAAACTTTCCACATTTTCAGTAAATATGAAGGAAATGTTTGTAAATTCATCGATGCTTGCAGTAATGCTTTTAATGGTTTTGTCGCTTAGTTTTAGTTCTGAACCGTCATTTAAGCCTTGATTCAAGAACATTCTGATGCATTTATACCTTCTAGTTGTAAGAATTTTCATCAAAAATTGAATAAACCAGCTTGGAACTTCTTCTTGCTTCAAAATCTTCAAAATAAATTCAGCAACAAAAAAGTCGCAGTAAGTTGAATGCAAAAAGACAAAATTTTCACCAATTTTGGTCGTTAAACCACCTGCAAGGATGTCTTCATCAGACCAAAATTCAAAATTTTCAAAATCAGCATCACAAAAGTCAACATAATTTGGAAATGAACTTTTCATTGCCATAAATTGGTGGAGCGTCCAAAAATCAAGTTTTTTGTTTTGTGCTTCAGAAGATTGCAAAACTGACCACTTTTTGTGGATATTTTGTGCAAAATTTCTAAAAATTGTCAATTCTGTTGAACAACTGTCGTCATTTTTTGAGATTTCTGCAATCATTTTGCATAATTGTGGCAATCCAATCGACATTTGCTTATTAGCATGTTTCTCGTTCCACAAATCTTTTGCGATTTGCTTCAACGACTCAAAGTTCTCTTTTTTATTGACGTCTTTACCTCCATGAACATTTAAAGCACCATTTCCAACCACATTCTGCATCAAATTTTCTGCAATCAACTCCACACAAATATCCTCTGAAAACTCCTCAAACCTAAACTTAACATCATATTCAAGAACCTTTTGTAAATCAAATTCCATGGATTCACATGTTGCAATCCACAACTGACTTCCTTCATTCGAGTCAAAGTCTTTCAACTGTTTTAAAAGAAAATCAGTACAGCTTGGTGTCAGCTCATCCAGTCCATCCAAGAAGATGAAAACTTTTCCTAAATCGTACATTTTTTTGAAGACTTTAACTTCAAATTGCGTTTTGGACCTTAAAATGGTCTCAGCAAAGAAAGATGGGAAGTCAGGGTCACGTCTTCTGAGCATTTGATCCTTAAACTGCTCAGAATATTGCTTCAAGTCTATGTAAGTTATCCAGTCGGTTGGATGCTCTTTCCTAAATTCTTTAACAAAATTTTTAAATTCAAATGTTTTTCCACTTCCAGGTTTGTCTGAAATTATGACAAACTTTTCATCTTGAATGTCCTTAAGTAGCTCGCATTTTGTTATGTTCTTGTAGAAAAATTTTGGTTTAAAGTCAGGTGGTGACAAATGCTCATTATCCTTTTTTAATTCAATCTTGACAAAGCTTCCTTCTTTTAAGTCAAACTTGATATTTTTCTCAACTTTCAGCTCTGCATTAATGCGTATGTCTGATCCCTCAATCATCAATCCCAATAGCTGATCATCAACAACATTTGTAAAGTTTCTAACAACTTCTTCATCTTCTGGATTGAATTTATCTTTCAGGATGTCAAAAAATGAAAATTCAGAATTATTTTGAAAATTTATTTTCATTTTCAACAAAAATTTTTTACTGTCGAGTGTTAAGTCATTCCAGCTGTAATTTACTTCTGCTTTTGATGGAACTAATCCTGATTCTGTCAATTGTTGAGTCAGTTCCTGACACTGATTCTTATCAGACACAATAAAAGTAAACTTTGATGTTTTGCATGCAAAAAAATTCTTCAGATTTTCGTCAATTTTCCCACAAAAATTCACAAAGACATTCAAGTTCTGATCTTGAGCCAATAAATCATGCAATTCCTGACTTTTAAGGCTCTCAGATGAGACAAAAATATTTTTGAAATCAAATAAACTTCCATGATCAATTTTCAAACATTTTTGGATGTTCAAAAGCAAAAGTTTTGGAAAATTTGTTTGAATTATGGAAAAATTATTTTCAGTCAATGACTTGACATCCTTCAACTCTGACAATTCTAATTCTAGACCCAAAACGCTTGGCAAAACATCCGCAGTTCTGTTAAATTTCCTTACATTTTCTCGGAATTTCAAATTCAAATTTTTCATTTCAGGCAAAATAAAATTTTCAAAATAATCAAAAAGAATCTTAAACTTAACTTCAAACCTAGTTACTTCCTCTTTTTCGTCATCAAATTGAACAAGAATCTGGATAGCAGTTGCAATTAGATCTGTTAGAATTGTGTCTGGAGATGATGTCTGGATTACTGATGCAATGATTTTGTCGTGCTTACTTGTAGCATTTGATGTCAAGTTGGAGATTGATTCGATGATTTTATTGTAGTTTTGAGCAGCTGTGATGTCATTCTTGTAGTATGGAAAGGACACGTTCTCATATGTCAAATAGATTGCATAACGACAAAGTTCTCGAGCGAAGATTCCTTTAACTTCCTGCTCAGTTCTTGTCGATGACAACTTGGCGCCAATTGTGATGTTTCTTTCATCAGGTTGTAGTTCAGATAATGGATGTTTGTTGATCTAAATGTGACACAAAATAATGAAATTGCTGTTTTGTACTTTCGACTAGGCTTTCTCGAAATCCCGGTTTTGGAAAATTTCCGGGACAGGGACCAAAATTAAAACTTAAATATCTTGAGCATTAATGAAAGATTTTCAATTTTTTTGTGTTTAAATGATTATAATCTTAATACTAAACAAAATAAATTCAAAATTTTTTTCAAAAAACTTAAATCGTTCACAATACAACAGTTTTAATTTTTTGATTTTGGTCCCGAAAAACCCGGGACCGGGAAATCGAGAAAGCCTACTTTCGACTTGTCTTTTTTCATACCTGATCAGATTCGAGGTCGAAAATAATTTTCAAATTTTCACATTGACTAACAACATTGAGCAGTTCTTTGCAATATTTAACTTTATTGATGTCTTCGAGCCATTTTTGAATTTTTTGTTGATGCTCTGTTTCTTGTTCCTTTGAGACAGAGTTGCTAATGATGGTCTTTAGGTTCAACATTTAAATGACTGCAAAATTTGAAGATTTAAGTGAGAATATGTGGTTGAATTTACTGTTCAAATTAAGAAAAAAACTATGTATATTAAAAATGAACGCTTTCAAAGAAGAACGTGACATTGAAAATCGTTCATTTCAAATTTGAAAATTGTTGACCGATTTTTGCAAAACACATGCAAAAAAATTTTCTTTTTAGAGAAACAATTCTTATATTATACTTAAGTATTGTTAAAATATCAATTTAAAATGTTAAATGAACAATATCAAAGCATGATAAGATGAATTTATCTGCATTAACAAAAATTTTTAGGTATGTGTTATGCAAAAATCGGTCAACAATTTTCAAATTTAAAATGACCGGTTTTCAATATCACGTTCTTCTCTGAAAGCGTTCAAATTTCACATCACTTATTTTTCAACTCATGTGATTTATTTTTTTCATTTCAATTTTATATGGGGTCGTTCATAAATGACGTCCGAAATTAACGGTCATTTTTCAAATAAGAACAATAGAATTCTAAGAATTCCTATTGTTTTCGACCTCAACCCACCCTACCTCCTTCATCCTTGGACGTCATTTATGAACGATCTTTAATCTACTTACATTATTTTTATCTTTAAGTCACAAATTCCAATTTTTTTTCGATTACTGCACAAAATCAATGTATTCTGTTCAATTTTTTTATTTGATTGTTTTTAATGATTGCAGTTGTTATGAAATTATTCCAATTTTGACAGAATTTTAAATGTTTTTAATTAAATTTCATCGACATTTAATAATGTTATTAATTAAAGTTCACTTTTTTAAAAAATTATGAAAATAATTAATGTTGTCGACATCAAAAATTAAATAAAAGACAAAATTAAAAATATTCCGATTTTTATAAACACCAAATTCTCACAAATGAACGATTAGTCATAAAAAGTCCACAAAAACAACGATTTTTAGAGAGAAAAAATGAGCGTAAGACTTAATTTGAGCTGAGCATGAATAAAATAACTTGAGAGCGTGACTGACAAAGAAAATAAGGAGAGTGAGAGGAAAATGTGCTTATGAAAAATGTCAAATTTTATTTAATTTTCAATTTATTCCTAATCCCAAAATACAACTTAAGAACATAATTTTACATAATTGAGCACCAACTTCGCGTTTCCTCAACTTTAGCCTCCACAACTTCTTCCTTCTTTTCTGTCTCATCCTCCATCTTCTTCTTAATTTCAATATCAAACACAACTGGTGGATTATTGGGAAGATAATTAATATCACAAGTTGTTGCATTAATAAAGACAGTCCGTCCATCAGCCATAACACCATACGCATCATGAATATGTCCAAATATTGAGTATCTTGGCTTTACACGTTTCTGAATTGTCGATAAAAGTTCAGCACATCCAGCATGATCACCTTTGGCTGTTTTATCATTAAATCCTAATGGCGGTGAATGTGTGATCAAAATGTCTGTGTCTGTTGGAATTAAATTCCATTTATTAAGCAGCTCTTGGCCTCTTTTTAATCCAAATGCCCATGGTCCAAATTCTGGTTGCCATGGTGATCCCCAAAATTTTATTCCATAAAGTTCAACGCCACTGTCCTCAAGGTATGTACAATTTGTCAAATATTCTCTCATTTTTGGTGCTGCAGCTGCACTATCGGGATCACCAGATTGTCCTAGGAATGGAATTTTATTGATTAAGCCACTATTGTGCTTCGTTCTGCCAATTTTATTTGGTGCCATGATTTCTCTGAATGATGGGTCGAAGTAGAGTTCGTGATTGCCAGCAATGACTAGTTTGTGTTTGTGTGGAAGTCGTCCTATCCAGTCGTTAAATGCGAGGACTTCATCGAGTTTACCGCCAGCTGGAATAAGAGAATATGGGAAATTTTTAGTATAAATTAGGCTTTCTCGAAATCCCGGTTTTGGAAAATTTCCGGGACCGGGACCAAAATTAAAACTTAAATATCTTGAGCATTAATGAAAGATTTTCAATTATTTGTGTTTAAATGATTATAATCTTAATTCTAAACAAATTAAATTTAAAATTTTTTTCAAAAACTTAAATCGTTCACAATACAACAGTTTTAATTTTTTGATTTTGGTCCCGAAAACCCCGGGACCGGGAAATCGAGAAAGCCTAGTATAGATTGATTTGAAAAATGAAATTTTTAAAATATTCAAATATTTTAAATACGTTACATTTTTTTAATTTTTTTTAATTTTTTTTTTTAAATTATTATAAAAAATAGCTCAAGTTTACCTGTAAAGTCACCAGCATGGATGAAAATGTCACCATCAGGTATCTCAAATTTAAAGTAGTGATTTAGTGAATGTGTGTCACTCATGCAAACAACTCGAACCCTAAAAAAGATAAATTTATATTATCAACAATTTGGACCATTCAGTCATGAAGATTTCCTAGATTAATAATTTTTCTAATGCATGAAAAGCTTCATGTCCCCAGTCGTCTAACAAAACTAGGCTTTCCCGATTTCCCGGTCCCGACACATTTTCGGGACCGGGAAATTTCCAGAATGTCAGTTAATTTCATTTCAAACCAAAAAGAAATGTTATTTATGCACATAACTAAAGAAAAATATTGTAAAAAATTTTGAAAATGAAAAAATAGGAAAAAAATTTAAAATTGTATGTAAATCTTAAGTCCCGGTCCCGGTCCCGTAAAAAATTCGGGAATTTCCGGTCCCGGTCCCGGCATCGGGAAAGCCTAAACAAAACCAACCATCAACTCACTTTTTAGGATCCAAATTCTCCATCCTCGGTGACTTATAATTAATTTTAATAACTCTTGTTGTTTTTGAAATTTCTTCCCATGCTTGTGTTGGTGTTGCTGTCAATGGATGAACTTCGATCTTAATTTCTTCATTCATCATTAATACTGACTTATTTGTTACGTAAAGCACATAAATTTATTATACATAGAATTTATGAATGTGCTACTAAAATGCTTAAAGTTTCACTTTTTCGATGACCTTTTAGTTGGTCTTGGATTTATGACCAACTTGTTGACTGGATTTAAATTTTTCTTTCTTATTGGAATTTTCGTAAGCTTGAAATACTGCTTGTGAACAATGCTTCAATACAATGACTAGCTTTGTTGATTTTATTCACAATTTTCTATATTTTCAGTCTTTGTTTATAATAAAAAATCCTAAAAATAATTTTTGCACAATTTTTCACATCCAACTGCAATTTTTAATGCCTCACAAAAAATAGTTTCATGATTTTCGCACTTTGAATTTTATTAGTCGTAAAATGATGCAGATTGAAATATTTCAAGTGTTTGGATGACGTGCGAATAACCACTTTATATGAAAATTTGCCAAAAAGTTCAAAATCAGCTGTCGAAGAAAAACAAACAAAAACATGAGAAATAAAAAAGTTTTTTGGGTGGAGTTGAGTGGATGGAAAGTTTTCTGATGGAATTTTTTTAGTCAATTTGAAATTTTTGTGACAGTTATGAGAAAGTTTTGTCGTACGATAAAATTTTTTAAATTAAATTTTTTAAAAAAATCGAAATTTATAAAACTTGAGTGTTCATAATTTTTTTAATTGACAATTTTAAAAATTCTAATTGGATATTCACGAAAAAGTAAAATTTAATCTAATTTTTGCAACATTATACTAAAATTTTGCAATAATTTTACGTATTTGCCAAAGCTCAGACACTCACTAGAAAATTGTAAAAATTGTACTATTTTTTCCAAATTTTTCAGCATTTTCAGCAATTGTACAATTTTTGCAATTTTGCAATTTTTTCCATACAAAAATTGTAAAATTGTACAATTTTTTTCAATTTTCCAATTTTTAAAAATTGTAAAAATTGCAAAAAATTCCAATTTTTAAAAATTGGAAAATTGAAAAAAATTGTACAATTTTACAATTTTCTGATGAGTGTCTGAGCCTTGGTATTTGCTCATTTTCGCACTTTTTTACACACTTTTTATTCATTTTTCAATTTTATTTTTCTCAATTTTTACTCTTTCAATTTCTCAATTCATTATTCCTTAAAACACCTAAACTACACTAAATTTCAAATCAGTTATCAATCAACTCTTAAACATGAAATACTTTTTAATTTTTACTGCCTTAGTCTTATCACTAACAGCTGTGACATGTGATGGTTGGTTGCATTTTAATTACAATTTAAGATTTTAATTCTAATCTTTCAAAATTTCTTCTAAAAAATCCAGAACAATGCGGATCAGATGCCTCATGGGATGCTACAAGTGCCTGCAAATATCGCTGCACACCCGATGGTGTTGTTATTGATTGCACAAAACCTGGATGTCGATGCTACAATTTTGAACAATATTTCAATCTTGACACACAATCATGTTCAGATATCAACTGTGAGAATCAAAATTGTGTTGGACGCCAGAATGAAGCATTTTTCAGCTGTGAATCGTCATCACGAGACATTTGTGGATGTTTTGAAGGAACATTAGATGATTGTAGGCAAGGTTGTATGTGCAAGGATGGATTTTGTAGACAAAATGGAGTTTGTGTTCCAAGAAATTGTAATTGAGGGTTTTTTTTGAAATTATCAATCATTAAATTAAGTTTTAATTGAATTTTTGAATAAATTGAAAATGATTTTTTTGTCATGTTTGTTATTTAATGCTATCTAATTGAGCCTTAATCTTCAATCTTATGCAAAGCGAAGCTTTGCTGACCCGATGAAGAACTTTGGAAACGGTGTGAATATGCACATGAAGTGTGATCCGCTTCATTACAAGTTTTTATTAATTTTTTGACACTAGTAGTCACATTCTCTTACTCAATTGCTCATGAGAATCAAACCTAGTAAATTTGCTCAAAATAAGTCTTTATAAATAAACTAATTCTCAAAATTCATTCAAATCAATCGTTAAATTCTCGTGAGTTAGTTCCAAATCAACTTAGCACCATGAATCAAGCATTTGTTATTGCTGTTTGTTTCTTATCAGCCTCATTAGTCTCAGCCGACGGTAAAAATAATTTATTTATTTTTATTCCGAAAATTCAATAAATTTATTGAAAATTACCTAAAAAAATGTATTTTACTAGTCTTTCCCGATTTCCCAGTCCCGATCAAGGGTGTGGAACTGATCAAATTGATTTTTGATCATTTTTGATTTTTTTTTTGATCTTTTTTGATCATTTTTGATCATTTTTTTTATCATTTTTGTTCAATTTGATCAGTTCTACACCCTGAAAAAATTCTCCAAAATTTTCAAAAATCCCGAAAATCCACAAATTTCCCAAAAGTTGCTCCTTAAACCCTCCAGCCAATGTCAAGGGTGTGGAACTGATCAAATTGATTTTTGATCACTTTTGATCATTTTTGATAATTTTTGGTCAATTTGATCAGTTCCACACCCTGGGTCCCGACACATTTTCGGGACTCGGGACGGGACAGAGAAATTCGCGGGAAATTCCGGTCCCAGCCCCAGCATCGAGAAAGCCTACATTTTACCACTAAAATTCCAGATAAATGCGGACCAGATGCAACTTGGATCACAACCCGTAATACCTGTCAATTCCAATGCACTCCAGATGGAGTCAACTTTGACTGCAGTAGTCATGGCTGTCAATGTGAAAACTATGAACATTATTACAATATCGACACAAAGTCATGTTCGGAAGTCAAATGTGACAACATGAATTGTGCTGGACGTCAGAATGAGCAGTACTTTTCAGGATGTGAATCAGGTTCACGAGATAGATGTGGATGTTCGAGAAAGATGACATATGACTGCAGTCGTGGTTGCATGTGTAAGAATGGATTCTGTAGAAAAGATGGAGTTTGTGTGCCAAGAGATTGTCAGCATCCTTTTTATAGTTAAATTCTTTTTTTATGATTTTTATAATTTTTTTGTTTTAAAATGTTAAAATTTTGTGAATAAAAATGATTTTAAAATTTAAACTTACTCAATTTTAAGAATTTTTTATTTTTCATATCTTCTTCAATACAAATTTATCATGACCTAGATGGTGTATTTTTGATGCCGTCGTCTGAATTTATGCAAGGGTGCGGAACTGATCAAATTCATTTTTGATCATTTTTGATCTTTTTTGATCATTTTTGATCTATTTTTGATGCTGTCGTCCTATTTTTGAACTGAATTTATGCTTAATTTACTAAGCCATGTCCTGACCTTAGCAATTTTCTCAATCTTACCTCCTCAAAATTATTCACTTCTCAAGAATTTTATTTCCTCAGAACTATGACTAAGTATACAAAAAAATACTCAAAAGTGGATCCCCAAAAAAAAAATTCCATTCAAAACAAACAAAATCAAATTCTCAGTAAAAATATTTTGAAGAAAAACAAAAGACATCTCAAAATGATTGTATATAAGTCACGCTCATCTTCCTTTACCTCAAACACTCAAGTTTCAAGTCTCTCAAAGCAATCAGCTTAAGCTGAAAAAATAAATTAGAAAAAAAAAATAATTTTTGTAAATTAGTTTAAAATCAATTGATCAACATGAAGCACGTTTTTGTCTTTGCTGTCTGTGCCTTATCATTTGCTATTGTGTCATGTGACGGTAAGTCACTATTTTTAGATTTTTTGACCTTTTAATCGGATTTTTAAATCAATAATCCAGAACAATGCGGACCAACTGCTCTATGGGAGCCAATTGGAAACACCTGCAAATATCGCTGCACACCAGATGGTGTTGAACTTGATTGCAGTAAACCAGGATGTCAATGCATCAATTTTGATCATTACTACAACTTAGACACAAAATCATGCTCAGAAGTTAATTGTGAAAATAAAAATTGTGTTGGACGTGCCAATGAACTTTTCTTTACTGGATGTCAGTCAGGATCAAGGGAAAGTTGCGATAGATTTGGTATTGCAACTGGAGATTGCAGACAAGGCTGCATGTGCAAGGATAATTATTGTAGAAAGAATGGAAAATGTGTTCCACGTCGTCATGCTCGTCATTAGGAATTTATTGTCAATTGTTAATTTCTTTAAGCAAAATAGAAATAAAATTTAAATGCTTTAAAAAATTCAATTTTTTGTGGTAAATGTCGCAGTGCCTCCAGCTAGTCATGGCAGCTCACACTTTTTTGTTGGACATTGGACTTCGTTTTCGTGCTGAAAGATGCATTATTGGCTATATTGGAACCCTTTTTGTTTATTATTATTATTATTATTATTATTATTATTATTATTATTATTATTATTATTATTATTATTATTATTATTATTATTATTATTATTATTATTATTATTATTATTATTATTATTATTATTATTATTATTATTATTATTATTATTATTATTATTATTATTATTATTATTGTGGTAAATGTAAGTGGCGTTGCCAGAATTTTTTTTGCAAGGGTAGGGGCGTAGCCAGGATTTTTTTTGGGGGAGGGGGTTCGAAAATTCATAAACTTTTTATTTTGTTAACAAAACATTAACATTAATTTTATTCAAAAATTTAAAATCCGTTAATTTTTCAAATTTTAAATAACCGTTTTTTTTTGTTTTAAAAAAATTTGGGGTGGGTTTGAACCCCCAAAAAACCCGCTGGCTAAGCCCTTGTGTAAGGGTTTTTGTGGAACAAAAACTTTTTTGTGGGTCCAAATGCTTTTTTCTTAAAAAAACCTTAACAAAATGAATAAATTTTTCCTAGATAAGAGGGAGAGGGGGTCAGGACCCACCTGAGTTATCCTCCCAGGTAAATGTAAAGGATAAGCTTAAATCAAAACTAAAACCTTGAACGAATAGAACAAGTTCTTGAAACATGCTATTTTTTCGTGATTCTGACTTAAATATTTATATTGCAGATAAGATAAATTTTTATATTATTAATTGTGGGTAGAATGAGAATGTTCTTATTGCTTAATCGTACTGCAGATAAATTTTGATTTATATTTTTTTTATATAACTCAATATTTATATATGTCTTTATACAATCCCCAATAACCAGAAAATTTCAAAGTTAGCTAAAAGCTAGTGCTCAGCTAACTTTTAGCTAGTCTTTCTAAATTAAGTTAGTTCTAAGCTTGCTTTAAACTAACTTTTAAAATTTCTGGTTATTGGGGAACTGGGAATAAACCCAACGCCGACCTAGGCTTTCCCGAATTCCCGGTCTCGACTTTTTTCGAGACCCGAGACCAAAATTTAAATTCAAATATCTTTCGTTCAAGTTATATTATTTTAAAAATTTATGATTTTTTTGATTCCTATTCTCCAATGTAATGTTTTAAAACCTTAATATTTGAAAATTATTGCGAAACATCCAAGTTATAGCAGTTTTGTTTTAGTCTCTAGTCTCGAAAATTTGTCGAGACCGAGACTTCGGGAACCCTTACTCCGACCATAGCTCAGTTGATTTGGTCAGTTTTTTGTACTGAAAATTTGATAGTGTTAATGAATTTTTTCAGAAATTTGAAAAAAACTGACGCTTTTCTTAAATGAAGACATATATAAATATTGATATTACTAATATTTTTGAATTTGGTATTGGTAAAAATTGGTAGTTGATAGAGATTAGACAGCGGCAGATCCTTATTCAGACGCCAATTAAGGGAGGCTAAGGATCACAATTGATCTGTAGAGACAGAAACTAATCAGCTTCAATAAATTCTTAATCTTCATTCTTTAGTAAATTTTCAAGCTTGGCTGTAAATTTCATCTAAATTCTTCATAAAACTTGTGAAATTGATAAACTAAATTCAATTTTTTTTGAACTTTTTAAAACAAAAAATTCTCTCAAAAAAAAAAAAAAATAAACAAATAAATAAATAAATAAATAAATAAATAAATAAATAAATAAATAAATAAATAAAAAAATAATTAAATAAAATAAAAAAATAAACAAAAAATTGGCACAGAAAATTTTCCATTAAGATTTTTGTTTTCACCATAAACGTGCAACAATATTTGAATATCTTTAAAGATAACAGAAAAAAAAGATACTATCCAAAAAAAATTGTATATAAACCCTGCAAAGTTCTTCAAACTTCATTCACTCCAGTCTCCATTCTATCAAAATAATCAGCTTAAGCTGAGAATAATTTCAAGAAATTTAAAAAATTTCAAATATTCAATTAATCATCATGAAGTGCATTTTTGTCATTGCTGTCTGTGCCTTATCATTGGCTGCTGTTTTATGTGATGGTAAGTGACTGCCTTTAAAACTTTAGACTCTATAATTTTCCATACAACACCTCTAACCCAGAGGATTGCGGATCAACTGCATATTGGGAGCCAATTGGCAATACTTGCAAGTATCGCTGCACACCAGATGGTGTTGAGCTTGATTGCAGCTCTCCTGGCTGTCAATGCAACAACTTTGATTATTACTACAATCTCGACACAAATTCATGTTCGGAAGTCAGCTGCACTAACACCAACTGTGTTGGACGTGCAAATGAAATTTTCCTAAATGGATGTCAATCAACTGCTTTGGAATTGTGCGATGTGCCATTATTCGATAATGGTGATTGCAGACAAGGTTGCTTTTGTAAGGAAAATTATTGCCGTAGCAATGGAGTTTGTGTTCCACGAACATGAAAAATTGCTTAATAATTTGATTAGTATCAACGCTTGTTGATTAGAATCTTAAAGGATCACGAGAAATTTCCTCAATAAAGATGAATTTGGATCTTGAAAATATTTCAGAAAGTCTTTAATTCAACTTTCAGTTAATTCAAAAATTTTCAGATTTTTTTTGCCATTTTCAGCATTATTATTTCCAAATAAAGCCATAACATCACTCAAGAACGATTCCTTATCACTATTTACATTATTATAAAGTCAAGTTCAAGTCAAGTGATTAAACAATCACGTTTGAATGAATAATGAATGAGTTTAAACTGTGAGTGTGTAAGTAAATGTTTTTATTTAAGAAAAAATAGTTTTTAATAATTATGATTGAGTTAAGAACCGAAAAGATGTTTAAATATATCAGGTACAATAAATTGTTTTAAGGTGAATTTTGGAGATTTCCGAACATAAGACTTGATTTATCATGTTCTAGATTTTTTTAAAAAGGCGATTTATTACCTGATTCAATTTGTACGATAATTGAGGATGATTGAAAATTAAAAGCAATTAAAATGTTGAGACGTAAAGCATATTTATTAAAAAATAGTAATGGATTGAACTATTTCTTTACTGAAAACCAAGGTTATGACACTCAATTTTTTTTCATCCGAAACAAAAGAATCTTTCATCTGCTTTTATCCAGAACAATAGAATCATTCATCCGGAATAATAGATTTTTCATCTGGATGAAAACATGTCGCAGTCTTGCTGAAAACTAATACAAATAGCTTAGACATATGACATATTTATTTTGGCACATTAATATGCCACAGCCAGGGACGTTGCCAGGATGGACGGGTTTGAGGTTAAACAATCGGAGGCTCTGCGATTCAATTTGAACGGAATCTATTCTACAACACCCAGTGGCATTATAAAAAGCTAGTTGGAAAGCTAGGTTCACGTGTTGGGTGCAGTTTTTAGACCTTTGGTACTTATTGGTACTTATTGTGTCTTTTTTGGGTCTCTAGACGTACTCGTGTCTTTGCTATGATAATAGCTTACATGTGGTTCGAAACCCAATATAAATTAAAGGTCTAGTGGGTGCGTTACAAAGGATTCTGTCTTAATTGAATCACAGCTCAAAAGGCTGAGCTCAAATCTCGCCAGGGGCGTAGCCAGGGGGGGTTTTGGGGGTTTTAATCCCTGTCTTTTTGGGAAATTTCTTTAATTTGCTTGAGTTTTTTTGGAAAAAAATCCCAAAACCCCCTAAATTTTTCGTTCCATACAAAAAAATTTCAAACCCCCCTCCCCTCAAAAAATTTCTGGCTACGCCCCTGAATCTCGCAGTTCAAAAATCAAGATCACCCAACCTCTGATTTGGCGACATATTTAGTAAGCTCTAAATTTTCTGAAACGTGTTTTTTTTTGGTGGTTTTGCCTCTCATTGTGTATAGGAGAAAATAATAGGACATTATTGTCAAAAAAAATGTTAAAAAAGAAATTCATCCAATAGTTCGACCCGAAAAGAATCGAACCTCACACTTTTCGATTGCCGGTCAAGTGCTCAGACCACTAAGCTATCGGGCTTAGCCATTGGAATTGGCAATTTACCAATATATGTGAACTCCTCTTTTTCAACAACTGTTCTAGAGCCTGTAACCTTAGTATTTCATCCATTTTGTTTCATAATCGCAGAGGCACCGATAGCTTAGTGGTCTGAGCACTTGACCGGCAATCGAGAGGTTTGAGGTTCGATTCCCACTCGGGTCGAACTATTGGGTGAATTTCTTTTTTTTTCAACATTTTTTTAGAATATTCTTGTTGAAGAATTCTTGTTTTTTTTTTCAATTTAGCGCCATTTCGGCTTTATTGTTGATTATAATATATCACTACATTGTTTACAAAATTATTGTTATTAAGATTATTAATTCTAATATAATTATTTATTTTATTCATCTCTTTCAGAGAAACATAGAAAAATGAATTTTGACTGTTTTGTTTAAAGAATCTAGGGACAAAAAACTCCATTTCCCTTCTTAGATTCCTATTTCTAACTTCCATATTCCTTTGAACCATTTTAAATAATGAGCTAGGTTGTTGAACTTAAAGTTCTTTCATTTTCATTAGCTCATTATAGATTCAGATTTCAGTAGAGAATTATTATATTTTTAGTTTAATTAAAAATAAGGGGATTTTCTCTGAAAAATAATCGATTAAAAGAATACCTGCGTCAAAGTTAAGCTACAAGAAACAACCTGACACAGACTGTATACCTGAATATATAAAATTATCTGAAAATTAAAACAACTAAACACGTCAAAAAATTCAGTTTTTAGTTTTTTTTTATTTCAGGTTTTTAATTTTTTTTTTGAGGCTTTTCTTTTTTTTAATTTTTTTAGAGGCTTTTCTTTTTTTTAATTTTTTTTTTTTATTATTTTATTGCTTTTAATTTTTTTTAAAATTTTTTTTAAGTTTATACTTTTTGGGGTGTTTTTCAGAGAGTAATTATCTATCAAAAAATGCATACATATGTAATTTTGGATACGAATGCAAAAAAAAAATTAAATTTAAATCAAATAACTCTTAAACTAATTAGAAGATTTAAACAAAATTTAAACATAAAAAAAATAATTAATAAATTTTCTAGTATCAAATTTCAAATTAAAATAATCATAAAAATAATTTTAGTGAAAAATGTACTTAATTCAGTACGAAATGTCTTAACCTAGTACGATAATGTTAACTTTTTTAAGTACTTAGAAATTAAACTTAATTCTAATTTTTGACTATGTAGGAAATATTAGGCAAATTTTTGATATCCTTAATACCTTTAAGCAACTATATCAACCATCATATCACTCTCATCAAAATCAAGTGTTACAACATTTTCATAGTAATTTTTCGTCGGTTCAGAAACCGTTATAAGATCACTAATATTCAGATTGTCTAAATTTACAATTGTCGAAGGATCATCTGTCATGGCTGGTGCTTGACTTTGTGTCATCTCGACTGGTTGATAGTTTTGTATCACTTCAATTGCATCATAATTTTCGATGATCTCGATATGTTGATTATTTAGAGCGACGTCTTCAGCTTGATAATTTTGTTCTACTTCAGCTGGCTGAAAGTTCTGAGAGAATTCGACTGGCTGGTAATTTTGAATAACTTCAAACTGTGCGATATCCAATGACTGATAATTCGGAACAACTTTAACAGGCTGGCAATTTTGGATGACTTCAAATGGCTGATTATTTTGAGCAACTTGGACAGGTTTGTATTTATGAATGAATTCAACAGGCTGACAATTTTGGATGACTTCAAATGGCTGAGCAACTTGGACAGGTGTGTATTCATGAATGAATTCAACAGGCTGGCAATTTTGGGTAGACTTAAAATTTTTGAAACTATGAACAGGTTGAATTTCTTCAAATACCTGACCACATTCAAGAGACTTTTTCAATCGTGCTGCATTTTCCAATAATTCTCTGTGAGGCTTTCTCATATACTTTTTCCTTTGATTAACCTTTTTGCCGCGTGATTCCATGTCCAATGCACGTTTGTGCTTCTTTGTATTTTTATGACGATTCAAATATGCATCAGATGGAAATTCTAAACTGCAAGTATGACATTTAACTGAATTTTTCTTCATTTCTTCAATTAGCTCAATGGCTTCATCGACCGGATCTCTCGGCTTTTCAACAATGATTTCAACTATTTCCGGATAAACTTCCTGATCCTCTCCACCATCATCTTCAATAATCATATCCTCTACGGATATCAATTCGGAGAATTTGTCTGGATCAGCTTGTTGAGAGAAATCTTCAATGTCGTCAAGTCCGTTGAGTAAATTTCGATCTAAAGCTTCTTCTGACTCAGATTCTGTAGCACTTAAGGTTGTGTTGATGCTTGTGTTGACATCAAAGTCATCGTCATAGTCATCTTCCATTACTTTGATGGTGTACAGCGGTTCCGATGTGATTGCTGCAAACTCAGAATCAAGTTTTGTTTGCAGGTAATCGATTTTGACTATCGGATGTACTAGGGCCATTTTTCACGTTTTAAGGAGCGAAAAATGTTTTTATTGTTACCCAAACTTTTTTTCAGGTTTTCTTTAAATTTGTGAAATATTTTTTAAAAAAATTTCACTTTTTAAAGTTTTAACGTCTGCGTTAAATAGTTTCAATGATTAATTATTAAACTTTATCGTCGAGATATTTTGATTCCTTTTTTCAATTACTAAATTATGTTTACTTCTTAATTTTTTGATAATAAATGATAATGAAAATTAATTTTATTCGAAATTTATACTGAAAATTTTGGAGAATTCTCGAAAATCGTGCTCAGTTTTTAGGTTAGGTAAAAAGTAGTGTAGACAAATGAAGAAACTTTTTGGAGAAATTGTGAGCAATATTTTTGGCGCTAAAAACTTGAAAATTATTTTAACTGAAATTTTGCAGGGCACTTACTATGGCTTTGAGAGCTGAAATAGAGAATGTTTTTAAAATTTGAGCGAAAAATTATTAAAACAAATAAATAAAATTACAATGTTTGTTTTTGTATATTTTTCTAAATTTAATGTCTTTTTTTGTTAAGATTAAATGAAAATTTATTAATTATTATTTTTTTTTTTGTAACTAAAATCCAAACTAGTCCAATAGTTCCTCAATAACCAATTGTAGATATTTAAACCTTCTTCATCAACATTTTTCTTCATTTAATGTAAAAAAAATATTTTTAAAATTCTGAAAATGCTATTTAAATCCAGGGGTTGACACCTTCATCCAGAACAAAAGGATTTTTCATCCGATTTCATCCTTTTTCATCTGAAACAATGGAAAATTTCATCCGAAACAATGGAAAATTTCATCCGAAACGATAGGATTTTTCATCCGGATAAAATCGTGTCACCCCCTGGATTTAAATCGCAATATATTCGTAGTATGCTCAAAATCAGTATAAGTTTAAAAATGAAGACTTCAAACCTATTAATATAAAGGGAATCTTCGATTTTAACAACTATTTTATTATTATGAAATTTTTCAATTCTAATCGAATTTATTCAAATCGAAACGTATGGAAAATGACCGTTAGAAATGAAAATTTGAATTTTTGTATTTGAAATTTTTGGTTATTCAAATCGAAACTATTCAAATCGAATTTGTTCAAATCGAGGGCCCCTGTATATTAAAGCCTAGCAGACAGAGAGAACTCATTACTTTGGTACCAAAATGTGTCCTTTTAGTCTGTTAGATAAAATTGATCAGCTGTCCCCAATAACCAGAAATTTTAAAAGCTAGTTTAAAGTAATCTAAGAACTAACTTTATTTAGAAAGACTAGCTAAAAGTTAGCTGAGAACTATCTTTTAACTAACTTTGAAATTTTATGGTTATTGGGGTGTGTTAATATGAGTATAATCAAATACAAACTGTAAGGAATTGACTTACAAACTTGTTTAAAATTAATGTTAAGAACTGATGAAACTTTGAAAAATTTAGTGAAACTTAAGCCTTGAAACTTGTTTGGAAACTAGAAAGTTGTACATGCATCTAAAACTATCTTGAAAACAAAAACAAATTTCGAAAAAAATAACAATTATTTTTTTTATTTTTTAAGGATTTGACTCAATAACAATAAAATTAATTTGGTCCTTGACAGGGGCGTAGCCAGGGGGGGTTTTGGGGGTCAAACCCCCCCCCCCCTTCTATTTTCACGAAGTTTATATTATTGAATTTTTCAGATCCGAACCAAAACAAAAAAAAAAACGTCAAAAAGTAGCAAAAACCCCTCAAAAAATTCCTGGCTACGCCCCTGGTCCTTGACATTTTTTTTTAAAATATTTAAAAATCCCATCACCTTTTATTACATAAACACAAAAAAAGTCCAACTACCATTTGAATATTTTTTATGAAACAAACTTAAGATTAATCATTCTCTTAAAATGCTCTACTGACTCTTTATACCAGTCCTTTTCAAAATTTGTAGCCTTTTCAATCGTCTTTTCAATTTCACCTCCAATAAAAGTCCTAATTTGTTCCGTAAGATTTTTTCTTTGTTTTCTGTAATATTCTTCGACAAGTTCTTTTGCTCTAAGAGGTTCATGGTTTTGCTGTATAATTTTGATTCCATATTTACCCCAAACTACTTCATGACCTACAACAATTCTCGAAATTTTGTTCATTAAAAAGTTATTTGCTTCATCTATATAGTCCACCAATTTCTTCTTGGTCCGTGAAGCCATGGATGTATGCTTGATTATACGGCTTTGTTTAGTAAATTCTTGTTCAGCAATATAAATTATTTCTGCTGCTAAACTAATAAATGATTGATAATCATTTTGAGACAAATTTTCAAATTGATTTAAAACTTCTAATGATGGGAATTCGATTCCTTCACGATCAATAGTTACTTCAGTTGATGAACTGCTGATGGACTTTTCGATGCTATGTTTTACAATCATCTCAAATTGAACCTGTAAAACTATCTCTAGCTTGTGTTTCATGGCTTCTAGTTGAACAATAAGTGTATCGGAAGTTGCTGGTTTTGTCTCTTGTTGTTGTAGCTTGCTGCCGAATTCTTCGAGAAGCTTAACACAATGACCAATCAGTTCTTCTCGGATTTGTTCCAATTTTGATGTCTTTTGCTTAAACTTTTCTTCCAATTCTTTTAATTTCTGTTCATAAGCTTGCTTTTCGGTTTCGGAAATTTCTTCAACTTTGATCTCAGTTTCGACTATTTTGATTTCTTTTTCGATTACCATGATAATTTCTTGGTAAACCTCCTCAGAACTGGTGTCGATTTGGTCTACAGAGATTTTAAGTTCACCTCCGTTGGTGATTTTAATCTCTGGTAGTTGGAAAATTTCCATTTCTGGTATAGATGGTATTCTAGGGAATTCAAAAGGCCTAATGTCTGGTATCTTGGGTATGTTTGGCATCTTGGGTATTTCATATTCTAGAATCTTGGGTATGTCAGGGATATTTGGCATCTTGGGTATTTCATATTCTGGAATCCTTGGTATTTCGGGTATGTTTGGCATCTTGGGTATTTCATATTCTGGAATCTTGGGTATGTCAGGAATGTTTGGTATCTCGGGTATTTCAACTTCTGGAATCCTTGATATTTCGGGTATGTTTGGCATCTTGGGTATTTCATATTCTGGAATCTTCGGTATGTCAGGGATGTTTGGCATTTTGGGTATTTCATATTCTGGAATCCTTGGTATTTCGGGTATATTTGGTATCTTGGGTATTTCATATTCTGGAATCTTGGGTATGTCAGGAATGTTTGGCATCTTGGGTATTTCATATTCTGGAATCCTTGGTATTTCGGGTATATTTGGTATCTTGGGTATTTCATATTCTGGAATCTTGGGTATGTCAGGAATGTTTGGCATCTTGGGTATTTCATATTCTGGAATCCTCGGTATTTCGGGTATGTTTGGCATCTTGGGTATTTCATATTCTGGAATCTTGGGTATGTCAGGAATGTTTGGCATCTTGGGTATTTCATATTCTGGAATCCTTGGTATTTCGGGTATGTTTGGCATCTTGGGTCCTTCGAATTCTGGAATCCTTGGTATTTCGGGTATGTTTGGCATCTTGGGTATTTCATATTCTGGAATCCTTGGTATTTCGGGTATGTTTGGCATCTTGGGTATTTCATATTCTGGAATCTTGGGTATGTCAGGGATATTTGGCATCTTGGGTATTTCATATTCTGGAATCTTGGGTATGTCAGGGATACTTGGCATCTTGGGTATTTCATATTCTGGAATCCTTGGTATTTCGGGTATTTTCGGCATCTCTGGAATCTGAATTTTCGGAAGCTCAGGAATCACAATTGGTGGAAATTCAATTGGCTTATTAGGAACATGAACGATTATGACTTTCGAACCATTGGAAGTTGTCTTTTCTTCCGTATATGTTTCAATAATTTTTATTATTTCCATTCTGATGATTTTCTGGAACTGAATTCTTAACTCATGAACTATTTTGACTTTAATAGTGTTTAAGTCCTTCTCGATTGTTACTTTATCAACATTTCCTTGACTTGTCAGCTTTTCAAAGTAAGCTTTAATAATTTTCTTGCAATAAACAATTAATTGTTGTTTGATGCTTTCAAATTTGAATGACTGTTGATCAACTTTTTGTTCAAGTTCCTTCAATTGCTGCTCATATTTTTCCCTTGCACTTTGAGATTCAATTTGGACTGAAGTATGAATTCTAATTGAGACGAAAATTTTGTGAATTATTTTATGAATGTTGAGTTGATTGCCAATTTCTACAGATATGTCTGGAAGTTTAATTTCTGGATTTTGAACTTCAGAAGTTGGAAGTTGGACATCTTGAGGATCAGGTTTTGGGAAGCTAGGCACTTTCGGCACATTTATGTCTGGTAACTTAATATCTTCAGGCTTAGGAAAATTGATTTCTGGAAATTCGGGAATTTCCGGCATCTTAGGAGGTTTAAATTCAGGAAACTCCGGCGTCTTAGGAGGTTTAAATTCAGGCAACTTTATTTCTGGTACAGAATTAATCTCAATTTCAGGAACCTTAGGATTGTCTATTTCTGTCGGTTTATTTTCAGGCATTGAAATGTCAGGAATCTCAATTTTTGGAAATTTAATTGGACCATCAGGAACGATGATCTCTATGATATACCCATCTAGTTTAGTGTTCATTGGATAAGAATAATTTTTAACAATTTTAGTTATTTGTGCCTTTACGATTTCCTCCAACTTAATTCTCATTTCTAAAACAACTTTAAGTTTCATGATGTGCAACTCCTTTTTGACATCAATACTCTCGAGATTACTTTGGCTTGATAACTTTTCTAAATATGCTTTGAGGATCAATTTACAATGATGGATTAGTACTGACTTTATAGCTTCAAAGTCAGTCAACTGTTGAATGACTTTTTGTTCTAATTCCTTCAATTTTTCAACATACTCTTTTCTATTTTTAGACCTATTTATTAGAATTGAGTTCTCGATCTTAATTGATAGAAATATTTTATGAATGATAACAATCAAATCAAATTCTTTGCCGATAGTTTCAATTTCAGGTTCTGATGTGAGCTCTTCTGTTTCACCTTTCTTGATGATCTCATTCATCCAATCAATGACACTTTGAGGTAATGTTGCAGACGCAAGAATCTCCATAATCCAAAAATCAGGAATTTTTGGATATTTTTTGATGAGAATTTCTTCAACTTCCTTTCGTATCTCATATTCAAAAGCATATACTTTATGAATGATTTTAATTGAGATTTCATATTTACTAATTCCAGATGCAACAAGTTCTTCATAATATTTGTGAAGTAAATTTATGTAAACTTGAATTATTTCTTGAAGAACGGAAGCTCCAACTTTCTCAAATTGCTCTCTTGTCAAATCTTCCTTTGGAATTATAAGTCGAGTTCTATTACCAGGACCATCAGTTTCAAATGTCATTTCAATATTAAATATTCGTCCAACTTGGCCACCGTTAATAACTTGGATAATTAGTTTGCCACTAGAATTTTCAATGATTTTGAATTTTGGGAAGTTAAGTTTAGGGAAGTGAATGATTTTCATTGAAATTTTAAGTTTGTCGTAGATTATTATGGAATCCTTTGTAATTTCATTGGTTTTGGATGATATTTCTGTTGAAAAGAAGAAATTTAAATAAAAATTAGAAAAAGTTAAATTTTAAGATATTTTAGTAGCTTTAAAGGGGTAGACAGGTGTGGGTTTGTAGAGTATACCCTTAGAGTATACCCTTAGGTTATATTCTTAGAGTGGACACTATACCCTTCCTTAGAGTGGGTATCCTCCTTTGGGTATTGGGTATATAGGTATATAGGTAAGGGTATACCCTAGAAACCCAGTGAAACCCTAGAAACTTAGTGAAACCCTAGAAACCCAGTGAAACCCTAGAAACCCAGTGAAACCCTAGAAACCCAGTGAAACCCTAGAAACCCAGTGAAACCCTAGAAACCCAGTGAAACCCTAGAAACCCAGTGAAACCCTAGAAACCCAGTGAAACCCTAGAAACCCAGTGAAACCCTAGAAACCCAGTGAAATCCCCTTAGGGAGATCCTCCTTTGTGTACACCAGGGTATACCCTTGAAGATATACCCCATACCCTAAGAGTATTCTCTAGAAACCCAGTGAAATCCTAGGGTTATCTTTGAGCATAAACCCCATACCGTAAAGGTATACCCTAAAAAACAACCCAGAAGAGTCAACCTTCCTCCTTTAGAGATTTTGAGCCATACTCTCGCAGAGTTTCAGAATTTTTTGGGGGTTTTGAGGACCCTTTTGGATACGCCCCTGAATAGATTCATTCTGAAGAGTACTTACTTCCATGCCCTGTACCTTTTACGATCTTCTCAATTAGTTGCAAACATATTTTTTCGTACTTTGCTTGCATTTGCTTTTGTATTTTGACTTGTATAATACTAACTTCAGCTTTAATTGTATGTATGTCATTAATTCGTTTACTTTGCATTTTGTCTAAGAATTTTTGCAGAGATTTGAAATATTCTATTAAGATTTCCTGCAGTTTGATTTCAAATTGTTTAGCGTTTTCGTTAATTAAGCGCTCAAGTTCTTGGAATCTGTTGTCATTGTCGACTTCTGCTAGTTCTTTTGCAAGTCTTTGAGCTTCAAGTTTTCTGATTCGTTCTTCCTCTTCTCGTCTTTTTCGTTCTTGTTCTTGCCTTTTTTGTTGCTCTTGTTCTTGCCTTTTTCGTTCTTGTTCTTGCCTTTTTCGTTCTTGTTCTTGCCTTTTTTGTTGCTCTTGTTGTTGCCTTTGAAGTTCCTGCTGTTGCCTTTGAAGTTCCTGCTGTTGCCTTTGCTGCTCCTGGATTTGTCTCTGCCTCTCTTGTTCCTTTTTTTGTTTATTCCAGTTTGCTTCCCATTCTTCATTTTCTCGTCGTTTCTTTTCTTCTTTTCTGGCTTTTCTATCATCCTCATAGTCAGAGTAGAGCCACCAGAGAATTGGAAGAATTGTTCTACGATTTCGAGTCAATACTGGACCTTGACACAGTTCGAAGCTTCTTTTTGAAAATTCTGAAAGCTCACTTTTGCTAGAAAACATAAAGATTTCGTTAATACATTCGTTCTTTCTTAAATCAAGGGTTCTCAGTTCTTTTAAGTTTTCTAAACCTTTGACGTCCATTTCATTAATTTTGTTGCTTTTAAGAAGAATTTTACGAATTTTTGGATTAAAGTCAAAAAGATCAGCTCGAAAAATTTTCAAATTGTTGTAATTTGCGTTAAATTCTCTAAGGTTTTTGAAAAATTTGAGATCATTTCTGGTGATCAACGACAATCCGGCGTGTTTGATGAAAAGCTTCTTGAGATTAGGAACTTTGGCGCAAATTCTTCTCGGAAGTCTCTCAAAATTTGAATCTATAAAGTATAAATGTGTTATTCGATCGAATGCATCCTCGCCATTTTTGCTGATTTTGTCTAAAACTTCATCGACTTCTACATCAGATCCATTAAATCTAATAATTTCGCAAATTTTGTCGGTCTTTCCGAACCATCGAACCATCAAAGATGAGCATAGATGGATTGAGATTAATATCTGGAGAATGAAGATTAAAATCTTCATGGCTGTTGCTGAATTTTACCAAATTGTCATTAAGTCTTTGCTGAATTTTGATATTTTGCTTGAAATAGAGCTTCCTGAAAATTGTAATGTGCAGAAGTTTTAACTTTTAAAATGACTTACATTTTCTCAGCTTTTATAGTATTTCTTTTTAATATTCCATTAGTTTCAATCAACCGAAGAAAATTATTGCTTAATTAGGTTTTGTGTTAAAACAGATAAATTTTTAATTGATTTTTATTGCTGATAAGTTTTTCAACTGGTTTTCACTAAAAAATTAGGTTTTAGTTTTGTTTCAGATTTTCGTAGTTTAAAATGCACTTGACCGAAAGGCACAGATCGGATAATCGAGCTAAAATCCTGCGCAAAACCGGAATGAAACCAGCACCAAGATGGCATACAATCAGGGGCGTAGCCAGGGGGGGTTTTGGGGGTCAGAACCCCCCTATTTTCGCGAAGTTATACCAGATATTATTAAATTTTTCAGATCCGAACCAAAAAAAACCCCGAAAAGTAGCAAACCCCCCCCCCCCCTAAAAAAATTCCTGGCTACGCCCCTGAATACAATTTCAGCCAAAATGGTGCTGGCTTAACTCCAGATTTCTTGGTCCCGGATTACATCTCAATTATCCGAATTGTGCATTTCCGATTAGTGCCCTAAAAATTCAACAACAATCATCATCATCACAGCCATCATCCTTACAATCTGCACTGTTTATCTTCTTATTCCTTCTTAGCCAAAATACACATCCATTTAGATAAAAGAAATCTTAATCAACGTGTTATCGCCACTGACATTATTATTACTTGTCTTTTGTTTATTTCTATCTAATGATGTATTGTAATAATGTCGATAAGAAAGTAAATCAAGGGATAAGATATCTTTGACTGAAAATAGTATTTCAGTCGTAGCTCATTTCTCGCGTAATTAAGGTTGATTTTGTGAAAAATTTACGAAAATTGTTTTAAAAAAATTAAAATTTTGCAATTTTTTTTCAAAAATTTTAGTTTTTTGTACTAAATTTTAGTTTTTGAAGCAAATAAAAAAATCACAAAAAAATGCTTCAACTAAATTCAATATCGACAATAAATTTATCAATAAATGACATTAATGAATTAGCAACTGAAATTGGCCAAGAATGTGAGCGACTAATTGCCGCGTACGGAATCGATAACATAAATGAAATTGTGTCAAAATGCATCATGGCGTTACAAATGCTTGAAAAAATGTCAAAAGAGAATGAAACAGCAAATCAGGAAATTTATGAGCTTCATGAGAAAATTTGTGCTCTCGAGAAAGGAAAGCTGGAAAAAAATGAAAGCCACAAGGCCTACGAAAAGGTGAATTTCGTGACTTTACACGCATAGCCTTCATCGCTGCTTGCTTTTATGTTATTTTACTTATCATTTAAAATTTTAATCCTTGGATGAGACTCGTGTTGTCAATATACCCGAATGCAGTTCCTTAACTGATAAGGTTAATAAGAATGGCTTAAATTTATACTTTTGATGTTTCTTCTTTTGTTTGTTGGATATGGGAGGGGAGGGCTTTGGTGGTCACGTCTGTGTAAAATGTGGTTAAATTTTAATGCATATTCGCAAACTTTAGAGTAGTAAAAATATTGACTTATCCTGTGTTAAAAAATTATGCATTATATACCAGAAGTCTTTTAAATGAATAACTCATTAAAAAAGTTCTAAAACTAGGAATATTTTCATCAAAATAGGTTCAAAAAGTTCCAGGAAAAGTTCTCGATTTTCTTGCGGGGTTTCAAAATCCTTTGAGGCCGTTCACTTGTTCTTTTTTGAAAAAAAGACCGTTATTTTGTTGCGTAATAAAGGATCGGCCAGAGTTGGAATCGGCCTGCTCGGCGGCGGCCACCCGGCGTCTTGCCAACACTGGGATCGGCCCCTTTCCAAAGATATTTAAATTCAATCAAACGTCATATTCATTTGCCCCTCACAAACAATAATCTATCGGAATTTAGTATTTGCCGTATATCAAAGTTGGAGATTAAATGAAGATAATTGAAATTGTATTAGTAAACAAACCGAAATTGATATCGAGGAAATAAAATTGTTTGCAAAATAAATAAAATAGAATTTAGCGCCGCTTCGATTTATGACTGTTTAATGGTGTCTTTGGGTTAGGAGAAAATTCTATAAGGGACCGTTCACAAAGTATGTTACGCAAAAAAATGACTTTTTAGGGGAGTCTCCCCCTTGTTACGCTTTTTGTAAAACTAAAGATTTAAACTCCTTTAAAATCGATTTTCAAAATGTTCAATGCAAAAAATTAGCTTTACAATTTAACGGTTTTTAGAAATTCAAAATTTTCCGCTAGCGAAAATTTTAAATTTCTGAACACATTCATTTTTTAACCGTTATTTTTCAAATTTCTGAACGCACCCATGTGTTTTTATATGAAAAAATTAAAAGTTGATTAATTAAAGTATTTTAACTCAATTTTAAGGCTGAAAATTGCATTTCTTCCCAATAACTCGATATAACAACGCTACTAAAACTAACCGGAACTCTCTACGATGTCTAGATCAAAAGATAATTTTTTGCAGCCAGCCGAAGAAAGTGTATGATTGAGCTTCCTTTTTGAAAACAAGTTTCCAAAAATGCGCTAAAAATCAAAATAATTTAAATCTACCCGTCTCATGACTGACATGAAGATACCAAATTACTGCTCACAAATCCCTCTAACATATCATCATAAAAAGCCATAAAAAGAATTTTAATTATCACTTACAAAACTATAAAAAAAATAAATAAATAAAAACATTCCCATCAAGACCATCTGACCGATTAACATAGATAAAATATCGATCAAATTGATAAAAAATGAAAAACTGAAATCATGTGCTTTGTGTGCTTAGCTTAGCATGATTGCCTTGTAATTGCTTTTTTGTATGTTGTAGAATTGACAGTTTGATTAATGAGGTGGGAATGGGAAAGTAATTTGATGTTATCAGGTGGGAGTTTTTGAGGGAAAATTTTGTAGATTTTTTGACACAAATTTTGAATATTTTTTAAGAAAATTTAGAATTTTTTTCACAAATTTCAGTTTTTTGGTAGATTTTTATCAAATTTTTGAGAAAAAAGTTAAATTTTTTGACAAAATTTTAATAATTTTCTACAGGACATAGAATCAATTGAAGAAATTTGGACATCAGAAGTGGAAGAACTTCGTCTTCGTGTAAAGCGACTTCAAGAAGACAACCGAAAGCTTCTAGAAATCCAAGGCAAATCCCTCGAACGAAGCTTCAGTAAAATGTCAGAATCATCAATTGACAACATTACAGGCTCACTCTATGCCGAAGAATACAAAATGAATATTAAACTCAAGGAACAAATCAAAAGACTCGAAGTTGAAGTAAAACTAAAGCAAAGTGAAATTGAGGTTAAAGACATGGAAATTCGCGATTTAACTGAAGAAATTGAGGAACTTCGAACATCACAAAAGCAAATGCGAAGACAATCGAGAGCCATGGAAAGTCAAGTTAAGACACTTTATGAGGAAAGAGAAGAAATTTTAGCGGAAATGCAAGATCAGCATAAAACTTTTCTCATATTGAGGGATCATTTGGGAATGGCGTCACTTGAGAATGAAGATTTGGCATTTCGTAAATTTAATGATACGGAAAAGCCGCGATTTACATTAAATGATGTCAACACAATGATTCAGGAACGAACACAGTTGATGGACAAAATTGACAGTCTCGAGAAAGAATTGGAAAAAATTAAGGAAGATCACGCAAAAGGAAAATTTGAGGATAAAATGCAAAAACAAATTGATCAACTTTTAAGTTCAACAAAACAATCGAAAGAGCTACAAAATGTCGAGGTTAAGGGACCAAGTGAGGAGCCAAAGTTCAAAAAATTGTGAGTTAAAATTTTTATACTTTTTTAATAAATTTTTTATTTTAAATTAACAAATTTAGAACATTTTTTGATAGATTGCACAAGTTTGTGTCACTAAATCGAGAAGATTATCCGAATTTGTATCAAACGTTTAGTGACGAATCGATAATAACAGGACCATTGTATGACACGCCAATATGATGGTTACTGGACGACGATATGGTATTACAATAAGAAATTATGAATAAGTAGATTATTTTGTAAGTAATTTTAATTTTTAAGACAAAAGATAAAAAAAAATAATGAATAAAGTTTGAATAAAGTTTTATGTTAAGTTTTGAAAGAAGATAGTTCATGTGTAGCTGTTTTAAGAGCATTCAAGTAAGTAAAAGCAGGGGTGAGTAATAAAAGCAGGGGCGTAGCCAGAGGAGGGGGGGTTTGGAATCAAAACCCTTCCCCCTATTTTCGCGAGAGTTTATACTAGATATTATTTGAATTTTTCAGATCCGAATCAAAAAAAAAAAACGTCGAAAAGTAGCAAAACCCCCCCTAAAAAAATTCCTGGCTACGCCTCTGAAATAAAAGTAATGAAAATAAATTTGAAAAAATTATTTAAGATAAGTTTTATGTAGAATTTACTTCATTTTTGCACTTTGATTCTACTCGACTTGGTTTTGTGTCTATTTAAAACCCTTTAAAAACTTGTCCATTAAATTTCGCATATTTTTTGAGTTAAATTAGTTTATTAATTTACAAAAAAAAGCTGAAATAAAAAAAAAAATTAAAAATATTTTAATAAAAAAAAGTTAAAAATAGTTTTTTCTTCTATTTAAAATTAATTCTTCAATTTTTTTCTCATTTATTTCATCTTAGTAATTTCTAAAAAAAAATCAATTTTAAAAATTCGTCATTACAAATAAAAGAATAATATTAAATAATAGAATTACTAAAAAAAAGTTCAGCCGCTTAATATCAAAATCAAGGGTGCGGAACTGATCAAATTCATTTTTGATCTTTTTTGATCATTTTTTTGATCATTTTTGATCAATTTGATCAGTTCCACACCTTGGATCAAAATCATAAAAAATAATAGAGAATAATTTTATACTAAAAAGTCAAACTAAAATTTCAGCTTAAATCAAAAATTTTTGTTATGATAAGTTCAAAGTTTAATAGTTCTGTTGTGTGGAAAGTTGTTTAGAGAATTAATTTTGGAGTTGCTAATTGTTGGTTTTCATGATTTTGGATATTTTTTTTAATTTTTTTAAAAAAAATTCGATATTTTTTTTCTTTCAGATTTTCATCAAATATTTAAAAAAATTTTATAATTTTGTATTTTTTAATAAACTATAAATTTTTAAAAATTGTTGACCTCATACCCAGAAAGCATAGATCGGATAGTCGAGATGAAATCCGGCACCAAACTAGAGTGAAGCAAGCACCAAGCTGGAATAAAATAAAATTCGAAGTGGCGCTGGCCTCACTACGGCTTGGTGTCAAATTTCATCTCGATTATCCGATTAATCCCTTTGGGGATAGTTTATTAAATTTTTTGATATGTATAGTTTTGCGCCTTTTAGTTACAATTTTTGATTTTCAAAATAACTCAAAATATTTAAAAAATTAAATCTCCAAAAAAATTCCCTCAAAAATTATTCCACGTAAAGATATTCAAAAGTCAACATCAAATCCCACAAATTTGCATTTCTTTGTACCAAATTTATTGTCTAAATTCATTCATGCTTCATATAGGCTCTCTAGCAAATCCATGAGTCCTGGACATTGACTTTGTAAGCATAGCAAGTAAAAAAATGAACATCACAGAGAAAGAAATTATTTATTACGTTAGGAATTTTTGTGATTTTATATTTTGTGCGTTTATGGCTCAATTGAGAGCCATAATTATGAACAAAGTAGCTGCTAACATAAATAGATCTCCCTAAGGCAATAAAATTCTAAAGAGTCTCTGTTTTGTGTTAATTTTTTCAATAATTTTTAAAATTTACATTTTTTGAGTTTTTTGACGTGTTTTGTTTTGTCTTACGTGTCTAATGAGAATGGGAAGAGAAACTATGCATTTTAAGGTGATTCGACATTTTACGGATGAAATATTTTGTGTGATAATCGTGATAAAAAATCATGATTTAATTGCAGAAGTTCATGCTTTTTTGCGGGATCAATTGAACGTTTTTTGTTGGAGAGCTTGCCCCCTAAAAAACGGTCGTTTTGAATTTAAAACTTGTTGACCGACTTTTGGAAAACACAAAGTTAAAATTTTTGTTTATTCTGTTAAATTTATTTTGTCATGCTTTAATTTTATTACAATAATAATTTAAAATGTAAAATGAATAATATTCCAGCATGAAAAATTAAATTTTACCGAACAATCAAAAATTTTTAACGTGTTTTGCAAAAATCGGTCAACAATTTTCAAATTCAAAACGATCATTTTTTAAGGGTACGTTCTTCAACAAAAGCGTTCAATTCTTCCTCAGTTAAAACTTAAAATCCACATATACATGATATCATCCCTCAAATGACAATATATCACCTAAAAATATTCCTAAAAGTCAATCATCTAAATTAACATTGTAGTGTTTTTTTAAAAAAAATATTTAGTCTAAAAAATTCCTTGTCTTTCCTTCCTTTTGTGATATAAATTTATGTATAAAAAATATTATATCTTCTTTTTTTTCTTTAATATTAAAATAGTTTGATGATTTGTAAGAGTTTAAGGGGGTTGATTTGAAAATTTTGAAATTTTTTTCCGATCTTTTTGTCAAATATTCAAAAATTGTGTAAAATACTCTAAAACCTAACCTAAAATTGACAATTTTTAGCTTTTGAGCAAAAGGTTTTCAATACTTTAAATTTTCAAGTTTCTTTCAAATTTCAACAAAATTTCAATAAAATTTGATAAGTCTAACTCAAATTTCGACAATTGAATCTCATTAAAAAAAATCATCAAAACCTCGAAACACTCAAAATCAACCCCCGCAACCCTTCTCAATGAATATCATGTCGATACATTAAAAAAATCATTATTTTAGCACATTAATTCTTTTTCGATGGAACTGATATAGATTTTGCAAGTTCTGCAAGCACATCTTTGTAGATGATTGGATCTAAATTGCGACCGAGCATGTAAATAATCCACCAGTCACCAATATCGACCTTATTTGACACAGATGTTGCAATTTCTCTTGGCACCATGCGATTTCTGGCATTTAATACTCTAGCACGTACGGATGGCACAAAAATGATGAGAAGACGGTAAATGACAAGACCGATGAGCATGGCGAGGAGGATGAGATACCAGAACCAGATGAAGATGTAAGTTTTCTCGTTTACTGGAAGTTGATGTACAATTTAGAAATTTTTAGTATTTTTGGAGATTTTTGAAGCACTTACCAATATTTAAAGGCAAAATACACAAACTATCATGTTTCTGAATGGATCCAGATGCACCATATTTATGGAAAATACACTTAGTAACTCTAGGGAACACATAGACCATAGGATCGACTCTGTTTTCTTGAGGCTGATCTGAGTATTTAAGTACCCTACAAAAAGTACAAAAATTCATGAATTTTCCCTTAAAAATTAATTAATCTTAATCAACTTACCGCCATCCGTAGTCAGCAAATTCTCCATCAAAGAATTTATTCATTAGAATTAATTGAATGATGATATTGACTAAGCAAAGGAATTCGCAGAACCAATAACGAACGGCATAGAGTTTATGGCGCTATAAATTGAGCAATTGGGTTAGAATAATTGATTAAATGATTGTAATTGAGTGAGGTTACCTTTAAATGAGTCAACATGTAGTCAATTAAAACATGTTTCTTGGCTTGCTTCTCTTCTTCACGGCAGATACCTAGATTGAGATTCATGGCGATTGTTCGAAGAAGACCTGGAATGAACAATTTGGAGGTTATTTTTTGATTATTAGAAAATGAATGAAAAATTCTACGAAAAAATTTCAAAATTTTCTTCTTAAAATTCAAAAAATTCAAAAAATTTAAAAAATTTAAACAAAAAATCATAAATTTAAAAAAAAAATTAAAAGTTTTAAAAAATTCCAAATTTTTTCCAAAAAAATATCTTTACCTCCTTCAAATGAATCCCACAAGAATTTCGGTGTGTAACAAGCACACGCCTCTGTAAATTGAGAAAAAAAGAAGTTTCAATTAATGTTCCACATTCATTCCAAAATACAATTTTAAATTTCTTTGACTTTAAATTGACCCCAACAAGTCAACAATTTTCATAAATCAACACTTATACAACATATTTTCATTAAAAACAACTAATGTCACTTCCAACTTCTAAAAGCATTCATAAATCAATCAGTCAGCGATAGTCATTTATACTTACGGAAAAACAACACGAAGCAGACCCACTGATAGTATGTGTGATATTTCTTAGCATCTAAAAACAATTGAAAGTGAATAAAATTGTAATTACAAGTTATGTTAATTATTTAAATTTGTGTGAATTGTACCTTCATCATTAAAGTCGTTTGCAACACCTGGATGTGCAATTTCTGTGCCAACCTAAAAGAGTGTGAAAAAATGTGTGAAAGGAAATTAAAAATTGTTTTTATTCTCACAAAACATAATTCATGAATAGAATATAATTTTTGGGAATTTTTTTCTTGCATTGATATGTTCAGATTTTATGTTATAGGAAATTTTGGTGCGGGTTTGGCCTGTCTGGTTCGTTCAGTTTGGTTTGATTAACTAAATGAAGGTTGCCTGTGAGATCGTTCACTTCGTCGACCTTCCATACCCCCCCTCCCCTCCTCCCTTACAAAAATTTTTTCCCTAAAAATTTTTTGGTATGATCTGTTTTAAATCCTTGACCTCCTTCACCCTCCCTACTAAAAAGGCGAACGCACTAAGTGAATAACCCCTCCGAAAAATTCATTATTTCTTCAAATTTCTTAGTAGAGGAGCATTAAAGGCGTTGGCATGCAAAAACTATAATTTGACGATTTGTTCTTGGAAATCACATCACATAAGCTTTTATTAATGAATGAATAATAACTTATAATTTAATTTAGCCATAAAAAAACAACAGAAGAATGCGGATTCATCTTAACAGAGTCAATATTTTTAACAGGTTGTGCAGGAATCGATAGTATGGAGTTTTTAAAAAATTCTGTATATTTTGATAATTGAATTGGTTGACGACTTGTGAATAAATTTTAAAAAAATAGATAAATTGCGTTTTAGGGAATCTTAATAGTGCCGAAATTCATCCCGTGTCTAAATGCCTAACAATCAATTATTTAAACTTTCATGAGCAAAAAACGCAATTTACCAAAAATCTTCAAAGGGTATGAAACTACGCATTTCTATTTTAATTTCTCAAATTCTCTCATAGCTTCATCAACACATTCAAAATTCTCCTATCCAAACAAAGAACTCCGGAAATTCTCATTCCATCATAACAAAATCCATGCTGCCGTCATGTCAATCGAACATTTTTTCATCCCTCACCCTTCCATCTTGTCTTTCTTTAATAATATTCCCCTCAATCCATTTCTTGAATGAATTGAAATCGCAGACAAGAAAAAATAATAATAATTTTAGTGCTGCGGAGATTTAATCTTTGTATTTTGGTATGATGAAATAACATCGCAATAGAATCAAGACATGAATGAAATGGAATGTGCACCATTCGAATATAAGAAATAATAATTACTAGTTATGTGTCTGTGCATCTTATTTTTTTTTTTATAACGAAAGAATTTTTAAAACAAAAGGAAGAGAGAAGAAAAATGCAGTTGAGATATTATGTATGGAGGGAAAAAAGAGGTGGATGAGATATGTTTAATTCATAAGACTTGAGTACGAAGTTGAAATTTTGATGATAAGGTTATAAGGCGCATTTTTAAAGGTTAGAATTTTTTCTGTCAAATTATTTGTGCAATTAAAGTCAATTTCATAGTTAAAAGACCCTCAGAAATTTTCTAATAGTTTCAGGCCCCTCAGAAATTTTCTAATAGTTTCAGGCCCCTCAGAAATTTTCTAATAGTTTCAGGCCCCTCAGAAATTTTCCAATAGTTTCAGGCCCCTTAAGAAATTTTCTAATAGTTTCATGCCCCTCAAAAAGTTCTCACGCTTTTAAGATTCTCGAATTTTTAATGTTGAAAGCCCCTCATTTCTTCCAAGTAGTTACAAGCCCCTCAGACTTAAATCTACACTATTTCTCATACATCACTGTTTAAAATATTATTACATGATGCAAAAAACAATAAATAATTCTCACCTGTCTCTTATAAGCATCTGGCATCGTAAAAGTCGACGAAATCCAGCAAAAAGTGTTGACAACATGTGTTGGAATTCCGCTAACAATGCAAGAAATTGGCTGTCCAACATATTGCGTTGCCGTAATAACGAGTGAGCATGTAAGCAATAAAACTGTCGTAAAAATATTATGCAGTCGAAAGACGGCATTGTCAGTCTGAATGTCCTGTATTTTAAAATAATCCTTTAAGCCTCCTAGTAACTTGTACATTTTGGAATTTTATTTTATTTATCCACGATTCACGAATTTAATTATTTAAATGCACTCAAGGCCACACTTTTGATTCACTTCAAACACATAAAAAAATATTGCTATTGTTCTTCTTATTCTTATTATTTTTTTTTTCAATACTTTTTTTCTGTTAGAATATTTCCATTATTTAATTTCGCTGCTGCCGCTGTTCAGCGTGTTAAAAAATTGTTTTTTGTACGAAGCAGAGCTGGAATTGAAATAAAAAAAATTATTTAATAAAGTCAATTGTTGCGAAATTGTTCGTGCAAATTTTGATCAAAACGTTGAATTGTGGTCAGTTTTGTGTGATTAAGTTGAAGTTGTTCACTGTAATATTTCCATTTAGGGTTGATAAAAAAGGTTTTGTGTGAGAATATGATGCAATTTTGAAGTTTTGAGTAACAATTGATAATTTTTTAAAGTCATTATGTGGGGATGTATGGAGTGTCTTATCTAGTTTTCTATGTTGTTGAATTGAGAATAGTTACCTAAATTTTCTGGTAATACATCATATTTAGGCTTTTAAGCAGTAGTAAATAATGAAAACCACAATTTTATTATCTTTACTATAGGATAATATTCCCATATGTGCTGGGTTTCTAGGGTATACCCTATTAGTTTCGGTATACCCTAGGGACACACCAAAAGGGTACTCTGCTTTAAAGTATACCCTAGAAATCCAAACCTGGATTCGGATCAATCGAAAACTTTTCATCCAGAATTAATTAATTAATTTTGATAGTTTAATCAATTCCACTGCCTAATATTCCATACAATAATACCAAATTCATCCTTAAAAAGTGTTTTTGTTTTCTTTACAAAGTCACTAGTCTCATGACCTTGAAAATTTACATAAACCATCAAGAATCCACATGTAAAATATAAAACAAAGACAAAAACATTCCCTCATTAAAGCGTTTACTTTAAAACCAGCTTTAGTTAGTTGATAAGCCTACTACAAACCCAAATTAAAGCAACTTTCCATTATTCTCAAGAGCATGAAAAGAACTAATTAATTTTTGTAGTCATATCGAGGGTTTTTTGTACTCAGAATAAAAGTAATAATTTAAACAAAAGACTTATTCGCAATTCTCACAAAAAATTACACGTTTTGTCGTACTTGAGAAATGTTCTCTCGCATGCTCTATAAAGTATTTTTCATGGTCTATATGGAAAGAACAGAATATTAGATAGTGTGATCGGAAATTTGTTTAAAAAGGTCCATTTTACTATTTTTTAAATAAAATTCTTTATGCATTCTTTCTCGAAAAAATACTTCTCAAATTTACAACAAAAGTCAGGAATTTCCTTTAAATTCATTCAATTAAGAACAAAATAACAGGGTCAATCAATTGATCGCTGTTTGATCGTGATCGGTGATCGTCGATCAGATCGACAAATGATCGAACGATCAATTGATCGATTCGATCAAACGATGTTTTATGATCGAATGATCGACGATCAATCGATCATATTTTGAGAAAAAGATCGATAGATCGTTGATCGATTCGATCAGTGATCGATCGATCAATTGATCGACTCGATCAGAAAACAAATTTGATCGAGACGATCAATTGATCAACGATCAAAATTTTTCTTTGATCGAGGCGATCAATTGATCGATCGATCACTGATCGAAAAATGATCGCACGATCACGATCATTTTCTCATAATATGATCGATTGATCGTCGATCATTCGATCAAAAATACCGATCAATTGATCGTCGATCAAACGATCGTCGATCAATGATCGAATGTTCGAAGGTGAAAAAAAATATGAATTAATGATCAATAAATAATAATAAAAGTTCCTTTTAAAAGGAGTAAATCCCTTCAAATTTTTTAGTTCCTTTAATAGAAAGAAATCTAGCTCTTAATTATTTTTTTTCTAAATCATAACAGCCAGAAATTTTTTGAGGGGGGGTTTTGAAATTTTTTGTATGGAACGAAAAATTTAGGGGGGTTTTGGGATTTTTTTCTCAAAAACCCTAGCAAATTGAAGAAATTTTCCAAAAAGAGGGGGGTTAAAACCCCCAACCCCCTGGCTACGCCCCTGAATCATAATACTATATTCATTCTTTCCTTTAAAAAACTATTAGAAATTAATATACATTGAATCAAATTTAAAGAAAATTCTGTATGGAAAGATCCTATTAAAAATTTGAACTTCTTCTTCTCTAGTAAGTTTTATTTGATGCTCAGAATTAATATGGTTCTTATTATAAATAAAAATAATATTTTGTGTGTTTACAAAATAAGGTGGAGAAAAAAAATTAGCGTAAATAAAAACAGATTATTCCAAAATATTACACATTAAACTGTACACTATTAACAAAAACTAAGATTCGAACGAAATTTAAGATTCTACAATAAACATTTTGGATTGTAAAAGTTTTTTCACTATTAGCAATATTTTCATTACTATAATTTTAAATCTCGTTTAATTTACAAAAATATATTATATTGTATGCAATAGTTTCTTGAAATTCTCTTCTAAGAGAAAATCGTTACCGTTTTTGGTCACAAATTTGTAATTTTTAAAAAAACTTGTAGTAAATAATGCTTGACTAATACAGTGTAAGAATTGTATTTCAATTTTATTTCCTAATTTTTGGAACTTTTCGTTTAATTTGTATTGAAAACGATATCAAACAAGAAAATGTTGCTTTAACCAGCACAAATTTGAGATTCAGTTAGAAAATTTGAGTTCAAACTTGAAATTTAATTTAAATAATGTAACCTACAATACTTTAATTTTAAAAAGTCTCGTTCAAGACATTTTTTTACAGTACTCTTATGATCATTGATTAGATTTAATTTATTTATTAATGTTTATCGATCATTAAATCAACTTTTCGATCATTTATCTGAAATTCGATCGAAAATCGATCAAATGATCGATGATCGACCGATCAATGATCGATCGATCAATTGATCGCCTCGATCAAAGTAAAAGTTTTGATCGTTCGATCAATTGATCGTCTCGATCAAAATCATTTTTTGATCGAATCGATCACTGATCGAGCGATCAAGGATCGAAATTGATCGTACGATCACGATCTTTTTTTGATTTTTTGATCGAATGATCGATAAAAAAATTCGATCAAAATCGATCAACTGATCGACGATCGTTTGATCGTCTCGATCAGAAATGATTTTGATCGAGGCGATCAATTGATCGTCGATCACTGATCGATTTTTGATCGTATTTTGCGATCACGATCATGTCGATCACGATCATTGATCGTTGACTGTCCCTGCAAAATAAGTAGAAATGAGAACGTAAAGTGAACGCACTACACAAATGAGTTCTTAATTGAATTATCTCACAAATGTATTTTTAAGTGTAACATACGGCAGTAAAAGTTTTTATCTCTCAATTTTTTTTTTTAAATTTAGCTTAAAACATAATCTGTAAACATTAGTGCATGTCAGCATAGAACAACATGATCCATAAATGGAAAGATAATACGCATTATTGAGGGCAAGAGATACGATTTGGATTTTTTTTTTTTTGAGTTTTGGTTTATTTTTACTTTTGAAATTAACGATGATTTTTGTAATAAGAAAGTGATAAATTAGTTAAAAGTGATGAAAAAAATAGAAACTGGCTGCGATTTTGGTTGCCATTTTTGAGCAAAAATTATCCTTTTTTTCCTAAGATCAAGATTTTTTTGGACCTTTCTGAAATTCTGCTGCGAAATATTTGACAATTTTTATGGAACATTTATTTAAGTGCTGAAAAGCATATTTTGGACAGTTTTGCTCTTTACTCAGAACTACTAAATTTACCCTCCCATTTAACCCTCCCAATTCAATATCATTCAAATCAATAAACATCACCAACAAACAACTCCATTTCCAAGAAATTTTAAACTGCTGCAGTCACTCAGCTTAATGATTTCTTAAAGAGACGTTTTTCTGGCGTTTAAAAGCCGTAAAAAGATTTTTTATGACTCATTGGAGAGTGTCACATGCCAAAAACAGGCATATACTCATTTAGTAGGCCGGTTGGATTCAAAAGATTTAAATTTTATTTGCAGTTTTGCATCACGTGAATATTTATAATAAATAAAAGAGAGAAAACTCGTAAAAAATGAATAAAAATATTTTGAATGAAGACAAAAGTATGCAAAAAGTTGTAGATGTAAAGATGTTGAAGAGTTTTGGGAGTTTTTGATTGTTTTGATCTAGTGGTTCAGTGGTTAACCGCTAGGTGGAAAGGTTGAATTTGTGAATTTTTACCCCCCCCCCCCTCACTTGCTTGGGTTTTTTGTGAAAAAACAACGAAAATTTATCAATTTATTCCAAGGCTCAGACACTCATCAAAAAATTGTAAAATTGTACAATTTTCCAATTTTTGAAAATTGTAAAAATTGCAAAAAATTGTACAATTTTACAATTTTTGTATGGAAAAAATTGCAAAATTGCAAAAATTGTACAATTTTTTCCAATTTTTTTCAGTAAAAAAATTTCACAATAAAAAAATACAATTTTCTAATTAATGTCTGAGCCTTAATTTATCCCCATCTTCCAATTTTTTATATAAAAAGTTAAGTATTCACCCCTATTCTAAATTTTTGGTTACGCCAATGTTATGATCAGAATTTAATTTGATATATTTGATCATCCTTTTGATATTTATATATGTAAAGTCATATATTATTGACATTTTTATTTAGAAGATCACCGGTATTTAATAAGATTAGCAAACCGGAACATCAATTAACTCATTAAATCAACAGTAAAATGATTTCATCAACTAAATCTGCTTTGATGTCTCTTTTAATTGTTTAAATCTCCTATTTCACTTTAATTATTCATTAAAATGGTTTTTTTTACAGCAAGATTTGCAGTTGTATTGTTCAAGATGATATTGTTATGGGGCCGTTTACTTAGTACGTTCGCTTTTTAGGGGGGAGGGGGGTCTAAGATTTTGTAATAGTTTAAACAAAACAAAAGAATTTTTATACAAAAAGCGTAACGAAGCAACCCAAAAAGCCAGAAAGCAAAACAAAAAGTGGGGTCTAAAAAGTCATTGTTTTGCGTAACTTACTTTGTGAACGGCCCGGCCCCTATGTGATATTACCGAGAAAGCTAAACTTGAATGCACATTATTGTAGATTTAAATTTCATTAAAATTCAAGACTTTCGCAAATTATAATCGACAAATTATAATCTTTGTATTGGATTTTTTTAGCAGATGAACTTTGCAAAAATTCTAAAAAAAATTCAAAAATTTAATTTTTTAAAGGTTCAAGAATTTTTTGAAAATTTTAATATTGAAAATTATAAAAACCAAAATTAAGGTAGAACTGATCAGATAAAATTTCTTCTAATTTTAATTTTTTGATCATTTCAAATAACTCTTGATCATTTTTCTCAGTTTACACACTGGATCCTAAGAAACTTTACAAAGAAAGCTATCAAAACATTATTCAAACTCACATTTCAATAATATTTGCCATTATCCAATCAAAAATGCCAAAAAGTTAAATGACTCAAATATAAGAAGAAGTCATCGCAAATAGACAGATCAAAATAAATGGATACAAAAAGATATCGTGAACATAAAAAAGTATTCATTTCTTTTGTAGATCAAGAAAGAACTTATTCATGTTGTTAATAAGATGCTAAAAAACTAGATTTTGAAGAACTGTTGAGGTCACTGACAGTAGAAAAGGTTTTAAGTTGTAAATTAATGTATCACTTCAGTTAACAAATGGTTGAGGGAACAAGAGGAATGAAACTGGTTGATACTTTAATCTGCTGTTATTTATGATGAATTTGAGTTGTTGTGGCTAAGTGGATTGTTTTTGGGTTTTTGATTATTATGAGTTTAAATTTCTGGGGTGAGTTTCTAGGGTAAACCATTGTGTATGCATCAGAGTTTATTTTAGTTTGCTTTTAGCTGCAAAATATTTTCTGATAAAAATACGATAGGATAAAATCTAGGGTACACTCCATACCCAAACCCCCAAACCCATACCCCCATACCCCCATAACCCCATACCCCCATACCCCCATACCCCCATAACCCCATACTCCCATACCCATACCCCTATACCCATACCCCCGTACCCAAGAAGTTTACACTAGAAACCAGCAACTGAGCTTAATTTTTATTCTTTGCATTCTTTTGAGCATACACGGAAATAACCACAGAAAAAATTCACAACAATGCACAATGTCAACAAACAATAAACACCTCACACAAAAAATTCTACAGATTTTTATTTTTATTATCTTTTATGAAAATAAATAGAAATTTTCACATATGATGATTACAATATTTACGCAAACCAGGGACGTAGCCAAAAATTTTTTTAGGGGGGTTTTTTGTTACTTTTCAGCATCTTTTTGTGTTTTTGTTTTTGGTCGGAAGTTCAATTATATCTACATCAACCCCATCCCCCTCCCCTGGCTACACCCTTGTCGTAAACACATGTGTGTGAGAAAAAAAATCATATTTAAAAAGCTAATATTAGTCATTTTCTCACAACAGAAGCAGTAAGCGAAAAAATGAGTCTTTGACATGAAATAGAAAGTTGATTGCGGTAATTTTTGTGTCACAATATCGGTTGTGTGTTTAATTGCTTTTCAGAATTGTCATCGGTGTTGCGATGTAATATTTACAATGGTATAATAGATGAGGTGTGATACGGTAGTTTAATTGCTTAGGTGGATAATGTTTGTGGGGAGATGTTGGGAAATTTTTAAATAATTTTTTTAAATTCTATTTTAACAAGTTTATTAGAATTAAATTTATTTTTCATTTATTTGACTTCTTTTTTTTCCATAATCCAAAAACCAGAAATTCAACATTTTTAGCTTCTTTTTCTTATCGCTTACTTCTACTTCTCTTAACCTTTTTCATAACTTTGTTCCTATGTACTTTATAGTCTTCTTATTCTTACGTATGCTCTTTTATATTTGAACTTTTTTTTTCTTCCTCATTGCTTTCTCCTCTTGAAAGAAATTTCATTTCGAAAACTGAATGACTTGAAATTCATTTAAATATCTTATATTTCATTTCTTGTAAATGATTTAGAAATTTTTGACTGTTAAAAGATTTGAGAATATCAAAAAGTATAAAGTTAATGAATTGAACCTTGGATACTTAATTGAATAGATTTTTTCAAATTAAGTCGTGTATAAAAAGATTTTATTTTTGCTTTTGTTATTGTTTAAATGTAATAGAATTTGTTTTTGGAGCATAAATCAGTTCAAATTATGTTAGTTGAAAATATTTTAATTAAAGTTGATTTTCTTTAATTTTTTCGTAAAATTGATAATTTTAAAAATTTCAATTATCATTTTTAGATAAAATTGCATCCTTATCAAAAAAGTTATGCAGCTAAAAAGTTGTTAAATGCAAAATTTCATTTTTTAAAAAAATTTCATTTCAGTATGGAAAAATTACTCTACTTAGAATAAAATTGATGATTTATTTGAATTTTTAGAGTGTGTGTGTCATTCACAGATATTCATCGTGATATTTTCTTATTTAATGTTCAATGTTTATTTATTCAGTCGTGAGTGTCAATACAAAATAAACATTTCGAAAGAAAAATATTGTAAAACTCTATCTAAATAGAATAAATTGAATGAAATTGATGAGTTGAGAATCTTAGAATATAGTTTTATTTTTTTTTTTTTTTTGTAGATTTTGAATAGATTTATTTATTTATTTATTTTTTTTTGCAAAATTGAAAAATATCACAAAACTGTTGTAATCAATTTAAGCAAATTTAAGAAATTTTTTGGATCAAAACTCCTGCATAATTTTCTGTCTAGCCATCCAAAAATTTCTTCACATGTGATTCTAAAATTACACAATTTTGGATCGATATTGCATGAAAATAGGCATGATTTTGGGAAATCTTTGATTCTTTAATTTTTATTAATTTTTTTTATTTCTTTTTTATTGTATTTTTTCATCCAAAAATGTCTAAAACTCATTAAACAATTATGAATACCTGAAACTCAAATCAATCTCATCAAAATTTCGAAAATTTTAAAATTCCTCTCACAACTCCCATCAACTTTTAATTACTCAATAAATCCCATAACTCCTTAGAATTTCAATTTATTCTCAAATATTTTTTTAATTAACATTCAAACTTATCACACAGCACATGCATCAGCTAGTGACTAGAACAATACATGAATGTGTCTATTAAATTCTCACTGATGGACCCACATGAAAACATTTAATTTATGCTCAATTTATGACAAAAAAAATCAAACAATCGTAAATAGAACTTTATTTGAGCTGCGCAAACATTTGTAGTTTTTGCTCAAACTTTTGTTAGTTGATCTAGTTTTATTTTATGTGAAAAATTAGAACGGCTTAGAACCTCAATTTTTGTTCTATATTTGAAATTTTTTCGATATTTTCAATTTCTGATGAAATTTACCAAGTTTAAGCCTAAAATTCAAATACAATAATTTCAAAAACTCAAAAAGACATGTCATTCCAATTATTTTTCACATATGCCACATGTGCAAAAGTTCATTGTCATTATTAAATTTTGTCTCAAAATAGAAAAAAATTATACAAAAAAAACATAAAAATTTCACATTTTTATCCTATATTAATTTCAGTTCCTTCCACCCACAAAAATAGAACAAACATAAAAATTTGTCCCTTTTTACCACAAACAAGGTTAAGAGCGTCATTTCTATATGTTTACGTGCAACATAACACAAATACTGTTGTATGTATTGCATCTGATTCGTGCTGCTCTTGAATGTTGAAAATTTATTTTATTTTATTTTCTTTTTTTTTTAATTTTGTGTCGCTAGATATGTTGTAGGGAAGTAGATATTTATGTCAAAGATATTTAAAGAATTTTTTGGAGTTTATTTTCTTTCTTTAGTTAATCTGACGAAGAATTTTTGTAGGGTTTTTGAAATATTGCTTTGATTTTTATTTCATGTTTTAAATGATCGCTTATTGCATCAGTTTTTAGGACTTTTTAAAGATATTTTTGTTGAATTTAAGAAAGCATTTAGGTTGTTGAAATTTTTTTCAAAATTTTGAAATGACACTTAAAAAAATATTTTAATAAAATTTCAAAAGAGTTTTTGTTGCAAAGAAATCAAATTTTTAGAATAATTTTCAAATTTAATATATTTTCAAAAACTTTAAATTTCATAATTTGAACTTCAAATTTTAAATTTCAAAGCTAATGAAAATGAAAGAACTTTAAGTTCAACAAGAATTTTGCTTGTTACATATAATCGAGAAGTGTGAGGTTCGATTCTTACTCGGGTCGAACTATTGGGTGAATTTCTTTTTTTCAACATTTTCAAATTTCAAAATTTGAATTTGAAATGTTTCTTTTTGAAATTTTAGAAAGATTTTTTTTCCTTTTTTTGTCAATTTCAATAAAAATATTTTTTTGATATTTAAAAGTTTTATTAAATATTTTTTTAACAACTAAAAATCTCCAAATTCAAAATTACATTAGCTTCAAACTTTATGTTTTTCTGAACTAAAAGAATAAATCGTCAATCCCACGGCTTCTGTCACACTTTCCATTTCTGCTCCATATACTCCAAACTTCATTATCCCTTCAAACACTTCTATTAAATGTCTTTTCATCCAGGGTGTGGAACTGATCAAAAATGATAAAAAATGATCAAAAATGATCAAAAAAGATCAAAAATGATCAAAAAAGATCAAAAAAGATAAAAAAGATCAAAAATCAATTTGATCAGTTCCACACCCTTGCTTTTCACCAAAATTTCACATTTTTTCTGTCACAAATCATTTCTAACTGCCAATCTAAATAATTTCATACTCAATAAAGTTTCATGCTCCATAAAACATCATTTCAACGCACGTTACTCAACACTTTTAGAAACTCATTGACTGACCACAATGAACCACATCTTAATTATAGTCTTTTAATATTTAAATGACATGAAAGTGCACAGTTTATTATTAAATGCAAATAGCTTGTTTTTCATGTTTTGAAATCAAATCAGAACTTGTTTATAAACATTTCTTGTGAGACGTATGTTGGGTACCAGTGGCTTAACCAGGGGATAGGGGGTGAATTTTCACATAAAAAAATCAAAAATTCACCCCCCCTTTAAATTTTACGGACAAAAAATTTTCACCCCCCCCCCTCAAAAAAAATTCCTTGTTACGCCACTGTTGGGAACTGAGGGATCAATTCATGTGTTTGGAAACATGAAGTTTTGAGGTGCATATTTAGAACTTTTTGAAAGTAAATTTATGTTTTGTTTGTGATTTTTATGTTTATCGGTTTGCGTTTTTAAATTTGGTAAAAATCATCAAAAATGAATGTTTACTTTTTGAAAATTTAGTCATTAGCTGATAATATCAATTCATACCTAAGATAAACCATACAGTATATCTTAACTTGTTCTAATATATTATGTATGACCCTCTACATAAATCCTTCAAAAACTAACACATTCACCACTAAATGCACCCCTAAACCCTAAATCCAACTTAATGATACACAAAAAAATCCCGCAAGCTGCATTAAGTACATCCATACATCCATTTAATTACATGTAAGTAATCTACAGCTTCACTTCACAGTAACCAGTACATTCATTTATCTTACAGCGGACAAGACACAAAAGCAAGCCAAGAAAAAAAAACTGAATACGTCAACAAAAAAAAAAAGTATAAAAATGCCCATGTAATAGGCAAAATTTATGTGTCCAATATCTTCAGCCGCGCTGTAAGAACATTATTCTTATGTTGAGTAAAAGTAAGAAAGAAAAATTCTTGAAAACGAAAAGAAGAAAAGGAAGGTAAAATAAGAGCAATAAACTCTTTCCCGGCTGTACAATGATGGCCTCACGGAGATATATTCAATTATTTCAATTGAACTTCTTTTTATTCCATTTTGCACTTTTATTTCATTTTACTTTTTTTTCTATTTCTTTTTTGATCTTGAAAATTATTCACAATTTTTATTCTCACACAAAATTTTCTATTTCATTTACTTTTTTGCCTCTTTTTTAATTAATCGCACAATTATTAACAAAAAAATATTTTTTTTACTAACAACTTACTTCACTCAACTTCGATGCTCAAGTCGTACTGAATATTTTACATGTTATTTTTTTTTTTTGTGAGCTGCATGAGAGTCATCTCACGTTGTGGACACTAATACAGATGCAATTCTCTCATTTTACTTGGTTTATATTGAGGGTTATGTGAGTGTATTGGTTGTGTAGACGTTACGTATTTAAATTAACAGATGTAAGAATGATGAAGTAAAGAAGAATGAAAAATTAGAGTTAGGTTCGGAGAGGAATTAGATATTGGCAATTGAGGAACTTGTAAATGCTAAAAATGTTCAAAAATTGTTAAATTGTGAGTTTTTGAAATTTAGTGTCAAATGAACGCTTTCAGAAAAGAACGAGACACTAAAAGCAGTTCATTTTGAATTTGAAAACTGTTGACCGATTTTTGCATAACACATAGTCAAAAAATTTTGTTAAAACCCAAAATTTATTATGCTTTAATATTATTCATTTAAAATTTTTAATTGATATTTTAATAAGCTTGATTAAAGCATTTTTCGGTTTGAGCAAAATTTTTTGACTCTGTGTTATGCAAAAATCGGTCAACCATTTTGTAAATTCGAAATTCTCGAGCTTTAGTGTCACGTTCTTCTCTGAAAGCGTCTTTATCAAGTATTTGTTAACTTTTTTAAATTTAAAATTCAAAATTTTTCTTTGAAACTGAAATTTGATGAAATTGACTGATCATCCAGGGTGTGGAACTGATCAAATTGATCAAAAATGATCAAAAAAGATCAAAAATGATCAAAAACCATCAAAAAAGATCAAAAATGATCAAAAATGAATTTGATCAGTTCCGCACCCTTGCTGATCATTAAAAATCAAAATATGGGTATTAAAAAAATATCAAACTTATTTTAATTCTTATTAAAACAAAATATCTTTTATTCATAATTTAAGTTCACAAAAATTAACATTTTTTTAATGAGCGATTACACTAAAATATTGTGTCTGGAAAAAGTTCAAACACTTTGATAAATTTACAACTTTTCATCACCTTTTCCTCAACTTTTAGTATAAAACCTCAAAATCAACCAACAACACTTTAAGCAACAGCACTAAAATTCTCAATTGCTGAATTAATATCATCCTGAAATGATAAATCAACACAAACACCTTCAGCACCAGGAAATCCAGTTTCAGGTTTGAATGTAATTCGGATGAAAATTGGATCAAAGTCTCCAGCATCACAAGTTCCATCCGACAATGGAGCCAAGTTGACAAAAACTTCTCTGCATGGTATGCAAAAGTTTGATGGAGAACCAGCCATTGTCTGGTAGATGAGACAGCAGACGATTAAAATTTTGAAGTAGCTCATTGTTGGTTCTTAATTTGGTTTAGATTGTGGACTGAATGTTGATGACAAGTGGCTGGTTCGGGATATTTAAAGGGCAGTTAGTCGTGCCATTGTAGTGATAAAGTTTATTGATCGTAAAATTTGTTTATTGACTTATTTTGAGGGAAAAATTGTTTAACCTCGATTCAGATTGACTTTTGCTTTATTTTTCACGATTTTCTTTTTTCGTGACTCGCTAATTCGTGCATTCTAAAATCAACTTCCTTCCTTCTTATTAAGGAAGTATTTTAGGGATCGTTCACTTACGATGTCCAGTTTTAAGGGAGGTGGGGGTTCTGAGGCTGTGAGACAGTTTTAAATAATAGAATTTTTGGCTTAGAGGATCTTTTGACAGGGGCGTAGCCAGGAATTTTTTTGAGGGGGGTTTTTGCTACTTTTCGACGTTTTTTTTGGTTCGGATCTGAAAAATTCAATAATATCTAGTATAAACTTCGCGAAAATAGAGGGGGGTTTTGATCCCAAACCGCTCCCCCCTGGCTACGACCCTGCAGAGAGGGGTCTAAGGTTGTGTCACAGTTCTTGATGGATTTCTTAAGCAAACAGCCTCTTTTTAAAATGTCACATTTTTTCCGAACCACACATATCCAATTGTCCCAACAATGCAACACACAACACAACAACAACACCAAAAGAGCAAAAAAAAATTGAGAGTAGACACACAAATACATTCAAACTTCACCTTTATGTATGTATTAGAGTCGCTTAAAACCAGTTTCTGAGAAGCATTCCTCTTCTTAATTTTTTCTTTATTATACCGTAGGGTAAATGGCTATTGAATTGTTAATACATAAATTGCATGTATCTTTGCATCTTTTTTTTCTCTTTTACTCTCGATGCTTCTCATTACTTATTATCATAGATGTGTGTTGTTAAAATAAACAGAAAAAAAGAGGAAAAAATCTCTTTTTTGTTCAAATGCTTGGTCGTTAATGTTGAGTAAAAGCAGACTACGTGATTTTCAAAAAGAAGGCATTTCTTTTGATTTATTGGACTCAATGCTTCTCAATAATGGATTTTAAATATTTTTTTTTCTTTTTTTCTTCCTCTTTTTTCTTGTGCGTAATTTCTCTTAGTTGAAGGTACACAAAAGAATTTTTGAAGGTAGATGCTAGCTTCTTATGAGGCATATCATGACTTATAAATTTTCAATGATTAAGGATCTATGTGTGATGCTGCATACGATAATTATGTTTTTGTCAACCTTTCTTTCTGTTTTTGTTACTGTGAGTTCTGCTTCCTTAGTGAGTCATGAAGTTTTTAACGAGGATGGATTTTTGAAATTTTTCTTTTGTATTATGAATGAATTATTAAAGGAGGATTTGGTACGCATTGGGAATGACTTTATATGTGGTAAGTTAAATATTGATGAAGTTGTAAGGTAGTTTTGAGGGAGTGTGATGATTGACGTTTTTTGTTTGGAAGGAAATCTTGATGATTTTGAACTTATTTTAAATAAAACTCTAATACTTAAAGACAGATGAATTTCGCATTTACGAAATAGTTGCGAAATTTCGGATTTTTGTGGCAATAGATCCAAAAATTCCAAAATATAGATGCGAAATTTATCTGTCTTACTAATACTCAATTTTCTATCTTAAAGATTAATCTTATTACATTTCATACAATAATCAATTTTACAAACAAAAATTTTCCTCATAACTTCAATTAAATCACGTCTGTTTGTTTTATTTTCAGAAGAAAAAAAATTCAGACAATGCAAAATGATTATTTTAATTTGAATAAATTATCTTTCTTTGGGAGTTCATTGTATCGACAGACCATATTTATGATTAACAACCTTGTTGGCGGCCAAAGAACCTTTCATGTATTTTTTATGGTCTTATACTTGAATGAGGGAAATTAATGTTTAAGTTAATTTTTGGAACAATCCGTTAGATTTGTTCTTAGGTTCCAATTAGGGTTTCTGAAAAACCGCGTTTTTAGAAAACCGCGGTTTTGCGGTTTTTAATAATTCTAAAAACCGCGGTTTTCGCGGTTTTTGCGGTTTTCATACAAATGTATGAAATTTTTCAAAAAAAATTCAAAATTTGAATTTTCAAACACAAATCTTTAAATTTTAAAATTTTCATGAAGTTCGTCTTAAAATTACTTGAAAAAATAACCAAAAATTTTGATTCATATAAAAAATTTAAATTTTAGTTTTTGGATCTAATTTAGGGTAAAAAAATATTGAAATTTGTACAAAGCGAACAATTTTTTTTAATGGTCTGTAACTTTCATTGACAGCAATGTTGATTTCCCAAATTTTTCCTAAGACTTTATTTGTTTTCTATATTTTTTTATTCAATCTTGAAAACAGTTATTTTTGCAGCATAAAGTACTAAAAACGTCTTGACATTTAAATATTGTCATTTATACACCACATTCTCACGACTTTTGCACCCAAAACTTGGGGAAAATTAAATTTTTTGCAGTTCTTTTATTTGAAGAAGTTTTATTTATTTGAAGAACAAATTTCAATAAAGGTTGCAATATTTTTTACCCTATATGATTTTTTGTGAGTTTTGAGTTTGAAAAAACAAAAAATAACAATAAAATAAAAAAATTACTTTCATATAAAAATTTTCTTGTATGTTTTCTAAATTTTTAGTATAGAAAGTTCTAAAACCGCGGTTTTTCATCCAAAACCGCGGTTTTTTAAAAACCGCATTTTTAGGCCAAAAAGTGCGGTTATGCGGTTTTGCGAAAACCGCAATCAGAAACCCTAGTTCCAATTGTATAAATAAAAACTATTGTCGTTTCTATCTCTTCAACTTGTTTGATTCAATCTCAATTTTCAGTTTCCTTGACCTCAGTGGTCGTCATCTAATCTTATTGTCTCATTTTTGCCATATTTCTCCTCATGTCTCATAGAGACAGCAATATGAGTCTGTGGTCATCTTTTTCCAGATAAATAAAACTCTCACAAAGAATCTTATTAACCATTCTTGATTATAATCTGCAAATCTTGCTGAAAATTGCAAAGAAAAAACTTCTAATTTGTGTATCTTAATCAGGGTTGCAAGGCAGGCGGCCTGCGCAGGCGGAAACCGTACAAATTCTTCATAATTTGTAAGGTTTTTCTATCAAAACCGTACAAATTATCAAGAATTTGTGCGGTTTTGCCTGCGCAGGCCGCCTGCCTTGCAACCCTGATCTTAATAAATAAGCTTACTCCTCCGTTCATTAAAAGTTTTATTTTATTTCATATGTCTGCTCATCTTGCTGCTTACAATATTTTTTTTCGAGCTTTATTTTATCAAGTTTTATTGAATGTGTTTTGTTACATCATAGCATAAATCTTTTTTTTTTTTTTTTGTGTACGACAGTTGACTTCTGTTCTATCAAATCTAGCACGAGTGCTCTAATTTATGTACTAATTTATTTAGAATTGAATCTAGTCTTTGATTGTGTACAAGTGTTCTATTGAGAATGTGAGAGAAATTACATTTGAATTTTGAAGTTTTTTTAAGAATTTTAAAGAAGAGAAAAATCTCCTTTCATGATCGCTTAATTGGAATAAGTATATTAATTTATTAAAAAAATATTTTTCTAATAAAAAAAATCAATTTTGCCAAAATTTTGCAGATTTTTTCTATCAATTCTACAAATAAAATTTTCAAAATTTCCTTCCAAATGCGCCTACTTTAAACCTCTTTAAAACTTTAAATTGAGCTCGAAGTCTACTTGAATTTTTTGTCAAATTTGTATGGTGGAGTCGACTCCGAGTCGACTCGACTCCATACAAAATTTCATCGACTTCGAGCTCTGCCTTTAAATTCAAGCATTTTAAAAATTTTCTCCACATGTTATGCTTCATATTACCAAGGGCTTAGCTAGGAATTTTTAAAGAGGTTTTCGCTAGTTTTCGACGTTTGTTTGGTTCAGATCTCAAAAAGTTACAACTAGTGTGTATATCAAGTGTAAATCTCGCATAAATATCAAAAATAGGGGGGAGGGGACCCAAAATGATCTAGATAGAATTTTTTTGAGATCTGCTCCAAAAAAAGTCGAAAACTAGAGAAAACCCCCTTCAAAAATTTCTAGCTAAGCCTCTGGGGTTTGACCTTAACCTCACCCTCCCCTCCTTTGCTAAGCCACTGATTCACAACCCACGCACATTCAAGAGACAAAGAACAATTCAAACTACAAAAAAGTTCTTTCACTCTCCACACTCACAGTTTGTTGTTGATTAGACTCACAGTCACATTTGAGCATCATCAATTTCATTAATAGAATAATAAATTTGACCTTATCAGTTAACCCAAATCTTGTATGAATGAACGTAACTTTATTTTCATTTTTTTTCGAGAGCTCATAAGAGTGACGAGTCTCGGTGATCAACTTGTTGCGGAGAAAATGAAAAAAAGCTCAATTTGTGTTTGCTTGAGTGTATGAATGCGTTGATAAGAGAACAAATAAGAATATTTGCAAGGTTTACTCAGTTTTTTTTTCTGCTCTACATTTATGTAAATTAAATAATTAATTTAAGTGAAGGTTATCGCTCAGTCAACGTGTGTAATTGTTTTTTTTTTTTTTGAATTTGAATTGAATTGTTTGCATGAATGAATGTGAATTTAAATACGTCACATGAGGTATTGTGGAGATTGCTTACAGTCTGATTGTAAATTTGTTCATGTAATGATCGTGGATGGGTGGATTAATTGTTTTGAGATTTGGATTATTTGTTGAGGAAGGTGCCCGAATAGCACAAATCTGTTAAATCAAGTCAGGAGCTCAAGTCAGGAGCTCGGTCCAGGCCATCGGACCCCCTTTTTTGTTGAGGAAGGTGCCCAAATAGCACAAATCGGTTGAATCAAGCCAGGGGCTCAGCCAGGATGGTCTGGATCTTCCTTTTTTTGTTGAGGAAGGAACCTGAATAGCATAAGTCGATTAAATCCAGACATGGGGCTTAGACTGGATGGTCCGGGCCCCACGACCCCCCCCCCCCCCCAACGGGTTTTGAACCATGCAAAACTCTTAGGAGGAGTGCTCGGATCATTCCGGATACACCCTTGAATCCAGCACCCTTTAAGAGTCATGTCAGCATAAAGCTGGAAAATCTCTTGATTAACCGTCTTGAGCTATTTAAGGTGGAATTTTTTTTTTTGAAAAATTTGGATCCAAATATCAAAAATCCAGTCTGAACAAATATTTCCTTAAAAATTTTCCATTTTAATTCTCAATCAGATTCAATTCAGTCATCTCCTTCAACCCTTAACCAACCTAACAACCAATACTAAATAATTAAAAAAATTCTGAACCTTAATTGAATTTTATATCAATTAACTCTTTTTATTCCTCATTTATGTCGATATTTTTACATGTTCGTAATATGTAATCGATTTGAATTTGACGTTGTTTCTGATTCATGCCGGAAAGCATTTTATGCAATTATTAATGAACTTTGTGCTTTTTAATTATAAACATTTATGAGAGTCATTGTGAAAGTTTATGCTGTGCTGCATATGATGAAGTATCGTGAGGAAGAAGATTGGCAGGATGTGTATGGAGTGTTTAACTGCAATAATTAGGGACATAACCAGAAAGAACAGAAAGAACCGTGCTCTTGATGCGGCTCAAAACCTTTTGGGAGGTTTTCAGTACCCTTCTATCTAAGTCCCTGATTTAAATAATTTAAATTAAAAAAAAACTCCTAAAATCCTGCAACTTTTCTCACAAAACCCACTACATAAAAAAATCCCGCAAAAAAATCTACAAAACTCATAAAAGTCTTCAAACTTCTTTCAAATTGAAGAAAAAAATTAAAACACGAAAATCAAATTTTCATGCAAATTCCCGCAGTTTTATTTTCTCACACATTTACCATTCTTCCCATAAAAATTAAATCATTCGAGTATCTCTCACAAAACCACACGGAAGTAAGGAAAAATTTCTGATGAATGAAGATTTTTTTTTTGTCTTCAGAAGATTTTTTTTTTTTATCCGTGTGAAAAATTTATTTTGCATCCCACGTGCGTTGAGTGGTGAACGGAAAACACGGCAAGTAGGAAAAAAATTAAAATAAGTGGCAAAGAAAAATAAAAGAAAAAACTTTTCTTCATTCTTTCATTCTTGACTGGAAAAGCTGAATTCTCTCTTAAACTCGAAAATTTAACATATGAAGATAATTCTCTTTTCAAATATACCAAGTCCTTAAAAAATAGCAAGAAATACATTCCACCAATCCATTCAGGTCAAGACTACGCTTATTCAGATAAGGATAAAGCTGAAGCTCTGGCAACTAAATTCTGCGAAATTCACACTAATTCAGCCTCTATGAACTCAAATTTGGAGCAAATAGTCAAGAACTCAATAGAGCAATTAGAACTGGATCAAATTCCAAGTTTTGAGTACTTTACCAATGAAGAGACAATTTCTGTTATCTCGAATCTAAAAACTCGCAAAGCTGCTGGCTCTGACACAATACCTAATTGTGTCCTAAAAGCCTTACTTAATTCCAATAATTTCATATCAAAACTCACATCATTATTCAATGCATGCGTAAAATATTCTTACTTTCCGACCAACTGGAAACTAGCTAAAATCGTAGCAATACCAAAAACCGCCCCAGCCTCAAGCAATCCCTCAGAATATAGACCAATTTCACTTCTCTCAACGATAGGAAAAGTTTTCGAGAAACTTATCCAAATAAGACTTAATTCGTTTGAAATTGATCATAATATCATTATTAAACAGCAATTCGGATTTAAATCTCGTCACTCAACTACTCAGCAAATACTTAGACTCACCGAAAAAAGCGGCCTTGGGCTTCAATACTAACAGGAGCTTGGGAGTCGTTTTACTTGACCTAAAAAAAGCCTATGATTCTGTCTGGCACGATGCCTTGATACACAAGTTGATCAAATATAAGTATCCTTTATACTTGATTAAACTTATACAATCATATCTAGCTGGACGTACAGCATTTGTATCGATCAATAACTCAGTCTCTGAGCTATTTAGAATCCTCGCTGGCGTCCCTCAAGGGTCAGTAATCGCTCCTCATTTATTCAACATCTTCATAAATGACATCCCAATCCCAAACAGTGGTGAAATAGCCCTGTTTGCGGATGACACCGCATTCTTCATTGAAGCCCAAAACTATAATTTCAATTATATTAAAAGCTCACTTTTAAAATCACTCCAATCATTTCAAGAATTTTTCAATAATTGGAAAATTGAGCTAAACAATTCAAAAACTGAATTTATCTTATTTACAAAATCCACCATAATGTTAAATAAGTGCCTTTCAGATGTTATCAATTTTAATGGACTCACCTTCAAATGGAAAGCTCATGTTAGATATCTAGGTGTTCACTTAGATAATAAACTTCTTTTCAAACACCACATTAATACGGTTCTATCGAAAGCCAAATCATTGTCATTCAAAACACTCTATTGTCTCATGAGTAGAAAGTCGAGTGTGTCAATAGACTCAAAAATCAGAATCTATAAATCATTAATTCGCCCGGTATTCACTTATGCCTGTCCAATTTTTTGTCAACTGTGCTGCATCCCACCTCAATAAGCTTCAAGTATTTCAAAACAAAATGCTACGTCTAATTTTTAATACCAAATGGGATGATTTCATAACTAATGATTCACTCCATCGACGTGCCAACCTCCCAACAGTGAGAGAATTTTTATTAAAATTAACCTCACGATTTTATAACTCCAATAGATCAATAAATAATGAATTAATTTCAATCTAGGTAATTATGAGTATGACTCCTTGGAATTCAGAGTTAAGCATAAATTACCAAAACCCAGATCGCTATGAGCAATCTCGATAGTCTCATCAGTCAATAGTCTTACTAGTGTTAGTCTTATTAGTTGTAGTCTTATTAGTTATTAGTATATAAGTTAAAAAAATTTTAGGATGTTTTTTTAAAAATTTTTCATCCAAATACTTTCAATTACAATCAAAATCAACAAACAAAATAATATTCAATCTGTATTTAAATTAAAACCGATAAGGTTGGTGTTAAAAATAATCAAATGTACTTCGAACATTAAATCAATAAATAAAAAGAAGAATTATTATCATTCTTGACTGACAGAAATCTGGAGAGATATGGAAATGATGGAGACGTAAAACAGGAGTTGAGAAAAAAAAATTGAAAAAGTTTTGTTGAGTTTAGAGTTTTCAACAGAAGAATGGAAATTAAGCCGTTCGCAAGTTTTGGGAAAGTTTTATTTTTAATTTTCTTACTTCAATTGTTATTTAAAGTATTTTTTTCAGATTTGATTTTTGAGATGGAGTTCAAGATTTGGATTAGAGGTGTATTTTGAACTCTTTTAATTGGAATATAATTTTTTACAAAGATTCTAATAGCATCCCACCCCAAAAAACGTCATCCAAAATTAACAATAAAAAAAATAAATAAATTGTTAGTGCATTTTCCTTCAATCGAAAGGCGCTATTGTCATCACCTTCCATAATACCGTCTGTGGACTCAACCAGTCTTGCAGGGAAGCTTCAATTGTCCTGAAATTTGACACAGTGGTAGCTTCTATATATAGGAAGTGACTTAAGAAAGGATTTTTGAACTGGTCACTTCCTCTCCAAGTTATGGCTGTTGGAAGTGATTGTTGTTGACATTTTTTGTACAATTTTTGACTTTTTGATTTAAATTTTGTGCTTTAGGTTCAAATGACTTGAAATTCGACACACAGGTTTAATATGTGATTCTAAATAGGTGATTTTGGTGGGGGGTCATTATGAATTGACCAGAGGGTCTCGGGGGGACCAAAAAATACTTTTTTTCTTTAAAATTTTACAAAGAGTTCAGTGACATTTCCTGAACATGTTGGAAGAATGAGAGTCATTTTGGGCGGACCAAAGGGTTCACATCCATTTTTAATCTAATTTCTTTAAAGAATTCACAACTTTGAAGCTTCCCCGAAAGGCACAAGTCGGATAATCAAGATGAAATCCGGCACCAAGCCAGCACCACTCCGGCTCAAATCGTATGCCAGCTTGATTCTCAAACGAAATGTTTTGTTTCTTGAAGGATTACATTTTTGAGATGTCATGACACTAATGATATCATATACTCCTGCATATCATATAATATGATGACGTAAGCATCACATGATGAATTGTTTGTTTCTTTTCTCCCCTTTTGTGGTTGTACTTGATTCAATTTATTTAAAGTATGACTTTATGTTGATTCAGTTAAATGTGGAGAAGCAAAAAAAAAAAAAAATCATTAAATTAACTCGATGGATTGTAAAATTTTTCGGGACCAAAATCAAAAAATTAAAACTGTTGTATTGTGAACGAATTAAGTTTTTTGAAAAAAATTTTAAATTTAATTTGTTTAGTATTAAGATTATAATCATTTAAACACAAAAAAATTGAAAATCTTTCATTAATGCTCAAGATATTTAAGTTTTAATTTTGGTCCCGGTCCCGGAAATTTTCCAAAATCGGGATTTCGAGAAAGCCTAGTTTTAACCTCAATTTTCGGTGAAGACTCGGGAAAATATAACTTTTCTTTCTGAGCAACAAAAATCTTATGTTGGTTTGATGACGATCTGATGTCAACACTTGAGTGAGATTTTACCGCTTCCAAGGCAGCCTTGAGTCATATGGCAACATCATGGTGCTTTACTTTTAAAAACAGTAACAAAATCGTTGATTATTTACATTCAACTTCCATTTTCTGATTGCTAATTTGACAAGACAACACTTTAACCACACTTTGAAAATCATAAAACAATCAATAACAAATGAATAAATCCTTGCCTTTAACCCCCAACCCACTTCCTATTCCAAACCATTGCGTGTGTTCATATACATCTTTTTAATTAAATAACCCTAAACAGCCTGTTGCACACAAAGTCACGTTGTTTAAAGTCATTTGTCAATGGAAACAAAAGTTCACGAACATAAAATTTGTTCCACCTTTTCTTGTCCTTCAAATCCTCAACAAAAACTTATCATTTCCATTTTTTTGTGTATATCATGTTTAATGTCTTTAACAGCCTTAATATCTTTGCCATAGAGCATTGGTTGCCAACCCATGAGCCGCGGCACACAATTGTGCCGAATTTTTTTTTTTTCGAAAAGTATCACGAGTCGTGTTCTGTGTGCGGTTTTGGTCATGACCTGCTCAAAAGGTTTGCCGCGGCACAAAAAAGGTTTGCATCAACTGCCATTGGGCATACATATATGTATGCGTAGATCTTTAGATAAATTTACGACATGTAATAAGAACTAGCGAATATTTGAGAAGATGTAAATGGCATGGAACAGAATGGAACACACACAAAAAAAAAGAATCCTTTCAGTTTTTGCTTTTTATGTCCCTTTTTTTTACTTCAGCAATTATTCATGTAACACATTCGTTGTTTTCCCACATGTTAAATGGAATTGGATTTAGTTGGAGCAAAAAAAAAAGTGACAAGAAAGAGTTTTTTTTGAGTCTGACGATAGAATTATCATAAAAATCCTTAAAGGTAGCTTTAAAAGCTCAACAATTTCCCGCCTTTTTTATCAACATTGACACACTTTTTTTAATGTCAAAAATTTTTTATACACACATTATTGTCAATTTGAGTCTCATGACTGGTCATGTTGTGGCCAAATTAAAGCTCATCACGACACATCAACATGAAAACAAGGAAAACTTTTTCATTTCCATTTCCAGTCATTTTACAGAATTAATAATTTTATTTGAATCTCTCGACGCTGATTAATTCCGAAACAGCAACAAAAGAAAAAAAATAAATAAATAAAAGCATATGGGGAAGTAAAATTGGATTGTTGCAGAGCCCCGTCAGTGAAGCGTGCAATGTAAAAAAATTACAAAAAATTTACGAAAAAAATCAATTTGGGAGCTGTGAACTGAAATTAATTAAATAAACTGCATTATTATTTTTTTTGTGGGTCGATGAATCTCTGGACGCATTTTAACATTTTTTTTTTATTTGCAAATGCAATTATAACAATTTTTATGCTACCTTTTGGTTTGGAGAAATTTGATTTTTTTGGTATTTTTTGTATTTTTTACGAGTTTTGAGGTTGAAATTAAAATTTTGATATTTTGCTAAATTATTTTATGTTTTAATCTGATGTGTGCGATTCAAACATTGTGTCCGTTACAGTTTCCAAATAAAAGTGCAAAATTTACATTTTTGTCTGTCTGTCATGCAAAATTCGAAGTTAAATACCCCTTGTTCGAAAATTCGAAAAAATTTAAATTCAAATTAAAGCATTATCGTGTGGAATTTATCAAAGTAAATGATTGAATCCATGATTTAGGACTACAATGATGTCAAATAAGTGATAAAAATCTAAAAAAGTTATCAAATTCAAGAAATAGCGTAACGTATTTTTTTGAATTTTCAATTTCCGAATAAACTTAATTGAATACCCCTAGACTTTCGATAAGTCTGTCTGATGTTTCTAGAATATACCCTAGAAACGCAGCCCTGAATTTTTTTAAATTTTTTAATAGAGCTTAAATTGACATAACAACACTATCTCTAACATTAAGCATTAAATTCTACAATTTAACGCCCATACAATCAAAAACATCAAAGATCATTATTTAAACCCCTCATCCTCCATTCCATAACAAACCATCTCTAATTTTTCATCCTCAACCTAACACACAGCTAGATTAAATCGAGAAACAACAGCTATCATCATCAACATCATCAATTAATTACAATATTAATAAGTTTACATAATTATAAAAAATAGAATAAAAGCAGCATGTGTCGGAAGTTCATTAGTGTAAAAAAAAAACATTTCCTTTACAACAATAGTGTATGTATGGATGTATGAGAGAAAGAGAAAATTTTATGTGAAATAATAACAAGGAATGAAAATTTTTCACCTCACAGATGTTAATTAGTCATTAAATAGGTCAACAAACAAGGCATTTACATGAGTAATAAGAAACAATCTTGACTGTAGTTAGTAATGTGTGTTGTTGTGATGGGTGTGAAGGGGTAGAAAATTGGATTGTTTTGGTAACTTTAAAATTTTTCGAAATATTAAAGTTATTGAAATTTTTGAAATCTTAAAATTTTAAATTTTTCAAAAAAATTTTCAAAATTTAAATATTTTTTAGTTGAAATAATTAAAAAAGTTGCATAGCATTTGAAAAAATTCTATAGAATTTTGACAATTGTAAACCAACCCCCCACCTCCCATCGAAAAATTTCTAGTCCCTCTCGCTCCAATCCAAGGGTTTAGAGCTGATCAAATTGATTTTAGACCATTTTTGATCATTTTTGATCATTTTTGATCATTTTTGATCATTTTTGATCATTTTTGATCATTTTTGATCATTTTTGATCATTTTTGATCATTTTTGATCATTTTTGATCATTTTTGATCAATTTGATCAGTTCCACACCCTGGCTCCAATCCCATTACTATGCCTTTCACTTCATTCGAGAATTTAAAAAAAAAAACAGAAGCAAAAAAAAGAAATTTTAATGATAATAATAATGATGACGATGATGATGTTAAAAAGGTGTAAAGTGTTATGGAAGGATAATTTAAATGAGAAAATATAATGAAGTTGTTGAAAAGTCGACAACAACAAGCATGAATAAATTGTTATTTTGTAATGAGCTGTGTAGGAAAAATGTTTATGAAAAAAAAAAATGAAACAGAAAAATTCTCGTGAAAATCTTTGCTTGCTCATTAGCTGTGAACTTTTTGAATGTATTATGAGATAATAATAATTATGAGGAATTGTTTTTGAAGAATGGAATTTTATGGAAGTTTGCTAGCTTTAAATTGTATTTGTTGAATTTTTATAATATTTTGAGGTACTAGAATTGTAAGATTTTGAAGAACTAGAATTGAAAATTTTAAGTCGTGGCTTATAATTCTCAAGCAACTTAAACTTTCAATATTGCTAAGTACTAGATTTCAAATTTGAAGCAATAAATTAAGGTTTTTAAAGTGCAAAATTTAGCTCTTTGAAGTACTAGAATGATTTCGAGAACTAGATTAATTTTTTTGATGAACTAGATCAAATTTGTTGAAATAAAATTGAAAATTTTTGAATATAAAAATAAATTAAATTTCCATCCAATTTTCCATCAACTTTATCCCCTGACTTGCATTTCTAATTATCTCCCCCATTTTAACCACAAAAAAATATTTCACCTTACTTAATAAATTCAATTTCTTTACGATAAAGTTCCTCAATTGTTGCAATTTTCATAAATTCTCACTCTCGGAAAAATCAGAAAAAAATCTTTTTTTTTCTCTCTCACAAAATAAAAAAAAAATTCTCATTGCTAATTTGATAAAGCAATAAAAAAGAAAAGAAAAAATTTAAGGGAAAATCCCTTTTCATTCATAAAATGTTATTGAAATTTACTTTTTATATCCTCATTCCACTCAGGCCATGCTGCCTCGTCACATGGCATTTCTAGTAAAATGTGAGAATTTTCCTCAAATTTTCTCTCGTTGGGAAATTTTTCTCTCAGAATTTTCTCGTTGAAATGTTTTCTCTTAGAAGCTTTTCATTCATTCGGTTGTAAGCTTTCAGGTGAGAAAGGATGAAATGATTGTGGAAGGTAGATGGTAAAAGTTGTCGCAGATTCAGTCTTGAACTGGTGGTGGAATAGAACGGTGATGAAAATTTTAGTGGAAAATTGACAATAAGTTGATAAGAAATGTGAGTTATAGATTTGGGGAAATAAAAGGAAAATTGTGAATTTTTAAAAAATTAAAAAAAATTATTTTTGAGGAAATATTTTTGTTTTAAAAAACTTTTATTTTGGTAAATCATTAACTAAATTAAAATAATATCAGCACTATTTAAATTTTCAAACATTTGAATTTTTAAATTTTTTTATTTCAATTCTTTTTAGTGAAAAAACTCAAAATTTTTCGAAACTAAAGTGACGAAAAACTTAAAAAGGAAAACGATAAAGTTTGTTGGAATTTTTTTTACTACTCGTACTTAATAAAATTGATAATTGTGCTAGTAGTAATTAGTCTACTAAATATTTTTACAAAGTGTGAACAAAAAGTTAAAGAAATTAAAAAGTTAAGTTGACTTTAAAAAAGAAGATCAATTTAAAATTATTTAATACAGTTTGAAAAATGCAGTTAAAAGGATATTAATGAAGAATGTTAGAAACTTTACAGTAGGGTATGTAAAAATTTATTTTTTCGAAAATTCAAATTGAGATAATTTTTTGGTACCCTAAAAACCAAAAAATTTCAAAATTAGTTAAAAGCTAGTTCTCAGCTACATACATACATACATACATCGCTGGCTTTACAGATCAATTGTGATCCATAGCCTCCCTTAGTTGGCGTCTAAACGCGGCTCTGTCGCTGGCTACTCTCTGCCAATTTCCAATACCAAATGCAATGCTATCTCTATCAACAGCTTCCTTCCAGGAGTTCTTTGGCCTTCCGCGCAATCTCTTTCCATCTACAAAATGAGACTTAAAGACTTTATTAATTGGAGCTTCTTCAGGTCTCCTGATGACATGACCAGCCCACCGCAGTCTGTTGACCTTGATTCGCTTCACGATATCAGCTTCCCTGAACAACTGATAGAGTTCCGCGTTGCTCCTGCTCTTAAAAAGTTCTCCTTCCTTCTTTGGTCCCAATATGGTTCTTAAGACCTTTCTCTCAAAGACACCAATTGCGCTCTCATCATTCACAGTCATATTCCATGACTCAGAGCCATACATCACTACAGGTCTTATAAGTGTCTTATACATCTCCAATTTGGCACGTCTTGAGATTCTTTTGGAAGTAAGTAGATGTCTTATAGAGAAATATGCACGCTGTCCAGCCAAAATCCTACGCTTAATCTCCAATGTGGTATCGTGATTGTTACTGATGATAGACCCAAGATAGACAAATTCATTGACTACCTCAAATTTCTTATCATCAATTGGACAAGTGCGTGCCTACAAGACTCTTAGTCCTCTCCGATGCAGCAACCATAAGTGAACTTTGTCTTGTCAACATTTACCTGAAGCCTGATCTTGTTAGCTTCCCTTTCCATTTTGGAGTAAGCGTTGGTAACTGACCTGATGTTTCTTCCAACAATGTCCACATCGTCAGCAAAACCAAGCAACTGAATTGACTTAGTAAAGATTGTTCCATTTCGTTCCAGTCCAGCTCTTCTGAATACTCCTTCAAGCGCGATGTTAAAAGCTTAGTTGACAGCTCATCACCCTGCCTCAAGCCAATCCTGCATTCAAACATACTCGATGTTGTGTCCTGGACCTTCACACAGCACATGACCTTAGACAGTGTTGCTTTTAGCAACCTGATTAACTTGTGTGGGAAGTGAAACTCCGCCATGATACTCCACAGCCCTTCTCGATCAATTGAGTCGTATGCTGCACGAAAATCGATAAAGAGATGATGAGTCTCTATGTTCATCTCGTAGCTCTTCTGGACAATTTGTCTGATGCTGAACATTTGATCAGATGTTGATCTCTGTCTCTAAACCCTGCTTGGTACTCACAGGAAGTCTTCTGCTAAAGGCTCAAGTCTTGAGGAGAGAATCTTAGAGAGTACTTTATGCTGCCGATGGGAGAAGAGAAATCCCACGGTAGTTTGCACATGTCAGCTTACATCCCTTCTTATGTATTGGGCATATAACTCCAACCATCCATTCCTCTGGCAGTCTCTCTTCCACCCAAATCCGCTCTATTAGCTGATGAATGACTGTTACCAGTTCTTCACATCCAGTCTTAAATAACTCAGCTGGTAAACCATCCAAGCCTGGTGCCTTGTTGTTCTTCAGCCGCATAATAGCTGCTGCCACTTCATCCAATGTTGGGGGCTCAAATACCTTCCCATCATCGTTCTCATAAAGACGCCTGACATGTGATACAGACTCGTTGGCTCCATCATTGAGAAGCTCGTTGAAGTGCTCTTTCCAACGATCCAGGACTCCACTTCTGTCACACACTAAGCTACCATCCTTCCTTTTGCATAAAGAAACTCTCGCAAGGAAAGATTTCTTTGCATTATTGATGGCCTTATAGAACTTCCTGGATTCATTCATATTGTGTGCTTCTTGGACATCAGAGATCACTTTGAGATCGTGAGCTCTTTTCTTCTTTTGCAGCACTCTCTTCTTCTCTTTCTGAAGCTTTCTAATCTCTTCTGACTTTCCTCTCGTAATTCTTCCTTTTCTTGCATCGATGACCCGTTGGACTGCTTCTTCACATTCCTTGTCAAACCAGACATTCCTTGTGGGCTGTTTAATGCCTAGACACTTCTCAGCACTAGTCTGCATTGCTTCACAGCATTGCAGCCATGAGGATCCATCAAGACTATCCAAGCGTTCCTTGAGTTCGTTGTTAAACGCTGTCTTGCAATCCTTGTTGATGAGTTTAGCAATATCATAGCGCTTACATCTCACGCCTCTCTCTTTATTGATGTTGCTAATGCGGGCTCTGATTCTGGCACCCAACAACAAGTGATCAGTAAAGTGGTGCTCAATGTCTGTCTCTAAACATCTGAAGCTTCTCACGTCCATAACATCCGATGCATGCCTTCTATCAATCAATACGTGGTCAATCTGTGTACTTGTTCTACTTCCTGGAGACACCCATGTAGCTTTATGGGTGCTAACTTCTCAAAGTTCTCAGCTAACTTTTAGCTATTCTTTCTTTACAAAGTTAGCTTTAAGCTTGCTTTAAACTAACTTTTAAAATTTCTTGTTATTGGGGGTAGTTTAACATTTAAGACTTGAGGAAAACGAGTGAATATTTTATTTTGAAGCACATCGAATTTTAAAGGAAAACAAGATATGAACGCTTTTTTTGAAGAACGTGCCCGTAAAAAACGGAGGTTTTGAATTTGAAAATTGTTGACCGATTTTTGCAAAACACAAATTTAATTATTTTTGTTTATTCAGTAAAATTTATTTTTTCATGCTTCAATATTATTCATTTAACATTTTAAATTATTATTGTAATAAAATTAAAACATGACAAAATGAATTTTACTGAATAAACCAAAATTTTTAACTTTGTGTTTTGCAAAAATCGGTCAACATTTTTCAAATTCAAAACGACCGTTTTTTCGGGGAAGGCTCTTCATCAAAAGCGTTCATATTAAGGAAGTAATTAAAAATCATTCGATGAAAAAAAAAATATTGTACCAACCATTTGCTGGTTTTTGAGTAGGGCCAGGGGTTTAGTCAGAGTGGGGATAGTTTGGAAGCCAAAATCGCCTCTACTTTCGCAAAGTTTACACTAAATTTTAATGAAATTTTTAGACCCGAACCCCCAAAAAACGTCGTAAATTAGCAATCCACTACCCCTCCCCCCTAAAAAAATTCGCCCCTACCAACTTCCGTGGTTGCATTCATTCAAAATTCTTTACTCTTTTATTCAAGAATTTACATATTTTAAACGGAAACCTAATTTAAATCGTAATAATAAGAATTGTGAAAAATATATACCGCATGCAATTTAAAGTTTATAAATTCTAAATATTTCATGCATTTTTTAGCTTCCTTACAACTTGCATTATTTTCCATGAAATTAAAACTTTACACTTTTTTTCTAACAATTCCCATTCATTTTTCCTGACAAACGCATTTTCATCAGGGGCGTAGCCAGGGGGGGACCCCTCCCCCCCCCCCTATTTTCGCGAAGTTTATACTAGATAGTATTGAATTTTTCAGATCCGAACCAAAAAAAAACGTCAAAAAGTAGCAAACCCCCCCCCCCCCTCAAAATAATTCCTGGCTACGCCCCTGATTTTCATTATTTATAATCACGTGTGTGACATTTAAATTATTTATATATTTTTAAATTTTGACAAACACGTAATTATGTGAACCTTTAAATATGTGTGAAGAAAAGGATTAAATAAAAATGAAATTGAATCAGAAAAGCGTGAAGTAAGTAAATTAAAGGAAATGGGAAAAAAAGGGAAAAAGAATGGGAAAAAGGTGAAAATGTGAAAATTCATTAAGTAAAGTAATTTTAAAATTGTTGTAAAAATTTTGCTTTGAAAAATGTTTTGAATGAGTATTGAGAAGATGGGTGAATTAAGTGATTGAAAAGGTGATTGATCTTTGAGATCTTTGTTGAATTTTTGAGTTTATTTGAAAAATATTCTTTTGGGATTCAAGGCTTTATTAAACAAATTTATTTATTTTTTTATTTAACAAATTTTGTATGGAGCGTACAAAATTTTTAAAAACTTCATACAAAATTTGTTAAGATCAGGGAGGTGCGGGGGTCAAAAATGACAAATGATCAGAAAAATTTTTGTTTAAATAAAAGAAAAATAAAATATTAAAAAAATCAAGGGTGCGGAACTGATCAAATTGATTTTTGGCCATTTTTGATCATTTTTGATCAATTTGATCAATTCCACACCCTGGATAAAAATAAAGTTTTCAGAAATTAAAATAATTAAATTTTTTTTTTTTTTTTTTAAATTAAACTTTATTTATTAAATTTAGAATATAATTATGTACAAAGTTAAGATACATGTTGAGCTGTAATTTTTAGGGTGTCAGACACTTTAATGGTCTTAATTATCCTAATTTTGCTTTAATTGAATTATTTTGCTTTCATTGATGATTGTTTAGTCGGTGTTTCGCGATGCAAGTCGAACGGTGAAGTTTGCTTGCAACTTTCTGACGTAATCTTTGATGGTTGGAATTTTTGCTTCGTTATGTAGATCGACGATCTTATCATATCTTGATTTGTTGAGAAGTATTCTAAGAAATTTGTTTTGTAGTACTTGAAGTTGTTGAATGTGAGTTTTTGCGATGCTTTCAAAGGCTGGACAGCCGTATGTGAAGATGGGTCTGATTGCTAATTTGTAGATGAGGAGTTTGTTTCGTACGTCGAGATGTGAATTTCTGCTGATGAGGGGATAAAGCTGTCGTAGTGCGTTGTGTGCTCTGTTGGTCACATAGTCTACATGTTGCTTCAATGTCACTCTCTTGTCGATGATCATTCCTAAATATTTGGCTTCAGTTTCCCACTTGATGTTTTCATTAAGGAATTTGATGTTGTTGTTTTTTGGAAGTTGCTTGGAGTATCGATTTGTGATGAATAAAGCTTGAGTCTTCTGTTTGTTGATGTTGATTTTCCATTTGTTCATGTAGTCTTGGACTTTTCTTCCTTTGTGTTGGAGATGGGTGACAATATCGGCTGAGTTTTCTGAAGAATGATGCAATGCTGTATCATCTGCGAATAGTGCGATGTTGTCGGTTGTCTCTCTTACAATATCATACGTAAAGATGTTGTAGAGAGTTGGGGAGAGCACAGCTCCTTGAGGTACTCCATACTTGATGAGTTTGATGTCTGAGAATTGACCTTTTATAAAAACTGAAAAAGTTCTTTCACTGAGGAAGGATCTTACAGTTTTTATAAGTGGCAGTGGAAATCTCAGCTGGAGCATTTTGTACAGGAGTCCGTTGTGCCAGACTCTGTCAAATGCTTTTTCGACATCGAGGAAGATCATGCCAGTTGACTTTTTGTTTTTGATGTTTTCTTTTGCAGTCTTGATCACTTTGATGAGCTGATGTGATGTTGACCTTCCAGTACGGAAGCCGCATTGTTGATTTGGAATGATGTTGTTGTCTTCGAGGTGATCATTGATTCTGCTAAAAATAATTAAAAAATCATGAAGAAAATGAGGTTAAGTTTCAAAAAATTTTAACAAAACTTTAATAATTCAAATTCAAAAATTGACATGAAAAATTTACCCCAAAAAATTTCATCAGCAAACACAAAAAAGTTGAATTTTTCTCTAACAAAAAAGACAAAAAAAAAAATCCTTTTCCTGAGCCAATTATTTAGTCAAATTTACATAACAAATTGCATACAATGTAGCAAATATTTGCATTATGCAATCATACACAAAGACTAGATCCATCCAACGAGTATGAATTTCACATTCCTATCAATTAAAATCATGTAAAAGCTTTCAAACTAATTTAAATCCTCACATAAGCTTCATTACGATGCTTATCCAACATCCTGTTAGTTCTTCCTTTACAATTTTCAATACAATATTTTTTTCATTCATTCTCTCTCGATTCCTTCGTGTTTGTCAGTAAACATCAGGCAAAATTGCTATAAATATCGCGCTCACATTTTTATGTCAGAAACAAATAAAAGAAAATTTTTTGTTCGATTTGTTGGCGATGAGCAAAAAAAAAAAAAATAGCAACATCATTGATTCCTCATGCAATTGTTGTCAAAAATAGTATTTTTGCTGCTATTCGTGGATTGAAATCTAGGATGGAGTTTTCATTCATAAAACTAATGAAATATCATTTTACTTTATTTTTGTGGTAAAAATGTTGAGCTAAATTATACTTGACTTGAATGAGATCCAATTTTATTTTTTGACTGTGTTATGTCCTATCGGATTGTAATATCGCTCAAATAAATAAATAATCGGATGCTCGGTCTTCTTACTTAAATACACTTTATTCTACTAAAAATCCGGTATCCAAAGTCCGGTTTAAATTCAAATAGAAAAGCCGTTAAGAAACCGTTACAATAATAATTCAATCCATGACAGACTGGTGCTTAATACTTGATGGATGTAACCCGAAAGGCACAAATTGGATAATTAAGATGGAATCCGGCACCGAGCCAGCACCACTCCGGCTCAAATTGTGTGCCAGTTTGGTGCTGGCCTCCCCTCGGCTTGGTGGAGGATTTTGTCTCGATTATCCGATCTGTGCCTTTAAGGTAAGTTGTCGGAATTGCCAATATCACTTATCTCAGGCGTTAAATGTGAGGATTTGTGATAAGCATATCGCTCATGGCAAGGAACTACAACTTATGGTGGAATCCAAACCACTTTTTTGATAACATTACTCCCTTTAAGCATTCTAAGGAAAGCTGGGAGTCGCGTTTGCAGTGCATATGATTCGTAAAAGGTCACGTGGAAAATTTTTCATGCCGAGTCTCGAACCCACGATCGCAGGGCCAATGTTGCAATAATTAGGTCCTGAAGTACCAGTGTCGTAGCCAGAATTTTTTTGAGAAGGTGGGGGTAATTGAAATTTTTTGTATGGAACGAAAATTTTACGGGAAGGGGTTTTGGGTCTTTTTTCAGAAAAAACCTTAGCAAATTGAAGAAATATTCCAAAAAAGGAATTAAAACCCCCAAACCCAAGCCCCTCTCCTCCCTGGCTACGCCCCTGCAAAGTACTTAACCATTCCATAACCGAGCCACTTCGACTCACTTAAGCATTTTTTGCTTATAAATTTTCCAAAAATTGTTTTCACGAAAGCTAAACAATCCCAAAAGCACATTCGACAGCATTTCCTAACAAATCTCTAACCGAAAAACACAAGGATTACAAACGTTTAATGTGGTCACTTGAGAAAAAAAAATCAAGAAGGTTTTTTATTCTTTTTTGCTGTTTTCTTGTCTTTTTCACATCCATCCGTCAAAGTTTTAGATCAATATCCGTTCAAGGGCTGTTCACTTATGACGCCCATCAAAATCATAGATTTTTTTGACCTCCTGCCTCCCTTTATCAGAAAATTTTCAAACAAAAAAATCTTTTTTTAATGCTGTCACACAGCCTCAAACCACCCTCCCCACTAAAATCTAGACATCATAAGTGAACGACCCCATAAGAAGTTTTTTTTTTCTCATTTACTTTGATGTCACATAAAATCATACAAAAGGTCAAAAAATAAGGTAATCTTGAAGAAGCGGTGACTGTTTATTGATCTTTTGGTGAGTCTTTTTATTTTGGTTTGGAAGAGAAAATAATAAAAAAAAACGGAAATAAAGTCTTTACCTAAATGTAATTTAGTTAATGTAAAAATTAAAATCTTGAATCATAATAATAATTAATAATAATCCCGAAAGGCGCAGATCGGATAATCGAGATGAAATCCGACACCAAGCCTGAGCGAGGTCAGCACCAAGCTTGAGTGAGACCAGCACCAAGCTATCATACAATTTAATTTACCAAGCTTAGTGCCGGATTTCATCTCGATTATCCGTTTTGTACCGTTTCAGGAATATTCCTTTATTAACAATATGAGAATCATATTGGAACAAAAAAGAGCTTGAATCACAAAAATTCCTCAAAATTTCAACTAACAGAATAATCTCAACTTCTTGTCTATTTAATAATCATGAACCTACCGTCATTTAATCAATTTCCTCTCATAATTTTTTATTGCAATTCCTTCCTGTAAATTAATATTAAACGATAAAGTGCTACAGATCACATTCACCAGTAAGTAATTCACACGTCCGTATACATGACCTGTCATTGAATTGAAGCTATCAACTTATACTTTTTATATGCATATGTCCATAAAATGCGATGAGAAGATGGAGGTAAAATGAATCATAAAGGGACATGAGAGACAGCAATAAAGAAAATTAAGTCTCATGAGGATTTACAGATGTAATTTAATGGAAGACTTGGAGGATGAGGGATGAATACTTTGTATGAGAAATTGATGATTAAGTTGAAAGAATAGTTTTGTTAAATGAATTTTAAAAGTTTCAGCCTTAGTGCTTTGAAGGCTGTCCATATCTCAAAATGTATATCCCAAAATACTTTGGATTAATCTTGGGATTTAGTTAAATTTACCTCATGATTCCTCAAAATTTAGTGCTTATTCATACTCTTCACACGGTAAAGGCTCATAGGCAGAAAATTCTGCCGAATTTGGCCAAATTTTCGGCAGAATTTTCGGGAGAATTCGGCCGAAAATTCGGGAGAATTCGGCCAAATTCGGCAGAAAATTCGACATTTTTTAAAAAAAAATTCTTCCGGATTCTCCCGAATTTTTTTTTACCGAATTCGGCAGAAAATTCTCCCGGCTTCCCGAATTTTCGGGAGAATTTTCTGCTGAAAAAAAAATCGGAAGAATTTGGGAAATTTTTTTTTAAAAATATTGTCGAATTTTCTGCCGAATTCTGCCGAAAATTCTGCCAAATTTGGAGAATTTTCGGCAGAATTTTCGGCAGAATTTTCGGCAGAATTCGGGAGAATTTTTTTTACCGAATTCGACAAAAAATTCTCACGGTTTCCCGAATTTTCGGGAGAATTTTCTGCTGAAAAAAAAATTGGAAGGATTTGTTAAAAATTTAAAAAAAAAAAAAAATTGCCGAATTTTCTGCCGAATTCTTCCGAAAATTCTGCCGAATTCTTCCGAAAATTCTGCCGAATTTGGCAGAAAATTCGGTCGGTCATATGAGCCACAATCTTTTCACACTATCCCAATCAAATTATAGCTAAACTTTCTAAGATCCACCAATCTCCACTACTCCAACATATGCAGCACATAATCCAGAATAAGAAAAATTGAAATTCATCATTTTAATAAAAATTCTGTTGACTTCAAATAAGCTCGTCACGATTTTCAACCATTTTTCTTGATACACATACTCTTAGTGCTGAAAAAAAAACTAAAGCAATATCGTGAAAAATTGTAAATTAATTTTTCCTCTTTCTCTGCAGATTGTTTCAATTTTTCATTTTCTTAGCTTCAAATTTAAAGACGTTGGAGGTGCAGTGACTTGATAATAAGCTACTCTTTAATACCACTTTAAATAACCCAAAATCCTTTCACATTTAGCAATTTAAGAAAAAATAAATGATTCAACGCCTGCATCTCATCATGACTCAGTCACATGAGTAGACAGCCAAACCTCACCCGCCCCAGTCAAATAAAAACACATCACATTTATTTTGATAAAAGGCGCTTAAAATTATATCAAAATAATGAGAAAATGTGAAATTTATGTTTTTCTTTTCCACCTTTTCTTCTTCTTTTTCCTTTTCTTTCCGCTTCCACTTCTCCTCCTTCTCGTACTGATTTTCATTTTCATTCTCATTGTCGTATCGCTTCACTTTTTGTCAAGTCAGCAGCATTTCACATACATTTCCCACGATGGTACATCTCTTCATCATTGTCATCATCATCACCACCATGTGCTTTGTTTTTTTTTTATTCTTTGTGAGTAAAACTTGGCAATAAGTTTGTGGGCGTGTGTGTGTGTGTGTGTATGTATGGATTTGAAATATATTTTGGGGTGTTGAAGATTCGTGGAATAATCATTTTCTTCTAAGGTTTTGGGATGGTTTTATAAAGTTTTAGTGTGAATTTAGATTTGTGGTTCAGGTGCCTTCACATTTAATGTTCCTCAATTTTTGGAATTCTCCTTTTTAATTTCAAGGTGCAAAGAGCATTGGGATTTAGGTCTTTAGATTATGGTGTTATTGCGAATAAACCATGAGAATCAGGTGTCTTCACATACAATTTAAGATATTAAGGTGCATTTACACCTAAATTTTGAGATTTAGGTGCATTTACACTTAAACTTCGAAATTCAGGTTCACTTACACTTAAATTTCGAAATTCAGGTGCATTTACACTTGAATTTTGAGATTCAGGTGCATTTACACTTAAATTTTGAGATTTAGATGCATTTACACTTAAATTTCGAGATTCAGGTTCATTTACAATTGAATCTTGAGATTCAGGTGCATTTACACTTAAATTTCGAGATTCAGGTGCATTTACACTTGAATTTTGAGATTCGGGTGCATTTACACTTAAATTTTGAGATTCAGGTGCAATTACACTTACATTTTGAAATTCAGGTGCATTTACGATTGAAAAGTTTAGGTGCCTCTACAATTGATTTTTTAGAATTAGGTTTTTTCACATCTCAATTCTGTGATTCAACTACCTTGAAACCTGATTATCTTCAGTTCAGGTGTCTTCACACTTAAACTAACCTAAACTCAAAACCAAAAAATGTAGGTGCCTTCACTTTAAATTAATAAATTCTTCTTTTTTCCATTGTTCCACACCACAACTCCCCAAACACAAAATTTCATTCTGAAATTAAAAATTTAAATCATTTTTCATATTCAAATGTGTATATTTGTGTCATCATCCTTTAAATAATGAATGCTTGCGTGAAGAAATTGTGAATAGGCAGGAAATGTTGCTACTTCTTTCCGTCAAATGAACGTGACTCAGAGTATGAGTCTCAGACACGGATGTAAGGAAAAAAATTCGCGTGAAAATTTTAAAGAATGAAAATTTAAAGTCATAAATTACGACAGGAACTGGAGTCATGAATACGTCAAGAATTTCATGTTGGAAGAATGAAATTAAGGAAAATGTAATGCGACCACGAGGGAGATTGAGGCAATTTGTAGGAAAAAGTTGTGTAGTAAAATTTTTTATTTTAGTTTTATTCAAATTTTTTGATGATGTGCAATTTAGACGGTGAATGTAATTTTTCGGGTACCGGATGTTGTCATTTTCTGGGTTTTATGTTGGAATAAATTTGTTGTTGAGGTGCTGAACAGTTTATTAAAGTAACAAGAAGCCATAACTTTAAAATCAACCGCTAATTGCCTCAATTTTCATAACAATCCTCAAAAGTTACAACAAGCCCATTAACATACATCATTGTCATGTCCCAAGTCACCATGAAAACAAATTCTTGTGATTTTGATGAAAAAATTAATTTTTAATGACTGACAATGATTTTTTTTCTGCTTGTGTGTCACTCATTCGTTCCACTAATGAAACGACTTCATGAATATTAATTCGTATGTGAAATGAAGAGATTTTTGTAAGTGCTGAAGGGGTTTCGAGAAAGATGACTAAGGATGAAGGATTTCTTTTTTTGTTAATTTAAAAGAATTTTAAGGCGATGAATTTTGAAATTTTAGTTCGAATGCAACTGAATCTTAAAATTCAAGCGTGAAGCTACCTGAATATCAAAACATAATTGTAAATTTCAAGATTCAAATGTGAAGTCAACTGAACCAAAAAAAAACAAAAATTAACCCGGGGTGTGGAACTGATCAAATTGATCAAAAATGATTAAAAAAAGATCAAAAATGATCAAAAAATGATCAAAAGTGATCAAAAAATGATCAAAAATGATCAAAAGTGATCAAAAATGATCAAAAATGATCAAAAATGACCAAAAAAGATCAAAAATGATCAAAAATGATCAAAAATCGATTTGATCAGTTCCACACCCTTGAAATTAACCCCACGAAAATTCAAATTCTAACAAAAAAATTTAAAATTTTCAGTCCTAAAATGTCAAACGTCTCGTCATAATTGCTTTCAGTCAATTAATTGATGTTTAAAAATTTATTTGAATTTAATTTGTTGATGACAAAATTTTTTTAATCCTACTGTCGACCTTCCCATGACTAAATGTTAAGGTCGTTTGAAAAATAAAATTAAATTGATTGGAATTTTTCGTTTTATTTACTGCAATTTATGGCAATTTTCCAAAAAAAATATTGTCATAGTTAAAAAATAAGTTTTTGTCAGATCGATTGAGTAAATTGAGCTGTTGTTCAGGAATGTGATTCAGAATGTGATATGTTTCATAACAATCTGATTCATTGAGTTTTTAATGTAGAATAATTAGCATGAGTATCTTCAAGTTCTTAATAAAATTCTTTCATATACTCTAAAAATTTCAAGAAGTGAAGACAGGGACGAACCCAGAAATTTTTTCAGGGTGGAGCCAGAGGGAGGGGGGTAATTTTTTATTTTGTATGGAAAGTAAAAATTAGGGTGGTTTTGGGTATTTTTTTCAAAAAATACCTTAAAAAAATTGAAGAAGTTTTGCTTAAAGAATGGAAGGAGGTAAAAACACCCAACCCTCCCTCCTGGCTACACCTAGGCTTTCTCGAAATCCCGGTTTTGGAAAATTTCCGGGACCGGGACCAAAATTAAAACTTAAATATCTTGAGCATTAATGAAAGATTTTCAATTTTTTTGTGTTTAAATGATTATAATCTTAATACTAAACAAATTAAATTTAAAAAAAAAATTTTTCAAAAAACTTAAATTTTTCACAATACAACAGTTTTAATTTTTTGATTTTGGTCCCGAAAAACCCGGGACCGGGAAATCGAGAAAGCCTAGCTTCACCCCTGAGTGAAGTCTTACATTCATCATAAAAAGTTTTCCTTCTCTTTTTTTTGTTAAAATGATTTTTCTAACAATTTCAAAACTGTAAGAAGAAAATTTATTGAAATTAAAAAGGATTTTCTTTTTTTAAATTGAATCCGACAAAGCAGACTGAATCGTTTATTACAACTCTTAACTCCCTTTGCAGCAATTTATAATTCAAGAAGATAATTTGAGACATAAGTGGATGATGGTGTCATTGTAGTTGTTTTGTCAGATTTTGATGGGATTTTTGTTACATAATAATTGAATAGAAAATCAAGGATGATTAAGTACCAGGGGCGTAGCTGAAAATTTATCGAGTGGGGGCCAGGGTGTGGAACTGATCAAATTGATCAAAAATAATCAAAAATGATCAAAAATGATCAAAAATGATCAAAAATGATCAAAAATGATCAAAAATGATCAAAAATGATCAAAAATGATCAAAAATGATCAAAAATGATCAAAAATGATCAAAAATGATCAAAAATGATCAAAAATGATCAAAAATGATCAAAAATGATCAAAAATGATCAAAAATGATCAAAAATGATCAAAAATGATCAAAAATGATCAAAAATGATCAAAAATGATCAAAAATCAATTTTATCAGTTCCAAACTTTGGGTGGGGGGGAGGTTGAATTTTTTTGATAAAAAGAAAAATTAAAAGGGGGGTTTTAGGATTTTTTCTCAAAATACCTCAGCAAATTGATGAAATTTTCCTAAAAGATGGGGTTCAAAACCCTCAAAACCATCCTTGGCTATGCTTTTGTTATGCACAAAACTAAATTACCTAAAATTTGCAAAACGAAATTTTCTAAATTTTTTCAAAACTTTTAATTCTTTTTCTCATTATTTTCTTATTTTTTCTTTTGAAAGTTTTTATTCAAACTTTATCCCCTTCAAACCATCTCCACAAGTCAAAAGTTTTACCATCTCATTTCATATTTCTTCCCTCTCATATTCAACTTCATTTTCTATCCAATTTCTTGTTGTTCCTCAATGATTTATGCTTTGAATGTCAAAATAAAAAATTCATCAACATGGGATTTAATTTGACTTAAATTTATTGCCTTTAACTTTCAAAAATAAAGTAATAAATTTTCTTGTTCTACAAATCTGGCATTGGTCATTTATCTGTTATAAAATAAAGTTAAATTGGTAAATAATTGTGATCCCAAAAAAAATTGACATTTGATTGATTTTATTTGAAATCATTTTTGTGGGTTCTTTGGTAAAAGTTTGTGTATTTTTTTTTTTGGGGAAGGAAAACATTTTTTTTGTGGTAAATATTTGAGTGATTTGATGAATTGTTTTTGACAATTTTTTAAGGATGAGTGACATGAGTATTTTTAAGATGGAAAATTTGTGTTTTTTGTTTTAAAAAGATTTTTTTTTTAAATTTTTTTTGTGTTTTGTTTTCATTTTTGTTTGATTAAGGTTTGGCTTTTGAAAGTTTTTTAAAAGAAGAAAAATATTGAGAATTACAAAATGTAATGATTTTTATATGAAACCTAGTTTTAAGTCGGATAATAGAATTCTTGATTAGTTGGGAATTCGGGATGAATTTTAGCCGGATACAGAGTTTAGTCAGGTGGGGGGTTGGGTCAAACTCCCTATTTTCGCGAAGTTTACACTAGATACTATTGAACTTTTTATTTCAGAACAAAAAAACGTCGAAAAGTAGCATAAGCCCCCATCAAAAAAATTCCTGACTACGACCATGTTCGGATAATCGAACTAAACACAAGTCAGGTAATTTAATCAAATTTATTTCATATGACAAATTGACGACAAAATTTCATATTTTTTTAGTGGTCGCTCGTAAATTTCTCAACTCTTAGGGAGGAGGGAAGGGTTCCAAGATTTTGCTACACTCCATATAAATTTTTTTAAAAATTCCATACAAAATTTGTTACGATCAGGGTGGAGGGAGTTCAAAAATGACTATTTTAAGGGTTACAAATTTTAAGAACGATTCTTCCATATATAGGGGGTTCACGATTTGAATAATTGTTTTGTTCAAACTCTAAAAATTTTCTATTTAAATCGAATTTATTCAAGTTGAAACTTATGAAAATTTATCGTTAAAAATGAAAATTTGAATTTTTGTATCAATGTTTTTGTTTATTCAAATCGAGGACCCCCTGTTCATCTCCATAAATTTTCGTATATTCAGTCCTCAACTTAACGCAGACTTCCTTTCTTTAATTATTAATTATCCCTATTACTATCCCTTCAGCCAGTTATTCCCACCTCTATTATTCAAATCATTCCCACAGCACAATGCATTGCAAACCTTTTTCAAATCCGCCACTCAACACAATTTACATAATCTCATCACATTAAAAAATTAAAGCAAATTCGAATCATAATAAAATTTATTGTGGGCCCCGGCACTGAGACTGCAGTAATTTAAATTAATTATTACTAGACTGCATTGCCACTAATTACAGTTAATTGATATTGAGTGAATGAATTGTGCTCTTTTGTGTTGTTCTTTTTTTGCGAAGGTGTGCTCAATTGGATTTGGATTGATGTTTTTTTTTAATTAATTAATTGGGATTTTATGTTGTGGGAATTTTTTTGAGAGGAATCAGAATGAAATTTTATCTTGAATCAGGCTTGCAAGGCAGGCAGCCTGCGCAGGCGAAAACCGTACAAATTCTTATAATTTGAAAGGTTTTTCTATCAAAACCGTACAAATTATCGAGAATTTGTGCGGTTTTCGCCTGCGCAAGCCGCCTGCCTTGCACCACTGTCTTGAACTAAGGGTTAATTTAAAATATTGATTGATTGAAATATGGCAGTGGTGTCCAAGCTATGCTCAGACTATAATTAAGTATTGGTAAAGGCTCATAGGACCGACAGAATTTTCGGCAGAAAATTAGGGAGAATTCGGCAGAAAATTCGACCGAATTCGGCCGAAAATTCTGTCGGTTCTATGAGCCACAATCTTAAGTATTCCGCAATATATTGCTAGATTTTCCGCAACAGAATTTCAAAAAGGTCAAGAAAAGGTCTGTTTTGGAAAAAAAATGGAAGTTTTAGATTAGCAAAAGCAAGGCTCAGACACTCATCAGAAAATTGTAAAATTGTACAATTTTTCCAATTTTCCAATTTTTAAAAATTGCAAAAATTGTAAAAAATTGTACAATTTTACAATTTTTGTATTGAAAAATTTGAAAATTGTAAAAATTGTAAAATTTTCACAATTTTTGACTGAAAAAATTGGAAAAAATTGTCGCGAAAACTACTTTTTAGGTACTTTTAGCAACTATTTTTGTACTTTTGAAAATTTTGCGCTCAGCAAAAAATTTTGCGAGCAATTGTCTGAAAAATGTGTCGTGTTACAAAAAAATTTAGACACCCCTGAAACATTTTTTTTTTGTTTTTGAAGCAATTTTTGAAAATTAACCTCAAAATATTGACCGAAACTTAATCAAAAATACACCAACTATAACCTATTTCCCTATTTTCTATCTAACAAATCCTTTGTAAAAATATCATAAAAATAGAATAAAATAATGAAATAATATCGTAAATTCATTCTATTAAGTGATTTCTCCCACTTTTTGCTGCTATTTTTGTTACCTTCTATTTTTTTTCATTTAGTAATTAAGAAATTGATTGCTTATTGATTTTTTTTCTGCTCGTCATTTTTTTGTTGTTGCTTTTTGAGATGATTTGCTAGGTTTAATTATTATTGAGTAATTTTTGATGAATCACTATGGATGAGCGTTTTTTGGATTGAAATTCATAAAAATAGACAAAATATTGAAAATTTTATGAACTTTGGACTGAATTTTAAATCTACAGCAAATTGAGACCTAAAAATACTCTCAGCTTCAATAAAAAACTAAACCACTCATCCCTCTGTCCCTCCCAAGATACCAACCATAGGAAAACTTCTTCCACTACATCTCCCATCCATTCATCATTTATAAATTATGATACACTTATATTATGTTCTCACACATTATCATTACGTCATAAAAATTTCAAACTTTATTCATTTTAATGACACACACAGACACGGACATAAATATGATGTATGACAAGGAAAAAAAACTACATAAATATGCTAATCCATAAAGGATAAGTGAGGTGATTTTATCGATTTATTGTTCACACTTTAAGTTTATTTTGCTGCTAAAGTTAGATGAAATTTTTGTATGTACCAAAAGTAATTTATGACTTTTGTGTAATGTCCTGAAAGGAAAACAAATCTGACTTGCATTCCAAAAAAGGTAGCGTCAACTTAAAGTCATTTCGTTTGATATTAGCTGTGACATTGCTTGCATTGTTGACAGTTGAAATGAGAAAATTTTAAGACAGACACAAATGATAAAAGTTTCTTGACACTTGGATGCAACACATTTATATTCGTCATTAGGTTGATAAAATATTGCAGAGGGTGTTTGAAGTATTGCAGATGAGGGAGTTGTTGGTGTTGAAGAAAGTATTTTAGATGAAGAATAAAAATTGAAATGGAATAATTAAGTTTGAGCAGAAATTTCTCAAGTTCTTCTGAAAAAGAAAACAAAAATCAAGGATTAAAAATTTAATTGGTCATCGCATAGTTTGATAATAGAATCTAACTCTAGTCGGATAATCGAATATAACTCTAGTCGGATAATCGAATTTAACTCTAGTCGGATAATCGAATTTAACCCTAGTCGGATAATCGAATTTAAACCTAGTCGGATAATCGAATCTAACTCTAATTGGATGATCGAATCTAACTCTAATCGGATAATCGAATTTAACTCTAGCCGGATAATCGAATTTAATCCTAGTCGAATAATCGAATCTAAACCTAGCCGGATAATCGAATCTAAACCTAGTCGGATAATCGAATCTAAACCTAGTCGGATAATCGAATCTAAACCTAGTCGGATAATCGAATCTAAACCTAGTCAGATAATCGAATCTAAACCTAGTTAGATAATCGAATCTAAACCTAGTCGGATAATCGAATCTAAACCTAGTTGGATAATCGAATCTAAACCTAGTCGGATAATCGAATCAAACTCTAATTGGATGATCGAATCTAACTCTAATCGGATAATAAAACCTAAACCTAGTTGAATAATCGAATCTAACTCTAGTCGGTTAATCGAATCTAAACCTAGTCGGATAATCGAATCAAACTCTAATTGGATGATCGAATCTAACTCTAATCGTATAATCGAACTTAAACCTAGTTGAATAATCGAATCTAACTCTAATCGGATAATCGAATCTAAACCTAGTCAGATAATCGAATCTAAACCTAGTCGGATAATCGAATCTAACTCTAATTGGATAATCGAATCTAACTCTAATCGGATGATCGAACCTAATTCTACTCTAATAAATAAATCTAACTCTAGTTGCAAAAGACTCAACTAAAAATTTAAAATGAAACAAAATAAATTTATTTTTATCAACATTCACTACAATCCAAACAACAGCACACACAAACTACAGAATTAATCACGCGTCAATCATATTGAATTTGTTTGTTAAACAACATCACAAACAAAAAATATGTTTTTCACTTTTCCTGACACAAAAGATTTTCATTTTTCATCATCCCATCTCATGTTGTGCTCTATGTTATCTAATGTAACTTCTCATTATAAATTCAAGTATCTTTATCTAAAGGTAGAACGAAAAGGAAAAAGGGACAAGTTTAAAAAGGGAATGTCGAGTTTTGAGAAGCAAACTTTTCCTTTCTTTTGAAATGTTTTTCTTGCTTACATTATAATCCCTTTCTTTATTTTGAATTTCTATTCTTCTTTCTATTTCACTTTCTAATTCATTCATTCATGCTTCTTGTGCTATTCAGGTGATGTCATGTGTGTGTGTATGTCTGCACTTAGGATGATGGATGGGGAGGCACTTGAAGATGTGTGTACTTGAATTATGTTGTGGATTTTTTTTTATCATTAATGCTTAAGTACTGAATTTAAGGTTAAACATTCTTAGCTCGCTCAAAACAGTTAAAGTTTCGAAAAAATAATAAATTTTTCGCTCAAATGTTTGACTGCTAGCGAGCATCAAAAATGTTCAAAACACGAATTTTTAGGGACTTAAAATTCTTTAAACTTTCTGAGAACCATAAATGCAACTTAAAAGGATAGTGGAAGAAAACAGGTGCAAAAGAGATTTTATGGAAACTTAAAAAAGCATTCAAAGCTTTTCTAAGAACATAAAAACTCTAAAAAAAACTTAAAATACCTTCTCAAATCCTCAAGATTCCTTTGTTTAAAAAAAATCCAAGCTAATGACCCCTAAAAATTTTCCTTAATCACTCAATTAAGAATGAAAATAAACAAATTTATCTCCATTGTCAGCTTCGATAAACACACCGAAAAAAGGAGCAAAATTCACAACAACAACTATCACTTGTCCTCAATAAACTTACAATTCCCATAAAATACTACGAATAATGTCTGAAGAGGAGCACAGAAAAAGGGTTTATTGAAATAAATTTTAAACAATCGATAGCCCAAAACAGATTAGGGTTGATTGAGCTTCAAGCGACATAGAAAATTTTCTCACAATAGATAATAAATTAATTTGGTAAACAACAGAAATGAATTCGTTAAAACTAAATCATGGTGGATGGAAGGTTGCTGTATATGGGTGTTTATCTCGGAGGCATTTTGTCTAAGTTTTGATTTAATCGGAATCGTTTTTTGATCTAAAGGTTCTAGAAAATCAAACCTAATTCTAGTCGGATATTATCAAATCTATTTCTAGTCGGATTATCGAATCTAACTCTAGTTGGATAATCGAATCAAACTCTAGTCGGATAATCGAATCAGACTCTAGTCGGATAATCGATTCAGACTCTAGTCGGATAATCGAAACATACTCTAGTCGGATAATCGAATCAGACTCTAGTCGGATAATCGAATCAGACTCTAGTCGGATAATCGAATATAACTCTAGTCGGATAATCGAATCAGACTCTAGTCGGATAATCAAAACAAACTCTAATCCTATGATCGAATATAACTCTAGTCGGATAATCGAATATAACTCTAGTCGGATAATCGAATATAACTCTAGTCGGATAATCGAATCAGACTCTAGTTGGATAATCGAATCTAACTCTAGTCGGATGATCGAATCAGAATCTAGTCGGATGATCGAATCAGAATCTAGTCGGATGATCGAATCAGACTCTAGTCGGATAATCGAATTTTAATAGTTCATACAAAATTCAGTTAAACATCGAAAACTGACCCAAATCTTCTCTAAAATGTCATTCAAAATTCAACATCTCAAAGCTCAACGAAAAAAAAAAAAGCTTAATAGGATGCAATGAAACTTTTACTATAGTTGTGAATTTTTCATATCACATCCTGTGACCGTCGTTCATAAAAAAAGTTCTACATGAACAATAATTTGTTTAGCTTGACAGTCATAAAGTTCCAGTACTTCCGATAAAAATGTTTTATTTCCGATTATTCTACTCGCATAGTTCCTGTCCTCTCTGATTCTGAAATGTATAATAATAAAAAAAAAATAAATTTGTATTCAATAGAAACTGCTTAAACTTTTTTTTTTTTGGCATACGACAAATTATTTATGGATGAATTCGCATGAGATAGAAAAGAGAGGAAAAAAATCATCGGAAGACCGGTGCCGTCTAGATCGAGGTTGAATAGCTTTGTCGATGAGATTTTGTAGGAAATGAAGAAAAGTTTTCGAGGTTTTTAGTTTTTTTTTACTATCGTTAAAAAATCTCAAACATTAAATATCGATTTACCTTCATCACCTTAACCACGAAAAATTAATCATTCCTTGTATTTTTTTCCTTGTTTTTACAGTCATCGTTTTTCATCGCATCAAAACCAGCTTTATTAACATGAACAATGTCGTTGAAGTCAACAATAAAAATTGAAGATCGTAAAAAAATTTTCTTGCTATAAAAACACGTCAATTAAATGAAAATAGCAACAAGTTTATGTGAATGTGATACAAATGGCAACATGAAAATGAGAAAGGAATAGAATTTTTTTTATATTGGAAATTAAGCGAACACGAGATAAAGTTTTATTGGTGTTTAAATGATGGACGCAGAGAAATCAACGCAAAGTATAGCTAATGTGAGTATTTGTGGAGTTGAGATGGAAAATTACTTTTTTTAGCAACTCAAGGGGGATGGGGTTGTGTTGGAGATAGAAGAATTATTTTTCTGAGAATTCCATTCCTCTTTTTGAAAATCGTTTGTTATTTCGTTACGTAATAAGTGATTGAGGCCTTCTTGTGAAAAATTCCGAAAATTCAGCCGAATTCGGCAGAAAATTCGTGAGAATTTGGCCGAATTCGGCCGAATTTTCGGAAAAAAATTTTTTAAAAAAATTCTCCCGAATTCGACTGAAAATTTGGCCGAATTCGGCAAAAAATTCCGGAGAATTCGGCCGAATTCGGCCGAATTTTCGGAAAAAAAATTTTTAAAAAAATTCTCCCGAATTTTTTACCGAATTCGGCAGAAAATTCTCCCGAATTCGACTGAAAATTCGACCGAATTCGGCAAAGAATTCCGGAGAATTCGGCCGAATTCGGCAGAAAAAAAATTTTTAAAAAAATTCTCCCGAATTTTTTACCGAATTCTGCAGAAAATTCTCCCGAATTCGGCAGAAAATTCTGTCGGTCCTATAAGCCTTTACCTTTATTAAGTTTAGAATATAATTTTGTACAAATTTAAGATACATTTTGCAAAATTTCAACAGTTTTGTCTTAAATTTTTGAATAAATTCCCAAAAACTTTGAAAAAACATAAGTTGGGGTATACCTAGGGTATCTCCCTATCTTCCCCCAGGGGCATAGCCAGGAATTTTTTTTGAGATGGGGTTTTTGCTACTTTTCGACGTTTTTTTTGGTTCGGATCTGGAAAATTCAAGAATATCTAGAATATCTAGTATAAACTTCGCGAAAATAGGGGGGGGTTTGACCCCAAAAACTCTGACTACGTCCCTGTCTCCCCATACCCTAGAGTTTCTTAGGTAATTTTTATGAGGAAATTTTTTACATTAAAAAATAACCTAGAAAGCATCCCTGTTGTATACCCCAGAAACTCTCAACTGGCACAACTTGCATTCCAGAATATTTTCCCAATAAATTGTGCTTTAAATCACTCACATATACACTCTCCCTATATACCAAACTTATCCATTAAATCACATCAAAAAACTTAAACAAAATATTCACTTAAAATATTCAATTTCAGCTTCTAATCGAAATTAACAGCCAAGTAGCACATTTTCGTGACATGTTAATCCAAGTTGGACATGATAAGCACGACTCATCGGAATTGAGAGTATCAATAAGGAAAACGCGACGTTCTTGTGTTGATTTATGTACGAGAGCTGTTGGAATTGTTTTACCGCAGATAAACAGGTGAGAATTGAGACCTTTTTGTATGGTTTGTGGTTTTTGTGGCTATTTCCAAATAGAAATTTAGAGTTGTGTTTAGAAAAGTTGAAGCTTGAATTTTGGCTTGAAAATTTAGGGGGGGTCGTCAGTTTTAAAAGATTAGATATGAATTCAAATTTTTCTGATACAAAAATTCATATTTTTCAATATTAAAGAAATTCTGCACTGGAATTAAATCGTGGACCCCTTTATATCAATTTTTACACATTAAATTTTGAACACAAACTCAATACCAAAATCTAACTTTAATATCAATAAAATCTCCCAAAAATTCCTCACCTGCCTTTTTATTGATTTATATTGCAGTGATGATATTGCAACACCAGCAGATAATCCACATTTATTGCTTCTGTTTTATTTGACTCAATTATTTCTACGGGAATTGATACGATCCTATCATTTATTGAAAATCATACCAATAGACATGAGTGGATATTTTGGTAAGTTTTACTTCCGAATTTCTTCAATAACATTAATTCTCATTCAATATTCAAAAATCTAGAAAATCGCATAGGAACACAAAACATTGGAAATGTACTAAGTCAATTACTTTTATGCAAGCAAATCAATCCGGATTTTCATGCAGAAGAGTTGAATAGCATAACAAAGGACTCGAAAGAAATTGCAAAACTACTTGCGGATATGCAGGAATATTTGCCAAAACAGGAAGCTTATATGGGTGAGTTTATGAGTAAGAAATGCTTTGATAAATAGGTTGAAGTGGAATAAAGCGCATTTTGAAGAAGGGGGAAGGGGGGGATTGAGTTTGGAGACACTAAGGAACTGGATCATTTTGGCTTAATTGGAATTGAACTTCAATTATTGACTCAATTTTAATTATTTTTTAAATGCTAGATTCATCAAAAAAGTGTTCAATCTGAATTAAAATTTATTTTTACTTTATCCCAGCGTCTTCTCCACTTTTTTAATCTACTTCACTTACTTTCAAGCATAACCCAGCCAGAAATTTTTCGAGAGAGATTTTGAATTTTTTTTCGTTTGGAACGAAAAATTCGTGGGAGGGGGAGTTTGGGATTTTTTCCCAAAAAACCCTAGCAAATTGAAGAAATTTCGGAAAAAGAGGGGGGGAGGGGTTAAAACCCCCAACCCCTCCCCCTGGCTAAGCCCCTGCACCAAGGATTAGACACTGATCAAAAAATTGAAAAATTGTACAATTTTTTCCAGTGAAAAAAATTGTGAAAATTTTAAAAAATTGAACAATTTTACAAATTTTGTATAAAAAATTGTGAAATTGCAAAAATTGTACAATTTTCACAATTTTTTGACTGAAAAAATTGTACAATTTTTACAATTTTCTGATGAGTTTCTGAGCCTTACCCTGCACTCAAGCATCTGGAATCTACATTTATATTTATTTACTAAAGAAATTATTTTCATGAACTTATTTATTTATTTATATCCACATTTTATTGCAGAACGTAATGAAGTATTAACAAAGGATAAAAATCCTGGACCATGGCCAGCAAAAAGACAACGAGTCGAGTCATTATATCGAAATATGGGTTTGCTGTGCTGTGTCTCGAGACCAAATTCAAATTACCTTTAAGAATTGTTTTTTTTTTTTTGATAATTTAAAATTGTATTTTTTTTTATTTTAAATTCAAATTTTCATAATAAACATTTTACTAATTTTTAAATTTTTTAATAAAAGTCACTGCATTAACCAAAAAATTTACATTAGAATGAGGACCAAAAATGCACAAAGAAATCCTTAAAAACTTAATTAAATTTTTTTCAAATAATTTTTTCACCTAAATAAATGCGGAAATAAAGGAAAATTGCCTTTCAAAATCAATTTAAATAATTCAATAAAAAGTGTAACAGCAAAAAATAAATAAAGTAAATTAAGGTTATAATGTAGGAGAATTATTCAATTATAGATTTAATTTAAATAAGTATTAGAAAATTTAATGCACATAAAAGTCATAAAATATTAATAAATTTTTCTTTTTCACCATTTAATAAATATAGAACTATTCTCGAATTTATTTGATAGTTTTATTTTTTAATTCTAATTACGTGTACATTTATTTTAATTTTTTAAAAAAATTTTTTGTCAAAATTAAAAAAATTATTCAAAGAAGAATTTTATTTAAAAAAGACTTAAAAAATATAAAACTATCAATTAATGTATTTATACCTAGTTCAAAATAACTAAAATTCAATTAATAATTACGATAAATGAAATATTAGAAAAAAAATTATATTACGAGTTATTTAAAATTGCAATAAAAATTTCATCTTAATAAAATAATAATACTCTTAATTCATTGATTTACTGTTCGAAGTACATTTGCTTAATTTTAATACCAACCTAATCGGTTTTAATCTTAATAAAATTTATTTGAATTTATGTACAATCTTTTTATGAAATATTGAATTTTTTAAATTCTTTTAAAAGAATTCCGTTAAAATTTTTATAAAATTCTTTTAAAGGGAGATAAAAGCTCAAAATACTAAACAGAAACTTTTTAAAATTCAACGTTTTTAAAGCATGCTTCCAAAACATTGAAAAATCATCGAAAACATTTCAAAACACTAAAAAGCATTTTGTTGCATTGTTTTTGGAGCTTTTGAGATTTTGAGCTTTACGCAAAAGCTTTGAAATGAATTTTTTAAAACCGTTATTTTTGGTATTGCTGTAAATTTTGAAATTGAAGATTTAACATGAAAAATTTCTGAAATTTTGAATTTTCTGAAATTTTGAATTTTCTGAAATTTAAATTTTTCTAAAATTTTGAATTTTCTAAAATTTTTAAATTTTCTGAAATTTAAATTTTTTAAAATTTTAAGTTTTCTGAAATTTAAGATTTTTTAAATTTTAAATTTTCTGAAAATTTAAGTTTTCTAAAATTTTAAATTTTCAATTTTCTGAAATTTAAATTTTTCTAAAATTTTTTTAAAAATTTTCTGAAAATTTAAATTTTCTGAAATTTAAGTTTGCTAAAATTTAAATTTTTCTAAAATTTTAAATTTTCTAAAATTTTAAATTTTTTAAAATTTTAAGTTTTCTGAAATTTAAGATTTTTTTAAATTTTAAATTTTCTGAAAATTTAAGTTTTCTAAAATTTTAAATTTTCTTAAATTTTCAATTTTCTGAAATTTAAATTTTTCTAAAATTTTTTTAAAAATTTTCTGAAAATTTAAATTTTCTGAAATTTAAGTTTTCTAAAATTTAAATTTTTCTAAAATTTTAAATTTTCTAAAATTTTAAATTTTTTAAAATTTTAAGTTTTCTAAAATTTAAGATTTTTTTAAATTTTCTAAAATTTTAAATTTTCTGAAATTTAAATTTTTCTAAAATTTTAAATTTTCTAAAATTTTAAGTTTTCTGAAATTTTAAAATTTTCTAAAATTTTAAATTATCTAAAATTTTAAATTTTCTTAAATTTTATTTTTTCTGAAATTTTAAATTTTCTTAATTAAATTTTATTTTTTTTGATTCTTCAAATTTTCTGAAATTTTGAAATTTCTAAAACTTGATGGTTTTTAAGTAAATAAGTTTTTTTTCTACTTCAATATTTATTTATTTTTATTCTTTCTTTTCATTTTTTACTTTACATACACTCACTTAATTGACATATGAAAAGCCTCGTTAAATTATTCTAAATTGTTCGAAAAATTATTTTTTTTTCATCTTACTTTTTTTTTGTCGTGTGCTAATAAGTTAAATGTGGAAACCTGAAACCTAACATTAATTATTACAAATATCATCACAAATGAAGAATTTTTCAAGCAATTGTCTAAAGTTTTTCAATTTATTTTATTTTAGACTTCCATTTAAGACAAAATTTTTATGAGATTTCATATTTTTAACTCTAAAGTTTAATTTTATTTGTTTTTTTTTTCAATTTATCAAATTTTTGTATCTTTAAATTTATCAAATTTTTGTATTTTTAAATTTATCAAATTTTGCATTTTTAAATTTACCAATTTAATGTTTTTTTTTAAATTCAAGTATTAAAAATATTAATTAATTAACTACAATTTTTGTGAAATTTTATCTTTTATTTTTATTCGCTATCTTAAAAATTAATATAAATAAACATGAAGGAAATTTTGAAGATCAAATTTTTGTTCAATTTTATTTTTTCTAAATCTAAATTATGTAATTTTCAATTTTTTAAATTTTAAAATTAATAATTTCCTGAAATTTTCAATTTTAATTGCATTAATGAATTTTGTCAATTTTGTATTTTTTTTTTAAATTTAATAAAAATTCTTCCAAAAATCTTGTCTTTCAGTTCCTAGTTCCTAACCCGAAAGGTACAAGTCGGATAATCGAGATGAAATCTGGTACCAAGATGGAATTATGCCAGTGGGTGGCTTTCTAGCAAGTTTCTAGGATATATCCTAAAAGTTTACTCCATACCTTTAGGGTATATGTATGGGGTGTGGGGTATAACCTCATGGTATGGGATATACCCTTAGGGTATGGGATATACCCTTAGGGTATGGGATATACCATTAGGGTATGGGGTATACCCTCCCTAAAAACCCACACCTGGCCTCAATCCAGATCCAGGTTGTGGAACTGATCAAATTGATCAAAAATGATCAAAAAAGATCAAAAATGATCAAAAATCAATTTGATCAGTTCCACACCCTTGATCCAGATTAGCTCCTGATTTCATCTCATTTATCCAATCCCGTTCCTTTTGGATAAAAATCTTAACTTTCTCAATCTAAACATCTAAGCATACTGTTGAGTAATTTTATAACTTTGATGACTTATTAATGGCACACGGTTGTAAATTCTCTTAAACCAAACATAAAATACCAAAAAACATGCAATCGCCAGTGTTGCAATAAAAATTAAAAAGATACTGAAATAATTAAGAAAATCACTTTTAGATGAGAAGAAAAAGAAGAAAATTTTTGGTTCATTTTCTGTCGCTTCAACATCATCATTGTTACTGTTTGTGCTGCTCGGCTCTTCAGTCGTTGTCGATGTCGTTGTTGTTGTTGTTGTTGTTGGTCTTGTACACTCACACAAATCACAGTTTCTGTCCTCATCACGTACAAATGAGTATCGACATCCAATATCACAATCACGACTCTCATTACAAAATGTTGACTTTTCCTCATCACAAACATCACAGCATGCACCTTCTGGTCGAACTCGATGATGCATGGGACAATTTATAGGCGTACAGGTTGCCATATGAATTCCAATTGTTCCATTTTTACAGAAAAATGTCTCACATGGATCGTATGGATTCTTCATCTCACCCATGTGCCTTAGGTGAATAAATTCTCTCACATCTGTCAAGAAATGTGTGCAATTACGTGCTGGACTGCAATTTTCAGGACATATGCAGGTTGTTGATGTATTTTGGTGATTTGTGAGTGTGAATGAATTTTCAATGAGATCATTTCGTGTTAAATTGTGAGATATTGGAATTGATGGACAGCCATTTTCACATTTCTGTTTGCTACAGATTGTTGTGGATGTAGATGGGATGTGAATGTCTGGAATTAGAGAAAAAGTTGAGATTTGTTAAAATTTAGGTGCTAATTAAATAATTTTGAAGTTTTAAATGAGAATTTAAATATATTTTAACAATTTTTCTGAGGATATACGTTGATGCATGTAATTAGAATTTTAGGCTCCAAAATAGCGTTTTTTGAAAACATCAAGTTGATAAATTCAAGTCGGTTAACAGGGCTGCGTTTTTATGCATTCAACCTTTAGGACAGGGGGGTAGCCAAGGGGGGGGTTTAACTCCCCCTCTTTTTGGTAAATTTCTTCAATTTGCTAGGGATTTTTGAGAAAAAAATCCCAAACCCCCCCCCCCCAAAATTTTTCGTTCCATACAAAAAAATTTCAACCCCCCCCTCCTCAAAAAATTTCTGGCTACGCCCCTGCTTTAGGATAAACCCTATAACCTAGAAACCCTAGGTTATAATCCTTGTTTAAATTCTAACGTATACCCTACCATTTCTTGGGTTTCATGGGTATGGGGGAGTTAAACAAAGGTTAAGCCAGGGGTCAAACAAGGATTATAATCCCTAGAGTATACCCTAGAAGCCCACACAAAAAATTGCAAGTAAGTTATTGGAAAATTTCAATTTTGTCAAAGTTTTACTATCTAATCCAAAAACTGAGTACCTTTTCTCCAAAAATCCACATCAAACCTAGTCGAAATCGATTTCAATCCATTTTACAATTTTAAAAATTAATAAAAAAATCAAAATTCCTTCCTTCTACTTCATAAAAGAAGCTTTGTTAAGATGAATATTAAAAGAAAAGATGAGATCATAAAAAAATTATTACACTTTATCTATGGCATCTCTGGAATGTTGTTTGTAAATACAAATGTCATCAAACAGACAAGATGTAAGCAAGATAATGTGCAGATAAGGGAGTGAAATGTGAGAAAAAGTGATGCAGAAAGAAGAAATTGTTTTTCTGAAAAGTACGAGCAAATATTGAGTTTTGAGGTATTTTTTTTATAACTTGAGATAAGTTAGGAATGTGAAATTAAAGATTTTTTTAGGAGCTTTGTGAGGTGAAGTATGGATTGTTATGTCTTTTTATAGACCTGGTACCCTGAATATTGTAGAAAGTTACAACCATTCCGAAGACCCCTAAAAATTCCAAAACAAAAACATTATTAACCTTCACATACATCATACTAATAACTAAGCAAATATAAACCAAAAGCAAACTCCATATGGATCCATAAATGTAATTGGATGTAATATAATGTCATATGATATGTTATTATAGCTCCATCATATAACTTAATCGAACGATGATAAACATATTGATAAAGTTAATAAAACATTAATTTTCCTTTATTTAAGCATATGTGGCTGGCAATTCTGTCAAATTCAGATTATCTTAATTCGGTTATCTTGTAATTTAATCGGATTCTTTATTTGGATAAAGATAGAAATAAATCCTAATGTCGATTAGATCGATGAAGCTTGAGAGTGTTATTACAAACCAGAAGTTATGTTAATTAGTTTGTTCTGGAAGATGGATGGGTGAATGTTACATGGAAGAGCTACGGGGGGTCATATGAGTATGGTAAGCAGGGCCGTAGCCAGGAATTTTTTTGAGGGGGGGGGGGGTGTTTGCTACTTTTCGACATTTTTTTTGGTTCGGATCTGAAAAATTCAATAATATTTAGTGTAAACTTCGCGAAACTAGGGGGGGGGGTTGACCCCTTTGGCTACGCCCTTGATGGTAGGTATGATGTCAGATGCTATAGTATAAATTAATTGGTTAATTTTTAAGAATTATAGCTTTTGCAGAATTTTGAAAATCTTATTCGCTTCTTTGTACTTTTTGAATGTTAAAAAAGAGACAAAAGGTTGAATTAGTCTTTTTAGCTTGTTATAAAAGCTGTAAAAACATACTTTTGCAAATAATTAGTTCACCAGCGATGCCCTCATGTGTTTAGTCTCATCATATGAAAAAATATCCAAGAACTGAACCAAAGAACAGGGGCATAGCCAGGAGTAAGGGTTCCCGAAGTCTCGGTCTCGACAAATTTTCGAGACTCGAGACCAAAATAAAATGAATAGGAATCATAAAATTAAAAAATTTGTAATATAATTTAACTTGAACAAAAGATATTTGAATTTAAATTTTGGTCTCGGGTCTCGAAAAAAGCCGAGCCTAGCCAGGAGATTAACTAAGGGAGTCCGGACCCCCTTCAAGGAAAAAATTCTTCGATTTACTAGGATTTTTCAAGAATAAATCATTTTACCCTAAAATATTTTTCTTTTATGCAAAAAAATTTTTTGGACCCCAATATAAAAGATATCTGGAAAGGCCCCTGTCAAAGAACCTACAAACATGCTCAATCCACTCCAAAACCAACCAAAACCCAACTTAAAATCATAAAATTTTCCTTCCCATATCTTCACAAAAATATGACACAACAGTGTCACAATTCTATGCCATAACTTGATATCATAGCACATAGCAAGTCAACAGACAAACAAACAAATCGATCTAATTTTGTCTAAATTTTTTTTATAGATAACACAGTTTCGCAATACTTTTTTTTACACGATTGAACCAAAAAATGACAAAAAAATACTAAGAAAAAAAACATAAAAAAAAATCCATGCCATCAATATTTTTCAGTTTTACAATTTCACAAGCAAATAAACATTTTGAACATGATGGCAAATGGAAGGAAATAAATTTCTTCAGTAGTTCGCAACAAATCAAAACACAGCTGATGAAGAGGCAGCCACACAAAAAAAAAATTGGTGATTTTTTATGAAAGAATTTTGTTTGTTTGTTCAAACTGATAATTGTGATAAGAAAATTTGATAAAAAGACAAAAAACAGTAAAAAAATTTTTTCAATGAAAAACAAAAGAAAGTCACACGACTTGATGAATTAGAGTTTATATTTTTATCGCTGGAGTCATAAATTCCTGGAATGGTGGAGTAATTTATGATTTGATGGAGCATTGGATAGCTTGCTGTTTTATTGATGAATGCTTCTAAATCTGACTGCGGTTGAGTTAATGATGATTGCCAATAATTTTTTTTTGTAGATTTTTTTCGTAATGATGCCATAAAAAATTTGCGGTGATTGTTTTGTTGGTTTTTTAAAGAGAAACATTTTTATGAGGTGATGTAAAATTTATTAGTTTGGAAGGAAGTTGAGGAGGAGGTAGGTGATAAGTTTGTCTGTCCGTCTGTGTAAAGATCTTCTATTTAGTCTTCTTTTTGTAAATATTTTAAAATTGTGATTTTTGATACATTTTATCAATTTTTAGCCTAATTTTTCTTAACCTTCATCCTTATGCGCTTAAATTTTCATATTCACACCGTTTCACGTTGTGAATATATTGATTTCGATACACTTGAAAAATCGTTTTTTTAGTTTTTTGGCGCCAAAACTCAAAATTTTCATAAACTGTTCGGTGTGAAAAGTTCGGCCTCAAAATTATCTACAAAATACAAAAAACCGCATTGAAAAAGGTTTTGATGCCTCCGGACACGACCCCAAATAGTGGTGGTGTATGCTTACAAGCAAGTTTGTTCCTCGCAGAACTCAAATACGAAAAAACCATTTTATGTCAAAAATGTCTCAAAATGTGCGCATTATCACTCAAATGTGCACCTCACACGTTGGTGCCGATTTATGTAGATGGATCTGAGAAACTAACGAAATAGTATGTTTTTTAAGCATATTTTAGCCGATTATTGCAAAATACATTTAAAAAATTTCACACAAATTGCGAATTAAACTTTTTTGATCAGATAAAATTTTCTGTTTTTGATCAACAAATGCGAGAACTTTTATGGAAAAATACCAAAAATATTTTTAAACCTATTTTAGTCAGTCAAAATCTCGAAAAAGTTCAAAAAATCGGCATTTTTTGGACATTTTGCCCTACTGTCCCTACAACTCAGAATTAAAAATTCTAAAAACTTGTGATTATTGCAGCTTATAATTAGATCTAAAAGTCGTACATACCTTGTCATGTCCAAAAAGATCAATTAGTGCTTGAAAATTGAGTCCGAATGTGAAATTTTTCGATTTTTTTAGGAAACTTAATTGTCAATCATATGCAAAGCGAAGCTTTGCTGACTCGATGGAATCCTAATCTTCAAACTTATGCAAAGCGAAGCTTTGCTGACCCGATTGAGACTTAATCATCAATCTTATGCAAAGCGAAGCTTTGCTGACCCGATCTAGCCTTGATCTGCAATCTTATGCAAAGTGAAGCTTTGCTGACCCGATTGAGTCCTAATTTTCAATCTTATGCAAAGCGAAGCTTTGCTGACCCGATTGAGACTTAATCATCAATCTTATGCAAAGCGAAGCTTTGCTGACCCGATGGAGTCCTAATCTTCAATCTTATACAAAGCGAAGCTTTGCTGACCCGATGGAGTCTTAATCTGCAATCTTATGCAAAGCGAAGCTTTGCTGACCCGATTGAGACTTAATCATCAATCTTATGCAAAGCGAAGCTTTGCTGACCCGATGGAGTCTTAACCTTCAATCTTATGCAAAGCGAAGCTTTGCTGACCCGATGGAGTCTTAATCTTCAATCTTATGCAAAGCGAAGCTTTGCTGACCCGATGGAGTCTTAATCTTCAATCTTATGCAAAGCGAAGCTTTGCTGACCCGATACAGAGTTTTGGAACGGTGTGAATATGCACATGAAGCGTGATCCGCTTCATTACTAGTGCTAAACTCAATTCAAATTTCTTTAAAAAAAAATCTCTCATTTCAAACTAACTTAATTACACTTATTTGAACAAAAAAACCCGCAAATTCCTCCCAACGGGGCGCCAACTCTCATTAAATTATCTCCATACTATATTCAATGTTCTCGATTACTATAATATACAACTTCATTTACTCTACCTCATTTCAAATCAAATTGTACAACTTAATTTCAAAATTCCTTTCTAAAAATACTAACAAAAAAATTATCAAATTTATAATTGACATCGAAGCGATAAAAAATGATGGTTCATTACAAAAATTAGATTACAGCATAGAAATCGTGTCAATTTTAAAACAGTACCCGCATTGTCTTCATTTTATTGGTTAATGATCTTTTCAAGGCTAAAGCATGTCAATATCTAGTGCAATCGTGACTGAGAGGAAAAAATATGTAATGTTATTTGATAATGAAGTCATTTCTGAGGTTGATGTGGTTGTGGGATTTTGTCATCTTTGTGGGAGAAAATAAGTGGTTCGTGAGGTGGGTATTAAACTTTAAATGGATAAAAATTATTGAAATTTTGTCAAGTTGACTTGATCACTAAAGTAAGTGAAAGTCAAGTTGACGTGATCATTCAAGTAGGATTGATTCAAGTTAACTTGATCATTCAAGTAGTGTTTAATCAAGTTGACTTGATCATTCAAGTAGTGTTCAGTCAAGTTGACTTGATCATTCAAGTAGTGTTCAGTCAAGTTGACTTGATCATTCAAGTAGGATTGATTCAAATTAACTTGATCGTTCAAGTAAATTCGAGTCAAGTTGACTTGATCATTCAAGTAGTGTTTAGTCAAGTTGACTTGATCATTCAAGTAATGTATATCAAGTTGACTTGATCATTTAAGTAAGTTCTATTCAAGTTGACTTGATAAATCGACTAGAACTGAAACAAGTGATTAGTAAATTGAATTTATCATCAAAATGCGTCATAAATTCCAAACCTTCTCACATTCAACTCATTAACATTCATACATACGCACCACACGCTAATCTCTGCAATATTCTCATCCATTCACCCAACATCACCATCTCCATCTCCTCGATCCATTAATTTAATTTCTATGTTCACCATCGACCCAAACAAAGCATCAGCAATCAAAATCTAAATGGTCAATAATATCTCCCATTTCCTTATAAAGCCAAAGCTAATATCCAGCTGATAATAATCTCTTAAGGTATATAGAGACATTAAAAAGTCTACCCTAACTCATCGTCCATTAGCCACCCACATTAGATGACTAATCATCGACGTTTTGCTAAATTTTTTTATTGTTCATTTGCAAACTCATAAAATTCGTGTACATTCCAAGACGGTTGTTGATCTCCACCATTCACTTTCTGGCTTGTCATTTCTCAAATTAAACTTTTTTCGATCATAAAAAAATGTTCATTTAAGCTTCACAACAAAAAAAAAGTTGTTTACATCTCAATTTCTTTCAGATCTTGTACAAATCTCTCGACTTTGTGACGCCTTTTCGTGCAAATTCTTACGTATATAAATTCAAATTCTCTTCGATGTTTATTTCTTTTCTTATATTTTTGTGTGTGTATTCTTTTTCTTTTCGAGGCCAGTGTGGTGATAAAAACAGCTGAGCGGAGCGTGGGCTTACCGCATCGCAAAAATTAATGCCTTTTTCTTCTCTTGTTTCTTTCATTTTTTTGCACACAAAACTGTCGATGTGTTTTGATTTTTTTTTTGCTTTGCTATATAAACAATCTTTTCACGCTCGGGATGTTTGCGCGATGCTGATCGTGAATGAAAAGAAAATTTCACTTTCTTGTGTTGGGAGATTTATATGAGATATTTTTCTTGTGAGTTAAAAGTGATTTTGAGATGGATGGAGCGCATTTTGGTACTTTTGCACTATTTACTTGACTCTAGTAACTTGAAAGCAATTTTACTTGATTCTAGTTACTTGAAAGTGATTTTACTTGACTATAGTAACTTGAAACTGGCTCTACTTGACTCTAGTTACTTGAAAGTGATTTTACTTGATTCCAGGAGCTTGAAAGTGATTTTACTTGACTACAGTAACTTGAAAGTGGCTCTACTTGACTCTAATTACTTGAAAGTGATTTTACTTGACTTTTGTAACTTGAAACTGGCTCTACTTGACTCTAGTTACTTGAAAGTGATTTTACTTGATTCCAGTAGCTTGAAAGTGATTTTACTTGACTACAGTAACTTGAAAGTGGCTCTACTTGAACCAAGTTACTTGAAAGCGACTTTACTTGACTATAGTAACTTGAAACTGACTCTACTTGACTTTAGTAACTTGAAAGTGATTTTACTTGACTCTAGTAACTTGAAAGTGATTTTACTTGACTTTTGTAACTTGAAACTGGCTCTACTTGACTCTAGTTACTTGAAAGTGATTTTACTTGATTCCAGTAGCTTGAAAGTGATTTTACTTGACTACAGTAACTTGAAAGTGGCTCTACTTGACTCTAATTACTTGAAAGTGATTTTACTTGACTTTTGTAACTTGAAACTGGCTCTACTTGACTCTAATTACTTGAAAGTTATTTTACTTGACTCCAGTAGCTTGAAAGTTGCTCTACTTGAATCAAGTTACTTGAAAGTGATTTTACTTGACTTTTGTAACTTGAAACTGGCTCTACTTGACACTAGTTACTAGAAAGTGATTTTACTTGAATTTAGTTACTTGAAAGTGATTTTACTTGACTCAAGTTACTTGAAAGTGATTTTACTTGACTCTAGTAAAACTGATTTTACTTGACTCCAGTAGCTTGAAAATTGCTCTACTTGACTCTAGTAACTTGAAAGTGACTTTACTTGACTCCAGTAGCTTGAAAGTTGCTCTACTTGACTTTATTGTAGCTTGAAAGTAACTGTACTTGATCTCATTAACTTAAAGTCAATTCTACTTACATTATACTAGACTTAATTGATTTTTAAGTTACCTAATATTGCTAATTTAATTTTACTCAACAATTACACCTACTATAAAAATGTCTAAACGTGCCAAAATAATAAAAACCTTTAAAACTTTAATATTTTCCTGATTTCGAGGTCTTACCAAGCAATAAAAATATTTTCATGAACTTCCATTAAAATTTATGTCCAAAGACTTACAAAACTTCAAATACTTTGCCAAATATGACAATTTTTTTTTTTGCACACGATTTATAAAAAATTAAAATTGCACAAAAAAAAATTTAAAAACTTCCTGGATACTTTCCATGAATATAATGAAAATTTTTACGGACGGACATCACATGACTAACGATTCATTATTCATAATAAATTGGCCATAAAAATATCTATATTATAAAATAAAGTTATTCTGCCTGATTGCGTGATTCCGTGATTCCGTGATCGAAATTTGAAATTTTTTTGACGGTTTTTTCTGAATTTTCTTCTTTTTAATTTTTTTTCTTTTTGAGGTGTATAATTAGACTACTCATGCATAGCAATACGTGAAAACACATTTTCAAAAAAATCACGTGGTCGTTAAACAGTATAATAAACAAATTTAAATGTTTTTTAACCGTTTTTCGTCATTTTTCTTTTCTCAATTTCTTGGGTTTTGTATATTGAAAACTGACTTTATGTATGTAATGGGTCATGAAAACATAATTTTCAAAAAAAATTTTGACCGTTAAGCTGTTTAATCATTAAATTTGAATACTTTTTGACCGTTATTTTTGACTTTATTTTTTTCTTAATTTCATGAGTTTTGATTCATAAAAACTGACTTTACATGTAGGAACATATTCTTTGAAAATTTCGATAACCTTTACGCAGTGAAATCATAAAATTCAAATATTTTTTTTCCGTTACAAATTTTAAAAAATTATTCTTTTTAGAATTTCTTGAATTTATGTTTTGAAAATTGTCTTTTTGTGCAAAATACGTAGTCAGAACATACATAAAAATTTTTTTCATGACCGTTACACTCTCAAATTATAAAATTTGAAAAATTTTTGACCGGTATTTTCGAGTTTAACTTTTGAGTTTAAATTGACTGTTTTTGCAATTTTAATTTATCTACAGTAGTTTCATTTGTAAAATTGCGTATATTAAAGGGTGAAAAAATTTTCGCGTTCGCGCTAACGCGCGAACGCTCAATAAGATTCAAAAAAAAAAAAAATTAAAATTGTAATGATTTTAAGTGATTGATTTCATTTATTTTCTCAAGTCTTGCACACAACACATTCTTTAAAATTTTTGTCAATTTTCTGTAATAACTAGAAAATCTATAGTATCAAGGGCGTAGCCTGGGGAGAGGGGGATGTGGTGATTTTAACCCCCTTCTTTTGGGAAATTTCTTCAAATTGCTAGGGATTTTGGGAAAAATTTCAAAAACCCCCCGAAATATTTCGTTCCATACAAAAAATTTCACCTTCCTTCAAAAAATTTCTGGCTACGCCCCTGTATGCTATACAAGAATGTTATTCTTTCTGATTCTGTTTTCAAAATTTAAACATTTTTTGATGGTTATTTTCGATTTCGTTCTATTTGAAGTTTTTTTGATATTATATTGTGGGAAATGACTTTTCATGATTAGCGCATGCAAAAAAAAATTTTTTCGAAAATTTCGAGGTTAGGGTAGCTTTGATTTAACCTCAAAAATGACGGTTTTTTGTCTTTTTGTTTTAGTTGTGGTGGTGACCTATTAAGATTTTTTGAGCTGAAATTAGGCATGTTGGACATGTGGATGATGATTAGAAAGACTAAATAGTCATTTTGGATTTTGAGGTTATTTGAGGTTAGAATACGTATTCTTTACGTTACAGTGATCTGTTAGAATATTTTGGGCTGAAATTTGGCATGTGAATCATGTAAGTAATAAATATGGCATGTGGACTCCACTTCACTTCGTTTTGTTTCACATAGCTTATCCAATATTTTTGCTGCCACATTCAACAATTCTTTCAAAAGTGCTTTGAATTCAGTTCTCGATGCGTAATAAGTATTTTATGAAATTGGACAAAAAATTAAAAGTCATTAGTTAGATTTAAAATGGTTAGGTCTATTGTTTTCTTACTATGGATGTGTTCAAAAAATGGTCATTTTTTTCAAAACTTAAGGCTATTGGATTAATAACTTTGAAGGATTTTGATTAAAAACTTAATCTTACTTTCTACCACCAAAATTAAAAAGTTCTAAAATTGAATTTAATGAGAATTTGAAGTATTTTTATAAATGAGACGTCCGATAGCTTTCAGACACATGCAACGGGGCCCGTGACGGGCCCTAAACACTAGTGAATGGATATAATTTTCTTTTGATTTTGTAAGCAAACAAGTTGAGGCAATGAAGTTAATAATATTCTCATCAGGTTTTATTATTGTTATTGTTATGCTGCATTGAAGTCGATGAAATATGAGAAAATTAAGTGATGTAACTGGGATGAAAATAGCATATTTGCGATCATTTGTTGTGCGATTAAAGAGTGAAAAATGTGAGAAAATTTTGTTATCACTTTAGAATTGAGGCGATGAAGATGTGAGAAGTTTCTGCAACTTGACGGATAATTGGCTGGATAATAGATGCAAATTGTTAATGAAATTTGAAATGTTGATAATTTTTCTGTTAGAAATAATTTTTTTTTCCTCGTTATTTTAAATTAAATTGTCAACACCTGACACTAGCAATCATCACAGTTATTTTTTTTTTATTCTTATTTAATTTATGGTCTTGAATTACGTTTGAAATTTATGTTTTTTTTCATTTTTTTTTTTAATCTTTTGCAAAAATTTCAAAACTTTAAAGTTCAGAAAAAAAATTAATTTTTTAAATTTTTAAATAAAAAAAATTAAAATGTAAAAAAATTGGATGCTTAAATTCAAGGCTCAGACACTCATCAGAAAATTGTAAAATTATACAATTTTTTCCAATTTTACAATTTTTAAAAAATATAAAAATTGCAAAAAAGTGTTCAATTTTTACAATTTTTTACTGAAAAAATTGGAAAAAATTGTACAATTTTTACAATTTTCTAATGAGTGTCTGAGCCTTGCTTAAAATTAAAATTTTATAAAAATCAAAGTTTTTTTTTCATATATTTCATCTTTAACACTCTCAAATCTCACGTCATTTAAATCATTACAATCTCATTATTCAGTCAAGCATATTTATTTATTTCCACAAAACGAAATTGCAATAACACTTGTGACTTCTTAATTTATCTGCATTAAAATGTAAAAGAGTATTTTTTTCATAATTTGCAGCGGCAATAATAATAAAACTGTCGTGTGATCTTAACTTTTGATTTATTTATTACTCGAACTAAGCTGTGCCGTCGGAGCCGAGAGCGACTTTATTGGAAGTGAAGGAAATGAGATTAAGTAAATAAATGACATTAAAGTTGTAATAGCCAACCGATGTGCCGTGACACATTAGTGTGCTGATCTTTTTTCGAAAATAACCTTGAACCGTGTTCAGCGTGCAGTTTTGCTCATGACTTGCTCACAATGTGTGCCGTGGTTAAAAAATGTTGGCCAACACTGCATTAAGGCGAGAATTGCAATAGAAAGAAAAACACTTTTTGTAGTGAAAATGAAGAAATTGAGTTTATGTAATCACTTTCTAGACAGATCGTAGTACTGGTTTAGAGTAAGGGCAATGACTTTTGGTTTGATTAAATTATGGATGAAATAATTTCAAGAATTTTAAATAGTCATGAAAATTTTGAATACTTTACATTTTTAATTTATTAATCACTCATTATTCATTCATTTGTTCTCGTGCAAATATTTTAATCTACAAAATTATTCATGCCATTTAGTAATGTACAAAAAACGCACGTTTTGATGAATAAATCTCATCAAAACTGATTAGTTCTTAAAATATTGCGTGAGTAATTTGATTTTCATGATATTTTGGAATTCAAGTTTAAAAGATTTAATATAAAGAGTCTGGGACGTAACCAGGGAGGGAGGAGGGGTTGGAAGTTTTAACCCCCCTCTTTTTGGGAAATTTCTTTAATTTTCTCGGGAAGAATTTAGAGATTTTGGTCACAAATTTGACAGAGTTGGAAGATCAACAAAAGAAAAGATTTTTTTTGGCAGGAAATTCTAGCTTTTTGGGCCCATAACGATCTAAGTTTCATCAAAAAAGAAAGAAAATTCAAGAATTTCATACGGAATAGCTACTATGGGACTGTTAGATGGAAATATTCGCAGATGGTCAGATACTACCCATAACGATAAAAAAATGTCTAATTCCCATAATGAAAAATCCCTCTCACATAATATCACCAACAATCAAACATAATAAGTTCAATAATAGAAATATTAACATCAAATTGTAAAGCTGAATACGTATTGTTCAATTAAACTAGCTTAATTAGAGAAATCACGATTTCTCATTTTTTTGTTCTTTTATGATTTAAGTAAATTGAAAAAAAAAATTTAAAATTATGTAGCAACCCGCATGAGAATAAAATTCATGATGTATTTTCAAATTGCTTCATTTGATTTGTTATGATTTTCTTTCGAAATTGTATTAGTGTATTTAGGATTTATTATAAATGTGGATTAACTTTAAAATTAAGATTTCAATAAAAGAATATGGAGAAAAATTACAAAAAAATATGTAATTCCAAAATTTAATATAATTCGAATTCTTAACCAGGGTGTGGAACTGATCAAATTGATCAAAAATGATCAAAAAAGATAAAAAAAGATCAAAAATGATCAAAAATGATCAAAAATCAATTTGATCAGTTCCACATCCTTGATTCTTAATTAGTTAATCTCTCTACTAAATTCTAAATACATTCCTAAAATCCTCAAATCCAACCTCATTCATTTATAAAAAAATTCAAATAAATCCATTACAATCCATTCAACAACAGACCATTGAACTATGCAAAGCACCTCCTTTTATGGAACTTTACCTCAGCGAAGTCTCATGGTCATCACAATCAAGCATAAGTCTTGAAGCTAAAAATATAAAATAATCAACCAAAGAGAGTGCGACTGGCTGTCTTGATTGTGATGTTTTATTGCATCTTGATTGCACATTTGCGTACGACTGACAGATCTTTAGGATCAATGACTTTGTAGCTTGTTGTTGTTGGATTTGTAAATGGTGAATGATATGAATGAGGCATGGGTGGAATATAAATTCATGTCTTTACACTCAAGGGGGTATGGACCCCCCTTTTCGAGAAGGGTTCTTCAGTTTGGTTCAGTTTGGTCAGGTTTCCCACCTAAGAAAAAATTTCTGGCTACGTCCTTGGAATGAGATGGGATTGCATTGATCCGAAAGGCATAAATTGAATAATTGAAACGAAATCCGGCACCAAGCGGGAGCGCGGACATCACCACTCCGGCTTTGATTCTATATCAGCCCAGGGTGTGGAACTGATCAAATTGATCAAAAAAGATCAAAAAAATCAAAAATCAATTTAATCAGTTCCACACCCTTGATACCAGCTTGGTGCTGGCCTCACTCTGACTAGGTGTCGGATTTAATCTTGATTATCCAATCTGTGGCTTTCGGGATGAGTTTTTTAGGATATTAAGAAGAGAATTTTATGTTTTGGAAGTTTAAATATTTATAATGAATTTCGACATTGATAATCGTTGAAGATCCTTAAAAATTGCCCAACTCAAAACATCCCAAAAACCAGTCAAAAATATTTCCTTTAAATTTTTCCACAATCTCATCCACCAACAAATTGAGCAATTAAGTTTGGTGCTTCACTGTCTACCCCATCGTCGCTCAAAATGATTGATGATTTTTTTCCATTTCTCAAGATACATTTTCTGCCAGAAAAATAAAAAAAACACGTTTTGACGTCTTCACCACGAAGTGCACTCATGGAACTGATATAGACGAAATTCATTTACGAAAGTAATTTGCTGATAAATTTTATTAGATACAACACAAGAATGTGAATAGAACAGTGTATAGCAAAGAAAAAAAAAAAACAGAGTTACAAGTCAAATGTGCGATAAAGTCATGACCGATAAGAGAAAAGGTGAGAAATTGCGCAGAAAAAAATAATATTTTGATTGTAAAATTCCTTAGTTGAGTGGATTTTCGGAGAAAATGTTGTTGACCGTGAAAATGATTAAATTTTTTGAGGGGGTTCTGTGCATGAGATTGTGGTTAAGATTTTTTTAGAGACGCTGCTCATTTTGAGTGGCAGGATGCAGGTAACTCAAGTTTTGAGTGTCAATAAATTTAATTAGAAAATAAATCCAGATTTTTCCACTTAAAATGTAATTAAAACTTTCAAGATAACAATATTGAAAATTTTTTTAATTTGATAGATTTTTGAGATTTTTCTCAATTTAAGTTATTTTATACTTTTTTGTTACTTCTACCTACCAAAAAAATCTTTTTTTAATATTTAAATAATACAAAATGTTGAATATGTCACATAAATTCATTTTCATTGCAAATAAAAAAAATGCAACACAACAAATTGAAAAATGAGACGGCAATAAAGCACCAACTCAGCAGATTTTTTTGTGGTTTTAAAGTTGCAAAAATAAAAAATATTGTTCAAATCAACAAATTGAGGTAGAATATAACAACATTAACGTGACAAATCGAATGACATATGAATATTGTAATGAGCGAGGGTTGAGGAATTTTTTTTGTTGAGTTTTTGAGGTTAGGTGGAGGTTTAGATGTAGATAATGCAATTTTTTTGTAGGATTCAGAGCTCGAAGTCGACTCGGATTTTTTATTAAATTTGTATGGCGGAGTCGACTCTACTCCATATAAAATTTCATCAACTTCGAGCTCTGGTAGGATTTAAAAGCTATAATATGCAAAATTTGTAAATATTTTGTGAAATTCTGATGGAATTTAAATGAAATTTTCCAAAAATTAGATGAATTAAAAATGAACCTAGAAATTATAAAATTCTAAATTTTTCATAGTTTCATATTCCCTAACAGAGGTGTATCCAGAGACAACCCCCCCCCCCCCCCTTCCAATTTTTTTCGCGTAGTTTATAATAAATATTTTTGAACTTTTTCAGATCCGAGCCAAAAAACGTCAAAAATTATCAATGTTTCAACCCTTCCTCAAAAAAATTTCGAATTTCATCCCTGCTCCTTAAATCCATCAAACTCCCACAACCCTATCATTTTGAAGGAAAAAAAACATGTCAAAAAGTCATGTCTTTTCTCAATAATAAAAAATTGAACGCACTCAAAAATTTTATTTTTACCTTAACCAGAGGTGACCAACCTTTTGTGCCGCAATACACCTTGTGAGTAAGCAAGGGCGTAGCCAGGGGGGGTTTTTTGGAATAAAAACCCCCCTAAGTTTATGTACTAGATATTATTGAATTTTTTTTCAGATCCGAAATCTGAACCAAAAAAAAAACAACATCGAAAAGTAGCAAAACCCACCTCAAAAAAACCCCCTCTCTTCCTGACTACGCCCCTGGAGTAAGTCATGACCAAAACTGCAAGCTGAACACAGCTCGTGGTACCCCGAAAAGCACAAGTCGGATAATCGAAATGAAATCCGGCACCAAGCCGGAGTGAGGCCAGCACCACTTCAGCTCAAATTTTATGCTAGCTTAGTGCTGGCCTCACTTCGATTTGGTGCCGGATTTCATCCCGATTATCCGATCTGTGCCTTTCGGGATACCTTTGGGGCCGTTCCCAAAGTACGTTAGGGTTCGTTCACTTATTACGTAACGCAGGGGGGGGGGTCAAGAGGAGAACAATAGAATTTCTGAGAATTCCATTGTTCTTTTTTGAAATATGACCGTTATTTTGTTACGTAATAAATGAACGATAACTTACGCAAAATAATGACTTTTTAGACCCCACCTCCCCCCTTAGTTACGTTTTTTGTATAAAAATTCTTTTGTTTTGTTTAATCTGTTACAAAATCTTAGACCTTCCCTCCCCCCTAAAAAGCGAACGTACTAAGTGAACGGCCCCTTTCAAAAAAAAAAGAAAAATTCGGCAAATTATTGTACCTCGGCACAACGGTTTTTCATTTCTGACCTAAGTGATAAAATTAAATAAATTAAGACCCATTTTTATTTGACGCGACATCCGCAGATTATTATTATTATTTGTCTTGTTAAGATGAACACTACAACAAAAACATACTGCTTTTTTGTGTCTGTCGAACAATTTGTTGTCTCATTTATCATCATTTTCAGTTTCTTCACCTGCATTTCTCATAGTCAACAACAATTTTTTTTTTTCGTCTCGAGACGCACGAATTTTTTTAAATGATTTTTTGTGCGACTATAAATCTTGATTAAGTACAGGAGATGAAAAATTATGAAATGAAAAATTGCAGAATGTTTTGTGTGAATTTAGGACAGTTGGGGAGTAAAATGGCAAGGTGATGAGAAAATTTATGAAAATTGAGTTTTTTATTGTCATAAAATGGGTTATACTGAACGAAAAGGACATCTAACTAATAAATATGCAATTTTTACAAATTAACTACAAATTACCTTCAAAACTTCAATATATTGAAAAATAAACCCCCTCAAAATTGCATCAAAATTCTACGAAAAATTCCTCCACAAAAATCTTCAAAAACAACCAAAGTCACCTTCGCAAAAATTTCACCTGAAATAAACTTGCATTTTTAATTTATTTTTCCCGTCAAATTTTAAAACAAAAACTGACTTGTGTCAAAACAAATAGAGCAAAAATTGTTACGAAATTGGGAACTTCAGCTACAAAAGAATAAGAAAATTTGCAAATTCTTGCCAAAAAAAAAATTTGTTTCATGTGCGAATCAGCTGATCAATTTTTAAACAAAAAAATTTTCATTTTTCAATAGCAACAAAAATTTTCATTCATTTTCATTTGAATTGTGAAAAGTTTTCTTCGTAATAAAAATAGAAATTTTCATATTCACACCGTTTCACGTTGTGAATATATTGATTTCGATACACTTGAAAAATCGTTTTTTTAGTTTTTTGGCGCCAAAACTCAAAATTTTCATAAACTGTTCGGTGTGAAAAGTTCGGCCTCAAAATTATCTACAAAATACAAAAAACCGCATTGAAAAAGGTTTTGATGCCTCCGGACACGACCCCAAATAGTGGTGGTGTATGCTTACAAGCACGTTGGTTCGTCGCATAACTCAACTACGAAAAAATAATTTTTTGTCAAAAATGTCTCAAAATGTGCGCATTATTACTCAAAAGTGCTGTGAATCTTTTGGTGCTGATCCATGCAGACTATTCCGAGAAATTAACAAAATAGTGTGTTTTTTAAGCATTATTTAGCCGATTATTGCAAAATACATTTAAAAAATTTCACACAAATTGCGAATTAAACATTTTTGATCAGAATCAATTAAAAATAAAGTTTTGTTGAGAAAAAAATGCAAAAAAAAATTTTTGACCACCAGTCCACCCCCCATAAACCTAAATTTTGAAAAAATTCATGTGTTTCACAGTATGGATGGATTTTTATAAACTTTTCTGTTTTTGATCAATAAATGCAAGAACTTTTATGGAAAAATACAAAAAATATTTTTAAACCAATTTTAGTTGGTCAAAAAGTCGAAAAAGTTCAAAAAATCGGCATTTTTTGGACATTTCGGCCTCCTGTCCCTACAACTCAGAATTAAAAATTCTAAAAACTTGTGATTATTGTAGCTTATAACTAGACCTAAAAGTCGTACATACATTGTCATGTCCAAAAACATCAATTAGTGCTTCAAAATTGAGTCCAAATGTGAAAATTTTCGATTTTCTTAGGAACATTTTACCAACTGCTAAATGCGATGCCGTCTGTTAATTCATATGCTGTAAATATTTGTTATTTTTTTTTTATATTATGTGCACAAGACTGGCTTAATAAACTTTAACTTTAACCTTTGTTTTCAATCTTATGCAAAGCGAAGCTTTGCTGACCCGATGGAATCCTAATCTTCAAACTTATGCAAAGCGAAGCTTTGCTGACCCGATCGAATCCTAATCTTCAAACTTATGCAAAGCGAAGCTTTGCTGACCCAATTGAGCCCTAATCTTCAATCTTATGCAAAGCGAAGCTTTGCTGACCCGATTGAGCCTTACTCTTCAATCTTATGCAAAGCGAAGCTTTGCTGACCCGATCGAGTCCTAATCTTCAATCTTATGCAAAGCGAAGCTTTGCTGACCCGATGGAATCCTAATCTTCAATATTTTGCAAAGCGAAGCTTTGCTGACCCGATCGAGACTTAATTTTTAATCTTATGCAAAGCGAAGCTTTGCTGACCCGATGGAATCCTAATCTTCAAACTTATGCAAAGCGAAGCTTTGCTGACCCGATCGAATCCTAATCTTCAAACTTATGCAAAGCGAAGCTTTGCTGACCCAATTGAGCCCTAATCTTCAATCTTATGCAAAGCGAAGCTTTGCTGACCCGATTGAGCCTTACTCTTCAATCTTATGCAAAGCGAAGCTTTGCTGACCCAATTGAGCCCTAATCTTCAATCTTATACAAAGCGAAGCTTTGCTGACCCGATTGAGCCTTACTCTTCAATCTTATGCAAAGCGAAGCTTTGCTGACCCGATCGAGTCCTAATCTTCAATCTTATGCAAAGCGAAGCTTTGCTGACCCGATGGAATCTAATCTTCAATATTTTGCAAAAGCGAAGCTTTACTGACCCAATCGAGACTTAATTTTAATCTTATGCAAAGCGAAGCTTTGCTGACCTGATTGTCAATCCTAATCTTCAAACTTATGCAAAGCGAAGCTTTGCTATTTGATCGAATCCTAATCTTCAAACTTATGCAAAGCGAAACTGACCCAATTAATCAGGCCTAATCTTCAATCTTATGCAAAGCGAAGCTTTTGCTATTGATTGAGCCTTACTCTTCAATCTTATGCAAAGCGAAGCTTTGCTGACCCGATGAAGACTTAATCATCAATCTTATGCAAAGCGAAGCTTTGCTGACCCGATCGAGTCCTAATCTTCAATCTTATGCAAAGCGAAGCTTTGCTGACCCGATCGAGACTTAATTTTTAATCTTATGCAAAGCGAAGCTTTGCTGACCCGATAGACTCTTAATCTTCAATCTTATGCAAAGCGAAGCTTTGCTGACCCGATATAGAGTTTTGGAACGGTGTGAATATGCACATGAAGCGTGATCCGCTTCATTACTAGTTTTTATTTTGTTTAACATTTTTTTGATGCCGGCTGAAATGCCAATAATGCCAATGAGATGATGATGACGCGTATGATGAATTAATCAGACGTTAATCATGCGATTGGAATGTGAGACGAGCATATTAGAGGAAAAATAAATTTCCAATATGAGGAAAAAAAAAATATATATTCAAAGCAAGATGAAAATGAGAGTGAATCACTCAATTGACTCGTCGATGAGGGCACACGAAGAAGAAGAAGATCAGACAAAAATGTTGAGTGAGATTTTAAAAATTGATGGATTATGATGGGATTATTGAGGCTAGAAATATTTTAAGTGGATGGATGGTGTGTGGGGAAATTTTGCAATGTGTTCAGGAAGCTGATGGGAGGTTGGTTGTGAAATTGCAGTTTGTTATGAAATTGAATTGATTTGAAGTCATTTTGGGAGAAAATTTTCAATTTTACCTCAAAAATGTGAACATAACCTCAAAAATTTCACTTAGGGGTAGTTCGTAAAATTCTCATTGCTTAGGAAGGGGAGAGGGGTCTAAAATTTTGTCACGCTCCATTTAAACTTTTTCGTAATGCCATAGAAAATTTTTACGACTAGGAGGGGTTGGGGCCAGCTAGTCATGGCAGCTCACACTTTTCGTTGGTTGGTCAAATTTACAAATTTTACGAACGACCCCCTTAAAAATTGAACGCTTTTGTCGAAAAACGTGATATGAAAAAACGGTCGTTTTGAATTTGAAAATTGTTGACCGATTTTTGCAAAACACAAAGTTAAAAATTTTTGTTTATTAAGTAAAATTTAATTTTTTATGCTTTAATTTTATTACAATAATAATTTAAAAATAATAATTTAAAATGTTAAATGAATAATATTGAAGCATGAAAAATTGTATTTTACTCCGACTACCGACACTTCAAAATTTGTCAGTTAAATACAATTAAAAATTTGAAAATAAAAATTGTGAATGTGTTAGTGAATTTTTTCTATAATTTTTATTTTCAAGATAATTTGTCGATTAAAGCTTGTTAATATACGCTTTATTAATTAAATGATAGAAAACTCGCTAAAGAATGCAATTTATTTGATAAATGAAGATCCAGAATGGAAAAATGCAAAAATATTTTGATTTCAAAAACTTTGTTTGTTTACAAAATTTTTTGTTTACATTTAATTTCGAAGTTTTTCGAAACTAATTTCAAAAAACTTCGAAATGAAGTGACGGTAGTCGGATTTTACTTAGTAAACAAAAATTTTTAACTTTGTGTTTTGTAAAAATCGGTCAACAGATTTCAAATTCAAAACGACCGTTTTTTAGGGGCACGTTATTCAGCAAAAGCGTTCAATTAATTTGATCTCAAAATTTTCAACTTCTTTGTCTTAAATTTTCTTAATTTAGTCCCAGGGTGTGGAACTGATCAAATTGATCAAAAATGATAAAAAATGATAAAAAAATCATAAAAGATCAAAAATCAATTTGATCAGTTCCACACCCTTAATTTATTCCGTTCCATTTCAATTTTTAAGTTCACTTTAAAAAAATTCCATATAAGTCACTACCCATCTCATTTTTGACTCCATCAATGAATCATCTCGTAAAACAAAACAAGATAATTTTTATTCACTTCACTTCATCCCACAACATCCAACAAGAAAATATTTAAACAAAATCTTCCTGAATCTATCTAAATTGCAACACAGTAAATTTACAATTTATTGTAAAATCTGACGAAGCCAATTAAGGTTCATTAAATAAGAAAAAAAAACAGCAGATGAAGTTTCAAATGCAAATGAAATTGATATTGAAAATAGAATAAAAGAAAATCTAAATTGACAGAAAAGCGATCAAATTACGCAAGTGTAAATGGAAAAAAATTAAAATTAATTAAAAAGAATCTTTTTATTGGATTTTTATTATTATTTTGTTCTAATCGTTTTATGGGAAAAATTGAGGCAGATTTGAATTAATTAAGGGAATTAAGATTTTTTTAAAGGTTGGATGTAATTTGATCTGTTTTATTGAAGGTTATGGAGCAAGTTTATGCATTGAAATACTTTAAAACCCAGACTTAGTGGCGTAGCCAGGAAATTTTAAGGAAGAAAAGCGGGGGGGGGGGGAGTGGAGTAAGAATTCAATTTTTTTTGTATGAAAACAATTTTTTTGGAAGAGAGTGAGAGGGGGGGGGGTGTATTTTTTCACAGAAAACCCTAGCAAATTAAACAAATTCTCACTGAGGCGAGTGAAAATCACCTAATCCCCCAAACTCCCCTTCAGGGGCGTAGCCAGAGGGGGTTTGGGGGTTTTAACTCCCCCTCTTTTTGGAAAATTCTTCAATTTTCAAAAAAAAGGATTTTTGATAAAAAATGCCAAAACCCCCACTAAATTTTTCGTTCAATACAAAAAAATTTCAAAACTCCCACTCAAAAAATTTCTGGCTACGCCCCTGCTCCCCTCCCTGGCTACAATTCACAACTTTTATTTTCGCAATGCGGAAATTAATTTTCAATAATTTTTCTCCCTCAAAACATTTAATTTCATTAATAGAAACAGAGAAACTCTTTATTTTTACACTTCAAAACTTTCAATGTCAACGCATGACGCGTTTATATTTTCATTCGATAAAATTCCTCGACTATCATTTCACATTCATCATGTATATAAAAAAAATTGTTACAAATTGCTTTGTTTGATAAGACAGCGAATACGAATTGTGCTTATCAGGGTTGAATGTTATATGTGTTTTCTCTTTTCGTTCGTTATTTTGCAAACATTTACGGTAGCGGGATGGAAAATAAAAAATTTACGAATCAATTTGCGATTTGCCATTTCCTCTCTTTTGGTTTATTTTTGAGTCAACAGAATTATTTTTTTTTTTATCGCAAAAAAAAAAGAGTTTATTTAATAATGAACACATTATGAGGAACTGGTGAGATAAGGTTTTGCTACTGGATTATGAATCAGAAATTTTTATTTTTTAAAAGTAAATGCGCATCGCAAGTAAATGCGGGTACCGAATATTTTATCATTTTTGAAGGAATCATTTTTTTGGGGTTTTTTGGGAGGAGCGGTTGCAAATTATTGGATTTTTGTGGGTCCAGATCTGAAAAAATTCTACAATATTTAGCGTAAACTTCGCGAAAATTATGGAGATTGAGTTGATCCTAACCCCCCCTGACCACACCCCTCCAAAAATTCAAAACGTCTCCAAAAAAATCCGAAAACTTAACTCAATCAATTTTTCGTTAAATCTACATTACAGACAAGGCACAAGCCTCATAAAATCCTACTCTAAAAATAGCTGAGATATCAGAAAGTCATAAAATAATTCAAGGCAACACAAAGTTCTTTTTTGTGACCTATATAACTGGAGTTATTATTTAATGTATTGCATTTCATATTTACTTTCAGATAATATCAAATATTTGACTTTAGATATCAAGATATAGTTTTAATTTTTGCCTTGTAAATTATGTTGTGCATGTGGGCAGGGCAGCAACAAGCCTCAGCAACAAATCTCAATTTTTTTTAGTCAAAAAATTATAAATATTGCACAATATTTTGTAAATTCCAAAATTTTCAAAATATTTTTGATTTTTCAAAATTTTTAAAAAATTTTCAAATTTTTAAAAAATTTTCAAATTTTTCAAATTTTTTTCTATTTTTCAAAGTTTTCAAAATTTTTCAAAATATTCAAAATATTCAAAATTTTTCAAAATTTTCAAAATTTTCAAAATTTTTCAAAATCTTCACAATTTCTTCAAAATTTTCAAAACTTTTTCTATTTTTCAAAATTTTCAAAAAAATTTCAATTTTTCAAAATTTTCAAAACTTTTTAAAATTTAATTTTCACAATTTCTTCAAAATTTTCTCAATTTTTTCGAAATTTTTCAAAATTTTTCAAAATTACAAAATTTTTAAAATTTTCAAAATTTTTCAAATTTTTTAAAATTTTTCAAAACTTTCAAAAATTTTTCAAAATTTTCAAAATATTCAAAAATTTTCAAAATTTTCAAAATTTTCAAAATTTTTCAAAATTTTCATTTTTTTTTTTGATTTTTCAACATTTTCATTTTTTTTTTTGATTTTTCAACATTTTCAATTTTTTTTTTGATTCTTCAACATTTTCTCAACTTTACAACATTTTCCAAATTTTTCAAAATTTTAAAAACTTTCAAAATTTTTGAAAATTTTCAAACTTTATTTTGATATTTCAAAATTTTTCAAAATTTTAAATAAATTTTAAATTTTTCAATGTTTTCTCAATTTTTCAAAAATTTTCAAAATTTCAAAATTCAGAAACTTCAGAAACTTTCAGAAACTTTAAAACTTTTTCAAAATTTTACAAAATTTTCACAATTTTTCAAGCTTTTTACAATTTTTCAAAATTTTAACAGTTTTTCAAAATTTTCACGCTCCTTGGAAAAAAATTGCATACTTCTTACAATTTTCTGATTAGTGTCTAATGTTTTTGCAGCGAATAACTTTTGATCTATTCACTTGAAATGACTAATTTCTGATATAAAAAACGATTTGATGAAAAAACTGAGAAGTGATTATGACGAACTTGTGGATAAAAATAAAGAAATTGTTGTTTTTTGTATTTTTATCATACATCAGACCATGCTCACGTGCTTATATTGTGATAAAGGCTAAGTAATTTGTTTTAAATGGAAAAAAATAATGAATGGTAGAAAAGTTAAACATTTCTTTAAAAAAATGTTTTCGATTTTAATTTTTATGAGAATTTAGAGAAAAGGCGTAGCAAATGGAGGTTTCAAAGAGGCCTGAACACCTATTTTAAGGTAAACTTTTCATTTTGTTGAGTTTTTCGAGGTAAAAACATTTGGGCATAAAAAAATTTTTTTGAACCCCTTTCCCCGTAGAAAAAACTTCTGACTACACTCCTGATTTGTAGCCGATTTGGGAATTTTTCAAGTAAAATTTTGCATATTTTAGAACAGAAAGTTTGAATTTTAGTGACAAAATTTTTCGAAATTTTCCAAAATTTTTGTGATAAAATTCTCATTTTTGATAACAAAAAATCCATTAATCACAAAAAAATGCCACCCGATCCCTCTAAACAAGGTACAAATACCTCATATTTCACATATTCAACACTAATTCAAATGATTTAACAAGAATGCAATTCTATCCGTCCAGGCAATCCAATTGCAGTGTAATACCACAAAAATTTTACCATATGCTTAAATCACAGCAAAAAAACATGACCTAATAAGCTCAAATTACAGTCACAAATGTGCAATTGTTCTGCCAATAATTTAAATTTTTTTATAATTATTTTTTAATTTACAAACAATTTAAAATGGGGAACAACAGACGCCTCAATGTGTTTTAGATAGCTTTTCGCAACAAATAATAAAAAAATGATCAAAGTGAATTAAATTTCAATCAAAATGCACCGCAAGAGTCATGGAAAATTATCAATTTACATGCACAATATTCCAATTTTTTGATGATATTTTTCAGTGATTTTATTCCTTTTCAATATTAATTTTAAAGGCGTAAAATATAAAATGAAATTGTTTTTTATAATTGACTGCATTTCCTGATCGGCACACTTTGAAATGCTGCCTGCTCGGCGCAAAGACGGCAGTATACTTAGAACCAAGTGGCCGCTCGGCCAGGGGCGTGGGCAGGAATTTTTTTGAGAGGGGGGGAAGGGTTTGCTAATTTTCGACGTTTTTTTTCGGTTCGGATCTGAAAAATTCAATAATATCTAGTATTAACTTCGCGAAAATAGGGGGGGAGGGGTTTGACCCCCAAAACCACCCCCTGGCTACGCCCCTGCGCTTTGCGAAAACGTACAAAATCGAATAGTGGCAGCCACTTAGTTCTAAGTATACTGCCGTCTTTGCGCCGAGTAAGCAACATTTCAAAGTGTACCGATCGGGCTTATTACACATTTCTTCCACAGAAAATATTGAGTTTATTTTGTTTACAAGTAATTGTCCTCATTTTACAATGTATTTTATAATGTTTTATATTTGTGACGATCATTTTGTAGGAAATTTCATTTAATTAGGTCTATTAAGATGATGGGCAATTTATTGAAAATTTATTTGATATTTTGACATTTAGAGTATATTTTGAAGATTTCTGGCTCAATTGTTGGATTTTTTTCAGAAGTAGTTCTTGAAACTGAAAAATACGACTTACGTAGAAAGTCAATAACTTCCAAGTGTGCCTATCGGGTGAGCAGAGCTTCGCTTTTCATAATTTTGACTCCATCGGTTCAAAGATTCCCAACCCTACAACTCCATGCCAAAAAACACATTTCTACATTACTCATCCTTCAAAAAAATCATCCCTCTATCCCATCTAAATCCCTTCCATCCCCTGCAACTCTCCCAAAAAAAACATCAACAATTCAAAATTTTGCTCTCAAATAAAATTCAAATATATATAAAAAAAAAGTATCTTTACTGACCTTCCGCAAGAGCATGTTGCATCATCGTTGAGAATGTGAGAATGAGACTCACAAACAGCAGCAAACTTGGCGGCATTTTGAAGGAATTTTTCACTGTTTTTGTTGTTTGTTGATAATTTTGAAGTTTGCAGGTTGATTTGTGCATTTTGTTTTGTTTTGGGGTGATTGATTTGAGTTGAAATTTTGGTGAAGATTTTTTTGTTGAATTTGTGGTGAAGATTTTTTTATTATTGAATTTTTTTTATTTGAAGTTTTTGATTTGGTTTATTTTTTAAAAATTTTGATTTACTTTAAATTTGTTGATTTTGTTTGTTTTAAAATTAAAAATTTATTTTTTTTAAAAAAATTTCTTAAAATTATCTCAAATTTTAAGTTTATTGAATTTTTAAAATTTTTATCACTTTTTTGTCTTCCTTTTTAAAACTTTATTTATTCCGTGTCACAATTCTTTTTTCTTGAAATCTTAATTATCAATTCAAAAAGAGTGTCAGCACTTAAAATGTAAATTAAAAAAAAAAAAGTGTCTTTCAAGTTCACTCGCGCTCAATTACACGACATACAAAAAAAAAATCGGAGGCCCTTTTGAACATTTGCGGCAAAATGCGAGAAAATATTTAAAGTATTTATGTAAATTCTTCACACTGCCCTCAATTCTTCTTTTTTTTCACTTAAAATAATTTTTTTTTTCTCGCGTGCTTGTTTCACTCGTTATTCAAGTGCCGCGCACACGACACACTTCAACCTAATTATTAAATTTATTTTTTATTACTTTATTAATTGATTTTCAATGTTTTATTTATTCATACACTTTGCATTTAAATTCGTGTAAGTGGCCAATTTTTCTGAAGGGTCAATTTGAATAACTCATTCAATTGAATTGTTGTAAAAATGTCACAAATTAAGTTGATAAATCTGACTTTTATTCACTCTAATGTTGTTGCTTTGATGCTGAATGTTTCAATTTTTATTTTTCAATGGGATTCTCTTATTTCATTTTGTGTGACGTCACTTTCGCGGAATTTTAAGTGGAATATTTTTTTTCTGTTGTTTTTTTTTCTCACTGCTTTTTATGGATGTTTTTTTTCTTACTTCAGATGCTGCTACTTTTTACTATGTTTTGTGTATTTCTTGTGAATCTGAAATGAGTCATTTGAGAAAGAAATGAAATTAGATTACGAATGTTTTTTAATACATCTTTTTTTTTGTTTATTTAAAGTGTATGGTAGTAAAGTGTGGGATTAGATTTCATGATGAATTTTATTTGTAAACTGTAGTAAGATTATCAAAATATTGTTGAAATGTTATATTTTATTGCAAATGCTAATAGGGTGTCTAAGAATTTTTATGGCAAATATGATAAGGGATCGTTCATAAAGGATGTCCGAATTTAACGGTAATTTTTTTAAAAAAGAACAAAAGGATTCCAAGAAGTTTTGACCCCTCTACCCACCTCTTGAACGTCATTTGTGAACGATCACTAAAAGATCTTCCTTTGGGATCATTTAATTATGGCAGCTAAGCGTCGTGGAATTGAGTTTGGAACCACTGTTACAAGTGAATGACTCCATACCTAATTTTTGAAAATTCTCAGAACTTGGCTGCGATTCTAGGGTAAACCCCATACCTAGAGACAGATAAATTTTGCATTTACGAAATAGTTGCGAAATTTCGGCTTTTTGTGGCAATAGATGCGAAAATTCCAAAAAATAGATGCGAAATTTATCTGTGTCTACCCATACACGATACACTACCCATGCCCGATACCCTAAGAGTAAACCCTATAAACCCATACCTCCTTACATGTGCATTTGCAGCATTTTAAGCAAGAAAATTCTTATTTTTCATAAAATTAAATGGATAAAATCACATCTTATTGCTAAATCTCATCCCCAACTTCACCTAATCCATCATAAATTCAACCATCAATTCCAACTCTCCCTCATCTCCCAAATATGCCCTTTTCAACTTAAGAAAAAAAAAAAACAAATTTTTATTGCTTCAAAACTTCAAAAGTCAATTGAAACATTTCAGGAAATGCTAGTTATGATTATTCATTAATTTAATACTCATTCAAAATTATTTCATTTAAATTGTTTTTATGACTTTTTAGTGGCCATTAAAATCACTGTCAATTGAAAAGAAATTAATATGCATAGACAGTCATCAAATATAACAAAGCACAATTATGTTCTAATTCAATTGAGTGATGAATTTGATTGTTGAGGTGTTGGAATTGAAATTTGAATTTGTGTTTGGGGAAGGAGAAGAAGATGGAAGTTGATGAGTTAAGTTTAAGGCAGATTTGAACTTTTTTAAAGAAAAAAGAGAACATTTTTTAAATAAGAAATATTTTGGCAGTTTTAAAGCAAATAGGGTGAGAAGATTAAGGCAAAAAAGTAATCAGCAATGAAAATTTTATATCAAAATTAAGGGATAATGATAAAAATAGAGTCATCAGACTGTCTCATGAATATCTAAGCCTAGATCAGCTTGAGCCTAGCTCAGCTGCTTAATTTAATGCTCCTCCATTCCCTCGTTTGATTTAGCCGGGATTTTAACCCTTCCCCTCCCCGTCTTTTTGGGAAATTTCTTCAATTTGCTACGGTTTTTCGAGAAAAAATCCCAACAATATTTTCCATATTTTAACAAATTTAAAATCCGTCTCATATTTTCACAAAAATCATATAGTCACCCTTTAATTTAATCCGCATTAATTCATAAAGCCCAGCAATTAAAAACAACTTAAACTAAACAAATTGCAGCTTTTCTCCTTTCACACTTAGAGGCGCCCTAGAGATCTCCCAATGTAAACTTATTTCTATCGTCAAACAAACAGACGACGATATATAAAAAAAATAGTATTCATTAACTACAGCAAAGTCTTATTTTCGTACCAGGTGGCAGTTCCATTCAGCTGCGAGAAATTTTTTATTCATTTTTTTATACTTTAATTTATTAAGTAAAACTCGAACATGAGTTGAACAAGAAAAAGACATTTATGTAAAAAAAAATGTTTTGCTGATAAGACACCAACGTGCATGCAATATGGAAAGTGAAAGTGATGCTTTTTTAAAAAATAATTCAGTTCCGACATGAGCTTTGAGCTGCAAAACAAAGACATATAGCTGATCATGCAAAAAAATTTAAAAAGATTTGCAAAGAGCTTAAAAAAAAGTTTTTATTTCATTTTTTTGAGAAAGTCAAAGAATTTCAAAAGCGGAAGAAAGTTTTAGTCTATTTTTTGTGGTATTTATTTTTATAAATCGGTAAACAGTTTAACAAATGAAATATATATTATTTTGACGCAAATTCATTGACCGGCGAATGGGAAAATAAAACAAAATTTGAGATTTTTGGTGCTCGACGGGATTTCCTTCAGATAAAAAAATGTATGGAGACTCTGCAGAGGTGGCGAACCTTTTTTATGCCTCGGCACACTTTGTGAGTAATTCATAAACAAAATCGTATGCGGAACATGACTCGTGGTACTTTTAAAAAAATATTGCTCATTAGAGTGCCGCGGCACAATAATTGGCCATCACTGAAGCAGAGTATTAGCTCAGTTTGAACTTATAACTGTAAAATAGTTTAGTTATTTTTTGTGGGAACTAAATTAACGATTTGCTTAGTTTATCAGGAAAAGGTCAATGTAAAGGGAAGAAGAATATACGTGACAAATGTACAATAGAAAAAATTGGGGGAAAGGTTCCAGCCTTTTTGAGCTGAAGGTACTGTGATTTATTTTAAAACTGAATCTATTATACCACATAAGGTGCGTAGTCAGGAGGGTATTTTAACCGGAGGAAAAATTCAAAACCGCTCCTCAATTAAATGGTAACCGAAAGAGGAAAAAAAGGAATAGTAAAGGTCCTTTAATTATTAATACGGACCATAATAAAAATAAAAACAATAATAATAATAATTCAAAACCGCAGCGAAAATACGGCTCAAAATTCTTCTATGGGTTAAAATACCCTTCTGGCTAAGCCACTGTACCATACCCACGAGACCTACAGTTTGTAGTGGGTTCTGAACCATTTGGAAACCCTGCTAATTGCAAAGACACGAGTATGTCTAAAAACCTGATGAACCCTGCACTAGTCTAGCCATCTTTCAATTGTGCAATGTTCCGTAATGAAATCATCCAGATATTAATATTATACTAGCAAATGAGACGCAATATATACCAAAGAGACCTCAAAAATGAACCCAACACACGAACTGAGTTTCCCAACTAGAACGGGGAAATTGGAAAAAAGCTCCTAAATTTGACATGGCCTGGGATTGAATCCAAGACCTTTGACATAGAAAGCCAACTCCCTACCACTTAGACGACTGATGCCAGTTCACCATTTACTGCATAAATCCATAAAAAATCTTGTATACTAAATTTCCTTCATAAGCTTTATCCAGTCTGGTAAACATATTACGAAACATTTTTTTCCACACAATAGTAAATGGTTTTAGATTTCATCAAAAAAAAAAAATATTAGCAAAATGATAAGAGTGAAGGATTATCGTAGAAAAATTGTATTAGATTTTATCTTTTACGATGTTGCGGATTAAGTACGAAGAAAATATTTTTTAAAAGTCTGGAGAATGGTATCAATGGAGGATTCTTGATTTGATTAAAGGTTGTTTTGGAAGAAAAATCAATTTTGCATGAAGGGGGTCTAGGGGCCCCCCCTATTTTCGTGAAGTTTATACTAGATCTTATTGAATTTTTCAGGGTCTGGGGTCTAGGGGCGTAGTCAGGGAGGTTTTAACCCTCCTCTTTTTGGAAAATATCTTCAGCTTGCTAAGGTTTTTTAGGAAAAAAAAATCAAAAACCCCCTTCTTTTTGAATTATACAAAGAAATTGTAAACTTCTCTTTAAAAAAATTTTTGGCTACGCCCTTGAGGCAGAGCTCAAAGTCGACTCGGATTTTTTGTTAAATTTGTATGACGAAGTCGACTCCGAGTCGACTTGACTCCGTATAAAATTTCATCTTCTTCGAGCTCTGCCTTGAGGGGGTCCTTGATTTAAATAATCAAAATTTTTCCACGCAAAAATTTAAACTATGAATTTTTTTTAAATTTTTCAAACATTTCGATTTGAATACAATTTTTCTGGAACAAAACAACTACTGGGGATGCTCGATTTGAGTTGACTCGATTTAAGTAACTAAAGTGTCCCCATACAAAAATTCAAATTTTCTTTTTTAACGGTCATTTTTCATACGTTTCGATTTAAGTAGAATTTTTCCGGAACCAAATAATTACTCAAATCGAGGATCCCCAGTATTAAATTCGAGGATCCTCTGTAACTTAAATTTTATTTTTGAAATTCTTAAAATATAAATTTTTACAATTTTTCTTTAATTCCGCTTGCATCAAAAAACTCCTAAGTTTGTTTCTCCTGGAATTCATTCCACAACATTCTTGACTGCCTATTTACCTTCTAAAGAACACTTTCAGTTCACATAAAATACTCTTTGTTCTTGGAAATCCCGAATATTCTGAGTAAATACGTTTTATTGCAATTTTTTTTTATTACGAAAAAATACGAATTAAAAAAAATTCTTCGATCAGTCTCGACAATAAAATTTATGTGCGACTATATCAGCATTGTTTTCTTGTGATAAGTACAAAATCTAATTTTATCACATTTTTTTTTAATATTCCAAAAGATATCGAGATCCTAAAATCTTATCTTACACTACTTTTTTACTAAGTCGTGCCTTCAAGGTTTGATTAAATTTTTTTCTTTGGTTGTGATTATTTTTTAGAAAATGTGATTTTTTTCTAAAAGATGAAAAAAAAAAATAAAAAAAAAATATTCAAAAAAATCTAAAAAAAATTAAACTTTAGAATTCAAATGTTCAAAAATAATTTTAAATATGCAAAAATTTACTTTTTTTTGATTTTTTTGAATATTTTTTTTTAAAAAAATTTAAATAAATTTTTCTAAATTCAGAAATATTTTGAATTTTTCAAAAATGGTTCAAATATCATTAGTTCCTTTAAATTATATTCCCTAAAAATTTAATTTTTCAAAATTGATCAAATTCTATATTTTTCATTTCAAATTTCTATCAAAAATAGTAAATATCAACATTCTGCAAAATTAGTATAAAATTGCATTAAAACTCACATTTTTATTTAAAATAATTTTTACAAAACTTCCACTTCACTTTTTTTGCATATTTTCATTTTTTTATTATTTCACAATTCTTGAAACTTAAATTTCAATATTTTTGCTTACACCAAAAAATTCTTTAATTTTTTTTAAACTCAAATTTCCACTCAGGTCAGCATATTTTCAACAATTTTTTCACTCCAAAATTCCCCAAAATTTAGTTTTCATTTTTACAAGAACAAAACACAAAAAAATAATAATTTTTTTTCTCGATCAATCATCGGAAAAATTCTTTTCAGTAAAATTTTCTTTGATTTTTCCTCAAAAAACAAATAACTTATTTTTTTTCTTCGCAAATATTTTTCTCTTCGATCTATTCAGTTCAACGATTTCAATGCGACTGAAATTGTTTTTCTTTAACTGAAGTCAAGCATGCATTCATTCAATCAGTCAGTAAATTTTCTTCTTCGTTTTCTGTAGCAACGGAGAGAAACATTGTCGGAGTGTAGACAACGAAACAAAACAAAAGCAAAGACAGCGTGAGAAAGCAACAATATCAAGTCAGCTGTTGAGAGAGAAGTTTAATTAAGTTTACGTGGTTTTAGTTTGTGGATGTGGGATGGGTATGGTGCGCATAATAAATTTTTTAAGGAATTTAATTTAGTTTAATGATTTTCAAGTTTATCGTTTTGTTTTTGACAATTTTTGAGTATTTTATTTGATTTTTGATTCCTGAAGTACACAGGGTTGAGATTTTAGTGCTTACAAAAAGGCCACTTATCAGTCACTTATCATCAAATAACACCACTTATCAGGAGCGTAGCCAGGATTTTTTTCTAGAGGAGGCTCAAAATTTTTTCGTATGGAAGAAAAAAATTTTAGTAGGGATTCAAATACTTTTTCCTAGAAAAATGAAGAAATTTTTTCTCATAAGGTGGGTTCGGACCTCTTTGGACACTCCCCTGACTATACCCCTGGTCCTCAACCTTTTTTGTTCCACCGAAGAAATTTTTTTCTCATAGTGGGGGTTCGGACCTATTTGGACACTCCCCTGACTATACCCCTGGGTTCTTAACCTTTTTTGTTCCACCGAAGAAATTTTTTTCTCATAGTGGGGGTTCGGACCTATTTGGACACTCCCCTGACTATACCCCTGGGTTCTTAACCTTTTTTGTTCCACCGAAGAAATTTTTTCTCATAAGGTGGGTTCGGACCTCTTTGGACACTCCCCTGACTATACCCCTGGGTCCTCAAACTTCTTTGTTCCACTGCTTACCTTGTGAGTAAGTTATGGCCAAAATCATATGCGGAACACGATTTGGAATACTTTTTAAAAAAATTCGTTTGCCGAGACACACTGGTTGGCCATTACTGCAGTAAGATATCCTATAACCTAAGATATACCCTAGAAACCCGCCCCAAGTTTTCTGCCATTTCTGTACCTACAATTCCCAAAGCGAAATCTACAAAAAACAAGGGTGCGGAACTGATAAAATTGATTTTTGATAATTTTTGATCATTTTTGATCATTTTTGATCCTGATGTGCGCGATTCATGTTCGACAGACTTATCGAAAGTCTAGGGGTATTCAAATATATATGTTCGGAAATTGAAAATTCAAAAAAATACGTTACGCTATTTCTTGAATTTGATAACTTTTTTAGATTTTTATCACTTATTTGACATCATTGTAGTCCTAAATCATGGATTCAATCATTTACTTTGATAAATTCCACACGATAATGCTTTAATTTGAATTTAAATTTTTTCGAATTTTCGAACAAGGGGTATTTAACTACGAATTTCGCATGACAGACAGACAAAAATGTCATTTTTGCACTTTTATTTGGAAACTGTAACGGACACAATGTTTGAATCGCACACATCAGTTTTGATCATTTTTGATCAATTTGATCAGTTCCACACCCTGGCAAATAAAACCTCCAAAAAATCAAATCACAAAAATTGCAGAACTTCAAGGGGTTCTCCATCCCACAAGTCTCAACAAAAACCCAATAAATTACCGGAAATAACATCACAATTAAGACTGAAAAATCAAATAAAAATGTCGGAAATATCAATCGGAAGTTAATTCTTAAATTATTCATGCCATTTCTCACCTTATCGGAAAAAGCATGTAATTCATCAATCAGCATGAAGAAATTGTAACCACGAGCCAAAAAAAATTATTTTCTTTTTTTCTATGCTTGGCTTGTGCTCATTTCCACATATATACATTTTTTTCATAGTTTTTTAGGAAAAACATGAAATTAAAATTAATAGGGACTCAAAAGCTTTTGTTTATCGGATCAGAAATCAACAAGAGGTGGAAAATCTAATGAAATTTGTGAATTTATTGGCTAAAATAGGCGAACATGTTGTGTGAATGTAGATTTGGGAAATGCTTTAAGACGCAATGTGAATGTTTGGAAGTCACGATTTGATAGAGGTTATTTGGGCTGATGTGAAAATTTTGTGTCGGTTTGGCGTATTTGGTTGAATATTAACCTAACTTGAAGCTAATTGCTGAATTTATTTCACTAAAAAAAGCTTGAAGTTATAAAAATTGGCATGTTTGATTTGGGAAAAATTATGAACAACCTAGTCGACTGAAGTCAAACTTAAGTAAAAAACTGTTCAAAAAAGCGCTCCAACCACTAAAAACCCCCCCCCCCCAAAAACTTCAATCTCGTAAAAATTCATACACAAAAAAGCTCAATGAACTCAAAACATTATTTTTGTTAGACACGAAAATATTTTCCTTCTTTTTTTACTTCTTATTTTTTGTGAATGGGTAAATTGTGCGATGTTGTAAACTGATCGATAAAATGTATTTAATGAATGAGGCATGTGTGCATTGTTTTGTTATCTTTGAAGCATGCTAATCAATAAATTTTAATTTTGATGTGATGAATTTTGGTTTTGTTGAATATTGGAGGTAGCACATTGGCTAGAGGGTGTAGAACTGATCAAAAATGATCAAAAATGATCAAAAATGATCAAAAATGATCAAAAATTATCAAAAATGATCAAAAATTATCAAAAATGATCAAAAGTGATCAAAAATGATCAAAAATGATCAAAAATCAATTTGATCAGTTCCACACTCTTGACATTGACTGGAGGGTTTAAGGAGTAACTTTTGGGAAATTTGTGGATTTTCGGGATTTTTGAAAATTTTAGAGAATTTTTCCAGGGTGTGGAACTGATCAAATTGATCAAAGATTATCAAAAATGATAAAAAATGAATTTGGTCTGTTCCGCACCCTTGGAATTTTTACGAAAGTTTGAAAATTTTTTGAATTTTTTGAACTTCAATTTTTGACTCTATTCCAAGCATTCCTAATTTTATCAAATTTTCCCAAATCCAACCAATTCTAATCCAATCAACCCCCAATAATCCAATAATTATCAACTAATCCCCAATCAATCATTTCCACATCAATTATTCATATCCGTCAGTTAGTGTAAAAATTGCTACCAGCTGACAAACAAATATTTACATGTCAACAGCATATGTAATCTAATCCATGTGTCAAAGTGACAAATACACAAATGTTATGAACTACTTAAGTAATTGGCATCGTGAATGGTAAATGTAATGAGATTTGTAGACAGACTTTTTGTACATGTGACTTGGTAGCTGTTACATGAGGATAAACACCTACATAGTTTTGTTTGTTGGGAGATTTTTTGACTAGAGATGAGGAATTTTTGTGATTTTTTTGCCAAAATTGGATACATTTTTTTTAAAAAATTGGAAATGTATCTTTAAATTTGGTGTTATTTGATACAAACATCAGGGGCTGTTCACAAAGTACGTTACGCAAAAAATGAATTTTTAGACCCCCCCCCCTCGTTACGCTTTTTGTATAAAAGTTCTTTTGTATTGTTTAATCGGTTACAAAATCTTAAACCCCCCCTCTCCCCTAAAAAGCGAACGTACTAAGTGAACAGCCCCTCATGAAATTTCTTAAATCTGAATCTGTATACTAGAAAAGGACGCATAAAAGCAAATTTGATGCAAATTAATATAAACTGATCAGTTTCAACTCAATTAGCACATCAATAAATGTTCTTCAGGTTCAATAATCCCATTCGTCATCATCAACAACTCAAGTGCAAAAAATGCACAAACAAAGAAAATATTCACAAAAATATTCCATCAATCCACTTCAAATTGATACATTTTTTCGCACATAAAAATTCTCGCTAATAAAAATTTCTCAATTTATTTACCCAAAAAAAATATGTCTGTTTTTCATCATCAGAGCTGATTTGTGCAATTTTTATCTTCTGCTTATTTTGAACTTGAAAAAGTCATTCAATTCCATGAGAGGGTTTAATACTTATTTTCTGATGTCTATCATTTGTATCATGCGAATATTTTTAATTAGATTTTACGTTGTTGACAAAAAGATTTTGAGAAAGTGTTTGATCAAATGTTTGTCTGTCAAATCTATACTGACGAATAGCTCGCTATTATGGTACCGTAGCTTTGATTTTGGTAATTATGTAATTTTGTCTAAAGCATGGCCTAAAGCATGGTCTAAAGCATTGTCTAAAGCAATGGCATATCCAGGAGGGTCCAGGCACCCTCCCCTTACGAATTTAGAACCTTGCTCTAGCTGCTACTCAAAACTTGTTCCTGGAGCCTTCTGACTACGCCCCTTGTCAAAAATTATATAAATTATACTATGTGTTGTATATACTAATACAATAATGGGTCCTATATTAAATTAGACTCATTTTAAATCATTACTATTTGAATAACCGTGCAAAAATTCAAAATTTTTTAACTGTCATTTTTCATACTTTTTTCTTTAATTAACCTTTATTTATTAAACTCACAAAATAGTTTTGAACAAAGTTAAGATACATTTTAAGCTCTAATTTGAATCATTTTACTTTCATTGATGATTGTTTAGTCGGTGTTCATTTTTAATACGTTTAGATTTGAATAGAAAATTTTTAGATCAAAACATTTGTTCAAATCGAAGACCCCCTGTTTATTACGGATCAGCTTTTCGCTAAAAACTGCAAAAGCGCTAAAGTTCCCAATTTTTAACCCTATTAAAACAATTTTATCTTTATTATCACTCAAAATTTCCAAACATTCAATTTCATGAGCAAATAAAACAGCACAAAAAGTCGAATTAGTCAATATACAGAACCAACTAGTCTGGCGACAATTTAACGATAATGATAATGATATTTGTGTGTTTTTTTGTCTCAGTATTCAAAACAACTTTCTTTTTGTGGGTATTTAAAGTCAGAGTATTTTTTGTGGTTCTTTTACACATTCTTAGCACCAAATTGCACCTTTGAGGCTCACAAACGTGTACGTGATCGTGTTTATTAGAATATTGAAAGAAAAAGAAGAAATTTGAGAATCACAAATACAATCAACAATTTCTCTAAAAATCTAAAAAAAAAAAACTTATTTTTTGTTCTCTCAATTTGATTTCCTTCAAATACAAAAAAAAAAATGTTTTTTTTTTCTTGTGTGAGAATTTTTTTTTTTTTGTCTTCTCCCTCAAAATTGATCATCGACGTTTAAGAAAATAAACAAAATGTTCAACAATGTATACAGGAATGGTGTGTAAGTTCTTCGTTATTTTTTTACTGTTTACAGGTATGAGAATTTAGGATTACATAATAATAGTTGCAAATGTAAGGGTTCATGGACGTTACGTGAGAGAATATTGATTATTTTTCAAGGTGCAAAATAAGAATTTTGTATTGATTGAAATTTGAGATTATATTGAAGGATATTAAGGCTTTGAAGTTCAACGACATTTTTTCTGCAAAATTCTGTCTTTGAAGTCATAAAATTTATTTCATTTACTGTTATGAAGCAATAAAAATTCTCATAAAATTTTAAATCGATTAAATTTTTCAATATTAAAACCAAAATCTCCGAATTTCAAAAAAAAAAATTACCAAAGCGCCATCAATCCATATTAACACGAACATCCTTCATAATCAATTGTTTTAACATTGTCAACAACAACATTTAATATGCTGCAATAAGGTACGTGCTGCAAATATGAAATTATAGTCAAAATCACCATTGTATGAGTCTTCATCTGTTCATTAATATTCATTCACAGCTCTCACAAACGACCATGAACTTGAAAGTCATAAAAATACTCTCACAACTGAATCAGTTATATTTGCATCAAACTAAAGCTGAAATACTGAAAAAGTTTGATAAAAAATTGCAAAAAATATTGAAAATTTTTATTTTGTCGATCCACAAGTTTCTTATCCTCGGCATTATCGCAACAAAATATTCATAAAAATTCCCAAAAGTTCTTTAAAGACCATAACTCTCACACATCTGATCATGTCACGCACACACATACCAACCAATGCATAGACTCACTCACACATGTCAATAATGTATTTAGGAATAATTTTCAAATATTCGGCTATGTGGTCATAGTCATGGACACATTTGTACACGCACAGTCACAGACACAGATGACTGAGAAGAATATATTATTTTTTTTTTTTTATTGATGAGAAGGAAAGAAAAATTTACTCATTTTTGTACAGTCAGTCGGTGTATCAAGAACTATTAAGCCATGAAATTTTTAATATTTTTGTCAATTTTTACATTAATTCACATTAAATCACAAATCGAATGTATTGAGTGTAATTTTATGGTGATTGAGAACAAACATTATGGCTGTGAGGTGCTAAAGGATCTTTGGAATCAAACAACGGATTTAATTACAGGCAAACACAATGATGGAAAGACTGATGACGACGTTACCGCCATGTTCATTAATGCTAAAAGTGATTGGGAATATTCACCGATTTATTGTAAAACATTTCAAAATTTAAAAAGAATTCACATTGAACGTGTCGAGACGATAAGACGTGATGACTTTTTATATTGTAAAGTTGCAGAGCATTTGTTGATTGTTGGAACAGATTTATGGTGGTTGCCGGAAGATGTATTTAGTGCGATGGAGAATTTAAAGATTATTGAGATTAGTATGAACAAAATTGTATATTTACCAAGAAATTTACTGTCGAATAATAAAAAATTGGAGAAATTTGTATTCGATGATAATAAAATTCAAGTTGTAGACTTGGTGTTTCCATCAACACTTCAGAAAGTCAGTCTACTAGCAAATCCATGCATCGATCGTGACGTACCAAGTGATCATGCGAAAACAGTAGCAGATTTTAATAAAATTGTCGCTCAAAAGTGTGGAAGTTCAACATCAAAACGAGTCAGACAACTTGAGTGGAGAATTAGAAATAAAAATTTTGATGAAGAAGTATTTAGTGCTCCTTATGGATACATTGCTGATCCAATAACGGAAATTGAAAGTTACAAAAATTGGTTTGTCTTTTTGACATGTATGTGCGCATTTTTAGTACTTGGATGGGCTGCAACTGCATTAATTATGATTAAGAAAATGAATGACATTACTCATGGTGATCAGCATTACTTGGTGTCGATGGATACAAATAATAGGAGAGAATTTTTAGAAGAATAGAAAGAGGACAGGGAGGAGCTGAGGGTTCAGATAACTGGACTAGCAGATATTTAGCTTCTTTTGTGATTATTGATCCTGTAAATTAAAGAAAAGTTTAAAGAAATTAACATATTTGGGGATGAGAAGTTTGGGGATTGTTGTGGGGTAGATTGTGGAATATTTTGAGAGGGTTCTAGTAGCTTCAGGAAGTCAAAAACATAATATTCTGACTATTTATCTAAATTCTAGAAGATCAATCAAAATTCATAGAAATCTTTAAATTTTTAGACTCCAAATGTATTTTAAATTATATTGAGCATCTTTTGGATTCATGGATGCATAAACCCGAAAGGCACAAGTCGGATAATCGAGATGAAATCCGACTTCAAGCCGAAGTGAGGCCAGCACCGCTCCGGATTAAATTGTATGCTAGCTTGTTGCTAGCCTTACTCCGATTTGGTGCCGGATTTCATTTCGATTATCCGATCTGTGCCTTTTGGAAAAGATACAATATCAGAGTTCACCAACTGAAATCTTGTAGCAGTTTAACTTCTGGATCTTAAGTTTGGCGAAATTTATTAAAAATAAGCTAAATAATCATTCAATTCACCAAAATTCATCCTTTAATTTAAACAAAAAATCACCTAAAAATCAACTATTACAACCCTCAAAAATCCACAATCTACCCCACAAACACTCCCCTCTCAACCCTCTTATTCAAAAATCAACCATCACATAAAAAAAAAAAAAAACAAAAAATCTCAAATACAAAACTTATGTATATCAAGTCATAAATTTAATGAAACATAAAACCGAGCAATTTTACTAATGTGCTAATATAATCTCCAAAAAAATAGACATTGTTACAGAATATAATATTTTTTTTTATATTATACATTAAGTGATAAGTGATTCCTCCTCTCAAAAGCCATTGTATATGTATTTATATACACAAGTTTAAAAATATAATATTAATAATAATAATAATAATAATTTGAGAAATTGTGAATGAAGATAAGGAGATGAATTGAGATGCGGATAGAAAAAGATGATAAACAATAATAAATTTGTGAAAGAAAAGAAAGATTTTTTGGAGTATGTATGAATCATGGGGTTGAAATCAAGGGTGTGGAACTGATCAAATTGATTTTTGATCATTTTTGATCATTGAGGGGGGTTTTTGCTACTATTCTACGTTTTTTTATTGGAGGGAGGGGGTTGGTTTGACCCCAAAAACCCCCCTTGGCTACGCCCTTGTGTCTGTTCGCATGATAACTGAGATATCTCAACGTATTTTTAATATTTTTGACATATGCACTGATATTTGCATATTTTCCACACCTTGCATATATGACACATGACTCTCAGTCCAGATTCTCATGAATAACTTATACCCAAATTATCAATTACCATAATAATCAATGTATCATTAAGCAAGAGAATGAGAATGAAATAAGCTGATAAAAGTTAAAAATAAACAAAGAAACATTTATGTAATAATTTTAATAAATATCAGCAAAACATGAGTCAGTTCAAGATAATAAAAAAATATAACTCAACTTTATGTTAATTATTTGATTTTTTTTTTCTTTATTTTTCATTTTTGTTGCATTACATTGTAAGATTCATTTTTTTTTTTTAATGATAATAAAGAGATTTAAAATTTATTAAAATATTTCTGAATATCATAAATCTGTTAATTGAGAAGAATTTGCACTATGGCTTTAGCGGAGTTTTAGATTTGATTTTACTTTGGTACGGTGGCAAAGATGCTAAAATTCCTCTCGATTAACCGAATTTCGCTCCTTCGGATTGAAATATTAAGAAATTTAATTAAGGTTAGAAAAATAATACTTTTAGTATTGAATTGAAGACTAGACGAGAAAAGGTATAGTGCAGCGAAATTGAGGTTCAAAATTTGAATTTGGCTTAGATTTTTAATTTTATGATTATTTAAAAATTTTAAGTAAAAAATGTAGTAGAAAAATCGTTAAAAATATTAATTTTAAAAGACTATTTATTGTCTTATGCGTTCGACACTACTGCTAATTTTATATCATCCTTTTAGGTTATTAAATGATATTTTTGGATAAAGATTTTGAATTTTTCTGTAGAGAGCTCATGACAATGATCCAATATGTCAAAGTTCTAAATTTTCCAACATCGATACAACCTCAAACTTTCAAAATCCCAATCTGCACTTTATGCAGCTTCACATCACATCACTTTCATACTTGTTTCAACATTCCAACTTTAATATCAGCTAAACCTCAGCATCTGTGTACGTCCAATGCATCTGCTCGACTATCTCCAACATTTTGTTTATTATTATTTAATAAGTAACTTGAAACTTTTGCGGCTGGAATTTCTACACACAGATACAAGATAGCACCTAGTAATGTCGATATGAGAATGTCTTTCACAAACATCAACATCATTAATCCAAAACTGTAATGTTCTGGTGTTTTTGTGTTGGCAACAGACATAAATATGTAAATGTCATGAACTAAGAAGGTACTCAAGGTTAGTTTTGCAAATGGTTGCCAATATGGATGTGATAAGAACCATTTGAAGATGTTACCCGTTTTGTAGCAGTGGAAGGCAATGATTGACCATCCAAGGAAGCACATGAAGAGAATGTCTTGAATTGATTGGTAGAATGCGTCTGGAAGGATGCTGATAAAGCTTTTGTAAGAGTTTTGAGATAAAATTAGGCTTATGGTAATTGAGATCCATAAAGTACGACGAAGACGCTGCAAAAGTTATAGTTAATATTGTTAATTGATAATAAAAAAGTACAAAATGAATAATTTACCTTTGAGATTTCAAATTTTGGTGATGAGTTTTCAATCCTGTACATCAAGTATCCAAAAATGATACCAGTAATCCATTGACCGAATCGAAAATGTGTTTTTGTATAAACATCGTGATTTGATACTGTATTGCTGAAAAATCAGAAATTAGTCACAAAAAAAAAAAAAATAAAACTGAGAAAGTTTTCATAATTTCAAGATCATCAAAACTAGCACAACTGACTGATGATATTTAGGAAAGGAGGAAAGGATCATCAAAACAACAAGTTACTTACTCAATTCTCATAAAGAATAAGTACGATTGGGTGGCAAAAATTAATAATCCTAGCAGCCAAAAACTTTTAAATCCATATTTCCATACAATGTAGACTAGAATTGGAGATATTATGTACAACTGGTAGTCGACACAGAGGTACCAAGATGGTGGAATGCACTGTGTTTTAAAAATCCATAAAAAATTAAAGGAATTCAAAAATTTACTGAAAATATATTTTTTATAACTTTTACAACTCAAACTAATAGGGGCCGTTCACTTAGTACGTTCGCTTTTTAGGGGGGAGGGGAGGGGGTCTAAGATTTTGTAACAGATTAAACAAAACAAAAGAATTTTTATACAAAAAGCGTAACAAGGGGGGAGGGTTGGTCTAAAAGTCATTTTTTACGTAACGTACTTTGTGAACGGCCCCATAGCTACTTACACTTCCACCAACATTAGCATAATTCTGCACCATCAACAATGTTGTCCACCAATAATTTTCGCATCTCTCAACTTGTTCATTAAGAACATTTATGGACGGTCCACTGATTATCAAATTTGGTATAAAACTAATGATGAATAACATGAGGACGAGAACACTTGGCATATATCTCATGTACCGATGGATACATAACTTTATGTAGTTGAATTTTTGTCTGTCAGAAAATAGAAATTACTGTTTAAAAAAGCTCAAAATTAGGTTTTTCCCGTTCACGTTCTCGGAAAAATACCGAAAAATTTCGGGAAAAATTTCCGAAAACGGGAATTTTGGAAACCCTAGTCAAAATTTTGTCAAAAAATTTTCAAAATTTCGTCAAAAAATTTTCAAAATTTTGTCAAAAAATTTTTAAAATTTCGTCAAAAAAATTTCAAAATTTCGTCAAAAAAATTTCAAAATTTCGTCAAAAAAATTTCAAAATTTCCTTTTTAAAAAAAAACTTTAAGAGAACCAAAAAAATAAAGAAACAAACAAAAAATAATCAAATTTTAAAAATTTTAATTCCCAAAAATTCCAACTCACTTCTCAAAAGCCCCCAAACACGACTGCGTAGCCAACAAAGCCGACACAAATATAAAAACATCAACAGGAATGCTTGTATGCCAAATCATTTCATACAAAAAGTTACTCTCAGTCATTGGACGTGTTAAAAAGAAGTTTGGATCTTCTGTTGCTCGACTTAGTCGATGACTTATTATCACCCAAATTGCTGCTATTGATCGAAATCCATTGATGCATTCTATTGACTTTTGAGAGTGAGAATAGTCAATTTTTAAAAGTTCTTTGAGATTTGTGTAGAAGGAGAATGATGTGAGTAGGATTCGACGGTTTTCTGCTGATCGAGAGAAAGATGAAAATTTGGAAAGAAGAAAAATTGAATTTTTGAGATTGAAATTTTTAAGAAGAAAAAATAGTTTTAAAATGATGCTAAATCTTGAGAAATTATATCCTATACCCTAAGAGTATCCCCTAGGTGTACTCATACTTTAAGCTATAACCTAGAGTTTATCCTAAGATATTTTTATCAGAAAATGCTAGAAAATGTTTTACAATTAAAAATACACTAGGATAAACTCTAGGGTATAGCCTAGTGTAAGAGTACCCCTAGGGTATATTCTTAGGGTAAAGGGTATACCCTAGAATCTCACAACTGGGAATTTAGGAGCACAGCCAGAAAATTCCAATAGTTTCTAAAGTAAACATAAAGAAAATAAGGGAGGGGGTTTTAGCTACGCCTCTGTTTCAGACTCAAGCCAAAGGAGCACAAACCTATATTTTTAGAATTTTTAGTTGAAAATAACGGCAATTCACTTTTAAACTCCATGATTTTATCTACTTAGATCAACAAACTAGTGCTAATATGAAATACACTAAGCTTATACCAAAAAGACACTAAATCTGTTTTAAGACTGCACATATTTCTATTGAGTATCAAGCATTCAATTATTGACATTATTGATAAGATAATGGAAGAGCTCACAATGCTGCACTTTGAAAAAAAAAATGTAAAATTTTTAATACTTACTTCGCTTGCTTCTAGACTTAATTTCAACAAATGTCCCTACAACCACAAGAAGCATGATTGCAGTTAGCAAAAATCTGTGAAAGAAAAATAAAATTAACATTCCCTAATTCACAAAAATCTAGATCTGATCTAGATTTTTTATATGTGTGATCTAGATCTTTGTTGATTAGGGATTGTTATATATTTTAATAAATTTCCAAATTTACATTGTAAAATAGTCCAAAATTGAAATATTGACACTTTGACTTTTATCAAAAGAGATTCTCTTCGCTACCAGGTTAACATCACTAAGAACAGAGTTTGTGAATATATTAACATCATCTTTATTACATGTGGCTGGAACGCAAAGACCGGTTTCAAATCTGATTTTGCTTTTTGATTTTGTTTCGTCACTGGAATAAAAATTAGTGAAATTTAAATGATTTTAATGTTTTAGAAGAAATTTTCAAGGCTCAGACACTCATCGGAAAATTGTAAAAATTGTACAATTTTTTCCAATTTTTTAGTCAAAAAATTGTAAAATTGTACAATTTTCACAATTTTTAAAAATTGGAAAATTGGAAAAAATTGTACAATTTTACAATTTTCTGATGAGTGCCTGAGCCTTGGAAATTTTTCGTCCGAGTTCATCCTTTATTATCCGGAACAATATGATATTTTATCCGGATGAACCCCTGGAGTTTAACTCACAAATCTCTTTGTCCGTACTCAACATTGGCAAATTTTGGTCCACCGTTCAATGATTCACCAGACACAGCCCAATATTGACCTTGGATTGTTCCAACACTGAATGTTTCATGTCGAAATTCTAGACACTCATTGAATAAGCTATAACGTCGTATATTTTGGTTTAAAATCTCTTCTGAAAGTCTCGTTGAAAAGTCAAATACTTGAAGTTCATAAAAAAATCAATTAAAATTCACAAAAAATTCTGAATTTGTCATAAAACTCACATCTTGTAGCCCAAGACTCTTGATTCTTTAAAGCATTTAAAATGTAGTCTAACTGCGACTTACAGAGTGAATCACTTAATGACATTTTTGTTACTGAACCTTAATAACTGACAAGATTTTAACACTATAGCTCTAATTAAGAATAAATTTGAATTTTTTGAGATTTTCCATTTATTTTATCGCATAAAAGTTCAAGAACAACGTAAACAAGACGATATAATGCGACACACTGGCATATCTAAATGTTTTTGGCAATTTAAATGCGTGAATTTAATGCTTTGGGTGCTTTATTTTGTTTTGAATGCTGAATGTTGTTTAATGTTATTTTGGTAATAATGAATGTTGATTATTTAGATTTGAGAGGTTCCAGGGGTGTCGAAGGATTTTGGTGGGGAATTTGAAGAACATAAAAAATTTGAGCATGTTTTTTTAGCGCATTTTTGAAAACTTGTTTTCTAAAAGGAAGCTCAATCATGCACTTTGATCATTCGTTCGTTCGTTCATTCGTTCGTTCGGGTCCCAATTATCTTTTGATCTAGACTTCGTAGCAAGCTCGGAATTGTTTTAATAGCTTCGTTATATCGAGTTTTTGTTAACAAATGCAAATTACAGTATTAAAGTTGAATTTAAACACCTTAATTAATTAACTTTTAATTTCACAAAGAAAAATAAACAACACACGACTGCAACTTCAGGTGGTAGAAATTTCAAATTTTTTTTTACCGTTGACTTTTGAAAATTTTTTGACCGTTATTTTTTTGATTTATATTTTGTTCCGTTTTGAATAATATTGGTTTGTTCGTGATTAAAGCACACATTTCATGCAAAGTGAATAAGAGAAAAATGAAATTGAAGGATTTTTGATAGCTGTTATACAGTTTTGGTAAAAAATTATAATTTTTTGTTATGAATTTTACAATTATGATTTTTTTTTGTTCAGAAAATTGATAAACTTTCTTTTCGTTGCTCGGTTACTAATCGCTGCGTCAAAAATGCGCTGAAGTCCCTCGATATAAAACACGAGGACTTTTGTAATTTTTTTATTAGTTTTGATTTATACATCAACAGTTACTTTAAAATTAATATTTTTAAACATCTTTTCCAATTTATCTTCCAACTTTTCCACAATCTCTGCAATTGATGACACTTTTGCTGACAAAGCATCAATTTTTCTTTGAAAATCTCCAAAATTCTCATCCGTCTTGAAGCCATTTCCATCAAAACTTGAAAAATCTTCAAGTCGCAATGGATTTTTGTCTTCTTCTGACAATTCCTCTGTTAAATTTGTAACATTCGAATTCTTACAAATTTTACCATAAACAGCAGTTCTTAGATATTCCAGACGATCATCAAACGGTGAATATTTTGAATATTTTGAAAATTTAAAGTTATTTTTAAGTTTCTCAAATTGATCCTTAAATGTTGAGGAGTTCATGGGATTTAAATTATTTTCCAAGATTCTTAATTTTGCTTCAATATTCATAAACTCTCCATTTTGACATAAATTATCGGACTTAATTTGCTTAATAAGTGCTTTTGTTGCCACTTGATCTGTACTATCTTTAACGGCACATGTGTTACTGCTTAAATACAAATGAGTCATTTTTCCCAAATGATTAAAAACATTCGCATGAATTTGTGTGATTTTATTGCTGACAAGATAAACCAAAACTAATTCGGTGTTAAAGTCAAGTAAACCTTCTTCGATGACCTCAATGTCATTATTATTCAAATATAAATCAACAATATTCGGGAATGGCTTTAAATCCTCTCTGTGAATCTCTTTCAAACTGCATTGTTGATATGCAAGTCCTATGAGGTTTTTGAAAAATTTTTCGACACCTTTAAGGCAGAAAAATGAAGTTCCAGTGTAGACTTGAAAGGCACGAACATTGTCATTGATTTTATTGCTTAAATGTGATCCGGTTATGTTGTTGACGATTAAGTCTTGACGAGAAACTAAGTTCATGCTGTTAACTCGACACCAGTAGTTTGAAGGACCTTTTAATGAATGTGAGAAGTCACCAGCATGATAGACGCACTCGATGTCTAAGGATTTAACTGGGATGCTGAGTAGATATACAAGAAGGCAAACGAAATGTCTGAAATATTCAAAAGAATTTTTTTGATCAATTAAATTTAAATATTCAAAGAAAATTAGAGTATTAAAATTAAAAAATTAAGGCAAAACTTACAAAGTATTTTTCATTTTTTTTTTCTCAAAATAATTCTTTTGACGCAGACAGTGTATGTTTATATCTTGGTGAACTGCTACTTTATGACTAAGAATATATAGTTGTGGTGTCTTTTAAAGAATTTTTGCTCTCATTTTTTGATAAGAACATGAACATAAATATATTACTTGTCAGAGGCGCAGCCAGGGGGGAGGGGGTCTGTGGGTTTTAATGCCCCACTTTTTGGAAAATTTCTTCAATTTGCTAGGGTTTTTTATAAAAAAAATCTCAAAACCCCCCTAAATTTTTCGTCCCGTCCCCTCCCTAAAAAAATTTCTAGCTACGCCCCTTTTGCTTGGGTTTTTCATTTAAACTCAAATAAAATGATTTTGATAAGAGAAAAAATTGATGCATAAAAATATAAATCCCAATTTTATAAAACCATGTCTAACAAACTTGTATGAGATTTTATTCTATTGATCGCAAGTAAACATGTTCCTGTTGAAAAACATAAATAATGAACTTTAATTTTATTTTAAATTAAATTATTAATTAATTAAATTTTTGTTATAATGGTTTTATTACTAAAATCTTGCATTCACAAATATAAAAACTTATTAAGTCTCAAAATTAAAAAATTACAATTTTCCCTTACAACCTTATCAATAGAGACAAATAAATTTCGCATTTACGAAATAGTTGCGAAATTTTGGCTTGTTGTGGCAATAGATGCGAAAATTCCAAAAAATAGATGCGAAATTTATCTGTCTCTACTTATTATTTAAGTACAAATTTAAATTTTTAATAATTTATAAATTTTTTCAACCTTATTCTTATCACAAACATAAATTTTTGATCCACCAACTGATATTCTCGTTAAAATATCTCTTTCAGTCCTGGCCGATCCATGAACTTCCTTACAACCTGTCTTATCAACTATAAATTGCACATTATTAATACTTAAACCTGATCCTGGCATTATTATTAATTTTTCAGTCAATTGAATCATTTTTTGAATATTTTTAATTCCAAGCTCTGCCGTAGGTTCAAGTCCACTTGTCAAAATTCTTGAAAATCCCAATTCTTCAATAATCTTCAAATTTTTTGCAATATCATCAGGATTAGTCTCATCAAAAGCTCGATGAAATGTTGCTGGTTTGTCATTACCCCATGAATTTAGAATCTGCTTGCAAGCTTCGATGTCAATTTGATAATTTTCAGTCAAGGCACCAAAAACAATTCCATCAGCCTGATGTTGTTTGAAGTATTTGACTTCTTCGATCATGAAAGTGATTTCGTCTTCGGTGTAGCTAAAGTTGCCACCACGAATGCGAATCATACAGAAAATTTGGGTTTTTGTGTTTTTCGTCTGGGAAGAAAATTAAAGTCAAATGAATAATTTGGCGTAGTCAGAAGGAGAGGGAGGGGTGTGGTAAATGGGTGAATATGAACTCAAAGACAAATTTCTTTAATTTGCAAGGGTTTAGCGTGAAAAAAGCGAAAATTCAGACACCCACCCCCAGAGGGTTTTGGGGGTCAAAACCCCCCCTACTTTCACGAAGTTCATACTATTTATTATTGAATTTTTCAGATCCGAACCAAAAAAAAAAACGTCAAAAAGTAGCAAAAACCCCCCCTCAAAAAAATTCCTGGCTACGCCCCTGCCCATCCCCCTCCCTCCAAATTTATTATACAAAAATATATATTCTCATCCTCCCCACCCTCAAAATTCAACTCACAATCCTCTTAGCAGCATGAAACAACCCAACACTTGGCGTCAATCCACCTTCAGATAAAGCACTACAAAGCTCAATTCTATCAGCTCCACCAAGAACAGCATTTTGGATTGATTCAACTGAATCCACACAAATTTCTAGGAGAACCATGACTTGTGATTCTTAATTAAGTACTTATGCATTCAAATCAAATGGATTTTAAGTATCCAAGTGTTGTTAAATTTACTTAAATGTGGATTTTAGTAAGATAAACTTATCAGTCTTATAAGAATGTTTTGATGTTGGAAAGAGTACGTTCAGAAATTTTTTTGTTGATTTTTCTTGGACAAGCTATTCATAAACGTCGAGAACTCTAAAGAAACATTGAAATTATTTGTTATTGTTTGGAAGACGAAATTGTGTGTTTGAAATAATTCTGTATTTAGTTTTAATATTAGGTGAGCTAAGTGCATTGAAATGGACGCTGAAGAAGCAATAAGCTTAGAGGAATTAGCAAAAAGATGCGGATGCTGCTTTCGGGATATCAATGACTCAATTGTTAAGGAAATTTCGATGGAAATTGAAAGGAAATTTGTTCAATTAGTGCAGTATGATGTGAGTAGATTAAGAATTTGTTCCTGCTGAAGAAAATAAATTTCAGCTAATTTCGAAAAATTCCCAGGGTGTGGAACTGATCAAATTGATCAAAAATGATCAAAAATGCGTTTGATCAGTTCCGCACCCTTGAAAAATTCATCAAAAACTTAATAATCCAAATTTCGCAATTTCAGCTTATATCAAAAAAATTTTCCTCAACAATCTGCAGCGAATGCGATGAAAAGCTAACAGAATTTGAAAGTTTTAAGCAACAGCTTCTCGAAAATCAGAAAAATCTTGAAATTTCACTCACGACACAACCTAAGGCACAAGAAATTGAAGTAAAACTTGAAGATGAAGACACATACATTGAAGAATATTTGGATCCTGATTTTATGGAAGAAGAACTTCAACTTGAATCCAATCATGAAGAAATAGTTACCAACAAAAGCTTGACCCTTCAAATATGTCCCATTTGTGGTAAACATCTTTCATCTGGATCACTTGATACTCACATCAAAAGAATACACTCAGAAGGCTTCAACTTTTATTGCGATCAATGTCCTCAAAAGTTTAAAGTCAAAAGAGATTTGATTAGTCATTTAGAAAAGCACACGGAGGTAGAATTAAGGAGGAAGTTTCAATGTGAATATTGTGAAAATTCTTATACAAAAAATTCATCACTTCAGCATCATATTAAGATGCGACATGTAGATACTAAGGAATTGTTCTTGTGCGAATGTGGAGCTACTTTTAAGACTAAATTAAGACTGAATTATCATAAGGTGAATTTTTGGAATGTTCATCAAAGGTGTGGAAATGATCAAATTGATTTTTGATTTTTTTGCTCATTTTTGATCATTTTTGATCAGTTCCACACCCTGGATATTAATTGAAATTTTTCATTATTTAACTATCAATATTTTCAGAAAATAACTCACGAGAAAGGCGAATACCGATGTGAAGAATGCAACAAATCCTATCCATCAATGCACAACTTAAAAATCCACAATTCTCACTTCCATTCAACCAAAAGTCCATGCTCTTATTGCGGTAAATTAGTTGCACCAGGAACATTCATGAGACGTCACATGAAGATCCATCAGAAGCCAACCAACGAATGTGAAGTGTGCCTTAAAGCCTTCACCATGCGTGAAACAATGCTCGAACATCAAAGGACAGTTCATCAAATGGGAGACATTCACTATTGTGAAGGATGTGGAAAATCATTTGGAAGTAAAAAAGTTCTCAAAAGACACATCGAAAGAAGTCACACGACAGCTGAGAAAGTTCAATGTCAGGTTCATGGATGCTCATATGCTGCAAACAGGAAAGACAACTTAATCAATCATGTCAGAATTCACAAAGACATTGATGAAAATGAAAAATCAGAAATTATTGCAAAAATAAAATCCATAAAAAATCTTTCTTGGTAAAAAAAAATAAATTTTTTTGAGTGCGTTCAATTATTTTGGCGGGAATTTTTTTCTTGCATTCATTCAGAAACTTTTTAAACTACAAAAAAAACTTTTGGTACCTGTATCTAGTGCTGAAGTCACATCATATTTATAAACAATCAAAATCTCAGCAAAAAATTTAAATTTTAATAAAGAATTTCCAAAATTCAAAAGTCAGGAATTATGGATGTGTCTGGAGAGGACTGCATAGCACCCGAAGATTTAGTTAGTAAATGTGCTTGTTGCTTTAAAGTTCTCAAAAAGCAACAAAAAATATTGAGTCTGAATGACGAATTGGAAGCAACATTTTGTGATGTCACACAGTCGGAGGTAAATATTTGGGTTTTTGGGATGTTATTGGAGTAAGCTTGTATCTACTATGTTGTGTAAGATATCTGGAGTAAAAGCTATGCAATGATAGATCAAATTATTGTTTTTCTGGATGTCTTTTGGCAATTTAGTCAAATTCGAAATTTAAAAAAGTTCTTAATCTCAATAACATTCTAATAACTGACTATAGGCTAGTTATATTGCTTTACAACCTAAAACCACCACAATTTCGTTTCTAAACCTTCATCTTTTTACCAATTTTTTAGTTCTACTCAAAAAACTACACGCGATACATCTGCGGCTTCTGCAATGATAATCTTCTTAATTTCTCCAAATTCAAAACTGAACTTTGCCTAAACCAACGGCGACTCTATGAATCTCTACTCATTGTTGGCGAGTCATCATCATCACATGATATAAAAGTTGAACCAACCGAAGAATTTGATGTCGACGAGTACATTGAAGATGAATCTGGAATGGAATGGAAGGTTGAGTGTCTGGAGGAAGACATTATTGAGGATGAGTCATTACTTTTAGGTTCAGAAGATGCATCATATGAAGATCCAATGGTCAGAATTATCAGCTCACCATCCAAAAGAGGTCGCAAAAAAACACCAAAGCCAACATTTTTCACATGTCAAATTTGTAAAGACAAAACATTTTCCTCACGTTACCATTATCGCAATCATTTAGAGACAGAACATCCAGACAGAAATGAAAATAAGTATTGGACAATGACGACTGTTGATCAGAAGCCAACGGGGACGGTTAGTTCGAGGGAATTGTGTCCTGTTTGTGCAAAATGGATTACAACTAGCTCGATGGATGCTCATATCAAGAGAATGCATTCTGATGAATATTACTTCTTCTGTGACTTATGTCCGCAAAAGTTTAAGGTCAAAAGGGATATTCAGTATCATGTGAGAAAGCATATGCAGAAAGAGTCAAGGTAAGGATTAAACACATGACTTATGTTGAAAGTCAATAGCGTCCGTGTTCGACTATCGGATCAGCAAAGCTTCGCTTTGCATAAGATTGAAGATTAAGTACTAGATTGACTTAGTTCAATAGAAATTTACTCATTAAATTATCAATTAAATCATATTTTATTTCCTTAGACAACGCTTCCAATGTGAATACTGCGAGAACTCTTATCTATCAACATGGGCACTTCGCAATCACTTTACGATGCAACATGCTGATATTCCAAAGGACTTTGTATGTGAATGTGGAGCTGCATTTAAAACACAAATGAGATTAAATTATCATCGGGTAAGTTAGTTGCACATTAATCTGAATGAGACCTTGAACCCATTTTGCCAAAATCCTAATCATTTTGATCTGAGAAGGGTATCTTGATATCTTGTCTTTGATATAGTGACTGAAGGGTTTTTGAAAATGGTCCTGTAAATCACTTATTAGTTCAGTTAATAATATTTCAACAAATCATACTGAAAATCAGCTCATGAACATTTCTAAGTCAAAACTTATCAAAATTTTAATTTTTTTTTCATCCATTCCTCATCCAGAAAATCGTTCACACCAAAGGCGAATATCCTTGCACAATCTGTAATAAAATGTTCACATCACTTCCAAACTGGCGAGTCCATACAGCACAATTTCATCGAACAAAAGATCCATGTGTTGTGTGTGGCAAGTTAGTAGCTCCTGGTGCATTTATGAAGCGTCACATGAGAACTCACGCACCAGCCTCATTCGAATGTACAATTGAGGGATGCACAAAAGTATTCTTTGGCAAAACAGCATTAATGAATCATCAAGCGAGTGTCCATGGTATGGGTGAGAGGGTTAGCTGTGAAATTTGTGGATCGAGCTTTAGTACAAAGAAAGTATTGAGTAAGCATATAAGTAGGAATCATTCTGTGACAGAGAGAGTTCCATGTGAAGTTCCTGGATGTACGCATACAGCTGCAAGGAAGGATTATTTTATTGGACACATTAAGACACATAAGGATATTGATGATGCACAGAAGTTGGAGTATATTGCCAAGATTAAAGCTATGAAGGAGCTGCCGTGGTAAATAAGTTTGTGGGGTTGGTTTGGTGAGTATGTGTAGAGTAAACTGACCTCAGAAGACTGAATGAATCGAAATTAATATAGAAAATTTAATCTTGTAGACTTAAGGCTTTAAAATAAAATTTCAAAAAATTCTTTTTGTGAAAATTTAGTTTTATTTTTTTAAAAAATTTCATTTTTTTAAAGTTTTGGAAGATTCAGACAAGGAACGGAAAATAAACTTAGAAATATCAAAGCTAGATTTGCTATTTGCATTAAAGCACTTGACTTTTCTAAATAAAATGGAATATAGTCCCACTTATCATTACTACCGCATTTATCGGCAACAAATTTACTTCCAAACCATTTATTATAAGTATTAATCACATCTTCAATTTGATCTCGATCGTCATCAGTTTCTCCACAATATTTATTAATAAATGAAATCTTCATGTTAATGTCTTGATTGCTTTCATCGTCATCATTATCAAAAAAATTAACTTCTGTACAAAGATTATTAAGAAAAGTCAAATTTAGACTTCTTAACTCATCAAATGTTCCAATTTCTATAACTTTAATGTTATTTCCAATTAATTGAAGTTCACTTAACATTTTATTGTTTTGGAACTGCCTTTTTTCAATATACACAAGTCCATTGAAGTTTAAATCTAAAATTGATAATTTTGGCAACCGTGAGAATAACATTGGATGTAAAACTTCCAACATATTTGAACTTAGATCAATTTTTTGAAGTTGAGAATTTTCCTTGAATAAATTTGGATGCAAGAACTTAATTTCATTGACTGATAGATCAATTTCAATTAAGGACTTTAAATCTTGAAAAGTTGTACCACAGATGTCTGTCAGCTCTCCATTCGAGAGAGTTAGAGTTGTTAAATTTTTCAGATTTTTAAAATCTTGATAAGTCACAATTTTTATAGATGTTGTATTAGCATTAAAATGCTTTACATTTGGAATTACTTTATAGATTTCCAGTGGTAAATTCATCACATGTTCACCCTCAAAAAATATCTTGTTGATGTCCATTTTTATTTCATTTGAAACAAAGATCTGTGAAATATTTATTCGTGTAATAACAATAGTGCAATCTTGATTTTGGTTTGGTGATTCAAAGTCATTACATTTTACTATACAGTCACTTTCGTTTGGGATTTCATTGAATTTGTCACATTTGATATCGGATTCTTGCAATTTTGAGTTTGATACTTTTTCTTGTAAACTCGAAATTATGCTTAGTAAAAGTAATATTTTGATGAATTTGATGCTGTACAGAATGATAATAAGGACATAAGAAAGATAATATTAACGCCTTAAAGATGTAAAAAAAACTTCAAACTCACTTCATAATTCACAAATCTTTATTTATTTATTTTTTTTATTTTATGATGAATTACTTTTAAAAATTTTTCTTATCAATACGAAAAAAAAAAATTATTCATTCACAATACTCTTTCCATGTAGAAAAGCAGATCACGAATGACATGAGAGGAAGAAAGTCAGATTAAATTTGAGCTAGAACAAAAATTCAAAATGATAAGAAATTTTTGATAATTGAGAAAGATTTTTTTAAAACATCATTTAAGATTGATGTTGAATCTCAACGGAAGATGCTGCATGATCAGAATGATGATTAGTTTCTGTTGTGAATCTTTAGGCGCTAACAGAGTGGTTAAGTAGATTCCTGTCTGAGCTATTACTGCTCCTTCTGAAAGCTTCTTTTCTGATGTGCGCAATTCAAACACTACGACCGTTACAGCTTTTAAATAAAAGTGCAAAAATGACAATTTTACCTCAAAATCTTGCAAAGATTTCAATATGCTGCAGTGCCATTAGAAAACAAAAAATGAAAAATTTTATAAAAATTAAATGTTGTAAGTCATTGAACCAATTTTTGCTATAATAATAAAATTCCAATAAAACAAAATTTTCGTTGGAAAATGACTTCTGTACCGTACTCTGGCTGTTCACTTCAAGTTCATTTATGACGTTCACCAAAACCATGGATCTTTAGAACACCCCAACCCCTATCTGTCAGAAAATCTTCATTTAAACAACAATTCCTATTGTTTAAAAATGTCACAACAGACTCAGAACCCCTTTTTCCCCTAAAAAATCATACATCATAACTGAAACCTCTTTGTTGGTCTATTTAGAGACTTAGGAACACCTTATTCTAGCTACTCAAGCTAACTCTCAAAATAATCTCAGAGAAAATATTTATTATGCATCAACAATAAACACAGACAAATTTTGAGAGCAATCAAAGTAAATTTACTTAAATTTTTCTTATCAATTTCACTTTGAACTTGGTATTTTCGCTATTACTCATCTGGAAGATCCTATATACTATTTTTATTATTTATTTACTTTTTTTCTTTATTCTATTTTGAATATTCATTGTCAATTGTAAATTTATTTCATTCTATATTTTGTTGTTGAGTTGTGCAGTTCATAATAATTTTTTTTTTGCTAAGTTATGAAGTTTAAAGTAGTAAATATTTTTGTGATATGTTTGGTTGGCTGTGGGACTTTTAATAGTGCTGATGCTGTAGCAGATAGAATTGGATGTAGAGATGAAAGTGGAAATTTGGTTGATTGGTAAGAAGTTGGATTTAATTTATAGTAAAATGCATGTCCGAATTGATTTTTATGATTCAACTTTTTTTAAAGCTGAAATTTATTAAATTTTTTAAGATAGTTTAAAATTTAATTAGAATTTTGAAATTAAATTAAAACTTAAAATTATGAAATTTATTAAACAAAATTTTTTTCAATCGAATCACTACGTACACTCATAAAAAAATTTAAAAAATATTAAAAAATTTAAAATTTAATTTTTAAAATTTAAAAACTGGTTTTTAAAAATAATTCTGTATATGTAAACATATTGCCAGTGAAAGTTACATGGCTTGGTAGCTCAGTGGTAAAGTGCCTGGCTACCATTCCTAAGGTCAAGAGTTCGATTTCCACTCCGAGCAATTTTTCTGATTTTTTTTTTAATTTTTTTGACGGTCATAAAAAATTTAAAATTTTTAAAAATATTTTTTAAATTTGAAAAATTGTTATTAAGCGTACAATTTAAAAAAAGTTTTTGAAATTTTCCATATATATTTTAAAAAGTTATTAAATTTTTTTATCAGTGTACGTTTGCTTTTTATGGGGGGTCTGAGATTCTGTAACAGATCAAACAAAAGAAAAAAATTTTCATACAAAAAGCGTAACGAGGGGGAGGGGGGTTTTAAAAGTCGTTTTTTTTTTGCGTAACATACTAAGTGAACGGCTCCTATGTTTAGCAATAAAAAAGTTATGTATTAATAAATTAATGTCTCAAATATATACACAAGCTCTATGAGTCGTGACATGTTCACATTCCAACAAAACTCTCAACAAAAAATTAACTGACGGATGCAAAAAAATAAATTAAATTCCACAACATTAAACAGCTGACTAATCAAGCCTTACTTTACTTCTCACAGGTATTACCTTTACAAACTTCCAAGCACATATTCTGGCAGTAAAAAATCAGGCTTAGAATACCTTTACATTACACCATCTTCACAATCATCATGGACACTCTCATCTCGTCTCATCAATTCAACTTCAAGTATGCCAGGTCAAACTTTATCATTAGTTTATAACAAAAGTAAAAATTTTGATTATCTTATTGCAATGTACAATGATGAGCCAACAAATGAACATGTCGATGCTGTTCATGGGCACACAAAAGGAGTTGTTGTTGCAAACGATATAAGTGGATTTTGGATGATTCACTCGGTTCCTAAATTTCCACCTGCAATGGATGAGGGTGGATATGATTATCCACACACAGGAACTAACTATGGACAGAGCTTTTTATGTATTAGTTTTACTGGTGATCAATTGAGTTATGTTGGGAAACAGTTGCAGTATAATGAGCCGAAATTTTATTCATCGCAGGTACCTGACTATTTGAGAAGGTAAATTTGAATTTTATAATATTTTTTGGACTATGTATCCTTTAGTAGATCACTTCTTCAAAATCTTCAACTTTTTACAATTCTCACCTAAAATTTCATCTTTCCACAGAATCTATCCAAACATCGTCAAAGCCCTCGACATGAAAAAAATCTCACAAGCTCCATTTTATAATTTAGAGCACCTCCGTTCTCGCAATGGTTCGAAATTTGTTTCATTTGCCAAATCAAGTGCATTTAAGAAAGAACTTTATGTAGATTTAGTTGCGCCTCACTATAAAGCTGGAGATTTCTTTGTAGAGTCATGGAGACATGGACCAGGAAATATTGGGAGTGACTGCTCGAGACCAAGAAGAGTCTACAATATCGAAGATATATCCATCAAAGGATCCAAAAAAATAAATTTCTCAACACAACACGATCACTCAAAGTGGATGGTCAGCAATGATAATAGCTTGATTTGTGTCGGTGACATTAATCGTCAGGAGCATCAAAAGGTTCGTGGAGGTGGAACTGTTTGTATTGAGTTGGAAAGTGTTGCTAAAGTTTATAGTCAAAGTATTGTTGACTCGGAGCCATGCACTAAGCGGAATAGACATTTTTCTGGAGAGATGAGGAATAATCATGTTAGAAATGATGTGAATTTTCATTTTTAGAGGGTAGGTACTCAGGGTGTGAAACTGATCCAATTGATTTTTGATCATTTTTGATCATTTTTGATCATTTTTGATCATTTTTGATCATTTTTGATCATTTTTGATCATTTTTGATCATTTTTGATCATTTTTGATCATTTTTGATCAGCTCCACACTCTGGGTAGGTACTAGAATGAACTGAAAAAGAAGAGATATATGATGGCTTTGGTATCGATACTAGCGATAAAGTTTGTCATCCTTATTCCTGTTTTCCACAAAATAAAATTTAAAATGTATTTTTTAAAAGAAGCAAAATTGCAATAAAATATTTTATAATTTAATTTATTAACCGCAATAAAGGGGGTCCTTGATTTAAATAAATATTTTGTTTAATTCCAATTTTTTTTATTCAAATCAAATATATTCAAATCGAAATGTATGAAAAATGACGGTTAAAAATGAAAATATGAATTTTTGTATGGGAAATTTTTGGTTATTCAAATCAAACAAATTCAAAACGAATCTGTTCAAATCGAGGACCCCCTGTAATTTCAATAAATCATCAAAAATTCCCACATTTTATGAATTATGCGTTGCATCATTTAAATAATCTCTCACAATCCCCACTGAAACACGTGAAAACCCCAAACAAATAAACCCAAAGTAAAATTATTTCAGTTGGAATACTGATAAGTGCTCTTATCTTAAGGCACGGCAAGCTCGTGGATTCAAATAATTTCTTTAAATAAACCAAGATACGTAATTTGCTGTTTTGATGCCCCGTAATATTATCGAAAGGGAATAACTTCACTTGGAGATTAAATTGCAGGTTTGGTTAAGTTCGAAATAATTTCCGCCAAATAATTTCGAAACGCCCTAGGAAGGGGCGTAGCCAGGAAAGGGGGACGGATTGGGGGTTTTAACCCCCCTCTTGTTGGAAAACTTCTTCAATTTCCTAGTGTTTCTTGAGAAAAAATCCCAACCACCCCCCCCCCCCTTCCTAAATTGCAGGTTTGGTTAAGTTCGAAATTATCATTTGACCGTAATAGCTTTACTCATATTAGCCAAGTGTATTAATTCCATCGCTGTGTCAGAATAATGTCAAAAATTCTATTGTTTAAAACTGTTACACAGCCTCAGACCTCCCTCTTAAGGGCGTAGCTAGAGGGGGAGGAGGGGTTAGGGGTTTTAACCCCCCTCTTTTTGAAAAATTTCTTCAATTTACTAGGATTTTTTTGAGAAAAAAATCTTACCCCCCCCCTAAATTTTTCATTCCATACAAAAAAATTCAATCCCCCCCTCATTCTCAGAAAATTTCTGGCTACGCCCCTGTCCTTCCCCCTCTCTAAAAATTGGACATCATAAGGGGCCGTTCACAAAGTACGTTACGCAAAAAAATGACTTTTTAGACCCCCCCCCCTCCCCCCCTCGTTACGCTTTTTGTATAAAAAATCTTTTGTTTTGTTTAATCTGTTACAAAATCTTAGACCCCCTCCCCCTAAAAAGCGAACGTACTAACGAACTTATTCTGAAATTGCGATTCGATGTTATTATTTTTCGATGGTTTAACTGGGTATCATTGCTCCATCATACACCCATACAATCGCAAATTTTACATGCTTCTGAAAAGATTAGGAAATAAAAAAAAAACTTATAAATAAGCACGAAGAATATTTGTGATCGTTCATTGTTGATTTGAAATTCAAAGTAAATCAAGTATTATGGAAGAATTAAAAGTTATCGAAGAAATTAAAACAAAAACTGTCGATCCAAAAGGATTTGCTGCAGTTTTCTCTGATGCTATTGTTGTCAAACGAACAGATCCAAAATGGAAAGACTTTCCAGCAGCTTGTTTTCCAAAAGTATTTTTGGGTGATTTTGAGAGAATAAAGAATTTTAAAGTTTATGAGGATGATGTTTGGTTGATTGGATTGCCTCGAAATGGAACTACTTTGGCGCAGGAAATGATTTGGTTAATAATGCACGATTATGATTATGAAGGAGCTCAAAAGGTTGATACGTATAATCGTGCTCAGTGGTTTGAGTGAGTAGATTTTTATTCAATTTTTTCTATAATTTTGTGGGAGTTGATAATCTTTTTGGTTTAAAAAAATATTTTTAAAGGTGAACTTAATAATTAAACTGAAAATAAAAAAATAATTAAACTGTGAAAAAATTGTGAGAATTTTTTGAAAAAAAATAGGAAAAAAATCTAGTTTTCGTATATATTCAAACAAGGGCGTAGCCAGGGGGGGGTCCCCCTCTTTTTGAAAAATTTCTTCAATTTGCTAGGGTTTTTTTGAGAAAAAAAAATCCCAAAACCCCCCTAAATTTTTCGTTCCATACAAAAAAAAATTTCAACACCACCCCCCCCCCCTCAAAAATTCCTGGCTACGCTCCTGATTCCAAATGATTTTAACAACAATTAATTAATTCCTAATTCACCTACACCTAATTCAAAGGTTATTCAGCGTAACTCACCAACTTCAAGGAGTCGATGTCGATTATCAAGACAGAATGCCTCGTCCACGTATTTTCAAATGCCATCTTCCAGTTCAATTCCTTCCCGATCAAATCTGGACAGTCAAACCAAAAATTGTTCACATTGTCCGTGATATTAAGGACGCTGCAATTTCATACTATCATCTTCGTGTTAATACACAACATGAAAAACTTGACTCGATCGAAGAACATTTTGAACAAGTATTAAATGACAAGTGCTGGTATTCTCCATACCGTGAACATACCATAGATTATAAAAATATTCCAGATTACAAAAATATTTTCTACATTTCTTATGAGGGACTTTTGGCTGACAGAGCTGGTGTGACGAGGAAATTGGCTGAGTTTTTAGAAAAACCAATTACGGATAAGCAATTGGAAGAGCTTGTTGAACATTGCAAATTTGAGAAGATGAAAGGTAAGTTATGTTCATTTTTAGAGTTTAAATAAGATTTTTAAACATATTTTTTTCAAAAAAATGTAATTTTTAATTTTTTTTGAAAAGAAAAATACAAATTTTAATTTTTTTAAAAAAAAGTGAAAAAACTTAATTTTTTTTAAAAATAGTGAAAAACTTTAATTTCTTCTAAATTAACAGCAAATACGTCAACAAACATGGTAAAATACATGGAATTATTCAATAAGCTATCAAATGAAGACCGTCCAACAACTGAATTTATTCGAAAAGGAATCGTCGGTGATCACAAAAATGTAATGAGTGATGAGACAATTAAGAGATTTGATGAATGGATTGCTGCAGGTTCTTCGTTTAAAACTTCGTTCTAGATTTTCAGTAACATTTTTTTTGTATACTTGATAAATGAAATTTTTTTGAGAATAAAAGATTTTAAAATTTTAAATTGGTAAATTTGAATTGGTTTATTTTATTATAATTTTTTAATTTTGAGAAGGGGGGGGGGGTGTTGCTAAATTTCGACTTTTTTTTTGGTTTGGATCAAAAGAAGTTCAATAATACCTAGTGTAAACTTCGCGAAAATAGAGCTGGTTTTGACCACCAACTCACATTTTTCTAACAGGAACACATCAAGCTGCTGATTTTAATCAACTTTTTAAATATTCCGATAATAAACAAAGTCTTGTCTTAAGTTTTATCTTTAGTGTGGTCAATCCTATCAAGGAAAAACCATATCAGCTTAAGATATTGAATTCACCTTGTTACGTCACAGACATAATCATAAAACAAGGCTCAGACATTCATCAAAAAGGAGTTAAAATTGAAAAAAAAAATAAAAATTTTTTTAAATTTTTCAATTTTGAAAACTAAAATTTTTCAATTTTGAAAACTAAAAATTTTCAATTTTGAAAACTAAAATTTTTCAATTTTGAAAACTAAAATTTTCAATTTTGAAAACTAAAATTTTCAATTTTTAAAACTAAAATTTTTCAATTTTAAAAAATTGTAACAAATTGTACAATTATACAATTTTGCATGGAAAAAATTGAGAAAAAATTACAATTTTTACAATTTTCGGTCGAGTGTCTGAGCTTTGTCACAAAATTAATATTTTTTCTATGAAAAAGTCTGATAAAAAGAATCCAGCTTTAAGCATTTGATTATAGATAAAAAATATTTCTAGGAAGTGTAATTTGGATGGACGCAAATTTAATGGATTTTTTGGGAAAAAAGTTTAGAATTAAATTAATCTTTGAATTTAATTAAGGGGCCGTACACTTAGTATATTTGCTTTTTATTGGGGAGGAAGTATAAGATTTTGTAACAGATCAAAGAGGGGGGAAGAGGTTTTAAAAAATAATTTTTATCGTAACATACTAAGTGAATACTAAGGACTCTAAGCAATTTCAGTATTAAAACTAAAAATTTGAATCAAAAGTTTTTTAATGTTTTCTTTTAAAAAAAATAGTTTTAAAATTTTTTGGCTGGATTACTTTAGAAAATTTTTCCAATTTAATTAATGCTAAATTATCAATTTAAGGAATTACTTAAAAACGTGTCCTAAATTTTTCAATCTGTCTGAAAATTTCTGACCAAAATTCCATAAAAATTACGTCCATCCAAATCAACCTCCTCAAAATTTTTTGACAACCTAAAAATAAAATAAATTTATTTCCTTCATTGTGGAATTAAAATTGTGACTGAGTGAACCGACGAGCCAAACATGGAAGGAATTGATGTTATTAGAGTAATCAAATCAAAAGCAGTTGATCCAAAAGGAATGGCTGCTGTGTTTTCAGATCGTATTTTTGTCGAGCCAACAGATTCAAAATGGAAAGACTTTCCCGCAGTCTGTATGCCAAAAGCATTTTTGGGTGATTTTGAAAGAACAAAAAATTTTAAAATTTATGAAGATGATGTTTGGTTGATCGGATTTCCACGCAGTGGAACTACTCTTGTACAAGAAATGATTTGGTTGATAATGAATGACTACAACTATGAAGAAGCTAAGAAGGTCGATACATACATTCGTGTACAGTGGTTTGAGTGAGTTGTAATTAAATTTTTGGTAGTTAGTTAGGGATCGTTCAATTAATATTTACTAAAATATCGGTTATAAACTACTTCTTTTTCACATTGCTGCATTACGTAATAAGTGAACGGGCCAATACTAACATACTGCTTTTTGTCGTAACTAAGGTCAGTTTCTTTGATATATTCTAAGAGTTTTATAGACAAAGGCAATGTTGTACACTAAAACGTAACTTCAAGTCATCTTTTTAGCTGGGGGAGGGGGGGGGGGTTAACCCTTTCTCTTTGGGAAATTTCTTCAATTTTCTAGGGTTTTTTGGAGAAAAACACCCCCTCCCCTTTCTAAATTTCCAATACAAATACAAATTTCGTCCAATACAAAAAACTTTCAAGAGTCCCCCTCGGAAAATTTATGGCTACGCCCCTGTAACCAAGAAATTTTGAACTTTCTTAAAAAATCAATTTTCTTCAAAAATTTCAATTTCATACTTTCTCAAGTAGGCTTTCTCGAAAATCAATCGGGATCGGGATCGGGATTTACTAAAAATTTTCGGTATCCCGGGATCGGTATTTCCCAGGATTTCCCGATCCCGTTCCCAAAAGCGAAAAAGACTATTCTCAAGCTAATTAAGTTATTTTATTCTAGTTTCTTCAACGTCACTCATTCTCTTCAAGGAGTCGATGTCGACTATCAAGACAGAATGCCTCGTCCACGTATTTTCAAAACCCATTATCCAGTTCAACTCCTTCCCGATCAAATCTGGACAGTCAAACCAAAAATTATTCACATTGTCCGTGATATCAAGGACGTTGCAATTTCATACTATTATCTCCGTAAGAATCAATGGCATGAAGATTTTGAGAATATTGAGGAACATTTTGAAGATATATTGAATGATAGAGCTTGGTATTGTCCATACCGTCAACATACTGAAAATTATAAAAAAATTCCAAATTATCCTCAAATCTTCTATATGACTTATGAGAAGCTTATGGCTGATAAGCATGGTGTTACAAGATCATTAGCTGAATTTTTAGAAAAACCAATTACAGATGAGCAATTGGATCAACTTTTGGACTATTGTAGATTTGAGAAGATGAAAGGTAAGTTGACTTATTTAATAAGAAACATAATCAAGAAATTTATTTTATAATTTTACAGAAAACAAAGCTGCAAACATGACAAAATATTTAGAACTATTCAACCAACTCTCAAATCATGATCGTCCAACAACCGAATTTGTTCGCAAGGGAATCGTTGGTGACCATAAGAACCAGATGAGGGAAGAGATAATCAAAAGATTTGACGAATGGATGAGACCAAGAAGAGTCTACAATATCGAAGATATATCCATCAAAGGATCCAAAAAAATAAATTTTTCAACACAACACGATCACTCAAAGTGGATGGTCAGCAATGATAATAGCTTGATTTGTGTCGGTGACATTAATCGTCAGGAGCATCAAAAGGTTCGTGGAGGTGGAACTGTTTGTATTGAATTGGAAAGTGTTGCTAAAGTTTATAGTCAAAGTATTGTTGACTCGGAGCCATGCACTAAGAGGAATAGACATTTTTCTGGAGAGACGAGAAATAATCATGTTAGAAATGATGTGGATTTTCATTTTTAGGGGGTAGATTCGAGAATGAATTAAAAAAGAATAGATATATGTTGGCTTAGGTATTGATATTAGCGATAAAGTATGTCATCCTTATTCCTGTTTTTCCCACAAAATAAAATTTAAAATGTATTATTTTTCATGTAAAATCAAAGCAAAATCGAAATAAAATATTTTATAATTTAATTTAATAACATCAATACTGGGGGTCCTCGATTTAAACAGCTGTATTGTTCCAAAATTTTTCTAATTAAACAGAATTTATTGAAATTGAAATGTATGAAAAATGAAAGTTAAAAATGAAAATATGAATTTTTGTATGGGAAATTTTTGGTTATTCAAATCAAATCTGTTCAAATCGAGGACCTCCTGTAATTCCAATAAATCATTAAAAATTCCCATATTTTATGAATTATGCGTTGCATCATTTAAATAATCTCTTACAATCCCCACCGAAACACGTGAAAACCCCAAACCAATAAACCCAAATTAAAATTATTTCAGTTAAAATACTGATAAGTGTTCTTATCTTAAGATACGGCAAGCTCGTGGATTCAAATAATTTCTTTAAATAAACCAAGATACGTAATTTGCTTTTTTGATACCCCATAATATCATCGAAAGGGAATAACTTCACTTGGAAAGTAAATTGCAGGTTTGATTAAGTTCGAAATAATTTCCGCCAAATAATTTCGAAACGCCCCAGGGACGTAGCCAGTAAGGGGGGGGGGGGGGGGTGAATTGACGGTTTTAACCCCCCTCTTGTTGGGAAATTTCTTCAATTTCCTAGTGTTTTTTGAGAAAAAATCCCAACCACCCCCTCCTTCCTAAATTTTTCGTTCCATACAAAAAAATTTCAAACCCCCCTAAATTTGCGATTCGATGTTTTTATTTTTCGATGCTTTAACTGGGTATCATTGCTTCATCATACACCAATACAATCGCAAATTTAGTATGCTTTTGAAAAGATTAGAAAATAAAAAAAAACTTATAAATAAGCACGAAGAACTTTTGTGTTCGTTCATTATTAATTTGAAATTCAAAGTAAATCAAGTGTTATGGAAGAATTAAAAGTTATTGAAGAAATTAAAACAAAAACTGTCGATCCAAAAGGCTTTGCTGCAGTTTTCGCTGATGCTATTGTTGTCAAACGAACAGATCCAAAATGGAAAGACTTTCCAGCAGCTTGTTTCCCAAAAGCATTTCTTAGTGATTTTGAGAGAATAAAGAATTTTAAAGTTTATGAAGATGATGTTTGGTTGATTGGATTGCCTAGAAATGGAACTACTTTGGCGCAGGAAATGATTTGGTTGATAATGCACGATTATGATTATGAAGGAGCTCAAAAGGTTGATACGTATAATCGTGCTCAGTGGTTTGAGTGAGTAGATTTTTATTCAATTTTTCTATAATTTTGTGGGAGCTGATAATATTTTTGGTTTAAAAAAATATTTTTAAAGGTGAACTTAATATTTTTTTTTGCCAAAAATAATTAAACTGTGAAAAATAATTTCTGTGAAAAAATTTTGAGAATTTTTTGAAAAAAAAAATAGGAAAAAAAATCTAGTTTTCGTATATATTCAAACAAGGGCGTAGCCAGGGGGGAAGGGGGGGTCCCCCTCTTTTTGAAAAATTTCTTCAATTTGTTAGGGTTTTTTTAAGAAAAAAATCACAAAACCCCCCTAAATTTTTCGTTCCATATAAAAAAATTTCAAGACCCCCCTCAAAAATTCCTGGTTACGCCTCTGATTCCAAATGTTTTTAACAACAATTATTTAACTCTTAATTCACCTACACCTAATTCAAAGGTTATTCACCGTAACTCACCCACTTCAAGGAGTCGATGTCGATTATCAAGACAGAATGCCTCGTCCACGTATTTTCAAATGCCATCTTCCAGTTCAATTCCTTCCCGATCAAATCTGGACAGTCAAACCAAAAATTGTTCACATTGTCCGTGATATTAAGGACGCTGCAATTTCATACTATCATCTTCGTGTTAATACACAACATGAAAAACTTGACTCGATCGAAGAACATTTTGAACAAGTATTAAATGACAAGTGCTGGTATTCTCCATACCGTGAACATACCATAGATTATAAAAATATTCCAGATTATAAAAATATTTTCTACATTACTTATGAGGGACTTTTGGCTGACAGAGCTGGTGTGACGAGGAAATTGGCTGAGTTTTTAGAAAAACCAATTACGGATAAGCAATTGGAAGAGCTTGTTGAACATTGTAAATTTGAGAAGATGAAAGGTGAGTTATGGTCATTTTAGGAGTTTAAATAAGATTTTTAAACGTATTTTTTTCAAAAAAAAATATAATTTTAAATTGTTTTTTTTAAAAAAAATATTACAAATTTTAATTTTTTTTTTTGGAAAAAAAGTGAAAAAACTTAATTTTTTAAAAATAGTGAAAAATTTTAATTTCTTCTAAATTAACAGCGAATAAGTCAACAAACATGGTAAAGTACATGGAGCTATTCAATAAGCTATCAAATGAAGACCGTCCAACAACTGAATTTATTCGTAAAGGTATCGTCGGTGATCATAAAAATGTAATGAGTGATGAGACAATTAAGAGATTTGATGAATGGATTGCTGCAGGTTCTTCTCTTAAAACTTCATTCTAGATTTTCAGTAACATTTATTTTGTATACTTGATGAATGAAATTTTTTTGAGAATAAAAGATATAAAAATTCTAAATTTGTAAATTTGAATTAGTTTATTTTATTATAATTTTTTAATTTTGAGAAGGGGGGGGGGGTGTTGCTAAATTTCGACTTTTTTTTTGGTTTGGATCAAAAGAAGTTCAATAATACCTAGTGTAAACTTCGCGAAAATAGAGCTGGTTTTGACCACCAACTCACATTTTTCTAACAGGAACACATCAAGCTGCTGATTTTAATCAACTTTTTAAATATTCCGATAATAAACAAAGTCTTGTCTTAAGTTTTATCTTTAGTGTGGTCAATCCTATCAAGGAAAAACCATATCAGCTTAAGATATTGAATTCACCTTGTTACGTCACAGACATAATCATAAAACAAGGCTCAGACATTCATCAAAAAGGAGTTAAAATTGAAAAAAAAAATAAAAATTTTTTTAAATTTTTCAATTTTGAAAACTAAAATTTTTCAATTTTGAAAACTAAAAATTTTCAATTTTGAAAACTAAAATTTTTCAATTTTGAAAACTAAAATTTTCAATTTTGAAAACTAAAATTTTCAATTTTTAAAACTAAAATTTTTCAATTTTAAAAAATTGTAACAAATTGTACAATTATACAATTTTGCATGGAAAAAATTGAGAAAAAATTACAATTTTTACAATTTTCGGTCGAGTGTCTGAGCTTTGTCACAAAATTAATATTTTTTCTATGAAAAAGTCTGATAAAAAGAATCCAGCTTTAAGCATTTGATTATAGATAAAAAATATTTCTAGGAAGTGTAATTTGGATGGACGCAAATTTAATGGATTTTTGGGAAAAAGTTTAGAATTAAATTAATCTTTGAATTTAATTAAGGGGCCGTACACTTAGTACGTTTGCTTTTTATTGTGGAGGGGGTCTAATATTTTGTAACAGATCAAAGAGGGGGAAGGGGTTTTAAAAAATAATTTTTATCGTAACATACGAAGTGAACGACCCCTAAGCCATTTCAGCTTTAAAACTAAAATATTTAAATCAAAAATTTTTGAATATTTTCTTTGAAAAAAAAGTTTTAAAATTTTTTGGCTGGATTACTTTAGAAAATTTGTCAAATTTAATTAATGCTAAACTATCAATTTAAAGAATTACTTAAAAACGCGTCCTTAACTTTTCAATCTGTCTGAAAATTTCTGACCAAAATTCCATAAAAATTACGTCCATCCAAATCAACCTCCTCAAAATTTTTTTGTCAACCTAAAAATAAAATAAATTTATTTCCTTCATTGTGGAATTAAAATTGTGACTGAGTGAACCGACGAGCCAAACATGGAAGGAATTGATGTTATTAGAGTAATCAAATCAAAAGCAGTTGATCCAAAAGGAATGGCTGCTGTGTTTTCAGATCGTATTTTTGTCGAGCCAACAGATTCAAAATGGAAAGACTTTCCCGCAGTCTGTATGCCAAAAGCATTTTTGGGTGATTTTGAAAGAACAAAAAATTTTAAAATTTATGAAGATGATGTTTGGTTGATCGGATTTCCACGCAGTGGAACTACTCTTGTACAAGAAATGATTTGGTTGATAATGAATGACTACAACTATGAAGAAGCTAAGAAGGTCGATACATACATTCGTGTACAGTGGTTTGAGTGAGTTGTAATTAAATTTTTGGTAGTTAGTTAGGGATCGTTCAATTAATATTTACTAAAATATCGGTTATAAACTACTTCTTTTTCACATTGCTGCATTACGTAATAAGTGAACGGGCCAATACTAACATACTGCTTTTTGTCGTAACTAAGGTCAGTTTCTTTGATATATTCTAAGAGTTTTATAGACAAAGGCAATGTTGTACACTAAAACGTAACTTCAAGGCATCTTTTAGCTGGGGAGGGGGGTTAACCCTTTCTCTTTGGGAAATTTCTTCAATTTTCTAGGGTTTTTTGGAGAAAAACACCCCCTCCCCTTTCTAAATTTCCAATACAAATACAAATTTCGTCCAATACAAAAAACTTTCAAGAGTCCCCCTCGGAAAATTTATGGCTACGCCCCTGTAACCAAGAAATTTTGAACTTTCTTAAAAAATCAATTTTCTTCAAAAATTTCAATTTCATACTTTCTCAAGTAGGCTTTCTCGAAAATCAATCGGGATCGGGATCGGGATTTACTAAAAATTTTCGGTATCCCGGGATCGGTATTTCCCAGGATTTCCCGATCCCGTTCCCAAAAGCGAAAAAGACTATTCTCAAGCTAATTAAGTTATTTTATTCTAGTTTCTTCAACGTCACTCATTCTCTTCAAGGAGTCGATGTCGACTATCAAGACAGAATGCCTCGTCCACGTATTTTCAAAACCCATTATCCAGTTCAACTCCTTCCCGATCAAATCTGGACAGTCAAACCAAAAATTATTCACATTGTCCGTGATATCAAGGACGTTGCAATTTCATACTATTATCTCCGTAAGAATCAATGGCATGAAGATTTTGAGAATATTGAGGAACATTTTGAAGATATATTGAATGATAGAGCTTGGTATTGTCCATACCGTCAACATACTGAAAATTATAAAAAATTCCAAATTATCCTCAAATCTTCTATATGACTTATGAGAAGCTTATGGCTGATAAGCATGGTGTTACAAGATCATTAGCTGAATTTTTAGAAAAACCAATTACAGATGAGCAATTGGATCAACTTTTGGACTATTGTAGATTTGAGAAGATGAAAGGTAAGTTGACTTATTTAATAAGAAACATAATCAAGAAATTTATTTTATAATTTTACAGAAAACAAAGCTGCAAACATGACAAAATATTTAGAACTATTCAACCAACTCTCAAATCATGATCGTCCAACAACCGAATTTGTTCGCAAGGGAATCGTTGGTGACCATAAGAACCAGATGAGGGAAGAGATAATCAAAAGATTTGACGAATGGATGGCTCAAGCTGGTGATCTTAAATGTGGATTCTAGTTTAAGGCAACAATCAAGGCAGTCAAGGCAACAGTTTAAAATTTTAGGTATCATTTTTTTTTCTTTCGAAAAAAAAAGTTGATCCATATTAAGCCCATCTTAATCTCACTCACCAAAGCTATTCCAACGCTTTAATTCTGTCAAAATTCTCATATGATTTTTTTGAAACTTTTTTTTAAAGGTCACCGACATTAAATTTCTAATTCCTCAACAAATCCCTAAATAATTTTACATTCTGATTCAAAAATAATTTCTTTATCAGTATGTACACCGCAGCCTTGATAAGATAATTTGTGCTCTTATTATTGAACACACTCTATTGCATCATCGTATGTTGATAAATAAACCGGCATTATAAGAACAGCAAAAAAAAAATTAAAATTATTATTTTCTTCTTCTCACTTATGGCAAACGCCGAATCCTGTTTTATGTCACGTCAATTGGGGCATAAAGTGTATAAATTATTATGATTAGATTCGAGCATCTCAAGGCTGTTTGGAATTCTTATGTAAAAGTGGATTTTGATTTTTCGTTTTATTTTAGTATTTAGAAGAGAAACTAGTTTTAGTAGAAGAGTAACGAAAAATGATTCTCATTCAAAATTTTGTTGAATGTATGGAATCATGGGGTCTAGTCAAAATCACCGAAAAATAATAAGTCCACAACACAAAAAGATGAAAATATCGAAAAATTAAAAATCACAAAAAGACAATTACGCATATAAAACTTTATAATTTTTAATTTGTAATACAAAAAAAAGGTAAAAATTTCAAACTATTCAATTTTAATCAACCGCCAATACTGAATCTTCAAACTCAGCCAGTTCAGGGTATAAATCCTACCCAACCACAGTTCATAGCTCCCGTCATTCAAAATACAACTTCTTCAAGCTTAGTTCAACAGACACAAGCGCCTAATTTGCACATGACAGCTCCAGTGATTCAAAACACCCAATCGACAACTGCACAACCAACACAAGCACAACAAATTTTCCATCAAAGTCCAATCATTTCTCTCTAAAACTCTTTATCAAACTCTTATCTAATATAATTCACGTTTTACCAATTAATCAATTCACATTTTCCTAAAAAAATGACGTCAATTGCCATAATCGTACGACTATCAGCTCACATTTTGAACTCATTTGGACAATTGATAACAATATCCTCAACACTTGTCGATTGTTTGTGACAAATTATATTAAACGTCCGATAAAATTGCAGTATGATAAGAAGTTTATTTTCTATAATAATTATGGTGAAGATGGAGTTTGGCTTCAAGGTTGAATTGGTTTTGAGATAAAGGGAAAGTTGCAGTTTTTGGATTAGTTTAGCAAAAACTGATATTTTAGAACAATTAAGAAGTATTTGCTTCTTTCTATAAATCTGCTAAAAATGCTAAAATTATTGCTAAAATTTTTAAAAAATTAAATTCCTAAAAATAAACTAATAAACTAACTAGAAAAATGTCCGCACACAAGCGCATTTTCCTATTGTAGAAACTCCACCATATTCGGAAAAAAATCTCCTTCCCACCAAAAAATGACTCTATATCTTTTGAACATGAAGTGCCATTGAATTCTTTGTTAAATTTTATATAAAAAAAATATTTTTTGTTCCTCCCGAGACCCCACCGGTTTTTCCCCCCAAAAATTACCTCCCACACCACTCACCTATTAAGAAACATATATTAGACCTGTGTGCCAAAATTCAAGTCATTTGGACTTAAAACACAAAATTTATATAAAAAAGTAAAAAATTGTATGCAAAATGTCAACAACAGTCACTTCCAACAGCCATAACTCGAAAAAGATGTGATCTTTTCCAAAATTCTTTTTTCAGTCGCTTCCTATATATAGAAGCTCCCACTGTGTCAAATTTCAGGATAATTGAAGCTTCCCTGCGAGATTAGTTGAGACCACAGACGGAATCACGGACAAAGTGAGGACAATAGAGCCTTTCGACTGAAGTCGGAAAATGCGTTAAAAACAAATCCTCCACAAAAACATATCAAAATAACACTTTTATCTTACAAATAAGTCGGATGATCCACAAAAGAAATAATTAAGGAAAAACCACGAGTTGACGTAACTAAAAATGAGAAAAAAAAATTATTTTTGTCTCGTGCTGAGGAATTACTTAACCGATAAGATATTGAGGACATGATTCAAAAATTGTTTCAGAAAGATTCAATGTTTACCAATTTTATCAGATTAGATTCGATTTGATAAGATTGATTGACATTGCTCGGGAGTTTCTGGAGCAAAAGCAAAAAAAAAAAAATCCAACAACTCTGAAGGCGTAACGGTTTTCCTTATTTTAGTACAAATTTTGAAATAAGGAATTTTTAGTATTCCTTATTTTAGTACATCTTGTCCGTTAAATTTTTAATAAAGAAATCTATGAATATGTCACTTAATTAAGCATTTGCTAATATGCAAAGTTAATTAATGTATCGAAGAACTATGTATCGAGAAAATAAGCTAATTCCAGCAGTTAAATATAGGAAAAGAAGCGTTTAAATTCATCAAAATGAAATTAAATTTATTACAACTGTATTAGTGTGTGGTTGTGTTAGTAATTTTCTTAGAATTTGGCATTGAACTTTTAGTTGAATTTCATGATTTTAATGATTAAAAATGAAGGAATGCTTAATGGAAAAGCATAAGAATTATTATTTTCATAAGATAACTCCTTAAAAATCAATATAATTTTGTGTTTTAATTGAAAAATGTTTGCTTGTGTGAGTAAATTTTTCGAACAAACAAGCAATTCAAATTCAAAAATTTGAACTAAATAACGGAAGAATTTGCTCTTCAGAGTTGTTGGAAAAAAATAAATAAATGTGTCGTAAAAGAATTTCTTAAAAAGATTTGTTTTCTTTAAAGATAGCCCAAAAGGCACAAGTCGGATTATCGAGACGAAATCCGACACCAATCCGGAATGAGGCCAGCACCAAGATGGCATACGATTTATGCCGGAATGGTGCTGGCCTCAATCCGGCTTGGTGCCGGATTTTATCTCAATTATCCGATCTGTGCCTTTCGGGAAGTATTTAACTTGGAATCTTGTTTATTTGAAAAAATACTAAAAATTACAATTATTTTGTATTTTTGTTTTTGTTTTAAAAATTCCAAATGCTAAAAGTAAAATCAAAAACATAAAAAGTTTTATTTAAAGTCTAGTTTTGAGATTATCAGATCTTTAACATCTTTGCCATTACTTTTCCAAAGTAAAGCTAGACCAGCTGTGCCTGTAGACAGTTTTAGAAAATAGCTTGTAAATTTTAACCTGAAAATTTGATTAAATAATTAAAAACTGATCAAGATGTAAAATTATCTGAAATCGTTCATAAATGACGTCCATATCAAAATTTAGAGGGAAAAATATGAGGATTTATAGCTTTTTGATAAAAATCGTCATAAAAATTTGAATAAATATCATCAATAAACGATTCCAAAATTATCAAACCTTCTCAACTTGCTGATCGCCATTTTTGAGCTTAAACTTTCTTCCTTCACAACAAATTTTTTAATTCCAAAATAATAATTTTCCATATATTTTCTCCAATCGATTGTCATTGAATCAAAGTTGAATGTCTTTTTGTCATTTTCATTCATGGAATTCAGAACTTTTTTATAGTTCGATGTTTGAAATTGGTGAGGTGTTCCAGACACAAAAATTGCTGAGCAATAATTTTTAAAGAATGACGTTTGTAATTTCGCAACTCTATTAAGAGACAGAAGAGTGCAAATATAAGTCAAAAGATTTTAAATAATCAAAACTGCAATTATTTAGAGAAAAAAACGGAAGATGTGGAACAAATTAAGTGAATTTTTGATTCGAAAAACTTTAGTAAGATGAAAAAATTTCTCCTCAAAAGAAGGTTCAGACCTTTTTGGAACCTCTCTGGGGGGCCGTTCACTTAGTACGTTATGCAAAAAAATGACTTTTTAGACCCCCCGTCCCCCTTGTTACGCATGTTTAGAAATTGTATGAACGTTACCTTCTCAAATACTCCTCCCCCCTGGTTACAAATGGTTTTTCAAATCCAACCTCCCCCAAACATGTAAAACGTACTAAGTGAACGACCCCTTGGCTCCGCTCCTGTTTTTAATAGTTTTTGGCATTTTTTCAATAATTTTTGTTAATTTTTTTTTAATTTCAATAATTTTTGATCATTTTACTTGTTTCCACACCTTACTGAATACATAATTATCAACTCTGTGACCCTTGATCTAAACCTTAATTTCTAGGATACCTTGGCTTCTTTCCAATCAAAATTGATGCAGCATCTATTAAATATGCAGGTACAATGTGAGTTAGAATTGTATCCAATTTAAAAAGAATTTTTGACTTGTAAATTCGATGCTGAGGATACCATGATACGCCTTCTGTAAAAATAGATTGTTCAAGAAGTAATTGATAGCTGAGTATTAATGACAGTCACTAATGGATTTTTCGAGAAAACTGTTCATTATTTTTAAATATTTAGTTCAAAATGAATATGATAGAAACATTAAAAATGGAATAAACGTCAGTTTGGACAATCTAAAAGCCTGTATATCAAGAATCAAAACTCACCAAGTGGATACCGTCTTCCAAACAATACAGACCAATCTGTCAATTCCTTCCATTGAAGTGGATTTATTGAACCAGCAGAAATGTGATAAACTTGCGGAAATGATGGATTCAGAGTTGAATTTTTATCCAAAGCTGTTTTCCATGCCGTTGCTATCACCATGTTTGTTACCTTAGGAATTAGATTAAAATGATGATTTAGTTATCTATTGATTGATGTTTAAGAAAGAAGCTAACTATATCTGCTGGAATAAGTTCACATGGACCATACTTATTGGCTACAAAGCTTGCACGAAATAATCCTTTTGCCATCATGTAAATGTAAATTGAAACAGCCTAAATGGAATAAATAATGCAGAATAAATACGGAACAAATTCTTTTAACTAATTAATCCAAACTTACAGCCATATTGTCAACAAATCCAACTTTTGGTTCTATCATGCTGGCTCCAACTAAATAATTTGAGAAATTTTTAATATAATCATTTAAATCATTATAAATCAAAAAATGCAAATTTTAGAAAATTATCCCTAAGATATACCCCATACCCTCTAGAGTACAGTACTAAATTTAATCTTAGGGTATACTCTAGAAATCCACCCCTGCTTACCCATAGATGGTCTCACAATTGCAACAGGTAAATCATTAGCATCACTTAGTAATAAATTTTCAGCTAATGCTTTCGTAAATGTGTACGTGTTGACATGTTTACCAAGAATATTTGGAACCAACTGCACGAAAAAATATTTAAGTCATTAAAAACTATTCAATTTTTAAATGACATTGAAAATTAGTCAATTATTCATGATTATATAATCTGGTTCTAATGATATACTTGATATAATGATTTTAATTACTCACCTGGTTGACGGCCTCGTTGGGTATCATTTCGACAATTTTTAACATTTTTTGTGGACTAATGCTGGCTGGTTTGATTACTTCTTTCACATCAATATCAAACCAATTTGTGTAGGCTGTTGAGATGTGCACAAATGACTGGAAAAGTTTAATCAGGGATTTTAAGAAGCTTCTTATTTTAATTTATTTTAATTAATTCTGACTGCATGCTTTTAACCTAACCAACTTTAAATCTATAAACTTATTTAGGGGCCGTTCACAAAGTACGTTACGCAAAAAAATGACTTTTTAGACCTCCCTCCCCCCCCATTACGCTTTTTGTATAAAAATTCTTTTGTTTTGTTTAATCTGTTACAAAATCTAAGACCCCCCCTCCCCCCTAAAAAGCGAACGTACTAAGTGAACGACCCCTTAGTAAAAATAAAAAAAAACTAACCTTCAAATTCTTTATATCTCTTCCTAATTTGATAAGCTCGTGCATTGATTGTAAATTTGTCTTCACCGCAACACTTAGAGGTTCATTGAAATTTATAGTTGCAGCTGAGTGAATCACAATTGACACTTTATCCTTCAATATTTCCTGATCTGCCTTTGATATTCCTAATTCTGGCATTGCCACATCACCTTCAATTAATATAATTTTTTCCAATGCTTGAGGATTTTGTTCACGTAACCAGTCAAATGCTGGCGATAAAGTTAATTCATCAAGTCGCTCATTAATGTTTTTGCCCTTTTTGGATCGACACAGCAAGTAAATATTTTCAATTCCTGGACATGAACGAAGAAGTTTTTCGGTTATTAATTTGCCTAGAAATCCAGTTCCACCAGTTAGAAGAATGCTTTGACCGTTGTAGAATTCTGGAATTGAAGAAATTTTTGAAGATTCCATTTTGAATATTATTTTAGTGATTGTGTTAAGCTGGAAAAAACTAGTAGTTCAAAAAGTTGGTTTTTGGGGTTATTTATATTTTTTAAAAAAAAATGAATAATTTTCATAATGATATAATTAGTTAGAATTGAAATTGCTTTTTTTTATTTTATCTTGGAAATGATCTTTTTTTTATTTTATTTGATTCAGATTATTGATGTGACTAACTCATAGTTGTCGTTTAAATATTGTTGAAATATTTAAAAAAAAAACATGAATTTATTTAAAATTAGATAAATTTTATTTAAAATTTAATGCAATCCGTGTCCCACTACCAGACTTCACATTTATGAACTGGATTCATTTTAGAACCTAAAAAATATACAAGCAAAATTATTATTCATTTCAAAAATTATCAAATTTGTATATTTGTACCAATTAGACAGTTGAAATCTCTCGAAAACTCTTTCATGTTGCTTAATGGTCCCAAAACTCTATAAGGTCCTGGTGAGTGGACATTTGTTGTAATTGCAAGCTTCATTGCCTCTGCAAATAGTTTAAGCATTTAATAAAATGTAGAATGATTATAAAATTTCAGATTTTTAGTCCATACCTGGTCTGTGTACTGAACACCAAGTTTGTGCGACTGCAATCCAAAACAATTGATTTTGTGAGTATTTTAATCCTGGAAGTTTCTTTTCTGCTCCATTTTTAGCGACAAATTTTTGATATGCAAGATACGCTTCCTTAACTCCACCTAAATTATGAATTAAGTTCACATAAATTAGCAAAAAAACAGAAAATGCCACAACTCACCATTGTCGGCAATATTCTCTCCTTGTGTGTTGATTCCATTCAGACTTAGCATCACATTCGGTTCTGTAAAGTTTCCATATTGCTCAATTATACAACGAGCTTTCTCTAAGTAAGCTTTTTTGGTTTCTTCTTCCCACCAATCGACCAAGTTACCGTCTAAATCGAATTGTCGACCCTAGTTTTTGATATCAATTGTATTTGTTTTTCGTAAAATTATTTTTTTTGCATTATAAAGTACTTTAGTATGCTCAAAAAGTATACTTTAGTATGCTCAAAAAGTATGCTTTAGTATACTCAAAAAATATATTTTAGTAAGCTCAAAAAATGTACTTTAGTTTACTCAAAAAGTATACTTTAGTATGCTCAAAAAGTATACTTTAGTATACCTAAGTATACTTCAAAACCAAAACAGGATGATATAGATTAGTTTAGTTAATAACATCATTAATATAACAATCTCACCTTATCATCAAATCCATGGGTGATTTCATGACCAATAACAACACCAATTGCTCCATAGTTCAAATATCTTGGACGATCAGCTGAAAAGAATTGACCTTGAAGAATTCCAGCAGGAAATCCTAAAATGTTTCAAATATAATTAAAATTTCACTTTTCATCTACTTTAAATCTCTAAAAACTTACCAATACTATTCTTATTAGGTGAGTAATAAGCATTTACAATAGCAGCACCGGCATGATTAATCCAGTCAGTCTTATTGACAGGTTCACGAAGTTTTTTGAATGATCGATAAGTTCCAAACTTATTAATATTGAGAATTGACTCAAAATACTTATTTTCATCAACACTAACTGTCTTGTAATAATCAGTCAGCTTCTCATCATCCATCAACTCATCTGGATAACCAATATGATGAGTCATATTCTTTGCTTTCGACAATGCAGCTGATCGAGTTTTTTCATCCATCCATGGAACTGATTCCAAAATTTTAACAAATTCTTCTCTAATTGACTCAACCATTTCCAATGCTGCAGCTTTTGAGTCTTGTTTGAAGTATTTACGGACGTATAAAGCACCCGTTGCTGCTCCCATACTGCCTGATGCCACACTAATGCATTCCTTCCAACGCGGAGGTTGTTCTTGTTTTCCACTTAGTGTTGTGCTGAATTGAAGTCTACGTTTTCTTAGTTCTTCGGTTAGAAGTGATGTTGATGATACAGTCATTCGCCACATGACGTAGTTAGCAATTGTTCTAAAAACAGGAAAAGTAAATTTTGGAAAAAATGAAAGAAAATTGCTTGACTTCTTAAATTCTTCTTAATTTCATTAAATTCAAAGCTGCATACCTTTTAGGTGTCTTTTCCAAGAGAGGTCCTAAAGCATCAAAAAAGCTGAGAACACTAACATTAATGATCTCATCTTCTGTCACTTGACTCACGTTTGGTAAGATTCCATTGAAATATTCAAGCTGGAAAGAAAAGTTCAAATTAAATTTACGTTCATATGATTTTGTTCCTTAAAACTCACCCAATTGTTCCATGGATATCTAGCTTGAAGATCTTTGATTGTCATTGCATTATACAAAGCAGTCACATTTCTACGTTTTTCTTTTGGTAGGCAAATCTACAAAATTTAGAAATATTTTTGAATTAATCTAAATTTTAAAGCTTGAAAACTCCAAAAGGCTCGAGTCTTAAAAATTAGAGACTCCGAGAACCCTCATACAGAATTCTTACATCAGCTAACGCAAACTCAAAATCAAGAACATCCCTCATTTCCTTCTCGGCATCTTTTCTGTCAGCTCCATAAAGCACAGCCAAATCAACTTGATATGAATGATAAGCTTGAACGATTGGATTTTCAATCCCTTTTGAAAGGTATTCGCGACTTAGTCCCAATGCAGATTGATCGATCTGAAAAATAATTTTTTTTAGATTTTTTTTTTGCATTTAATGAAGAATTCAAAATTTGAAGTAGCAAAAATCATTCAACTCACATCCACAAGACGCTTAGTTGTATTCTTCAAATCAATATCAATCGAAAAGTCAAAGATATAGTCAGTTGAGTAGCCGTGCTTATTGAAATCTTTTACTGACTGTTGCCATGTCCATTTAGAGTCATTCCATTCAGCTCCTTTTAGAACTGGCCATCCACCAAGTTCATCGTGAATGTCAATGAGTGGCTTCACCCCACGTTCCTCAATTAATGCTGAAATATGGTCGAAAATGTGGAAAATATTTGGAAGGAGTGGAAAATTGACTTACTTTTATTCATGCAAGCTAAGTAAAGCTTCTTAATGTTTTTGAATGGTTCAATGTCTTTAGCATTGATTGGTGATGTGATTATTGCTTTAAGTTGTTCCTTCAGTTTGTCACTTACAATGCTAAATGATCCAACAGATGTTTTGTCTTCAGGAATGATTGTGTTCTTTGCAAATTGATTGCAACTGTGGGAATGTGTATGTTAAATTAGTCAGCATGATGGTAGTTATAGTTGATGCACATCCAGAAATATTATTAGAAAAGCATCAAATCAATCAAATTTTCAAAAAAATAATTGAAAAAATTTGATGATCAAAATTACCTGAACTTATAAAAGTCATCACATGGCTCGATGTCTTCGTCAATTTTTTCCAAAATTTTGGATGCTGCGTGCACACAGCCAGGAGTCAAACAGATGTCTTCATACAAATTGATAGCTTTTTGTTCAGATTTGCTGGTTTCAGCTGTTACAATGTTAACTTTTGATGAGTTAAAAGCTTCGGTATTTTGAATGACCCCCAAAATCATGCATATTAACATAAGATGTCTCAAAATCTTGACATGCTGCTGTTTATGGTTCTTCTGACCCCTTCAAAAATAAAAAGAAAATATTTATTAAACATTGAAAAAAATCATTACAGCAACAAAGAAACCAAACAAAATAAATTAGGTAACCCAAAAAAGAAATTTTATTCCTGTTTATTTTTGTCTTTTTCTTCTTTCATGTCTCGTTCGTCGACTTTTGATCCACATAAGTAACGCATGTACCATTTACGATAAACATCAAACTGTTATAGTAAACTGATTAAAAGTGATGATTATGGTAATTTAATGACGTTTTTCTGGATCTTGATTATGAATGAGGACTTTGACTCCAGGGGGTCCTCGATTTGAACAGATTCGATTTGAATTGTTTCGATTTGAAGAACCAAAAATTTCCCATACAAAAATACAAATTTTCATTTTAACGGTCACTTTTCATACTTTTCGATTTGAATAAATTCGATTTGAATGGAAAAATTTGGGAACAAAGAATTGTTCATATCGAGGACCCCTCGTATTATTTTTCAAAAACAGACTTGAGATTCTTGAGATTGTATATTGAAGCACAAATATATAATTCAAAAGTTTGTATTGAAATTTTTTGATGAAAATATTCGTTATGGATCGTTCGTAAAATTTGTAACGCAAAAATCTGCGCCAAAATTGACCATTTTGATTTTGTATAGAGTTTAAAAAAATGTGTATGGAGCGTAAAAAAATCTTAGACCCCTTCCCCTCAATAGGCGTTACGAAATTCACAAACAATTTCTTAGAAAAATTAAAAAAATAAATAAATTTAATAACTATTTTAAATTAGTTCGTTTTATGAAAATAAAAATAAATATTTTTCAAATCGAAGCTAATAAATCACACCCAAAACAACATTACAAATAAAGTAGCTACAAACTTACCTAACATTAGATTGAGTCATTATTATTGTAAAAATTGCTTCAAATTTACACTTTTTTATTATCTAACTCAATTTTCATTAACCGGTTTTGCTAATTTTATGCAAAAATCAAAACAAATTTTTAAAAATTTTACTAATTTTTTTCTTAGCTTAATTTTTTTTGTAAAAATGTTCTTTAAACATCAAAAATTTTTAATTTAAAGACCAAATCTTCTTGCACAGCTCCCAAATCTCAAACGGTCAATGCTACAGGAAGAACTGACTCAAGCATTTTAAATGATCAACGCTTTATATTGCTTAACACTTTCTTCCATTTTTTCTCTTTGACTGTTGATGATTTCTCTCATTTTAAATGTGAAAGCACTTTTTTCTCTCTTTACATGATCAATGAGAATGTTTGATGCTTTGTGTTAAGGTTCAAATTATTCTGGTGATTATTTAAATTCAATTTCATCAAGAAAATTGAATTTTTTTGATCAATCAATTAAAGATTCAATTTGAATTGTCCTTATTGGTGAGTATTCAGCTTCAATTAGGACTTGATTTAATTTTTATGAAATTAGATGTAGCCTCACTAATATTTAGTAAAACTTATTGATGTTGAACTTATATAGAACTTGGTCAAGTTTTATCACGAACAGCTCGGGTAGCAGTACAAAATATTGACAAAATAAGACTTTCTTGGAAATACTAACGGGAATTTTATTGCCTTAAATTTCTGGTATGAGCAATAAAACACATCGACAATTGCAGTTAATTTTTATTCAATTCAGAATTTTCTTAAAACCTGTAATTTATTAAATATCAATAAATCTCAGATGAAGGTAAAAATAATAAAAAATTATTGTTTCATTTTTTTTTAAATTAATTAAATATTTATTTAAATTTTAAGACTTTTTTTTTTGTAAATTTGCTCTAAAATTTTGCTAAGTTATCATCATAAATTGACTTAATATGCATCGCTGTCATGTGAAATTATACTAAGTGTTTACCAGATCTCGCATTTTTCGACGGGATTCATTGGTGAGCCTGTAAAAGGTTTGTTTATTTGATTAAGTTTTGTTAAAGTTAGTTCCTTAATAAACTGACAAAAATAAATAATAATGCATATAATTTATAAAAAAATGTAAATTTGTATATAAATGTTTCAAAAAGAATTTAAAACTACAAAATAAGGTTTTTAACTCACCAACAGGACAATTAAAATCTTTAGAAAATTCCTTTAAATTTCTTAATGCTCCAAGAACTCTGAATTCTCCAGGTGCATGCACGCTCATTTCCGTTTTTCTTTTCATTTCCTCTGCAAAATTATCAATCATAATCCACTTAAAATTTTACAAACAATTTAAAAAAAAAAAGTTTTTACCTGGTCGATATACAGAGCACCAAACTTGAGCACCAGATAACCAGAAAAGTTGATTTTGTGTGTAATTTAGTCCAGGAAGTCTTGGTTCTGGTCCGAATTTTGAGACGAATCTTTGGTATGCATGATAAGCTACCTTCATTCCTCCTGTAATTTGAAATTTTTTTAGAAATTATTAAGCTTCTCATTTAAGGAAATTCAAGGACTTACCATTATCAGCCATATTTTCACCCAGTGTAATCTTTCCATTCAAGCTCACGTTTGAAATTGGATCTGTAAATTTACTATACTGTTCAACTATACAATCCTGTTTCTTTTTAAATGCTTCGAGAGTTCCATTTTTCCACCAATTAGACAATTTACCATCCATGTCAAAAGCACTTCCCTGAGAATTAAAGATATTTATAGCAGCAGCTTAGTAAGAATTATTTTTTTTTAATTTGTTTTCGATCGTGTTAAGAGAGTATACTTAAGTACACTAGAAATAGTTTACTTTCGTGTGCACAAAAAAGCATACTTGAAAGGGTATACTTTAAAAATTATGCTTAGAAAAGTATCATTGAAAAAGTATACTTGAAAAATCATACTTGAAAAAGTATACTTGAAAAAGTATACTTGAAAAAGTAAACTTGAAAAAGTATACTTGAAAAAGTATACTTGAAAAAGTATACTTGAAAAAGTAAAAAAAAAATCGTATCCTTTACCAAATATTATAAAATATATAGAAATAACTCTCAAAATTTACCTGATCATCAAATCCGTGAGTAATTTCGTGACCAATGACAGTTCCAATAGCTCCATAGTTCAAATAGCCTGGACGATCAGCTTTAAAGAATCTACCTTGGAATAATCCAGCTGGGAAATCTATAAATTCATCAAAAATTTTCATTGAGAATCACATTTTTAAAGTTTAAATAAAAAAAATCTTACGAATTGCATTCTTATTCATGTCATGAAAAGCATCAACAACAGCTGCCCCAAATGAATTTCTCCAATCATTTCGAACATTTGGCTCATGAAGTTTCTTAAAATCTCGTCGAATTTCAAAAGCCTTTATGTTCATAACCGATCCGTAGTAATCATTCTCATCAACTTTTAAATCATGATAATATGCAGTAAGTTCACTGTCGTCCAACAATTCATTCGGATATGCAACAATAGTGAGAATATTTTTGGCTTTTAAATTTGCAGACCAAAAGGTACTTTCATCCATCCATTTAGCTGACTGCAACATAGTCACAAAATGATCCTTTATTCTATCAACCATTTCTTTTGCAATGATTTTTGACTTTGGATCGAAAAACTTTCGAACGTACATCGCACCAGTTGCGAATGGAAATGCTTTTGTGACCCAATCCATACATTCTTGCCATCTTGGTTCATCATCTTTTGTTCCTCTTACGGTTTTGTAGTATTCGAGTTCACGGTCTGTGATTTGTTTGCTTAGGAATGATGCTGTTGACTCTGTGGCTCTCCAGAATATGTAGTTGGCTATGGTTCTGTAGGAAGTTGAATGTTAAAGGTTTGAGATATGATTGAAGATGTTTTTGAGCGAAATTTTTGATTTATGGAGTTATAAGTCAAAAAATTTTGATAAGTTTTGTCAAAACTCCTTAAAAGTGGGTATACTCCATACCCTAAGGTTATACCCCATACCCTAAGGGATAACCCATACTCTAAGGGTATACCCCATACCCTAAGGGTATAAAGCTACTCTCTAAATATTGGTTCAAAAGTTTAAAACTTAAAATTCCTTACCTTTTTGGCGTTTTTGCCAAAAGTTCTCCTAATTTAGTAAAATATTCAGGTACGCAGACATTAATGACTTCATCTTCAGTAATTTGACTTTCGCTTGGTAGTATTGAATTAAAATATTCGAGCTGAAAGCAAAAATTGTTTTGAAATTTTTTTAAATATGACTTTTCTGAATTCAAAAAAAAGAAAAGGACTCAAATCAAGTCTTTCATAAAATACCCGAAAGGCAAAAGTCGGATAATGTGAGGCCAGCCCCACTCTGGCTTAAATTTAATGCCAGCTTGGTACTTGCATTTCGAGATATTCACTTACCCAATTATTATACGGGAATTTTTCTTGAAGCTCCTTGATGGTCATTGGATTATAAAGTTCATTAAAGTTTCGACGGTCTTCTTTGGAAAGAGCAATCTGAAAATTTTTAAAAATATTTATTTATGCTCGACTATCGACAGCCTTAATTCGATAACTACTTACATTAGCTAATGCAAATTCAAACTCAAGAACTTCCTTCATTTGCAATTCAGCACAAATCTGTCTTGCTCCATAAAGAACCGCTGAATCGACTTGATATGAATGATATGCTTCAATAACTGGATCATTTAATCCTTTTTGGAGATATTCTTCGCCTGGAAGTAGATCTGGTTCATCAAGCTAAGAAATGAAAAAAATATTAAAATTTTCCAAGTATTCAACTCCAATCATCAATACTTACTCTAATCATACGTCTGCTTGTGTTTTTCAAATCATTATCGACAGAAAATTCAAAAAGGTCGTTGCAATCAAATCCAATCTTTTTAAAATCTTTAATTGTCTTTTGCCATGTCCAATTTGTTCCGTCCCATGCTCCACCTTTAACTACAGGCCATCCACCAAGTTGTTCGTGAATTCTTATCAGTGGATTTAAACCTTGCTCTTCAATCAATGCTGGAGAGAAAAATGTTTACATAAATTGCTTAAAAATGTTAGAAAAAATTAGGTTTAAGCTTACTTTCATTTGTGCATGCTTTGTAGAATTTCTTGATGTGTTTAAAAGGTTCGATCTCAGATTCTTCAATTGGTGATGTGACAATTGTCTTGATTTGGTCAATGAGGATGTCTGAGGTTTCAGAAAATACATCAACTCTAGCTCTGTCGTCGGGTATTTTAGTGTTGGCGATGTAGCGGTTGCAACTGGAAAATTTTTGAGTTTTAAGGAATTTTATTTCAGATTTTTAATTTATGGTGTTAAAAATTATTTTCAGATATTTTTTTAAGTTTTAAAGGGGTCGTTCACGTATTATGTAACGAAAGGGGTGGAGGGTTAGGTCGAAGAAATCATAATAGAATTTAAAGGAATTTAATTGTTTTCTTAAATTGACTGTTACTTTGTTAAGAAATGAAAGAAAAGCCCCAAAAAGAAATTTGATTTTTTTTAGCTTTAAACGTCATTTCATTCTTTTGATTCTTAAACCAAAAAAAAAATCAAAAAATTTAAAATTCCAAAAGCTCACCTAAATTTATAAAAATCATCACATGGATCAATTTGTTCGTCCATTTTTTCTAACATTTTTGAGGCAGCATGAGCACAACCTGATGTTAAACAAACTTCATCAAATGCAATCTCCTTTTCCGTTGTGGTTGCAATTGTTGTTGTTGTTGCTGCTGCTTCTGTTATTGTTGTCGATGAGAAATTACTAATTGATGTATAATTGACATTTCTAAAATTTCTAACAGTCAAAGCTTGCGAGCTTATTACAGAATTTAGAAGTAAAATTATTGCAATTTTTATTTGCATTTCGAGAAAAAATCTTTTATGTAGATGAAAATTTGAATTCACATTAAATCTTAAAAAGATCACTAATTCACAAGTTTGTTGGTCAAGAAACAGAAAAGAACTAAGTGCGAATAATTTTCTGTCAGCTGACTTTATTTCTTAACACTTTCTTTTATTTTTGTTCAAAGCGTGCACATGTTATTGTTTATAATGTCAAAAATGCTGATGTAAAGTTTATAAATATTTTTTTAATTAATCATCATAATTTTTTTGTTGTATGTACTTCTGGTGTGTCTTGAGTTATGTAAATGAAAAAATTAATGTGAGAGCTGATTTCTGAATGAAGAAACTGTTTTAGGGGCTGCCCGGACACTTCTAACGGCGCACCTGCTGCAAATTTACTTAAGATTTGACTTTTACTGCTCAAACCGACAAACAATTTAAGAAATTGACGACAGACGTACATATTTGGATAAGAATAAAAACATTTCGCTAAAAACATTTAATTTTTTAATGTTAAAAAAATTGAACCCTTATAGAGATGAACGGTTCCTTTAAAACCGGTCATTTTGAATTTGAAAATAGTTGACTGATTTTTGCAAAACACACGATAAATAAATTTTATTTTCCACTGAAAAATTCATTTCGTCATGCTCATGGGTGTAACCAAAGAGGGGTCTTAAATGTCGCAGAACATAGTTTGAACCAGATGCGTAGCCAGGGGAGGTTTTGGGGGTCAAACCCACCCCCCCCCCCCCAATTTTTTTAAAACAAAAAAAAAACGGTTATTTAAAATTTGAAAGAAATAACGGATTTTTAATTTTTGAATAAAATTAATGTTAATGTTTTGTTTACAAAAAAAAAATAATAATAAAAAGTCATGAATTTTCAAACCTCCCCCCCCCCTCAACAAAAATCCTGACTACGTCCCTGGTTTGAACATCACCGATCTAAGTGCTAAGCATTAAAATGTTCAGTAACATGGGATAAAACATAATTTAAATGCCTGATTGCATGCTAAAGTAAAATAACAATTATCGTATTGTCTTCAGCTATCATTTTTAATTCAAGTAATTACTTGTATTATGTGTAACATGTTCATACTTATGATATACTATTTTATTAACATTTTAAGTTATTTTGATACTTAAATTCTACTTTTATTGGATGTGAATAGTTTTACAATTTTTGACAAACATTCTACATTCCTCCATCAGTTTAACGTAAGCATCCAAGGGTGAGAAACGGATCTAATTGTCCAAGAATAATCAAGAAAGATTTGATTATATATGTTAAACTAATAATTAGTTTGGTGGACGAAACTGATACAAAATCACAATATATGACAGTAGTGATAACATAACCTAAAAAAACATGATTAAAAAATAGTTCGTTTTAATTTTATCCATGGCTTCTGAAGATTATAATCTTTAAAAAAAAATCAAAGATTATAATCTTTAAAAATAAATTATTATAATCTTTGTATGAAGGTTTTTAAAGATTATAATCTGCGAAAGCCTTGATATCAAGGGTGTGGAACTGATTAAATTGATTTTTGATCATTTTTGATCATTTCTGATCACTTTTTGATCAATTTGATCAGTTCCACACCCTGGCTTGATATCATCACTTACACTTGCAAAATAATGCTTGCAAATTTTCATTCCACAATGACTATCAATCACAATCGGTTGAGCATTAAATAGAAACTGAATTGATCCAACAAGCGCTTGAGAATCTCTGTCGAGCCATTCTTCATCTAAATTGCTAATTTTTATTGATATTTCGTTCAACTAGGAAATTAAAAAGTTAGTTATATAATTCAATGTCTGCATTAATGCGGTACAAAAGCGCATTTTCCTATAGTAGAAACTCTATTATGTTGAGAAAGGAAAATTCCTTCCCTCCTTTGGTCAAGCGGTACCCCCAAAATGACCCCCCTCCAATCCAACATGTTCAAGATTCAGGATTCAGGTTCAAAATTTTTTGAAAAAAAATCATGTTTAGACCCTTCAAGACTCCCTGTACCTCCAAAACGATACTTCACCCCTTTCACCTATTCAGGATTACATATTAGACATGTGTGTCAAATTTCAAGTCATTTGGACTTAAAACAAAAAATTTACATCAAAAAATCAAATTTGTATGAAAAATGTCAACATCAGTCACTTCCAGCAGCCATTACTCAGAGAGGAAGTGATCAAATCCAAAATATTTTCTTCAGTCGCTTGCTATATAAAGAAGCTACCACTGTGTCAAATTTCAGGACAATTGAATCTTCCCTGCGAGACTAATTGCGACCACAGACGGAATCACGGACAAAGTGAGGACAATAGCGCCTTTTGATTGAGGTTTAAAAATTTTGATGTCAGGATATTAAAATACTTACAAGACATTCGATATTTTGTGCACAAAGTGCCAAAAACAGAAAAGTTGAAATGTCGAAAATGATGTTGGTGCATATATCTGCAAAATATGAGATTTGACACTATAATTTCAAGCAAATGAGTGTCAATAATAAATTTGAATTTTTAAACTTACAAAATACAACAATAAAGCTGAAGTCAACATCTCTTGACAATCTTAAAATTGCAAAATAAAAAGTATCTAAAAGCCACATCATTTGACTTATTTGAACCGTAAATAAACTCATGGACATGAAAGTGTTGAGACTGCTCGTCATATTGATAATGTAAATGTAACCTTTTTTAATTTGATAAATTTTATGCAACAAAAGCTTCTTATCATGCTTATACAGCTGAATTTGATCAAAAGTTTTAACTAAATTCTTCAAACAGACACAAACAAGGTCAACATAGAAGCAAAATTTAAAAATAATCAAAAATTCGAGCACAAAATCAAAGTATATAGCAACATAGCGATAATATGGATTACTAAGTTCTGTAAATGCACGTTCAGATAACCAAAGTAAAACAATCACAAAAAATGAAAAACCTAATGTTAAAAAAGTCCTACGAATTAAAATATTTTTTAAAAACTCAAGTCGAACTTTAATTCTAAATTCCCTCAAAATAAATTCACTAAATTCTTCAAAAATCACAAGAAATTTCATATTTTCCTTATTTTTCAAAAACGCTTCAAGAAATTCAACATATAATCGAAATACTGACGTCACATGCCCTAAAACTCGAAATATTAATCCTAGAAGTGCTTCCGACTCGAATGAATACACAGTAAAATTTTCATGAATAAAATACGCGATAAAAATCATATTAAAGAGTGGAAAAATAAAAAAATAAATAAAATGTGATTTTGACATTAATTTTATCTTCTGTGACTTAAAATCCAAAAATTCTAATGAAAAATATTGAAGGCCAAAAATTTCAAGAATTTTCAAGTGCAAGCTTAGCTCTTTTATGTCTGACATTTTACTGAAGAGATTTTTTTTGTCAGAAAATGTGATTTACTACAATGTAGTCAGAGATGTAGCTATAGACTGAAAAAAGGTGCGAACACCTAATGGTTGAATAACATTTAGGATGACTATTTGCTTGGATTTTTGAGGAAATAGTTGAAAAGTTTAGCGTTTTTTGTCAAAAAAATTTTGGTCTAATTTATCTTATAAAATAATGACAAAAAATATTAAATTCGAATTTTTTTAATTTCTAACATCCTTAATTAAGATTGAGCAGGGGTGTAGCAGGGGTGCAATAATTAAGCACCGAAATACTTAACAATTCCGCTATCGAGCCACTTCGACTCACTCAAATCATTTGAACCCCCCCTAAATTTATTTCTTCCATACAAAAAATTTTTTGGATCCCCGTAGAAAATCCTTCACTAGGAGGTAGTTTGCATAAAATAATTTTAATCCAACGACAACTCTGAAAATTTTTAGCGTGAATAAAATTTACACCACTAAGTGTCATATTATGTTATTCAAGTGCAATTCTAGGAACTAAACAAAATTGATAGTTTTCATTGTCATGTGAACTTAATGTAATGCATTTCAGTTGTTTGTTTGATATGTTTTTTATGTTATGTATAATATGTTTGTTGTATTTGTTATGTTTAATATGATTTGTTATATAGTACTTATTCTACCTTTTACTAAAGTAGTATTATATTGAATATTCAAGCTTATACAAAAATTTATTGCACTTATTATATAAAAATTATATTTCAATTTATTACATTTATTCCACATATTTGATTCAATTAAGGTATTGCTCCGTATTTGCTGGTATTTGCATTAAAATTTATATGATTAAAGTATTTCAACCAAATAACATCCCAGTTATGGCGAACAAAACTCTTGCCGTTAAATTTTCAGAAATTTAAAGTTTTTTTTTTGTAAAAATTCGAACTTTTACTAACACCAAGAAAAATTTTTCAAATGTAAATATGAAACAAATTTCATCAAAATTTTACGATAATTTTAAATAATTATGAGTATTTAGTATTATTATCTATTTTGGTTTGCTTCAATATTGATATTTGAATGCTTTTGGTACAGTTAAACATATGATTTAATCGATTAATTGCAATTTTTTCAAAATTTTCATTTCTTTTGTATTTGTGTACTTTGTTTTTTGTAATTCAAAATTCAAATTTTAACGGAAAAATAAGGTACTTTCGAAAGTTCGAAATCGAAAAATAAGAACCGTTCGCCATTCCAGGATAACATCAAATTTTTAAGGTTTTTAATTGAAATTCGGAGCGTAAATTAACATTTTATTAAAAATTGTATATTTATTCTACTTTTTAGCATCAAATTATTACAATTTTTCATAGAACTTTAAACTATATTTTTACAATTATTTACTCGATGATGAGTTGTTATGATCCAAATTTGATGGACGAATTTGCAACAGAATTACAACGTTCGATAATATTGACATAATGACCTGAAACGTAAGTAAATAAAATTATATCTTTTGAAATTTTAAGTAAACCTAGCAACATGACATCTCTGAATTTTCATCAAGTTTAATGTTAACTGAGATCTTTTTCAAAGAATATGGTCAAATTTTTAAACTTACCCCTGCAAGGTATGATTTATCAATTTTAATACCACAAAAGCTTTCAATAATAATTGGTTGAGCACCAATTTGATGTTTTATAGATTTTAATACACATTGACATTCACGGGATAGAATTGCATCATCAATCCTGTCAAGTTCGTTTAAAATTTCGATCATCTGCAGAAAAATTTATTTTTTTAATTTAATTCATAAATTTTTAATTAAACTTACAAGGTTTTCAACTTTATTTGAAGAAATTGTAATAAATACAAATGCAGAAAAATTTCTGACTAAACTAATGACAATAACTGAAATTAAATAATAAAAAATTAATCAAAAAATCATTTAAAATATGCTAAAAACTTACCGAAAGCAAAAGCAAAAATTATTTTATTCATATAAAGCATCACATTGAATAAAAAGTAAAATGCATCCAAAATCCACATCAGTTGACTAATTTGAGTGGCAACAATGGCCACAAACATAAAACTATTAAAAATTTCAGTCATTTCGATAACATAAATATAACTTCTTTTAATTTTGTAAATTTTATTCAACAAAATTTTTATATTGTGTTGATGTTGAGGAATTTTATTAATACTGTCCTTAATCTTCATTAAACAAACGCAGATAAGGTCGACATAAAAGCAAAACTTAAAAATCAATAAAGATGTTATTATTAAATCAATAAAAATGGCAAAATGATGAAAAAAATTAATAGATTTAAAAATATAAATGTTAGTAGAAAAAATAAAAATAATCAAAAGAAGTGAAGAACTAAACACCAAAATGTAGCGTAAAATTAATATTTTCTTGAGAAATTTTACACATATTTTTAATTTAAATTCAATCAAAATAAATTCGTGAAATTCTTCAAAAATCATAAAAAAATTTTGATTATTTTTAATTTTTAAAATAGATTCAAAAATTTCTGAGAAAAGTCGAAAAATTGACGCAATATGACCGAAAAATCTAAAAGCTTTTCCAAGATAATTTTCAGATTTACGAGAATAACCTAAAAAGCCTTGATAAGTGAAATAAGAAATAATTATCATGAAAGGAATTAAAATTGTCACTAAATATATTAAATAATTTCTAGAAGCTGTTTTTAATCTTTTTGACTTAAAATTTAAATTAGAAATTGAAAAAAATTGTAATCCAAAAATCTCTAGAATCCTCAAATGCGAACTAAGTTCTTTAATGTTTGACATTATACTGAAATATTGTAAAATAAGGAAAGATATAAATTTTAAAGCTCCATTAATGTTAAATTAGATTTTTTATTGACAATTCTTGTCGAATTAAATATTTATTTAATATTCATTAGTGGTTACAATATCGTGTCATTTAGCACTTATGTAGATATTACGTGCCCACTCATGCTCCTCTTGTAAAATTTCAAATAATATTATTGAAAACTTCTATGTATTTTTTTATAAAATAAAAATCTATCAAATTTTTCAGCAACATAGAAATTTAAAACTATTAATAAAATTGCTACAAAAATTAATACATTTTTCTATTCAAATCGAAAAGTATAAAAAATGACCGTTATAAATGAAAATTTGAATTTTTGTATGGGAAATTTTTGGTTATTTAAATCGGATTTATTCAAATCAAAGCTTTTCAATTCGATGACCACCTGTAAAAAGTTACAAAAAAAAAACAAATTTTTCTTCAACGGGGGGATGGATTTGGTATTTTTTGACGTTTGTATTATTGGTCCATTTCTGGAAAGAGTTTGGGAAAAGTCGTGTTATTAAGTTTTATTTACTTTTGACAAGCTCAATTGTGAAGTTAATAAATTAGAAATTACATAAAAGTCAGAACAGTTAGAACAGTCACATAGCCTCATGGCTGCGTTTCTAGGGTATGTCCCATACCCTAAGGATATAACCTAGAGTTTACGATATTTTTAAAAGAAAATGTTTTACAGTTAAAAATATCCTAGGATAAACTCAAGGGTATACCCTTAGTGTAAATTACCCTTAGAAGGGGGGGGGGGGTTGGGGTTAAAACCCCCCTATTTTCGTGAAATTTATACTAGATATTATTGAATTTTTCAAATCCGAACCAAAAAAAAACGTCGCAAAGTAGCACCGTAAGTGTCAACACCGTAAGTGTCCAACCCCTTAGGCAGTCGTATCAACTTTATCCAATAATTGTGACAACAACTTTATATTATCAAACCAAATTTGTCGGTTATAACGAAAGTCTTTGAAATCCTGAATCATTTCAAAAACTGTAAAATCTGTTCGGTTTATTTTTCTCTGTAAATAATTCTTGATTTTATGCTCACTTCCATTAAAAATCTTCTCGATGTAAATGATAAAATTTCCAAAAAGAGATGGCATCGCCTTACCAACCGCATAATACATAAACTCATCAGAATTTAGAATTATATCTTGTATCTCGGTAGCATTAAAGTGCTGATTGTAAATTTGCTTAGTAAATTCAAAAGCTGGTTCAAATTCAACCAATATTGATCTGTGAAATATTTTAAAAGGTGTAAAATCATAGCAATAATCAACATAACGATGGTCTACATATTTATGCTTTTTAGTTGACGTTTCAGCGTAAAAGTAAAAATTTTTATCATCTTTATCGTCTTTTAGTAAAATAATCCTTCTTTGAGATTCATTTGTATTTCTTTCTAGAAGGTTCCATAAACTTTTGTAACATTTTATGTCGTAATGAACTTCATGAAGAATGTTTTTCTGAAGAAACATTTCATAAATTTGGGAACGTGATAGAAATGTTTCAACTTTTTGGAGTAGTAGAGAAAGAATTGCTTCATTATTGGCTTTTGAGATTGGAAACGATTCAATATGCTGCATTATTAAAGTTCCAAGGAGATCTTGTTGCTCATCTTTCGATAGTAATGTCCCGAAGTTAGTCCAAAGAGCTTTATATTGATTGAAACTATAAAAAGTTAATTTATCGTTGAAATAGTAGAAAATTTTGGGACTTAATGCCATCTTTAAAAGCTCTTTTCGCTCATCTTTAGTTGCTTTTACAGAAATTTTCTTGAAGGAGTCAAAATAACTCAAATTTTTGAAGGTGTTTCCATCAATTTCGAGGATTTCATTATTTTTCTTGTCTATTCCTAACAAATCATATAATTGCATTCCAAACAGAACTTTTCCTTTCTGATTTTTTCCAACCAAGAATTTGCCAAATTCTTCATCAGTTAAGCACTTTTGGGCTAAATTTTTAATCTCGTCTGGATCAACAAACAAACCAAAGTGATTTGGATTGAAAACAGCTGTGTAAAGTGTCTCATCTTTATTAACATGCAGCAAGTCGACAAGCAATTTGTGATCCTTCTTAAAAAATTCAAAAACAAAATCAAAAATTTTCGGATGATTTATGTCCAACAATCTGAAGAAAAAGTTGTTGAATTTATTCCTTAAAGGCTTAGATATTGCAGGATGAAAATTTTTTGGCTTAATTTCCTTCATATGAAGATATGACATCATAAAATCAGTGACTATCTCTTGTCCATATCCATAAGTTTTACAAACATAAAAGAAAGAATCTTTCTTCAAAAATTCAAAAGCTTCTGAATTCAGATCATAATAATAGTCTTTATAGAGCTTGTTGTCCTTAACGTTGTCTAAAATTTCAGATTGATCTTCAAAAGCTAATTTCGAAAATTCAATGTAATGATTCTCGAATGTTCTTCCTGCTGTTCGATTTTTCTTATGATCTTCACGTGTTGTAAAATTATCAACATATTCAAATCCAAATTCAAATTCGAAGCATATACTTTTTGTTTCTTCAGGCATGAAACTACGGTTAAGGTAAAAATCAATTATGCTTTTAGGTTCTTGTCCTACATTGAGTTTTTCCTCACTTAAGGTGGATATGATTTGTCGCGAAGTAAGAAATTTGTAGGATTTCTGACAAGAGGTATTTAGGTCTGCAATCTTGACCACTTCTCCTTGAAAATTCAGATATGAGTTTAAGAATTTGTCTTTTAATCTGTCTGTCAAGTTATCCCATTTGAAGATAACTAATTTATCCAAATAATACAACTTTGGGTCACTAAAATCTAGAATCTCGTCTTCTAGCAATTTTTCAATATGAACAGATGTCAATTCATTAAAAGTTGAGGAATTTATAGGAAAAAGTTCGTTCAACTTAACATCAACACCTTTATACCAAACTAATGAATTTTTTACGCGTTCTTGATTCTCAATTGACAGCTCATCAAACTTGTATGTAGGCTTATAAAAGTACCAACTAGCCAGACATGCAACAATAATTCCTAATCCAATTGAAAGAAGTAAGAAAAGTCTTAATTTTGATATTTTATTGTCCTTTTCCTTCATCTTCTTGTCAGCCTTCCTCTTTATCTCCGGCAATGCCTTTTCCATGTCAGGTACAACTACATCCTTGTGATATTCAAAAAGTGATGCAAAAACTTTCTCCAATTCTTTTAACTTTTCAGGTTGATCGTGATACAATGCAAGTAAATGAACAACTCGAACTATCAACTCAGCTGAATGGAATTGCTCATGGTAATCAAACACAATACCGACAATCTTTTCCACCTCGCGATATTTTTTGCAATTTTCTAAAATATTTTCAAATTTTTCAATGTTAACTCGATCATCTTTGAAAAATGGTTTAGCTTGATTTTTGTACGTCAAATTCATTGCGTAATGACAGAGTTCATGTGCCAGCGTACCATAAGTTTCATTTTCAGTTGCTGGATTCAGCAGCTGTTTAGCTCCAATGCATATCATTCCTTTGGTATAAAATAGCCCACGTGTATCAGGTTCAGCTGTTGGATCTAAAATATCAACGCATGATCGCTTGAAATCAAAAATAATTCCAAAATGTTTTGAGGCAGCAACAACTTTAAGAATAGGATTAATGAGAGGATTTTTATTGAGAACGCTGTAAGCTCTGAGGACCAGTTTTTCCTTTCCTTCCTTTTCCGTGTCATCATGACTGATTTGAGTGTTCATCATGAGAACATTCATGTGATTTTCAGGCAAGTCTTTTGAGTATTTAAAGTGAATTTCTCGTAAAGTTGTTTTCTCACTTTCAGTTAAATTGTTGAAGATTTCAGAAAATTGCTCATGTGGACCAAGAATTACGTCGTTAGACAATAGAAGTTCATAAATGTTGAATAATTTTCTGTCAATTGCTACTTTCAAGGCTGATTTATTTGCTCTATTGTAAAAATGACGAATATTAGGATTTTGATTAATAATTGCAGCAATTCTTTCAATATTTTTAGACAAAACTACATCATGGACTTCCTCACATATTTCAATGAAACTTTTGAGTTCTTCGGGATATTCATCCACTGGCATGTACATGGGATATGCAAAATTATTTTTAATGAGTAAAGTTAGGACATCAAAATGTTTATTATGTTGAGCCCTTGACTGTGCATTCAAAATATCGTAGGGATTGTCATTGAATAAGTTGAGGTTAAGAAGAATTTCAACACATTTAACATTTCCTGACTCAGCACAGAGCTTAAATAAGTCAAATCCTTGTGGATCAGCAAATTGATTTAAGTTAACTTGGGTTGAGTCTTTTGTTGGCTCGCAATCCATTTTCACACCTGAAAGGAAATTAATAAGTAAGATTTAGGGAAAAAATCTGACCTTTCTGCTTCCAATCCTTTATATTTTACATATATACCTAAATACCCTTTGCATAAGCTGTCTATCAAGAAATTCACCAAAAATCCGTACACTTCTTTCATTTCAATTCCAGATACTCCCTTTGGAGCTTCAAATGCCAAAAAGTAGTCAATTTCGCTGGATTTCCAGAATAATGAAAAGGATTCACAGCTTCTGGATATAATGATTACAATAATCGACTTTGCTTGACATACTGTCGATAGCTCATTTAACTGTATACTGTCAACATTATCAAAGTTTTCATCCGTTTTCAGCTGAATCATCAACATTCTTTCAGTCGTTTTGAGTTGATGACTAAAATTCTCCGAATTAATAAAATCAAAAACATTTGATATGTTCCTAAATTCTTTTGTAAACACTTTGTATTCATTTTGACCTTTTGAATCAAAAAAATTGTCTGATAACGATGCGTGACTGTTTGCATCAACTAAAATTGTCGCGAGCTCAAAGCCACCTGAAATAATGTAAACAAAATATTCAATTAGGTTTAGTCTAGACTTAATCTTCAAATGGCTATAAAAGTATTATATATAGCGATATTAAGTAACTAGATACTTTGATGATTCAAATATTAAATTAAATGATGCTAAATCAAATATTGATTCAAAGCATTAATTGTACCTTACTGATTCTCAATGGACTCACTCTATTAGGTAATCATTAAATCGTCAAATATTCAGATAGAAACAGGGAATTAAAGGGTTGAAAAAAATGAACAAATTTAGGGCACCATACATTTTGGAAGAAGAAATTAAACCTTTTACAGGATATTACCCCAAAGGGACACATCATATAGTCGAGATGAAATTAAAGGCACCAAGCCGGAGTGAGGCCAGCACCAAGCTGGCATACTTTTAAAACCGGAGTGGTTTTGACCTCACTCCAGCTTTGTGCCGGATTTCATTTCGATTATCCAACCTTTCGGGTGCCTTTCGCGATAGTAGGAAGAATAGCATTGTTTTCTCAAAAAACCAACGCTATTTATCTATGCATCTACTAGCATCAACTAATGTAATCAGAATGCACTTTTGAAAATTTAAATTACTTTCCCAGACCCCAATAACCAAAAATTTTAAAAGTTTGTGTTCAGATAGTTTATCTCACGGCTATCTACAGATACACTAGCTTAAATCTAGCTTTTAACTAACTTTTAACGGTCGTAGTTATTAGGGAGATATAAATTAGTCACATCTTAAGATACCATACTTAAGACTACATTCTTCTACTTACGATCATCATCAAAAGGCTTCAAACTTTCTCTAGACATTACTGTCTATTTTTTGAAATTTCAATAAATAATAAAAATTTTTACTTTGATGCATACAAAGAGGAGTGTGTAGCTCAACTGACTCAATTTGAGATTACTCTATAAACCTTCCCGAAACGAGATTCATGCATTTAAAAATAAAATTTTTATCTCCTGAATTATGATGAGTTCGTTCGTAATCAAGTTCTCTGAGAGATTTAAAAAAGAAATAATTTTTTTAATGCCTTTTTTTCTATACTTTAAATCAGTTAACAACTATGAATTTTTATTTTATAAATTTTGTAAAATTATATGAAATACTAAGTTTTACTAGTATTAGTAATTTTATGCATTATTATATCACAAATAGTTTGGCCTAATTATTAAAAATTTCTCCTTTAAAAACTTTATAATCTTCTTTTAATTTCTTGAATTTTCCTCTCCAATTCCTCAATCTTCATCATCATTTCTTCCCTCACTTCCTCAGAATTTTCACTTGTTATTTTCTTAACATTTTCTGCAAATTTATTCGATCCAAAAAGTGAACTTGTAAGCATTGTTAATGTTGGTGGACATTCAACCGACAACTCCCATGCAAGTTCTTTTAATTCCTCTTTTCTTAATGCAAATGAATTTTCAGTTGTGCATGGATTATGTTTCATATAAACAACTGTAAGGTGTGGTAAATGTGCAAATATTTCCAATCCAACGTGATACAGTAAATTTCCTTCAATGTCAATTCTTTGAAGCTTCAAATTATGCTGGAATAAATCATGTGGAAGTTCTGTCAATCTATTTTCATCAAATGAGATCTGTAAGAGATCCTTAAACGGCCTCAAATCTTCACTTGAAATTCTTGTTAATCCACATCCTTCCAAGTCAATTCCCTTCAAAAATCTAAAATGATTTTCAATTCCTCTCGGAAATTTCTCTAAAGTTCTTTGATGAACAATCACAAGCCCATGAACGTGTTCACTTTTTTGTGGATGACGATGACTATGGCTTATGCTAGTAACTGTCTCATCATCTCCATCAAGTACAACAATTCCATCACACGTGTAGGCACGATCGAAAACTGCCCAGAAGAAATTTGGATCTGGATATGTGCATTCGATTTTTATGGCTGATGTTTTGAGGTTAGGGTTGAGGATGATGAAAAAAAGTGATGGTAGAAGTTTTGTAATGAACCTGAAGTAGAAGAAAAAAAATTGATATAATTGATAAAATTAAGATTTTAGAAAGAAGAAAGAAGGAAGTTGTGATGGAGAAAGATTTTTTTTTGCGACAAAGAGCTTAGAAAGGGAGATGGGGGACCAAAATAATCTGGGTACCTCTTTAAGGAAAAATTTGTTTAATTTGCTGGAGTTTTTTGAGACAAAAAGTACTTGGACCTCCAATTTTTTGTCGTACAAAAAAAAATTTTTTTTGGGTCCTTCTTTGAAAAAATTTCTGTCTGCATATTTGGGTTTTTTTTTTTTTTGTTACAAAAAAACTCACATTTTGTTAATCAAATTTTATCACAACAAAGCTAGTTTTTATTTCTAAAACACTTAAACTACACAGTAAAAATCCCAAATCCAATTTATTTTCACAAATTTCAAGACAGTTCTTGACACTTCAAATCAAATTGAGCTATTGACAAGCTCACTGGCTTATGAAATTTCTTTTATAAGTTACCAGTGTAACAAAAATCAAATATGACGATAATAAAGATAAGAATTGCGGAATAATAATACTCAAACTGTGGAAATCGTTCAATACTGTAGCTTATCTTTTCTCCAAGCATTAATATTTCACCATAGTTTAGGAAAAAAGTGACACTTTGGGTATTAAGAAAAATTTTAATTTCAGATTTATTTTTGTTATGTCTCTTTGGAGATGTTTATTTAATTTGATCTCTTTTTTGGAAGATGGGTGCTTTTTGCAGATTAAACAAAAAAAAAAAAATCACATCGTAGCAGAAAACACCCCTGTTGGAAATAAATTAAAAATGTGCTTTAATACAATTTTATCAAAAATCATCCAACAATTCAATATTCAATAACCCAATCAAATTCTGATAAGATAATTAACGCAAAAAAGACGAATCAAAAGAATCCCAATAAGTCAATAAAAACATTTTTTTATGCCATTTAAGATAAGAAATAATTAATCAAATTGATAATGAATTTCGAGGGAATCCCCTACGTCTGTTTACTTCCACTAGATGATATGAAATAAATATAAGTATGCTTATGTGTTGTATCAGTACTAAAAATAGATAAAATAATATTTAAAAAATGCTATCTGTCAATATTGATGAAATTGATATAAAGAATAGTTGCTGATGTCACAGGTGATGTCATTGATACCCGAAAGGCACAAGTCGGATAATCGAGATGAAATCCTCCGGCTTAAATTTTATGCCAGCTTGGTGTTGACTTCACTCCGGCTTGGTGCCAAATTCCTTCTCGATTATCCGATCTGTGCCTTTCGGGATAGTTTGTGATTTTGATGATCTGCTGAACAGTTGGCATGGGTGTATAAAGGCAATAATTGTTGTATGTTTAAAGTGCGCTCAATGCAAAATATTTAAGTTAGATTAATTTTAGTTTTTTTTGAACCTTTAAAAATTTTGTCAACATAATTCATTTGCAAAAAAAAAATATTAGGGGTCGTTCACTTATTACGTCCAATTTTTTGTGGGAAAGGGGGGTTTGAGGCTGTATGACAGTTTAAAAAAAAGTTTTTTATAAGATTTTGCAATAAAAGGGGTCGAAAAATTCAATATTTTGATGGACGTCATAAGTGAACGGCCCCTTATCAAATTTTAAATTTTTTCTCTTTATTTAAACAAAATTTCATCCAACAAAAATAGAATTTTAAATTTTCTCATCATCCGTCTTATCATGAATTTTAATTTCAATAGCCTGATGCTCATCATCAGAACTTAAACTTCCATCAGATGCATCAAAATTTCCAACACCATCTCGATCCTCCTCACCAATGTCTGATAAATTTTGCATCGATCTCATTTGATGACCATTTCTTAATTCCTTCATTTCCATATCACCTTCATCATTAACAAATGACAAGTTATCGATTCCGTTGAGGAAATTGACACCTTGAATTGCCGGTTCCGTTTTTGATTTTTTCATTGCACTTTTTAGTGGCATTAACAGCCTCGATGTTGATGTTTGTGAAAGTCTTGGTGCATTTGGGTCACTGATTTTCCTTCTTCGTGTTAAGTCTGTATTGTCAAGGCTATTCATGCTATCACTTAATGGAAATTGTGGCCTTAAACTTCCATATTCAGCTGACAAAACAGACAATCTTGATGACGGCAGGTATGACGATCGTTGATAAATTGTGAATGAGTCTCTATCACTTGCTGCCAAACTATAGCAACTGTCATTGCTGGTCATATATGGATAAGGCGCAATTCCAACTGGTTTCTTAAATTCCGTCATTGATCTCCTCATCACATCCAAAATTTGTGTTGTTTTTCGACTCAAATTTAATTTTTTAATTTTTAAATCGCCATCTTTGAAAAATTCACGTTTAAAGTTCGTCTCTAAATTGCTTTGATCTTTTTGCTTTTTGTGCTGTAAGAGGAGTTTGTGGATTGTGTCTCGTCGACCTTTTCTGTGTGTTATTGGCTCGTACTCTTCGTCATCTTCCCATTCTGGACGTGGTCGTTGAAGATGTCGAGCAATTTCGATAGAATTTTTCTTAAGTTCTGATGTTGAGATTGTGTCTTTGACTCGTTTGCTGAAGTACCTGGAAATTAGATAAGTTTGTGATTAGCAGGTGCCTTAAATTCTAACAATAAACTTTTTTTTTTTTATTTTTTTGCCTACTCGTTTTGTCAACTTTTTTTGGTTGATTCTTAATTTTTCCTATTTTGTTCTACCTGATTTTATATAAAAACTCAGAAAATTGCATAACTTATCATCAGTAACTGTTCAAGTTTCATAATCAAATCGATTGTGTTTAAGTGAAAAAGTTGTCAAAAATATCATTATTTTACCAAAAAACAATAAAGCACACAGCTAACAATAAGCAATTTTGTTAAAATAAACCAAATTTAATAATCATTAAATCTTCCAAAAATGGAAATGTTCCAAGAATTCTACATCTGCTCACCAGAAGCATCATCATCGGAAGATCAAATGGAAGTTTCTGTCGTCAACTGCCAAAAGGAAGAGACAATTATCATTAAACCAGCAAAATCCAAATCATCAAAGCCAAAAGCTCCAAAAAAGGAAAAGGTTCCAAAAGTTAAGAAGCAAAAATTGGAAAAAATCATTCAAAAAGCCGCCAAGAAGGAAAAAGTTTCGAAAAAGAACAAAGCAAATAATTCTCAAATCGTGTTGATGGATTCACCCAGCACTAGTCCAAAGTCATCAGAAGGATCATTATTTTCGGAACCAAAATCTACTAATGAGTTATTCTATGATAATAGTGACTCAGACAGTCTTATGGATCCTAATTTGCAAGCTTTATTCTCTGAGGAAGATAAATGTCCATTGCTGGAAGTACTTGATGAGACTTTTATGGATAGAGATGAAAACAATGCAAATTTGAAAAATAATAAGGCTGAAGAATCAATTTTGGAAGAAATTTCGGTCGACTCTGAAGTCAGTACTTCAAAATTCGTTGATAACTTTAGCAATCATCCTCAGGTACCTTCATCAGAATCTCCAAAACAACCAATGTGGCTAAAAATTGACAAAATTGAATCTGAGGTTGATTTGGAATTGATTGAGCAAATGGATGTGCCACCAGAACAAGTTGAGTCTGAAGAATCAAACATTGATGATTCTTTGGTACCGAACATTGATATAAAAGAATCCACAACAGAATCTAAAATGACAGCAATCAAGAAACCTGAAGAATTTCCAACAACAATCATCAATTCAGAGGTACCAACAACCATTGATTCCGAGGTTTCATCACCCCAATCAATAGACATAGATGAGCTAAATCTCTTCGAAATGGAATTAAATGCAAGAATGGAAGGCTTAAATGATGATCCTGAACCGACAAACTCAAAGAGATCAAAAAGGTTCAAAATCAGACTCTCTGGTTGCAAAAAGAGACTACGAGAATCAATGGAGTCTTTGGAATCGGAAAATAAGCCAAAGAAGGCAAAAGTTCAACGTATAAAAGTTTATGAGACCAGGATAGAACGACCTGAACCAAAGAAAAGGAAGATTGGCCCTCTGAAGACTAAAAGCAATGACCCAAAGAAGGTTAAGGAAGAAAATCTAGATGAAGTCATGAATCAAGAGAAGAAAGCATCTAAAGCATCCAAAAAGATAAGAATGACTAAGAAGCAGAAGAAGAATCTAGAGGAAGGTGATGGAACATCAAGTTCAGGAAGTGAAGATGTAGTAGTTCAACCAGACGGAAAAGATGCTGAAACTGCATCTGATAATGATGATCAAAAGACATTAAGTGGAAGTCAGTTATCCGAAGGTCAAGAAACATCATCGGATCAAGAAAATAGCAATGTTCATCAATCTGAATCATCAGATAACCAAAGCTCATCGTCTGATGCAGAATCGAGTGTAGATAAAGTCAAAATTATTGAAGTTCATGCCATCAAACAAGAAACTACAGATTCTTTTGATTTTAATGACGTAGCTGACATGAAGGGTCAAGACACCAGTGGTCAAGACATCAATACGTCATCAATTAAGTTAGAAGATGATGAAATTCAAAGCTACGACTTCAAGGTACCATTCGATGTTGAACCAATCCAACAACTCATTTCTTCACCCAAAGAACCAAAGCCTGAACAAAAACCAAAAATCTCAAGCTTATACCTATCACTTCAAAAACGCAAACGAAGATCATCAACAAAAGTCATCAAGTCCAAGTCCAAGCCATCACCAAAGCAACCAAAAACTCGACGTAACATTCCCATTGATGTCTCAAAAATTCACCAGAAATATACAATTCATCCTCAAGATTTGGAACTTCAAATATGCCATGTTAAATTGGAAAACATTATGATCAAAGCACTAGATAAATATGAAGACGAAGACTCAATCAAAATGCAGCATAAATTAAAGAAGAAGCAAACAAAGCGTCATTCATTAAGTGAATTGGATAACATCAAGTCAGAAATCAATGGAGCAAAAAAGACGCCATTTAGTGTTACTAATGCGATTAGGAACAGACATTGTAAGCTTTGTGATAAGTTGTATCCATCTGCAGCAGTTTATGAGATGCATATGGAAAATGTTCATTTTGAAGAATTAGATGATTCAGTTGTGATGGAATAATTATGTCAAATTTGAAAAAAAAAATTTTGTAACTTCTGTAGAACGATTTAAAGATTTTGTAAGAAAAAAATAAAATTGCCAAAAAAACCCTAAATTTTTTGACTTTTTAATGTACTTGACCATTCATCCTCAGCAGCAATAATTTTTAAAATTCTTCTATTAATTTTTAGGTTTTACTCACCAATCAATCTGAGTTGTAGCCAATATTTGTGAAATTGTTGCAAATCTATGAAACAGCATAGCTATAAACTGCACAACAAGAACAATTCCAAAGAATCCAACAAACAGCATACTTATTGGTTCCAAATTTTTATATTCCCTCCTAATTGTGAACTCAAAGGTTGATTGATCAAATGAAATATCATTTTCGATATCAAATGGCCATCGAACATGAAGATAATCCTTATTAAGTTGCAGTAGGAACACAATAAGAACGAATAATGCATTACTCATAGTAAATGCAAATGCTGAAATATCACGATAAGCTTTAAGCTGGTTTTGCATTTGTTCCTTATATTTTGTTGTCATGTCCAGTGGTTGTAAGTATTTTTCAATTAAATCTACCCAAAATTGCTCTTCAGCTGCTGAAATTGTTTCTGTGTCGCCATCTTTCAAGTCTGGATCATAAAGCCAATCAGGAAGTAAATCCTTCTTGTCTTCTTTCTCTTCAGTCATTAATGGAATTTCTTCAAGCAGTTCATGATCTGAGATCCTCTCCATGTCATCTTCTGATTGAATTTCTTGTGTAATTTTTTGCTCTAGGTTGATTATTCGAGTGTTAAGTTCGTCTAAAGTTCCAGATATTTGGATAAGTTGAGAGTTTGTGGTGTCAGCTTTCTTATGGGTACAAAATATGCAACGGAAAAGACCGGCAAATGAAATGTCAATTGATCCATCTTCCTCATCATCTGTTGTTGTTCGGAAATAACCAAGGATCTTTTGGAATTTGTTGCGTGATTTTATTGGCTTCTCGTCCTAAAATGAGATGAGATTCAAATGCTGGTTAGCTTGCAGTCAACCCAAATTACTCACTTTTTTAGGTCCAGCCTCTTGAGGATTCTCCCTAGTTCCCCAACTAACATCATTCATATTCAGCACCGAATAGATAGTCAACAACATATACATGCATGGAATTGTCACATAATAAACAATCCCAGCTGGTAATGCATACATTTCTTGTGGATGCAACAGTCCAGTTATAACAATTTGAAATGTTACAGCCAAAAAGAACATCGATGATGGTGACATGATGCCGTCTTCAATAATTTGAATCATGATTCCAACCATTACAGCCATCATGATGAGAGAGTAGATGACACTGATTATAAAGGCAGCAAGAAGTTGGAATTTTTGTTTGCAAACATAGCAGATAAGCATGAAGATCATAAGTGGCATTAAATTGTAGAGGAATGCTATGTAGATGTCAATGAGGAAGACAGCTTGAACTGCACTGACCATCATGAGGAAAATTGTTCCTGGGAATTGGAAAATGAAAAGATTTTTGAAGCTAGGCTGTAAAAATTTTTAACATTTTGTACAAGATTCTTAAAAGTAAATCTTACCAGGTCCAATAATAGTACCAAACATCAAAATTGTTTGGTAGAAGATATAAGGTCTCGAAATGTTGTTATTAACCTTACATATTTTACTAGCGTCACCAAGTAGATCGAAAATATTCATAATTGTACTTGGAACCCATCTTCTTCTCTGATTATAAAACTCATTAAATCCTTCTGGTGCATGAGTGTAAGCATCAGATGCTGCACAATATTCGACTCGATACTTTTGCTTTAACACCAAAGTACATAGCCATCGATCCTCTCCCTGATCATATTGAATATAATGACGTGCTTGATCAGATTTTGTTGTATATTTCCTCATGACACTATTTTCCATCAATGCTCGGCCTCGAAACAGCGAAAAACATCCAGGACTACAAAGGACACATCCAATAACATGCTCTGTTGATTTCTGTAGCCAATGTCCAATTGCATATTCAAATACTTGATACCACACCATTGGACCTTTACCAATTGGATGAATTCTTCCACATGCAGCACCTAAGTCTTTGTCATTTTTCATTCTGTCTATCAAAAGTGTCATTGCTCTTGGCTGGAAGTCAATATCACCATCGAGAGCAAGAAGGAATGTATTTTGAGCTATGATTCTTTTCCGTTCAGCTGAAGCATCAAGTTGCATGATTCTGTAGCCTAGCAGGTAATACATATACATAACTTGTGACCAACGTTTTTTGTGTCGAATTTTGTTCTTGTCTTTGAGATGAGCAATCATTTTTGTTCGACCTGGGAGGGTCCAGATGAGACGACCGCCATATGGACAGACCTGGAAAGAATTTATTCAAAATTGATATTTTGAGTATTTTTTAAAAAATAGCACAAGTAATCTGTATCCAATTCTTACAATCTTAACTGGTGGTGGAATCTTCATTCTAACTTTGTAAACTTCCCAAGCAGCTTCTTCTACATTATTAATTAGAAGTTTAACATAAGAGTTGATTGGAGTAGCTTCTGGACTTTCACAAAGAGATCTGTTGCCAACAAATGCATCATCAAAGAAAATGTGAGCTTAAATTAAAAGAAAATGTTAGTTTTTGGTAACTTTGATTTTGACTTATTCTAATCAACCAAATTATGTCACTTACTCTCAAGATCATAATACTCCTTATCAATCTCATTCTTATTTGGTTGTACATACTTCATAGCCATCCGTCTAGCACATTGATCCTCATCGAGTCTCAAGATTGATTTTAAAAACTCAATCAATTCTTCTTTTGTCTCATGCCACATAGTTGCGCAAACAAATATTTGTGGTATGTGATCTTGTGGAGTTACACCTTCTTTGCTGAGATTATTTGCTAGAGCTTTGGCGTCGATGGTGTTTAAGGGGTCAGAATAAAGTTGATTTGATGGAGAATTGAGGTCGGTCTAGAACGAGTATGATTTGTTTCATTAATCTTGACAGATCGTTCCTGCTGTCTAGTACATTTACCCCGGAAGGCACAAGTCGGATAATCGAGATGAAATTCGGAACCAAGCCGGAGTGAGACCAGCACCACCTGGTGAAAAAGCACCAGGTGGTGCTGGCCTCACTTCGGCTTGGTACCGGATTTTATCTCGATTAACCGTCTAGTGCCTTTCGGGTACTACATGCAAAAAGCAAGAAAAATCTTACCTCTATATCCACAAACTCCTCATACTCATCTCTCCTTCGATTCATAGCCATCGACTGATCAATAATTAATCCATCATATATTGGTAAAATAAACAACTTCTCTGTACTTGCATTCCTCATTCCCTTCGGTCTCCACAAGTGTCGTGTAACCCAACATTGAGAGAACATCCAAAAAACCCACATCCATGAAAACTCTTCGACAATAAATGTGAAAAGGAAATCTTCAGTTGGTGGTACTTTAAAAAATATATAATCTGGTAGATAATCATGAAATGCACACAGATCAGTGTGTCTAAGTCCAGTTAATACAATCAATGCTGAGATTGTCAATGGAACTGATATGTTGATTGGAAGTGAAAATGAGAAAATTTGAATTTGAATTTTGCATGCAAATTTGCCAAAAATGTAGCAGATGTACGATGAAAGGATTTGAGTAGCTATTGTCCACCAAATAACATCCGAATAAATGTTGATTTTAGTAGAATAAAGTTGACTTGTAATTTCAGTCAAATCTGGTAATTTTTCACTCAGAATAGGTTTCAGTTCTTGGATATAAACTGTGTGATTTGTGAAATTATCGAAAAAATTGCTGAAGAGTGAATCAAGCGATGTGTTAGTGATGATTAAAGTTAAGATGAAAAATAAGATAATTTTGTATGGAGCGATGACCAAATAGATTTTATATCTTGATTTGTAGCATTTGTCTCGGATGTAGGCAAGGTATTGGATTGGTTCTAAAAAAAATAAGTTATAGAATTGAAAATGACAAATTCATTAATTATTTTTATGATTTTTTGACATTTTTGTGTCGAAAAAGAAACATAAGGAAGCTAACATACCCCATGGACTGCAATAAGTCACAAAATTCTCCCACCAATGAAATGAAATCAAAAATCCAGCAACTGGAAGTAACCAAATTTTAAAACTCGTCGTTGGAACTGTTAATGGAAAGACGAACAATCCTAGTAGCTGAATAGCTATTGATGATGAGTCGAGGATCTTCTTTACTGCTCTTTTAGATTCTTTGTAAGGTCTTGACAGCATACCTGTGAAGAATGTAAATATTTTAGTGAAAAATGTTGCATGACTTTCCATGCACTTTCTTTTCAAAATTACCACGAACCGTGTTTCGCGTACCGTTTTAGTCATAACTTACTCTCAAGGCGCGAAGGCACAAAAAAATTTGGTTTCTACTACCCTATGGTATGGGGGTTTCCAAGGGTATGGGTTTACTCATATCCGCATATCCTAGGATATACCCATACCCTTGGAAACCCCCATACCATAGGGTAGTAGAAGGGGGTTTCTAAGGGGGATTTCTAAGGGGGGTTTCTAAGGGGGGTTTCTAAGGGGGGTTTCTAAGGGGGGTTTCTAAGGGGGTTTCTAAGGGGGTTTCTAAGGGGGTTTCTGGGGGTTTCTAAGGGGGTTTCTAAGGGGGTTTCTAAGGGGGTTTCTAAGGGGGTTTCTGGGGGTTTCTAAGGGGGTTTCTAAGGGGGTTTCTAAGGGGGTTTCTGGGGGTTTCTGGGGGTTTCTAAGGGGGTTTCTAAGGGGGTTTCTAAGGGGGGTTTCTAAGGGGGATTTCTAAGGGGGATTTCTAAGGGGGTTTCTAAGGGGGTTTCTAAGGGGGGTTTCTAAGGGGGGTTTCTAAGGGGGGTTTCTAAGGGGGGTTTCTAAGGGGGGTTTCTTAGGGGGGTTTCTTAGGGGGGTTTCTAAGGGGGGTTTCTAAGGGGGGTTTCTAAGGGGGGTTTCTAAGGTGGGTTTCTAAGTTGGGTTTCTAAGGGGGGTTTCTAAGGGGAGTTTCTAAGGGGGGTTTGTAAGGGGAGTTTCAAAGGGTATGGATATACTCATACCTCATAACCAAGGACATACCTATACCCTAGAAACCCACACCTTGGTTGCATCAACTTAAGTTTCAGATATTATCCATACTCACATAATATACTTGGTATAAAACACGTCAAATTAGTGACCATTACACCTTGAATTGCATCCAATTCCGGCAACACAACAAAAGCCAGCAAACAAAGTCCAATAACAAAAAAACTCTCAGCAATAAACACAAAAATAAATTCTTTCCATTCAAACTGTCTAATCTTCTTAAAGAAGCACAGACGCAAAGATTTGATCCACGTCCCAAGCTCAGGTACTGAAAATGCTGTTATTATAGCCCATCGCCATGCAACAACAAGTTCTGCTGATTGCGTTGATGCTAGATGCTTTTCTGGCACTAAAATTAAAGAGAAGATGAAATTTTGGAAGATTTTTCTTAAGAATTGCAGGAAAATTTTAATCCCAACAATTGTTTACTTATCTCAACAGCCATGACTCACATTTCATATCACAATAACTTGTTTTTATTCCTTCCGAAACATTTGATGTCATTAACAGAAATGACAATTTTGATAAGACACTTGAACATGCAACGACAACTAAAACAAACCAATATGTGAAAATTTTCAGTAATTTTATTGACTCGTTGATGAATTTTGAGTCGACTGATGAGCCTGATGATTCTTCGACAGGTGGATCTTGAAATGAGTCCCAGAGTTTGTAGTCGTTTGGAGATCTGGAGAGATTTAAAATGATTAAATTCAAAACTCATTTTTAATCAAATTAGGATCGTATTCAGGGGCGTAGCCAGAAATTTTTTGAGGGGGGGGGGTTGAAATTTTTTGTATGGAACGAAAAATTTAGAGGGGGTTTTGGGACTTTTTCCCCAAAAAACCCTAGCAAATTAAAGAAATTTCCCAAAAAAACACTAATCACCCCACCCCTGGCTACGTCCCTGATCGTATCTTCCTTTTTTTTTATTTCAAACGATATTCGTTCTATAAAATAATCATTCATACTTTTTTAAGTTAAAGTTTATTTCTTCGTCGTCGTCGTCATCACCTTCTTCTTCTGTCGTGTTGTAATAATAGTTTGTGTCACTTTCTTCCATCATTTTGATATTTTTCGAACAATTTTTTTCTGTTTTTTTTTTTTTTTTTTGTTAAAATTTTAATTTTTATTTTCTCTATTTTTTATATAAACAAAAACGAAATTTTTACAAAATTTATTTGCACTTTTTGTCTGATTTTTTGTTCAAAATAATTTTTTTAATTTTTGTTTTAAATTCCACGAAATAATGTGATTTTCATTTTAAAACTTTTCAAAATCTAAACTTTTTCTAAACCATGTCAACTCTCGGATTTTGAACTCTCCAATTTTTAAAATAATTAATAATGCAATTTCGAATGCAAACTGCGAGAGTCAAGACAACGTTTTCAATGATTTCGACCAACATTTGTGAACTAACTGATTCCTAATTTTTTCTTTTGTCTATGTTTGAAGTTCTTTTTGGCACGGCGCTATCTTATCTCAACAATTTCTCTTGTATTGTTCTTTTTTTTTAATTTGACAAGGTTGATGAAAATTTTTTAATTTTTTATTTTTTGTTTATCAAATTTTTGTAAAATAATTTTAGTACCAATTATTTTCAGAGTTTTTTTGAAATTTTATTTATCCAGTTTAAATTTTGACAGCTCTTCTTAATGTTTGACAATCTTTACTTTCATGAACTGCATGTCCATAAGAAACATAGCACGTGTGTGAATCTTGATCAAATCGTCCATTCATTAAGTAACTAGCCACAATCATTCTGCACATGTATTGCCTTTCAACCGACGGAATCAATGGATATGTGTCAATTGATGCATCAATCCATGCGTAGCTCTTATGAGTTAAAACTTCAAAATTAGTTTTTGATATTTCTTTTGTTCCGTACGAAATGTGAGCCTCTTTTAGTAATGGTGAAAATTTTCCAACAAATTTTCCTCGATATTCGTGATTCACCCAATGGGCTGCTCGGATTACAAATGTGGGTCCATTTTGATCATATCCAGCATAGACAGCGTACAGTGGAACATGATCTCGAAGATTATTCCATTCTATCCAAACGCCTGAATCGTTTATGGGGTCTTCTATAGATGCTGCTAAAAAAAATTGGCTTATTAAAACTTATTTTAAATTCTAGTTTAAGTCTTTACTAGCCTGAATGGACGTCTAAAAAACATTATTTTCAGCAAAAATTCTTTAAATCTAGAGAAATTTATCTTAAAAAAAATAGGAAAAAAAACTCACCAAAAGCGAGCGAAATTAATAAATTTATTAAATAAAATGAAAGATTCATTCCTTCTGAATAAAATTGAAGTTCAATTCAAACTGAGAAAAAAATTATGATTTGAAACAACTATGTTGATAAGAAAATGAGTATTACTCAAATTCGCTCATAGATTTTATTTTGCTGCATATTTACTGAAACTTAAACTTGAACTCTGACATAGCAATGTCGTTGTAAACATAAAAAAAAAAAACAATTTGTACTTTTTAGAAAAAACAAAATCCTTTAAAAATTTAGGGGCCGTTTACTTAGTACATTCGCATTTTGGGGGAGAGATGGGGTTGAAAAATGTAAGAATTTTTAAAAAGGGGGTAGGAGGAGGGGGGTACTTAAAAATGTAACGTTCTTGCGGTAATAAAAATTTTAAATTTTAAAGTATATATGTCTTCATATAACTGAGCATCGACCAAACGCCGACCATAGCTCAGTTGAGTTGCTCAGTTTTTTGTTCTGAAAATTTGATAGCGTTAGTGAATTTTTGCAAAAATTTGAAAAAAATAACGGTCTCTTTTATCATATGAAGACATATATAAATATTAAACATATCTTTTTATGAAGTTTATTTTGAATTTAAAAAAAAAAGCCAATTAAAAATATTAAAATTAAACTTGTAATTCCATTTTGTATGAATTGAAAAAAAAAGAACATTCAAGAGGGGAGGGGGGTTGAAAATTTGTAACCATGTGTAACAAGAGGGGAGGGGGGTCTAAAAAGTCATTTTTTTCGTAACGTACTAAGTGAATGGCCCCTAGGAGAATCATCTGATTGAGTTTTTAGATGATTTAGGTTTAATTTTTTGCGATTAAAATACAGGGAAAAATTTTATTTTTTTCAGATTTAATATAATTATTTATTGTGATAAATATTTGATTTTATTCGATTTTTATAAAATTTATTAATGTTGTCAAAAAAGCATTTTATAAAAAAACTTGTTTAGCGAAGGATAATTTAGTTATTTTATTTAAGGCAATAAAAAGTGTAATAAAATTGATTGCAAAACATTAATTTCAATATTTTTCTATAGCAGTTTTACTTTCAAAGAAGCTTAGCTGATTAAACTTTAAAGTTGCCTCATCGATTGTTTTCTTCATGATTTTCAGCTCCTTGATCATTTTTGTCATTTTCTCCGAATCCTCAACCAAACTAGATTTAAATTTCTTTTGTGGCAACATTTTCTGAACAATCTCAACTCCTTTGTTCATAACATCCTCATCCTTATGCTTCAATCCAATTTCCAAGCATTCAATTGCATTGTCTGTCGTAACTTTATTCAAAATATTCTTCTTTGCATACTCAACAAGATCAGCCAACTCCAACTTTTTTGATAAATCAAAAATTCTCAAAAAGTCACCAAACTCATCCACTTCCGGCAGCTGATCATCATAAACATATTCCAATAAATGCTCAATAATGTTGTCTTTTGCATTTGCAAAGTTAATTCCACGCAGCATTGGATTTTTCTTAATCATTCCACAAATAACTGGACTTCTTGCAGCCATCACAAATCTATGGACATTGTAAGTCTTTTCTCGATTTGAGATTGAAAAGTCTTTGAAGGAATCGCGCATCATGAAGTCATTGAGATCGTCTGAGAATTTACTTTGTTCAGTTTGAGTATTTTGGTTAGATTTTCTTACTTTTGGGCGTCCTTTTGGTGTTTCTTGGTATCTTCTTCTGTGAACGACATTATGAGCTCGTTGGTATGACAATTCCGAATTTATGGATGATGTGGATGTGAAAAATTGCCGTCTACGAAAGACAGTCCTTTGGTATGTGTCTGTTTGATTAACTGATGCATTTTGAACAGTTGTTTCAGTGTAGCTGCTCATGACTTCTGTACTGACTGATGTGGTGACTGAGAGGTGTTTGTGGGCGTCCAAGCTGTTTCTAATAAAGTCAAAATTTCTCTTCTTTTGCTTAAAAATCGATCGATTAATTCCTTTACAATTGTTCCTGATTATTTCCTTTAATTCATCCAAATCTATGTTGTCGTTATCAGCATTGAATGTCACGTCAATTGTAACATTTTTATTAAAATTAGCGTATCTTAAGTCTTCAATTGGCTCCAAAATTCTGTCACCGATTACAGAAATTTGATTATTTGAGAATGAAAGTTTCTGAATTTCTGGATGGTCAATAAACAAGTTGTCAGGTAGCAGCTTAAGTTTATTGTTTGGCATCCAAATTTCCTTAAGACATGAAAAATTTTGAAGATCTCGACGATCGATTTTATCCAAATTGCATTGTTTGACGCACAAAATTCTGACATTTTTGAAAATTTCTTCAAAATTTTTTGGAATTTTGTAGATTTTTGAGTCGTGAATAACGACTGCTTCGACGTCCTCGTCGGTTTTTTCAGGTTCTTCGTGTGTAAGATGAAATCCAATTGTTTCAGTTCCTACAAGACGTAAGTCTGTCTTTTCGATGTTGCATGAGTAGATCCTACGATATCCTGGATGCCAAGTTGTTGTTTTTGCACGACATATAATTTCCATTGTTGGATTTATATTGTGATGAAATTTATTTCCAATTTTCTAATATTTTTCTATTGAGTCGATTTTTGTCAATAAAAATTAACTGAATGAATAATCAGACAACAGCAGAAACTGTTTATATGTGATAAGTCAGGTAGAAGTGCATGTTTAAAAATGTTTAAATGTCTTGAGATCTAAAAACTGTTTTGTTTATCTATAATATCTAAACTTTTTACATCTTTTTTTTCTTCAACTAGGTAATAAGAATATTTGTGTTAAAACATGTTTATTATGTTTAAAAACTGTTGTGAAAAGAAACAAACTAATATATTAAATAAAATTAAGTTTTTAATAAAATTATTAACTAATTTTTGGATTATTCTCTTATTACTCACCTCCTCTACAAATTGACCCCCGAACGAATAGTAGAGAAGTAAAAAATCTCAACAATCGAAAGTATTAAAGTTCTCGCAAAATAGAAATTCCAAAAGTTCACCAACAAACAAGGGTGTGGAACTGATCAAATTGATTATTGATTATTTTTAATCATTTTTTTTGATAATTTTTTGATCATATTTTGATTATTTTTGATCAATTTGATCAGTTCCACACCTTGGCCAGCAAACGAAACAACATCCAAGAATTTGGTAAAATATAAACAACTGAATATAAAAAGTTTGAATTAAAACTACGAGAAATGTTTCTTGCAGTTCTGCTCTAGACTGCTTATATTCAAAAATCTGGCAGTTGACTGCAAGAATTATCAAAAACGAAATGCATCAAATTTAGAAGCACGAAGGGAGTCGAAAAAATATAAAATTGATATTTTATTCTATTTAACATTTTAAACTATCTTTGATGAATTAATAAAATTAAGTCAAGAATTTATTTATTTTTTTTTTTGAATTTTTGTGCATAAGAATTTCTTCTTCTTATTTTACTCAATTTTTACTCTCAATTTTTTTCAGTTTTGTTTTGTTTGAGAAAGAAAAAATAATTCTCTCATAATTTGAAGCACATGTTCAATGTTAACTCTTTGTTTTTAGCTGATTTTTTATGCTCGTGAGAGAACATGCTGGCTTGGATGTCAAAATGTCTTAACTAAACTTTTCTAATGAATTGGATTTATTGTCATTTGTGATGACCAGGTGGTCTAGGATATACCCTAGGGTATATACTATACCCTAATAGTGTTTTTATTTATTTTTCTTTCCTCGTTAAAAACAGAACAGGAGTATAACTCTAAGTGTATAAGCCAGGGTATAACCCTAAGGGTAACACTTAGGGTATGGGGTATACCCTAGGACTGTGGTGGCCCCATTTTTTGTGCCTCGGCACACCTTGTGAGGAGGTCGTAATCAAAACTGCTCGCGGAACACGGCTCGTGGTAATTTTTGAAAAGAAATTCAGCACACTAGTGTGCAGCGGCCTACCGGTTGACCATCACTGTCTTAGGATATAAACTAGAATCGCAGCCCAAGGGTTGACATCTTCATCTAGAAACAAAAGATTTTTCATCCGATTTTAACCTTTTTCATCCGGAATTATAGAAAATTTCATCGGGAACAATAGGATATTTCATTCGGATGAAGTCGTGTCAACCTCTAGATGAAAGGTTGCAGAGGGCATGTTATTGTTTATTAAATTCAAAAATTTCAGAAAATTTTGAAAATTTAAGTAATTTTTTTTTTTCTAATTATTATTAGAATTATATAAGCATGAATATTTGATATTGTAGCACAGTGGCGTAGCCAGGAATTTTGAGAGTGGGGGGGGGGGGGAAGAGAGGTGAAAATTCAATTTATTGTATGAAAAAATTTGGGGGGGAGGGGGTGATTTTTCGATTTTTCGTTATTTCATGCGAAAATCACCCAATCATCCCACCCTGGCTAAGCCACTAGCAAAATATTTTATTACGAAACATGGACATTGTATGAACCCAAATTTTTTTAGGAAAATCTACATAGATTCAGTTCAGTTAGAATTTAAAACCATTTTTAACTTGTTCCTCTCAATTTCTCTCAAAAAAAATCAGCTCAATAATGTTCGTCATCCCTGAAATTAATACATTTAAAATATTTTCTCACCACTACAACCAAAGCGATCAGCCAGACGGTATATAAACACAAACAGTCTCACTAATACACCTCAATCTACTAGAACTGAGAGAAAAAGAGAGCAAGTGCACATAGAACATCACCACGCAAAAAAAAAGATTTATTTAGATATGCTTTGGACAGAATTGAATGAGAGAGAGGAAGTAAACGTTTTGTGTTGTCTGGAGAGCCACGCGCATGACTTCTCTCAATTCCCAGGCTCATACAGACGGGAGATCTTTTTTTTCTGTTATATGTGAGGAATCGTACAAGAAAAAAAAGTACACACAATTTAGTTCCAGTCACAGTCGTTGTTGAGAGCGGACGCGAATGTTAAAAATTCTCTGTGCGAAACAGACAAGACTATTTAATTATATTGTGACTTTATTGTGAGATAAAATTAATTAATTGTGCAATTTTTTTCGGTTTATGTGAGAAAATTTATGGAAAATTAAATGAAAATTTTATCGTGAATGATAAATTTTGTGTGAAAAATTGAAATAAAAGAAGAATAGAAAAAAAATAATTTTTTGTGTGAAAAGAAAATTTTTTTTATTTTTCGTGAAAAGTGAATTGAAAAAATTTTGAAAATTCTAAAAAGGAGAAGAATTTTAAAAAAGGTGAAATTTAAAATTTCAAAATCAATGAAATTGTTGAAAGAAAAACATTCAAAAAATTGAAAAAAAAGTTGCAAAAAAAAGGATTTGAAGGAAGCAAGAAAAAAAAAGATTTTTCATTCCAGTCGGTGATGGGGGGTCGGTATGGAGCAGGAAGTGGGAAATCTTTGTGTGTATTTATGTTCTACATCGACTGTATTTTCTGTTTTCTTTTTTGCGTGTATGGGTCATGTCGCTCTCTAACTATGTTGTAAAATCACAGGATGCCTTTGAGGAATAAAAAATGAAGCAGAAAAGAAAAGTTTTCGTTTTTTTTTCAGTATTTGTGACTTTTTGATTGCGAAAAGAAAAAGTTGAATGAAAATTCATGGAAAATGTTTTTTTTTTCGATTTTTTATGAAAATGCAAGTTTTTTTTTGAGGTCTATTGTGTTATTGGATGTACACTCTTTTCAATTTACTTTTGAAAATTGTGAAAAATAACGTTTAATTTTACATTTTTTGAGATAAAATTCATTCTTAATTTTTTTTTTAATTTTTTAAAATTACTTTTTTTAATTTTTTTTAAAATGTGTTTTATTTTTTTATTTTTTTAATGTTTATTTCAAATTCTCGAAGAAATCTGCTTTTTTCAAATTTGAAAAAAGCAGATTTCATTGAAAATCTTACTAAATATATCTGAAAAAAACTTTAAAAATTTCAAATTTTTAAATTTCAAAAATTTCAAATTTTTAAATTTCAAAAATTTCAAATTTTTAAACTTCAAAAATTCCTAAAAAGGAAAAATAATTATAAAATTTTTCAACATTTTAAAATAAGTTTAAGTTTATGACTAAAATTGCAAAAAGAACCACCAAAGCAAACATAAACACCACAAGAAAAATCCATTCCTAGAAATTTAAATTGTAAACTGTTAAGAACAATTCACAAAAGCCTTCAAAAGTCTAGCAAAATATTCACACATCTACTTCCAATCGACATCGAATGACTCACAGTCCAGCTTCAATATGAATTCACATTAAATTAAACGTGCTGATTGAAATTGAAAGCGTAGTGGATGGACGTATGGATTATGAATCAGAGACTCAGTTCATGAAGGCATAGACTTTTCAATTTTAATTGTGATTTATCGATTGATTGGAATTTATCTTGTTGAATTTTTGATGCATGGGAGGTGAGTGGAGGGATGGATATCATGAATGGATATGGATCATATCAGGTTAATTGATATTGATTTTAATGGACAGATATGAATGATTAGAAAGGATATATGACCTAAATTTGAGATGAATGTGAGTAATTGTTGCGGAGATTGTTATTGAATGGAAATTTGCATCTTTAGGCTTGATTTGAAGGAATTTTGAGTCACTTAAATGGCTTTTTAGTTTTAAAAACGTAAATTTCCCAATTGATCACTTTTTTAACTAGTAAATTCAAATTTTTAATTCCCTGTACGTCAGTGGTTGCTGCGGCACAACTTTTGAGTAAGTCATGACAAAAACCGCACGCGGAACACGGCTCATGTTAATTTCGAAAAAAATTCGTCACACTTGTGTGCCGCGACACACTGATTGGCCATCACTGCCCTACACGTCCAAAAATCCATCAATTTACTTAAATAATTCAAACTAAATTTAAAAACATCCCAAAACTCTCTCAAACCCTAGCTACTTCAAGAAATATTCAAATTACAATTTTTTTTATCAATTTTCTTTAAAAACTAACATTAAAAGTTCAAAGAGCAACCAAGGGTTCCAACATAAAAACCATAAACAAATAAATTCAAGAAAAAAGAAAAAGAAGAAGCCGACACAAAAAAATAAGAAAAAGAAACAAATTCTTATCTCCAAAACTATCCCTAAGTATTTAAAACATCCCATTTGTTATGCTTTAATTTGTAAAATTAAAATTCAATTTGACCGGTTTTAATTTTTTTTTCTTTCTGCTTTTTAAGATAAAATGCTCATTATGAAATAAGTTTGAAGTAATTTGTTTTTCCTTTTATGGGAGATATCCCTTGTGAGATAAGAGTTATTGGGGGTATGATAACATCTGAGGACATACATACGGAGGCATTTGTCATGGAAATTTTTTGAAATTGAAAAATGTTTAATTTTTTGAAAATTTTATTGTTTTTTTTTGGAATGTTTTTAAAAGGGTTGATGTGAAAATATAAATTTTCAAAATAATTGAAAAAAAAATTAATTTAAAAAAAAAATTTAAAAATTAATTTTCTAATTTATTCCTAATTTATAGGGATTTTAAAATTTATTTTGAATTTTTTTAAGATTTTTAAATTGTTTAATTTGGACAATCGATTATAAATTTCCTAAGCATTCATCTCAATTTTCGAACAATAATTCAAACCCCAAACACCACAAAATCTTCACATTCTTTGTTCTGCATTCACAAATTAAGATCAAGAATGAATCTCATTTTTAAGATTCCCGTGCACTTTTCCCCATCTCCTCCTCACCTCAAGAAGAAAAAAAGAACTAAAAAGCGCAGCAACAAAACAAAAATTGAAAAAACATTTTTGCCTTCTGAAATTTTAAACTTTAATTTTCCACTCGACTGAATAAAATCTAGAAAATTTTTCACCAACAATTCGTCAGTTTTCATTCAATATTTGTCATGAGATGAAAAATTTGTGAAAATTTTTACATAAAATATGAAAAACCACCCACTTTGTGTGCCATTTGGTCAACATAACAATTCCTAAGAACCTTTTTTTCGCTTTCAATCAGCATTTTCTGCTCTTTCTTCTTCTTTTACCACCCGTTTCGATATGTATGTATTCATTCTCTCGATTCTCATTCACATATATTCGTTTATAGCAGCACACGGTAAAGCATTCACCGCTAAACATTCGAATAATAATAATAATAAAGAGAAGAAATAAAAATAAAGGCATCGAAGAGAAGAAAAATAGACAGAAAAAAATATAAACAGAAATCCCATAAATGCGCGCGGCATTGGAACTAATCACGAAAGCAGTGACTAAAGAAGAATGCGAAATTAAGATGAAGAGAAAGAATCTGAATAAATGTGTACATATAAATAAATGTATGTACACACATGACTAGGTTAGGCAACTTAATGTTTTGAGAGTTCTAATGTGAAGGCACCTGAATTTCTAAGTTTAAAAATGTGAAGAAACCTAAATCTTTAAATTATAGTGTAAAGGCACCTGAAACTCTAAATTTTAATGTGAAGACACCTAAACCCCCCTAAATTTTTGTGTAAAGGCACCTATGCCTCTCAATTATAGTGTAAAGGCACCTAAATCTTTAAATTATAGTGTAAAGGCACCTGAACCTCTAAATTTTAATGTGAAGGCACCTGAACCCCTAAATTCTAGTGTAATGGTATCTAAATCTTTAAATTCTAATTTAAAGGCACCTGATCATCTAAATTTTAATGCGAAGGCACCTGAACCCCTAAATTCTAATTTACAGACACCTGAACTTCTAAATTTTAAAACTTTAATTTATTGTTACTGGAAGTTCTAAAATTTGGTGAAAAGGTGACTGAACTTCAAAAAATCTAATCAAAAAATTACAAAAAATCACCGAATCTTCTCATAATCATAATTTTACAACATCCATACCTTGACTCATACAAAATATTTAAAAGATTGTTATTTATACACTCACTCATGCTCTTTCTCACATGAGTATGAAAATGTTCTTTTTTTATTATATTTCTTCAGCCTTTATGTGCTTTGCATCGCGAGTAATACTGACTATAAGGAGAAAAAAAATGTATAAAAGAAGAAAGATATAAGTTTAAAGATTATATTGTGAAATATGCTAATATAGTACCAAACTGAACTGAATCATTCAAATGAATGTCTCCATTTCTAAGAAAGATATGAAGAAAAAAAAATCATGCACGGAATGAGAAAAAGAAGTAAAAAAATTGTTGACGAAACAACAATAATAATATTAATAAAAACGTCAGCAAGGCCAGTATTTGCCTTATATTTTATTTTACATGAGTAAAACTATGGAGCATTATACGATAGCTGCTGAATGATAAAGAAGGAACAAAAATGGAAATTTATTGAGTTACTTAATGCCTTTTGTTGCTATTCATATAAGTATTTTCAGTCAATTATCTAGGAATAATGCAATTGTTGTTAAATGCATGCGTTAAAGGGTCCATTGTGGGGGATTTTATCAGAATTATTGAGTTTTTATGATGAAAAATAAATGCAGAATTTAAAATTGAATTTCTTGAAATTAACGAAAAATTAAAATTTAAATTTTCGAAATCCGCCATTTTGTTTTTCTATTCCTCGTCTCGAAAAGTATTTTGACTTAAAATCAACTTAAGTTATCGAAATTTATTGTTTCTTTTTGGAAAATCGTAATAAAAGATGGCAAGCGTCGATTAACACTAATTTAAGCAATTAATGTTTGACAAAACCTCAAAAAAATTGAAATTTACTTTAAAAAAATTTAAGACTAAAGCAATATTCCCGAAAAATCATCTCACAAGGATCCATATCCATTTTTAATCCACCCAGAAACCTGAGCCGCTTAATGAATTATTTCACTGTCATAAATAAATTCATTTAAGAGTCATTAAAAATTATGGAAAATACATTGTAAAGAGTCTCATCTATAATACATAAATAGGATAAATGGATAGAAGATCAACGCAAAAAGGGGTCAGTTCGATGCTTATTTTTTATGCCGAAAATGTTTTATGTTTATTGCATGCTGACTGAAGAGAAATAAGCTATTAATAATTTTATGATTTTATGAAACTTATGATTTCTCTCTCTCTAGAATATTTTTATTGTATTTAACAATGGGCGCCAAAACAGGTATTTTTGCGTGAAATTTAAATTTTGTGCCTTGTGGTGATTTTTAAAGGAATTTGTCTGCAAATTATTGATTTTTTTAAATATATTTTTTAATTACTTTACATAATTGGACATTTGATACATTTTGTTGGGTTTAACTTATTTCCTAGTAGCTATAAGGAATTATCATGGAATATGGAAATGATTTTAATCCAAAAATTGATCATAAGTGTTCAATTTCTCATCCATATACCTTCATCTTCCTGACCCAAAACACTAAAAATTAGAATCCCAAAAAGCCATTCAAACTCACGATTTCAATTCTTCAACCTAACTTTCACTTGACTTCATCATTAAATTTACTCTTATTTGCATAACTCACAACTCTATAATCATCCCAACCTCCGCTATGTTTTCAATTTTATGCCTCTACATGAAAAAAATGACGTTTATTTTTGAGATTTGATACTTCTGTTTTGACTATAATTATGCTCAAAGGTTGCAACGGCATTAACTTTTTAATTAAGAGGTGGAATTGGAGATTTTGATTAGAAATTTTTAATATAAGCGTGAATATCAAGCTGAGATTAGATTATTATTAGTTAATATTACTGAGATGCATGTGGGTTTTTATGAGATTTTGTGATGACAATAATCTTCTTTGAGGGAACTTAATGACTAAATTTTCAATTCAGACCATGAAAATGTTGCAATAACGATCCAGACATGCTAAAAAAAATATTCCCATAAATCACTAGAATCCCAAAAAAAAGAACTAAAAAAATATATTTGCACATTTGGTCCAAAATCCAATATTTCTTCTTAAAAATTCCAAAAAGGCATTCGCAAAAAAAATATTTAATTTACGACGTACCAAAGGAAATAAAAGTCAAATTAACAGTCGGCATTCAAGTAATTAAAAAGTCTCTCGTATTAGTCATCCAACTGCAAAAAGTCAATCTCATATTCCAGGTATACGAACGTAGCCTTTGTTTTGAATATCTTTTTAAACCAGAAACACACAAAAAAATGTTAATTTGCATAATTTCAACTTCCAACCAAAAAAAAAACGGAGAACGAATGACAAAAAAAAAATTGTAATAAAAATCCAATAAGTCCTACAAAAAAAAAAATATGAAAGAAATTCCATCACTCAAGTCAAATCCAAACGAAAAGCAGGACTCAACATGTCTCAATTGTACTCAATATGTGCAGCACAAGTTTATATATGGCATGGCAAGCCCTTTTTTGAAAGGCAAGCAAAAAAGTATACAGGCAGGCTATGAGAAGATAAAAAGGAGAGAAAGGGAAGTAAGAGAGTAATTTGGGTTGGAGTGCATAAGGCGCATTTTTTTGGATTTTAAAGGTTTTTATTACCTTTTGTGTTAATTTTGCAAGTTTGAATTTTTTGTTTACTTTTTTGATGATTAATTAACAAATATTCATGAAATTTGTGAAAATAAGCACATTTTTCAATTTTTGCTCACCTCGAAAAGTTTTTGGAGGAATTTTTGATAAGAGTCATCTTAAATATCAAAAATTTTGCTTAATGGTGCTAAGAAAAAGTGGCGCGATTTCAAATGTATCAAATTTACACCAATTTCTTGTTCAAAATTTATTAAAAATCATAAAACAGTATTTTGGCCGCTATTTTGAATTTTTGTCTAAGGCTCTTAAGCACTTTTTATGCTTAGATCCTTTCTGCATTAAAGCATTCATCAAAAATACTTATAAAAATGGCCATTTAAGCTGGCATGAAATTTATTCTGGAGTGGTGCTGGCTTCACTACGGTTTGGTGCCGGATACTTCTCGATTATCTGACTTGTGCCTTACAAGTAAATCATCTTTCAAAAATACTTATAAAAATGGCTTTCTTATCCAAAATCCGTCAATCCAAACTGCTGTTAAACAGCCAATCTCATCCTTCCTTCAACCCAAGATATATAGATGTGTTCATACAAAGTATACTCGACCATACTTGACCATACGCTTTTTTTCTGTTTGTAAACAATCAAATGAAAAAATTTTATGAAAAAAATTTTTAAATTAAATTTCGATTTTTGACTTAAATTTGTTCACTGGATCTTATTTTTGTGTTTACAATAGCAACATTATATTGTAAATTTTCATTTCTAATGCTCTTTGATCATGAAAACAAAATTAAAAGTCCAGAAATTTGAGGAACAAAATTTTACAAATTTCTTTCGTTGTGTTAGTGTTTACAAAAAATTTGAGAATTTTAAATTTTTATCCGTTAAAAACGGTAACATTTTTGAATGAACACATCTGTATATCTTGCTTCAACCTTAATCCTCCGCTAAACCCTCAATCCAAATCGCAAAACCCAAACAAAAAGAATAGGAAAGGAATATAAAAAAGAGAAATTCCAATTGCTTGCATGTCGACTTGCAATCTTTCATTGTCTTTTGTTCTTAACATATTCATATTATTGTTGCCATTATTATTGTTCCTTCAAAAGACACCCATGCATATGGCAATTGTATAATGTGCGCGCACCCATCTCACTCACTCACATTCTCTTTACATTGTTGTTGTTGTTGTTTCTCAGCGATTCGTTTTAGCGAATTACTAAAGAAAAATCCACCTACGCGAAATGAATTACTGAATTCTAATTAATTTTTTTAACTTCTCTCTTCTCCTTTTCTTAAGATTATTTTTTTTCTTTTTTTCATTTCGTGTTTATTTCGTTTAATTTTTTTGTTTTCTTTTCTTGTTCGTTAAATTCTCGAAGCTAGTTTTCTTTTGTTTTACAATGGGCACCGGCGATAGATGATGATGATGATGAAGATGAAGATGATGAGGGTTTCTCTACGAGATATCTGAGCGTGGTTATAAATTTTACTGGAGTGTGGTTCGGAAAAGAATAAAATCTTGATAATTTTTTTGTATCCAGGGGGTCCTCGATTTGAACAGATTCGATTTGAATAACCATAAATTTTGCATACAAAAAAACAAATTTTAGTTTATAACGGTCATTTTTCATACGGTTCGATTTGAATAGGAAATTTTTGGAAAAAAACAACTGTTCAAATCGAGGACCCCTGTATTTTTAAATTACATTTTTTCCAAAAGTTTAGTAATTATTCCGCCATTTTTAGTAGTTTTTTAAGACCTTAAGCATCATTAACTCACCAAATTGTAAATAAATAAAAATTGCAAAAAATATGGCAAGAAAAAATCTTCAAAACTGTCACATAATCTACAAAAATAATTCAAAAATCTTACAATAATAAACCTTAAAAAATTTCCTAAAATCGACTACTTACCAATCCATCACTTTGTCATATTCAATCCATCACCGTCATCCAAAAATTTCAACCTCTAAAAAAATCATTCCCACCTTTCTCTGGTCCCCACATTTTCAACTCTTAATATTTGTGCACATATTCAGAGTCAGATTCTGATGATTTCTCTGATTTTATCTCGCACCGAAATAAGAAACAAAAAAAAATATTTTTATTCATAAAAAAAATCACGAAAAAATTTTAATTTCTTTTCTTTATTTTCTGACTCAACTTCAGTGCCACTAATGCTGAAACACAAAAAAAAAACCATCATCCAGAAGAAAATGTGAAGTAAACAGACAGAGAATGATGAGATCCATACGGTTAAATCATTGCTCCTCGCTTACTTATGGCTGTAACACGATATTTTATAGCTACTTGTGCACATTATTATGCATATATGTATGTATGTCTATTCGAATGTCGACCCACGTTCAAGTCACATAATCTCTACGGCAGAGAAAGAGCTTAACTTGCCATAATGAGAGACATAATACTAAAAGATCTTTTTTTTATATTATTTTCTTATATATTTTTGAATGAGCATAATTTTCAGATGGCTATGAATGTACATGCATATGTGCATATCGTTAAATTTCTTTGATTTGGATTTATATATACACACCCTGGGTGAGGGACTCGAAGGTTTAGACAATTCATGGAATTTAAATATTTTTATTGCTTTTTACAGAAGTTTAATTATGGAGAAAATATGGCAATGTTGGAATTTGAGGGCATTATTAATTGGGTTGGAATCAGGGGCGTAGCCAGGATTTTTTTTGGGGGGGGGGGGGGTGCTACATTTCGACGTTTTTTTTTTGTTTCGGATCTGAAAAATTCAATAATATCTAGTATAAACTTCGCGAAAATAGGGGTGGGGGTTTGACTCCAACCCCCCCCCCCTGGCTACGCCCCTGGTTGGAATAGGTCCCTATTAATGATTTATTATTTTTATCTAAGCAATCTATGACGATTTGATTGATCTAAGCAAATATTTTTCAAATCCATGAAGTTCAAATAAACATTTAGTCAAGTACTGGATATGTTCTTTGATCTGAAAGATTGTAAGACATTGAAAAATATTTCAATTAAAATTAAACTTTCAAAGTAATTTATTAAGACACTAAAGAATCTCTCCATGTGGTTTTCATTGTCAAAACATGAATGCAAAAGAATTTTTTTCGCAAATTTATTCCATGTGTTGGGTAGAATTGCAGTAAGACTGTTGATGCATTTGGCAAAATTTGAAATATTTTGAGAAAAAATTTGAATTTTGATTTGGAAAAAAATTTGATCGTTGAGGTTGAAAAATTAAAAATTTTGCATCAAATTCCAAATTTCATTTCTGATCAAAAATTCTTCTTAAACAGGTGACTAAGCCTAGAAATTCTAACTAAAAAAGAACGAAAATTTATTGTCTATGCACATTTTATCTCTCCACTATTATTCTCCTCTATTTTCCCACTCATTGTGTATATTTATGCACATTTATTTGTATGTATGCATACGTTTGGTAAATAACTCGAGATTTTAGATATTTTCATTAGAGATGATAAGATTTAGTCACAGAAAGAGCAAATAAATAACATTGCAAGATTATTTGTTTAGGAAATGTAAAGAAACAAAAGGAATTTACAGAAATAACATAACGAGAAATAGAAAAAGAATTTTTTATTTCTGTATGTTGGCTCATGCTTTTCAATATTGTATGCGATAACAAAAGATGAAGAGGAAAATATAAAATGTTATTTGGGACAAGTTTGAGAGGCTCACATGTGTGGATTTTTTTTTTTTGTTGCTTTTTTTTGTGGGGACATAGTTTTGTTTCAAGCAGGAATTTTAAGACTTTTTGAAATATTTTGATGGTTTTGACTTGATTTTGATGAGTATTTATGTTTATTGGGTCGAAGTGCTTAAATTAGTTTGCATTTTGAAATTAACTATGATTTGAAACATAAAAGAGGTAAATTTTGAGAAAAAAATTATCAAAACTTTTTGCTTCAAAAGATGCAAACTTTCTGCTTCAAAAGATGCAATCTTTTTGCTTAAAAAGATGCAAACTTTTAGCTTCAGAAGATGCAAACTTTTTGCTTCAGAAGATGCAAACTTTTTTGCTTCAAAATATACAAACTTTTTGCTTTAAAAGATGCAAACTTTTTGCTTCAAAAGTTGCAAACTTTTTGCTTCAGAAGATGCAAAATTTTTATTCCAAAGTATGAAAATTCCCACCCACAAAATTCTCATTTATTTTCAAGTTCATGATAATTCCACCATCCCAACTTCCATTTGACATTGCAAAAAAAGACATTTTTGTTTCATGGAATTTACGAGAAATTTTTCTCATGTCCAAACATCATCGGGTATAAACCCAAATGCTGATAAAAAAATAACATTTCTATTAAAATAAACTTCGCAGCTCAACAATTTTTTTCCCTCTCCGCCTGAACCTTGGAACATTTCTACATATTCTCGCCTCTCTTATCAGCTGCAGTAGTCCGGATGTTTGTGAACAATATGAGATTTCGCAAAAAAAACATGAATAATAAATAACGAAGAGTAGAAAAGAAATATAAAAAAAAGAGTCGACGGAAGTTCACAAATACACAAGTACTGAGTATTTTGTGTATATTTTTAACTCGAGAAGGGCACTTAGAACATTAAAGGAAACTGCATTTCCATCGTCACTTGCGATGACGACTGGTTATTTCTGTGTGTGACTGATTTTTTTTTTTGGTTGAGATTTTTTTGCAAGTTTATTTTGGATATGGGAAATGGAAGGGAAAATGAAGTGTTTATAAGTTTATTTTTTGTTTATAAAATTACATTTGATGATGCGTTGGTGTTAATTGAGGGCATACTGGAATGTTTACTTTTTAAATGGATAGGGCTGTCTTTTTTTCAGAATTTCATATTTTTAAGGTTTAGAATTTAATAATTCAAATTATGAGGTCAATAATTTTTAAGGTTTGAAACTAGTAACTATATTTTGTAAGGATCAAAATCACACAAAATTCTTGCAACAACTCAACCTTTCCAAAATGTTTTTCTTTCACTTTCAACAACCCCATTTGTCTCGATGATTGACTTATATGTTCTCCTTTCCATTTCATTCACAGGAACAAAAAAATATTCTCTTTTTTCAGCATCTCAAATTTGTGACTTTAAAAATCACGAACAAAAAAAAAAAGATCAAAAAAATTGAGAGGTAAAAATTTAAAAACAAACAAACAAATAAAAAAAAACACCAAAATTTTTATAATATGCGGTGCTCAAACAACTAGCTAGCCCCATTAGCACATTAATAATGGCCTTCTAGGGGCCAGACTATAATTTTTGTCCGTGACCATGAAGCTGATGTGGTGGCCAAAAGTGTTAAAAGCATCATCATCTTCATCCGCACTATAAAATAAGAAAGTGAAGAACTCAAGAAAATAAGAGAAAAAAAAATCACAAAGGAATAAGAAAATTATATTAAATTATCATAACTAAAAATAATTAAGTGTGTATGTGTACATGTGAATGTTTGTAAATATGCTAGGATCATCATCATATGAATTCAACACCACAATGGAGTGTCGTGATCGAAGTGATGACGATAGTATGATGGGTGGTGCTGGATATAACAATATAAATTTGTTAAGAAACGGACGAGGTGAGTTGATGAATTTTTTTTTTGTTTTTTTTTAAAAAAAAAAATTCAAAATGTTTAATAATTTAAATAATGAATACAATGGAGATATTTCTACTTGCTCATTATTATTAATGTTAAATTATTGAAAGATATGATGAATAATGAGGAGCGCGGTTTACTTGATGTGGAAAAAATGAGCTTCAGGTTCAAATTTTAGAAATTTTAGTCAATATAGCATTCAGACTGATCCCGAAAGGCACAGATCAGATAATCGAGATGAAATCTGGCATTAAGCCGGAGTGAGGCCAGCTTTAAGCTGTCATACAATTTAAGCCGGAGTGGTGATAGCCTCACTCCGGTCTGGGGTTGGATTTTTTCTCGATTATCCGATCTGTGCCTTTCGGGGATCATCCTAAAAGATAAATCGGGGGTAAGGACCCAGTCTTTTGAGCCAGGGTGTGGAACTGATCAAAAATGATCAAAAATGATCAAAAATCAATTTGATCAGTTCCACACCCTTGCTTTTGAGCTGGAGCCATAGCTATTAAATTAGGACTGAATCTATTGTACAAAATCAACATAAATTCAATTTACTAGAAATTAATCATTCCAAAATAAATTCATTACCAACATCCATCCCCCCAACCCAACATCCCATCAAGCTCAATGATCAACATCCAAAATATAAAATTTCTACTCACCAGGATTCATCCTAACAATTCCATATTATCACGTATCCAAAAGCCCATTTACTTATCAACTCATATTATCTATCATCCTAACCACCTAAAAACCACACAAATTCCAATTATTGATTATTGATACAACCCCCCAGCAAGTAAACCGCGCTGTTTTGACCAATAATTCACTAAATATTGAGAATCGTTCACACAGTTTTGGTGTGTATATTAATAATATTTGTCGAACAATAGCAAAAAAAAAAAAAAATGTGAAGAAATATTTTCAATGAGCCCAGCATGAATAATTAAATTCCAATCTTCTTCGTGTTCTGCACATTTTTTTTTTAATTATGATTCAAAATAACAACAACAACAAAAAATAAATAACAATTTTCTTGTTCACATCTTCACATTATGAATGAATCATAGAGAAATTTTTTTAAGTAGAAGTCTCCATGGGTGGTTCTGGAAGGACATTCATACAGCAACATTATGTCATTTGAGAGATAAAGAACAAATTTCATTTTCAACTTCAACTTTTTTTTTTTACAACAAATAGATGTGATAATAAATTTTTTTATTGATGGGAATATGCATTTAAGTGCGTCTGGTCGGCCTCATAGTGACATACATAGAAGGGTATAAAGTGCATATAGCTATATTGTGAAGGAGTTCAGGGTTGGATTTTTGATGTTTTTTGGTTGGGATTTTGAAGAATTTTAAGGAACATTTCTGATGTGCGCGATTCATGTTCGACAGATTTATCGAAAGTCTAGGGGTATTCAAATATATATGTTCGGAAATTGAAAATTCAAAAAAATACGTTACGCTATTTCTTGAATTTGATAACTTTTTTAGATTTTTATCACTTATTTGACATCATTGTGGTCCTAAATCATGGATTCAATCATTTACTTTGATAAATTCCACACGATAATGCTTTAATTTGAATTTAAATTTTTTCGAATTTTCGAACAAGGGGTATTTAACTTCGAATTTCGCATGACAGACAGACAAAAATGTCATTTTTGCACTTTTATTTGGAAACTGTAACGGACACAATGTTTGAATCGCACACATCAAGAACATTTATTGATATACCAAAATCAATTTCTAGTCTGGCTAGTTTTCTTGGTACGGTGTACAATAAAAAGAATCTTTAGACCCTCTCTCCCCTAAAAAGCGAACTTACTAAGTGAACGGCCCCTTTGCTAATTTATTGAACAAGCCCGAAGGGCACAAGTCGGATAATCGAGATGAAATCCGGCACCAAGCTGGCATGAGACCAGCAACACTTCGGGTTAAATTGTATGCCAGCTTGGTGCTGACTTCACTCCGGTTTGGTGCCGGATTTCATCTCGATTATCCGATCTGTGCCTTTCGGGAAGTAGTTAACTGCTAAAAGAAATAAAGACTCATATCCTCAACATCGATATGACTAACTCACCCAACACCCTTCCAACTCTGCTATAACAGAACACACACAAACATATGCGAACATAAAAGTAGAGATAACAAAAAAAAAAGGATCATAAGAGTCCACATAAATAACAGTTTCTTGTGAATTCTTCTTCTTCGTCATCTTCCATTCTATGGGCCTTTCTCGTTTCATGTTTCTATGTTGAAAGAATGATTGGTGGCAAGAGATAATGGTTGAGAATAGGCAGACTGCTGCATTGTTTAATGCCAGACGGCATTTCCCGTATGTCTCAAGTATTCAACTACACTTATAATTATTATTGTATATTGTACTGCATATTATTGTATACATTGTGCCTTATCTTTTTGTGGAAGCTTCTTCCTAGCGTACTTTTCTTTTTCAAGGAGACCATTGGGTGCTTCTGTGTTGTTGTATGTGCACTTTTGCAGTGATTTATACTTGATGTATGCAATTTTTATGTGGAAAATGCAGGTTTTTGTATTGATTTTTCATTGATGGACTTGAAATGTCTACTCGACATGAGTTGTGTTACTTTTTATGCAAAATTGATGCATACGTCTTTGAAATGATTAGTGGTTTGCGATTTTGTACAACTTAGTAGTTTTCGTGTCTATAGTGGTGTGTTCTACACGGTTTTGGAAACTTTCGAACAACTAAGCTTTATTATTGACACCATGTGTGTAAAATAGTGTGCAGTACACGATTTTCGATAGTTTCTGAAGACTTTGAAGTAAAAAGACAAAAAATGCGTTACTTCATCCCACATCCCACAGAAAAACCACATGCATGTCACTCAACTTGCATTTTAAAAATAACTCATAAATCCATTAACAATTAATGGAAATCCTTTCAACATAATCTAAACACAGTCCCAAAAGTCGCATGTTAAAATGTAAAACATGAAACATAAAATAAACTAAAAATCAGAATTTCTGATGGAAGTCATAAGTTTATCTCTCTAAAACATAATTTTTTTTTGTATCTTGTAGAGGGACTTGAAAAATGACATAAAGCAGATATCTTGATTGTCATTGTCACATTCTTTGTTTTGTTTATGATTGATCTAAAAAATGTTTGGCTTTTCGTTTCTGGCGAAAAAGAGAAGAGAACTGAAAAAAAAATTAATAAAACATGAAGAATGGTAATAGAAAGGAATTTAATTAACTTTTTTTAGTATATAAAGTTGGGGTTTAGTGATGACTTCCATGTTGATGTAGGTTGGTTGGGTTATGGTCTTCAAAATTGGTTAAAACAGTGTGTTCAACACCATTTTGAACACAATGCTGATTACATGTTCAAAGCCATGTGTTCTGCACCACTTTTATATTGTCAAATGCAGGGGCGTAGCCAGGGGGGGGGGTTGGGGGTTTTAACCCCCCTCTTTTTGGAAAATTTCTTCAATTTGTTAGGGATTTTTGAGAAAAAAATCCCAAACCCCCCCTAAATTTTTCGTTACATACAAAAAAATTTCAACCCGCCCCCCTTCAAAAAATTTCTGGCTACGCCCCTGACTCAAATGCAATTGAAACCATATCCTACACACCATTTAGACACCTAATCACAAAACTAATAAACTTCACATTCTGCAAATGACTTTACGTACCATTCAGCCATGAAGTTCAATACCTTCTTCACCAATCAATCATTCTTCCTCTTTATACTTGATCTTCATCTATTGATACTCTATCTCCTCCTCAAACAACAACAAAAACATCTACAACAAGAATTGAAATTGAAAAAAAAGAAGAATAATTCATCAGACAACCACAACAAGAGATTAGAAAGACTATAAATAATAACAGAAAGAGAATTTCTAAAAGAGAAATAACGAAAATTGATAGAAAAGTGACACGATTTATACGTAATTATAATGAGGAATAACAACAATAATGAATAAGAAGTAATAGTAATAATGATAATACATAACAACAACATCTAACAATGTTGCGATCCATACAAAATTTCATGCTGTGATTCCAATCTTTTGATATGAACACGTCTGACTTGCTATCCCGCAACGTGTAGATTCGTGAAATTTATAAAAAAAATAAGAAGGATGGAATGAGAAATGAGAAGGAGGTTGGATGAAGATGAACAGAAGTGAAAAAAGTAAGAACGGAGAGAAATAGAATAAATTAGATGAAAAATTTATAAAGATTTGCATTTGGGATGAAATGAGATTAATTTTTGTAGAGTTCGATAACTCTTTTGGTGGTTTTGAAAGGTTGATTTAAATGAGGTTTAAAGAGGGTCAAGAATCGTGTGTGGTGTACGAGTTATGATTTTTTATGGTGATTGGGGTCAAAAGTCGTACAATGTGTGCGATTTTAGTCAATTTTGTAGAATTTAGATAAATAGTCATATTTCTTTCACAATAGCTTACCAAAAGTAGTGCTGAGCGCACAGTTTATGTCAATCTTCCATAAAATTCTTAAAATCATATTCAGCATGCAGCTATTGATCACATTTTCATCAATACATCTATTAGTAGGTTGAATTGGGAAGGACATCTCGATACTGTTATCAATAAATGCATCAAATCATTTTGGGCTTGTAGGTCAATGGTGGGAAAGAATTGGGGTCTGTCTCCCAAAATATTAGTAGCTCAAAAAATATAATTTATTGAACAATACTTCTACTTACCAAAAATCATGCAGTCTATATGACTTTACACATCCCATACCTCTTTAAAACCGTAAGCTCCACAAAATATCATCAATTTCAAGCCCACAACTTCAATTAAATGACTTTAACCCCATCAACATCAGCGCTATCAAACTCTCAGTGACTTATCAATTTCCTTAATACCCACAATATTAACGACCAAGTCACATTAAAATTCCAAAAATGTTGTGCGAAATAGAGTGAGAAAAATGAATGAAGATAAATAGAGTGAGATAGCACTATCAAGTGACTGAAAAAGGTTCAAGCTAATCCATCCAAAAAAAAAAAAATAAAATGTAAGAGAGAAAAAAAAACTTCCATATCATCATGTTACCATCTCAAATATGCTTAGAAGTTAGACAACATACAGAGCGATACGAAATGATATATGCAGACTTTAGGTCACATATTCTTGATCTCTCCCTTTTGATTCCTTTCTATTTATATTGCTTTCTCAATTTTTTTTTTTTTCTTTCTTTCTTTTTTTTATAAATGACCAAGTCATTCATCTTTGTACAATGCCAAAAGCCCTGACATCATCGTGCCGACTCGTCTCACTATGTGCTCTGTATTGTGTCTTATTCATGTAAAAATATTCTCATTTCATTTACATGATCGCTTAAGATAAGTGAGTGATTCGGTGCTGGGTTTTTGGAAGCTTTTCTTGTTTTTGGGGGTTCTGAATGACGTTATATGGTTAAATGGTTGGAAACCGCATGCTTTATACGGTTTTAGACATCATTTATTTAAAATGCAAAATAGTCGTATGTTCTACACGAATTTTAACCACAATTTTTTAAAATGCTCAATAGTCGTGTGTTCTACACGATTTTTAACAACAATTTCTTAAAATGCTCAATAGTCGTGTGTTCTACACGATTTTTATCCACAATTTTTTAAAATTATCAATAGTCGTGTGTTTTACACGAATTTTAACCACAATTTTTTAAAATGCTCAATAGTCGTGTGTTCTACACGATTTTTAACAACAATTTCTTAAAATGCTCAATAGTCGTGTGTTCTACACGATTTTTAACCACAATTTTTTAAAATGGTCAATAGTCGTGTGTTCTACACGATTTTTAACCATAATTTCTTAAAATGTACAAAAGTCGTGTGTTCTACGCAATTTTTAACCACAATTTCTTAAAATGCTCATTAGTCGTTTGTTCTACACGATTATAGTCACAATATAGAATTTTGGTTAAAAGTCGTGTGCTCTATACGATTTTTATTCTATTTAAAAATAGTGTTCTTCGTATGGATCTAGCCATACCAAGAAAAATCCTCAGACTTCTACAAACCCTACACCTCTAAACAAATTCTCAAAAAACACTCACTTCATAAGCAATCCCGCAAAAAATATTCACATTTACACTTGCCAGAGTTCATTCACTCTCCCACTAATCTCATCACGAGAACCTCTAATCATCTAAATGAATCACTTTTGCCTACGAACCGCATCTCAATATGTGTGCGTGTAAATCTCATTCTTTTTATTATTTTTTTTCGGGAATCGACCCATTTGAGAAAAAAATATTTATTTTTGTTGTTGCTGCGTATTTTTTGATTGATTGTTATGTTTTCTTGCTTTCTTGTACTTCTCAGTCGTCGTCTTCTTGATGTTCTGTCTCTGTCATTTGTTGTCTTATTTCTCTTTTTTTTTGGCTTGAATCTTGAAGTTTTGGTGCTGTTTTTTTGGGAAAGAGAAGTTTAGGAGGGATAGGAGTGAGCTAGGATTTTAAGGAGTTGTGAGAGCTAGCTTTTAGGGTTAGGTCTATGATTGTAGGAGAATCCTAAATATTTGAGAATCCGCAGCACCAAAACCCTCTTAATATCATTATTTCACTTAAATTCATCAATCCGAAACTAGACATCACTCACAACCATACCAAACCAAATCTTTCATATATTTATATTTCATTTTGTTATTCTTTACTTTCAACTATTGCCCTTTTTTCGACTTTCCACTTCTTTTGTTGTTTTTTTTTCATCTTCTTAGTAGTGCTTGATTAAATATATTTTAGATATTTTATTCAAATAAGACGAATAGATGAGTTTATGTTGGAAATATATTGAAGATGAAGAGCATTTTTTTCACATGCGAGCGGCTTTATTGCTTATCATTAATAAGAATTATCATGTGCAGTAAACGATTTGTCAAAGATTATTAAGATTTGTGATTTTAACGGTGGTTTTTCGAGGCGAGAAATTAAGTTACAGGTTTTTTATGGAGTCGGTAATGTTCATTAATGAATTTTTCTTGAGATTTTTGTGGTGTTTGGAGAGATGAATGGGTAAATGGGATACTTAATGATATATAGCTTTGTGGATGCTATGTGAGTGTTTGAAACTGTATGCTGTACACGATTTTGGGTATAATCTAGAAAATGCACAAAAGTCGTGCGCAATGAACGGTTTTAATCATAATTTAATGATAAGATGCCAAAAGTCGTGTGCTATAAACGATTTTGAGTATAATCTAGAAAATGTACAATAGTCGTGTGCTGTACACGATTTTAATCATACTTCAATGATAAGATACCAATAGTCGTATGCTGTACACGGTTTTAATCATAATTTGATGATAATATGCCAAAAGTCGTGTACTGTACACGATTTTGAGTATAATCTAGAAAATGTACAATAGTCGTGTGCTGTACACGGTTTTAATCATAATTTGATGATAAGATGCCAAAAGTCGTGTGCTATATACGATTTTGAGTATAATCTAGAAAATGTACAATAGTCGTGTGCTGTACACGGTTTTAGTCATAATTTAATGATAAGATACCAATAGTCGTGTGCAGTACACGGTTTTAGTCATAATTTAATGATAAGATACCAATAGTCGTGTGCTGTACACGATTTTGAAAATAATCTAGAAAATGTACAATAGTCGTGTGCAGTACACGGTTTTAATCATAATTTAATGATAAGATACCAAAAGTCGTGTGCTGTACACGATTTTAGTCACAACATGATGCATAATGACAAACAGTCGTGTAGACTCCATACACATCTAAATCATCAATAAGTTCCCAATAATCACAGCCATAATGTCATATCTCATCAAACCTATTCACTCAGCACATTTTACACACTCATCAATAGAAAACTTATCAAAAATTTCACATCAATAAGCACACAAAAAAAGAATCAAGCCAATAAACGCAAACAACAATAAATAAAAAAAAAATCAAAATAAAGCCCAAGCTCATTTCCAATGTCAATAACTTATCGATTCATCTTCAAACTTTTATTACAAATATACGAAAAAAATAGCCATAAAAAAGAAGAAGAGATGAAAAATAGCTGCTAATTAGTCAGCCATCATCAATTATAGGTATTGATATGCTCAATGAATATTTAAAGACTCATTTGGATTAAAATATAAAAAAAATTCTATTTCGTGTGTCTTCCTCATCTGTAATTAACAAAGTGATTGATAAAAAGTTTTGTCGTGTCAAATGTGATAATTTGTGGTTATTAATAGATTGGGAAATTATGTTTGCTGGCTGACTAGTTGGTTGGTAATTGGATTTTTTGGAAGTCAATTTTAATTTTTTCAAAGGTAAATTAAAGTTTTTAGTACTTAGAAATTCAAGAGCACTAACTGAATAAAGTTTGCAGTGTATCAGAAAAAAATCAAGTCAGCTATTTATTATGAACAAGAGTTAATGGATAAATCATGCTAAGATAATTATGCTGGGGATTAGAAGTTAAATATTTGAACCCATGAGAAGCTTTAAGTAATTTTTGAGGTTGTTTTGAATAGAATCGCATGTTGCAGACCATTTTGAACCAAATTTGGGTGTGTTTGATTGATTGTGCAAAAAACCGTGTAATGCACACCATTTTGTTCATTTTATGCCATTTTATAAGATTTTTGTCATATAATAGTCTACACCATACGGTTGAGGTTATTTTGAATAGAATCGCATGTTGCAGGCCATTTTGAACCATTTTTGATCGATTATGCATAAAACCGTGTGACGCGCACCACTTTGATCATTTTAGGGGCCGTTCACAAAGTACGTTACGCAAAAAATGACTTTTTTGACCCCACTCCCCCCTTGTTATGCTTTTTGTATAAAAATTCTTTTGTTTTGTTTAATCTGTTACAAAATCTTAGACCCCCCTCCCCCCTAAAAAGTGAATGTACTAAGTGAACGGCCCCTTATGAATTTTATGCCATTTTATAAGTTTTTTTGCCATATAACAGTGTGCACCATACGGTTCTTGACATTTTTTGTAATTTTACTGAATTGAGGTTAAAATTTTTCAGCACATCACTCGAACTAATGAACCTTTTAACTCATAAACCACACAACCTGACCTCGATTACTTCACAACTGCTCCAAATTCACCCAGTGTTCCTAATTTATCTCAAAAATAACTTCAATCCCATTACAACATAATCATCAACCTCAGGCCATTTTACTTCACGTAATCTCTTTAGCTTCCCAAATTACCGTGAGCTCACAACTCAGTCACATAACCATTCACGTCTTTTATTTAAAAATAACCTTACTAAATACTCGAGACTATTCATTTTTTGAAAAGCCAGAGAAAATTTCTACAGAATAGGATCATCATTAAGACTTCTTAATTCACTTGCAAAATAAAATCTTCGTTTATTACATAAACACATAAAAAAAAAGTTAAACGCAACAATTATTCATCAATAATATGCGAACGATGGATAGAAATAAGAAGTAAAAGAAGAAGAATCTTAAAAGCTATAAAATAAAGTAGAAGAATAGAGAAGAAAAGAACGAGAAAAGTACACGAAAGATAATCGTCATATTGACAATGAATGAATGGTAATGAATGTACACACATATGTAACGAATGGAGTGTATGTTTAGTTTAGCTTATGAATATAAAATTTAATTGTTTATTTAGATTCCTAATTTTAAGATGAAGAAGAAGATGAAAAAATATCAAAAAAATATTTTCATCTTTTGTTTCGGGGTTTTTTTTTTGGTGCGATGTTTAAAATTGGAGATTTAAGTTGGTTTAATTTTTGATTGATTAGAGATTAAACTGCATTCTACGTATATATTGAAATTTGACAAAAAAATTTAAGTGAATTTAAATTTTTAAAAATTCTTGTCAAATTTAACAATTTAAACAAATTTCAAGAAAAATTTTAAACCTAACCTTAATACTATCTCCAGGTACGGGTTTTTAAGGCTTTTTTATACCCTAAGGGTATATCCCATATCCTAAGGGTATATCCCATACCCTAAGGGTATATCCCATACCCTAAGGGTATATCCCATACCCTAAGGGTAAACTCTAGCGTATGCTCTCTAGATATGCTCACTACCCTTAGGAATACTTCCTAGAAATCCATACCAGAAGATGAAATTTAGGTTAGGTATACTCCAAAGCAAGGGCTAGGGACCCAAAGAAAAGTGTACTAAAGTGTAGTAAAGTGTAGCAAAGTGTAGCAAAGTGTAGCAAAGTGTAGCAAAAGTGTAGTAAAGTGTAGCAAGTGTAGCAAAGTGTAGCAAGTGTAGTAAAAGTGTAGTAGAGTGTAGCAAAATTTTATTTTTTAAGTAAATTATATTACGGTATTAAAGGTTTCTAATTAAAGAAATATTTTGATAATAAAGTAAAAATTTTATTCAAAAAATCTTAAAAACATATTGAATATTAAAAAAAAACAGCTTCCAAGCTTGCGCGGAAGCTAATTTAAATGTTTATTTACAAATTAATAATGATCAATAAAGATTGTAAAATTCAGTTCATTGCAGATATTATTGAGCTAATTATTTTCTTATTTGAAGAATTTGTTAAATCAATATTTTCTTTTACGTTGTACTTATAATCATTGCATGTAAATTTAAAATTAACAAGTTTATACTGAATTTTATTATAATTGTATATTAAAAAAAATTGGAGAAACAGAGGGAAAACTACTTGGTGGAAAAAAAATCGGTGGAAATTTGGCGGAGAAATTCCGCAAATGGTAGAAAAATTCCACCAAGTTTTTTTTTCACAAAATTTCAGTCCAGCGGTGGAAAATTTCCATTAAGTTTTGGAGAAATTTTTAATTTCAATTTAAAAAACTAAAAATGAGTAATTTTGACTTCAAATGCTTTTTATTATGAGAATTCACTAAATAACATGAAAAAAATAAATAAAAAAATTACTTTTTTTTAATAAGAAAATGAGCTTGAAAAATCTTTATTCTGAGGGATTTTTCATCCAAATATTGTTGTTAAGAGACTCCAAAGTACATCCTCATCAGATGAATACGATGATTTTAATTTTAATTTTTTTTAAACATCAACTCGTATTTTTTTCCCTTCTTTACAATTTTCGACATTATAATTCACAATCTAATATTTATATTAAAATAAAATATACATGGACAAAAACAAAGTATATTTTAAATTATGATTTATATTTCAGGTGATTTTTATAAGTACTTTTTTCGTATTTTTATACATCATACTTACGTTTAGAATTGTTTTTAGCTTGAAATTTGTTTAAAAAAACGAGCATAATATAATTTAAAGTCATTTTATTAAAGTGTAGAAAAGTGTAGTAAAAGTGTAGCAAAGTGTAGTAAAGGTGTAGCAAAGTGTAGTAAAGTGTAGAAAAGTTTAGTGAGTGTAGTAAAGTGTAGTTAAGTGTAGCAAAAGTGTAGTAGAGTGTAGCAAGTGTAGTAGGTCCTTGGCCCTTGCTCCAAAGAATATCCCAAGTGTACACCCTTAGGGTATGGGTTACACTCTCTCTAGATACGCATCCCAGACAATCCAAACCAATGTCACAATTACACAATATTCTCCCTAATTCAACTCACATCAAATAAATATTACAATACGGGGAATAAAAAGAAGAAGTAACTGTCGGCGAAAATGAATTGCGTCTAATAATAAAATTTAAAATAATAATAATAAAAAAAAAAATTCTTCAAAAAAAGGAAGAAACAAAAAAAAAAACAATATTTAAAGTCAAAGAAAAACAAAGCAATAAACTGCAGTTGGTGCATCATACAAAAGTTCTTTTATTCCATCAGCACTTGAAACAACAACATCGACTGCTACTTATTCATGTTGTATGCTGTAACGGTTTTGAAGATGATGGTTGCTGGGGGTCTTTGGGTTGATAAAGTGGCAGACTGTCATAGATTTTTTTAATGGTTTTAAAAATTTGTAGGTTTAACGGCTTTTTTGGATTTTTGGTATTTAAAAAATTATTTTAAGCTAGCTTTTCAATCAACATTAATTTTTTTTCATAAATTTGAATAAAACATTTAAATATGCACATCATACCTTCGCAATCCCAAACTCTATTGCCTTCCCAACTCGATTTATTTTCCTTATGTTATTTTTTTTTTTCTTTATTTATGAGATGAAACATGAAATGGATATAAAAGATATATCATAAACGTATGGTGATGAAAAAAATGAGAATTTTTCGTGAGTTTATTTTATTTTTTTTTTTTTTTTTTGTACATTTTCATATGCGCTTCATCCACAAAATTATTATTATTATTGTTATTAATATTATTACTGTTGTTGCTATTATAACTCATTTTTATGATATTCAATCACTTATGGATATGTAAATTATATAAATGATGATGACGGTGATAATATTTTTCTAATGAAGTTCCACATTAGACTTTCATATTTATTTGGTTTATCTTGTTGTGAAAGGTTTGATTATTCTGAAAATTGTGTTTGGTTGTGAATAGGGTTTACTTTGGTATCGATTTGGAAATATTGAGGTCAAAACCGTACGTAAAACACGACTATTGTGTACTTATGCTCAATAGTTAAGGCCTTTGTTCATTGAGTTACCAAAATCGTACAAAGCACACGACTTATGTGCTCCTTTGTCTAAACATGCATTTAAACTCAAAAATACCAAAAAACCACATCCCATTAGCTACTCTTACCCTCAATCATCCAAAAACTATAACCATCACACCACTATTGTCAATCAATTCCCACCAAACCACTTCAAGCTACATCAATCGTCAATTAAGAACCACTACAAAATAAATGGAAGCTAAACATGTCAAAAAGAATGAAGAAAGAAATCGTAAATGTTATTTATGAACCGATCCCATGTATTCATAAAGTATGTACATATATTTATTATGTAGATAAGCCACAAATATAGAAAGCGATTAAAAGATGCGAAGCGAATGGCAAAGGTCAATTTTACAATTCCCTTCATTTTTCTTTTTTTTCTTCTTCATTCTTCTCATGTCTCATTTTTAATTCTATATACAGTATTATAGGCAGTATGTTACAGCATCATTTGGTGATTTTGGTTGTATGGATAGAATGTATGGAAGGGAATTTTAGGGGGAGTATTTACTGAATCATGTGCTGAATTAGGTTATGTTCAGCTTCAGCTCGGCTTCAAATCGATTTCAGTTAGGCTTCAGTTCAGCTTCAGCTCAGCTTCAGCTCAGCTTTAGTTTGACTTAAGTTTTAGTCTAGCTTCAGTTTGTCTTCGGCTCAGCTTCAGTTTAGCTTCAGCTCAGCTTCAGTTTAGATTCAGTTCAGCTTCAGTTTAGCTTCAGCTCAGCTTCAGTTTAGCTTCAGCTCAGCTTCAGTTTAGCTTCAGCTCAGCTTCAGTTTAGCTTCAGCTCAGCTTCAGTTTAGCTTCAGCTCAGCTTCAGTTTAGCTTCAGCTCAGCTTCAGTTTAGCTTCAGCTCAGCTTCAGTTTAGCTTCAGCTCAGCTTCAGTTTAGCTTCAGCTCAGCTTCAGTTTAGCTTCAGCTCAGCTTCAGTTTAGCTTCAGCTCAGCTTCAGTTTAACTTCAGCTCAGCTTCAGTTTAGCTTCAGCTCAGCTTCAGTTTAGCTTAAGTTTTAGTCTAGCTTCAGTTTGGCTTCGGCTCAGCTTCAGTTTAGCTTTAGCTCATCTTCAGCTCATCTTCAGCTCAGCTTTAGTTCAACTTCAGCTCAACTTCAGCTCAGCTCTAGCTCAGCTCCAGCACAAGCTCCTTATTTCATTAACTCGTATCAATAAATTTCCCATAACCTCACAATTCCCCCTACTTCATAATATATGTTGCGATAGAGTTAGTTAAGTAAAAATTTATGTATGTATACATAATAAATTCAATTTTTTGTTTGTTTTTTCATTCTTTACATCTTCGATGATTCCTATGACCCACGCATTCTTCTAAATTAGTACGCATATGCATGCTATGTGTAGATGTGCTATACTGCTTATCATTTCACAAGAAGAAAATGAAATAAAAATATATATTTATTTTTAATGTACCAAAATATCTCATTTATATTAAATGAGATACGCAGAGTATTTTATTTTTTTTGTGTTTTCAGGGCATTGTTTCCTATAAGAGAACACAGAAATTAGAGATGAAGAAAAGTTTTCTAAGTGATCTTACAAGATGAGACATGGAAAATTTTGCTGATTTTTCTGTAAAATATTTTGCTATTTTTTGATTTGTCTGGTTTAATATTGGCTGAAAGTCGTGTGTTCCATGCGGTTTTGTGCTTTGATCAAGAATTAATAACATATTCTTGCAAGTATTTTGCAAAAGTGGTGTGAAGCGTACGATTTTTGACATTCTTAATTTTTTCATCACAAAACCTTTAAATTATCCAAAAATATCCAGTTGAACAGCTACCTGCTCAATTTCAAGACACTAAAATAACTAATTTAGCTATTGAATTTTCTACTTCATTAACTCTGTAACTCAATACTTCATAATATTTTTACAAATTGTCATCTGGTCACAATCTTTCATAGCTTCTTGTATTTCATGTTAAAAAACAGCAGAATTGACGCACATGTTTGGACGTGTTCTTTGAGCATAGAGTCATAAATTTATTTTTGTAGTTATGATTTTTTTTTTTTGACGCATGGGGCAAATTTGTGGACCTTATGAGCAATTTTTTGAACTTGAGTTGCTTTGTTGAGTAAGTTTATGAGTCATGAGGTATTAAAAGGATTAAATTTGTTGTGATTTTTTGATTTTTTTTTTGCTTGAGTAGAATTTTAAGCCTTAGTTCTAGTTTTCTAGTTTTTATTCCAATTTTTTCTGTAATAACACGCTAAACTTAAAATATCCTGATTTTTTATAAAAATTTAATAATCACTCTAACTTTAGTTTCAATTCAGCTTCAAATCCACCTCATCTTCACTTGCCTCTCCTACTTGCTCCATCTTATTAAGCATGCACACAGATCGAGCACATAATGAGTTGAATTTATATAAATTTCATTTTATTACAATGGCAACAAAAGGGCGCAATAAGAAAAAAAAGAAGGAAAAAATTGCTCAAAAACATTTATTAAGAAGAACTTATGCTTAAACGTGATTCATAAACTCATACACGCATGCATGTGAGGAGCACGAAGAGGCACAAATGAAAAAAGAAGAAGAAGAAGTGGAAAAAAATGTTCCCATGTGGTAACTAATTATTCAATTAATCTCTCACTCTCGTCGTTTTCATCTTCACTGCTGAATATGGGAAAATTCCTCTCAAGCTGACTGAATATTTAATTTTTTTCTAAAACAACAACATCGAAATGATTTTTTTAACAGCCATTGACTTGATGGATTATGTGCAACTGCTAAAATCATTTTCATGTTCGTCTATTCTGTGTGACTGCTTTTGTGGTCTTTCTTTTTTTCATTTCTGGAAAATTAATTAGGAATAGAGTTTTAATAATTTTTTTTAAGGTTTGGGAAATTTTTTTGATGTTTTGTGTTTTGAGTTGAGGATGGGAAATGATTTTCATTTGATCGAGGTTAATGGAGGGAAAAAAATATATTTTGAAATTTTTCTGACGATATAAGTTTGAGATTTTTGTGGATTTCACAATATGCTATTAAGATTGTACACAGTTTTTCAATTTTTTGATAAACAAGATGTGTGGTGTGTGGGTTGAGATACTGAATTTCAAAACATAGGAAAATGACTCAGAAAACTTCAAAATTTGCTCAAAATTTTCTTTCCTCAAATCGCCAAAACACCATCATTTACACATCATTAATTTAAATGAAATATGAAAATTAAGTTCGAGGAAAAATTTTTACTTTGAAAATCATCGTGGCTGTTATCAGCTTGTCATCACTAGAATATAGAAAAAAAAATTGTTTTATTGAGAATTTTTGCATTTTCACAGACTTCTTTTAGAATTTAGCAACTATTTCTGAATTAATATTTGCGTAGACTTTGATGTGCATAACTTTTTTGTACCGGTAAAATCTTATGCATATCAAATTTATGCAAATTGAAAATACTTACTTCCTGCAACCATGTTTCAATGTAAAGCTTAGGTTACAACAATATGCTTTCCATCTGGTGTGGGTTTGTAGGGTATACACCAGGAGTATTCTCTAGGTTTACCCTTAAGTTATGGGGTAACATACCCTTGCGGGAATGGAGAAACATAATCTAGCGGGAATGAGTATACATTCCAAATACATTCCCATGCCCTAAGGGTAACCCCATTGTCCCGCAAGAGTATGTTACTCCATACCCTAAGAGTAACTCTTGAGAATACCCCTGGGGTATTCGAGGACCCTTTGTGCTAAAATTTGGAAATTAAAATTAATCCAAGGCGTGGAAGCTTTGCAAATATCCCAATTATCCCAAAAATATGCGAAAAAATCCCTGAGTCTGGACGCATTAAAACTGAGATATCCCAACATATCCTTACTATACTGGACATATACATTAAGGATATGTTGGGATATCTCAGTTTTAATGCGTCCAGACTCAGGGATTTTTTTTGCATATTTTTGGGATAATTGGGATATTTGCATAGTTTCCACTCCTTGAATTAATCCAAACTTCTAAAATCTTATCCACAACATCAAAACGCACCAAAACCTTCAACATCCAAAAGAAACTTCCTCACAAAAAACATCTTTCTACTCCTCGATATCAGCTGAGAAATCTTTGTGATGAATGAACTGTTGAATGATTAATAAATTCCGTCTCATTTTTCTATTTTTTTCATCTTCTTCCGTCATTTTTTATCGCTTACAATTTAAAATATTTTTTTTTTTTTATGAATATGACAGCTTAACTTTTATTATTTTTGTTTCATATTCTTACACGAAAGTGTAAAAGACAGAAAGAAAATAGATTTATAAAATAGTAAAAAAAAATATTATTTTTTTCGTGAAGATGATAAAAAAGTTTTTTATTGCAGCATGGAAAGACACGAGAAAGTATTTAAGTTAAGATGATAGAAAATTGTGATTCGATGTTTTTCTGGTGAAAGATGGAAGATTTTAAGAGTTTTTTGATATTTTTAAGGGGAATTTGAGGGTTTTGGACCTTTTAATGCAGTGAATGCTAACCGGTGTCGAAAAGTACCACGAGCCGTGTTTTGCGTGCGGTTTTGGTCATGACTTACTCACAAGGTGTGTGCGGAACAAAAATGGTTGGGCACCACAGCTTTAATGAACTAAATTTCAATGTGTCTGTAATTAAATCACAAAAACTTACCTTTAAAGGCCATATTTCTAAATTATTGCAATATTTAAGCATCCTTGATGAAGTTCACTCTACAATATTGACAAAAACACATAATACATTTAATCCAATTAAATTCTACTAAAATAATCACAATTCTCATCTAATTTATTCCACTCATGACCATCAATTCAATATATTCCATCCAACAACCCGAGACTATCAACAAAACTACCATTAATATTCACTATTTATTGTCCAAACCATCATAAATTACCATCAAATTGATGAAACTTCCATAAAATCCACCATCAAATTTGTAAAATCAATAATAAAAAACCACCCAAAACAAGTGCCATTGACAGGAAGAAAATATCCGTCATTCTTCAAATTATTTCTCATTTAATCGAAGTGAATCGTAAAAAAATTTTTGTCTTTATCAATTTTTTCAAAAACTAATAAAATTTGTATATTTTTTTTGGAAACGACGACAAAATGAAATGACTGAATAAACAGAGAAGATTTTTTTATTAGCAATAAAGAGAATTTATGGATTATGATTGTAATGCTATTATGAGGTCTTTAATAGTTAAGATTGTGGCGTGCAGTGGTGCTTAATTGTTGTGTCTTGAAACTTATTTTAATTTCGAACTTTTTTTTAAGAATTTTTTTAAAAAATTTTAAAATTTTTATGAAAACTAAAAATTTTAAAATTTTTTTAATTTTTAAAAAAAAAGTAAAGTTTCTTAACTTTCAAAGAAATTAAAATTTTCAAAAAACTAAAATTTTTTTTTGAATTTTAAAAAATGAAATTTTTTTAAAAAATAAATTTTTTTAAAAAACTTTCAAAAATTTCAGAAATTTTGATTTTTTTTTTTAAAAAGTTGATAAATTTTTAAAATATTTGAAAAAAAGTTGAAAAATTTTTAAAATATTTGAAAAAAATTGAAAAATTTTTAAAATATTTAAAAAAATTGAAAAATTTTTAAAATATTTAAAAAAATTGAAAAATTTTTAAAATATTTGAAAAAAATTGAAAAAATTTTAAAAATATTTGAAAAAAATTGAAAAATTTTTAAAATATTTGAAAAAAATTGAAAAAGTTTTAAAATATTTGAAAAAAAAATGAAAAATTTTTAAATTTTTTTAAAAAAATTAAAAAGTTTTTAAAATTTTTTATAAAATTTAAATTTTTAAAAAATTTTTTAACAAAATTAAATTTTTAAAAAATTTAAAAAAATTAAATTTTTAAAAATGAAATTTTTTTGAATTTTAAAAAATAAAATTTTTTTGAATTTTTAAGAATAATTTTTTTTTTGAATTTTAAAAAATAAATTTTTTTTGAATTTTAAAAAATAAAATTTTTTTGAATTTTAAAAAATAAAATTTTTTTGAATTTTAAAAAATAATTTTTTTTTGAATTTTAAAAAATAAAATTTTTTTGAATAAAAAAATAATTTTTTTTAATAAAAAAATAAATTTTTTAATAAAAACTTTCGAAAATTTCAGAAATTTTGGTATTTTTTTTTAAAAAAATAAATAGTTGATAAATTTTTAAAATATTTGAAAAAAATTGAAAAATTTTTAAAATATTTAAAATGAATTAAAAAATTTTTAAATTTTTTTAAAAAATTTAAATTTTTTAAAAATTTTTAATAAAATTAAATTTTTAGAAATTTTTAATAAAATTAAATTCTTGAATATAATTAAAAAAATTGCTAAAACATCAAAATCAAAAAACTTTGAGTACCTCATCCCACAACTCCATCACCCCTGATCCACATTCTACTTCTTAAGTAGAAACTCAAAATTGCTGATTATTAAGAAATATTCTTCTGTAGATAATTCTCAATGAATTTCACAATAAATCAATTAAAACTTATATTCGAATTGTTAATTATGTAAGCTTCATGCTTGCGTAATAAATTTTTGATCATTTCATTCTAAGTCGGCTCTTAAATTTATTATTCTGTGAAATTTTATTTAATTCGAGTTTTGAGAAATTTTTGAGGCTTTATTGTGGATTTTTAAATTAAAATTTGAGGTTGTGATGCTCAAAAGATTGTGGCTGTGAGAGCAATTTGATGAAATTTTAATTTAATTTTTTGAAGAGAATTTTTGTTATTGAGGTTAAGATTTTTGGTTTGAAGATTAAATTTTTGATGTTTTGAAATTTATTTTGAGGACTTTATCTTTTGTGTTTAAAGTGGTGTTGAACGTACGGGTTTTGGTGATTTATTGCAAAAAATTCCTATTTTTAGCTCGAAATTTTAAAAATTATTGCAAAAATTTGATTTAAGTATTTTTAATCTCATCAACTAGAATTTAAAGTAGTCGAGTCAAAAGTGGTGCATTGTGCACGATTTTAGTCAATTTTTTCAATAATACACAAGATATTGAAGCTAATATGTCCAAAATAGTGCGCAGTACACGATTCATGACAAACTTACTTATTCATTCATGATTATGACCTTGACAGAGTCTAAATGCCCACACACAATTTATTTTCTCTTCTATTCCTCCCTAATTTAGCTACTAAAAAGTATAAAGTTACAAATGAGCAACCATACGCCATTTAATGATGTGCTAAAAACTATGAAAAGCAGTAACAAAAAAAAAATAAATTAAAAAAATTAATGATTAATCATTAAGTATTAATCATATTAACTCCACATGAGTATGAATGCATAAGTAGCTCTTCCAGGGGTGTAGCCAGGGGGGGGTTTTTGGGGTCAAACCCCCCCTATTACCAAAAAAAAACGTCAAAAAGTAGCAAAAACCCCCCACTCAAAAAAATTCCTGGCTACGCCTCTGAGCTCTTCCATCATCTTCCCTCAGTCAACGGAAATTCCTTAACAATATTTTTTTGACATTTCAATTTAAATGAGATTTTTTTTTTTATTAGCTGGCAAAATAAGAATACATTTTTTGATGATGAATAATAATAAAAAAACATGATTTTGTGACGATAAAATTCAATCAAACAAAAAATCAATTTGTCATCCAATTTATTGTATTTTTTATATTATTTTGTTAGATTTGACTTGTTAAATACGAATTTGATTACGCGTTTTGTGCTTCTTAGAAATTCATTAAAATTCAATTTTTGATAAATTTATTATACAACTTTTTTTATTTTTGATGATGTAAATGTCAGAAAAGTCGATTGTATCGCAAGGTTACAAATGGAAAATTTAAGACGTTATTAATGAAGTTCTGAGGAACAAAATTGACTTATTTAAGTGGATTGTGATGAAATATTTGACTTGACAGCCTTAGGTAATGGAAAAGTTTTAAAGAATTGAGGCAATTTGGTTTAAGGAATTAATGTGATGAGTTTTTACTTTGAAAATCGATTTTTTGGAGGTTTTTTGAATTTTTTAGATCCAAAATCGCACGTTTTGTGCCACTTTTGATTTATTAACTTAATTACAGAGTATTTTAGGTATCAAGTGGTTCAAAGTCGTACGTTGAGTGCTACTTTTGGTTCAATATCATTATTATTCAGTGTTTTAGATGATGAGTTGTTCAAAGTCGTACGCTACGCACCACTTTTGACTCAATATCTTTCATATAGTGTTTTAGATGATGATAATGGTTTCATAATCGTATTCTGCACACCACTTTTGACTCAAAAACTGTAAAATTAAATTTTGAGTCAAAAGTCGTACACTGCACACCACTTTTGACACAAAAGCTGTAAAATTAAATTTTGAGTCAAAAGTCGTACACTGCACACCACTTTTGACACAAAAGCTGTAAAATTAAATTTTGAGTCAAAAGTCGTACACTGCACACCACTTTTGACATAAAAGTTGTATAATGAAATTTTGAATCAAAAGTCGTACACTGCACACCATTTTTGACACAAAATCTGTATGATGAAATTTTGAATCAAAAGTCGTACACTGCACACCACTTTTGACACAAAAGCTGTAAAATTAAATTTTGAATCAAAAGTCGTACACTGCACACCACTTTTGACACAAAACATTCAATAGTAGCTATATAAGGCCCAAAATGAACAATAATTGCATACTGTGAACTACTCTTGGCCTTAAATACTTAAATATTGATAATTTCAAGCAACTTTCTATTAATAGTCAATCTACTTACACTTCTTTACTCTATATTTCCCATATTAATATCCAACATCGACCAGTCATTCACATAACATTAACCAGACACCACTTAGTCATTCAGAACACACAGCAAAATGACTCACAAAAACTGTTTTAATTCACACTTTCTTGAACTATAAAAATGTCGCTTTCATCATCGACGTCATCCACAGTTAGACTTAAATTTCATTCAAATAGCATTTCATTAATGTATTATTGACCCAAAAAATGTAAATTTAAAGAAATAAAATAAAATAAAAAAATCGTGAAACCCGGTTGGAAACTCCATAAACTACTCGATCTCATAAAACGTCATCGCGGAGTTAAGTTGTGCATTTATGGGTCCTAAAATGATTTTTTTTTTTTGTTGCTTTCTTTTATTTTACAATTTTATTGTTGTTGGCTGCAATAAAAATTTATATTCAAAGGGCAAAAAAAAGAGAAACATGGAATGACTGTGAATGACGCTGACTAATTTAAAGATGTAGATGTAGTATGGATATTCTGGATATTAAGATTAGTTAATGTAGTTTTAGTTCATTTAAAATAATTTTTATGCAGTTAATGGAATGAACTGGTGAAGGATTATAGATTTATGGATTGTGAATGGTGTTGAAAGGGTGCAATGACTATTTTGAAGGGTTTGAGACATATTTTTGAATTCAATGCTTGAATCATCGATGATATCGCAAAAGTAGTGTTTAACGTACGATTTTTGACATCATTTGATCACTACAGGTATTATTTGTGATTTGGTGTCAAAAATGGCATGCAACATACGACTTTTGACATAACTTGATCAAAAGAATATTATTTTGAAGATTAGTGTCAAAAATGGCATGCAACATACGACTTTTGACATCATTTGATCACTACAGGTATTCTTTGTGATTTAGTGCCAAAAATGGCATGCAACATACGACTTTTGACATAACTTGACCAAAATAATATTATTTTGAAGCTTAATGTCAAAAGTGGTGTGCAGCATACGAGTTTTGACATCATTTGATCACTATAGGTGTTATTTGTGATTTGGTGCCAAAAATGGCATGCAGCATACGACTTTTGACATAACTTGATCACTATAGGTATTATTTGTGATTTGGTGCCAAAAATGGCATGCAACATACGACTTTTGACATAACTTGCTCAAAAGAATATTATTTTGAAGCTTAGTGTCAAAAGTGGTGTGCAGCATACGACTTTTGACATCATTTGATCACTATAGGTATTATTTGTGATTTGGTGCCAAAAATGGTGTGTAGCATACGACTTTTGACATGCAACATACGACTTTTGACATAACTTGCTCAAAAGAATATTATTTTGAAGCTTAGTGTCAAAAGTGGTGTGCAACATACGAGTTTTGACATCATTTGATCACTATAGGTGTTATTTGTGATTTGGTGCCAAAAATGGTGTGTACCATACGAATTTTGGCATAACTTGATCAAAAGAATATTATCTTGAAGGTTAATGTGAAAAGTGGTGTCCGCCATACGACTTTTGTTTTAATATATTAAAATGTAAAATAAATGTACCTTTATAGAGAATTTTAGACTTTTCATGCTTTAAAATCATTATATTACAAAAAATATAGACACAATTTATACATTTAAATACCCATTATGTCCAAAATTCAATCTCAAATCAACATAACCTCAAATTTATCTAAACAATATTCAAAAAAATTTTCAACTATTTCTCCCCAAAAAAAATCGTCAATCTTTTATGAATCATTAAATGTTTATGAGACCTTCAACACCACAACATTGCACCATACATCATAAATTCTCTCATTAAATTACATCTCTCAAATTGCAACCCCTTTAAAATATATGAGCAACGTCACTGCATTATATTTGCAGCAAGATTCGACACCAGTACGATCCTAAACATGTGAATATTATAAATATAAATTGACAGACGATGATAATGTAATTATTTTCATATATTACTAACTTTTTTTTTGGGGTATAAGTAGATACAATATAATTCAACACAAAAGGGGACGATGATCGCCTTTTTGGTTCGACAATTTTCACATTAAAATTTTTCATGCATGGAAAATGCATAACGATTATGGTGATGATGAAGTTTTTTTTTTATTTTATTTTATTGAAATGCCATAAAAATTAATAGTTTAAATAGAATATTGAAGTTAGCGTATTATGAATATTTACAGATAGTTAGTTAAAGGGTGTTTATTGAGATAAATGAGTCTAATAGGGTTGAAAATCGTTCGTTACATACCACTTTTTACACTAAGTCATTAGTAATATTACTTATATTCAAATCATGATAAAAGTCGTACGCTGTACACCACTTTTAGCAAAATTTCATTCATTTAATGCTTCATAATCTATAATGACAAAAATCGTACAATCTACACCACTCTTGTCACTTTAATTTAAAAAACAAATAAAAATGGTCAAATTAGTATCAAAAAAATCAATAAATTTTAACCAACAAACTGCAAACACTGACAATTTATGCACCCGCACCCCCTCACAACTCTGAGTCCATAAAAATATCCATTCATATTAATTTATTAAATTCATTCATTTTGGTCTCGGATCAATGGTTAATTCGTTCCATAATTTCCATTCCAATCATCCCTCACCCTCCTCATACCATCCCGACATTTATATCGGATTTATTTGAGTAACCCCTCTGCATGATCTGGTTCTGCAGCACATTTTGAACCGCACAAAAGAAACTGACGAAAAGATATCGCACACACATAACGCAGAAAGAAAAAGAGAAAATTCTATTAGAAGCAATATTCATAATCGATAATTTTTAAATTAAGATGATGACAATGCGAAATTTTTTTTATGTTTTTTTTTTCGCTTCATCTTTATTGAAACATTTTTTTTTAATGGAGGGAACGAAGATATTAAGGAGGAAAAGGAAAAAAGGCAAAAAAGAATTTTTCGTCGATTAATTTATATTCATAAATATTTTCCCTTCTTTTTAGCTGAGTTTTTGTTATTTATGGAAGAAATGAGGATTGATGTTAAGGTTGTCTGAAAGTCCAACTGATGATTTGTCAATGATGATATTTTTTGGGGGGATAAACTGTAAAAATATCAAAGAAGTTAAAAAATATTGCAAAATCGGCTTGAATTTGCAGATCTTCATGAGAGGGTTCGGGTCAAAACTAAAAGGTGTCTTGGCTAAGAGTGTGTCTTGGCTATGGTTGTGTCTTGGCTATGGTTGTGTCTTGACTAAGCTTATATCAGGGGCGTAATCAGGAATTTTTTGAGGAGGGGTTTTCGCTACTTTTCGACGTTTTTTGTCTCGGATCTGAAAAATTCAATAATATCTAGTGTAGTCCTCACAAAATTAGGGGGTTTTGACCCCCAAACCCTCCCCCTCCCTGGCTACGCCCCTGGCTTATATCCTAGCTATATTTATGTTCTGATGTAGTATTCCCTACTACAAAATTTAATTGTGGATAAGTTTGTGTCTTGATAAAGTTTGTGTCTTGACTAAATTTGTGTCTAGGCTAAATTTGTGTCTTGACTAAGTTTGCATCTTGATTAAATTTATGTCTCGACTAAATTTGTATCTTGTATATTTTTTGTCAAAAACTGATTTCAATTTCGATCCAAAAATACGCTCTAAACTTTTCCATCCAAAACCTTTTCAACTCATTTTGTTGTTGATGCAATTTTTTTTTTCTTTCTTTTCCTTTTTTTTCATTCAATTCATTTTAATGAGATTCTAAAAGTTGATGAGTTTGAGGATTGAAAAAAAAAATTGTCTTTACGTCCTTTATGAATTTAATTATTTGCGTTTTAGGACGGAATTATGAGTCATGAAAAATGTGATTTGATGAGGTTGAGAAACATTTATTGAGATGAGATTAAGGAAATGAGGAAAAAGCAAAATTTTGCGTAGTGGGCATAAAATTTTGATAAGATGTTGCTTGTGGGTTTTGCTGCTTATGAAGTGACTGTTAGGAGGAGTTAGAGAGTTGTGGGTTTTAAAATAAAACTTTAATGACATTTTTTTCTAAAATTTTTGCTTAACCTCAATTTTAATTTGTCCTCATAATTAAAATTCCAAATCATATCCCTCACCTCCAAAATCATCTCACCTCTCTTCTCGAATTTTTCCACTCATTTATCTACTCACTCATCTGCAAAATGATCATGCTGTAATAGATGAACGCCCCAAAAAAATTCATTCATTCAATCCATCAAACATTATAAAGGATGAAAAATATTTCTAATCAAATTCATGAGATTAATTGCATTTTCAATCGCGAACGACTCATTAATGATTATCAATTTATCACCCCGTTCAGTAGACTTGTGCCTTTCCCATCTACTTTTGTTTCAACATCTCTTCCTGATGGAAATTTTTTTTTTGGGTATTTTAGATTTTCATTTTCGAGTTGAATAAGTTTTCATCCATCAAATGAGATTTAGGGGTTATTATGTGATAGTTAATGGAGATTGGTGATGGAAAGAAGGTGATTTAGTTGATTATATTTATGCATTTAGTGTGGATTAATATTTTTTAACTAAAATTAGCAAGAATAGTGTATCTGGCACTACTTTTGATTCTAGTTCCTAAAAATTGTGTACTTAGTACTCCTTTTGACTCTAGTTCCAAAGAATCATGTACTCAGCACGACTTTTGGCTCTAGTTCCTAAAAATTGTGTACTCAGCACGACTTTTGACTCTAGTTCCTAAAAATCATGTACTCAGCACGACTTTTGACTCTAGTTCCTAAGAATCGTGTACTTAGCACGACTTTTGGCTCTAGTTCCTAAAAATTGTGTACTCAGCACGACTTTTGACTCTAGTTCCTAAAAATCATGTACTCAGCACGACTTTTGACTCTAGTTCCTAAAAATCGTGTACTCAGCACGACTTTTGACTCTAGTTCCTAAAAATTGTGTACTCAGCACGACTTTTGGCTCTAGTTCCTAAAAATTGTGTACTCAGCACGACTTTTGACTCTAGTTCCTAAAAATTGTGTACTCAGCACGACTTTTGGCTCTAGTTCCCAAAAATCATGTGCTCAGCACTATTTTTGACTCTAGTTCCTAAAATTTGTATGTCCAGCAATACTTTTGACTCTAGTTCCTAAAAACCATGTACTCAGCACGACTTTTGGCTCTAGTTCCTAAAAATCGTGTACTTAGTACTCTTTTTGACTCTAGTTCCTAAAAATCGTGTACTTAGTACTCCTTTTGACTCTTGTTCCTAAAAATCGTGTACTCATCACGACTTTTGACTCTTGTTCCTAAAAATCGTGTACTCATCACGACTTTTGACTCTAGTTCCTAAAAATCGTGTACATAGCACTACTTTTGACACTAGTTCCCAAAAATCATGTGCTCAGCACCACTTTTGGCTAATAATTCATCGTACATTGCAACATAACCTCAAAAATCCGTAAATCATACCAAAATACACACAGAATCCCTATCCGATACCCTCTCACCCCTTTCCTATCTTCTTCAATAATCATCTCCATCGACGATGAAAAATAAAGTAGATAAAATAAAACGTGAACGTATGGATGAATTTTACCGTAAACAGAACAGTCACAGAGAATATCGAGGAGTAGAAGAAGCACAGCATAAATATAAATGCGAGTAAGGAAAAAATAAAAAACATAAACCCTCAAAAGTGCAGTGATGCAAAGCGCGTGAAATTTGCTGAGCACGGCGATCCCGAAAATGAAAATTTAATTAATTGGATCCCAGGCAACAAATCTCTTTGCTCGATTTCTCACTCTCTTTCCATTTCACTTCACCTTGCCGGGAGCTGTGATGCTCTCCAAAAATGAGAGAACATTTTTGATGTGTTTTGCTGCTCAATTTTGTTCTTCTCTCTTTTTTGATGTTTCATGTCCTGAATGTGTCTAAATTGGCAGAATTGAGACAAATTTACATAATAAATGTGCAATTTTATTTGAAAAGTTTTTTTTTTGTAGAGTTGTACTAATGAAGGTATTTCTGATGCTTTGACAATTGAATTTGCATGATTAATGTGACTTTAAAGGTGAAGGTGTTGAAAGTCGTGTGTTCGGCACTACTATTGGATTTTGATGAGGCATATATTGGGTTATATGACGAGATTGATTAATATTGTCTGAATATTGCAACTATTTTGGGATATGAGTTAAAAGTTGGGATATAAGCTTAGAAAAGGCTAAATTGGAATAAAGTCGTGTGATTTACACTACTTTTGACACTTTAGTTATTGAAAACTAAGCTTTTATAATTTTTTATCCTAATCAGATGTTTGAGGTGCTTCTCTACGATTGTGGCTCATAGAACCGACAGAATTTTCGGCCGATTCAGATAATTCGGCAAAAATTAGGAAGAATTCGGCAGAAAATTCGGCCGAATTCGGAAGAAAAATTCTTCCGAATTTTCTGCCGAATTCTCCCTAATTTTCTGCCGAATTCGGCCGAATTCTCCCTAATTTTCTGCCGAATTCGGCCGAATTCTCCCTAATTTTCTGCCTAATTCGGCGAAATTCTGTCGGTCCTATGAGCCTTTACCCTTTTCTACTAGATTTAAGTATAAGATACCAAGAGCCGTGCTTCCAACACCACTTTGAAGCTTACTTAAATATCAATGGTTCAAAACCGCACGTTCAACACTACTCTTGACTTTATACTAGCCTAATACTTTCATCCAAGCTTTAACTAACACAATCCGTGCATTCAGCACCACTTTAGAACAAAATTTTGAACCTCAACTCTTTTAAAATTCCAAAATTCCGTTCACAAAGTACGTTACGCAAAAAATGACTTTTTAGACCCCCTCCCCCCCCTCGTTACGCTTTTTGTATAAAAATTCTTTTGTTTTGTTTAATCTGTTACAAAATCTTAGACCCCCTTCCAGGGGCGTAGCCAGGGGGGGTTTTTAACCCCCCCTCTTTTTGGAAAATTTCTTCAATTTGCTAGGGATTTTTGAGAAAAAAATCCCAAAACCCCCCCTAAATTTTTCGTTCCATGCAAAAAAATTTCAACCCCCCTCAAAAAATTTCTGGCGACGCCCCTGCCCCTCTCCCCCCTAAAAAGCGAACGTACTAAGTGAACGGCCCCTATAGTAACAAATTGAACACAAAGAAAAGTCACAAAACTTCTCCATCCATCGAACATTTCTCTCTCAATTTTCCGCTCTCTTCATTTCCCTTCATTCATCCTTCCTTTCAACCCACACCCGAAAAAAAAAAAGAAAACGAGAAAATTTTAAATTGGCAGCACCGAGTAAAATTTGCATACAAAGCAATTTCTTTTTTTTTACAAAATTGAATTTTTCATTTTTGCATGGCATGGAAAAGAGACGACATTGCGTATGTATTGGTACGATAGACATGCAGAAATGGCAGTAATATGTGCACATGCCTGCTGCATAAATACATTCATACATGTCTATTTTTCATGCTTGTAATTTTGCAATCTGCGACCTCACACTACAATTCTACATCCAATCCCAACCCAAATCCATTCATTCGACCCGATGTCAGATCCATATGGTTCTCTCCACTTGATTTTTCCATTCATTCACTCAATTCTACAATATAATATGGGAATATATATATATGCCCGAGATATAATAAATTTTTAAAGTGTGAGGAGGTTCCATGACTGCCTGACATTTTACCTTTATGTAAAATTTTATTGATTCTTAATGTGTGCGAATGTTGATGCCTTTTTTTGGGGGGGGAGAGGTGGATTTTCATGTGTTGGAATGTCTGTGTGTATGCATGTGCTTATTGTATACACATGTGAACTTTTTTTTTATTTTTTTTTGCAACCTTTTTATCCACCGTTAGTTATGTAATAATAATAATAATTTTGTTAAGGAAAACTTTTTTGCATATTACGGTGGTTGAATTAAATTGAGTTGGGTATAATGGAAGCTACTTGAGAAAGTTGAAGGAGGAAGAATTTTTTTTTTAATGGAAGAAGTAGTTTGCGATGGATTTGATGTGGATTTGCACAAACATGTTAAGGTGGAGTGTTTGGTAAATGAAATTATAGGAATTAAGAGGGTTTTGAAATTGTGATGTACGTACGGCTTTGAGGATATCATATGTTGGCTCAAAATGGTGTGCAACGTACGGTTTTGATTTTTCTTTAAATAAATGACTCAAAATGGTGTACAACGTACGGTTTTGATGATTTCTTTAAATAAATGGCTCAAAATGGTGTCCAACATACGATTTTGATAAATCTTCAAATAAATGGCTAAAAATGGTGTACAACGTACGGTTTTGACAATTCTTCATATAAATGGCTCAAAATGGTGTGAAACATGCGATTTTGATGATTCTCCAAATCGATGGCTCAAAATGGTGTGCAACGCACCATTTTAATGATTTCTTTCATTTCATAACCAAAAATGGTGTACAGCATACGGTTTTGTGTATTTTTCCTTAATTTCCTCAAAATTAGACTTTCCATGGTTTAAAAATTCTCAAATAATCCAAGATCTCAAATCTCATTATCCATCCAGCATTACAACAATCAACCTAATGAAAACAAGACTGTAAATCCCTCTTTCATCTTAAATCCTCTTCCTTACGTGATTCTATTACAAAATCAATAAAAGACCAGCATGTTGCATCCCATTTTCAAGCAAAATCACTAAAATTCAATCTAAAATGTAAACGAACATCTTCCTTACATCATTAAAAATGTAAAAAATGCACTCCCCAAGTCTCATAAATCACCAACCGAGCGGAGAATATCAGAAAGAAGAAAACAAAAAAAAAAACCAGCACTGAAAATAATTTTATTTTTTTTTTGCTATCCGAATTACAAATAAAAAATTTAACAAAATTTATTTTACGTATCAGCTGATTACATTCCGTAAATGTCCATCGAATTGCTCACTTAACCGAATCATAATACGATTACTTTTCTTTCATCCTTTTTTTTTTGGAGGAAGAGCATTTTTCGCATGAGTCACATTTAAAATAAAGACGAGAACTAGCAGGGACTTAGCCAGGAATTTTTTTGAGGAGTTTTTCGCTAATTTTCAACGTTTTTTGGTTCGGATCTGAAAAATTCAATAATATCTAGTGTAAACCTCGCGAAAATAGGGGGGGGGGGTTTGACCCCCAAACCCTACGCCCCTGAGAACTAGTATTGATGTTGGGATTGGATGTAAAAAAGCGCATTTTTGGATGTTTACTTAGTCATTTGTTTCGAAAAATGTATGATATTAAAGGTACTGATCAATTGGTAAAAAGTCGTGTGCAGCACACGATTTCAGTCATTTTTTACGTAATGTTTGAAAAATAGACAAAAAACTCAAACTTAAAAGTTCAATAAAATAAAATAAAGAAAATATCAAGCAAAATGCTCCCCTTTATACCAACGCTACATCTTCTTCCTTTACCTCTCCCTTATCATCTCACTCAGTTCAGATTTTACACAACAATGAAATGAAAAAGTTTTTTTTTTTCTCCTGATTATAGGGCGATGGAAGTTGAAAGAAAAGCAAACTAAGTTGAATTTGAAAAGGAAAGAAGTACTGAAAAACATGAGAGAATATCTCTCGATGCAAAAAGGAAGGAGAAAGAGAAAGAGAGAGACTAGAAAATGCAAGGCAGTGGCACTTGAAATGTGTACTCGATTCTTTTTTTTGGGGAATGTCAATCAATCAATTTTAAATGAAATCGTGCGTGGAATGCGGTGGATGCTTTGATTAAATTAGTTGAAATTGAAAAAATTGCAATTTTCTTGACTTTTGGTATTTTTATTTGTGAGTCGTATGCTGTGCACGATTTTTGAATTATTTTGTATTCATGGGTGCTTGGGTGTATGCTTGAGTAAATTGATTGATTTTTTGTAATTTGTGAAATTAATATCAATTTGACTCTGTGGTTGGTACAGTTTTAGGTTCATAATGGTGTGTTGAGCACGGTTTTGGGCATTTTTGGCTTAGATTATACGCGATTTGAGTATTTTGACATAAAGTCGTGTGCTTCATTCGGTTTTGGACATTTTTGGCTTAGATTATACGCAATTTGAGTTTTGTGGCATAAAATCGTGTACTGCAAACGGTTTTGGACATTTTAGGTTTAGATTATACGCGATTTGAGTCTTTTGGCATAAAGTCGTGTGCTGCGAACGGTTTTGGACATTTTCGTATTAGACTGTACTCGATTTGAGTTTTGTGGCATAAAGTCGTGTATTTTATACGGTTTTGGACATTTTCGGTTTAGACTGTACTTGATTTGAGTTTTGTGGCTTAAATTCGTGTATTTCATACGGTTTTGGACATTTTCGGCTTAGATTATACGCAATTTGAATTTTATGGCATAAAGTCGTGTGCTTCATACGGTTTTGGACATTTTCGGCTTAGATTATACGCAATTTGAGTTTTGTGGCATAAAGTTGTGTGCTTCATACGGTTTTGGACATTTTGGGCTTAGATTGTACGCAATTTGAGTTTTGTGGCATAAAGTTGTGTGCTTCATACGGTTTTGGACATTTTCGGCTTAGATTACACGCTATTTGAGTTTTTGACATAAAATCGTGTGCTGCATACGGTTTCAATTATTGCATGCTAATAAATTATGAAAATTTCCATTAAGTTACTCAAAGTCACATATTCTGCACGGTTCTTATACTCTTTACCAAAAACTCAAAAAAAGTGTCACAACCTAGAAAATCAGGAAAATAAAAGAATCGGAAATTGTAGCGAATACACCAACTTCATCTTATTCACAGCTCTCTCCCCCATTTTTTCCTCCTATTCATACATACGATATCGGAAAATGAGGAAAAATGTGATGGAAAATAAATATAATTCGCATCTCCTCTTTTTTTACCATCTACCTTCCCCATCTCCCCCCAAAACAGATTTCAAAAAACAGTTCAATGCTGCTGCTTTCGCTTGGGTGCAGTTTCTACACTTTTATATCTCTCTTTTTTTCTGCCTTCAGTAAAATGGCACATGGCAAATGTGGGGTGGCAGGCAATTGGTGTGGGAGATGGTTTTTTTCTGTAGAAGCAAATAAAAAGAGGAAAAAACACACACTGAATAAATCGAAGCCGAATTCGTGCGAAAAAACAATTTTTTCTCAATTTTTTCGATTCATTTCTTCTTCTTTGCGCTGCTCATCAAACTATGTAGATATAAACGAGCGGAGGAAAAAGGCACACACACATAATATACGGAGAGATATCGACGAGAGGGTGGATTAGAAAACAAGAAAGAATGGATGAAGAAGAAAAGTGGATGATTGCATGGGGTTGTGAGCTTCAATGCTGATTATTTCGTGGTTATTGAAAATCGGTGATAGGTAAAATATACGAAAATTGGAGGTTATGTTTGATTATTGGGAAAATATTGCGGTTGGTAATAGCTATGGGATGAAGTTTCAGATGTTTCAGGCATGTTGATTTGATAGATTTCAATAGTCGTGCATTACACACGGTTTTGGTTCAATTTTATTAATTAGTGTCAATAGTCGTGTGTAACGTACGATTTTGGTATAGTTTGATCTAATATTATCAATAGCCGTATAGAACGTACGGTTTTGGTACAAACTAATTAAATGTGTCAAAAGTCGCGTGTTACAAACTTCTTTATCTCAATTTTATCAATTTGTGTCAATAGTCGTATGTAACGTACGATTTTGGTATAGTTTGATCTAACACTATCATTAGCCGTGCAGAACGAACGGTTTTGGTACAAACTAATTAAATGTGTCAATAGTCGCATGTTACAAACGGTTTTGTCTCAATTTTATTAATTAGTGTCAATAGTCGTGTGTAACGTACGATTTTGGTATAGTATGATCTAACATTATCAATAGACGTGCAGAACGTACGGTTTTGGTACAAACTAATTAAATGTGTCAATAGTCGCGTGTTACATACGATTTTGTCTCAATTTTATTAATTAGTGTCAATAGTCGTGTGTAACGTACGATTTTGGTATAGTATGATCTAACATTATCAATAGACGTGCAGAACGTACGGTTTTGATACAAACTAATTAAATGTGTCTGTGTATGTTACAAACGGTTTTAGTACAATTTGATCAAAAAGTATCAAAAGTAGTAAACAACCTACGACTTTATGTCAATTTTATCTATCGAAGTCATGCTGTTGTGCCTAAAAATAACTTTTTAATTACAGTTAATTCCCATTCATCGCAATTCAATCCCCATGACAGTTATCAACCTCATAAACATAACAAACCATCCACAACACACGACATTTGATAATTCATCGATTTTCACTAACTTTTAATAAATAAAAAGACAAGCACACACAACATATCGCATGGAAGTCCATAAAAAGGCGATAATGAAGACACTCAGTATATATATATATATGCGTCTATCTCATCTTACTTCTCTCACTCCCCCCTTTTTTTCCTTCAAGTCTTTGTTTCGACAGGCAACAGAAGCGGCAAAAAAATAAGAATACGAAAAAAAAAGATCAAAAAACCTTTTCAGTTCCTTCCTATTTTCTTCACTCTCGTTTCCATCTTTATTACTTTCTTATTTACGTAACAATGAATAAATGTGGAAATTGCGAATGGTGAAAAGATATGCTGAATACGGTGGAGGGGTTATGGCCATGAGAAGGTGAATTGATAAAAAAGTGATAAAATTAGAAGGGTTGGAATAAAAAAAGGCATAAAAGTTATCTTATTTGGACTGTTTTTTCTTCACTTTTTGTATTATTCAAAGTTTTTCCTCTATTTCCAAAAAAAAATATATTCTATTTTGAAGTAGGAGTGTGAGATGGGGGATTGACTGTAGATTAGGGGAAAATTGTGAAAATTTTATGTAAATTGCACTAAATTGAGGAAGATTGTTGTGTTTTTTGAAGTACTTAAATGGATTGGAAACTTAAAAATTGTTCAAATTGAATATTAAGGTGTTGAAGTATTGAAGTACTAGATTAGAAGTGAATTTTTAATTTTGGAGTAGAATGAGATTGATTTGAATCAATTTGAATTGAAATTATGAAATTAATGAATTGAAATTTTGAAAAACATTAAATGTAGTAAGAATTGAAATTGAGTAATAAAGTAAAGTACTAGAATAAAGCGAGGTACTAGAATAAAATGAGGTAATAGAATAGAATGAGGCAGGGGCGTAGCCAGAAATTTTTTGAGGGGGGTTTTTGAAATTTTTTTGCATGGAACAAAAAGTTTAGAGGGGGTTTTGGCATTTTTTCTCAAAAATCCCTAGCAAATTGAAGAAATTTTCCAAAAAGAGGGGGGTTAAAACGCCCAACCCCCCCCCCCCCCCCTGGCTACGCCCCTGAAATGAGGTACTAGAATAAAATGGGGTACCAGAATAAAGCAAAGTAGTAGAATAAAGCAAAGGATTAAAATAAATTAAAGTACCAGAATAAATTAAAGGACTAGAATGAAGTAAAGTTGTAGGATAAAGAAAAGTACTAGATTATTATGTTGCTTTAGTGAATTTTTGAACTGTGGTACTAGATTAAAACGCTGGAATTTGGTGTTATATTCAGGTACTAAATAAAAGCACTAAAAGTAAACAAAAGTAAATTCTTGAGTTTAAAAATTAAAGTACTAGAATAAAATTAAAAAATGAAGTACTAGATTAGAAAAAGTATTGACGGAATTGACGTAGTCACTTAAAAACTTTCATATTTGAACAAAATTCCAAAGCAACCATACTAAGAACAAACTAGCAGGGGCGTAGCCAGGGGGGTTTTGGGGTCAAACCCTCCCCCCTCCCTATTTTCGCGAAGTTTATACTAGATATTATAGAATTTTTCAGATCCGAACCAAAAAAAAACGTCGAAAAGTAGCAAAAACCCCTCCTCAAAAAATTCCTGGCTACGCCCCTGCAAACTAGCCAAATCAAACTTAGTTAAAACCAAAAAAAAATCATAAAAAATTCCTCAACTTATTTTTCCTAAGAAAAAACTAACCCACATTTGAAAGACGTAAACTCATACATAATAATTCCACTTAACGACATAAATATTTGAAAGTGTCCCACTGACACTTTTTTAACCCCTCTAAAAAAATTTCTATTCGCCTCCCTCAAAAAAAAAGAGAAAAAAAAATTGTTTCCAGTTCCATTTTATGAACAATAAAGAAAAACGACTTATTGACTTTTCAACTTGAGTCGAGTCGTAAGGACTTTGTGAGGACTATCAAATACAAACAAGAACACAATCATATCACTAGGGAAATGGAATCAATGGAAACTTGATTGCTTTGATTTATTCAAATATTTTTTTTTCTTCTTTGCGTAGTGAATTAAGAAAGTTTCTTTTTCAAAGTCATTTTGCGGTGTGTGTGTGTGTGTTTGTGATTTTTTTGAGAATTGTTGATGTTGTTCGGGAAAAGGGAAGCTAAAGTGAATGTGTATGACAATAGAGGTGTTGTGGACTTGGCATTTGAGTTGGATAATGACTATGGGTTGAAATATTTTTTTTTTCTTCTATTTATGTTGACCTTTGTGTGTGGATTAATAATAGAGTCATTACGCAAGAGAAATTTTTAAGAAGGTTTACAAGTTTTTTTGGACTTTTTGATATTTTGCCGATGACTTTTGTCAATGTTTGAAGGATTTTTGATTACAAAAGGTGAGAAAGAAAAGTTTGGGATTTGTTTGGGGATTTGTTGAAGTTTTTATTGTAAATTTTGATTATTGAGACATGGAATCGTGATTTGTGGACAGTTGTGTGGTCTTAATTGACATTTTTCAAAGTTTGTTGCATAGTTTAATAACTAAATTATTAATGACTGAATTGGGAACTTAAATTGTTTTTTAAAGTGATTCTACAAGAAAATCCTCATCCAGGGGTGGGTTTCTAGGGGCGTAGCCAAGGGTGTGGAGCTGATCAAATTGATTTTTGATCATTTTTGATTTTTTTGATCATTTTTGATCATTTTTGATTTTTTTTTGATCATTTTTGATCATTTTTGATCAATTTGATCAGTTCCACACCCTGAGGCGTAGCCAGGAAAGGGGGTTAGGAGTCACCCCTTCTATTTTTGTGGAGCTTACACCAGATATTATTGAACTTTTTCAGATCCAAACCAAGAAAATCGTCGAAAAGGAGCAAAAAACCCTCCTCAAAAAAATTCTTGGCTACATCCCTGCCCTAGGGTATAGAGAATATCTTACCCGAAAGGCACAAGTCGGTTAATCGAGATTAAATCCGGCACCAAGCTGGAATGAGGCCAGCACTAAGTTGTAATACAATTTAAACCAGAATGGTGCTGGCCTCTTCCCTGCTTGGTGCCGGATTTAATCTCGATTAACCGACTTATGCCTTTCGGGTTAGGGTTAGGGGTAAACCCTAAGATACATCCTAGAAACCCAAACGAGAGCTTGAATATTCCATAAAATGCATCCAAATTTCATTTTCATATTTTCTTAACAAAACAAAACTCTAATTCAAAACTGAATCCATCCAACCTCACATACACCAACTCCATTCCCATCAATTTAAACTTCTTAAAACGGTCAATAAAGAATCCAAAAATAAAAAAGAAACTCGAACACAAAGGATAATAATATGAGATTAGCAACTAACTCGACTAATTTCAGTCTATTAAGGAACTTCGGATTTTGTTAATAATAGTTATGAACAAGTTATGAATGAGGGAATTGAGGAAGTGGCAATTAACAAATCGGTAGAAACTAAATGGAGAGAAAAAAAAAATAATGAAATGAATAATAATTTTTGAATAGATTGTGTTGGTCACGTTTTTAGGGAATGGGGAATAAAAAAATGTGATTTGAGGGTTTGGGTGTGGTGGGTGTTGGAAGAAAATTTGCAAGAAAAAGGGGTATTTGCAAAACTTCTGAGTCTTAACTTTGTTTTGCTTGTATTAGTCAATTTTAGGATGAAATTTATTAAAGCTAACTATGTTTCAATAATTTAGATCAGTGGTGGCCAACTTTTTTGTGCCATGGCACACTTTAGGAGTAAGTCATGACCAAAATCGGACGTGAAACACGGCTCGTGATACTTTTTGGAAAAAAAATTTGTCCATCACTGATTTAGATTTATTAAAAATTATTAAACATTTTGATTTTTTTTTTGATCTTTTTTTTATTGAGAATTAACAAATTTTTTAATCTTTCTTTTTTGTATCGTTCTAGGTATGTAAAAATCAATCTTTAGAGTTTTTATTTAAATTTATCAACAAATGTGAATATTGCTGCAGTAAGTAAAGTTGATTAATTCATATTTTTTTAGAATTTTTAATTTTTGAAAATTATTTTGACGAAGAGAATACTCGGGCTAGAAAAAATTATTTGCTTAAAAATTTTGCCTTGAAATTAAAATCATTTAAAACAGTGATGATCAATCGGTGTGTCGCGACACACTAGTGTCCCGAATATTTTTTTTTTCGAAAATTACCTCGAACCCTGTACCGCGTTCGATTGTGGTTAGGGGTCGTTCACAAAGTACGTTACGCAAAAAAATGACTTTTTAGACCCCCCTCCCCCCTCGTTACGCTTTTTAACGAGTTTTTTTTTTTGTATAAAGCTTGTTTTTTTTTTGTATAAAAATTCTTTTGTTTTGTTTAATCTGTTACAAAATCTTAGCTCTTCCTTAAAAAGCGAACGTACTATGTGAACGGCCCCTTATGTCTTATTCTCAAGATGGAGTGCGGCACAGAAAAAGGTTTGCAACCAATGATTTAAAGCTACAAAACTTTAAAAATCCTTTTTTAATAATTTTTATAAAAAAAAAAAAAAAATTGATCCTCAAAGCATCAAAATTTTCATCAACATCCTCAATCCACATCCAAATCCAATTCCACTTCAAAATTTATCTTCAGTAAAATTCCTTTCAATATTCAAATCCACTTTAATCCACTCTCAATTCTATCTAATTTTCATCAAAATTTTCCCATCCTTAACTCAACATCGATTGAATAATCCTTGAAAAAAAAAAAATATTTTTCCCTCATTTTCTTCCAAACAAGCCTCACAAAAAAAAAAAAATAAAATTCTTCCACACGTTTTCTTCTTCATTATTATTTTTCCATTTCGCACAACAATAAAAAAAATACGCGATTCTTAACACAATTTTTTTTTCTTCCTTTTACAATGTGTAAAAAATATATAAAAAAAAGTAAGGAAAAGAAGTTCAACAAAAGCCGCTTCTCATTTTCACTTTTTTCACACACAAAAAAAACATAGCAAAAAACTGAGTTGAAGGCACAAAAAAAAGGGGGAGATCGATTAGTTTTGATAACAATGAAAAAAAAAAGTAAAAAAGCAGGGCACGGCCATAAAGGAAGGGTTTCGCGATGTTCTTGGGCTGAAATTTTTCTCTCCCAACAAAAAAAGGAGTCAAAAAGTGTTTGTGGAATGAGAATTTCTTTCTTTATATATTGAGCGAATCTGCGCGTGTGGATGGATTTTTTTTTGTTTTTTTTGAGTCTCTAGTAGAGGCGTAGGCAGATCGGTTCGGGCAACCCCCCTCCCCCAAATAGTTGAGATATGAGCCAAAGTGAGAGCACTTTTTTAAAAATCTTGGAGTTGAGGTTCCCCAGACCATCCTGGTTACACCCCTGGCTTCTACTCATTGAGTTTTATCGACTTTATGAAGTTCAATTATTGAAAAGTGATTTTCTTTTATTTTCTTTTCGTGAGGAGTTTTTTTTCTTGCTTCTGATTTTGCAATTTTTTCGATGATTAGAGACTGATTTGGGTTTGGTGGAAAACTGGAAAATTATTTTATTTTATTTTTCTTCGCACTAGGAGTGGTGGATTTGTCAATTTTAATGACAAAATGTGGAAAATTTTTTGATTGATAATTTTTTTGTATTGAATTTCTTGTAATGGCTGAAGTTAAAATCTTTGAATTTTAGGGATTAAATTTTCTTTTGAAAAATTTCAAGATTAAAAGAATCAAAGTTTCAGATTTTTTGAGCCAGTTTTTAAAAAAATTGAGTTTTTTTTTAATTTTTAAGAAATTATTCAAAAATCTGTAAAAAAACTAAATTTTTACACAAAAATTTACAAAATCGACCGTAAAAGTCAAAAATCAACAAAAAATTCTCAAAAAAAGCAACCAAGGCTTTTCTTGCGGTCCACTTATCCTCAGATTATCTAAATTTCCATGAACATGTAAACATGTTGATATCAAAAATCTTACTTCTAATTTCCACATCTCCACCAAAAATACAAAACTTTAACCATAACCTAGATTTATGCTCAAATAATTACCGAAATTCAAACTCGAAAAAATATTCAAAAATTTCCTCCGACCACAAAAACCTCAAAAACAAGTCAAACTTTAAAGAACCACAAAAAGCAAAGCAAAAAAAAAAAACAAAATTCTGAAAATTTTCTCAAAAAAGAAGCGGAAGAGAAAAATTAAGTAAGCATAAAGCTGGATGTGTCTGATTAATAAAAACAACAACACCGACACGAAATGGAAAAAAGATGAAAAATAACAAAAAAATGGAAATAAATAAAAATGTTACATGGCGCATCTGTCGCACGGAGAGGGACTGAATTGTTGTTGTTGTTATAGCTTGGGTATGAATTCGAAAACGACGAGTGAGGATGGAAATGATGACAATGAATGAAAATCAAAGTCAAATTACAAGCACTCACTCGTCTTTAGAAAATGAAGAGAAAAAACACAGCAAAAAAGGGTTTTGGAAAAAAATTGGGTTTTTGCTGTTGCGGAGATGAAAAAATGTCTTTTTTTGGCAAGGGATGGAAAATTAATTGCTTGAAGGATGTGAGGATTTTTTTTTTGAGGTAATGATATGATTTACATAAGCGCTGGGAGCAGTTTTGTAGGAATCGCGGTGTGTGATGAATTTATTTGAGGGTAAATTGAGGATGAGATTTATGAAAATTTGTTTAGTTTTTTGGGGGGTGATTATGTTGACATTTTCATTTATTTTATGGAAATTTGAGATTTTTTCTAATTTCACCGAATTCACCAAAATCACCGAATTCACCAAACTCACCATACCCACCAAACTCATTATACCCACCAAACTCATTATACTCACCAAACTCATTATACTCACCAAACTCATTATACTCACCAAACTCATTATACTCACCAAACTCATTATACTCACCAAACTCATTATATTCACCAAACTCATTATATTCACCAAACTCATTATACTCACCAAACTCACCATACTCGTAAAATTCACCAAACTTACCATAATTAATTTATTCACCTTAGTCACATACTCACCAAACTCACCATACTCGTCAAATTCACCAAACTTACCATAATCACTTTTTTCAACTTAGTCACTAAACTTACCACGCTCACAAAAATCACCATATTAAAATAAAAAAACTCAAAAACTCACAAACTCACCAAACTCAACATATTCACCAAACTCACCACATTTAATCTGAAATCCTTCAAAATCTCACTAAAATTCTTCAATTCACAACTCAGACTAAAGAATATGCACAAAAAAAATCTTAATCTTCATCCAATTTATCTTGCATATGCTCATCAATTGTCAATCCATAAGTCACTTTTCGAGCAAACATTTGATCACTAAATAATGAAGCCTTTGAGATTTAAACAGACTGAACAATTCATGTATCAGAAAATGAATCTTTTCTTCAAGAAAAACTGCTAGAGAGCATATTGTGATTCCTCATTGTCAATATGTCAATCATGTTCGATGGAAATTTGAGTATTTACAAATTATCTTGAAAGTTTTTTGCAGATTGCATGAATTTTTTCAAAAAAATCTCAAACAAAATTTTTTACTTAATTGTCTTCAAAAAATTACCCAAAAAACATCAACACAGCCTTTTGGAAAAAATAACAAAAAACAAAAAGCATTTCATTCATTCCTAAAACTTTTCAACCACCCCGCTGTCTCGTCTCATTTTTCTCAATTTCCAATTAATTCAAATTTCATTACAAAATGAGCGAAAACAAATCGACAGAGTAAAAAAGAGTTGCTTTCCCTCGACACGACTGAAATAAGATATCGGAGTCGAAACTATAACATTATATTTCATCTATTGGGAATTCTCTCGATTACGCTCGGTTTGATGACTTTGAAAACGGAGCAAATCAGATGGTGAAATTGTTGTTTTATTTTCGTGGCCCGAGATGTTAATGGTTGGATGAGAATTTGAGAGAAATTTGATGTTTTGATGCATTTTTTTAAGTTATTTCATTAAAATTTTGTCTTTTTAGAAAAAATTTCGTCATCTCGGTAAAAAAATTGTTTCATGGAAAAATTTACATCATCTGGGTAAAAAATTGTCAAATTGGATCATTTTTATCATGCTGATTAGGATTACGTCACCTCAGAAAAGTTTTTATAATCTAGACTAAAATTATGTCATCTCAGTGAAAATTTAATCATCTTGGTAAAAAAATTGTCATCTCAGTAAAAAATTTTGTCATCTCAGTAAAAATTTCGTCATCTCGGTAAAAAAAATTGTCATCTCAGTAAAAAAATATTTCATGAAAAAATTTATATCATCTGGGTAAAGAAATTGGTTGTCTCAGTAAAAATTTAGTCATCTCGGTAAAAAATTTGGTCATCTTGTTAAAAGTTTCGTCATCTCAGTAAAACTTCGTCTTGTCAGTAAAGATTTAATCTTTTTAGTAAAATAATTCAGGTAAAGGCTCATAGGACCGACAAAAAATTTTTCCCGAATTCGGCAAAAATTCGGGAAAATTTTTTAAAAATTTTTTTTCCGAAAATTCGGCCGAATACGGCCGAATTCTCTCGAATTTTCTGCCGAATTCTCCCGAATTTTCTGTCGAATTCTCCCGAATTTTCTGCCGAATTCGGCCGAATTCTCCCTAATTTTCTGCCAAATTCGGCCGAATTCTCCCTAATTTTCGGTCGAAAATTCGGCCGAATTCGGCCGAAAATTCTGTCGGTCCTATGAGCCACAATCTGATGAATTATTAATAAAAAATTCCAATCAAATTTAACATCCTTCACTCCCAACTACACAGCCCGGGCTGTCTAAAATAGAAAATGAATGAATTCAAGTATTAAATTTGTTTTGAATGACGTTGAAGGGATTTTGTTCCTTCTGTTCTGATGCGCATCAACAACATCGAACAACAAACGAAGAAAAAAGAGCGAAAAAAATATTTATTCATAGAATTTTAGTCGAGTCGTAACTGTAAATGATCCGTTGAATTAACAAAAATAACGACATTGTGTGACTCTGAAATCAAGTCAGAACCCATCGCATGTGTTGTTCTTATTTACGTGAAATAATAAAATGAAATTTTATCAGTCGAGCCAGTATTATTAGCCATATTGTTGATGATGCTACTAGATTTTCTAGATTTGATTTTTTTTGTGTGTTGCTTCTGTTCAGGTCGCGTGACTCAACTTTTGTGACTAACATTTATTTCAATCATTAGAGATTCTTATCACTTTTAATATTCAATTGCATCACATTAAAGCCAATGGATTAAATCTGACAATGACACACGTTCGCTTTTGTCATTATGGATATTTTTGTTTAGGGGTTCGGGAGTGTAGGATAGTTTTTTTTTTGTAGTATTTGTTGAGGGGTCTGAAAGATAATAAATGTGAGAGGTGTAATCAAATGGAATTTGTGAACAGCTTGTGATAATTTGAGATTTTTTTAAAATTTTTTTATGATTGTTTTATAGTTTATAGGCAAATTATGTGTTATTTAGTAAATTTAGTCCTTTTGGAATTTTTTGAAGGCTAATTTAATCATTTCAGTTAATTTATTTTATAATCTTGAATATTTTTATGACTATTAAAAAACTTGAACATTTAAGTGGTGAAATTTAGTAAATTTTTTAAAAATTAAGTCATCTCGGAAAAATTTGGTCATTTCTGCTATTTTGTATTATAATTTTGGATATTTTAATGATTTAGAAGAAGTTTGGTTATCAAAGTGGAGAAATTTTCAGCAAATTAGGTCATCTCGGTAAAATTATGATCCTTTGTGCGAAATTCGGTCATCTCAGTAAAATTATTGTCATTTTTACAAAATTCGGTCATCTCGGATATCAAATTCCATATCCCATTTCTAAAACTCTTTTTAAATTCAAAATTCACAAATAAATCTCATGAGTAAAATTTATTCATCGAAATTTGACTTTTTGAGCCACAAAAAAAAATCTCAATAACCTTTCAAAAACTTTTTCTCAAAAGCAATTTAAAAACCGATTAAAATCCCCCATAACAAATAAATTTTTCTGGTTCCACAACAAAAATTTCACCTCAGACAATTTAAAATGCTTCAAAAACGAGAGATTTACAATTCTCCATAGAAACACCAACAAGAGAGAAGAAAAAAATTTGCATTCTCAAATTTCAGCCAAAAAGAAAAAAAGTGAAATAAATCAAAAAAAAGAAAACTACCGACAAACTGCTCATAAAACACTTTCAAAGCTATCAAGACTCGAAAATCTTTTTGCATGATATTCAATGAATGAAAATTGTTGTACACGGAGGGGTAAAAGACGAAATCCCATGAGCTCATCATCGATGAGCACGAAAATCTGCTTCATTTCTTCTACCTCCCTCATGAAATTTATTTCTCGTCTTTGTCGGTCCCCTTTACTTCTTATTTCTTTTCATTTTTTTCCTTTTTGTCAATCAGATTTGCGCCTCTCCTTTTTCAAACTGTTCTTTCAACAATAAAAAGGAATGAAGGGATGGAAAAGAATGAAATAAGAGTGTGAGAGGTGCATATACATACATATCTGAGGGTAGCAAAATATAAAAAGAGATTAAAATTATTTTTCATTGTAGAGATTCCATAAAGCTCAGGAAGATTGATAAGAAAATACATTAAATAACATACATGTATGGTCTTATTTACATTGACGAGAACAAACAGATGGATAAGTACTGTGGAATAGAATGACTTTGATAGAGATGGTTTGATAGAGGATTTACAGAGGCTTGTGTAGATTTTTTTTGTGAGTTGGGTATTTGAGAAATATGTAAAATTATTGTGAAAATGGAATGCAAAAATTTGTAAAAATTGTGTTTTTTTAACCGAGATGACAGAATTCTTTACCAAGATGACACATTTTTCTTTTACTGAGATGACATTATTTTGACAAGTTGTCTTCTTGACAAAATTTTTCAAAGATGACTTAAAAGCTAATAGCTAAGATGATTAACGCTGAAATTTCTTAAAATCAAATTAAAAGAATACCGAGATGACAGAATTTTTGTCGAGAGGACAGATTTCTTTTACTGAGATGACAAAATTTACCGAGATTATAAATCTTTTGTCAAGATGATCCAAAATTTATGAGATAAAATTTTTAATAAAACTAAAAGCAGTATAATACCGAGATGACAAAATTTTACCGAGATGATAATTTTTTGACAAGATGATCTTAAGATAAAATTTTTCTTGAAACTGAAAATATAAGAATACCTAGACGACTAAACTTTTTTTAACGAGATAACTAAACCTCATTACTGATATACCCAAATTGCTAACTGAGATGAATAAGATCACTTACTATTTACCAAGTTGACAAAACTTATAAACTAAAACTACGGAAACTACTCAAAAATTCAGCAATCTTCCTTCGTCTAATCACCCATGGACTTCATACACTCCCTCATTTCACCAAACCCTCAATCAAAATCTCCTCCCAAAAATAGAAAAGAATTCATAATAAAAATCCATAAAGGATTCATTCTCCGTCCCCTTAATGAGGAGTGAAAATCGAGTGACAATTAATTTCAGTTTTTTTCTTCTCAAATTGAAGCAAAAATAAATTTTATTCCATAAATCTTTCGCTCGTCTTTCAGACTCAACACAACACATAAAAAGAAAAAAAAGGGACGTCGGTCGAGGCGCATAAAAATTTTCCTCTTCACTGAATTTTCACTCCAATATCGACTTTCCTCATTGCCTTTTTATGAATGAGTAAATTTTTCTTCTTTTTTTCTCGTTATTGTTGTCGCAGTTGCTGCTGCTATAATTTTTGCTGATTTCTTTCTTTTCTTATTCCTTTTTTTTTTGTTGTTGTTCGAAGCAGTTTGCGTGATCAAAATACAGAAATAAGATACAGTACAGACAGTTTTGCTTTTGGTTGTTTCAAGAAGGATATTTTTGCGCGAAGTTTAATTCACTTCGAGCAATTAAAAATGGAGAAAGAATTTCTTAAGAATGTTGGAAAGTTTATTTTTTGTTGTTGTTGCTGTTATTTGAGGATTCACGCGAGTTGTTTTGTGGATGTAAAAAGTCATTGAACTGAAAGAATAAACAAATGAAGAAGCGGTTGAGTTGATCGAGAAGTTTGTTGAGCTTTAATGAGGTTGAGGAAGTTTTTAGTTTGTATTTTAAAAGTTTTGGATGTGGTGTGTTGAGATGACTTAGTTTATAAACCGAGTTAACAAAATTTTCTTACCGAGATGACAAAATTTTCTTACTGAGATGTCCAAATTTTATACCAGAATGACCAAATTTCATCCAAGATGATCAAATTTTATACCAAGATGACCTAATTTTATCCAAGATGACCAAATTTTAAACCAAAATGACCAAACTTTAAACCAAGATGACCAAATGTTATACCAAGAACAATAAAGTTGACTATTTTATAGAAAGGAAAGTGTAATTTTGATATTCAAATCATTAATGTTTTAACAAGATGACAGAATTTCTTCGAGTTATTCAAACAAGTTAAGTTTTTCACTAAAAATTCAATTAACACAAAAATGTAAATTTTTCATTATTTTTTGTCAAATTACATTATTTAAATTTCCTTCACATAATTAGCATACAACTCACAGAAAATCCCCTAAATCTTCAATAAATAAAATATAAATTCATGCCCAAATGTTCATAAATAAATCATTATTCCATCTAATCGTCATCATCACATCAACCCAGAAAAAAATGAATAAAATCTTGACTTTATTCTTAAGTTAACAAAAAAAAAAAAGAGGAAAAAAATTCATTAAAAAGCCACTTGCTGGAGATTATCAGTTCAGGTCCTTGTTAATTCAAATGTTGACTCTAATTTCATTTCAGGATAATAGGAATAGGAAGAATAAAATTTATAGCATGTGATTTACACATTGTCTCTATCTCAAATGCAACTTATTCATTTTCATCTCCTCTGCATTTTATTTTATTCATTTCTAAATAATTTTTGCTTTTTTTTTTGTTTTATTTTATTTGTGACTGAAATTTTGAGGGTTAAATGGGTAAGGAGAGAGTAAAGAGTGCATTTTGTCTGGTTGTGAGGCAAAAATAGTTTTGATTTGAATCAGATCTTTGATATTTCTGACTAAAAAAATCTAATTACTGAGATGACCAAGTTTTTACTGAGATGACCAAGTTTTTACTGAGATGACCAAGTTTTTACCAAAATGACCAAGTTTTTACTGAGATGACCAAGTTTTTACTGAGATGACCAAGTTTATACTGAGATGACCAAGTTTTTACCAAAATGACCAAGTTTTTACTGAAATGACCAAGTTTTTACCAAAATGACCAAGTTTTTACCAAAATGACCAAGTTTTTACCAAAATGACCAAGTTTTTACTGAGATGACCAAGTTTCGACCAAGTTTTGACCAAGATGAACAATTATTTATCGAGATTACTAAACTTTTTCCGAGATGACAAAATTATTGCGAGACGACAAATTTTTCTTCAAAAAATTCAAAAAAATCTGAAATGCGCTCAATTTGAAATCACGTTTTGAATATACATTTAAACTAGCATTTTTTGCAACAATTTCATAGACATACAAAAAAAAATACGTTCAAAAAATAACAAGCATAATCAACCCCTTGTTGTTGTTATATCTGTGTATTAAATTCTCCGTAACATATAGCTGCAATCCCTCCAAAAAAAAGTACACACAGAAAAAAAAATATATAGCAAGGCATGCACGGAAAGAATAATAAATAAAAATACAAATGAGAATGGAAACAATTTCTAATTATAAACACAGTCGAGTGAATAAAAAAAAGGAAAATTCTTCTTTTGTCCCCTTCCAGTTTCTTCATTCCTTGCCAAAAAAAAATGTACAGAAACTGAGAAAATAAAAAATAATCGCTGCGACCTGAATGAACATGAAAAGGAATAAAAAAAAAAATCACACATAAATGAATTTGAGTTTGGGTTTTTAAATGTGTCGCTGCCTGCTAGTTTTGTAGTTGCGGAATAATCGAGGAAGCCAATTCGTTCAGTAAATGAATGCATTTAGTGAACATTAAGCAAAATTTCCGGCTTCATTTTTCTCCTTGTTTTGTGGAGTGCTGGGGACACTGAATATTCAATTGTGTTTTGTGTGCTGAATATTATCGGGGAAATGTGGATGAATTATTAGTTTGTGGATAATTTAGGTGAAATGAACGAGAATTATGATTGAGTTGATAAGAAAGTGTACTTAAAGTGCTCTAAATTGATGTTGCTTAATTTGTTGGTTCAAGGTTTTGTGGAGGTTGTTGAGATAGTAATGCAAATTTTTGAATGTATTTGCAGTTTTACTCTTTTTTAGCAAGTATTTCGAGTTTCTTATCGAGAGGGTCTAATTTTAACCGAGAAGACCTAATTTTTACCGAAAGGATCTAATTTTAGCCGAGAGAACCTAATTTTTACTGAGAGGATCTAATTTTAGCCGAGAGAACCTAATTATTAAAGAGAGGATCTAATTTTACCGAGGGGTTCAATTTTTACCGAGAGGATCTAATTTTACCGAGGGAGCTCAATTTTTACCGAGAGGATCTAATTTTACCGAGGGGGGATCAATTTTTACCGAGAAGATCTAATTTTACCGAGGGAGCTCAATTTTTACCGAGAGGATCTAATTTTACCGAGGGGGCTCAATTTTTACCGAGGGGGCTCAATTTTTACCGAGGGGGTTCAATTTTTACCGAGGGGGCTCAATTTTTACCGAGGGGGCTCAATTTTTACCGAGAGGATCAAATTTTACCGAGGGGGCTCAATTTTTACCAAAATGTTCAAATTTCTTCCGAAATGACGTAATTTTTAAATTTTGACCAAATATATTTCATTAATCTTTCAAACCATGACCAATAATCACTCATCTCCCTCCATTCCATTAGTCCATCTACTCAACCACTCTTCATATTCAAATTTAAAATCCCCTACATCACTCAACTTGCTAATCTCATATCAATTTCTCTCAAACTAAATCGTGTCGAACAGCAATGGATTTGCATTTATTCTCTATTCATTTATTTGCATCCCCTTTACTACTCGTTATAACAAATTTTAATTCTCTTGCTTATGTAAATTCCTTCCATTTTTTTATTTCGATTTAATGACACTCGACACACTTGATACTCCGTACTGACATAGTCATGATGTAGTAGAAAAATAAAGAAAGTTAATGCAGCAAATATAATTTGTCATTCTCGAGCTCATTCGATCTCTCTTTCTTTTTTTATTTCGAGTGAAATTAGAATGAAAAATGATTGGAATTATGTTCAAGGACAGGGACAGGGACACACGAAAGAAAGGAAAGAAAAATTAATTGGATTGAAATGAAATAATTGCAAATCATTGTGAGATTTAATGGAAATAGTTTTGTTCTTGTAAAAGTTCAAGGAGGTCGTTATAAATGAAGTTCATTAATAGGAAGTGAAAGGTCCTTAAGAGATTTATTTTTGGGAGAAAATTGGATTTAAAATTTTGATATGATTGGTAATTAGGATTGGTGCTTGTTTTGATTGAAAATTTGGAGTTGATTTTCAAATAAAATATTTTTGTGTCATCTCAGTATAAAAATTGATCATCTTGGTATAAAAATTGGTCATCTAGGTATAAAAATTGGTCATCTCGGTATAAAAATTGGTCATCTCTGTATAAAAATTGATCATCTCGGTATAAAAATTGATCATCTCGGTATGAAAATTGATCATCTCGGCATAAAAATTGATCATCTTGATATAAAAATTGATCATCTCGGTATAAAAAAATTGGTCATCTCGGTGTAAAATTCAGTCATCTCGGTAAGAAATTTTGGTTTCTTCGTGATTTGTCTTTTTGAATTTACTTCAATTTTATGCAATATTGTTGAGAAAATTAACAGAAAATACAGTAAATACCCCTCAAAAATATTCTCAAAATCTTGCCCAATCAATCGTAAACAAAATCCTTAAAACCATCCCAACATTATCTTCAACATTTATCAACATCCAGAGTCCCTAAAATTCACTTAAAATCAACTCAAATACTTCACTTTATTGTGTAAATATTACAATTTCATAGATTTACATTCCCATTTCCACACACACACATTAAAAAGGGGAGAAATAAATTGAATATTAGATACGATAAGAAATGGAATTGAAAATTGTTTACCACTCGACAAATTAATGATGCTAAAAGAAATGCAGCAGCAGCTTATCGCAACATGCAACATAACTTTCAACTCCCACATATTAAAAAACATTTTTTTTTTCCTTTTCTTCCGATTCCTCTCGTTCGCCCACCCAATGCGAATGCCTTCAACCTGTCATAATTATTGTTTAAGCCCACTCATAACATTCCGATGTCTGTGAGACTGTTTACTTCTACATTTTTATTGTATTTGTATCATTGTGTGCTGCATAAACATTAACATTTTGTGAGGTTCATGTGAGATGAGAACCGCAAAGCCGTAAACAGTTTTGTGAAGATTTTTTTTTTTGAGATTTTTGTATTAAAAGGCATATTCAGGGGGATAAATTAATGTTTATTCAAAATATGGCGCACGAGATTGTTTTTTGTGAAATTTTGTTTGGTGACTGTTAAATATTAATGAAAATTGAAAACGTTTACCTTAAAAATTATCAAAATAGAATAAATTTATACAAAAATGTAAAAAAAATCAGATTTTTTAGAAAAAGCAAAATTTTTGCAAAAAAAAATGTAAATTTTAAAAAAATTATAAAAGTCTTCATTTTTCCACCCCAATAAGCTCATTAACACCAAAACTTCCTTAATCAACGGCTTCATAGTCAATTAAACAATTTCAAAAACTTAATTTTATAATCAAATTCAAAAATCTAGCGAGAATTTCACTAATGAACTCCCAGAAACAGGAGCTTCAAAAAAAAAATTAAGAAAAAAATTAAGTAAATACGAAGCCCCTGAACAATCATAATATTCTGACTATAATAAAGAACTTGGTGCTTGAGGAAGTACAGGCAGCACCACAGTAAGCAGTAATCGAAATAACAACAAAAGAAGGCACAAACAAAACAGAAAAAAAATAAAATTAAAAAGAGAGCAAAACAATAAAAACGAATTAATTAATTTTGTTCAGCTTCTTTTTTTCATTTTTTACTTCTTCTTATTGGGTTTGCTGCTTTTATTTTTGAGCGTACGTACAGTAGACAGAAGTTACTGAGAGAAGTTGGGAATTAAATCATGGATAATGTGGAGCTGGTTGAAAAGAAGAAGCGCATTTTTTGAAAATTAAAAATTAAATTTCAGATTTGTAACGGTTTTTTTTCAAATTTGAAAAAAACATAATTGCATATTTTTTTAAAGAAAAATTAAAATTAACCATATTTTCTTTAGTACAAAATAACTTCAGTCAGCACCCAAACTGCCTCCAAAACCCAACCAGCTCGCATCAAAAATCCGATCCAAAAAATACTCAGAATAAGAATTAAAAATTAATTATCTTTTCCAATTGTTGTGAAATAAGCAAAATAGAATAAAAATTCAAGAATTTTACGAGACGATAATAAAAGTAGAAAAACAAATAAAAACTAGACCGAAGAATTCTCTACCGCAGAATAGCAAAACGTGTGGTCAGAAAATAAAAGAATTTAAAACTTAAATTTGATGGAAACTCATGAATCATGATACGTCATATAAAATATTAATAATTTTCAATTAAAAATTGTTTGAAATGTGCGCAATTGCTGTTACATGATGGAAGATTGTAGAAATGCGAGTTGATGGCTTGTGAGGCGGAAAGAGTTGATTTTTTTTTGTTTTATTGGATCTAAGATGATTTTAATGAACATAATCGCTTTGTCTTGTTAATTTTTTGTGTCTTTTTATGGGATTTTTGACGGATTTTTATGGAGCTTGGAGTTAAGCTAGTTTTGGCGGGATTAATTGATGAATTTTTAATTTTTCGCTTAATTTTAATTAAGCTATTTTGGGTTTATTGGTGAAAAAGTAGTCTGTGCGTCATATTTTGGGAAGACATTGATACTATTCTCTGAATATAGCTTAATGTTAGATCAAAATTCATGAAATGCTTAAAAATATTTAATTTTTGGTGAGTTTAAGCAGCTTAAGGCATATTTAGGTGAATACTTACTGTTTTCCCAGAATATGGTGCATGTTTTTTTGCTAGTAAGGTTTTCTTTAGTGAATTTCATGGCTCTAGCATAAAATTTTACTTACCCCAACTCTGATATTGATCATCCAGATTTCAGCCTCCAATTCTATCAAACCTCCATATCATAACCTCAAAAAAATCAATTTTCTCGAAAAACAACAAAAAAAAAAAATTATCTGGACCGCCTCATAGTTGTAAAATTTTGATTACAAAATCTAACAAGAAGCATTCAGTATCCGAAATAAAAAAAAACGAAAAATAATACATGCTGGTAATGTGAGTGTATTAAAACCCGACAGCTATAACCATAATATTTAATGGATCTCGAGAACGATTAAATTTATTCTAACGAACATTCCATTTGCTACTAGATTGGCATAACAAATTTCTTAATTCATGCCTTGAATCGTATGGGGATGTGTGTGCTGCTGCTGCTGATGCCTCTTAGAACATGATACATTTTATGATATATTCATCTCACTCTACACGTTTATTTTACCTTTTTAGCATTTTTATTAGTTCCACTTCTTAACATTATTCATATGAATAATTTTTTTCTTTTCTCATTTTGGTTATTCTAATTCTTTTAATCTTCGCTTAATGTAGTTAAATTGAAGATCATTTTGAGAAAATAATCGGGTTGATTTGCGAAGAGAATGTTTAGGAGTTTGTAGCGCATTTTGAGGAAGAATTTAAGTAGATTTGGTCTTCTCGAGTCGAGCTGAAAATTCGATTTTCTCGGGTCAAGCTGATACTTTTGTCATGTTGGGTCGAGTTGAAACTTTTGTCATCTTGGGTTGAGTTAAAAATTTGATCATCTCGGGTCGAGCTGAAAATTTGGTCATCTCGGGTTGAGCTGAAAATTTGGTCATCTCAGGTCGAGCTGAAAATTCGATCATCTCGGGTCTAACTGAAAATTTGGCCATCTTGGGTCGAGCAAAGCATTAAGTCATCATGGATTAAAAATTTTTTTAATTTAAAAATTCATCAGTTTTCAAAAAAGCTTCAAAATTAAGCCCCAATCTTGCCCTAATCCATATTAATCACAAAAAATTTCAATTTCCAAACAACACAATCCCATCATCATCTTGAGTCCATTTTTCGTGTTATTGAATGTAAAAACGTGATATGACTACGTTTTTACATTCAATAACACGAAAAATGTCTTTTGATTTACAAGTGACACACCTCAGTCAGTCAGTTTAATTTGAATTTTATTCCAATTTTCTCTCATCGTAATATCCACCAAAAAGTGGTTTTTAATTCCATTTTTAATCCCCACAAAATAAGTTTATTTAATGCACAAAAGAGAAACGAATAAAAAAAAATTAATTTCTCTATTCAGACTCCATTAACTATGTGAACATTTGTCCATGTCATATATTTTAAAATTGAATGAAAACTGTCACAATAAGTCATAAAGAATAAATTCAATTAAAGGAAATTTAGCATATGGGAAACGGCTTTTAGTCATGCATGATTATTGTTATTGAAAGAGAAATGAGACATGCGAAGAAGAGTGGAACAGATGAAATTAATTAATAAATGAATGGATGCTTCCTTATTAATTTCCATTTTTTGTACGATTTTATAAACGAGAACTTGTGAATGATGCAAATTAACTCGGTCAGTTTGATGTGCTTTGTCTTTCTTCCATTTGCATAATGCTTTGCTTTATTAGTGATGGAAAAGAGTTGGAAAAAGAAGCTAATGGAGGTTAGATTGATGGATGTGCTTGGTTTTTCAGTTTATAACTTTTTAATGAGTGACGTTGCAAAAGATATTAGGGAATTTAGTTCTAATTTTTATTGTGAGGGCACCTGAACCTAAAACTCTAGTGTAAAGGCGTCTTAACAATAAAATTATAGTGTGAAGGCGGCTGAATTTAAAATTTAAGTGAAAAGGCACCTGAACTGTGAATTCTAGTGAATGATTCTCAAAATTTCAGTGTAAAGACGTCTGAACCTAAAGTTAAGTGCACCAGAACTATAAGAATTCCTCAATCTCATCAAACTCCTCTCAACTTCCATTCCCTGAGTCTATACATCTTTTTATTTTCATTCATCATCAACTTGTTTATAAATTGAGCATTAAAATTGAAATTTCTTCTTTTTTTTGCAAAGAGGAAAAAAATTAATTTTCTTGCCTGCAACAATAATAAAAAAAAAATGCGAAAAAGAAGAACATCAATTGGAATTTAAAAATGAGATGAGAAGGGAAAAAGGAGAAAAAAAGGAAATTATCATTCATTGTGGCTTTATTTCTTCATCTTTCTCACACTTTTTTTTGGATGGAGTATATGTGTGCTATGTTCTGTGTTCTGCATTCTTATCGAATAATACAAACCTTCTTATTTTGTGTATATGAAATGTAATTTGAATTTTCTTCTCTTCTTCTTTGACTTTTTTCCTTTTTATTCTTGTACTTTGCTATTTCATCGAGTACAGAAATTTTTGCGTTATATGTGGTGTAACACTTATGATTCCTTGTGGAGATATGAGATGATTTCCCTTTCTGATTAACTCAGTTTTAGCTTTTAGGGTCGAAATTATCAAAAATTAGATCATCTCGGGTCGAGCTAGTGAAAGTTCAATGATCTCGGGTCGAACTAGTCGAAATTAGATCATCTCGGGTTGAGCTAGTCAAAATTTGATCATCTCGGGTTGAGCTAGACAAAGTTGATCATCTTGGGTTAAGCTGATAAAAATTTGGCTTTCTTGGTTCAAAAAATCATTCAAAGCACAAAATCTTCAAAATATCCCTGCACATCTTCTAATGACACATTCTAAATACTTTGTCGTCATCTTATGCTCACATTGTACCAAACAAAGACAATATCTTTCATTCAAGCAACCACACACATTTAAAACCGCACAAAATTTCATCACAAGGACTCTCATACTCTTACCCATATCACATTCTTGTATATGTACAAGAAAATGAGCTTGATAGCACATAAGAATGATATTAAGGAACGAAGGGAGAAAGAGCAAAGCAATAATTTTATTTTAGATTAAAAAGATGTCTTAAATGTTCACCTTTAATATATTTTAAATGTAGATGAACGTCTTTATGTATGAGACTGCATAGAGATGAAGTTGTGTATGCTGATATACTTTATAATGTGAAAATGGAAGAGAATAGAAACAGAAAATGCTGGGGCGAGGGGGATAAAGTTTAAAGGATAGGAAGTGGGCTGGAGGAGGAATAATTTCAAGTGCTGAATGCTGTTTTAAAGTAGAATTGAATCTGTTGAGCTAAAGAAGATGTTGCATTTTGCTTTGTGAATTTTCTTTGGATTATCGTCTGTCTTGGAATTTGGATTATTGTAGGATGAATATATTGAAGAATTTTAGATTTAATTATTAAAGTTCAGGTGTCTTCACATTAAATTTTTATATTAAGGTGCCTTCACATTAGGTTTTTCAATTTTAATAATCTATGAACTTGATTTTAAGGCTAAGCACCACAATAATGAATTTTATATGGTTCAGGTGTCTTTACACTATATTTTAAAAGTTAAGGTGCCTTCACACTAGATTTTTGACATTAAGGTGCCTTCACACTAGATTTTTAACATTAAGGTGCCTTTAGATTACAATATTGCAAGAAAAAATCTTTTCAATTAAAATTAATATTAAGATGCTTTAACAACAAAAGTGACATAGTTCAGGTGCCTTCACACTAAAAATCTCAAAAAATCAACTCCAAATTCCCTCAAAATTTTCTCATTTAAGTTCTCTAACACAAAAAACTTCAAGCGACACGGCAATAAAATTCAAATTTCCAGCCTAACAAGAGCAACAAAATAAATTAAAAAATTTGTTCTTTCCTTCCTTTTTTTAGCAACGATGAACTTACTTTCTGCAATATGAAAATTAAATTCCGTCAACTTAACAACTCTAAAGTTTTACACAATTTCCATCTTTTTTTTCTCTCACTCATTTTTTTGTTAATCTAATTTTTTGTTATTCTCATTCCCGTGTTCGCACTTTTGCATACTTTACCATTAAAATAAGAACAAAATAAAAAGGGAATAAGAAGTTTTAAAGTAAAAGTGTGGAAACATTATTCTGATATATGTACTCATCGTCATCAGAATCCGACAAGTCAGTGAATGAAGAGGGTGTGGAGGGTATGAGGCACCTTTGCTCATATTTTCTCATTTCAATTTTTACATTTCGCTACTGTAAAAGTTTTTTTTAGTCTTTTGGGTGTGAATGAAAGATGTTTGGTTGGGCGGGAGGTTGAGGGTATCATCAAAGAGCGAGAAAAATATAAAAAGTCATAAAATGAAATTATATTTTTATTTTTTTACCGTGAGATTGTTGTAGATTTGCAACTTTACTAGGGATTAGGGGCTCGGTGAGAATTGAGGAAATTTAACACGATTTGAGATTACTAGGGGATTGATGAGGATTGAGGATGAGTTTGTTGAGAGTAATTTGAGTTATGGTCTAAGGAATTGAATTGTTTGTGGTTTATTGGTGGATTTATTGGTTGATTTATAGTGAATATAATAATAATTTGTATTATTTTGGTTCGAGCTCCGAAAATTATGTCATCTCGGTTTGAACTCAAAAAAAAATTGTCATCTCGGGTCAAGCTTCACAAAATTTTGTCATTTCGGGTCGAACTCTAAAAATTTTGTCATTTCGGGTCGAGCTCCAAAAAATTATGTCATCTCGGGTCGAGCTCCAAAAAATTTGTCATCTCGGGCCGAGCATCACAAAATTATGTCATCTCGGGTCGAACTTCAAAAATTATGTCATCTCGGTTCGAGCTCCAAAAATTATATCATCTCGGGCCGAGCTCCAAAAAATTATGTCATCTCGGTAAACTCCTTTCAAAACTAAACAAAAGAAGTTGCAAAAAGCCAATGAATAATTCAAACAAATTTCCATTCAGAAAAACAATCCATCCAAGTGAATTATAAACCAAATTTACATATTCTTCCAATAGCAAAGAAATTTGCATGAATTTTCTCGCCTTATTGCCTGAGATTCTCACACCTACGCTCGGATACTTTAACTTGTACATCAATTTCTTCTTTCACAAAAAATTTCCTTTATCTCTCACTCACACCCGAGTCAAGAAAAGTACTTGGGATAGAAATGATAATAAGGCAAGAGGCACGAAAGAAAATAAATAAATACAACAAGAAAGTGAGGAAAATTGTTGTGGCATCATCATCATAAAAGATATGGGAAAAACGAAGAAAAAAGAAAAAAAAAACGAGAAGCGAAAAAGTCTGATGAGGAAGTTGAAAAAGTTGGTCTTTTGTGAACAATAAAAAAGTAAAAAAAGCAAATTTTTTTGAATTTTTATTTTCTTGATGTTGTCAATTTTTATTGGTGGAATTTTTGAGATTCTTTAGTGCCTCAAAACCCCATCAGTTCTATTTTATTGATTTTTTGATGATTTCAAGATTTTTCATGACTTTTTTAAGGTTATAAAGCTCATCTCATGAAATCTGATATTCACTAATTAAATTCATCCATAAAATCTTCTTAAAATTTCTCCTTCAATCAAAAAATGCCTTACTACTCATAAAAATCTTCATCATTTTTATGAAATTTTCTCACAAGACCGTAAAATTCTTCCAATTTTCCTCAAAAATTTTCATTCTTTTGTCATCATTCTCTCATGTTGTCATATCCATGTTCGTAATCTAGCCACCATAATACATAATCTAATAAAATACAAAGGCACATACCGAATAATAGTAGCACTAGCACCGACAACAACAATAATGAGAACTGGGAAAAGTTTGGGTGTTTTGCTGGTTTGAGGGTGAATTAGAAGCACTTTTGGGAAAGTTTGGTCTTCTAGGGTCGAGCGAAAAAAATTTTGTCATTTCGGGTCGAGCGAAAAAAATTTTGTCATCTCGGGTCGAGCTGAAAAATTTTGTCGTTTCGGGTCGAGCTGAAAAATTTTATCATCTTGGTTCGAGCTGAAAATTTTTTTCATCTCGGGTCGAGTTAAAAAATTTCGTCTTCTTTGGTCGAGCTAAAATTTTGTCATCTCGGGTCGAGCTGAAAAATTTTGTCATCTCGGGTCGAGCTAAAAAATTTTGTCATCTCGGGTCGAGCTGAAAATTTTTGTCATCTCGGGTCGAGCTGAAAAATTTTCTCATCTTGGTTCGAGCTGAAAATTTTTTTCATCTCGGGACGGGCTGAAAATTTTTTCATCTCGGGTCGAGCTAAAAAATTCGTCTTCTTGGGTCGAGCTAAAAATTATGTAATTTTCGAGAAAACTGATCCACCAAATCGAAGCATTCCTTCCTCTAAAAAAAAAGCTACAAAAGTCCACAATTTACCATTCATTCTAACGTGCTAAGCTCATCTGGGTTGACATTTCTCCATGTCACATATATACACATAAATACATGTGTGAGAGAGTCTATGTCCTTTCTGGTTTGATGAGCATAAAAAAATACACAAAATAAAAGAAGTAAAAGTAAAGAAAGATGTGAGTGAGAAAGAGATTATTTGATTAGGATGCGGATATGATACAATCATAGTGAAAGGTAATGGGTTTTTCTCTTCTTTTCATGCCGCAGTAGAAGCAGCTTTATCTGCTGATGAAAGTCATCAGCCCCATTTTTTTCTATCCTTACGACATTACAAACAGCTCATGCTGCTAACTTACTCGACCACAAAATACCTTGGACAGAAAGAAAAAAATATATGGTAAGAGAAAACTGAAAAGGATGACAGAGAAAATTGCTGGGCTGTGGGAGGAGGATGAATGAATAATTGTGAGGGATTAAAGTGTGGGACAGAGATGGAAAGATATGAGAAATGAAGATAAGACAATGACAATGATAAAATCTTTTGCAATCTGACTCGTTTGATAATGGAAACTATAAAATGTGATAAAAGTGATAAAAATATTTTAGTTTTTTAGTACTTTCTGGTTGAGGTGGATAGTTGGAGGTTTTGAGGTTCTGAACGCATTTTTAAGGAAGGATTCAAATAGTTTTGATTGTAAGTTATGTAATTTTGAAAAAATGGGTCATCTCGGTAAAAATTTATGTCATCTCGGTAAAAATTTATGTCATCTCGGTAAAAATTTATGTCATCTCGGTGAAAAATTTTGTCATCTCGAAAAAAAAATTAATCTAGAAAATTCCATTCCTTCCGAGAAAACACCAGTAAAAAAATGATTGCAGCAATTTTCTAAATTAAAATCCTCATCAGCTCCAATAAGCATCACCCCATCTAATCCAAATCATCGACAATCTGATGACATTCCATACTCAATCCTTCAAGACTTCTCAGAAAAAAAAAATTGTCACCGCTTGGCTAAACAACAAAAGAAATGAAAAAAATCTCCACCTGAACACAATCAACAATTTTCACAGTTGGACGATAATGATAAAGAAATTATTGCCGGGTACGAAGGCGATTTTGTTGAAAGCTTTTTTTTTTCTTCTTCATTCATTTTTTTCCCTTCCATTTTCTGATTCGAAAATGAAATGAAAGGAAAATAATAATAAGAAAATAAGAAAAATGAGGGAATTAGCTTTTTGGTTCATCATCATCGTCATAATCATTTTCTATATATCTCATCATCTACCTTTGTTAATTGGATTTTATTTTTCTTTTATTTTTGCTGATTCCTTATTTTTCTTCTATCTTGTCTTTATGTTCGAGTAAACATAGATGCAAGTGTGTGGGTTGATGTGTGTATGTGTGGGGATTTATGGTGAAATGTTTTTCTGAACATTAATTTTGAGGAAGCTTTTTTGGGGGGTGTTGAGAGGTTGAGGAAGATTTTTGATTGGGAAATTCATGTGTTCTTGGGATTTGGATAGGTTTTATAGAGTTTTTTACATTTAAATGCTAGGTTAAGGAAATAAATGATCAGAAACTACTAATCCTAAATTTCTAGGGTTATTACCCAAATTTTCACGAATTTCTGAATTTTTTGCAACTTTATTAGCAATATTCATGTTTTTACTAACTTTTGAACAAATTTAACAATAAAATTACTAATTTTTTTCACTTTTTTCTATCATTTTAGGTACGTTACTGCATTTTTTATTGATCGACGTTCTTTTGTTTTTGACCAACGACGTGTACACGTTGATTCAACGTGTATCAAGCATGAAAAACAACGAATTCGCAAGTAAAATTGGACAATTTTATTAAAACTTGGTTTATTTATATCAAAAATTTTATTTTGTTCCTTTTTCAACCATTTCTTCGTAAATCGAACAGTTTTCTGAATTTTTAGCAGCTATCAATAAGGTGGATAATTCTATTCGAAGATTATCCTCAGATTGAAAAAAGGAATCATTAAGTTTAATAATGTTTATGTAATTTTTAATTTTTTTGCAAATTTTTGACGAAATTTATCAAGAAACCTACAAAAATAGCTAAAATACAACTTTATATTCCATTCACTGGTAGCACACCTAGTCACCCAAACAAACACCCTTCTAACTTCCATCAAAATCCCTAGATTATCTAAAATAAAAGAAAAAAAAAACTTCCATAAAAGTAAAGCTTCACACATCTACAGCTCCATAAACTCTCATTCATTCCTTCATTCAATCCAAATTCAATTCAATTCACTTTTCAGTAAACGACATTGATGATGATGATGACGACGACGATGATATAAAAAAAAATCTTTTTCATTTTTCCATCCTCATAAAAATCAAGGAGAGAGAAAAAAAATTAAAAAAAGGAAGATAAAATTGAAGAAAAAAAGCGAAATGAGAAAAAAAAATCCTGATTAATTTTCCAATTAAGGAAGCTCGGCGATGATTATGTGTAATTATTACATGGAAATGCTGGTTGAGTTGAATGAAAGAAGGCTTCTTTTTTTTCTTTCCTTTTCTGACTGTTCAAGAAAGCTCCATCATATCAAATCGAGTGGAAATGAACAAATGATGAGTTGGAAAGAGATGGTGTTGGATAATGATGGTTAGATACAAAGATGAATAGAAAAATACGGGTAATGGTAAGGTGGATGTTGAAGGCTTTTTTTGTGAAAGCTTTAGATCTCGAAAAGTACGGGTTCTTGAAATAATTTAAATTTGCTTCTCGGAAAACTGAAAAAATTTCATATTTCCATCCTAAAGTGTCGATTTTTACTGGCTGCACTCACTTTTGTTTGATATCTTCGGAAAAACTCAAAATTTAATCAAAAAACTCAAAATTTAATCAAAAAACTCAAAATTTAATCAAAAAACTCAAAATTTAATCAAAAAACTCAAAATTTAATCAAAAAACTCAAAATTTAATCAAAAATCTCAAAATTTAATCAAAAATCTCAAAATTTAATCAAAAATCTCAAAATTTAATCAAAAATCTCAAAATTTAATCAAAAATCTCAAAATTTAATCAAAAAACTCAAAATTTAATCAAAAAACTCAAAATTTAATCAAAAAACTCAAAATTTAATCAAAAAACTCAAAATTTAATCAAAAAACTCAAAATTTAATCAAAAAACTCAAAATTCAATCAACAAACTACAAAATTATGCCAAAAGTGCCAAATATTGAAATCCAACACAACCCACCCTACTCTTCCTTTAAAAACCTCAAAAAAATCGAATCAAAAGGTATTCAACCAGCACCAACACCAAAAAAAGACACATTCATAATGGAGACATCGCAAAGCATTAATATCATCATTTATAATCGCTTATGAATTAATTAATATTTATGTCAACAGTATATGTGGATGGAAATTGGAGCTTTTCTTCACTTCCACATTGAGCTTATTGTTATTATTATTGCTGCTGTTTTTATTAGCACTTCTATAAGACTCGAGGAAAAATTGTGAATTGTCATTTTTTTTTTCTTTCAGTTTTTTTCTATTTTCTTAATTAACATAATTCATAATTTATTAGTGCGAACATAAGAGGATTAGGTTACGGAGATGTGAATTTGAGATGGTAAAGTTGGGTGGAGTTGAGTTTAGACTTCTGTGGGGTTAAGAATTCAGAAAAATGTGACTTATTTGTTAGTTGTTCAGTTTATATAATTAATGTATTAAATTTAATACTAGCTCACCAAACTCTAAATAAAACCTACAAAATTCACTAAACTCACCATTAAACCTATTCAATTTGCCAAAATCTCAATATAACCTACCAAATTCACCAAACTCACTATTAAACCTACCAAATTCATCAAACTCACCACAAAACCTACTGAATTCACCAAAATCATAATAAAACCAAATAATTTTCCAAAATCACCACGAAAGTTCTTCACCAAATTCTTCATAAAACCTCCTGAATTCACCAAAATCACAGTAAAACCTAAAAAATTCACCAAACTCACCTTAAAAATACAAAAAGTCACCAATTTTTCTTTTAAAAAACACAGAAAAACATTTCACTCGGAAGTTTATTCACAAACGCAACACACAACAACAATTGACCTATTTCGACATGTTCCCCATGTTCTCATAATAATTCTCTTATCACAACTAGGCTTTCCCGATGCCGGGACCGGGACCGGGATTTCCCGGGAAATCCCGGTCCCCGTCCCGGGTCCCGGATTTTTTACGGGACCGGGACCCGGGACTCAAGATTTAACTTTTTTAAATTTTTTACCATTTTTCTTTCTTTGATTAAGATTTTTTTATTTGTTTATTATTGAGAATTGAAAACTAATTATAGAGAACTGAGAACTTAAAAATATTTTTTTCTACCTGAAACTATTTTTATAGGTAAAAAATCTTGATTTTGGTCATTTTCTCATTTCAAAACTTTGACAGAATTTTTCTCTGAGCTGCTTCATTTAAAATTGTTGAAGCCTATGTTAAAATGTCACAAGGAACCGATATTTTTTTGCTAAAAAAATTGATAGCAACAGACTTTCCGTTTTCGAGTTACAGCAACTTTAATGATAAATCTTGAAATTGGTCAAAAAATCTTAAAATTGTTCAAAAAAAATCTTGAAATTGTTATCTCGTCAACAAACAAAAAATATTATTGTCAAAATAACAAATTAAGCACATTTTAGGATTAAATTTTTTTTTTAATTTCTTTTTAAAATAACAGTGAACAGTCCTTCTTACAACAAAAAAACCGATTAAAAATATTTTTTTGTTTTTTCTTTGAAAAATTAAGTCAAAAATCATGACATGCCACGACAAAAAAGTTTACCAAAAAATAGGGAAAAATGAACCAAAAAATAGGGACGAATTTGGGTCATCTTGTTTTCAAGATTATAAAGCAATGGTGAAGTTTAAAAATATATGGAGCATCAGGAATGATAAAAAGCTGAATTGGACAACTAAAATGACTCGATAATAGAACTTTTTTTTAATATTATTTTTTCTTATACTTTAATCCATAATTATGTATGTTATGATTAAAATTACAATAAAAAAAGCGTGTAAAAACAAATTAGTTAACTCATAATATTATCTAAAGTAATTTAAAATTTTCAAATATTTCCGGGACCGGGACCGGGATTTCCCGGTCCCGTCCCGGTCCCGTCCCGGGTCCCGAAAATGTTCCGGGACCGGGAAATCGGGAAAGCCTAATCACAACACCATAAAAAAAATAATGCACAAATCCAGCATAATGATAATACGAACATATTCATTTATGCTTCACATTTTCAACAATCAAGTCATGCATTTAATTTCTGTGCAAATTAATAAAAATAATCGCATTTATGCTATGCAGAAATAACAACAAAAGAAGAAAGAAAAAAAAAATCTGCAAAAAGTATTAAAAAGAAAAAAAAAAATTTGCACAATAATTAAAAAATAAAAATGTTCATTCACAATCGCTGCTTCTAACTTTATGCTTGAGATTTAAATGTGAAAATAGCATTGTAATTAAATTCCAGGACGATGAAGGGGATGAAAAAAAAAACTAATTTACAATGCTTTGGATGATGAATACCGAAAAATTGGTGAAAAGAACAAAAGGAAAAGTTGCGTTTGTAGTTTGGTTGAGGTAGGTGAGGTAAATTTGGGTTAAAGCGCATTTTCTTGAGTTTTTCGACAAAATTGTTTTAGAAAAATTTTTAATATGGAATTTGCAAACGAAATTTGGAAATTATGTTTTAAAAAATTAGAATTTGATGTCGGATGACTTTCAACTCACCTCCAACCTCTCACCCTTAAAAATCTCAGCTCACAAAATGTAAATTAAAGCATTCTTAAAAGCTCTTGATTTTCCCTATCCAACTCTACACAGTTTTTCATGCTCGTTTGAATAACTAAGAGTCGCGGATATTGCGAAAACAGCTTTCTACCTCCATTCTTTAAATTTTTTTATTATTTTCCACTTTTTCGATCATAAAAAAATGAGTAAAAGAGTAAACACAATAGAATGCTAATTATCTCGTTTCGACAACTTTCATTTCCTCATTTTCCACTCGCACTCTCTCTTTCTCGACTGACTGTGTACTTGTTTGCCTGTTTTAATGCTACTGATTTTTTTTTTGTATTGTAATGAAGGTGGATGGGCTGATTGTTGAGCTACTGAGTTGAAATTTATTTTTTTTTTCTCGCTCTCGTGTTAATTAATGTAAAGTTTACAGGAGGATTTTTGAAGCACTGATTGCTGTTTTATGCTGTTGGGAAATTATGAGGAAAAAATTGAGTTTGAGTGAGGTTGTAAGTGGTGTTTAATAAACTGTATTTTTAACAGTGAAACTAGGATTGAAGCATAATGAATTTAATCATACAAAAATAAATTTGCTCTCAAAACTGAACTTATTCTCAAACTGAACTTATCCCTAAAACTTAAAGCTGATCTAACTAGTTCCTAAACGTATTTTCGGAATGAAACTTATCAGACAACTGAACTTATCCAAGAAAACTAAACGTATCCCAAAAACTGAACTTATCCTGAAAAACAAAGCTTATCTCAAAAACTGAACTTATTCCTAAAGCTTATAGCAGATTGAACTATTCCCTAAACGGATTTTCTGAATAGAACTTGTCAGATAACTGAACTTTTCTAGAAAAAGAACTAAGCTTATCCCCAAAACTAAACGTATCCTAAAAACTGAACTTATCCCTAAAACTTAAAGTTGATTGAACCAGTTCCTAAACGTATTTTCGGAATGGAGTTTATCAGATAACTGAACTTATTCTAATAAAACTAAACTTATCTCAAAAACTGAACTTATCCTTAAAAACTAAACTTATCCCTAAAACTAAACTTATCCAAAAAAATTAAACTTTTCCCAAAAAATGAAGTAATTCTAAAAATTAAACTTACCTCTTAAACTGAACTTATCTCAAGAACTGAACTTATTCAAAAAATGTAATTTTTTTAAAAAGTTCAATGATATATTCAATTTTTGTTAAATAATGTTAATTTATGAGAATAAGTTAACATTATTTAACAAAAACTAAACATATCCTTGAACAAAACACATCCCTCAGCTACACCAAACTCCATGCACATCCAACTTGTCATCACTCCATCATTATTTAATCAAATTTCATCTTCAGTAGACAAAATTGTAATAAATCCTTATTTACTCATTATCTTAAACTAAATCCACGAGGCATCTCGTCATCTTCACACAGCAAAAATTCTCATTTCTTTTTTCAAATAATTGAAAATTGAAAAGCCTCTTTCCCCCTTTTTTTACTTCTCATTAAGGGTTCCCGAAGTCTCGGTCTCGACAAATTTTCGAGACCGAGACCGAGACCGAGAATTCCCGGGATTTCCCGGGAAGTCTCGACTTTAATTCTACAGTAAATTTTTGAAATTTTTTAAGTGTTTTGCAATTTTTATGGCGTTTTCATGCTTGTTATAAATGTCTGATTTAGAGAAAATTCAAAAAGATAATAAATTTTGGTTTTTTAACACAAAAATTTATGAAAATTATGAAGATAAAATTTTATTTTCCTTCATATAAATCTTAACCCATCTTTCATACATATTTTCAGAATATCAAAAATCAGTTAATTTGTTCACTTCATAAGTAGTAAATGTTAGTAATTTTCTTATAAAGTTTTAAGAATTTAACTTTTGAAAATTTATTTTCGGATGTGCTTTTCTCAAAAAAAAAGCTTAGATTAATATTTTTTAGCTTAAACACAGAGATCAAAGTCGACTTTTTCGGCTTAACTTATTTTTGCTTCTATTGACGAAATTAAGCCATTTACAAAGTTTTTTGATATTATAACTGTTATATTAACTTATATTATTAACTAGCATATTGTATCATAATTTTTTAATTTTCATACGTAATCAGCTCAAAATTTTACTTCAGCTGAGAAATAAGCCGATCGGCTTAAAATCAGCTTAGAAAATTTAAAAGTTAAATTTTGAGTTTAACACTTTTCCAATTTTATGAAATAAGACTCAGAATAATAGAAAATGACCCTAGGAATAGTAAAAATATCTAAAGTACTTTGTAAATAGCTTAAGTTTATCAAAAAATGCAAAAAACTAGTTAAGCCGAAAACTTCAGCTTCGATCTCTGCTAAAAAATTCAAATTTACTTTTTTTAATGTTTTTTGTCATCAAAACTTTAATTTTTTATTGCCTAAATGTCTATTTAGATATACTTAAGTATCTTAAAAAATTTTCCTTTGAGATTTAAAATTTTTCTCCGAAGAGAAAATGTAAATTTTTTAGTAAAATAAATTTTTCTTGGTCTCGGGTCTCGGTAAATTCTCGAGACCGAGACCGAGACCGAGACCGAGAATTCCCGGGAATTCTCGGTCTCGGTCTCGGCATCGTGAACCCTTACTTCTCATCACTTTTCCTTCAACGTTTAATTTTATATTTTTTTTCAGAATTTAATCTACTTAAGATCACCTTCCATCTTTATTTCTCTGCCTACTTTGCTGTCTCCTTCCACTCGCCGTACTATTTCATCATAAGGTGCTTCTTTGAGTGAAAAATCTCTGTGAAAAATTTCAATTTTATGGAAATTGTGTGAATAATTAAATTTTTGTCTTAAGAGCTTCTTTTTTTGTGCGATTTTTTTTTCGTTGATTAATTTATTTCGATATTGTTTTTGAGGACTTGTGTGTATTTGAGGTGAAAAGTCGTGATGGAATTGTTTGAGGTTAAGGGTAAGTTTAGTTTCATTGACAAATTCAGTTTGAAAGGCACATTTTTTTGAAGGACAAGTGCAGTTCATGGATAAGTTGAGTTCAGGGATAAGTTCAGTTAATACATAAGTTCAGTTTAGGGATAAGTTTAGCTCTGGGAAAAGTTTAGTCAATGGATAAATTCAGTTCAGAGATAAGTTCAGTTAAGGGATAAGTTCAGCTCAGTGATAAGTTCAGTTTAGGGATAAGTTTAGCTCGGGGAAAAGTTTAGTTAATGGATAAATTCAGTTCAAGGATAAGTTCAGCTCAGGGATAAGTTCAGGAATAAGTTTAGATCATGGATAAGTTCAGTTAAGGGATAAGTTCAGTTAAGGGATAAGATCAGCTCAGAAATAAGTTCAGGAAAAAGGTCAGTTCATGAATAGGTTCAGCTAAGGGATAAATTTAGGTAAGGGATAAGTTTAGTTGAAGGATAAGTTCAGTCAATGGATAAGTTTAGTTCAAGAATAAGCTCTATTAAGATGGCAAAATATATTCAAACTAAAAATTTAATATTCTTGAAATATCCTCCTGGCTACGCCCCTGATAGTCTGATCTCAAAATCTACACATTTTATGCAAAAATTTCATCATCCTTAAAATCTAACCTAAAAAATTTACAATCACCAAGTCAACACTGACGCAATTCTCAATCTTAAACAAAAATAGAAACAAGAAAATTTCGTGGGTGACAAAAAAACAGTTTCTTAATTACTTGTCGACTTCCTTTAATCACATCGATTGTGTAATTAAAATTAATATAATTTTCATCTGTAATTTCTGTTGATTGAATTGAATCAAGAGTTGGAGATGTGTGTGGGTTGTCAATTTGAAAAGTTTTCAAGATTCATTCTTTGAAGTTTTGTTTAAGAGTATTTAATAGAAAATTAATTAAAATTATTGGGGTTGTTGTGTTAAAGATGAGAGGCTTAATTGATTTGAGGACTTTGTTTTGTTTTGCGCAAGTTTTGAGGTTTTAGAATTTGAAATTGAAGAGTTTAGTGGTGGATGTGATAGTTTGAGATTATAGACGACTCGACGAGTTGTCGTCAAGGGTGTGGAACTGATCAAATTGATTTTTGATCATTTTTGATCATTTTTGATCATTTTTGATCATTTTTGATCTTTTTTGATCATTTTTGATCATTTTTGATCAATTTGAACCCCTAGATTTGAAACTGAAGAGTTTAATGGTGTATGTAATAGCTTGAAATTACAGACGGCTCGATGAGTTGTCGCTTAGGTAATTTATTAATATTTTACTAAAAAAAATGGTAAAAAATTAGAATTCACAATTTTTCAATATTTTTTGAAGAAAAATTGTCAAACTTCGTTCGAAATTTGACTTTTTCTCTGCTATCTGTTGAATCTCTGTCTTAAATTCTCTGCAATTGAACTCCCTCCATGCCACATCAACTATATTATTTAAAAAAAATTAAAATACAATTTTAAAACATTTCAATTACAACTTTTTTTTATCATCTTCTCCAAAATGCTTAGCTCAGCAACGATTAGAAAATAAAACGAGATAAAAAATAGCAAATTTATTTTGTGATTTTGACACAGCAATATCCGGAAGATATTTTCATATCCGGTTTCAAAATCATGTGTTGATATTGGAGCTCATCCTATACATACAATTTATTCATCCTGGGGTTTGCATGTGTACACATATTTTTGTGCTTTTTATAGCTTTTTATGTGTACATGAGCTTTAAGCTTGTGGGATTGATTGAGTTGTTGGTTGGGAGGACTAAAGGTGGGTTGAGTTTGAGGGTGAATTCTGGAATTTTTCAAGGCTCAGACACTCATTAGAATATTGCAAAAATTGTACAATTTTTTCCAATTTTTCAGTCAAAAATTGCGAAAATTGTAAAATTTTTACAATTTTTGCAATTTTTAAAAATTGGAAAATTGGAAAAAATTGTACAATTTTACAGTTTTCTGATGAGTGTCTGAGCCTCGGAATTTTTCTCTTAAATTTCTTTGAAATTTTTCTGATGAGAAAATGACATTATTTTCATCAAAATTGTAAAACTTTATCTTCAAAAGGCTCATTGAAGCTGAAAATTCTAAGAAATTTTCATCAATTTTTTCCACCAAAATCTCATCAATTCCAACTAAACTTCAATACCTTAACCCAGGGTGTGGAACTGATCAAATTGATCAAAAATGATCAAAAATGAATTTGATCAGTTCCGCACCCTTGACCTTAACCCCATTCAAAAATTTAAAAATTTATTCCAACTTTAATTCTAAAATTAAATCACTCAATTTTTCTAACCCAAAACTCCCTCAATTCCACCTAGATTCTCTCACTTTTTTCCCTTCAAACTCATTCATGCAAATTACGTTCAAAATGATCAAAATTACGTGGGATATAAGAATTCATTATTCATCATCAGAAGCTGGTGGATTAAGCGATATTTTATCGCCAACGTTATGCATGTACAGAGAGTACAAATAAAAAAATATGCTGCTCGACTGCTTCTTCTTTTTCTCTCAAGGAAGTGTCTGAGTGCGTCATTTCTGACATTATCTGTGTTGTTGGATGTACTGGGAGTTTACAGAGTAAATTTTTTTCTGAGTTAAAAGACTGATTGTGATGTGAGTGGATGTTTTTTTGACTGTTGTAAAATTTGGGGGGAGGGTTGGTGGTAGAAGTGAAAAGGAAGGTTGATTGGGTTGTGATTTTGAGGTCATGCTGGGTTTAGGTTGCAAAATTTCTTCAATCAGTTCTTAAAAATTGAAAAATTGTCAAAACAAATGATGGCTTTTAACCTTCTATCTTCAATTTTTAGATTTTGTACATTTTCAAATAATTTTGTGGAAAATTCAACTTTTTTTCAGTCTTTAACTTCTTATACTTCCTTAACCTTAACCTTAAGTAAAAAAATCCCTCAAAATGAAAATTTTCCCCACAGGGGTCAAACCTTTTTTTTCTTAAATCCTTTCACAAATGCTAAAAATTCTTCTTGGAAGATCTTTTCACCCCTAAAAGGCTTTTCATATTTGGGTGCTGTGAAAGAAAACATTTTGATAACCGTCTGCAGATTTGACACATCATTCTATTTGATTTTGAACTTTTTTTTTCTCTTCTCATTAACCTCAATTCGTGTTTGTTTATCTTGATTTAAAGAAGTTTAAATGAATAAGAAGTTGTGTATTTTTTTTTATTCCGACATTAGCTCATGTTGCGAAATTTGACATTTTTAAAAGGTCATTAAATTTTCTTTTTCATGACTTTTTTTTTCCTAATTTTGTTTATGCTGCATTCAAGAAGAAACTTTAAAAAAAAGCTCAAACAATTTTTTAATATTATACAAAACTATTAAAGCTCCTCTCATAAATTCCTCAAACTCCTCCACGGAAGCAGAATAAGCACATACAAAACGGTATCAGAAATTGAGTGCTGTTCTGCCTACGCAATACAAGAACACTCACATATTAATAGAAATTTGAAACCTTTTATTTTTATTGTTTGTACAAATATCGCAATTTTTTTTCGAGAGCTTTCAGTTAAATTATCTCATTGATTTTTATTTTTATCTCATAAAAGCTTTCAAAATATTTATTTTTTTTTTTAAATCTGTCCATTATCCACTCTATAAGTACGATACTAATTTTATTTTTGCTGCAAAATGAAAAGCTTTTTTAGAGCTCATAAAGTTTTACTTGAGGCAATTTAAAAACAAGTTACGATTTAATCGCTATGGTCATTTTTATAGGTGTAGATTGATATTAAATTGCCAGGACTATTAAGTTCTTTTTAAGTGAAAATTGTAAAATGAAGAGGTGGAACTGATTTTACAAAATAAAGATTTTTTTGAATTTTTGGATAACTTTTTCAAAGTTTTCAGCAGAAACTTCAATTTTTGAGGTTTTATCCCTCAAATTGCGTCTAATCCAAGGGTGTGGAACTGATCAAATTGATTTTTGATCATTTTTGATCATTTTTGATCTTTTTTGATCATTTTTGATCATTTTTGATCATTTTTGATCATTTTTGATAATTTTTGATCATTTTTGATCAACTTGATCAGTTCCACACCCTGGGTCTAATCCTCCAAAAACTTCCCACAATCTTCTCGAAAAATTAAAATTAAATTCTCCTCCCAGCATCATTTACCTTGAGTTTATGGCAACGACATTAAGTGACTACTTTTTCACATCGAATTGCTTTTCTAGCAAAAGCAGCAAAAAAATACGAAATCTTGTTAAGAATCTGAAGAGTCCGAAACGGATATGAGACGTAGCATCTCTCGCATTCAAAAAGTTTTCTTCCTCCTTTGCTTTCTTCAACATAATTTTTTTTTTTTTTTTTTTTGAACCCTGGGAATTTTTTCTTTCTTTGCCATTTTTTTCATACATAAAAAATTTCTACTTAGTGGCCGTTCACAAAGTACGTTACGCAAAAAAATGACTTTTTCACCCCCTCCCTCCCCCCTTGTTACGCTTTTTGTATAAAAATTCTTTTGTTTTGTTTAATCTGTTACAAAATCTTAGACCCCCCTCCCCCCTAAAAAGTGAACGTACTAAGTGAACGGCCCCTTATTGAGTTTATGATAGAAAATAAACATCCACACATGTATGTTGAACTGTCTTCATATGTAGTTTGTCGTTATCAGTTGAAATTGTATGTTTTCACATACATAGGGCATCATCATAATCCTTTTATTAATGAGACTCTTTTTTGTCGCTTTTATATCTTCGTGTTGAGACTATGTCGTATGGTTGGTGTGGGATAGGAGGATGAGGAATAATAAGGAATAGGAATGGATAGTTTTGATTTAATTAAAATTTTGGTAAAAAAACTACTAATTATGTTGTATATCGGTGCTTAGAGACCATTAGGACAAAAAAAAATTTTCATGACTTCATCCTGCCATGCATACCCAAAAAAATGAAAAATGGACATTGTGGATACAGGTATGGACCAAATTGGCTGAAACTTGGCCTGTACATTTTAGGCATAAATACCCCGAATTGGTTTTTGAATAAGCTGATTTAAGCTTAATACAAGCGAGAACGGTGCCAAAAATGGTCAATTTTGAGCGTTTTTTGACCCTATTTTGACTGTCCAAAGGTCTATAAAGTTCTGCACATATCAAAAAGTTAGTTTTTTTCCGGACAATTGCTTACGTTGCCTGATCATATGGCAAAAGAATCGGTTCCTGAAAGTCTAATGGTGAAGCTGTGACCCCGATTACAAAATTTTATGACCGAAAAAATCAGTTTTTTGGCTTTTTGACCCCTTTAATGGCCTTTAAATTGAAAAATTCCTGCAGATTATGAATCTAATCATCGAGACGCACATTTTGGTACCAAAAACTTCTCATAAAAGTGGTGGGAACATAGTGAACTCGAAAATGGGCTTTTTGGGTGAAACAAATAACTTACACGCGATGCGTGGAAGTTAATATTCATAACTTGAAAACTAAGCAGCATAATATTGGAATTTATAGTCAAAAATTGAAAAATAAGTGATAACATTCTAATAATAAGCTCAAAAATATAGAAAACCACTTAATTTAGGCTAAAAATAATCAATTCCAACCCCCCACCAACCAATCTAAAAATACTAAAATTCACAGAATCTCCATCCACCTCCAAAAAAATATCGAAAATAGCCCAAACTATCTCCACCATACATTCATTATCATCCCACCTCTACAAGCCATACACTCACCTAACATACAACATAATGAATAAATGTTAATAGCTACTTGCTACCATGTTACCAACATAGACATTAAATTGCACGAATGAAATTGCTCCATTGGGCATCATAATCATCATGGATGTCAAGATTCTTTCTGACTTTATGGTCATCGTGTCGACTTTGGGTATATAACATTTTGACTGCATCCTGAGGTACACTTTCACATCATTATCGTAGTCGCAAAGAGAAGGAGAAAAAAAAATTGATGCAATTAATTGTGATAAAGCTTCACTTCTGGTGCTATAGTTGTAAACTAGTAAATAGGCATCATAAAGCAATAAACATGAACTATCGTCGTCCATTTCAAGATAGTCAATTTCATTCTCGATTCGACTACGTTCTTCACGTTTCGTAAATGGAGAGAAAGAAAGAAATCTCATAAAAATAATTAAGAAAAGTTTCTTTTCGCATGAAAAAAGGATAGGAAGTGGAAGGAAGGGAAGGGAGATTTTTTTTCTATCGTCATCATTGTGATATACACATGATGTTGCTGAAACTGATATATGTGAAGTTGGCTAGGGATTCTTAAGAACCGATGTTTTTGGGGATGAAAGTCCGTTTTTCAGTTCGATTTTTGGTACTGTTTGGCATTTGCAAGGATCTCAAATATTTGGGGTTAAAAATCGTGAGTTGTGTACGGTTTTATGTACAGCTGTTCATTCTGGGATGGAAGTCGTGTTCTGCGTACGACTTTGGACATATTTTTTTCATTTGGGGTCAAAAGTCGTGTGTTGTGCACGAATTTAAACAAAGTTGTTTGATTTGAGGCAAAAGTCGTGTATTTTATACGATTTTAGGCATAGTTTATAATTTAAGGGTAAAAGTCGTGTGTTACTTACGATTTTATGTACAGCAGTTCATTCTGGGATGAAAGTCGTGTTCTGCGTACGACTTTGGACATATTTTTTTCATTTGGGGTCGAAAGTCGTGTGCTGTGCATGACTTTAAATAAAGTTGTTTGATTTTAGTCAATAGTCGTGTACTGTGTACGATTTTGAACATAGTTTATCATTTAATGGTAAAAGTCGTGTGTTGTGTACAGTTTTGTGCACACTGTTCATTCTGAAACAAAAATCGTGTTCTACGTACGACTTTAGACATATTTTGTCATTTGGAGTCAAAAGTCGCGTGCTGTGCACGACTTAAGACCAAATTTGTCTATTTTTGGTCAATAATCGTGCGCTGAATACAGTTTTTTTACCAAATCAACTATTTTAACTTCCTTATTTAACTTAAGTCACAAAACCGTATGCTTCACACCATTTAAACCACATTTACAAAACTTTATCCAAAATATTCATCAAAAAACATCCAACACACCCCTCAAATTTCCATTCATATCCCCTAGTCATTCTATTGACTCTCCGTCCATGGCTAGTTGATGATAAAAGTCATTTCATCTCCCCATTACAAGAAACAACGAAGTGGAGCTCCCCCACCATTCGCCCCAAAGGAAAATGATGCCACTTAAGACAGTAATAAAACTTTTTTTTTCTCTCATTTTCTTTCTGTTGTTTTCACATTTCTCATTCTTTACTTCATTCTGTGCAGATTTCTTATCGTCATCGTCACATGGTTCTTAACAATTTCGCTTAGTTTGAAAGACTTTTTTTTTTGCTTGTTATTGTTTGAGTTGCTTTGTTGGGAGATTTTTGAGGGGATGACAACTTTGTTGGGAGATTTTTGAGGGGATGACAATTTTGTTGGGAGATTTTCGAGGGGATGACAACTTTGTTGGGAGATTTTCGAGGGGATGACAACTTTTTTGGGAGATTTTCGAGGGGATGACAACTTTGTGGATTAATTTTTAGAATTTGAGGTTATTTTTCGAATTTTTGAGGTTAGGATTTCACATTTTTTGGGTTAGGTTTCCAATTTTAATGTCAAATTCTTTTTAATTTGTATTTTTAACCAAATTTAGGTTCAAATTTTGAGGTTATGTTGTGAAAATTTTAAAATTCAAAATTTTTAAAAATTTTCAGCCTTGTTTCAGGCTATTTTCTAAACTTTCAAGATTTTCAAAGCTTCAAACCCTTCAAAAATGCACAAAACCCCATAAAACAAACAAATTCTTTCTCCTTATGCAGCATCAAGTCAGTCACTCATTTCATCTCATCAATTTGACAGAGACCAGGGGCGTAGCCAGGGGGGGTTTTTTGGGGTCAAACACCCCCTCCCCCCTATTTTCGCGAAGTTTATACTAGATATTATTGAATTTTTCAGATCGGAACCAAAAAAGCGCCGAAAAGTAGCAAAAACCCTCAAAAAAATTCCTGGATACGCCCCTGACAGAGACGTCTATTAATTTTGCTATTGCTATTGTTGATCAATTCAGAAGCTCGATTGCATGCTTGCTGTGCTGGATTTCATTTATCTCATGAAAGAAATATATCAGAAAATTATTGAAAATGACTGGGGAGGGATTGGTGGGTGTTGGAGATTGTGTGTGTAGTTAAAAAAGAATATTGTGATTTTTATGCATGCAATGCTGAATAACTATTTAGTTTAATGATATTTCATCATTGTAGGGGGTTTTAAATTAAAGTTTTAAGTCAAATTTGAATAATTTTAAAGTATATCCAACAGATTGTCCCTCAGCATCAATAAAAAAAAAGAAAGTAAAAGTTTGAATATTTTTGGGGAGATTCTCTGCGGAAATACTCAAAATAACTTCAAGAATCTCCAAACAATTTCAAAAACTTTTCAAATTTGTCTTTACATTTCAATTATTTTTGTTTAATTAAATGAGAAATCCCACAAAATAATTTTTTTTTTGTTCCTCAAGTCGTGAAATTTTTTTTACCCTCGCATTTTTCTTTATTTCAACTCCCATCGGACTTCCTTTTTCTCTCTTAAAAAAAATCTTGAAATTCTTCATCTTTTATTTCCCTTAAATTGTCCATTTTTGCAAAAAAAAAACTTTTTTTACTTCTTTTGTTTAACACAAAAATGGATTTTTTAATCAAATTTTTTTCATCGTCTTGATGAAAGTCTTCAATTTGAAAATTGACGAGTTTGAATGAAGTTGTTGAAAATAAGAAGAAGAATAAATGAAGAGAAAAAGAAGTTGGAGAAAAGTGTGCATAACCGACAGACAAATCCACCTGAGCCATCATGTAACGCATGGATACAAAATAAATGAATTTTTGTTGCTTCTTTTTTTTCGGTTTTTTTGAGCAAATGTGAGTGAGCTTCAAGGGTATTTAATGTTGAGTGAGCTGTTGAAGGTTTACATGAGGTTGTCAAGAAGATTTTGTATCGTTTTTGGCAAATGTTGATGTAATATTTAATTAAGAGCTTAAATTTAGGATTCAAGTTAGAAAATTTAGGATTTGAACTTAAAAATTTGGAAATTCTAACCTCGAAAATTTGGGAACATGAATCTCACGTCTGGGGGAGGGTGGTTGGGTTTTGACCCCCCTCTTTAAAGAAAATTTATTCAATTTGCTAGGGTTTTTTTGAGACATAATTCCCATACTCAACCCTAATGTTTTGTTTCCATGCAAAAAAAATCAAATTGCCACCCCCCCCCCCTGAAAAAACTCACAAAAATACACAAAAATAGGGGGGTTGTGACCCCCAAACCCTCCCCCCCGGCTACGCCCCTGCACCTCTACTTATAAGTTTTTTGAATTTTATCAATTATAACCTCAAAATCCAAGATTTCATCCTCAAAATACTCCCATATAATCACCTTCCTCATCTCTGTCTCAATATCCATTACCATTTCACTCATTTCCAGTAATCGACAATCAAATCAACGTAAATAAAGAAAGCAAGAAAATGATTAAAGTATCCAGAACAGCACTAAAAAGAAGATTCTTTTCAGAATAAAAATCACCCAGACGACAATTTTAAGTTTACAAGCAATGATGACGACGACGATAAAAAAAAGGAAAAGAAATTGAGGAATGAGAATGTTGCAGCATTGCATCATGAAATGTGATCATAAATAATATTTTTCTCGATGGATAGATGCTGCTTTTTTATTAAATCTCAATTTTTTATCCTCTTTTTTCATCTTCTTCTTATTGCTTCTCGCTCTCCTTTTTCAATTTTCTTCGATGTCAAATGGCAATTTATCATCCATTTCTGATGCACAATGTTAAAAGGACACATACTTGAAAAAAGTACATAGATAATTTTTCATTTTGGCGTCTGTGAAAGGGGTTGATGTGACAGGGATTTGAGGATGTGTTTTTTTGCTTAAAATTTTTTAAATTTCAAAAAATTGAAAATTTCTCTGATTTTAACTGAATTTTTCTGATAAATTGTTCCAAATTCGTAAAATAATCACCAAATAAATCCATAAACCGACATTTCAGAATCTCTACATCCCAGCATTTAGTCTCATACAAAGAAGTGCTCAAATTAAAAAAAAAAGGAAACGAATCAACATTTCCTGCATCTCACCTCCCGTCTCACACTCCACATACACCTCAATTTCAATTTTTTTTTTCATATTCCTTTTATATTTTTATATGTCGCATGAGCTGCTGGTGCTGCCTGAAAATAAAAGTAGTAAAAAAATCGACACAGAAAGTTGGATTTTTTTTTATTGAATTTTTTGTCGTTCAGCACAAAAAATAAGAAAGAATAAATAAAGTTGAGAATATTTTAAAGAATGAGAGAGAGAGAGAAAAAAAAGGGACATAGATGACATAGAATGATAACAAACATTCCATTTCGATGTTAAAGGACACATTTATGTCAAAAAATAAATCTACCTGACATGCCAAAAATAAAGAGAAGTTGAAATATTTTTTTTTTCTTTCATATATTTTTATTTCTATGTGAGTCCTTATCTTGATCCATTTAGAGCTTCGGACGCACTTAAAACCTTTTTTTTTCCTTTTCTTCCACTTCGATTATCGATTATCCATAAATGAAAAGAAAAATTGCTGACAAAAGTCGTAAGAAATTGCAATATCCACTCAGCCATTGCTAAATACTTCCAATATTTATTCTTTTAGATGCAGGGTTGGGGATGATGGACTCTGTTGTGTAAGATAAGGAGGATGTAGTGTATGAACTTGATATATTTGATGAATTCCAATTATTATTGTGATAAAAATTAGAAATTATAAAGAAATTTAGGTTGAACTCTTATTTTGAATATTATGCCTTGATCTAATCTAGGTTTATCTTTTACTGATACCCCATATTATCAAACAAAGGAAATGCATACTTAACCCTACCAGATCAAGAACAAATCAAAGAATTTTTCAGAAGGTCATCAAAGCCCTACAATCATCACCCACACACCACCTCTGCCTTAGGCAGGGGCGTAGCCAGGAATTTATTTGAGGGGGGTTTTCGCTACTTTTCAACGTTTTTTGGTTCGGATCTGAAAAATTCAATAATATCTAGTGTAATCCTCACAAAAATAGGGGGTTTTGACCCCCAAAACCCTCCCTGACTACACCCCTGTCTGCCTACATATGATATGAACCGATTACAAAAATAGCAATCGTCTTACAATTTTCCTTTCCTTCACAAGTTCATCTTTATTTAATTTAATTTTTTTTTCTTCTTGCTTTGCTCCTTCCTGCTGGTGCCTTCGTTTTGCACGCTGTGCATTCCATAAATAGGGATTCTGATTCGATTTAGCTATTGCAGGAAGGATTTTATATTTCATTTTTTTTACATGTAATTTGATATATTTGTGCAGTAGATTTGCAATAGCAATATTTATAGATGGACTTTAATTGAATTCTTGGAAGTATGGATGGTCATTTGTGCTGACTGAGAAAGAAGAAAAAAAAAAAGTTTCAAAAGGTCATGTAGATCAAGATAAAAGTAATTGAATTTTGTGCAGAGACATGCAACATGTTCGATTTAATTATTGTATATTGTAAAGTGAGGAGATAAGGATAGGATAGTTTCTGGTCTATATTTACAATACATTAGTTTGTTTTATACTGATGTTGGTATTTTAAGGATTATGTTAGCTTGAGACGTATTAATTTATTGAATGAAGGTTAATTGTAAGATATACAGCAGTTTGGAGACTATAAGGGCAAAAAGTCTATGAAAATGCAGTAAAAGCTACTTAAAATTGAGCAAATTGAGACATAGCTCATAGGACCGACAGAATTTTCGGCCGAATTCGGCAGAAAATTAGGGAGAATTCGGCCAAATTCGGCAGAAAATTCTCCCGAATTCGACTGAAAATTCGGCCGAAATTTCGGCCGAATTTGGCAAAAAATTCCGGAGAATTCGGCCGAATTCGGCAGAAAATTAGGCCAAATTTTTTTAAAAAAAATTTCCCGAATTTTTTACCGAATCCGGCAGAAAATTCGGCAAAAAAAGAATTTTCTGCCGAATTCGGCCGATTTCTCCCTAATTTTCTGCCGAATTCGGCCGAAAATTCTGTCAGTCTTATGAGCCTTTACCAAAATCAAGTTAAAAACTACAAATTGTTAAAAAAAAATACTGAAATTAAATTAATTTTAGTAAGTTTTTCTATGAAATTCAACATAATCACTAAGATTTCCAACAAAATCAATACCTTTATCTCCCAGTCTTATTTACTTAACACATATTAACACATATACTCGAATATTGCACACATTAAACTCCCCGTCCCCCAACAACAATCCAAATGTACTAAATTGATCCCCCAAAGAAATCTCGAACAAAAAAATGCACCAAACCCCAAATACAAAACAACATTCAATTGACATCCCCTAATACAGTATTTATTTCTCTTCCTTTTTCCACGTGTAATCTCCTTATCCATTCCAATCCCGTCTCAACTTCGTCTTCCTCTACGTGTACACGAATCCATTCCAAAGCGGATTGATAAATTAAACTTCCTATATTTGTTGTGGATAAGTACAATTTTTATATGAAAAAAAGAAGTAGAAATTATAAATAAATTGAGTGGGGTTGCCCGTCATTCTACGTTTCTCTCTCTCCTCCTTGAAAAAAAATACTTTTTTTCCTTGCATCGCAATTTTCAACCCTCAAAAGCAGTCACTAGCAGCAACCCATGACTGAAAATGTGCATCATCAATTTATTGGCATCATAATAAATTCTTTAATAAATTCCACTCACGATTTATTGTGATGCGATAGGAGAGTGGATGGATAGATAAAGGAAATAAGGTAGAAATGCCCAACCGATTTTCATTCATGCAATGTAATTTTCAGTTAATTTACTTTTCCGAAGCATCTTTATGGATGGTGTTACATATGTAGGGGGATGATGTGGTTGGTGAAGTTTTTTTGAGGTTATGTTGTTCTGAATTTCGAAAAATAGGTTTCACAAAATTTTAAGGTTATGTTGTCCTAATTTTTGAGTATATGATGTTTAAAATTTCGAAGCTGGATTATTCAAAATTTTAAGGTTATGCTGACCAAAACTTTGTGTTGTATTCTCAAAAATTTTCAAATGTATCCAAAAAAATCCATTTTCAAAAAAAAAATTTCAAATTTTGAGGTTAAAAATTAAAAATTCCACACATCACATCCATTAACCCCCTAAAACATGATAATTTTCCCGATCACGGCTTACATATTCAGTCTCATCTTATGGGCAGGGGTTGAAGCAAAAAAAAAAATATTAATCGAAAAAATTGCTTATGTCGTAAAGTGATGAGGCTAATCAAGATAAATATACCCGGTCGAGTTGTTACCATATTTATCATGCATGACGTCATGGGCGCTTCTTGAATTTTAAAAATACAATACAAACACATGTACGAGATTTTACAGGTGAATTAAGAATGAAACAAAAAAAAATTGTTTATTTTTATGAGTTTTTTTTTTTTTGTTCTTCCTTCATTCTCTCAAAGTCAGGTAGATTCGGTCGTTGTTTTGGAAGCGAAAACAAATAATTCAATGACAAATTTCTTTTATATTCCACCAGCGTCTATCAAAATGTGATGCTATAAAATTGTATCCACTTAAACTTCTTTTTTTGTTGCTGCTCTTTTTTTCGGGTTATTCGTTGTGTCGATGATTTCTTCTTTTATAGTTTAGTGTACGTACGGACTTCTGAGTGGCGCTTGAAAAATTGGAATTATTGATGAGCTGCTCTCAAAATGTGAGTTTATGTGGCTTCGACTGAAGGACTTTCTTGGTTTTTCTTTTGGATAGAATTTTTTTGGGTATTTAGAGTGGCATCTTGAGAGTTTTACGAAGAAGATAGGGATGAAAGAATGTTACAGTTTTGAGGATGTTTTTTAGGGTGTTTTGAATTGTGTGGCTTTAAAATTCATTAAAGCTGGAAATAATTTTGATTTACTGACAGATTTCAAAGCTAGCCATCGCTGGTGTTGTGTTGTGTTTGATAATTTGGCAATTATGATGCATTTTTGAGTTTCTACTTCATAGTATCACTTAAACAAAATTTAGAGTTTAGTCCACAAAATTAATATTTTATCATCGAATCAGGGGCGTAGCCAGGAATTTTTTTGAGGGGGGTTTTTTGCTACTTTTCGACGTTTTTTTTTTTTTTTGTTTTTGGTTCGAATCTGCAAAATTCAATAATGTCTAGTATAAACTTCGCGAAAATAGGGGGGGGGGGTTGACCCCCTGCATCGAATATTCTTTAATTTTGACAATTTAATCTAGAAATTAAATTTCATGCATCATATTCTGCAACAAACATTAAAGTCTTTCCCAAATTTACCGCACAACAACTAAACTCCTAAAAACAACCAATCAAGAACACAAAACCTATAAAAGAGGTTCAATCCTTCCAAAAAAAAGTTATACATCATACATACATGCACATAAAAATGACTCTAAATTATTGTTGACGGATATTAATTTATTCCCATAAATTTGACCTGTTTGGGTTTTTGGCCTGTTCTGGAAAATATTATTGCAATATTATATTATACATGATTTATGTTTATATAAATCAATATGGTAGGAATATTTTTGATGCAGTTTAAGATTCATTTAGTCAAGTTGAAATTATTGATGGAATGGTTATTATTGCAAAAATAAAAAATAACTAAATATATGTTTTGCTCTAAAAAATCAAGTACTAACCTTCAGAATCCGAGCACAGCACTTTCAAAACTTACGTTAAAATTCCAAAAATCTAGTACAAATATAAAAGATCTAGTACAAATTTTTAAAATTCTAGTACAAATTTTTAAAAATCTACTGCAAATAAATAAAAATCTAGTATAATTTAATAAAAATCCTGTACAAATTTGTAAAAATCTAGTAAAAAATTGTAAAAATCTAGTAAAAAATTTATAAAAATCTAGTACAAACATATAAAAATCTAGTACAAATTTAATAAAAATCTAGTACAAATTTAATAAAAATCTAGTACAAATTTAATAAAAATCTAGTACAAATTTAATAAAAATCTAGTACAAATTTATAAAAATCTAGTACAAATCTATAAAAAAATCTGGTACAAATTTAATAAAAATCTAGTCCAAACAAATATATAAAAATCTAGTAAAAAATGTATAAAAATCTAGTACAAATTTAATAAAAATCTAGTACAAAATCAAACATTCCCTCAATCAAATCCTCACAGAAGTCCATCCATCACATCCATCAACCTTCATCATTTTCCATCTCACTCTCATTTTATTATTATTAGTCTTTACAAAGCGTCAAAGTGAATTATCGGCATCATCAAATGGAAATGACATGATTTTGAATTCCGTGGGTTAATATCATTTCCATTGTCTCTATCTGTCTTCCATCTGCATGTTGACAATTCTTCTTTATCTTCATATACATAAAAAAAATTTTGTTTTAAAAAATCAAGTCAAAATTGAGGCTATGACTTGACGTTGTGTTTTTTTACGAGTCGAACGTGACTTCCAAGAGCCATTAAGCACTCACTACGCTCCATTTCCAATTCCAAATGTTTGTGTATACATTTTTTTTTGTATTTTTACCGAATGCTAAGAAGAATTTTATGACGAATTGACTTTGATACTTAATATAGTGTGTGTATATACATATAATTTTTGGGTAATGCATCGAAACGGAAGGGAGGAACCGAAGGGGACTAAAAATGAAGAAGGATATTATGAGCAATCGTCAAATGGATATGATGCAATTTGTTATTCTTTGAGAAGTTTCTTTTTTTGCCGGATTTCATCCTTAATGATGTGTCCATCGAGAGTTGATGTACGTAGGCTTTCTCGAAATCCCGATCCCGATTGATTTTCGGGATCGGGATCGGGATCGGGATTTCCCGGGAAATCCCGGGATTTCCCGAAAGATATTTTTGAAAAATTTATGTGGATTTTATATCCAATTTTAATATTTGAATGAAGGTAATTAATTTTTAAAAGTTTTTATTTTTTTGGGCAACATATTTCTGATACAATTTTGTTACAATTGGTCATTAATGGTTCAATAAACTACAAAATTAAAAATTTAGCAAATTTATTTCTATAGTTTCATATTAATGTATGTTTTAGAAAGTATCATTAATTTAAAGAATTGTTTTTAGATTATTATATAAAGTCTTTAAAATAATATTTTTCTAAATTAAGGTTTAATTTTAAAGTCAATTTTTGATTATTTTAACCATGATAAAAACTTTTTTCTAAGTATCAGAAACATATTTTTTTTAAAAAAAATGTAGATTTTTACGAATTTTGGTTGATTTTTCAAATTTTTTAAAATTTTAACAAAATGAAGTATCAAATGACACTAAATTTTAACTGACACTAATTTTAATAAAATTTAAAGTGAATGTTTCTTGTATTTTTTTTATTTTATTCTTGTATTACTCAGTTTAAAAAAAATGATTTTTTTTTTTTTTTGAAGAAAAAAAGTTAAAAAAAAAATATTTTACTATGCAAATGGTTAAAATCGGGATTTTCAATCCCGATCCCGAAAATTTTCGGGATCCCGGGATTTTTCGGGATCGGGATTTCCCGGGATTTCCCGATCCCGATCCCGATAGCGAGAAAGCCTAGATGTACGTGATGAATCCATTACAAGTCGTCATCGTCACTCACTCTATCTGTGCTGAAGATGATTCTCTTAGTCGCCATCACGCGAACATGTAAAAATATTTATTTTTATAACTTTAATTTTTCTTCCTTTATGTCGTGATGTTCGTGTTGATGAGAGTTGTAAGGTAGAATAGGAGGAGGGGTTGATGTGATTGGTGTATGAAGGAAAGTGAAAGTTAAAAGGTTGGAAAATGACTTTTTGAAGTTCAAAAGAGAATAAATTCATGGTTTAGTAATAGATTTATTAAATTTCAAGTACTAGAATTTCAAGTTTCAGTACCAGATTTTTTCAGGCTTCTGTACTAGATTTTTCAGGTTTCTGTACTAGATTTTCAAGTTTCAGTACTAGATTTTCAAGTTTTAGTACTAGGTTTTCAAGTTTCAGTACTAGATTTTCAAGTTTCAGTACTAGATTTTCAAGTTTCAGGACTAGATTTTCAAGTTTCAGTACTAGATTTATTAAATTTAAAGTACTAGATTTTTCAGGTTTCTGTCCTAGATTTTCAAGTTTCAGCTATAGATTTTCAAGTTTCAGTACTAGATTTATTAAATTTAAAGTACTAGATTTTTCAGGTTTCTGTACTAGATTTTCAAGTTTCAGTTCTAGATTTTCAAGTTTCAGTACTAGATTTATTAAATTTAAAGTACTAGATTTTTCAGGTTTCTGTACTAGATTTTCAAGTTTCAGTTCTAGATTTTCAAGTTTCAGTACTAGATTTATTAAATTTAAAGCACTAGATTTTTCAGGTTTCTGTACTAGATTTTCAAGTTTCAGTTATAGATTTTCAAGTTTCAGTACTAGATTTATAAAATTTAAGTACTTGATTTTTCAGGTTTTTGTACTAGATTTTCAAATATCAGTACTAGATTTTCAAGTTTCAGTACTAGATTGATAAAACTCAAATTTTAGTACCACATTTTTTGAATTTCAAGTACTAGATTTTTTCAAGTTCCGGAATAGATTAATAAATTTCAAGTACTAGATTTCTGATATTTTGTACTAGATTCTTAATATTTTGGATTCGATTTTATAAATTCAGTACTAGATTCAAGAATCTCCATACTAGCTTATCAGCAATTAATTTCCATTTTTTCCTTCATTTTCGACCACAAGACCTCACATTCTCATTAGCTCTCCTTATCACCTCTACCCTTCCCCAAAATCCCAATAATTTCTCAATAATCTCACGCATCAAACGACATTCAATAATCAACAATAACTCACCACCGCACAACCTCTTTTACTCTGAAAAAAAAAATAAGAAAGAAAAATTCTCTTGTGGCTTAACGGTCGTTTTTCTTTCCTTTACTTTCCACGTCGTCTTCGTTTGTCGTTTGATTTAAGGGGCAAAAAAGGCAGTGGGTAATCAGAAAACGAAGAATAATAACAATAATAAAAATTGGAAGCAAAGGAAAAAAAAGCTCAAATGGACAGGGTGGAGAGAAACAAGATTCATGACGTTTAATGGCAAATCAATTTTCTTTTCATGGAACTTTTTTTTTTGTTGTTGTTGCGAATTGAAAGGAACAAGAAATGAGCGAAGAAAAAGAAAAAAGGAATTGACTTTTTTTTTCTTGCCTCAATTTTATTTCATTTGGGGATGGATGATCAATCCACAATCCATACTAGTTGAATGAACCCGTTACCCTTTTTTTTTACTCATTCTTTCATTTTTACATTGAGTGCTCAACTGCCATTCTTGTCATGGCATTAAGATTGGATAGATAATGCCTTTTATTCGACCAAACAATATATTCTATAATGATGACAATTTCATACAATGCAATCTTCCTCATTGATTCAATTCCTTTATTTTTTTGCTCATCTTCAATATTATTGCCATCATCTGAGCTAGATTGTATGGGTCGGTGTGTGTGTGTATTTATTTTTTGAAATGAAAAGAAAATAAGTTGAATGAGATGAAAAGGATAAAAAAAATTATTATTATGATTTGGTGGAGATGGAAAAATTAAGGACTTTTTGCCAAAGGCGCATTGATTGGTTGATGTTACGTGGGTTTTTTGGGGTTTTTGTTGATGTTATGAGGTATGGATGTAATTAATTTTGTGATAATATTTATCAATGATGAGAGAGTTGAGGTTAGGATGCGATAAGGATTGAATTGTTCATGAATTTGGTGAAATTTTGGCAGAAATTGGGCTAAATGTGATGAAAAATTGAGCATCAATTTCACATCCATTATTTTTCAAATTCCTAAACGCACTTATATTTGTTTTGTATGAAAAAATTAAAAGTTAATTAATTAAGGTGTTTAAACACAAATTTAGGACTTTTAAATACATTTGCCGCTAATAACTCGATGAAACGAAGCTAATAAAACAAACCGGAGCTCTCACTCATGGAATCGCCCTAGAATAAAGTTCTGAGAAAAAAATTTAATCCGAAATAACGGTCAAAAAAATTTCAAATTTTTAACGGTTAGAAAAAATTCAAATTTCTCATCAGCATAGCTTTGCCCTGCATTGTTTACATATTTTTTTAAAAAAAGCAAAATTCTCTAAAAATCTCAAAAACAATATCAAAACTGCACAAAAACTTAAAAAAACATCGAACAACTTCCAATAATTCCAAATAAATATTCAACAACTGTCTCATCACCACCGCATTCACAACCCATCTTTTGATTTCTTAATCAAAACAATTAAAAAATCACAAATTTCACAACTTTCATTCAACCCACTCACCAATCAGTCAAACAAAACACTTTTCATCAGCTATTTCGTGTCTAAATGATGTCTACATGACATGTCTTTATAATTACCAGCAAATCCATAAATGGATTCAAATACAAAGTGTGGATTTCGTGGGATCTAATGCATTATAATAAGCTTTAAAATGTTTTTAACCTAAATTATTTTTCTTCGTCTTCAATTTCTCCATTCGCGTCGTTGGCTTATGAGTGAAAATTACACAATAATACGAAAGAGCTGACTTAATACCCTTAGTAATACGACAGCTACTAAACCTGTCAGTATAGACACCGATCAATAATGTTCTGTTTGCAAAATGTAAGGCAGACAATCAGCCACAGTCAAATTCGATATCCATTGTACAATTTGCAAAAAAATTGCACTGTTATGGAAGAGATGAAGTGCTTCATTGAATGGAAAACCGATGATCGATTATTGGATTATTCTTTATATATATATATATATATTTATCCCTTCGGCCTCCCATTGACTTTTTTTTTTCTTCATTTTGTCATACTTTATCTTCTTCTTTTCAAATGCAACCCTTAGTCTGTAATCCTTTTTTGTTCTGTGTGTATGTGGATGTATGGAATGTATGAGAGGTTTTTGGGATTGTAAGGGGTTTGCAACATTTTTGGAGAGAGCTTTGTTAAGAAAAGATTATAAGTGAAGTAAAATTTAATGTAAATTCGAAAAAAATTGAGCTTAGATAGCAAAAAGTGAGTTTTATATCGTGAGTCAAAGTTTTAGGGGGGAGGAGGGCAGGGGCGTAGCCAGGAATTTTTCGAGGGGGACTTTTTGCTACTTTTCGACGTTTTTTTTGGTTCGGATCTGAAAAATTCAATAATATCTAGTATAAACTTCGCGAAAATGGAGGGGAGGGAGTTTGACTCCAAAAACCCCCCTGACTATGCCCTGGAAGGGGAGGGGGTTCAAATGCTTTTTGACACAAAAAACCCTGGCAAAACAAAGAAATTTTTACTCAAAGGGAATGTCTGGACCCCCTTGAACCCTCAGCTGACTAGGAATCTGTCCTAAAATTTATTAAATTTGAACTTAATTTCAAATAAAATAACTCCCAACCATCTCCACCACAGCTCCCACCAAGGGTATGGAATTGATCAAATTTGATCATTTTTTGATCATTTTTGATCATTTTTGATCAGTTTCACACCCTGGGCTCCCACTCCTTCTACAAAATTCCTTCCTTTCAATTTCCCCAACTCCTAAACTCTCTTATTTTTTGATTTTTTTCAATTCTATAAATTGCGCTCGAATGGCACAAATACTCCCACATATGAATGAATGAATAAATGGGATATAAAAGTTATTATTCATTATTATTGAAAATCTTTTTTTTTTATTTTTTTTTTCCTTAAAAAAAGATTTTTTTTCTGTTCCTTTATTTTGCGATCGGAAAATTGAATAAAAAAGATTTTTTTTTGGATTGAAATTTTTTTGTTATTGTGGGGAGATGAAAATTGATTGGATCGGTCATTTTGTCCAATTTGCAGGTTCATTTATTATCAATTTTTTGATGGGAGGTAAGGATGGATTTTAAGTGAAATTATGGGTTTTGAATTTAATGATTTTGAATCAATTTTTAAATAATGACAATTCAAAACAAGGGTGTGGAACTCAAACTCAAAAATGATCAAAAAAGATCAAAAATGATCAAAAATCAATTTGATCAGTTCCACACCCTGGATTCAAAATGCATATCTTTACAAAATTGGTCAAAAAACCACAAAACTTCAAATATATTCTGCAACATTAAAGCTTAAAAGTGGATGTCTACCCCACCTCCCATAAAATAAATCCCCAAAAAAAGCTCAATTTAAAAAAATTAAATTTTATTGTACAACTACTTTGGGAGTAATTTTGAACGAATTTGAATAACGATTATGGTAATGATGATGATTTTACGCATAATCGTGTAGCCTCAGGATGGCCATCAAAAAACATTTTCTTTTCATGCATTCCCGGCTTAAAATGAAAACATTAAAAAAAAATATTTTTTTTTCGATCAGATTCGCTTGTTATTCATGCTTGTGGCTCGTGTTTGTAATTATTTATGCCAGCATGTACAGTCATACAGGAACTTACTAATCACATCCTAAATATTTTTTTTTATTTTGTCTCTTCTTTTTTCGAACAGGATGTTTTATAGACGGTTCACAATCACACATAAATGCACCAGAGGTGCCGCCTAGAAATCCAACAATGAGTCGAATGAATGGACGCGTACAAGGCATAGCCAATGATTTAGATATGGATTTTGAGCCATCATGTCTAGTACGAACACCTTCGGGCAATGTTTATATACCATCGGGAAATATTAATACGAATAAAAGTAAGTTGTTGATTGATTTTAATTTAGGTTAGAGAATGGGCTTCAGGGTTTTAAATTTTTTGGTTGAGGGTTTCAAAATTATGATAAAAATTCGATTTTTTAGTAAAATGTTTTCGAATCTTCTCTAATTTTGCACATATTAGATCCAAACTTCAAAACCAAATCCAAAAAGATTACTGATACAATTTTCAGCTCTTCTATAAAATCTCTATCTTTAAACAGGATGTAAAATGCAAATATCCTCAAGGATAAGTTTTCACAATTTTTTTTTTGTTGCTAAGATGCAAAAGATTTAGTTTTGTGTTGATTCATTTGCAAATATTTTGATTGAAAAATTTCCTCTTTTAAATATTGAGGATGAAGAAGTTTCTGAAAGAGTTTGTTGGGTTTTTGATTGATGTAAGTCATAAACAAATATTGTTTGGTAATTAAATGTGTTGGATGGAAATGTGTGTTATTTGATATTGGAAATGAATCCTAATGGAAAATTTGTAATGAGTTGGAATTGAGATTATATTAAAATATTTAAGTTCTGGTATTTTAGAGTCAACACTTTGAATTTTTGTGGACGCCATTTTAAATTTTTGGAAACGCCATTTTGAGTTTTTTAAGACGCCATTTTGAATTTTTGGAAACGTTATTTTGAATTTTTTAAGACGCCATTTTGAATTTTTGGAGACAACAATTTGAATTTTTATAAACTCCATTTTGAGTTTTTAAGACGCCATTTTGAGTTTTTTAAGACGCCATTTTGAATTTTCGGAGACTCCATTTTGAATTTTTGGAGACGCCATTTTGAGTTTTTTAAGACGCCATTTTAAATTTTTGTAAACGCCATTTTGTATTTTTGGAGGTGCCATTTTGAATTTTTGGAGACACCAATTTAAATTTTTATGGACGCCATTTTGAATTTTTGGAGACTCCATTTTGAATTTTTGGAGACGCCATTTTGAATTTTTAGAGACTCCATTTTGAATTTTTGAAAACGCCATTTTGAATTTTTGGAGATGTCATTTTGTATTTTTGGAGACGCCATTTTGAATTTTTATGGACACAATTGTGAATTTTTATGGCCGCCATTTTGTATTTTTGGAGACGCCATTTTGAATTTTTGGAGACTCCATTTTGAATTTTTGGAGACGCCATTTTGAAGTTTTTAAGACGCAATTTTGAATTTTGGGAAACGCCATTTTGAATTTTAAGACGCCATTTTGAATTTTTGAAAAAGCCATTTTGAATTTTTGAAAACGCCATTTTGAAATTTTGGAGACTCCATTTTAAATTTTTGTAAACGCCATTTTGAACTTTTAAGACGCCATTTTGAATTTTTAAAGACTCAATTTTGAATTTTTGGAGACGCCATTTTGAATACTTGAAGATGCCATTTTGAATATTTGGAAACGCCATTTTGAATTTTTCAAGACGCCATTTTGAATTTTTGAAGACGAAAATTTGAATTTTTGGAAACGCCATTTTAAATTTTCGGAAACGCCATTTTGAATTTTATAAGACGCCATTTTGAATTTTTCAAGACGCCATTTTGAATTTTATAAGACGACATTTTGAATTTTTGGAGACATCAGTTTGAATTTTTAATGATGCCATTTTGTTGTAACTTTGATTTTGTGTAACTTTAATTTTGTGCTTCCAATTCCGCCATTTTGATACTCTCCACTTTAATTTTCTTTAAAATTCACTTAACTTTAAAACAAATCTTCAACATTTTCACGGCCATTAACATGACTACATTATCCTTTACAAATTATTCATGAAGTAAAATTTATTCATTCAAATTAAAGTAAATTTTAAAGCATCAAAAAGAATAAAAATCCAATGATTCAGAAAATTTTTCTCAAAAAATAATTAAATTCATGCCTGAAAAAAAGTTTTAACAAAAAAAAAGAAATTTTAAATCTCCCCATGGCTCTAATAAGACTAAGAGTTATTATCGTCACACCAGTGTGACTCGTTCGAACTAACGAGAAAATTACGTACGAGAACGAACAAAACTGTCACACTGAAAATAAAGTTCATTGCAAAATAAAATGAATAAAAAAAAAAAAATCAAACGTTTGACTGCCGATTAATTTCATTCACGCTCACCCTGGGAAATAAAAAAGCGCTGCGGGTGAGAGCAGCTATGAAAGCTATGGATACAAATTATCCAATTTGGAAATCAAAATGTGAAAGCTTCTCATCCCCTTCGATCTGTTTTTAACTTTATTTTAATGTGTGTGTATACAACTTGAGCAGTGATGGTCAACTGGTGTGCCGCGAGACACTAATGTGCCAATTTTTTTCCTTCAAAAAGTACCTCGAGCCGTATTTCGCGTGTGGTTTTGACCATGAGCTAATCATAAGGTGTGCTGAGGTACTAGAAAAAGTTCGCCATCACTGCAGTGGAGTAAGAGGAAATTTGCACACATTTTTGTGGAATTGAGCTTGAAAATTAGGAAATGAATAAAGTTTGTTTTTTGTTTGATACTGAGGGAGATTAGTGGCGATTTGAGCTTTATTTGGACGGATTGTCGTTTATTTTAACCTTAAAGTAAAAGTTCTTATGAAACTGAGAATTTTTCATCAATCTGAGCATTATTGTCTCAAGCTGAGCATTATGAACTAAAGCTGAGCGTTATTGTCTCAAGCTGAGCGTTATGAACTAAAGCTGAGCATTATGAGCTAAAGCTGAGCATTATGGGCTAAAGCTGAGCATTATGGGCTAAAGCTGAGCATTATGAACTAAAGCTGAGCATTATGAACTAAAGCTGAGCATTATGAACTAAAGCTGAGCATTATGAGCTAAAGCTGAGAATTATGAGCTAAAACTGAGCATTATTGTCCCAAGCTGAGCATTATGAACTAAATCTAAACCTTATTTTCTGAAACTGAACTTTATTATTCAAAAATAAGCAACAATTGCAACTTTAAATCCAAAGACTGCGTCAAAAACCCCCCAAATTCATCAATTTTCCAACTTTCTTCCTTACCAATGTTTTTGCACTTTTTCATTTGATTTGAAATATTTTTTTTCCTGTACGTACATGAACATCCATTCATACTTTATTTTTTTTTTTTCCTTTAAACCAAGCACTTCAATCTATTTTGTAATTGGAAAAGTTAGAAGCAAAATTTCTCCATCCTCATCTTTCAGACTTTCTCTTTTTTCTGTTCTTGCTCTCACATTTTTTTTTTCTTCTTCATCCTTGGTGAGGTTTCAATTGATGTAAAAAAAAAAATAAGAAAAATTTTTCATGAAAATCATCAAAAAGAAGAAGAAATTTTTTTACTTCCTTTGACTTTCAAGAACATAAAAAAGTCTAAACAATTTTTTTAATTAAAAAATTTTCTCTTGCCATGATTAATTTTTTGAGGGATTGAAAATTGATTTTTTTATTTTCTTCTAGTAAGGGATGAAAATTTTGGGCTTATAATTGATCAATTAAAGGAAATTTTTGTTTGAGATAGAAAATGAAAAAAAAAGAAATTTGCTTTGTTTTTGAAGAGGATTGGAAAATTTTTTTTAGAAGAAAAATTAAATTTTTCTGGTACTGACGGATGCAAGGTTCTTTGAAAATTTTGAGGGGTTTATTTGTTAATGATGTCTGTTATTGAATCAAAGAAAATTGTGAACTTTAATTTCAACTTTGGTCGAGGTCGATATTGAGGATAAATGGCATAAAATCTATCAAAATTATTGTTGATGTGCGCGATTCATGTTCGACAGACTTATCGAAAGTCTAAGGGTATTCAAATATATATGTTCGGAAATTGAAAATTCAAAAAAATACGTTACGCTATTTCTTGAATTTGATAACTTTTTTAGATTTTTATCACTTATTTGACATCATTGTAGTCCTAAATCATGAATTCAATCATTTACTTTGATAAATTCCAACCGATAATGCTTTAATTTGAATTTAAATTTTTTCGAATTTTCGAACAAGGGGTACTTAACTTCGAATTTCGCATGACAGACAGACAAAAATGTAATTTTTGTACTTTTATTTGGAAAGTGTAACGGACACAATGTTTGATTCGCACACATCAGGATTATTGTCGTTCTAGTATGCTGCAGAATTAAAAAAATTACATAATTTTTGAACATTCTTTCCTCATTTTTTTTCTTATGTTGATTGACATTTGATGTGGTTCTGAAAAGTTCTTTTTGCTCAAAATTCATTCTGTTACTTTAATTTTCATTTTTTTTCTAAATTCTCTTCAAAATTTTGTTTCAAACCCTTTAACATGATTGGTGCATGAAGGACATAAAATACTCTACAAACGCAATTGATAAAGCTATTAATTTTAATCAAATTATATGACTTCAATGAAAAAGAATTATAATGAGGATAAATGCCTTTAATTATTGGAAATTAATTAATATTAATTTGATCATGTTAAACTGTCACATAAGCTTCAACGTGTGGATCATTATTTTTGTACATTAAAGGTTTAATGACTTGAACTTTTGATATTTAATATTTAGGTCGTGTATGTCAAAAAAAAATCAAAAAATTATGCAAAAATCATGAAATTGCCATCAACAATATTAATCATTTATATTGACTGAAAATTCAAATCTTCTTCATCGAATCAATAAAAAATCACAAAAAATTGAATAAAATTTCTTGCATGTCCCCTTCAGCACATTATGACTTTTCTGTCAATCCTTTTTATTATGTCTCGTATGCACAAGACATTTTTGTGATAAATCGTGGGCGTCTCAATATCTTTAGCTCCAAAAATCAGCAATCCAAATCTCAGAAAATTTCCATTGAGTCATTCAACTTCTTACAATTTAATCTGTCCAGTTCAGGGATGTAGTTTGGTGTCTCATATCAAATTCCTCCCACATGTCTAAAACTATCACTTTATCCCCCTTTATATCAAGCGTACATGTATACGCGCTAATAAAAATGTAGATATTTTGCACAAATAAATATAAACTAAAGTATCTAACGAGACAGAAACGAGGGAGCAAAAAATAAAATTGTGAAGATAAAAAAGGAAACTTTAAATGAAGTGATGTAAAATACATCACATGTAGTAGTATACAGACTCTTTCTCTTGCTCATATATTGCATTCACATTCACTTGATTGTATGCTTCTTTCGTCTTCGCACAGAAAACTGTTGAGGGGGAAAAAAGTTTTGAATAAAAAAGAAGTTTTTTTTTGAATTGTAAGTAATTACATACATTTAAATTGAAATGAGAAAACTTTTTTCCTCCTTTTAGAGTTGTTTTTTGTGCAAGTTTTGATATGGGTTGTGAGGGGTTGTTAGTGTTTTGTCGGTCTGAACTTTGTTGTTTTTGGATTGAATTTGATCAAAAAATTGATAATTTTGAGGAGTTTAATGGGTAATTTAAATTAGGAGAGGGGCATGCAACTTGATTTTTTTTTAAAAAAAGAGGGTTTTTTAACTAAGGAAGTAAAAAGAGGGGCATTTATCCATGTAAGTAGACAAAATAACATAAAACCTAGCTAACAAAAAAGAGGGGCATGCAACTAAGTTCTTAAAAAAAAAATAAAATTAAAGTTTAGAGGGGCATGCAACTTTTTGGCACATTCTTCAATCCAAAAGTATCAATACCGAAAAAATGCGCCCCATCCACCCAAAACTCATCATTTATTTACCAATTTCACATCCTTCCCGCTTCATTATCATGTGGAATAGGAAATAAAAATGAAATGAAATTGCAATAATTTCCAATTTCTTATTCCATTCATTTATATATGCTCACATAGCGAGAAACGAAACTTTTTTTAAAGATGATAATGACGATGATATAAATTGTCATTGTTATTTATATTCCATCACTAACAGCGGAACAAGTGCGAATGTCGTTCAGAAGAAAAAAAAATAAATATATAAAGCAATTGCTTTGTTGTGTTGCGAATTTCTTGTCGAAATGGAAGAAAATGGAAATGAATTTTTAAATAGGAACTAATGAAATGAAGTGATGCGCAAAATTGAAATTGAGATTGAAGATTTTTTTTTTCTTGTTCTTGAATTTTTGATGAATTTTCGCAACTTGTGAGCAGAAATTCAATAATTTGTCTTATAAGTTTCCTAATTCACCAAAATTTCTCTTCCACAACCCCAATATCAACTACTGACCCCTACAAAAAATAATCATTTCCATCCAACTTTCACTAACATTTCTCATTTCTGCAACTAAAAGAGCGGAAAATCCCTATCTATCCATACTTTCAACTAGGAAGAGACTCATTAAATAATACACGGATGAAGAATTGCAGAAAAGGAAATATTAAAGCGTGTAAAGTCTTTTGATTATTGTTTCATTCATCAATATGTGTTGGGGAGTGTGAGAGTTGAGTGTTTAGTGTCTATGGAGATTGTATGAAGGATGGAATTGTAGTTTTTATTGTGAATGTCTGGATGAAGGCATTGATGGAAAATTCTTTGTTATGAATAGGTTTGAAGGAGGGTTGAATGGTGAGAAAAATGAAGAAAATTTTGAAAAAATTTTGGAAAATTTTGAGAAAATTTTGGGAAAATTTTGAATTTAGGAAAATTTTGGAAAATTTAGGAAAATTTTGAGAAAATTAAGAAAATTCAGGAAAATTTTGGAAAATTTTGAGAAAATTAAGGAAATTTTGAGAAAATTCGGGAAAATTTTTGGGAAATTTAGGAAAATTTTGAAAAAAATTTAGGAAAATTTAGAGAAAATTTAGGAAATTCAGGAAAATTTTGGAAAATCTAGGAAAATTTTGAGAAAATTAAGAAAATTCAGGAAAATTTTGGATAATTTTGAGAAAATTAAGGAAAATTTTGAGAAAATTAAGGAAAATTTTGGAAAATTTTGGAAAATTTTGGAAAATTTTGGAAAATTTTGGAAAATTTTGGAAAATTTAGGAAAATTTTGAGAAAATTAAGAAAATTCAGGAAAATTTTGGAAAATTTTGAGAAAATTAAGGAAATTTTGAGAAAATTAAGGAAATTTTGAGAAAATTCGGGAAAATTTAGGAAATTCAGGAAAATTTTGAGAAAATTTATGAAATTCAGGAAAATTTAGGAAAATTTAGGAAAATTTTGGAAAATTTTGAGAAAATTTGGGAAAAATTTGAAAAAAATTTAAGAAAATTTTGAGAAAATTTAGGAAAATTTTGAGAATATTTAAGAAAATTTTGAGAAAATTTGGGAAAATTTTGAGAAAATTTTGAGAAAATTTAGGAAATTTTTGAAAAAATTTAAGAAAATTTTGAGAAAATTTGGGAAAATTCTGTGAAAATTTAGGAAAATTTTGAGAAAATTTGGGAGGATTTTGAGAAAATTTAGGAAAATTCATAACGTTTTAAGAAAATCATAAAAATTGACATCAAACAGTGCATATCCCCCCTCCCCCAATTTTCATATTCATTCCTCTAAAAAGCCAGACAAATAAATTCATACATGTGCAGTCATCTGCTGTCGCACAGTCTAACACAGCACAGTATAAAAAAATCCACCTAGACTGAAGAAAAAAATGATGTAACAGAGAAAATGTATTCAAAGCATTTTCATTATTCATAAGTAGGCAGAGAATGAAAAGAAAGCGAGTCAACAGAATCAAAATGTATATGAAAAACTATGAGACGAGATGATACTTGAAATCAAAACATATACAGGAAGCTGGAAGCGTAAAAACCCCGGAAAAAGAATAAAAACTTTAGCACAGTAATGATAGGAAGAAATGGGGGTTCTTGATATATACAAAAAAAATCGATAAAAAATTTATTTCACCAGAAATTTCATGTGTAAATGATATTAATTTTTAATCATTAGTGGAAATTATAAATAAATATTTAAAGGACTTACGGATATTAACATTATTTATTTATTGACATTCGAGTGGGAAACGTGTGATGTGTAAATAATAATCAATAACACCAAAGGTTCCTGTAAATATTGATTTAGTACAGCTGTTTGATGATGAAAATTATGTCGATAGTTTGCGAATTGAGGTTTGAAGGTTTGAAGGTTTCTGTGTGATTTTGATTGTCCATAAAAGAATTTTAAAAAAATATTCTGCGCAAATTTAATTGTATAATACGCATTTGTTTGAAGGTACATCTCCTATTCAAAATTATGTTATTTTGGTTGGGATTAAAATTTCATCCATAACCTCAAAAAAAATCCCCAAAAATACTCAACCTTAATTTCCATCAGTAAAACTCAAAAATCACGAATCTTTCAGAACCCCCAAGAGAGCTCGACAACATTCATTTTACAGCAAACGGATAGGAAACAAAAAAAATTCTTTCCTCTTCCCTCATCCCCAACTCGACAATGTCGCTTGAACAAAAAAAAAAATGTGAGAAGGATAATGAGAATGAAGGGAAATGCGAATAAAAACAAAAAAAAAAAAAGAAAAATTGGAAAGGAAAAGAAAAGATTTCTTTTTAATGATGTGAACCAGAGAAAATGTTATTTTTTTTAGCCTGCATGCATGTGTGACTGTTGACTGTGTGTGAAAATATTGAGATTGTGTTGGTTGCGAAAAAAAGTAAAAAAAAAAATATTTAAATCACACGGTGCCGTGTCGTTTTCATTCAGTTTTATTTCTCTCTCTCTCATCTGCTTGCCTCATGCTCTTTGAACCGTAAAACATCCCCTGTGAAAATTTACACAATTTTTACTCTCAGTTTGTGTGGTGTTTTATGAGTAAGTGTTGAGGTGTTTGGGTGTATTGGTGAGGGTTGAATCAAGCTGACTTGACGTGAGTTTTTAGGCAAGTTGGATGGTTTTGTGAATGAAAATGTTTATGGATAGACTTTATTGTCAATTTTTTAAAAAAACGAATTTTTGAATTTATTTTTCAATTTTTTTTAAAAAATGAAAAATTGTAAAAATTTAAGTTGTTTGCAAAAATATTCAATTTTATTTTTAAAAAATCCTTAAACTGCATAAAAATTTCACACAGCAAAAAAAAAGATTCACTTCCATGTGCTCACACATGCGTAGAATTGCAACATAACAAGCCTCATGGCTGGCTGTATTAGTATCGGTGATTTTCTTCTTTCCTTCCAGCTACAATGAATTTTTTTTTCCTATTTTTGCAATAAAGCAGAAAAAAGTTTATTTTTGTTTCCATTTCTTGACACTTTCGACTTGAAATTTTTTTTTCTTGACACTTTATGGCTTTATTTTTTTTTGCAATGTCATGTGCTTTTTTTCGTTATTAAGAATTTTTCAAAATTTTCTTCACAATTTAAATTTTATGAAAAATAAATAAAAAAAATTTAAGAGGGGTAATGACTCGATGAGACTTAAATGTTTCGTCATTTTTCTTACTTTATGTCTTAATTCCTTAACTTTGGTGTCTTATTTATCAGCATTTTTTACGGTCGATGTCATTTCCTTGGAAGGAAGTTTTTTTTTTGTTTTGGAATTTTTTTGATATCTTTTTTTGCTGAGGATTGCAATTGCTCGAATTTTTGGGGACTTTATCTGATTTTTGGATGGATTTTGATTCTTGTTCAGTGAGATGTGGCAAATGAGATGAAGGAGGGAAGTTTTTACTTAAAGATAAGAAATTTTGGCGTCTTAGAAAGGGTTGAAAGTCATGTGTAGCTTGAGGCTTCTGATTTCTTAAAAGCAATTCATAATAATGTACAGTTTTTGTGTTGTGGATAACTGTAGATGCCCTTCTAATCTTTGAACTAAAAATGACTATATTATGATTGAAAATGTCAAAATGGCTTTGATTATTTTACATATTTTAAAGTTTGAGGCTCAAATTTACAAAAAATCTCAAAATCAGCATCAAATCCAAGACTCAGACACTCATTAAAAAATTGTAAAAATTGTACAATTCTTACAATTTTCCAATTTTTCCCATAAAAAAATTGTAAAAATTGTACAACTTTTTGCAATTTTTAAAAATTTGAAAATTGGAAAAAATTGTACAATTTTACAATTTTCTGATGAATGTCTGAGCCTTGATCAAATCTTCCCAAAAACTTTCCTTTTCAACTCACAAAACAAAAACATAAAAAAAAATCCCTTCCAAGAATAAAAAAAAATTTGCATGTTCCTCAATTACCCACAGCCGGCGTCTCCAGAAAGTGATAAATTTTAGTGTTCGAGGGATGAATCAACTCATTTTTTATTTTTCCTTGTCGTCTTGAATCAACCTATCATACCACTTGATATGTCGTATCAAGGGCGTAGCCAGGGGGCGTTTTTGGGGTCAAACTCCCCCCCCCCCCTATTTTCGCGAAGTATATACCAGATATTATTAAATTTTTCAGATCCGAACCAAAAAAAAAAAAACGCCGAAAAGTAGCAAAAACCCCCCCTCAAAAAAATTCCTGGTTACGCCCCTGTGTCGTATGTGTCTTGAACATTTCTTCTTCTTTGTTTTGCTTTTGCTTTGATTCCACATTCTTTTGTTCTTTGTAGCTTGAATTTTTGATAAGCTACAGGAAGCTTATTTTGTTATTTTTTCTTCTCTAATTATTGAGAAGCTGCTTGTGTGCTTTGTTGTCAATATTTGAGCTGATAAATTTATAAATATATTGGTAATGAGGAGCTCATTAGTTTTTCTGAGTTTTTTTTTCTTTATTTTTGAGTTCATGAGGATGCTGTAGCTTCCGTTGTTAGTTTCTTTGTGATGATGCAGTGAATTTTGGTTTCAGTTTTCTTATTGTTTGGTTTTAAGGGGTTAGAACTTTTTTTGAGATTTTTAGCGCATTTTCCTCTTGGGAAAAGGACGCTATTGTTTATACCTTGTTGTATAATTTCAAAGACTGTCAATTGGAGCTTATTTCTGCAAGTTTTACGTAAAATAAAGCAGCGATGGCAAATCGGTCGGAACATTTTTTCAAAAAGTATCATGAGCCGTGCTTCGCGTACGGTTTTGATCATGATTTATTCAAAAGGTATGTTGCGGCACTGAAATATAGTTATAGGAGACATTTTTCGAATTTTTGGTGCGAAATCTTCAATTTTTCAGAAAAGTTTTTAAAATTTGAAGTAATCCGTAAAGAAAATCATCAAAACCTAGGGGGCCGTTCACAAAGTACGTTACACAAAAAAATGACTTTTTAGACCACACTCCCCCCTTGTTACGCTTTTTGTATAAAAATTCTTTTGTTTTGTTTAATCTGTTACAAAATCTTAGACCCCCCCTCCCCCCTAAAAAGCGAACGTACTAAGTGAACGGCCCCTAGTCAATATGAACTTTTTTCTCTAAACTTCCTCAAATGTTTTTGCTAGTCCTGAATTTGATCACCAGTATCTTCAAAATCCCATCTTAGTCTTCTTAACCAATTCGCAGTGACCCTCATCCCATCATCATCGTCATAACAATCACCATAAAATTTCCATACCCCCTCTTCCATCTATTTAACTACAACAATTACCGAAAATAAAGAAGCAACAACAAAATTAAGGAAGTTAACGAGAGAAACGACATTCATCTAGTTTTGATTGTACTCATTAATTGGCACATGGTCATTGTTGTTTTTGACACATGTAACGATTCTCAACGCCCAAAGAGATGAAAAAAAATAGGAAGAGAAACAGAAAAAGGATGCGAAAAAATAAGAATAATTTTCCTGTTGTGCTTGTGCAAAAAAAAAAGAATTGAGTAGGGTTGTATGAGATTTGAGGGGGACTGTTGGAATATTTTGTGACTGAATCTGGTTTAAAAAAATTCATTTTATTAGCAATATCATTACAAAAATCAGCAATGTATGCAAAAAAAAAAAATAAATTAATACCGTAACTAACAATTTCCCTTATTTTTTTATTATTCATTTCTTTCCATATCATTCCTGCTACGTCTTCCGTAAAACGCATTTCATGCTACATGAAATAAAACATCATCAGACATTAACAAGGGTTCACAAATTGACTACAAGTCAAATATAAGTGGTGGTTCAGCATGCTCGACACCAACAAAAGACACACTTAAACAATATGATCGTGCCTATTCGGGTCCGATGGTGCCATCACGTGGATTATTTGGTGGTAGTGCAACAAATACTTTAGGAACTGGACATTTAACTGTTGGATCACATCAGACACATCATCATCATCATTATTCAACGCCACTTAATTTTCGTAAAGGATTTTCATCAAAGTGTACATGGAAGTGTACGGCCATTTTAGTTATAATGTTATGTGTTATTTTATTCTCGATATTAGTTTACATGTCAGGTGAGTCAATTGTTTTTTTTTCTTTTGTGTTTTCATTATTTTTGAACTGAACTTATCCCTAAAACTGAACTTATTTTTAAAATAACTGAATTAATCTCTCAAAAACTGAACAAATCCCTCAAAAACTGAACTTATCCTTCAAAAACCGAACAAATCCCTTAAAACTAAACCTATCCCTAAAAACTGAACTTATCCTTCAAAAACTGAACTTATCGCTCTTAAAATAACTGAATTTCTCCCTTAAAAACTGATTTGATCCCTTAATCCCTCAAAAAACTGAACCGGTCCTAAAAACTGAACTCATCTTTCATAAAACTGAACTTATCCCTCTTAAAATGACCTAATTTCTCCCTAAAAACTGAATTGATCGATCAAAAACTGAACGAATCCCTCAAAAACTGAACAAATCCCTCAAAAACTGAACTTATCCCTCAAAAACTGAATCTATGCCTAAAAACTGAACTTATCCATCAAAAACTGAACCTATCCCTAAAACTGCACTTATTCCTTAAATACTGAACTTATCCCCCAAAAACTGAACTTATCCCTCTAAAATCCTAAAAATAACTGAGCATATCCTTAACAATTTTACCAAAACTTACTAATTTCTTTCACACTTATCCTCATCAGCATCATCAATGATGAGCTGGTCATATCAATCATCAAATCCTTGTACAGTGCTAGTGAAAGAGAAACAAGATAGAGATAGTCAGCATACAAATCAAGTCGACTGTTCACCATCAATTCAATCATCAACAAATCGTCCAATTGAGTCATCACATCATCAACCGCAAGATCATCAACAGGATTCAGGATCACTAGGCAACAGTATTGGAGGTAAGAAGACGCGAATAAAGCGTGAAGTGCTTGAGAATTTTTATAACACTGGGCATGTTAATGGGCATGATGAGGAAACAATTGATGAAATAATTGAGACAATTGAGAGAAGAATTTTAGTTAACATAACAGTTGGCATGGATAAGGGATTAGGAACGACACAGCAAGAAGTTTATCATCTTCAAGTTGCCGTTCCACTCAAGGCACAACAGAAAACTGAAGACCGCGAATTTTATGCTTACAATGTTCATCCGAATGATGAAAATTTTGACAAAACCACAAAAAGTTGGAATGATGCGACTGTGAATGAAAATAACAATAATAATAATAATAATAATTTTAATGAAAGTACTGAAGATGATGTAACTGTTAGTGATGCAACAATGACAGAATCAACAATAACTGACATGGATTTTGATTACTCTACTATTCCTGTGTCTCTATGTGATTGTAGTGATAGAAATAACAGTAGATTTTATGATAACAGAGGTTTGGATGGGAAATTGTTTTTTTTTCTTGTTTTGTTATGCTACTAACCAAGGGATGGGTGTATGAGTTGAAGATGTTGAACATGACTCTCAAGGGTTAAATTCCAGGGAATAATCCCGAAAGGCACAGATCGGATAATCGAAACGAAATCCGACCCCTAGCCGGAGTGAGGCCAGCACCAAGCTGGCATAAAATTTAAGCTGGAGTGGTGCTGACCTCACTTCGGCTGGGTTCCGGATTTTATCTCGATTATCCGACTTGTGCCTTTCGGGTATGTGATGTAGTATAGCTTGATTTAAACATAGATCCTTTATTAGTATGATCTATGTTTAAATCTTAGTTTAACCCATATACACCAATACAACTAGAAAACAACTACAAGAATCTTAGATATGTTACCCTAACACATTAAAAATGATCTATAGCTTCATAGTTAAGAATTTCGTATTAAAAAGTTAAATTTACTTCGAAGAAATCACAAAAAATAATCAAATTTAAGTCAATTCAAATTTACATCCCCTTGAATTTTCCGAAAATAAAATCTTCAACTCTTCCCAACCCCAATTTTGCATGCACTGAAAAAAAAAACGAAACAAACTAATGGAAAAACCACAAACATGATATTGCATAAATTCAAACTAACGTCAATTAACTTTAACTCATCGCCTCATCATCAGAAAAATGTTTTCTCTCTGCTGTAATATATATTTTATAGCTGAGTCAGACTTTACATTTACATTTTTGTTGTTGTTATTATTAATAACTCATACCCAATGATCGTCATGCGATTACTTTTCGATACAATAATGAAAGATTTTTTTTTTGTTTACTCATTAATTGCTTCTTTAGCGGGTTTTATGATGGTTTTTTGGTGGTAGATGAAGTAGGATTTGTTTTGGTGGTTTTGGTGGTTGAAGGGAGATTTTGAGTTTTTGAGACTAATGCGGGAAAGAAAACCCCAGAAAATCTCAAAAAATCCCGGAAAATTCAAAAAAAATTTAAAAAATGCTAAAAATCTCTCAAAACTAGGCTTTCTCGATTTCCCGGTCCCGGGTTTTTCGGGACCAAAATCAAAAAATTAAAGCTGTTGTATTGTGAACGATTTAAGTTTTTTGAAAAAAACTTTAAATTTAATTTGTTTAGTATTAAGATTTTAATCATTTAAACACAAAAAATTGAAAATCTTTCATTAATGCTCAAAATATTTAAGTTTTAATTTTGGTCCCGGTCCCGGAAATTTTCCAAAACCGGGATTTCGAGAAAGCCTACTCAAAACCCCAAAAACTAGCCTTAATAAGCAGAAATTTTAAAAGTTAGTAAAAAAGCAAGCTTAGAACTAACTTTATTTAGAAATACTAGCTAAAAATTAGCTGAGAGCTAGCTTTTAGCTAACTTTGAAATTTTCTGGTTATTAGGGTAGTGAAACACAGCTTAGATTTAAAAAATTATGAAAATGATGTATTATAAACCACTTTTGGTTCAGTATACATGGTATAAGCTGATGTGCGCGATTCATGTTCGACAGACTTATCTAAAGTCTAGGGGTATTCAAATAAGTTTATTCGGAAATTGAAAATTCAAAAAAATACGTTACGCTATTTCTTGAATTTGATAACTTTTTTAGATTTTTATCACTTATTTGACATCATTGTAGTCCTAATTCATGGATTCGATCATTTACTTTGATAAATTCCACACGATAATGCTTTAATTTGAATTTAAATTTTTTCGAATTTTCGAACAAGTGGTATTTAACTTTGAATTTCGCATGACAGACAGACAAAAATGTCATTTTTGCACTTTTATTTGGAAACTGTAACGGACACAATGTTTGAATCGCACACGTCATGGTACAAGCTCAAAAATTGTTCATAGTAGTGTGCTATGCACCACTTTAGACAATTATTAATTCATTCATCAAAAACCAAACAAACAAATGCGCTTTTTAACCCCAACCCCACTCAATACCAACTCCATTCATTATTTTATACTAATAATAACCCAAACAGAAAAGTATTTATTGCGTTACTTATAGATCCATAATAAAACTATTATAATAATAATAAATGGTAAATAGCGATGATGGTGATGACATTGACTTCCGTTTTTTCGCCACTATATATTTTTTTAAAAAAATTATTTTTATTTTATTGTACTGTATAAATTCATTAGAAGGGGTCGAAATGAAGTTTAATGGAAGTTCTTTTCTCTTTTCTATCGACTTCCACTAAAATTCATTTCCTCTTAATGCATTGTATTTTTTGGATTTCTTAGCGTTATTTCATGGGTAATAAAAGTTATTGTATTGTATGTCTTCCGTTGATCTATTGTTAGTTGGTTTCTTTTCGGGATATGACTAAGATTATTTTTTGGAGGATATGAGTAGCAATTTTGATAGGACAGATGGGTGTGATGAGGTTTTTAAATTAGTTTTGGGAGGAAGTTAAGAGGGTTTATGATGTTTGAGGTTAGGTTTTGTGGGCAATTTACTGTGTTAAATAATAGAAGGCAACTATTTAATTATGATGTGACCATAGTCGTACGATGTGCACCATTATTGTAATTCATGGTAGATACCCTAAAAACTAATGACTTCAAAGGATGACAGTAATCGTACGCTCCACACTACTTTTGGTTTCAAACACTCAAGCTAATAAATTAAACATCAATTTGTATGTAAACCTTAATAACTTCAACTTAAAGGCCAAAATGTCATAAATTTTCATCAAATATTCGCAAAATAAAAAATCATTGTAAAAAAGTCACTCATCAAATCCATAAATCTGTAACGAAAAGTCCAACAATGAACGAAAAAAAAATATCCAATAAATCATATAGCATGACCATTCAAATTCTTTTCATGTCATTTGTTGTCATCACTAATTATGAAATTTTCCTGTTTTTATTTATTTTTTTCCATCAAACCAAAAAAAAAAAATAACAATTTTTAGCTGCGAGTATACCAGGCCCACGTGCAATACCACCCGATAACACACAATTTGCTGAAGTTGAATTAAATAAGCGACTACAACGAGTCATCACATCATACGGCTATTGGAACATGCAATTTCTAACGACTGAAAAGGCTTATGTCAAATTCAATTTTACAATTCCGCGAGGCTCGTCAATCGGCTTTTATGCACGTCGAAATGCTCTTCCAACGCACACACAATACGATTTTAATGAAGTTCTCAGCGGATTTAATCAACGAACGAGTCGTGCTGCATATCAACCGACAATTCATCGTGATGTGATGAAATTTATGGAAGCTGGATTCTGGTTTATTTCATTGTATAATGATGATGGACATGATCAGGAAGTTACATTCTTTGCATCGGTATCTGGTGAAATGATGAGAAATTGTAAGTTAATTTTATTTTTGTCGATGGAGAGATTTAAGGACATGAGTTTGGTTAATGAAAATTCAATTTTTTTATCAATAGTCGTACTCTCCACACGACTTTATGCAAAATATTTTCAAAACATACAAAATATATTTTCAAAAAATTGCAGTAAACTTTAAAATTTTTCAATTTTCAAATCAATCTCAGTAATAGGCTTTCCCGATTTCCCGGTCCCGACACATTTTCGGGACCGGGACCGGGACCGGGAAATTTCCGGGAAATCCATTTTAATTTCAAACCAAAAAAAATGTTATTTATGCACATAACTATTGAAAAATATTGTAAAAAATTTTGAAAATAAAAAAAATAGGAAAAAAATTTAAAATTTTATGTACATCTTAAGTCCCGGTCCCGGTCCCGTAAAAAATCCGGGACTCGGGACGGGACCGGGAAACCGTAAAAAATCCGGGACTCGGGACGGGACCGGGACCGGGAAATCCCTGTCCCGATCCCGGCATCGGGAAAGCCTACTCAGTAACAATTGAATTTTCATTTCAAACAGTTTAGTTTTCAAAAATTAACCAAGTTTCTTCTCCAGGTCCAAATGGATGCAGTGGTAACGGTCAATGCCTCGGAGGACATTGCCAATGTAATGCTGGCTTTGGTGGTGAATCATGCAACGAAAGTGTTTGTCCTGTGTTATGTAATCAACGTGGTGAATATATAAACGGTGAATGTCATTGTCATGCTGGTTGGAAAGGCAAGGAATGTCAATTGACACACAATGAATGTGAAGTTCCAGGTGAGTTTTTTGAAAGTGTTGTTTGGAATGTGAAATGAAGTATAAAAGGAAATTTTTTGAAAATTAACAATACAAAATCTTTTCCTTATCCACAGATTGCAACGGTCACGGTCATTGTATGTCTGGCAAATGTTCATGTGCACGAGGTTACAAAGGAAAATTCTGCGAGGAAGTTGACTGTCCGAATCCAACATGCTCCAATCATGGCTTTTGTGCTGAAGGAATTTGCATTTGTAAAAAAGGCTGGGCAGGACTTGATTGCTCAATTGAAGATCAATCAGCCATACCATGTCTACCAAATTGCTCAAATCATGGAAAATTCGATCCCCATACACAAAAGTGCATTTGTAATGCAAAATTTAGTGGTGATGACTGCTCATTGGAGCTATGTGACATCGCTTGCGGTACACATGGACGTTGTGTTGACGACAAATGTCAATGTGATGAGGGCTGGGATGGTGAATTTTGTAATACAAAATTATGTGATGCACGCTGCAATGATCATGGACAATGTAAGAATGGCACATGTCTATGTGTTACCGGATGGAATGGAAAGCATTGTACCATTGAGGGATGTCCTTCTGGGTAAATTATTATTACATTAAATTACATATGCTTGGGATGCTATGAAGATAATGGAAGAGAACTGAACATATATTACATGTTTTATAAATGGCATTTAGTTTATTTAATGACATTTTACATGCTAGATTGCTGGAGATTTTTTTTTGCTTTTTTTACTTTGAATGTCGATAGTCTGTGGGGGGCTTTTGAAAGGATGAGAATTGTTTAATTGAATTTAGTAGCATAATTCAGGCACAGTTGTGTGCTTTGTGGAGAAATTAATTGAGTTTGAGCTTTAAAGTGGTTCATAGTTGTATAATTCATGCTATTTTTAGCTATATGTGTTTGAAATCGTACACTGAGCACGATTCTTGTCAATATTTAATCAAAGTTTGAGTTCTGTACACTTTTTGATAATTTTTCCACATAATCGTGTATTGTGCACCATTTTTGGTTAAATTAGCTCATAGACTTATGCTATATAATAAATTCATATTAAATCGTATATTCTATGCCACTTTTAGCATAAAACTATAACAACACATTTTCCTGGTAATATTCTCACATTTTTATCTTCAAACTAATCCCCACAGTCATGTAAATCACGTAGAAAATATTTTCCAATGTTCATTACATAAAAATGCCAATTATATCACAACATCCAATAAAAAAAAAATCTCCATATCCTTCAATACCCGAGCTAGTAATTATCTCAGATTTTTTTTTTATTTTTTTCCTCTTATTTTTATTTTTCAATACACTAAATGAATATAAAAAAAAACATATAGCTGCAACAATCATGGACAATGTCGTGTTGGTCCGGAGGGAATGTTTGAATGTCGTTGCTATGATGGATGGGATGGCATAGATTGCTCATTGCCACTCGAAAAGGACTGTAAGGATGGAAAGGATAATGACAAAGGTAGTTTAATGAATATGGAAGAAGAATTTTAAGTTGAAAAAAAAAGGATTTTAAAAGCATATTTTGTGGATAACAATCCAGTTTAGTAATTGAGAGTTTTTGAATTGAATGTTTGGGTGGTTGACTGGTTGATTTAGGTATATTTGAGTATAACTAACACTATTTTTGGCATTAAGGGTCAATATTAGTGTGTTTCACTAATATTGGTTCATACTCGTACAACACACACTACTTTTGGTCAAATGCCATCAATACCACTCTTTATTATGACAACTCACCCTTAACCGTGTCCTGCACACCACTTTCAACCAACATCATTCAAAATGCGCTTTAAAATCCTCAAAAACTCAACCAACTTTATCTCATCATCCAATGTTTACTGAATCCTTACCATTTTCTCTCTCATTTCTTATGTAAATTCCGGTACAGACGGCCTATCAGATTGTGAAGACCCCGAATGTTGTTCGCAAGCAGCATGCGTAACAAATCAACTCTGCGTATCCTCACCGAAGCCCATTGATATTTTGTTGAGAAAACAACCGCCAGCAATTACGGCATCATTCTTTGAGCGCATGAAGTTCTTAATTGATGAGGGTAGCTTACAGAACTACGCAAAAATGGAGACATTTAATGAAAGGTAACGAGCTGTTTGTCTTTAAAGTTTATATTTCTTGCTGTACGTCTTTTTAATAAAATTTAACAAAGAATTAAATTTAAATAAAGAAAGGCACAGATCGGATAATCGAGATGGAATCCGGCACCATGCCGGAGTGAGGCACCAAGCTGGCATCAAGGGTGCGGAACTGATCAAATTCATTTTTGATCTTTTTTGATCATTTTTAATCATTTTTGATCATTTTTGATCTTTTTTGATCAACTTGATCAGTTCCACACCCTGGGCTGGCATACAATTTAAGCCGGAGTAGTATTGGTCTCATTCCGGCTTGGTGCCGGATTTAATCTCGATTATCCGACTTGTGTCTTTCGGCATATTGGGGAATTGTTCATGAGTGATGTGAACTAAAAGTATAATTTTTGGATATGATCAAGTGACATGACTGTCATAGTTAAAGCATATTTTGATCATTTTTAAGCACTGCACATCACACTTGAACAACCTCAGCAAACTTTTAATGCAATTTTCTGAATGGATGGTGAAATATTCATTCGAGAGAACTTTGCATACAATGTAATTGGCTAACATGAGATTAATCCACAACAAAGGATTCTGTAACTAACAACAACAACAAAAAAAATTTAAAAGCTAATTGGGAACTTTTGTCGAAAAAAAACATTCAATTAACATTTTTTTTATCCATGTAAAAAATCAAAAGCTTTTGAGTTTCAATTTTTTTAATGATTTTTTCGTTTGGTTTTTGGCTGCTATTTGAGCTGTTGTGATGTGAGCTGGAAAAAATTGTTGATGGCTATCAAAGGGGATTCTTTTTTTTGCTATCAAAATCTATAGTAATTAATTGAAAATTCTCGGGAAAGTTGTAAACAAAAAAAAGGGTGGAGCTCTTAATGAGAAATTCATTGTGATGTAAAAATCGTGCATTACGTGCGGTTTTTGTTGCCTTTTTGAATTGGTAATTGGGAAAGTTTTACATATTGAGATTTTTTCGGATGGTAATTAGTAAAATTTTAATGAGTTAATGAGTTTAAAGTAGTTTGTATTGTCAAATTTAAATTAATTTTTGGATAGGGTAACTCAAAGTTGAGTACATTTCACTTTTTTTAATGAATTTTTGTGTCCATTAAAGAAAAATTGTGCTTTAGATTCGATTCTTGCATTTTTTAAATCTACATATATCTAAAGCCGTGTGCTGTACACGATTATTGTCCATTTTGAGTCTAAATATACCCCTGATATACCCAAAGTCGTGTGCTGTATACGATTCTTTTCAATTTTGAATCTAAATATAACCCCTGATATACCAAAATTCGTGTGCTCTACACGATTCTTGTCAATTTTTAGTCTGAATATACTCCCTGATATACCAAAAGTCGTGTGCTGTACACGATTCTTGTCCATTTTTAGTCTGAATATACTCCCTGATATACCCAAATTTGTGTGCTGTACACGATTCTTGTCCATTTTTAGTCTAAATATACTCCCTGATATACCAAAAGTCGTGTGCTGTAAACGATTCTTGTCCATTTTTAGTCTGAATATACTCCTTGATATACCCAAAGTCGTGTGCTGTACACGATTCTTGTCTTTTTTATATTCATTGACACTAATTCAGTAATTCTAAAAACAAATGCATTTTAACCACCAAACTCAAAAACTTTCCCAACTCTCAATCATCTTAATCATCACAAAATAAAAAAAAAAGTTGAATCTCATCAATAAAAATTTATTTGACATCTTTTATAAATCACGGTCACTAATTGTCCGTAATGAGCATAAAATTAAGCTCGCAATTGAAAGTCTGTCCCGCATTTGAGGGCAGGAGGAGAAGAAAAAACTTTTTTTCTTCCTCGCTCGTAAAACTGAAACTTTTCTCTCACAACAACTCAAGTCAGCAGTTTCATATACAATTTTTATATACTTATAATGACGATGATAATAACATCTAGAAGAAAAGAAGCAAAAGATCTAATGAAAGAGTTTATGAGTTCTCTAACCGTGTTCATTTTTTTATGTTGTGCCCCCGTCTGCATCTCTCACAGAATATATATTTTTTCATTTTACCAGTTTTTTTTTATTCTTTTTTCCTACTTTTTATTTTTTTTTTTAAGAAAAGCATCCTTTATAAGTTTTTATTCCTCCTATTTCTTTCATTTTTTTTAAAGCATTAATATTAATTCAGTGTTGTTGGACTGGATGGGTTGGAAGATGGCATAGAATTTTAGTCATAGTTTGATGCTACTTCAGTCTAAGTCTAAAATTCTACACAAATAGCTTCAATTCCACCTACTTAACAAGACAACAACACTGTAAATCAACATATTATAGTATCAACTCTGCACTCGTAAAACTTATTCATTAAGAAGCACAAAAGAAGAAGAAGAAAAGAATTTTTCTGTGTATGCCTTCGAGGCAGTTCTTTTTGAAAAGAATGTGTGAGTGAGATGGATGAACATAGTGGAAAGACAATAAAATGAGGCGTGCGAGAAAAATTCTTTAGGGTTGGGAGGGATGGGGTTTTGGAATGGATAGATGGATTGTTAATTATAGGGGATACAAGATTACTAGTTGGAAGATTAATGATTTTTTTATTAAAAACTGTAAAATTCTTTAATTTGATTGCTGTTTTTAGTAATTTACCAAAATCGTACTCAGCGTACGACTCTTGTGCACAATTTTATTCATCATAAATATCAAGGATATTTGCATCAGTTGATTAATAACCAAAAGTCGTTAGCTGTACACTACTTTTGTGTACTTCTTAAAAAACAGTATACATATTTAAATTTTGAACTGAATTTAATAATCCAGTCATAAAAACCACCATTAAACTTAACTCCAGAACCCCCAATTTCAAAAAAACACTAAAGCATAAAACACCAAACAAAAACTGTAAAAAATTACCATAAAAATTTCCTTTCTTTTAGTTTTTGAAAAGAAAATCTAGTAAAAAAAAGATGAAAAGATAGAGACAGTGCTAGAAAATATACACTTTATTCATAGTTTTCATAACTAGTAAAGACTGAGTGTATGGGTGGTGAAATTTAACGATTTACATTTCACTTCCTTTTCACACAAACAACGGCAACAAACAGGAACGGAAAAAGAGTTCACTTTTTATGTATGTGAAGGGTGTCTGGGAACGTGTTTAAATAGACGAGTTGATGGGTGAACGAGGAGTTTTTAAAGTGGGAGCGAAAAATTGAAAGTTTTGCAATATTTTTCTCTTGTATTTAGAAATTCAAATTTTTCGCTTCAAAGATGCAAACTTTTGCTTCAAAGATGCAAACTTTTGCTTCAAACATACAAACTTTTGCTTCAAAGATGCAAACTTTCGGTTCAATGATGCAAACTTTCGATTCAATGATGCAAACTTTTGCTTTAAACATGCAAACTTTTGCTTCAAAGATGCAAACTTTCGCTTCAAATATCCAAACTTTTGCTTTAAAGATGCAAACTTTTGCTTCAAAGATACAAACTTTTGCTTCAAAGATGCAAACTTTTGTTTCAAAGATGCATACTTTCGATTCAAAGATGCAAACTTTTGCTTCAAAGATGCAAACTTTTGCTTCAAAGATGCAAACTTTTGCTTCAAACATGCAAACTTTTGCTTCAAAGATGCAAACTTTTGCTTCAAAGATGCTAAAATTTGGTTTACATACGAGTAATCGCAACCAAATAAAACCAACAATAAATTACAAAACTATGAAAAGCTAGCAACAAAAAAAGGAAAAAAAGATTGACGATTACGACAAAAAGGAACTTTTTTTCATTTTCTCATTTCTTTAACAAAGACTCTGGTACAAGAAACGAACGAAAGTCATTAGCTCATTTTGTATACTCAAAACTTCTTCGGAACTACTTAAGAAGTTGCTTTCTCGGTTTTATTATTTTTTGTTGAGGGTTAAAAAAATTGAAATAAAAGTGTCAACATTTTCCTTTCATACCGATTAGAATGAGAAAAAGAAAGAAAAATCGTAAAGACATTTAGTTATCGTTAATTGCTATGTGAATTAATTTTCGGCACCCGTAACCCACCCCATACTCTGATAAGGAAATTTTTTACATGTCACAAACATAATTTATGATTTTTAATTAATTTACATGCATAGTCCTTGATCCTTGATCTATGCGTGTATGATTGCGCAACTTTTTTTTTATTTCTTCCCCATTTTACATAACTTTCGATGTAGAGAAAGCAAAAAAAAAGTGGATGTAATGTATGTGAGGTTGTGAAAAAAGGGGTAACTTGATGTGAATATTTATATCTATTTTTTTGATATAACTTTTAAGTTGTACGAGGGAAAAATTGTCGAAGCATAAACGGTAACAATATACTATTGAGGAACAAGTTGTTATGGTGAATTTGTTAGGATTTGAAGGGAATTGATGAAGGTAAAAGCAATTATTCGAGTTTATTTAACAATTTTGACACAGAATCGTGTGTAGATAATGACTTTGGCTTAGAATCATGTGCAGATAACGACTCTGGCTCAAAATCGTGTATAGATAAAAATTTTGGCTTAGAATCGTGTGCAGATAACGACTCTGGCTCAAAATCGTGTGGAGATAACGACTCTGGCTCAAAATCGTGTGGAGATAACGACTCTGGCTCAGAATCGTGTTCAGATAACGACTTTGGCTTAGAATCGTGTTCAGATAACGACTTTGGCTCAGAATCGTGTTCAGATAACGACTTTGGCTTAGAATCGTGTGCAGATAACGACTCTGGCTCAAAATCGTGTGGAGATAACGATTCTGGCTCAGAATCGTGTTCAGATACCGACTTTGGCTCAGAATCGTGTTCAGATAACGACTTTGGCTCAAAATTGTGTGGAGATAACGACTTTGACTCAAAATCGCATTCAGATAACCTATTTGGTTCAATATAGTGCACCGGTAATGGTTTGAGACAAAATAATCAACGTTGTATAAATCCTGAACAAAAACAGCACAAAACAATCATAACCACCCTGCACTCATCAGTATTTTCTCATATATTCAGATTTTTCCCTTCCCATACCTCACATGTTCATACATATTTGCAAACGAGACAGCCTCCTACCACCCACAACTTTCTTTTTTTCCCTTGTACCTTGTCGTTTTTCTCTTAAATTCTGTCTCATAGTCGACGATAATGATGACGAGAGTACGAGAGAATGAGCAATGGCAATTTCCAATTAGGCTTTCTCGAAATCCCGATCCCGACTGATTTTCGGGATCGGGATCGGGATCGGGATTCCCCGGGATTTCCCGGGAAATCCCGAAAGATATTTTTGAAAAATTTATGTGGATTTTATATCCAATTTTAATATTTGAATGAAGGTAATTAATTTTTAAAAGTTTTTATTTTTTATATTTTTGATACATTTTTGTTGCAATTGGTCACTAATGGTTCAAAAAACTACAAAATTTAAAATTTATTAAAATTATTTCTAAAGTTGCATTTTAATGTATGTTTAAGAAAGTATCATTAATTTATTGAATTGTTTTTAAATTATTATATAAAGTCTTCAAAAAATAATATTTTTTTAAATTAAGGTTTAATTTTAAAGTCAATTTTCGATTATTTTAACCATGATAAAAATTTTTTTCTAAGTATCAAAAATATTTTTTTTAAAAAAATATAGATTTTTACGAATTTTGGTTGATTTTCCAAATTTTTTAAAATTTTAACAAAATGAAGTATCAAATGACACTAAATTTTAATAAAATTTAAAGTGAATGTTTCTTTAAATACCCAGTTTAAAAAAAAGTCAAAAAATACTATTTTACTATGCAAATGGTTAAAATCGGGATTTTCAATCCCGATCCCGAAAATTTTCGGGATCCCGGGATTTTTCGGGATCGGGATTTCCCGGGATTTCCCGATCCCGATCCCGATAGCGAGAAAGCCTATTTCCAATGTCGAGAAAGGTATGAGAGGCACAAAAAATATTCCAAATAGAATGGGTTACATACTGAGTGGGGAGGAAGTTGAAAATGTTTTAAAATAATGTTTAATTATGTTGCAAACATAAATTCTCGGCAGCAATTACAAGAGCCATGGATGTGAAATTTTACTGAAGCAAGGAAAAATTATATTTTTGTGTTAAGGATAAAAGTGAAAATTGATTAAAGCTAAAAAATTTTCAGCCCCTTCAATGTAGTTAGAATACATAAAATAAAATGGATATAAATTTAAAAGGCAAAGAGACATTATAAAAAAAGGTTGGGGGCCCTGAATAGTCGTGGCTTTTATGAGTATCGTTGAAAATTAAAAGGGGTTATGGGATTAATTAAAAATTTAAAGGAAATCGTGTAAATTGTAAGATTTATGTTGGTGATTGTTGAAACAGGTATGAAGACGTGTGGATTACTTTATTGTAGAAACAGCGTATGTTTAATCAAAAGAAGCAGCAAAAATTTTGCTTCGAAGATGCAAAAATTCTGCTTCAAAGATGCAAAAATTCTGCTTCAAGGGTGCAAAAAATTCTGCTTCAAAGATGCAAAAATTCTGCTTTACAGATGCAAAAATTCTGCTTTAACGATGCAAAAATTCTGCTTCGAAGATGCAAAAATTCTGCTTCAAGGATGCAAAAATTCAGCTTCAAAGATGTAAAAACTCTGCTTCAAAGATGCAAAAATTTTGTTTCAAAGATGCAAAAATTCTGCTTCAAAGATGCAAAAATTCTGCTTCAAAGAAACAAAAATTCTGCTACAAATCAAAGATGCAAAAATTCTGCTTCAAAGATGAAAAATTCTGCTTCAAAGATGTAAAAATTCTGCTTCAAAGATACAAAAATTCTGCTTCAAAAGTGCAGAAATTCTGCTTAAAAGATGCAGAAATTTTCACAAAAATATTGAAAAATTCATCAAAAAAACTCATCAGCTGCACATGACTCCAAAATTTTCAAATCAATTAATTCACTATAAAACTTTCCTCATACATAAATTCCCCTCACCCCAAAAGAAGTCAACAGTAACAACACAAAAACGAGAATCCCTAAACAATAAAGAACATTTTATGTCATTAATCAGAGCCAACGTCACATAATGAAGGGGGACTTGTACTGCTACTGACATGGAAACTGGCTTATGACTAGCTTCGGCATAAGAACAACAGTTTTTGTGTCGGTTTTACTAAAATTTTCCTTTTTTTCTGGCTTGATTATAGTGAGGCAAAAAAAAGTTTCTCTTTTTAGTTTTTTTTTTCGATGACTTTCATTTCCCTTCATTTTCTCACTTGTTTCATTTTGATGCCTTTGCTATTGCTACTGCTTTTCTTTTTATGTCTCATTATTAGGAAATTAAATTACTTCTTCTTATCGTTTGTTTTTCTTCTCTTTTTTTATCGTTCCATCCTTTTCTGAATTCATTCAGTTGCTTTTGGAGGCTTAATTTATAGAAATTAAGATGGTATGAGGATGATTTTGGTGGTATGGGATTTAGTTAATGTTTGTCGTCGTGTATTATTGACGATTTAGGTCCTTAATTGAGAATAGAAGTAGCAATGATTCATAGTCGTGTGCAGAACACAGTTTTGATACATAATCATCTTTCGTTGAAGCTTACAGCATAAAATCGTACTCAGTATGCGAATTCAGATTTAATGTAGAATAAAACACAGCATCTGAGGAATATAAACTAACAAAATCCAGCATTCCTTATCATCGAAAAAAATTCACATCCTCAAAACTCACTGAAGCTAAAAATTTCAATTTTCACTCACTCAATCCAGCTAAAATCCCTTCAATCAACTCGTTAGGATTTAACTTCCGAAAGTACAATGTAACCCCTCCAAAAGCCTTCACTTTAACTTCCTATACATTTTAAAAAGTTATGCGAAGTGCAAAGAAACATTTAAAAATAAAAAAAGCTGAAAAAAATGAAACACGACTTTTTATGACTCTTAATGATATAACGAATGCTTGTTGAACGGCAATCTAAACACATATGTGATGTGCCTTGGCAAAAGAGCAAACATCTTCTAAAATTAGTGCATAAAAAAATTTGTCTCAGGCATATAAACATGGCACAAAGCAATGGAATTTTCATGTAACAATTTAATTGAATTTTCCCTTCCGTTCTACAAATATTGTTATTGTGAATGAGATGAGCAAAGATGGGATGGGATGGGTGTCTTACTCATAAATATTCTCTCCTTATATTCCTCATTTTGTCGTGTGAACGCACTGATATATGGATGTAAGGAGTGAATATTAGATGTTCTTAATTTTACATAAGATATTTAAAGTTTTTTGATGACATTGGATGGGGGGGATGTGTGGTTGTTGGATTTATCTCATTGACATGAGAATAGTGAGAATTTTGAGGTTTTTAATTCAAGTGGTTAAGAGTCGTAAAATGCGTGCGATTTTGAATGGTTTATGGAGGTACTAATTTTGGGAATTTTGTAGTTTAAATATTTTTCTGATTTTAAGATGTTTTTGCGTCAAAGATGCGAAAATTTGGTGGCAAAGATGCGAAAAAATTGCATTAAAGATGCGAAAAATGTGCATCAAAGATGCGAAAATTTTGCATTAAAGATAAGAAAAATTTGTATTAAAGATGCGAAAAATTTGCATCAAATATACAAAAATTTTGCTTCAGAGATGCTATAATTTTGCGTCAAAATGCAAAAAATTTGCATCAAAGATGCGAAAAATTTACATCAAAGATGCGAAAGTTTTGCGTCAAAGGTACGAAAAATTTATATCAAAGATGCGAAAATTTTGAATCAAAGATGCGAAAATTTTGCATCAAAGATACAAAAGTTTTGCTTCAGAGATGCTATAATTTTGCGTCAAATTGCAAAAAATTTGCATCAAAGATGCGAAAGTTTTGCGTCAAAGATACGAAAAATTTATATCAAAGATGCGAAAAATTTATATCAAAGATGCGAAAAATTTATATCAAAGATGCGAAAAATTTATATCAATGATGCGAAAATTTTGAATCAAAGATGCGAAAATTTTGAATCAAAGATGCGAAAATTTTGAATCAAAGATTCGAAAGTTTTGTAACATTATGCAAAAAATTTCAACTTTAATCATAAACTCCTACAATTCTACAAAATTTTCTTTAACAACTCTAAGCTCACCAATTGATCATTCTTGAGCATTTAATTAAAAAATTTTAAATGATTTCCTCGTTTAATTCCTGATAAATTCATACAAGCTCACACCAGAGAATCATGCAGAAAATTAAAGAACGAAAAAATAAGAACACAAAGATGTGAATTCTCTGTACAATTTGCCTTCTCACCCATAAATTTTCCAATTTTTTTTTTACTTCTGCTCCTCTCTCTTTTCGTTAATTTTTCTTCTTTTTTTCGTGTGTTTGTGATAACAAGAAAATTCTTTTCGAAATAAATTAAATGCTAAAGTACTCATTAAGCCATATGATAAAACACCTTTGAATATAAATATGTATGAGAATGTACTTCTTATTTTCGGAGGGAGAATGTATGATGATAAAGAAACAATGAAGAGGGTTGCTGTTTCTTCCTTGCTGAGCATTATGTTGATTTTTGGAATTTTTCTGCATTAAATTGAACAATTGTTTAAGAGAAAGATAACAAAGATCAAGTTTGTGTTTCGTTTTGAATCTTTGAAGCGAAAAATGACATCTTTTGAGGTAAAAGTTTGCAAAGAAGGAAAAATTTCGCCTCTTTTGAAGCAAACTTCACATCTTTTGAGGCACATCTCGCTTCTTTTAAGGCAAATGTCACATCCTTTGAAGCAATTATCAGCATCTTTTGAGGCAAAAGTTTGCAAAGAAGCAAAAATGCCGCATCTTTTGATACAATTGTCGCATCTTTTGAGGCAAAATTCGCATCCTTTGAGACAAATATCAGCATCTTTTTATACAATTGTCGCATTTTGAGGCAAACTTTGCATCTTTTGAGACATATATCAGCATCTTTTGATACAAATGTCGCATCGTTTGAGCCAAATGTAGCTTCATTTGAGCCAAATATCGCATCTTTTGAAGCAAAAATTTGCATCACTCATTGCCAACACCAATCTTCTTTAAATTCTCGCACGCCTGAATTTCCATGATTGATTCATTTAATTTTAATGAATCCGAATGAACAAAACTAGAGCAAATGAAAAATCTTGTTCGGAATTCTTAATCAAACTTAAATAAAATTAATTGCAATTTAAAAAAAATATAAGAAAATGAAGCAGGAAAAAAATCTCATTATGTTCCTCATCACTTTAGCTGTAAATCTTCCAACTTTATAATTTTTAATCATTCTCAATTTTTTTTTTGTTTGAATTCGTTTTCCTTCTTCTTATTGTGAGGAAGAATGAATTTCGGAAGAGATGAAAAAATAATTGGAAATTGGATTTTATTAATTTTTCTCGACGATTTCAAATGGATCTCTTTGTAGTGAGGGAATGGCAAGTGATTAGGTTTGTTATAAGGATTATTGTGTTAATGGGAACTAATATTTTCAATCGGATGCTTGTATTGGGGTTAATTGGAATTTTAATAGGGATTGAAATGGTATTGATGGTGGATTGTAAAGCAAGCTTAGTAAAGCAAAGTCAAATTTTAAAGGAATTTTTTAAAATGTCACTTGAAGTTTACTGTTTTGGGTAATTAAGAACGTATTTGAGTACTAAGTTCAAATATGCACCAAAATCGTTCGGTTTTGAGTATTTTTGAGCATATTTGGGGAACTTTTTCAAATTTTTCCAAAAATCGTGCGTTTTCTACAATTTTGGGTAACTTTTATCAAAATTGTACAAAAATCGCATTAGTTCTACAATTTTCCATCCCAATACTCCAAAAACTTGTCATTTCCAATTTTTCTCAACACAAATAAAAAAAATCTTCTCTAAAGCCAAAAAACTTAGTTCATAACCTCCATTCTGGTGCTAATCTTAATTATTCATCCACTAAGCTACAATTTAGATCTAAAACCAACTAACCCTATTAATTTGGCATAAAAAAAATCTAACAAACTTCTTACTTACCCTTATTTCTCTCTCGCTACTAACCTCTCTAACAATGAATGTGCAGCGTATTTTGGACACATTTTAATGCAAGGTAAGGGCTAGTGGACATAAAAGTCACGAAACTTTAGCATTTCCCTGATGAAAAAAAAATCTTTTTTTTTCATTTATTTTTGCATTGATTTATGTTGAAAAAAAAATATATCGCATGATTTTTATTTTTATTATTTTTTTCACATTTTTTTTATATGTTATTTGTAGTCATGTAATTGTAACATTTTATTAATAGAAACTAACAAATGTTTTCTTAATGAAATATGAGCTTTTTGTGATGTGTAATTTGTATGAAAAATTTACTTTTAATGATTTTCTCATTCTTACTCTACTACGAATGTACGAAAATAATTTTTTAATGAAAAATTTTGTGTGTGACCAAAAAAAAGGACAAAATGTGTATTTTCATTCAATCCGTTCGTTTGAAAATGAAGAAGAAATTTTTTTGTTTTTGAATAATCATAATTTTTACTTTATTTTACTTTTGCAGGTGGATGGTAAGTCTGGTGGTACATTTTTGGTGCTGTTTTGTGAATAACTGTTACATAATAGATGAAAATCTTAGAGACATTTTAATTGCTGACTTTGATTGTAGTGCATACGGCCGACCAAAATTTCGGCCGAAAACTTTTATTTCGGCCGAAATTTCGGCCGAAATTTCGGATAAATTTTTTTTTGATAAAAATATTTTTTTACATGGCCAAAATTTTGGTCGGTCGTATGCACTATGCCCGCTGACTTTCTAGGTTTCTTTGTACTCATTTTATCTTGAGACTAGCTTCAATAGTAGAACTGGTGTGGGTTTCTAATGTATACCTTAAAAGTATACCCTAGGATTTAAAAATACCCTAGAATAAACTCTAGAGTATACCCTTAAGGGTATGGGGTTCCTAGCCAGGATGTGGAACTGATCAAATTGATCAAAAAATGATCAAAAATGATCAAAAAATGACCAAAAATGATCGAAATTGATCAAAAAATGAACAAAAATGATCAAAAATCAATTTGGTCAGTTCCACATCCTGGGTTCCTAAGAAGCAACCTAGGGTCGCAGCCCTGAATTTTCAAAATTAGCTCCATCAGCAACAAATTTTTGCTTTTAAACAATATAGATTTCTGATAAAATTAACCTTGAACCAATCAGTTATACCAAGTTCCACAGTCTCAGATTATTTCAAGTGCAACATTAAAGATCAAGTCGCATTTAACTTACATTCAAGTCAGTAGCCCAAAAGGCACAAATCGGTTAATTGAAATGAAATCCGGCACCAAGCCGGAGTGAGACTAGCACCAAGCTGGCATACAATTTAAGCCGGAGTGGTGCTGGCCTCACTTCGCTTTGGTGCCGAAATTCGTCTCGATTATCCGACTCGTGCCTTTTGGGTAGATTTCTTGAATGTAGCTGGCATTGAAAAAAACTTCAAAAATCATCAACTTTTTCACAAAAAAGTGTCAAATTTCACCACCAACTAACCATCCCTCTGACATTCTCAACTTCTTCATATTTTTCTCATTTTCAACTCTTTTTTTCCTTTTTTTTTCTACAAAACAATATTTTTTCTCTTCTTTTTCATATTTTTATCAAGGATGTGGAACTGATCAAATTGATTTTTGATCATTTTTGATCCTTTTTGATCATTTTTGATCCTTTTTGATCAATTTGATCAGTTCCACATCCTGGATTTTTATTCTAATTTCCCCAAAACATTTTTATAACGAATAAAAAAAAATATTAATAAATTTTCCTCTTTTTTTTCTTGTCAACTCATCAGCCGTTCAGCTGTAGTTCGTGGACGTGTTGTGACAAAAATGGGCATGGGCTTAATGGGTGTTCGAGTGTCAACAACAATTTCACGTGAAGGCTTTACAATAACGCGTGACGATGGATGGTTTGATTTGATGGTAAGTAAATGAATAACCTTGAAGGTTAAAGCAGAGCTCGAAGTCGATGAAATTTTGTATGGAGTTGAGTCGACTCGGAGTCGACTCCGCCATACAAATTTGACAAAAAATTCGAATCGACTTCGAGCTCTGAGTTAAAGGCATAAAAAATCTGATATCAAAATTTCAATTTAGATTAATGGAGGAGGTGCTGTGAAGATTTTATTTGGTAGACAGCCATTCCGACCACAAGAACGTATCGTAAATGTACCATGGAATGAAGTTATTGTCCTCGATACAGTCACAATGTCTGTTGATGATGAAAAATCAGCATCAAAGTTCCCAACACCATGTATAAGTCACGATTATGATAACATCAAGCCAATCGTCCTAGCAACATGGAAGCACGGCTTTCAAGGCTCAAATCCAACCAAATCAGCAATTTTAGCTGAATCGCAAGTCGTACAAGAGTCAATTACAATTCCAGGCACAAGTCTCAATCTAATTTATCATTCATCAAAAGTCGCCGGATATTTAAGCACAATTGAGCTTCAATTAACACCCGAACGTATCCCATTGACACTTTATCGTGTCCATCTGAAAATAACCATTGAAGGCATTTTATTTGAGAAAATATTCGAAGCAGATCCACTAATTAAGTTTACATACAGTTGGAATCGTTTGAATATTTACAAGCAAAAAGTTTATGGCATAACGACAGCAATGGTTCGTGTTGGTTATCAGTATAGTGACTGTAGTTCCATCATATGGGACATACAGACAACAAAGTTGAGCGGTCATGATATGTCAATTTCACAAATTGGCGGATGGAATTTGGACATTCATCATCGTTACAATTTCCATGAAGGCATCATACAAATGGGCGACGGTACAAACATTTATTTACGTCAAAAACCGCGAATGATTGAGACAATTATGGGCGATGGACATCAGAGGAATTTAAATTGTGCGGAATGTGATGGACAGGCCATTAAGCAACGATTATTGGCACCAGTCGCACTAGCTGCTGCTGCTGATGGCTCGGTTTACGTTGGTGACTTTAACTATATAAGGAAAATATCAACTGATGGAATGGTAAGTGTGTAGATGTGGGGGGTGCTACTGCAGCAAATTTATTCATTAATTAGTGTCATTAATTTTTGGTTTTTTTGTTGTTGTTGTTGCTGAACTGTATGTTCGTTGCTACTCGAACGCGGTTTTCACGGATGGAGGAAATTAGTTCAGTCATTAAAGCTGTATCATTAAGTCATAACATTTATATCGATCGAATGTGCTTTTGAGTTTTAATGTGGGAAGGAAGAGGGAGGTTTTTTTTTGCTCTATTAATTGTGCTTATGCTTATGCTGTGCCATGTATTTTGGCTAGTGGATTGTCGCAATAGTGAAATAATTCGCATTAATTTATCAAAAATTATAAATTTGGTATGGGAAGGTGGGAGGATTAATGAGCTTGGATTTATTGGAAGGGAACAAATTTTGTGAGATTTTTGAACATTTTTTGAAAACTTTTGGATTTAAACCAAAAATTTTTGACACAAAATCTAAAATTTTTTGACACAAAATCTAAGATTTTTTTACTAAATTAAACTTTTTCCTAATTTCAACCCTTTTAGGTTCGCACCCTCGTCAAACTTAATGCAACTCGAGTCTCATACCGTTACCACATGGCAATTTCTCCACTTGATGGCACAATCTACATTTCAGACCCAGAATCCCATCAAATCATCAGAGTCATGAGGCAAAATGACTTCAGCGATCCGGAAAGAAATTGGGAAGTTTTTGTTGGTTCTGGTGAACGATGCTTGCCAGGAGATGAAGCACATTGTGGTGATGGATCAGCTGCACGAGAAGCTAAACTTGCATATCCAAAAGGCATTGCTGTAGCTCATGATGGAACCTTATACTTTGCTGATGGAACTAATATTCGTATGGTTGATCGTGATGGAATTATTAGCACAATTATTGGATCTCATGTTCATAAATCACATTGGAAGCCAGTGTCATGTGAAGGAACATTGAAGATGGAGGAAGTGCTGCTTAGATGGCCAACAGAAGTTGCAATTAATCCTTTGAATGGAGCTTTACATTTCCTTGACGATCGAGTTGTTATGATGATGACACCTGATGGTAGATTAAGAGTTGTTGCAGGACGTCCATTACATTGCCCAGCTACAGCAAGTGATGACTTCTCAATGGCTGTACATGCAACATTAGTCATGCCACAATCAATTGCATTTGCACCAAGTGGTGATCTTTACATTGCTGAATCAGATTCACAAAGAATCAACAGAATCAGAGTTGTGTCAACTGACGGAAGAATCAGTCTTTATGCAGGTGCTGAATCAAAATGCAACTGCTTGGAACGTGGTTGTGACTGCTTTACATCTGATCATCATCTTGCAACAGCTGCAAAATTCAATACAATCTCAGCATTGACAGTCACACCCGACAGCAACGTCTACATTGCAGATCAAGCAAATTATCGAGTTAGGTCAATAACGTCACAGATTCCAGCCAGTTCATCTAGAGAATATGAAATTTACAATCCAGAAACTCATGAAGTTTACATTTTCAATAGATTTGGACAGCATACAGCAACAAGAAATGTCTTGACTGGTGAAACTTATGTGACATTCTCATACAATGTTAATACATCGAATGGCAAACTGTCAATTGTTACTGATGCTGTTGGCAATCGAGTTTATTTCCTCAGAGATTATTCAGCACAAATTCAATATATTGAGAATTCAAAGGGACAAAAATGCTCATTGAAGCTCAGTCCAAGGTATAAGATGCTTCATGAATTCAGAACACCTGACAATTTCTCAATTAACTACGACTACTATGGAGGATCTGGACTTCTTAAGTCACGACTTGATACAACTGGACGTTCATTTTTCTACAATTATGATGAATTTGGTCGATGCACAAATGTAGTCACACCAACTGGTAAAGTCATTTCACTTAACTTTGATTTGAATGACAAAGGTGCAGTCATTGAGATTCTTGAGAATGCTGAGAAAGAACGAACCTTAATGGTACAGACTCATCAACTTGTTGAACATATTGGAGAGACTATTGAGAGATTGATGATTGAAAATTCAGGTGGAACTACCAAGATTGCACCTTATAATGTTGCTATTTCCGTTGAGACTTCACCACATGCAATTTTATCTGAAATTGATCCACTTGTTGGTGAAACTTATCCAGTTCCAGCTAAACAAAAGACAGAACTTAAGAATGAACTTGTGAATCGATTTGAATGGAGATACATGCTTAAGAGAGTTCAGAACATGGGACAAAGACAGAAATCACAGCCGGTTGTCAAGAAACTTAGAATTAATGGCGAGCCAATCCTTTACATCGAGTACGATAAGGACAATCAGTTAGTCACCGTCGGTTCTGATGACAAGACAAACTCAAGACTTCTCATCGTACAATATGACAAAGGTCTTCGACCAACAGCCTTCCGTCCACAATCTGGTGACTATGCACATGTTGAAATTGAATACGATCGTTATGGAAGAATTGGAAAATGGACATGGGGAGATTTGAAAGAATCTTATACATACGATGGTGGACGACTGAGTGAAATTAAGTATGCTGACGATACCTCCCTACTGTTTACTTTCAAGGATGCAACCAGTATGTATCCATTGAAAATAACAACACCAAGAAGAAGCGACTATTTATTGCAATATGATGAATCTGGTGCACTTCAAAGTCTTACTACACCACGTGGACATATTCATACATTCTCACTTCAGACATCCTTCGGATTTATGAAGTACCAATATCACTCACCAACACAAAGACATCCATTTGAGCTTCAGTATGATGATGAAGGCAATTTATTGGCTAAAATACTTCCACATCAAAGCGGTAAAGTTGTTTATGTCTATGACATGAATGGAAGACTTGAAACTATCTTGGCTGGATTGTCACAGACACATTACACATATCAAGAAGGAACTGGATTACTAAAACAAGTTGAAGTCAAAGAACCAGGATTTGAACTTAGAAGAGAGTTCAGATACCACACAGGATTGCTAAAGGATGAAAAGATCAAGTTCAGTTCCAAAGGAACAATCACAGCTAGTCATTATAAATACCAATATGACAATCAAGCTAGAGTCAGTGCAATTGAAATGACATTGGATGGAAAAGACTTACCAATGCTTAGATTCAAGTTCCATCAGAATCATGGAACTTTATTGAATGTCTCAGACTTGAAAATATCAAGAAATGTTAACAGAACAGTCATTGAAGATGTTTCCAAGAATTACTTTACAATCACTGACTATGATGAACATGGAAGAGTCAAATCAGTCCTGATCAATATTAAATCTGTCGATGCATTTAGATTGGAACTTGAGCATGATTCTAGGAACAGAATTAAGACACATAAGGTTACCATTGGACGACAACCATCAATGGATAAGATTAATTACAATGCTGATGGACACGTGATGGAAGTTGTTGGTACTAATAATTGGAAGTATTTGTACGATGAGAATGGAAATGTTGTTGGAATAATGGAGCAAGGAGATAAGACAAATCTTGGATATGATCCTGCTGATCGTGTTGTTCAGGTTAGTTGATTTTGCATAGAAACTTTACATAGAATCAGAGTTGGCAAAACGCCAGGCGTCGGACGCTAAATTTTTTTTTGGCGTCCGACGATTTGGACGCTGGGCGCCCGGTGTCCAAAAAAATTTTTATTTATTTTTCCGACGCCAAATCGGACGATTCCAACTCTGCATAGAATTTTTAGACATAACCTAAAAAATTTCAAAATTTATCACTAAAGGCTCAAAATTCTAACATTTTTTATATCTTTTCCTGAATTCCAGGTTGGTGACGTAGAATTCAACACTTACGACTCACGAGGCTTTGTCACACGACGTGGAGAGCAAAAGTATCGTTACAACAATCGAGGTCAACTCACACATGCCATGGAACGTGACAAGTTCCAAACATGGTACTGTTATGATGACTTAGATCGTATGGTCATGTGGTATGATGACAAAGGCAATGTCACACAGTTCTTCTATGCAAATCTCATGAATAGAAATCTAGTCACGCACATGCATCAGCCTAAGAGTGGAAGAACATTTAGGTATGGTTATTTGATTAGATAACAAAAATTTTTGGCGCCAAAACTAACTTTTAATTCCATTTTAGATTCATATATGACGACAGATCAAATCTCATAGCTGTCGAGACCTCAGACCAAAGATTCTATGTTGCAACAGACCAAAATGGCTCACCACTCGCCTACTTTGATGTCAATGCTAATGTTGTTAAACAAATTCGTCGTACACCATTTGGTAAAATCATCAAAGACACAAATCCAGAATTTTATGTACCAATTGGCTTCCATGGTGGTCTTATGGATCCAAATACCAATCTCATTTACATAAATTCAAGGCTTTATGATCCAACAGTTGGACAATGGATGACACCAGATTGGGAGAGACTAGCAAACAACATGGTCCTACCAACTGATGTATTTACATACAGATTCCGTAACAATGATCCAATTAATGGATGGAGAAGTCAAGAACATGATCAACAATCAATTGGACTCATGTCCGATATCAATTCATGGATGAAGTTGTTAGGATTTGATATTGATAGAATGCAAGGGTCAAAATATGTCAATAGTGTGTTACATAAGCCTGAATTTAGGATAAAGTCTGAACAGATATCACCAGAGTTTGGTGCTATATCAGGGTTGAGGAGTATAATTGATAAGGTGAGTTTATGAGGAATTTTTGGGGTTTTTGTTGATCTTTGAGTCAAATAAGGAATAAGGGGCCGTTCACTTAGTACGTTCGCTTTTTAGGGGGGAGGGGGGTTCTAAGATTTTGTAACAGATTAAACAAAACAAAAGAATTTTTATACAAAAAGCGTAACGAGGGGGGGAGGGGGGGTCTTAATAGTCATTTTTTTTTGCGTAACGTACTTTGTAAATGGCCCCTAATTGAGATAAAAACTAATCAATTTCATTTCCAACATCTTTAGATCGATGAATCATTCTCAAATGTCGAAATCGTCCCACGTTCCCTCCTCTTTGACTACATTCCAATCACACAACCACGCATCGCATATCGTCGTGGAATCTTTGGCGAAGGCGTTTTATTCTCACGTGTCGACAATCGTGCACTCGTCTCAGTCATTGATAGTTCAAACAGTGTCATTCAAGATGTCGTCTCGTCAGTCTTTAACAATTCATTCTTCCTCGACCTTCATTTCAACATTCACAGTCAGGATGTGTTTTACTTTGTCAAAGACAACATCATGAAACTTCGTGATGACACGGAGGAATTAAGACGACTTGGTGGAATGTTTAATGTGACAACACATGACATTAATGATCATGGTACGGAAAATGGTAAAGAATTGAGATTGCATGGTAGTGATGCGATTGTCATAATAAAATATGGTGTTGATCCAACAACCGAGAGGAGGCGAATTCTCAAGCATGCACATAAGCGAGCTGTTGATCGTGCATGGGAGAATGAGAAGCAAATTATAGCAAGTGGTGCTGAAGGTAGTGTGAGTTGGACGGAGGATGAAAAAGAAGAACTTTTACAAAATGGTGAAGTTGAACACTATGACGGTGTAGATATTCACAGTATTCATAAATATCCACAATTAGCTGACGATCCTTCCAATGTTGTCTTCCAACGAAGCTCAAAGACACACTGACGACGGGGCAATGCTGATACCGAAGGTATCGTTAAAACTAAAGGTAAACGACAACGACAAAATCAACAACATCAACAACAACAGTAAAAGCGCAAGTAGAAATTAACAAATTTATGAACATAAAAAATTAAGTAAATATTAAAAAAAAAAAAAATAAAGTTTGTCCCACCATGTGAAATTATCATGCATTTACTCTAGATTTGGGGAAAATGTGTGTAAAAATTGAAAGAAATAATTTTGTGAGTTGGGATTTGAGGGTAAAAGTGTTGACTAATATTAAGAATTTGAGTGTTAAATTCCAAACTTTTAAACTTAAATTTTTTTGAAATTTTAAAAATTTATTTTTTTTTGAAATTTTAAAAATTTATTTTTTTTGAAATTTTAAAAATTTATTTTTTTTTTGAAATTTTTTTAAATTTTTAAAATTTAATTTTTTTGAAATTTTTTGAAATTTTTAAAATTTAAATTTTTTGAAATTTTTTGAAATTTTTAAAATTTAAATTTTTTGAAATTTTTTGAAATTTTTAAAATTTTTAATTTTTTGAAATTTTTTTAAATTTTTAAAATTTAAATTTTTGAAATGTTTTGAAATTTTTAAAATTTTTTGAAGTTTTTAAAATTTAAATTTTTTGAAATTTTTTGAAATTTTTTGAAATTTTTTGAAATTTTTTGAAATTTTTTGAAGTTTTCTGAATTTTTAAAATTTAAATTTTTTGAATTTTTTTGAAATTTTTAAAATTTAAATATTTTGGAATTTTTTAGATTTAAGTTTTTTGAATTTAAAAATTTCCAAAATTCGAAATTTAACTTTATACTCAAAATTCCACCATAATTAGTCAAAACTTTTACTTAAAAATCTCAAACTGAAATTAACAAACTAAAGGTAATTTTGTATGAGATTTAAAAAATTAAAAAAATTAATTAATACATTACAATTGATGGACTGAATTTTTTTAAAAAATGACAAAATGAAAACAATTCATTGAGATGAAAAATTTGCATAGGAAAACAACAACAAATAAAAAACCACAGACACACAAACAAACACATTAAAGAATATAAATTAACGATGACAAAAAAAAATTATCAAAACGATAAGAAAGTGAATATTTTTGTAAGAAGTCGATGCAAAAAAAAATGGCGAATGTAAATTTTTTCTCTAATTTTTCTTAAATTTTTGTAAAAGGAAAAATGTCAAAATATTATTTAAAAGTTAAAAATATTTACAGTAAATGACTGATTTACTGTTGGGATAGGAATGATAAGTGGGGATATTTTTGAGTAGTTTTATTGAGCTAGTCGAACTTTTTAAAAAAATTTAATGAAAGATAATTTTGTAAAATAATATATTGAATGAAATTAACAAACATGATGACTCTCTACAGATCTGGATGGGAATTTGGAATTTTTTCACTTTCAAAATTTGAAATTTTCACCTTCAAAATTTGAAATTTTCACTTTCAAAATTCTAAAAATACAGTTTTGAATTCAAAAATTTATTCAAATTCCCATCAGAATAATCATAAACTTTATTTTGTAAACGTGCCATGTAAATATTATAATTAATAAAATTTCAATGATTACGGCTTAACACGACGGCAATGTAGGATGAAATAGAGAATTTTCAAAAAATATTAAATATATCCTCAACAGAAAGGATAAAATAAAAAAATAAAAAAAATCAGACAGCAATTGTGTCCAGATAAGTAAGTTGTATAAAAATTTCTAGAATAATAAAAAAGTAAAAATTTTTGTATAAATAAATAAATGAAAAAAGAAACTAGTGGCGGATATAGAATCAGCAAGTTGATTGATAGATGCTTTAAAGTTAGGGCCTAAGTCGATGATCGAAAAAAAAATGGAAAATAAAAGAAAAGTATTTTTCCTCGCAATATCTTCCACATATTATCTCTTTATAATTTCTTTAATTCTTAATTTTTGGCTTCTCAGAAACTCATAGAGCTTAATCGCATCTTCTAGTGCATTCATACAAATTTTACATACAATAAAAAAAAAAATCATCAAAAAATCCAAAATTTTTCTCTACAACAGAAGTGGAATCATAGATGAAAATATTTAAAAATAATTAACTAATCATTAAACCATAAAAACTTACATTTCAATCTCATTCATAATAGACATCAGTCAATAATTAAGATGAAGTAAAAGTCAATGGAAAAAGGATGTAGAATAGTTTGAGTAGGGTTGGGGTGGACGGAAAAGGTAACCCGAAAAGCACAGATCGAATAATCAAAATGAAATCTGGCACCAAACCTGAGTGAGGCCAGCACCTAACTGGCATCAAGGGTGTGGAACTGATCGAATTGATTTTTGATCATTTTTGATCATTTTTGATCATTTTTTGATCATTTTTGATCAGTTCCACACCCTAGGCTGGCATAATATTTAAGCTGAAGTAGTGCTGACCCCTTTCCAGTTAGGTGCCGGATTTCATCTCGATTATCCGACTTGTGCCTTTCAGGTAGGTTTGAGGTTTTATTGAAGATTTTTGGGCGAATTAGCTTAATTTGGTTTGATCTTGGTTAGGTATTTATATGGTTGGCAATCTTAGGATCCAAACCTGTTTTACAATAGGTAATGTTTATGAAGTACCAAAAAAAACAGCTTTTGAGCTTTCTCGGAAGCTAAAATTGTCAGAAATATCATTAAACCAGATCAAATACAACCTAAAAATTAAGATAAAGTCAACCCAAAATTCTTCAATGAAAATAACCTGCTTCACCACTTTACTCACGTCAATCCAGGGTTTGGAACTGATCGAATTGATTTCTGATTATTTTCGACCATTTTTGGTCAGTTTTGATCGTTCTTGATCATTTTTGAGCATTTATGAGCATTTTTGATAATTTTTGGACATTTTTGATCATTTTTGATCAATTTTGATCATTTTTGGTCATTTTTGATTATTTTTGATTATTTTTGATCAATTTTGGTTAATTTTTACATTTTTGATCATTTTTGATAAATTTTGATCATTTTAATCCAAGGATGTTTAACCGGTGTGCCACTAACCGTGTCTCACGTGTGATTTTGGTCATCACTTACCCACAAAGTATGCCATGGCAAAAAAAAAAGTTAGCCACCACTGTTTCAAACAATTTCCATCAATTCTACCAGTTCCACACCCTGAACCCCAACCCATCTCATTTCGTAGAACCCAAAATCAAACAACAATGAAAATAGTTTGAATTGCAAAAAAAAATCTAGTGAAAAAAAAATACAGTGAGCATCCATGTCTTTCCTTTTAACAGGGTAACTCTATCTCTTTCGCTCTTTAGCTCTTTCCTTAAAATATAAACCTTTTCTCTTTCAATCAAACAGAATTTAGATATGCTTAAGAAGATAAAACATGAAATAAAAAGAATGCAGTAATACAGATTTTTGAAGAAAAATTCAAAGAAAACTGCAAAAAAGGACTAAAATTCAAAATAGATGACAAACAAAATTATTTTTTACAAAACTTTTTTCTCTGAACTTTTTTTGTATCAACACAAAAAAAAAATCCTGTAAAAAAAAGTAAAAAATTTCATAATTTATCAAAAAACCACTGGTTAAGGTTAACGAGCATAAATGCAATAAGATTAAGTTTTACCATAAATGTGACAGATGTAGAATAGTAAAAGAGTCGTCGAAACTAGAACAGAAGAAGCATTAAGCATTTTATAGTGATCAATAACATAACAAAACACATGTCCATGTAGAAATGAAGCTGGAATAAATCCATAGAATTACCTAAAACATTACCTTTAGAATGAAATGATATCGTTAAAGTTTGTAAGGAGTTTGTAAAGTTTATTGGAGTGATTGGGTGGGAGTTGTGTTGGGGATTTGAAAATTGAAATTTTTGAGGATATTTTGTCTCTAAATTGATTGCTAGAAGGGTTTAAGCCTTATGTGGGAAAACTTTGAACCAGAACGTAAACATGGATCAATTTTTTTCCAAGGTTACTAATACCCTCCTGACTATGCAACCAAAATAACCAGAAATTTTAAAAGCTAGTTTAAAGCAAGCTTAAAGCTAACTTTATATAGAAAGACTAGCTAAAAGTTAGCTGAGAACTAGCTTTTAGCTAACTTTGAAATTTTCTGGTTATTAAGGCCATGGAAAAAATCAAAGTATTAAATCTTCGAGTTCGAATCCTCAAGCAACATCCCATACATTACTAAAGATAAAGCGCTTGAATTATTTTTTAAGTATTTTTCTATCGCTTCCGACTATTTTTCTATCAACTTCTCTATCCCTATCTTATCGCAATATATTGCAATTATTTTGCATTTAATAAATTAATTGGACAAAAATCAAAGAAAAGTATTGAAATATTTACTTTCGGCGGTTTCTAGGATATACCCAAGAGAGCTTTCCTATGGTATATCCTTAGGTAAAGGTTCAAACTAATGTTTAGTACCCTAGGTATCCTGAATTATGTCCTAAGGTACCATAATTTAGGGTACTTAGGTACTTTAGGGAGATTATACTCTAGGGTTGTATGGTATCCTAGGTACCCTGGTAAGAATATGGAATCTTAGAGTATAATTTAGGGCACCAAGGTATCCAAGGGGGGGGGAGTTTACTCTTGGGTAGCCTAAAGGTATGATACCCTAGATACCCTGAATTATATCCTAAGGTACCATACCTACCTTAGATATATACCATAGGGGTGCTCTCTAAGGTATACTCTTAGGATACAGGATATACCCTAGAAACCCGCACCTGAATTCGAAAATTCCAAATAAAACTTTACTCCTAATTTTCTTCAATTTTCTATCATAAAACTGAAAACAAAAAGAAATGATGATCGAATAGTACTACTAAATTTGACTATACTATGACGCAAGCAATATTAATTAATGATGATTAAAAAAAAAGATTTATTAAAGAAAATGTGAAAAAATACTTTATTATTAATCAATTGTAAAAAAATTAAACAAAAAAATCTTCAAAGTCTGTATTTGTTTAAACTTTGTTGATAATTCGTCGAATGGGAAATCTGAAAAAACTAAATTGATATTTAGAAAAAAAAATCAAAAATGTTTGAAAATCTTCTTTTGCGCTTTTACCATTCGTCTGTGATTTAAGTTTTGATTTAAAAAAATTAAAAAAAGAATCTGAAAAAAACTGTAATTAATTTTTTAAGAATTAAGAAAAATTGTGAAAAAAAATTTAAATTTCCTTTAAAGAAAAAGAAAATTAAGCAATTTAAAATGAAAATTCACATTTCCATTTAATTGCAACAAAAAAATTAAAATAAAAAAAAACTGTAATTAAAAAAATTTTGGAGGTAAAAAATTTGTAAATTAAAAATTTTAATTTAAGACAAAAAAAAGTGAAAAAAATTTACTTTTTGATATCAAAGATGAAAGAAAAATGTTCATTTGATGATTGCATTGTAGTCCATAAAAAATTAATTATAATTATAATGAAATATTTGTAATCATTACATTAAATGACATAAAAGAAAATGTCATAAAAAATGAGAAAAAAAAATCTACAACTTATTTTAGCAATGGAAAATAAAATGATAAAAAAATTGTAAATATAGAAAAACAAGAAATAAAAAAAAAGTAAAAAATTCAAACGCTGTGTTTTTAATTTTTTATTAATATTTTTTTTTTTTTGCAACAGAATAATTTTTAAATTTTCAGATTTCTTTTTTATTTGGAATGCTGAAATTTTTCTAAAAACAGTGACAAGGGCGTAGCCAGAGGGGTTTTTAGTAAGGGTTCCCGAAGTCTCGGTCTCGACAAATTTTCGAGACTCGAGACCAAAATAAAATCCCTATAACTTGGATATTTTACAATAATTTTCAAATATTAAGGTTTTAAAACATTACATTGGAGAATAGGAATCAAAAAAATAAAAAAATTTTAACCCCCCTCTTTTTGGAAAATTCATTCAATTTGCTAGGATTTTTTGAGAAAAAAATCCCAAACACCACCCCCCCCTCCCCAACCCAAAATTTTTTCGTTCCATACAAAAAAAATAAAAATTTCAAAAAATTTCTGGGCTTAGCTAGGGTTGGATCGTCATTTTGCTGGGGTTTGGAAAAAAAAATCATTTTTATCTCTGCTAATGGAATTTTTTTGAGGGGGGTTTATGCTACTTTTTGACGTTTTTTATTGGTTCGGATCTGAAAAATTCAATAACATCTACGCGAAAATAGGGGGGGGGTTGACCCCCAAAACCCCCCTGGCTACGCCCCTGCGGGGAAGGGTCCAAAAATTTTTTTGTATAAAAGAAGGTAAGTCCGAATGAATTTTAGCCCAAAAAATGTTCAAAGTCCTCGTGTTGTTAATCGAGGGACTTGAGCGCATTTTTGTCGCAGCGGTCAGTAATCAATTAAATTGAAATTGCTTTAAATTATAAAATCCCTTAATTCTTCTTTTATTATCAAATAAACTCTGCAAAAAAATACAATTTTTATAAAAAAAACTGTACAACAATAACAGAATCCATTAAATTCCGTCTTTCTAGCATGCTCTATGCATGAAAAGTCTGTTTTCACAATAATAAATACAAATCCTTTCAAAAAGAAAGAAAAAAATTTTGACCAAAAATAACGGTCAAAAAATTTTTAAATTCCAACGGTCAAAAAAAAATCAAATTTTTTGTCGAGGGGTTTTCAACATTTTTTTTCCTTATTTAATGTTAAATCGTTGATTACAGGAATTGTAGATCGTTTAACGATTTTTTAATAAGCGATACCGGAATAACTCGATAGTAGAAAGATAATTCATCATAACAGAACTCTTAACTATGTCTGGTTTCTGAGATCTCAGAGCTCATCCAGCCAGCCAGCCAGCCAGCCAGCCAGCCGAACAAAGTGAAACTATAAGCGTCATTTTTTGCAAAAATGCGCTAAAAACCTTAGTAAAATGAAAATTGTCTTCAATTCAAAGAGGGGTTCTGACTCTCCTGGACCCTCCCTTGGCTACGCCTCTGTTTTTAAAAAAAAAATACTAAATTTTTTTGGAATAGTTACTAAATTGAAAAAAATAAATTATATAAAATCTATGAACTTTATTTTGACTTTTATTTCACTTCCATCTCATAACATTATTTACTCTAAAGGCTCATCATCAAATTCAATATTCTTCGGCAATCGTCCCTCCTTCCTTGCCTTCTCAACATTCGCAAAATATTCCTTAAACGACACATAAGGTTTCGTCTGCTTCTCACCAGCTCCATAATTCACACTCGTATTTGTCGATGAATATGACGTAATTGTTCCAATTTGACTTCCTGAAATTGTCGACGATGCCGTTGAATTTTTACTATTCTCAATTGAATTTGGCATTGGAAATGAAAAGTTTCTTATCAGCAGTGTCATGTCCTCTCGTGAATCAAATGAGCAATCAATTCCATTGACCTTTGACTTCATGTACAGGTCATGATGCAGCTGTGCTAAAATATTTGTGACACTTTGTGCAACACCGACTAATGTGCTTTGCTTATTGAACTGCTGGACACAGATTTGAACAAGTTCTTTGTTGACGATGTTTAAGTCATTAGAGAATAGTTGAGACAAGACTTTACACAGCCCACCAGACAGTAACAGCAAGAATCTCACAGAATCATCAAGTGAAATTGGACCAATGATCTCTGGATTGCTGGATATAACTTCACCAGATGACTGTGAAAATAACTCAGAATCCTTATATCCACCTTTTCCCATGTAATTTCCAATACATCTAGTTGTTGGAAGTGATGATTGTAAGGACGACATGTCAAGTCCTAAATTATACAATCTGACAAATTCATCTTCATTAAGTAAATTATGATCAACTGTGACTTGAACAACTCTCAGTACATCCTCATTTCTACTGTCATTCTTGACTATTAAGGCACGACAAACTCCTAAATTTGCTATAAACAACTTCTTATTTGTAATTAAAGCAATCAACACTGACGATCCGATCGATAAATCCTTGTTGATCACATTCAATCTATTAAGAACGTCCTGATACTTTTGTGATATTTCATATTGACTCAAATCTAAAATTTGGTACTGCAACTGCTGTTTTGTGGCTAATAAGTTATCAATTGTTGTGTTGTAGCCTTTTTCAGCTGATATGAAGGTTTGACGTAATAATTCTTTAATTTCCTCGTCTGGCTTACCAACTTGATTGAGTTGACCACCAAGAAGAATGTCTGCAGTCATTCGGGATAAGGCAAAGTCACTGATGTTGGCACCGTTGATTCCGGTGCAGATTGAGTAGAGGAAGCTAAAATTAAGATGGAATGTTTAATTTTGGGGCATAAAAGTTGTAATTTATGGTAAATTTGGTCGATTTAAGCTTATAGCATTACTACAAAACAGCAATGGCCAATCGGTGTACTATGGCACCAAAGTGTGCCGAAATAAATCTCAAGTGTGTTGGGAAAATTTTTGAAACTCGAAAAATTCCTTTTTTTCGTACAAAATATAAAAAAAAATATGTGCCGCGAAAAAAATTGGTAAAAAGTGTGCCGAGACACCAAAAAGGTTGACCACCACTGCAATAAGCCCATCACTCCCCAAAAACTTACTTCTCAGTGTCATACGAGCAATAGCACTTTTTCTCATAATTTATGTGCATTTCTTTCATCCGACCGTCCTTAGAATACATTTGATTTATGACACTTCCACATCCAGTGAGTGGACAGATTGGTAAGTCATCTGTCCAGTTCCTTAGAACGTCTTGAAACTTCTCGTTATTCATTTTTTTTGAAAAATATTTAATTTTTTTGGAATATTTTGATGTTTTTGTTTTGATTGAGTTGTGAGTAATTGAATAGAGTTGAAGGCCCAAAATTTGAATTTTTAAAAACCGTTATTTATTTTTCAAAATTTAAATATTAAAATTAATGAAAAATGTTCAAATTTATTGGTGCGATAATGTTAATTAAACTTAGTTTTTGGAACTTGCTTAAAAATTCAAGATTTGAAAATTTTTTATTCTAAAATTAGCCTCAAACCTGAAAAATAAATAAGCTTAAAAATAATAAAACTATTCAAATAATTCAATAAAATTGAATAAAACACCAAAAATTTAATACTCATTTTTTCTTAAATTTTTCTCTTTATTAATTCATGTTTTAATCTTTCATAATTAATTGTTTTTTCATTATTATTAGTGAATTATTTTGCTTTTCTTATTTCTTACAGTAGCAGTGAACAAACTAAATAATCTTTTTGAAATAAAAAAATTATCAACAACTATTGAAATGTTAAAATAAAATTAAACACAAATAAGAACTTGCGGAACTAGCACCACCCGAATATTCTTTCTCTTTTATGTCTTATATTAGTTTATATTTTGGTAACAATTCGGGCAATATTTTTTATAAACTTTTTTTTAATTTTGATCGATTTTTGCGAGTTTTTTTTTCATCAATATTTTTTTTTTCAAATCATTCAAATTTTATGATTATAGTTTTGAATTTTTAAGTTTTACATTTTTAATTAGATTTTTTTTAAATTTAGTAAATTCAAAACTTTTCAGTTTTTCAATTTTGTAATTTCTAAGAATTAAAATTTTTCAAATTGAAAGTTTTTCAAATTTTCCAAAATTTTTCAAATTTTCCAAATTTTTCAAATTTTAAAACTTTTTAAATGTTCAAAATTTTAAAATTTTTAAAATTTTCAAAATTTTAAAACTTTTAAAATTTTCAAAATTTTTAAATTTTAAAACTTTTAAAATTTTCAAAATTTTTAAATTTTTCAAAATTTTCAAAATTTTAAAACTTTTAAAATTTTTAAAATTTTTAAAATTTTAAAATTTTCAAAATTTTAGAATCTTGAAAATTGCAAAAATTTTGAATCTTTTAAAATTTTCTAAATTTTGAAATATTTAAAATATTTAAAATTTTTAAAATTTTGAAACTTTAAAATTTTCAAAATTTTGAAACATTTAAAGTTTTCAAAATTGTGAAAAATTTAATTTTTAAAAATTTGAAAAATTTGAAATTTTTTTTAAAATTTTAAATTTGAAAAATTTTAATTTTTATAAATTACAAAATTGGAAAATTTTAATTTTTAGAAATTACAAAATTGGAAAATTTTAATTTTTAGAAATTTCAAAATTGAAAAATTTCTAAAATTTCCAAAACTTATGAATTCATAATCATTCAAAATAAATTCAGAATTTTTAATTTTTATCTCAGTAATTTTTTCAACCTTTTTTCCTAAACAATATTTTATTTCATTTATTTTTCTTTATTTTTAAATTTTTTTCAACCTTTTAAAATTCTATGAAATAGTTATAATGGGGATGTGAATAGTTATAAGTATGAATATAGAATACAACTCTTGTTTTTTTTGACTCGCTTAAATTAGAATGAGAATAGAAGGGAAAGTAATTGCAAGGGTTGGTAACATTTTGCATTAAATTTTGGTCAATTTGTTTGGTTTTTCTGTCTTTTTTGAGATATTTGATGATTTGCTCAGTTTTCGGTTATTAAGTTGTATTACCAGCATGGTGATTTGCTTAAATTTGAATCAAAAAGTTACCATCCCTTTGCAAAAATAACAAGGAAGAATTTTGCTATAAATTTTGACAAAATTTGAGACTTTTTAGGGTTTTTTCACATATTTTAAAATTTCTTGACAAATTTCAAATCAAATGTGATCAAAAGCTATCAAAATAATGCCAAAAAACCAAAAGCATCCAAATCTTATCCTTACAATACGTTAAGTGCAAATGGCGCAAAAAAGTAATTTAATCACGTATTATTAAATGTGAAGTTTTTTATCTTCTCAAACAACTTTTTTCAAAATCCTCTTTAACGTCCTAACTTATTTACTTGCGGTGACGAACATCCGAGTCTTTTTGATAATCATTTTTCCTAAAAAAGGTTTAAAAATATCATTTGAGTCTATTTTTTTTCGTGAATTTTTACAAAATTTTGGATTTAATTTTATTGATAAACTTACTGATCTGGGCTTTGGTCGGTGTCACTGAAAATTGAAAAATGAGATAAGAATTGTCAGAAATTTTAAAAATTTTAAAAAATAAACTCGTCATGGTTGGGTATTTAGGGTATATCCTAGGGTTTCTATTGGTATACTCAAGGGGTATTCTCCCTCATACCTTAGGGGTACTCTTTCCCATACCTTAGGGGTACTCTTCCCCATACCCTAGGGATACTCTTCCCCATACCTTAGGGGTACTCTTCCCCATATCCTAAGGATACTCTCCCATACCTTAAGGGTACACTCTACGTTATACCCTAGAAACCAAACCAGTTCACCAATCATCCACCCGACTCACCTTTCATCGAGATCAGTTTTGTTACGTCTCTTTTCATAAATGAGAATAATAGCGCAAAGGATGAAAACTTCAGCACAAATTCCAAGGAATGGCCATAAAGCTGCCAATTTTCCCTTGATACGAACAAGTCCATCTGAGGATGCTGGATCAACGCCAGCATTGATCATGACACTATTTGTTCCATTGCAGTAGTAAGTTCCCTTATCGCTCAAAAGAACATGATCAATTGTTAATTTTGATGACTCAACGTTGTCAGTTTCTTCGTCTCTTTTATCTTCAATTTTAATTCTTTCATTTGCTGATGTAATTTCGATCAAGGTGTCGGTTCCGTTGCCTAAAAATTTATCAAACAACACTATGAATTCGAACTAAAATCATGCAAGAAATTAAAACTTACTGTAATGCCATGAGATATCAGCATTAGTTCCTTTAACAATGCACGTGATTTCAAGCTTGTCTTCTTCAACAACGTAGATATTTTCGGGAATTTTGACTAAAATTTTGGCTAAAAAAATTTGAAAGAAATTTAGCAAAATTTTAAGAAATAAAACGGAAAAAATTTACCTGAAACCAAGAAATCTTTTGATTCACTATCAAGATGGCAACTATAATTTCCAGCATCTTCAAGGTGACTTCTTTCAATTAAGAATCTTCCTTCTTTTTCTAGAATTTGATAACGACCCTTTAGTGAATCAACATCATTGACATTTTTATTGTTTCGTTTCCTAATTTAAAAATTAAAATGGCAAGAAAAATTTGAAATTATTAAAGTTGTTTGAAAATTCACAGATTTAATTTTTAAAAAGAGTTATAAGATTTAGTTAGTATCAAATTGGGAGGAGACCAATTTTCATTCCTTTCACTTTCATGAAAATGCCTAGCAAATTTATTAAATTTGCCAGTGAGGGGGACCCATTCACCCCCCTACAGAGGGGTACCTAGGGTGTTTTTACTGTAAAACATATTCTGATATCTTAGGATAAACTCTATGATATACCCTAGGGTATGGGGGTGCATCCTAGGCAGGGGCGTAGCCAGGGGGGGGGGGGAGGATTTGGGGGTCAAAACACCCTCCTATTTTCGCGAGGTTTACACTAGATATTATAGAATTTTTCAGATCCGAACCAAAAAACGTTGAAAAGCACCAAAAACCCTCCCACAAAAAAAATTCCTGGCTACGCTCCTGATCCTAGGAGTATACCCAAGAAACGCAGTTCTGGTTATGCCACTGATTCCTAAGAATACTAGCAATTAAAATAAAAAATTGTATTTTACCAAGTAATTTTCGTGGGATCAGCTGCTTTGCACGCTAACGATAATGGTTTTCCTATGCTGTATAATTTAAATTGCTGGCCATTCTCATAAACTGCTTCAAGTTGTGCACCTGCAATTTCAAAATCAAAAATTAAATCATTAAAATGACTTTTTTTAAAATTTTAAAGTCTTGGGGTTGCAAAAATAATACAAAATATTAAAAATTCTAGAACAAAACTCAAAAATCATAACAATTTGCAATTCTAATTAAACAATAATTTTGGACACTAGAACTGTTTAAAAGTTGCAAAAAAAAAAATAAAATCTTGCAAAAAAAATGCAACACAACTACAAAAAATGTCTACTTGCAAATTATAATTAAAATGTGTAGTTTTAATGAAATTTTGATGTTTTATGATGATAACTTTAATATGATGAATAGTTTAATATTTTTGTCAGTTTTAGAGAAATTTTATTATTTTTTTTATTTCAGGATAAATTTTTGGTAGCCGGCTACTCATTCAGGGTGTGGAACTGATCAAATTGATCAAAAATCACAAAAATGATCAAAAAATAATCAAAAATGATCAAAAAATGATCAAAAATCAATTTGATCAGTTCCACACCCTTGCTATTCATACATGGCTATGACTCAGAAACTCATCAGAAAATTACAAAAATTGATAAAAATTCTACAATTTTTCTAATTTTTTTAACTGAAATTTTTTTTAAAATTGTACATTTTTTACTATTTTAAGATGAGTTTTTGAGCCTTGCTCATGGTTAAAGCCATAAAGCAGCCAAGAGCTTTAATTTGCAAATACTTTGTAAGAACTTATTTTTTATCCAGATTTTTGAGATTTTTTTTATATTTTCTTCACGCAGATGCCCTCGAATGACTTTTCTATAACAACCAACAAAATATGTTTTAATCCTTTACAACTTCTCGATATAATCTTTAATTTTTGAAGTACGAATCACCAAATTTAATATTTTTTTTTTATTTTTCAAGTGCTAGTTCACAATTTAGTCCACGGATCATGAATTTGATAAAAATTTGTCTCTTCACATCCAGCACATCATTCCGATGCAATTATTTACCATTTTAGCTGCTAACTCAATTAGGTTCTTTGTCAGTGTGTAGATCAATCAAATTTATAAAAAATTGCACTTTGGGTTCTGAAGAATATTCGACATCCTGAGTTCTTTGTCGATTTCTCTCCGCTAACTCCAGAATAACTAAATTCACATTTTTGTTTTATGTTTAAATGATTAACAAGTAATGCTAAAAAGTAAGCATAAATGACTCTATATCCCTATGCTATGGCCAATTTTCATCTAATTTTTAGCGCTAAATAACTTAAAAATTTTAAAATCAAAATGGAGCATAAATTGAAATAAATAAAGGAAAATATAAAGTTTCTTAGCAAAATGTAATAAAAGATTGAAAAATAATACATAAAGTGACATTTTAATAGTGAAAATTAAACTAATAAGTAAGTTTAAGAAAGAAAAGGATTAGAAGATAAATTCTTGGAGGGTACTCCAGTTAAATGACATAATTTAAGAAATTTTTTTAACCCTTGGGCCATTTTTATCCCAAACTAGCTTCTCGATTCTTTTATTTGGCTCTTCCTGCACGAGTTTTTATCTTTCGACCACTTTACTGCTCCAATCGAGCTAATTTTCTTAATATTTACTAATAATGTCAGAAATTTTTATAATCCCTTTAACCCCAGGTTACCCCATACCCTGGGATATATCCTTGAGTTTTTCTTCTTTTTTATACCCTTGGGTAGAGGTTTTCTTTTTATATACCCTAAGGTAGGTATGGGATATACTCTAAAAACCCTTAGGGTATGGGGTTTACTCTTTTTATTAATTTTAATCTCCCATACCTTAAGGGTTTTTTAGGGTATACCCTAGAAACGCAGCCCAGCTAATACCCAAGCATTCAAACAAATTAGATTAGTGATGACCAACCGATATGCCAATTTTTTTTTCAAAAAATAACACGATCCGTGCTCAGCGTACGGTTTTGGTCATGACTTTCTCACAATATATGCTTCGAACAAAAAAGTTTGGCCACTACTGAACTAGACCACCAAACAACCAAACCAACCACATCCTATCCTAACCTTCATCAGAGTACCCTCAAAGAACCAAATCTCCCTAAAAAAATCATGCGAACCTTCGCGATGATGCTTCATAGTCGTTGTCGTATGTTCAGTTGTAAGCAAAATTGTTGGATCAACCTCATGCACAGACACGGAATGACTTTGTTGGGTTGGAAGAGCATGATTTTCATGTTTTTGGTGTTTTGTGGATTGAGATTTATGGACGTTATCTTTTTGATGATGAATGGGGTCATGGGGGTTATTGAGGGGGTTTTCATGTTCATTAAATGGTTTTGGCTCATGGACTTTGTGTTTATTATGTTTATGGGCTATTTCATGCTGTGGAATGTGAGTTGTTGTCGTTGTTACGGCACTTGTTGTTGGAATTGTTGTCACCATTGACTGAGTCGTCATCTCAACATCCTCAAATTCATAAACTTTATCTGATACTTTTTCAATTGAATCGACTCTAATTTGCTCATAAGATTCATCAAAATTTGATGAAAATAATCGACTCGATTCTGATACTTCCTCAACATACATCATCATTGTACTTTTTAAGGCATCATCACCAATTATTGGCGGTTCAAAGCTTACTCGTCTAATATCATCATCATATTCATCCTCTAAACTCACATTATCACTATCAAGTTCCACAATCACGCTATCAGCATCATGTACATGTAAGACATGAGATTTTTCATGCTTTGAACTACATTTGTACTTCCCGGCGTGCATCATTAAGGCATGTTTAACTTTTATTGTTGATTTAAAAAATCTATCATTTTCATATGGTTCGTCCTTTTGAACGTAACCGTAATCATCTTTGGAATGACGAATAAAGTGAAGTTGTTGAATTGGTTGGTTGTCTTTGTGCCATTCTATGGGTCCTTCAGCAAGACATTGTATCCAAAATGGCTTTCCAACTGTCACGTTTGTATCTCCGACGTAAACAACGGAATAGAGGTTGTTGGGGTTATCCAGTTTGGCTGTTGGGTTGTTTTATTAAAGGAGGGGATTTTTTATGTGTTTTTAAAGGAACAATAGACAGAAATTTGAGAGTTTTTTTAGGTTTAGAGAATTTTGAATTTAGGAGAATATTGCAAAAAATCAGTGGGAAAAATGAAATTTATAATTTTTGAATTCAAAAGTTAAAAAACACGACTTACGTAGAAAGTCAATAGCTTCCGCGTTCGACTATCGGGTCAGCAAAGCTTCGCTTTGCATAAGATTGAAGATTAAGTCTCCATCGGGTCAGCAAAGCTTCGCTTTGCATTAGTTTGAAGATTAGGATTTCATCGGGTCAGCAAAGCTTCGCTTTGCATAAGATTGAAGATTAAGTCTCCATCGGGTCAGCAAAGCTTCGCTTTGCATTAGTTTGAAGATTAGGATTTCATCGGGTCAGCAAAGCTTCGCTTTGCATAAGATTGATGATTAAGTCTCCATCGGGTCAGCAAAGCTTCGCTTTGCATTAGTTTGAAGATTAGGATTTCATCGGGTCAGCAAAGCTTCGCTTTGCATAAGATTGAAGATTAAGTCTCCATCGGGTCAGCAAAGCTTCGCTTTGCATTAGTTTGAAGATTAGGATTTCATCGGGTCAGCAAAGCTTCGCTTTGCATAAGATTGATGATTAAGTCTCCATCGGGTCAGCAAAGCTTCGCTTTGCATTAGTTTGAAGATTAGGGTTTCATCGGGTCAGCAAAGCTTCGCTTTGCATAAGATTGAAGATTAAGTCTCCATCGGGTCAGCAAAGCTTCGCTTTGCATAAGATTGAAGATTAAGTCTCCATCGGGTCAGCAAAGCTTCGCTTTGCATTAGTTTGAAGATTAGGGTTTCATCGGGTCAGCAAAGCTTCGCTTTGCATAAGATTGAAGATTAAGTCTCCATCGGGTCAGCAAAGCTTCGCTTTGCATTAGTTTGAAGATTAGGGTTTCATCGGGTCAGCAAAGCTTCGCTTTGCATAAGATTGAAGATTAAGTCTCCTTCGGGTCAGCAAAGCTTCGCTTTGCATTAGTTTGAAGATTAGGATTTCATCGGGTCAGCAAAGCTTCGCTTTGCATAAGATTGATGATTAAGTCTCCATCGGGTCAGCAAAGCTTCGCTTTGCATTAGTTTAAAGATTAGGGTTTCATCGGGTCAGCAAAGCTTCGCTTTGCATAAGATTGAAGATTAAGTCTCCATCGGGTCAGCAAAGCTTCGCTTTGCATAAGTTTGAAGATTAGGATTCCATCGGGTCAGCAAAGCTTCGCTTTGCATAAGATTGAAGATTAAGTCTCCATCGGGTCAGCAAAGCTTCGCTTTGCATTAGTTTGAAGATTAGGATTTCATCGGGTCAGCAAAGCTTCGCTTTGCATAAGATTGAAGATTAAGACTCCATCGGGTCAGCAAAGCTTCGCTTTGCATTAGTTTGAAGATTAGGGTTTCATCGGGTCAGCAAAGCTTCGCTTTGCATAAGATTGAAGATTAAGTCTCCTTCGGGTCAGCAAAGCTTCGCTTTGCATTAGTTTGAAGATTAGGATTTCATCGGGTCAGCAAAGCTTCGCTTTGCATTAGTTTGAAGATTAGGATTTCATCGGGTCAGCAAAGCTTCGCTTTGCATTAGTTTGAAGATTAGGGTTTCATCGGGTCAGCAAAGCTTCGCTTTGCATAAGATTGAAGATTAAGTCTCCATCGGGTCAGCAAAGCTTCGCTTTGCATTAGTTTGAAGATTAGGATTTCATCGGGTCAGCAAAGCTTCGCTTTGCATAAGATTGAAGATTAAGACTCCATCGGGTCAGCAAAGCTTCGCTTTGCATTAGTTTGAAGATTAGGATTTCATCGGGTCAGCAAAGCTTCGCTTTGCATAAGATTGAAGATTAAGTCTCCATCGGGTCAGCAAAGCTTCGCTTTGCATTAGTTTGAAGATTAGGATTTTATCGGGTCAGCAAAGCTTCGCTTTGCATAAGATTGAAGATTAAGTCTCCATCGGGTCAGCAAAGCTTCGCTTTGCATAAGATTGAAGATTAAGTCTCCATCGGGTCAGCAAAGCTTCGCTTTGCATAAGTTTGAAGATTAGGATTCCATCGGGTCAGCAAAGCTTCGCTTTGCATTAGTTTGAAGATTAGGATTTTATCGGGTCAGCAAAGCTTCGCTTTGCATAAGATTGAAGATTAAGTCTCCATCGGGTCAGCAAAGCTTCGCTTTGCATTAGTTTGAAGATTAGGGTTTCATCGGGTCAGCAAAGCTTCGCTTTGCATAAGATTGAAGATTAAGACTCCATCGGGACAGCATAATTTTTCATAAATCTGAGACTTTAGTTTTATTTTAAATTTTTAAATCAACGACTCAGATTAAATTTAATGTAAGCACTTAAACCACTAAATCAAGCTCAAGTTGTCCAAAAATGTTCAAAAAACGTTAAAATATGCCAAAATATGTCAAATATGATCAATTCTGTACCAAAAGTTTCAAATTAATCGATTTGGATTAAATTTAAATAAGCTGATTTATTAAAATTTTGATTAAATCCAACCACTACTAATCAAAGCTCAAAAAAATTTTTTCTTCAATTTTAACTTTATTTTGCTATTTTTAGTCATTTCTGACCATTTTGCAAAAATTTGAAGTGAAAAAAGCAAAATTTGTTAAATTTCGAAATTTTAATCCTCACACATGGATTAAAATTGAGTTGGGATTAACTCTTAGATGGCTCAATTTGCCTAAAATTTCAAACTTATTGAAAAACCGTTTATTACATAAAATTCTACTATTTTTTGCCTTTAATTTGATATATCATTCATAAGAAAAAGTTTTGAAAAAATTTAGAATGAGGGGGTTTTGTGTTAAATCCGATGGATTTAAATTTTAATCCGATGGATTAAACACATTTTAAGCTATTTCTAGAAAACGACAGAGTTTCACGCAAAGCGACAAAATTTCCCCCCTACTAGACCTCCGTAGCTTTCCAACGATGTATAATTCATTATGTTTAATATTGACCTGTGAGCTGTAGGTTAGGTGACAAATTTTAATCCTTTTTCAAAAACGTAATTAATAGGGAGGAATTAAAATAAATCTGACGGATTAAAACTTTCAATTAATTTTCCTGACTCACAGTTTTACCAAATTGGGTCATGTTTGGTATCGTTGGAAAGGTAATTTTAAGGGCTATTTTATAAAAAATATTTCATCCCAAATCTCCCCCACCCGTGACCACCAGACCAGTCACAAAGTTAATCCCATTTTGAATAACCATATGCGTGTTCTGCTGAGTCAGGAAGAGGTTTTTAAATTTGGATTTTGGTACCAAAAAATTCTAAAAAATATTTGGAACATTTGAAGTACCAGATTTTTTTCGTTTTAGTGCTGTTGAAAAAAGTTATAGCAAAAATGAGTTTTCTATGGGTTTTGTATGGAAACCTTGTAGGTGGCACCACGGTCGTAGATAAAGTTTTTGGGCCAAGCGACAAAATTTCCCCCCTACTAGACCAAAATACCTAAATTTTGAGATATAAACCATTACCCCTCGACCTGATAGATAGGCTGTAGGTTAGGTGACAAAATTTTCAAAGTGTACTAAAACAGCTTCCGAGCTTGCGCGGAAGCTAATAATTTGATAAATAAAAACATTTGTCTTTAAATTTAAATTGTTTTAAAAATTATTAAAAATTTGTTTTTTTTATTTTATCTGACCAGTGTTATGCTGACCAAATTCTTCCCTCATCTTTGTACACCTTAATACAAAAAATTAAGAAGCAACAAAACATAACAAAATTGTTCAAAAATAAATGAATTTAATTAATTAGCATCAATTTAACATTTTTTTATGTCCCTTCTTTGAATTATGAAGAAGTTTATTGACCAAAACAGCCAATGTCATTCAATAAGAAAATATTTGCATAAATAATTCATAAGAAAAAAATATATATAAATCAAGTGAAAATGACGTCAATTTAGTCATGATAATGAAGTGATTCAATAATAGAGAAATATCAAGGGTGTGAAACTGATCAAATTGATTTTTGATCATTTTTGTTCATCTTTGATCATTTTTGATCATTTTTGATAATTTTTGATCATTTTTGATCATTTTTGATCATTTTTGATCAATTTGATCAGTTCCACACCCTGGAGAAATATAAAGCTTACTATTTAAAGTAAAGTGAATTTTTGTATTATGTGCTTTAAAACTTTATAATTGAAAAATTGAGGATTAAATTAGTGATGAGCTATCGATGTGCCTCGGCATACTAATGTGACGGGAAAATATTTTTAAAAGACTCATGAGCTGCATTGCGTGTGCGATTTTTTACACAAATTAATCCTTAAAGTGTGTCACGTTCAAAAAAAGGTTAGCTCTAGTCTCATTGAGAATCCCCAAGGAAAAACTTAACTCTAAAAATTTCTTAAAACTCTCGTAACTGCAAAAGGTCATTCACTTAGTACATTACGCAAAAAATGACTTTTCAGACACCCCTCCTCCCTAAAATCAAGGCTCAGACACTCATCAGAAAATTGTAAAATTTTACAATTTTTTCCAATTTTCCAATTTTTAAAAATTGTAAAAATTGTAAAAATTGTAAAAAATTGTACAATTTTACAAAAAATTGTACAATTTTACAATTTTTGTATGGAAAAAATTGCAAAATTGTAAAAATTGTACAATTTTCACAATTTTTTGATGAGTGTCTGAGCCTTACCTAAAATGCGACTGTCCAAAGTGAACGGCCTCCAAATTAAATTCTTAAAAAAACATAATTTCACTAACCACCCTATTCTTATCCATTACCCGCATATTTTACTCCACATTTCAGTTTATCTACACAAACACATCCAAAACTTAGTCTTGAAACAAAAAAAAAATCATCGTTAACTGATAAGTCTTATGACTCTTCATAGTCATATAATCGCATGTAAATAAATGTTTTGTAAATAATCAGCAGTGCGGTAAGTGATGTGAAGGCACACAAAAAGAATATGAGTTTTTGCTTTGTGGTTGTTGGTGTCATTTTACGATATTTTTTACGGAATTTTTCGTAGTAGTTTGATTTTATGAGGAAGTAAAGTGTGAATTGACGTTAGAGTGGTTTCAGAATTTTTGCTAGTTTTTTTTTTGCTTTAATTTTGCTTTAAACCTGGATTTAGATGATTATATTTTCAAAAAATATGACACATTTCTTGTTAAAGTACTCATGTACTACATTGGCCTTCCTTAGGAACATGAATAGAATGTATTAGGTCGATTTTGGTTACTAAAACTAAATTAACTATGCATAATGCTTTGAAAAATTAGACACATTAAATTCAAGAAATATTTTGAGATTGTGAATAAATCACAACAAAGACGAAAATGTAATCAGTATTATGATATTTTTGGTTAATTAGGTTAATGGATTGTTTACAAATAATTTCATATATTTTTACAAATGTAGCGCGAAATTTTGTTGTATTATTTAATTCATTTAAAAGTCATTCTCTGAGTCATTTTTAAGATCTTTTGATGAAAAAATAAATAAATAGAAATTTAGTAAAATTCTAAATTTGTTATTTTTGATAAAAAGCAATATTAAATATTAAATAGATTGAAACTTTCTGTAAATACTTAAGTAGTGTAAGGAATAAATATGACCCTATTTTATTCGTTTAAAATATTTAAAATATTTTGCCTAAAGTAAATTTTTGAATTAACTGAACCCCAAAAACTCAAATTAATTCATGCATCAGCTAATAAATTTTATCATTACAACAATTTAACCCATTTTACTTTTTTCTATAATTTCACGATTAATCCTTCCATACCTCACCAGACTCAGAAATGCACACAATAACTCATTTCTCCTTATCATTCCAAGTCTACAACAATAGCCTTGCAGGCGATAAAAAGCAAGTTATGAAGTAAAATTATCAAAATACAAATTATATGAACCCTAAATCTGTCACTTTAACCAGTAGTCTAATCAAATCTTATCAGCATTAGTAACAGAATTATGCAGTACAATTTTTTTTCTTTGCTTTGATGTAATATGAGGAAAAGTCAACAGAAAGAAGAGATTTGAAGCTGAGATTTTTGAATTTTGAATCTTAGGATTTTTAATTGAAATTAAGAAAATTAATAAAAATTTTCAATTTGCAAAATTTTTTAAAAATATTTCAATAATCTTTTTGTTCATGAATTAAGAGAAAATGTGTTTATGGCAGAGATTTATGGAGTCTTAGCCAGGAGAGGGTCCAAGGGGATCTAGACCCCATTTTAATGTATGGTTTCCAGAATTCCCGGTTTTTAGAATTTTTTGTTCCCGTTCTTGACAAAAAAATACCGAAAACGGGAATTCTGAAAACTAAGGGTTCCCGATGCCGAGACCGAAACCAAGAATTCCCGGGAATTTTGCTATATTCCCGGGAATTCTCGGTTTCGGTCTCGGTCTCGAAAATCTGTCGAAAATCTGTCGAGACCGAGACTTCGGGAACCCTTACTGGACACCCTTCTTCGAGGGAAAATTTCTTAATTTTCTAAGGTTTTTAAAGAAAAAAGCATTTAAAGCCTCTTAAAATACTTCTCTGTTAAACAAAAATTTTTCAGACCCCCCTAGAAAATATTTCTAACTGAGCCCCTAGTATGTAGCAAAAGCTTAAAAGAAACAGTTAAGAGAAACTCGTCATCATGATATCACAATTCAAAGCTGAATCATCAATGATTCTCGCATTTATTAACTCAAAGTTTTATATTTTGTAACATAAAAATTGCAATTCTTACGTCATTCAAGGCAAAATCAAGCACACGATGTTGAATATTGATTGTTTCGAAAGTTATTTGGATTGTGCGATTGTGGAGACAATGAGGTTGTGTTGCTTGAAAGTTAAGGAAGTTTTAGTAAGTTTCTGGTTAGATTGGAATTGATTCTCAATTATTCTTGATTCTTTAAGGAATATTCGGCTAAGGATCAATATATTATGATGAAAAAATTCTAAATTTCGAAAACTTTATTTTGCTATATTATTGTTAAAGACAGTCCAAGGCTTAGACCAGGGGTGTAGTCAGTGGGTTTAAGATCTAAAACAAAAAAAAATACGTCGAAATGTAGCAACCCACCCCCCTCTTAAAAAATTCCTGGCCACGTTCATGGCTTAAAAACTCATTAGAAAATTTACGAAAAAATTAATAAATATATGAATAAATTTATTACATTTTTTTCAGAGCTCGAAGTCGACTCGGATTTTTTATCAAATTTGTATGGCGGAGTCGACTCCGAGTCGACTCGACTCCATACAAAATTTCATCGACTTCGAGCTCTGATTTTTTTTAAATTAAAATTCAGTGATAAAATTTTTAAAATTTTGACGGTTGAAAAAAATGCCTTGACCTATTCTTTACGTCCTGTGCAAAATCAAATTTCATTTAGTAGAATAAGTAACATCTTCCAAACCAAACCATAAGAGAGAAAATTATTTATTAGTGTGTCCATAAAAAAGCACAAAAAAATGTCAAAAAAAAAATCAAAAGTGTTTGTTGTGCGCGAAAGAATTTAAAAACAATAACAACAAAAAAAAAAGTTTTCTTCATTCTATCTCATATTTTTTTTTTTTCATTGAGCAGACAAAAAATTTCAAAAAAAAAAATTCATCCAATTCCAAAATATTTCTTAATGTAAACAAAATATTATTATTATTTTTTTTTTTTGAAAATGTGAATTTAAAGAAAAGCAAAAAAAAATAAGAAGAGAAAAAATTTTCATAAAGCAAAGGGTGCAATTTTCATTACCTGAAACAACTGCGAAGGCTAAAAATAGCATCGACAATAGATTGAGCGAATATTGAATTTTCTTCTCCATTTTGAATTTTTTTTTCTCTTTTTTTTTATTCTTTTCTGCTTTAAAAATTAAGATTTTTTTTTTAAATTTTTGCTTCACTTTTATTCCTGGGAATTTCTGATGATTAATTGCCGCCTTATTGTCACCTTCTGCTGTACCTTGATTGTGTCATTCACTTTTTTAAATTATTTATTATTTCAAGATTTTTTTATTTTTCTATTTTTCTCAATAATTCACTTCCTTATTATCTACACAAAATTTCACCATAAAGCACTTAAAGACCGAAAAAAACTTTTCTTAAATCTTCAAAAATTTCTTCTCAACCACAAAAAATTATTTTTTTCATTCAACGTTTTCCGATAAAAATGTTGAAAAATTGAATTTTAATTTATGAAATTTTGGCAATGCGTGCTGTGATCTTAAATTCTAATAGTTATTTGAAGACGATCTTTGAGTTTTCACGCAAGTTTTGTGAAAAAATCTAATTCGACTTAATTTTTTTTCCTCGTCTCTTTTTTTTCACAAATGTCTGCAGGGTTGAAATGAATCGATAATTTTTTTAAGACATTTGTGAGGTTTTTCGGTTTGTGTTCACATGATGATGGGTTTGAAATTTTTTTGGCGGTTATTTTTTGGATGATTTTTGACAATTTTGTTTTGTTGATATTTTTATTAAATTTTTGCACTCGTGCAAATTTTTTGAGGGAGGGGAGGGGGTTGAATTCTTGCATGTAACAAAATATTTAGGGGGAGGGAGATGGTTGAGATTTTTTTCTCAAAAAACCCTAGGGGCCGTTCACAAAGTACTTTACGCAAAAAAATGACTTTTTAGACCCCCCCCTTGTTACTCTTTTTGCATAAAAATTCTTTTGTTTTGTTTAATCTGTTACAAAATCTTAGACCCCCCTCCCCCCTAAAAAGCGAACGTGCTAAGTGAACGTCCCCCTAGCAAATGGAAGAATTTTTCCAAAATATTGGATGTCAAAACACCAGTACCCCTTCCCTGGCTACACCCCTGATATAAAGAAACTGAATATCAAGTTCAGTTTTACAAAATCTTTAAGAAACACTTTTCACTTAACTTTCAAAATTATGGCAACTTTAATAAAAATTTGCACTCTAATTTTACTTTTTAATCCATTTTTATCAGCATTTAGTCATGAGTTGGAATCTATAGTTACCAAACTTATTGATTCTGTGAATTTGATTTCGTTTAACCAAAGCTACAATTTTGATGGAAAAAATCTTCAAAATGCAAATATTTGTGGAACTAATTATTCCCTTAGAAAATTATCAAACGGAAAAGCAGCAAAAAATTGTCAATTCCCATTTGTAGCTGAATTAAAAGTAAAATTTGAAAGTGGACGAAAAGGAATTTGTACTGGAAGTTTGGTGTCACCGAAATGGATTCTTACTGTTAAACATTGTCTTTTTAAGTATTAAAATTTAAAAAAAAAATATTTTCTATTAATCAAGGGTGTGGAGATGGTCAAATTGATTTTTGATCGTTTTTGATCATTTTTTGAATATTTTTGATCATTTTTGATCAATTTGATCAGTTCCACACCCTGGCAATCAATATCCCAAAAGTCATAGATTGAATAATCGAGATGAAATCCAATACCAAGCTGGGGTAAGGCCAGCACTAAGCTGGAATACAATTTAAGCTGGGCGGCACTTCAACTTGGTGCCGGATTCCATCTGGATTAACTGAATTATGTCCCTTTCGGTTAATCCACGAGTTATCCTTTCGGGTTATAATCAATAAAAAAATCTTATTTTTACAGCATTGATGATCCAATAGTATCTGTAATTGCAATCATGAGAGCTTCCAATAAAAAAGACAAAAGAAATCAGCAGATCAAATCAGTTGAAAATGTCGTTCGGCTTAAGAATTTAGTGTTACCTGACATAGCTCTTGGAGAGCTGAAAGACAATTTTCATCTTAATAAATTTGTAAATTTAATTAAATTACCAGAAGTTAAGATGAAATACACATCTGGAGTTGAATTTGTTGGGGTTGGATGGGGAAGTAAGTGATTGAGTAAAAATAATTTTTGAATGTTTTCTTTGTAGTATTTAGTTGAGGTTTTGGAATTTATCTTGGTTCTAGAAAGGTTTTTTGTTATTTTTACAAGAGGACGTTCACTTATGATGTTCAATTTTTAGAGGGGAGGCTGTGTGATGGACTTAAAATATAAGATTTTTTTGTCTAAAGATTTTTTGGCAGAGGGGGTAAGGTGGTATGAAAATTCATGACGTCCATCAACGTTATAAGTAAACGACACATAAAATTCATTTACTGGGGGCCTCGATTTGAGTAACTGATGGATTCTAGGCTTTCTCGATTTCCTGGTACCGGGTTTTTCGGGACCAAAATCAAAAAATTAAAACTGTTGTATTGTGAACGATTTAAGTTTTTTGAAAAAAATTTTAAATTTAATTCGTTTAGTATTAAGATTATAATCATTTAAACACAAAAAATTGAAAATCTTTCATTAATGCTCAAGATATTAACTTCCACGCATAGCGTGTAATTTAGGTATTAATTTTGGTCCCGGTCCCGGAAATTTTCCAAAACCGGGATTTCGAGAAAGCCTAATGTATTCCCATGCAAAAATTCAAATTTTCTTTTTTTAACGGTCATTTTTCATACGTTTCGATTTGAGTAGATTTTTTCCGGAACCAAACAATCACTCAAATCGAGAACCCCCAGCATACTAAATATTTTTGTATCTTTTCAAAAAAAAAAAAAAAATTAAAAACCAGAAATCAACAGCTCAAATTACCCAGAAGTTCTTCAATATGCTTGGTTTAAAATTCATGACATAGAAGATTGCCAAAAAGACGTTGGAATTTGGAGTCAATTTGCATTTTGTAGTAAAGGAATTAATAAAGATTCCTCAATTTTAAACGGTGATTCAGGTGGGTTAAGAAACATTCATTGATAACATTGAGCAACTTTCCCAACTCCCCAACTGCAAAGCATTAAAAGAACCAAAAAAAAAATTACAAAAAAGATATCCTGCCGTGACCAGGATTCGAACCTGGGTTACTACGGCCACAACGTAGGGTCCTAACCACTAGACGATCACGGCTTACCATTGATGGATATTTGAGTTATATTTTGATTTGGAATTTAGCTCTATTTAAACTTGTTCGAGCATAAAAGAAATGAAAAAGAGAGGAAAAAAATTGAACCAGTTTTTTGTGGTTTTTAAATAAGTGTTAATAATTACTGAAAAAATTCGATTTTACTTGAACTGCTGAAGCGAGAGATGTAATGAAAATAAGAGTTGTTAATTGTAATTAAATGACCTTGAAAATTGCAAGTTTTGTGAATGACTTGATTTGTTAGCTTTTTTTAATGCTGTCTAAGAATTTTTCGATTTCATTTTTGAATAATTTGTTCTTTAAGATCTAGATTTTATGATTTACTTGTGAAATCTGGTAAAGACTCATAGGACCGAATTCGGCCGAATTTTCGGAAAAAAATTTTTGAAAAAATTCTCCCGAAAATTCTGTCGGTCCTATGAGCCACAATAGTAAAATCTAATTGGAAATTTTATATTTTGTTGGTTTTATTTTACTTAGGTGGGCCAGCTGTAATTTATGATTCCAAAAATCAACCAATTATAATTGGTATCAATGTTGCAACTAAAGCAGATATCAATGGAAAAATTATTTGGCAGTTGACCACAATGATTGAGCCATACTTGTCATGGATACAAGAACATATAAATCACTTGTGATGTTATTTTTCTAAGTTTTGGCTAGGTTACTAGGGTAACACTTTAAAATTACCAGTAATGTAGTGTCAGAAATTTTTTTGAGGAGGGTCCAAAAAAAATTTGCCTGTCAACTGTTCATTCTTTCCCTTAGACTATGAAAAGTATTAAACTAATTATTAGAGCGGTCTGAGACCGCAGAAGATTTTTCCAAAATTTCCCAAAAATTTCCCTCCAAAAATTTTTTTTTATGGGATTTTATTTTTTAAAGGGAGGTCCGGAACCCCTTGGGTCCTTTCCCTTTGAGGCAGGGGCGTAGCCAAGGAGGGTTTAACCCACCTCTTTTTGGAAAATTTCTTAAATTTTCTAGGGAATTTTTAAAAAAAAATCCCAAAACCCCCCTTAAAATTTTCGTTTCATACAAAAAAATTTCAAAACCTCCCCTCAAAAAATTTCTGGCTACGCCCCTGCCCCGAGGTATGGTGTATAACATATGGTATAACCTAGAATCCAGCACCTGGAATCAAATATTTAATTCATCTACAAACATCACATCAAGTAAAATAAAATAACAAAATTTAATTTTTTCCAACACTTAATTTGTCAAATTAATTTTTTTTATTTTTATTTTTCATTTGTCATTTAGATTTATTTATTATTTTATACAATTTACAGCAAATTTGATTTACAAATAATTTCTTTTAATAATTCTTTAATTTAAATTTTAGACTTTAATAATTTTTCTTTATTTTAGTTCAAATTTTGCTCAAATTTTATGCTTTGTCAAATTTTGGGAAGATTATTCAAATTAATAAATTTTTTCCTTAATCAATAAATTTTATTCTAATAATCAATTTAGTAGTCAATTTTAGATTCATATTTAAAAATTTAATATGTTTTTGTACAACATTTTTATGGTCAGTGCTAATTGGCACATGTGAATTGAGCATTTTTTTGACATAAAAATTATTCTGCGTTGATGAATTCCAAAATGATGAAAATTTCTCACGCAGATGTTCAATTGATGATATAAACATACACAAAGATAAGTTTGGGAACCAAGAATCAAAATAAAAATGACTTTCGCTTCCCTGAAGCTGATTATCATTTTTTGTCAATATCGAGTTTTGATTTGTTGTCCAGTGATGATGTGACCATGCTGCCTCCATTTCCTGGATACATTTTGTCTAAATGCTTTATTGATTCGTTTAAGTAGTTCTGAAATAAAATTTTTTAGAAAAGTTAGTAAAATGTCAGTAAACTATAGGAAAAAGTCAGAATCTTGTCGGATAATCGAAATAGATATTAGTCGGATAATCGAAACAGAAACTAGTCGGATAATCGAAGTAGAAACTAGTCGGATAATTGAAATAGGCACTAGTTGGATAATTGAAATAAACACTAGCCGGATAGTCGAAATAGAAAGTAATCGGATAATCGAAATAGAAATTAGCCGGATAATCGAAATAGACACTAGTCGGATAATCGAAATAGACACTAGTCGGATAATCGAAGTAGAAACTAGCCGGATAATCGAAGTAGAAACTAGCCGGATAATCGAAATAGGCATTAGTCGGATAATCGAAATAAAAACTAATCGGATAGTCAAAATAGAAACTAGTCGGATGATCGAAGTAGAAACTAGTCGGATAATTGAAATAGACACTAGTCGGATAATCGAAATAGATACTAGTCGGATAGTCGAAACAAAACCCAGTCGGATAATCAAATTTGAATAAAATTTACTCACTTGAATAGCCGTTAATGCAGCAACTATGGCAGGTGAACCAAAACCATGAGAAATTAATGAAAAATGAGTTAAATGCCTTTGTATTGATCCATCTAAAATATGTTGCGGTCTCGTGTTGCACAGTGGAGATCTATCTTGATTCAAGAGGTCCATCAATTCCTTTGTGACCTGAAGAAATCAAAAAGTTAAATTTAAATTTAAATTTTTCATAAATTTCCCTTTTTAATGAAAATTTTGTCAAAAAATCTTAAATTTTCCAACTAACCTGTTTAGTATTCAACAGCAGTTCCTTTCTCTTATAAGAATCATGAGGCTGTTCAGTATGTGGTCGTGTGAGATACTCAGCAACTTGTCGTGCAGGGAATTCAGTCTCACAAACATATCCAAAGTCTCTTGCTAAATGAATAGCTTCACCTTCAACAAGCGATGTCAAAAGTGTCACATTTGCTGCTTTCCTCCTTCCAGCTGGCAAGTTAAGGCCAATTTTCTCTAATTTTTCACGTAATAAACGACCTCCATTTTTGCTTTTGGCACGACGAAGAACACCACCAAGTAAACTTGCATTAAGGCTGGAAATGAAGAAGTAAATTTAGAATTTTAAGCCATAACTTAAATATTCACAAATCTTACCATTCAGGAGGAGAAAGTCGTCGTTGAACTTCAGCTACTGTAACCTAGAGGAACAAATTGTAAAAAAAATCTCAAATTAATTCTCACATTCAGATGGCGCATGCGACAACTACCTTATATTTACTCGTACTCGACAATAGACTCAATCGACCAGGAACCGAACAAAAAACATCACTCGGTGAGCCAACAATGTTGAGGGAAGTTTGATCTTTCTTAATGTCGGGAAAGAATGGCGGTGAGTCTGAAAATATGCAAAAAAAAAGAGAAAAGAATTGTGAAAAAAAATGCACAAGAAAGGGGGACATGATGAGTTAATGGCTACTTATGTATGTGTATGATATGCAATTGTTTGTGACTTTGGACATTAAAATTTATGTATGGCAATAAAATGTGCAGAAGAATATTTAAATTTTTTGAAAGGGAGTTGAATTGTTGGGGGAATTTGGATTGAAATTTGATGGAATTTTCGGTTAATTTGAAGTTATGTTGCAATATTTTGCTTGAATGTCACAAAATCCTAATTTAAATATGAAGTCAAATAAATCAATATTTATGGAAAATCTTCCAGCAGATTGTGGCTCATAGAACCGACAGAATTTTCGGCCGAAAATTCGGCCGAATTCGGCAGAAAATTAGGGAATATTCGGCCGAATTCGGCAGAAAATTCGGGAGAATTCGGCCGAATTTTCGGAAAAAAATTTTTTAAAAAAATTCTCCCAAATTTTTTACCGGCCGAATTCGGTCCTATGAGCCTTTACCCTTCCAGCAGGAATTTCAAAACTATACAAATTACTAACAGATTATCAAGTAAAAGTTTCAGTTCACTTTCATACATGACCCATAGACATGATACTAACAATAACCATTAAGTACCTAATGTTGCAGACTATAATTTCTGCATACAATGTTGTATTGATAGCTTTATGGTGGTACTAAGTGGCTAATATATTAAATATGCTGATTTAATATGCAATAAGTCTACCGAACGGTCAAAATTTGCATTTTGTAAAACTTTAAACTCTCAAAGAATCAATAATAAATTACTATAATCTTCACATTTTACATCCCATTGACCCCCAAAAATCCATCCATTCATCATCTTAAAACTGCTTCAAATACTCAAAAAAATCGAAAAATTCCATCACTAAGGGGCCGTTCACTTATTACGTAACGCAAAATTTCGGGTTTTTTACCCCCCCCCCCCCCCTCCGTAACGTTTTTAACAAAAGAATCAGGTGCGAGAACAATAGACCGTAACAAACTTCGACCCCCCCCCCCCTCAGAGCGTTACGTAATAAGTGAACGGCCCCTAAGTACAAGTTTCAATTAAAAAGATCTCAATCGTGCCTAAAACTAAGCCGTAGACTCAACTATACATTTTTATTAGCATTCACAAATTAATTTTAACTGCCTTCCGTCGCTTAATAGTTCAACATCGTCATTCCCTTCATCCCAGCCCCCTTTTTTCCATACACTTATATGCATTATACCGGCGAATTAAATGCAAGAAAGAAAGAAGTAAATAATGAGAAATGAGAGAAAAAGAACTGACAAAGAAGTGAAGAAGAAGTAAAAAAATTGTGAAAGCAACAAAAAAAGAATTGAAATTCGAAGCTTTAAGAATTTTTTTACGTTGTTGTTGTTGTTGTTTGCATGAGGAACAAACAGAGAAGGAAAGAAAGGTGCGAGAAATATGAGAAATTGATCCTTGCTAATAATCTCATCAAATACAACCTCTAAAAAACTTTGGTGTCGTGTTGCTGGATGACTGTTGCAGGGACGTAGCCAGAAATTTTTTGAGGGGGGGTTTTGAATTTTTTTTGTATGGAACGAAAAATTTAGGGGGGGGGGGGGGGTTGGGATTTTTTATCAAAAATCCCTAGCAAATTGAAGTAATTTTCCAAAAAGAGGGTGGGGGGGTTAAAACCCTTAAAACCCCCCCCTGGCTACGCTCCTGGCTGTTGATGTAGTTCTTGGATTTGGGATGTGATGGTTTAGATCAGTGATGGCCAACCTGTGTGCCGCGGTACACTATTGTGCCAAATTTTCTTTCAAAAAGTACCACGAGCCGTGTTTCATGTGCGGTTTTAGGTCATAACTTTTACTAGGGGTGCCGCGATTCAAAAAAGGTTGGCCACCACTGGATTAGACCAATTTAATAGTTAAGGATCAAAATTAGTGAAATATTTCTTTAAAAAATGTTTTTTTTTGTTCTAAAAATATGATTAATTAAACTGAAATGATCCCTAACAACCTCAAATCTTCCCAAAAAAATTTGAATTTCCTTTAATAAATTTAAAAAAATCCCAAAAACTTTCAAACTTTCCAAAATACCCCCAAAAATTGATCCCCCAAAAAACCAAAATATATCAAAATTAAAAAATTTCTCAACACTCACAATGAAACTCACTTTTCAATAAAGGCAAATCAGTCATGAATGTTGTCGCATTCTCATCACAAACTTGATTCTGTTCTTGATCATCGACTGCATTTTGTAGTGCCTGATGAAGTGAGAGTGGATCATGATCGTGTCCGCTAACAGGAGCACCTAGACGTCCTGTTGCTCCTGAGCCAGCAAGTGATGCACCATAGTCGCTTGTACGACGGTCTGTGTATGCCATTGGAAAGCCATGAGAGAGTTGTGTCTAGAGAAGATTTAGAAAAATATATTGAAATTTAGTTTGAAATTTTTTCTTATTATTTACCTTAGGGGTCGTTCACAAAGTACGTTACGCAAAAAAGTGACTTTTTAGACCACCCCTTGGGTAAAGGCTCATAGGACCGACAGAATTTCCGAACTCTCCCGAATTTTCTGCCGTATTCTCCCTAATTTTCTGCCGAATTCGGCCGAATTTTCAGCTGAAAATTCTGTCGGTTCTATGAGCCACAATCCCCCCCTTGTTACGCTTTTTGTATAAAAATTCTTTTGTTTTGATTAATCTGTTACAAAATCTTAGACCCCCCCTCCCCCCTAAAAAGCGAACGTACTAAGTGAACGGCCCCTTAAGAATTAAAATATAGTGAATATAGTGAATATAGTGAATATGATAATTAATATTTTAAAAAAATTTTTGGAAATTATTTTATTTATTTTTATTTTTGGATTGAAAACTTTATTAGTTTAAATTCTTTTTTAAATTTAAAAAAAAAATCAAAAAATTACAAAAAAAGCTCAAATTGAAAAAATAAAAAGATTTAAGAATTCAAAAATGATTCAATATAATTATTAAAACAATAATTCTTAAAGTTATAAAGTTGACCGAAACCCGAACCCCTTCAAAATCATCTTTATCTCTTAACACGCACAAAATCTTTAAAACAACCTAACTGAGATATCAAAATAGCAACAATACTGAAAACAAGAAAATTTTCATATTTTATTAGAATATTTGTATAAAAAATTCTTACGTTCCCAACTTCTAACTTTAAAGGAATTTTTCTTGAGTTTTTTCTATCTGTGTATATAAACTTGAGAAAATTCTTCTTTGCATAGCTCAGTTTTAGTAGCATAATTTAATAAATGTTGAGTAGTTGTTCTAATTTTGAGAGTTTGTGATTTAATTGAAATTAATTTTATAACAATTAACCACTTTCAGAGAAGAACGTGACATTGATAAACGGTCATTTCAAATTTGAAAAGTGTTGACCGGTTTTTGCATAACACTTACTTGAAAAATTTTCTATCTAGAGAAAAAAAAATCCTTTTGCAATGCTTTAATATTATTAAAATATCAAATTAAAATCTTTAGTGAATAATATTAAAGCATTATTAAAATAATTTTTCTGTGTAAACAAAATTTTTTTAAGAATATGCTTTGCAAAAATCGGCCAACAATTTTTAAATTTGAAATGACTAGTTTTCAATGTTATGTCCCTTTCTGAAAGCGTTCGATTCTTTGACATTATATACGTCTAATTTAGTGCTTTTTTAAGTTACAAAAAAAAGTCCGTCATGCTTGCAGGAATGGTCATGCTTGCAAGCTTAAACCCACAGTTTAAGTTACATATTTTGACAAACTTTGATTACTGTTCAGTTAAGCTATTTAAATTTGTCTTAATAAAATCTCTAAAATTTTTATTTCCTTTCCATCTACAACCCAAATTTACATTCTTCCCCCCCTCCACATATTCACATTATTCTTTCCTCCAACACACAAAAAATACAAATATTTTTTAATCGAAAAAAGAAGAATTATTAAAATGCAAAAATAAAAGCGAGCAAGAATAATAATAATGAAATTGGCAACAAGAATGAAGAAATGTTGACCATTGCTTCTACATCTCCCCGCATTCCTCAACATTTTCATCTCATTCGGTCTCAAAACATTTTCATTCTATACTAAAAGAATTTTGATTAACTTAACTCAAAAAATTTTCTTATTTTGATTAGAAAAAAAAAATCTTGTGGGGGTTCGAAATTTTTTTTTTTTTAATAAATATTTTGAATCGAGGTCACGGATGACGAAATAAAATCAATAAAATACTTACAACATGACATCCTTGAACGAGATCAACAGAATCTCGATGAGATCGACCAGATAAGCTTAATTGTTCCTGAGAAGGACGACTTAAACCAGCTAATTGATTATAATGATGATGCAATGAAGATGTGTGATGATGAAGTCCTGACGACAATGGCGTTTGACTGTATGGATCTGCTGCTGGACTTAAATAATCCAAGCCATGATGATTCTGTAAATAATACCAAAAAATCTCAAAAATTTCAATTATTTCAAAAACTTTTTAAAAATTTTACTTGTTGTTGCTGCTGCGGTGGACTCTGATGTGTCGATGGATGATGAAATGGAGGTGGAAAGTAAGGTGGTTGAAAGTCAGCTGGTTGATGCATACCAGGACCATGTTGACTTGCTGATAGACCACTTGATCTGCCTGTTCCACCAGCTGTGTGTGCTGAATATGCTGGACTTCCACTACTTAAACCAATGCCGCCTCCGTGACTTGTTAAACGTTCCTTTGGAAGAGAAAACTTTTTTGAAAATTTATGTCAATTTTTTTTGGGGTATTTTTAAAGAGCTGAAGAGATGGTTTGGGGGTGGTAGGTGGTAGGGTAAAAAATAGAAATTTATTTATTTCGGTTAGGACTAAGGGTAAGATTAAGACTTTATTTTACTAGGAACAGGGTTTGGTATAAAACCTAAGACATAAGGACAAAAATCTCAAAAATAATCCCGGAATGCGCAGATCGGATAATTGAGATGAAATCTGGCACCAAGCCGGAGTGGATCGAGCACCAAGCCGGAATAAAATTTAAGCTGGAGTGGTGCTGACCTCACATGTGCTTGTTGCTGGATTTCGTCTCGATTATCCAACTTGTGCTTTTTGGGCCCGAAAGACACAAATTTGATAATCGAGATGAAATCCTTCACCAAGACGGAGTGAGATCAGCACCCCTCCAGCTTAAATTGTTTGCCAGCTTAATTTTGGCTTCTCTCCGCCTTGGTACCAAATTCAGGGGCGTAGCCAGGAATTTTTTTGAGGGGGGGTTTTTGCAACTTTTTGACGTTTTTTTTTTTTTTTGGTTGTTTTTGGTTCGGATCTGAAAAATTCAATAATATCTAGTATAAACTAAACTTCGCGAAAATAGGGGGGGTTTGACCCCCCTCCCCCTGGCTACGCCCCTGACCAAATTTATTTTCGATTACTCGATCTGCGCCACTCGGTTAATGAATGGAGTAGCTTACAAGATACAAAATAAATAAAAATTTATAATCAGTCAAATGTTAGCTACCTGAACCTCAATTACCGAAGACATATCAACATACGATAGCGCCATGCTTTTAAATTGTCCAAATACTATTGACCTCAACTTATTCATACACAAAACCAAAAAAATTGACACATCACAGATATTTCAATAGCTTGATATATATGCTAATTAAAATTTACTTTTTCTTTCTTCTTTATTTGCAATTCGACCAGTGTCCAAAACATAAATATTCAAAATAATATAAAAATCCAATCAAAATCGTAAATTAAGTATGACGCAGCGTCGACGAGTAATTATCTCATATTCCCGTTAATCTTGATTCTATTGCTTCTTCTTCTTATTTTTTTTTTATTTTATTTCTATTCACTCAGTAAATCCATTTTTATTATTTTTTTCGTCACTTTACTAGTCTTATGTATGTAAACATACAAAAATGTATTCATATGAGTTCATTAAATGCTGGAGTAGATGATGAATGTTGAGCAAGTTGAGATGAATGAATGAAAGATACATCAAAACAAGTAGGGAAGGAATGTATAAGTTGGTATTTAATGCTTAATGTGCATTTTTTAACTTTATCTTTTTTTGATATTAAGTTTTGGTGCCGTAATGTTAAAATGATTTTTGTAGGCCTAAAAATCGAATTTGAGCTAATTTAAAAGTGAGATGCAGGGTGAGTTAAATAAAAGCGTATAATAAAAATATAATTTAAGCCAACTGAAACCAAATCAATCATAATATACCAAATCGTACCATATTCAGCCAGCATAACCCGAAACCCATCAAATCACAATTGATACCCAAAATATTTCCCTTAGTACTCCCCAAAACTCAAAATATTTCAAAAATTAAAAAAGAAAATTTGGCTCCAGAGAGGATCGAACTCACGACCTTCGCGTTATTAGCACGACGCTCTAACCAACTGAGCTATGGAGCCAGATTATTTGTTGATGTGATTTTTGTGATAATTTGATGCACGTGCTGAGCTAATCATCTTCATTTTCTTTTCTATGTGGACGTTGAATCTTTGATTATTTTTTGTTCATTTAGTAGAGGATTTGCATTGTATGGCTTGAAAACTATGTAAATATCCCAATTATGCCAAAAATATGCAAAAGAGAAATCCCTGAGTCTGAAAGCATTATAACTGAAATATTCCAACGTATTCCTAGTTCATATGTCCAGTATAGTAAGGACATGTTGGGATATCTCAGTTATCATGCGTACCAGGGGCGTAGCCAGAAAATTAGCGAAAACCCCCCCTCAAAAAAATTCCTAGCTACGCATTGCGTACAGACTCAGGGAGTTTTTTGCGTATTTTTGGGATAATTGGAATATTTGCATAGTTTCTCCGCCTTGTTGCATTGTTACTTAAAGTTTAGGTTTTGGATATGAATATGATGATGATTTTAGAGTCAGTTTGGGAGGCTAGGATTCTAGAGAAAAATATGGGAAACTCTTTTTAAAACTTCATAATAAAAAGGAAAGGATATGGAACAAGAAGAATTTTGACCGTCAATATTCATTGAAATGGGTATATTGGAAAATCTTCTTACTGTTCTTTAAATGTTTTAAATTCTAAAGAATGTAAATTTATAAAAATTCTACTTAGAACCATCAAAGAACTTTTGCAAAAATCACATCAACAAATAATCTGGCTCCATAGCTCAGTTGGTTAGAGCGTCGTGCTAATAACGCGAAGGTCGTGAGTTCGATCCTCTCTGGAGCCAAATTTTCTTTTTTTTATTTTTGATTGGCATTTTTCTGAAAGTCTTGACACCAATATTCAAAATGGTAAATAAATCTTTACTAATCTTTTCCAAAATATATTGAATCATCTATAGCAAAATTATCATTTCTAAATTCATAAATACATTCATAAATTCCGTCCTCGTCCATTGCAATTAAAAAAATATATTCTTTCTTCTCATTTTTGACTACTTTAGTGTTATGCAAAAGTGTCAGTTTGAGATGATTTCTGTCTCCTTCCTTCTGCTATGTCCGACACAACTCTTCATCATACACAAAAGTGTAGTCCAAAAAGACACAAGAAACATGTGGATGATGTTCATTTAAATTAGAATAATTTTTTAATTTGGATGTAATCTGAGAAGATTTTTTTTTTGTACATTTAAATTTAACAAAAGCAATTTGTCTGAGAAATTCCTTCATTAACAGTAGCCATGATTTTAGGAGAATTACATGAGAAATTTAGCGCTAACAAGATGTTCGGCGACAATCTGTGAAGATTTTTGCTTTATTTTTTATGGTGTTGGAATTCTTTTGGGGTGAAGACAGGGTTGGGAGGTAGAGTATGATTACAACCCAAAAGGCACAATTCGGATAATCGACCCCCCCTCTTTTTGGAAAATTTATTCAATTTGCTAGGGATTTTTGAAAAAAAATCCCAAAACCGCCAAACATTAAATTTAAGCCGGAGCGGTGCTACGCCCCTGGAGGCTAACACCGCTCCGGCTTAAATTTAATGCCAGTTTCGAGCTGGTCTCACTACAGATTGGTGCCGGATTTCTTCTCACTTATCCGATCTGTGCCTTTTGGTATAAGATCTTGAACAATTATTTTATTAAAAATATTAGAATTTGTTTTTTAATTGGCATTTATCTGGTTTTATGCTCAAAATAGGAACGAATCTAACCTCAAATTTTGGAACAAAAAATTATTAAAAGTGAGTATTATTTCATTAATTCATCAATAAAGCAATAAATTTCAAAAAAAATGCAAAGTAACCTCAAAATACTCATCCTCACACAACCCCAACCCTGACATATCTCAACCAAGGGTGCGGAACTGATCAAATTCATTTTTGATCTTTTTTGATCATTTTTGATCTTTTTTGATCATTTTTGATCATTTTTGATCAGTTCCACACCCTGGCCTTCAACAAAATTTCATTTCAAAAAAAGAATCTCTCAAGACCATTAAGACCAGAAATAAACAAAACGAATATTTTTCTAAGTAAAATGAAACAAGATTTTAATTATAAAGATATGACTCGACAATGAACAAAATTTGTGTGCTTAGATGATAAGAAGTGAGAATTTCGCATCCAGAGGAGTGAAAAATTTCAGCTCAGGTAAATAAATTGGAGACAAATTCTGAGAATTGCTTTTATTTAGAATAATACATTTAGGAGGAACAAAAATGAGATGAAGTAAGGAGCTAGTTGATTTGAGACACGTGGAAGAATTTTTGAGACATTTTTGCAAAAATTTCTTTTTTTTTGAGAATTTTCAACGTTATTTTTTTAAAAAATTATCAAATTTCTATTGAATATTTTTTTGTATTTATCTTAGGGCAAATTTCTTTACATTTTTCATCTATCCACACAAAAATTGAAACAACATGAAAATGAAATCTTTTTTTTTATTTTTACTCTAAACGCACATTCTCTTCTCTCAGTGGACACACGGAGCATACAAAAAAGAGAAAATGTACTCAATGACGTTTGGCAAAAACGGCTCCAACAAATAATCTGGCTCCATAGCTCAGTTGGTTAGAGCGTCGTGCTAATAACGCGAAGGTCGTGAGTTCGATCCTCTCTGGAGCCAAATTTTCTTTTTTTATTGAATTTTTAATTTTTTGAAAAAAATAAATTTTCGGTTGGTTTTACGCTTGAATTACTCAAAATCCAGGGTGTGGAACTGATCAAAATGATCAAAAATGATCAAAAATGATCAAAAATGATCAAAAATGATCAAAAATAATCAAAAATGATCAAAAATGATCAAAAATGATCAAAAATGATCAAAAATGATCAAAAATGAATTTGATCATGTCATGGATTGAATTATGATTGTAACGGTTTCTTAACGGCTTTTATATTTGAATTTAAACCGGACTTTGTATACCGGATTTTTAGTCGAATAAAGTGTATTGAAGTAAGAAGATCGAGCATCCGATTATTTATTTATTTGAGTGATATTACGCTCCGATAGGACATAACAGATCAGTACCGCACCCTTGCTAAAAATTCATGAATGATAGTGAAAATTCAAAAAAATCTTTGTATATTAGCTTTTATCTAATTTTTACTTCAACATAATATTTTCAGATATTTCTTAACAATAAATCAAAAAATAACAAAAATTCAACCTCACTTTTCCTCCATCACATCCAACCGAAACAAATCCCATTCACATCCACACATCATCTTTATCTTAATGTCCTTACAACCAGCCATTTATTCCTTATCAACAGCACATTAAGCTACTCAATATTCAATACCTTCCAACCACTAAATAACTGTCAATATTCACTAACAAAAGAGGTGAAAAAAAGTAAAGTCGCGATAAACTCAGTCAATGGAATTTCCTGAATCATTTTTTTTTTCTCTCGTTCCTGTTGCTATTTTTCACAGACGTCGTTAGTGCTTTAGAAAAATTTCCGTTGACCTTCAAACTCCTTTTTTCCTCTTTTCATAAATGGCAGTCAGCACTTCATGCTGAAATCCTTTTTTTTTAAATAATTTTTATTTCTTCTAAAAAAATGTAATCGAATGGAAATAAAAAAATGATTTTAAGCCCTCAAGGCACTCAAATCATATTCCTCCTTTTTTTTCAATTTCCATTCAACCAAAACTAGCAAATCAGCTATTAGAATTAAATAAATATGAAGTAGAGAAGTGAATATGGCTGGAGGGCAAGGGAACCCCTTGAATGAAAAAATAAAAAAATAAATTGTATAATTTTGTAACTGAACTTATTGCTGTATATTTATGAGATTTTTGTTTACTTTTACTGAGATTCTTGTTTGAAAAAGAGCGGAAATTTAGGAGAAAAAATGAATATTTTGGTTATTTCCGGAGATGCAAACATGTGAGTTGATGTAAAGTTGTATGGGTGGAGGGTGTGTGGATGATTGTAAATTTTAAAAAATTTTGAAAAAGAAGACAAGTTGCAGGGGCGTAGCCAGGGGGGAGTTTGGGGTCAAACCCCCCCCCCCCTATTTTCGCGAAGTTTATACTAGATATTATTGAATATTTCAGATCTGAATAAAAAAAAAAGGAAAAATCCTCGAAAAGTAGCAAAAAACCCTCCTCAAAAAAATTCCTGGCTACGCCCCTGACAAGTTGTGCAAGATTTTAAGCCTAATTTTAAATTTCAAGCCTAAATTTAAAGTTCTAAGCAGAAAACATTTTTAAAGGCAAACAACAATAAAAAATTTTCATACTCTAACCCCCACTAACAAATACCTTAAAGACCGAAATCTTTAACAAAATAAAAATATTTTCACAAAGAATTTTCGGTTGCGATAACATCAAGGAAAGATGCACACGAAAAAAAACTTCCATTCTAACCCTCAAAATCTCTCTTCATAGTCATTGGAATCTTAAAAATTTCTTTTTCAAGAATAAAATTTAAGCTATTTTATTCCTCTATTCTGTCATCTATCATCATTCTCGGGTTTGGTTATACATTTTGGCAATCATGATCTAATTTTGCTTCAAGACATGATAATTATTCATTTTATTTTACTTTTTTTCTGCCTTCTCTATCTGGCTTTTTTTTTTCATTGTTGCCTTCTTTCAACTCAATTGCTGCCATTGCGCCTCGAGATATGTGTTATGAGCTATAATACTATCAATGATTCTTTTCTACTCTTTTTTTTATTGCCATTATTACAGCTTCATAGTATGTTATGAGTTGAAAGATGAAATTTTGAACTATAAAAAAGTATGAAGAGAATTGGATGAAATGAGGAATAGAGAAGAAAGGTAAATAGAGAATAAATTGGAGAAATTTTTGCTAGTAGCTTTGGTTTAAGTCGGGTACTTGAAAAGATTAGGAAAACTTTGTTTGATACCGAAAAAAAAAAAAATAAGAAAAGGTTTGGTCGGATAATCGAAAAAACATCAAATATAGTTGGATAATTGACAATTTTAGCTACTCTAGTCATAGAATCGAAAAAAAAGTCATGTATTAAGTCTAAAAATAAAACTTTGCATTAGTTTTAGATGAATATTTGACAATAATAACAATCCTAGTCGGATAATTGAGAATAATAGCAACCCTAGTTGGATAATCGAGAATAATAGCAACCCTAGTCGGATAATCGAGAATAATAGCAACCATAGTCGGATAATCGAGAATAATAGTAACCCTAGTCGGATAATCGAGAATAATAGCAACCCCAGTCGGATAATCGAGAATAATAACAACCCTAGTCGGATAATCGAGAATAATAATAACCCTAGTCGGATAATCGAGAATAATAACAACCCTAGTCGGATAATAAAGAATACTAGCAACCCTAGTCGGTTGAGCGAGAATAATAACAACCCTAGTCGGATAATCGAGAATAGTAACAACCGACAACAACCCTAGTCGGAAAATCGATGAAAATTTGTAATAAAATACAAACCAAAATCAAATCAATGATCAACTTTAAATCAAAACAATCAGATTAACTAATCGCAATTTCTTAATTCAACAGTCCTGTCAAACAATGTTACACAATCCTTTATCATTCTGAAATCCCAGCTAATACAAAACACAAGACAAATTCCAAATAGAGAACAAAAAGTCACAGCGAAAAAAGAAATTATGGACCAATTTATATTTATATTTATTTACTATATTCTCGCTACTTTTGCTATTATCGCTTTCTTTTAATCTCACAACACATGAACTGGCCACCGCATTCTTATTCTTCAATATTTCTATTATTTCGATTATAATGTCTATGATCGAAATGATGATGATGGATAAACATACATAAAATGTAAAGTGGAATAGATTGCAAAGAAATTTTGGAGTTAGTCAATAGGAGGACAAAGAAGAATGTGAAAAAGGTGAAATAAAGTAGCATGAAGATGATGACGAGGAAGTTTATTAAGAAAGTTGTGGTTGGGAGGCTTGTAAAGCGCATTATTCTGTATTAGATGTTAACTAAACTAACTACAGAATGTGATTCTAATCTTAAAGTTTTTAACTAAAACTAAACTAAAAAAACAGAACCTTAAGCACTTAATTGGAGTCTTGGGATTAGAATCAAGTCTCAAAATTGAATTCTAACCTCAAAGTATGAATCTAACCTAAATTGATGGTTCTAACCTCAAATTTTTGTAAAATAACCTCAAATTTTTGTAATATGAACGCTTTTGTTGAAGAACGTGCCCCTAAAAAACGGTCGGTTTGAATTTAGAAATTGTTGGCCGATTTTTGCAAAACACAAAGTTAAAAATTTTGGTTTATTCAGTAAAATTCATTTTGTCATGCTTTAATTTTATTACAATAATAATTTAAAATGATAAATGAATAATATTGTTACATTAAAAATTAAATTTTATTAAATAAAAAAAAATTTAACTTTGTGTTTTGTAAAAATCGGTCAACAATTTTCATATACAAAACGACCGTTTTTTAGGGGCACGTTCTTCAACAAAAGCGTTCATATAACCTCAAATTTTTGTGAAATAACCTCAAAATTCAGAAAATAACCTTAAAACTGAGCCATATTCCTTAAAAAAATCAAATTCACCTACCATCCCATACCTCTCCCTAACTCCTCATCCAACCCATAAAGCTAACTCATCACAAAAAAAAAATATTCAGTTAGTCTTAATTTCTTCCCGTCAACATCATGTCAAATGTTATGAAATGCTCGTATTGATGAGATGGGCCGAGTCTCTTTATATGTAGAACGCTCGTGTTTTGCCATTTATCTAGCGCTTCTGTTGAACCTGTTCACGAATCAAGTCATAAAGAAATGTGGTAATAGAAAGAGATGAAATAAAAACCAACAATTTTGAATTTCTTTCCATTATTATTATTATTTTGATGTATATTTGCGGATGAATGATAAATTAATCAGTTCATTGGCCGAGTTTTGGTGGATTTAAGAAGGATTTTGGATGAGATTTAACTTCTGTGATGAGGAATAATTTGAGAAGGTGGAGGGTATGAGTTGGGTCATGATTATTTTATTAAGCTATATACTTATAAATTCTGACGACATTAAAATTGATTTCAGGCACTCAAAACTTTGCAAATTTCGTGTTTTTTGAATTTTTTTAGAAATTTCCTAAGAATAACAAGAAATCCTGCCATACTCTCCAACATCCCGCACAGAAGTCATCCTAATCAAAAAATTTGACTCAAAAAGAAATAAATCAATTGTGACACGTTCGAAAAAACACAAAAATGAAAAAGGAACAGAAGCAAAAATTCAGAATCTAAGCTGACTGTAATTTTCAAATTTAGTATGCAATTATCTGCATTCCACAATCATTTCCACTTATCTTGTACGTTTTTCTTTGTAGCAACATAAATATACTTTTTTTTTCTGTGTGTCTTGTAGGGCAACAGTAGCAGCAGCAGCAATAATAACGCAAAAACAGTTTTGATGACCGACTCGGCATAACGACAGGATTTTTCTTAAGAAAAAGGCACAGAATCGTCGGAATTTCAATTTTTTTGAGTAATTTATTTCGGCAGGAGAAAAAAAAATTAAATTATGCAAATTTTGTCTTCGTTTTTTTTTCAGTCAACAGACAAATGATAAGAAGTTTTTTTTGGAATTATTATTTTTTTGCCTTCCTTTGCTCCTATTTTCGTTAAGAAAAAGTTCTCGTTTTGACACTTTACAGAAGTAAATTAAAACTTTTTTTGAGGTTGATCTTGTTTATTGTTTTTGGGTTGGATAATGGGGATGAAAAAATTTGAATGAAAAATTGAATTTTAAGTGGTGATGAGCATTTTTGGGATCAGTTTGTGGTGGTGTGAATTAAATTAAGTTTGAAATTGTTTAACGGCCTCGTCGAAAAAATGAGGATTTTAGAGTAACGGTTTTTCGAAATTCAAATTTTAATAAAATTTTCATTCCATGAAGTACACCTTAAGTAAAGATTATATTGATGATCTTCGTATCAAAACTTAAAGAATTAAACTTAAATTTTAATTTCATGTATTTACATGCCTAAATTATTGCTTAAATCAAGAGTATTTTAAATATTTCCAAATTTTTGTCAACTGGAAAATTCAAATTTATGGCGACCGTTACAGATTTTTGAAAATAAATTTGCAATTTTCCATGCTTTAACAATTTCAAATATAAATTTTAATGTTAGAATTTATTAAGCAGGTGATTACACACATATTGACATAAAAACTTTGAATATTACTGCAGTAGCTGCAGAGATATTTACAGTTTTAAAAATAAAAATTAATTTTTCCTCAAAATTCTTCGTCAGGAACGCTCATTAAAATTGATTTATTAACGAAATTAAGCATCGTATTTAAATAAATTAGGTATCGAAATGTTTGTATCGAAGAAATACATAATATAAAATATTAAAACAATATGTTTTCTAATAAAAAATTAGAGTAAATTGATAAAAACATAGCGTTCCTGACGAAGAATTTTTTTTCGGCGAGGCCGTTAAAATTTGTGATAAATTGAGGGAGAAATTTTTGTAATTGGATACTTAAAGTTTAGATTGATAAATTTACTAAAGAGTAAAGTTTAAGCAAAATATATTGTTCTATTAAGTTAAATGTTTAATTATTCGAAAGTTTTTTGCAGTTTCCGAAAATTATAAAACTAACTTAAAATTATTGCTTGATATTTTATAGTCCCAAATAATTCAAAGTGTAGCATTTTTGATTTTTTGGCTAAAACAATTAGCACTAATGGGAAACTTATTAAAAATCCTTAATTTATAATATGTAATTTTAACTATTTTGCAATATTTAGTTTGAAAACCTTAAATTTATGTTCTTGAATTCTATTTTTTAAAACCATTAATGGCCAAACGCATGCGGTTTGGGTCCCAACTTTCTCACAAGGTGTGCCGCGGCTCAGAAAAAGTCTAGTCACCTCTATTCTAAATTTATGTTGTCGAAACTATGTGTCCAAATTTTTTTAAAGTCAAAATTACCGTGACTCAAAAGAGTTTGTACCAATTTTAATGAAATTTTGATGCACTTTCATTCAAATCTTGTCAACTTAATTCATTCAAAAATTGGATTTTCTTTTTAAAAAATTAAAATTTTTGTAAATTTGTTTTTTTTTTACCGTTTCATAAAGCATTTAAATTTTTAACACATAAAAGTTTTGTTTATTCTTTGGTTTAAATTTATTTTTTGTTTTAATTTTATAACAAATTTTAATTGTTAATTTTAGAGTTTTTAATATTGCAGATTTAATAGCAACTAACAAAGCACAACACGCACACAATTTTCAATAATATCTTGAATTTTAATCCTCAAACCAAACACAATTTTCCAATCCTTTTCCGTCCATTTTTGTCAAAAAAAACTGTCACCACTCTTTCACTTTTTTTCCATTCGTTAACAAAATTTCATTTTTTTTTATCTCGCCAAATTTTCAGACAAAAACACACGTGTGATGTTGACGAGACTAATGATCAGACTGCCTTTCGCATGTTAAACGAGAACTTTTTCTCATGTTTTTTTTTTCGCTATTCATCATGTACACACAATGTATGTATATTTATATAATATTGTGTATGCTTTCTGATATCTTTAATGAAATGTGTTGTGTTTGATGTCATGAATGAAATGGAAGAAAAGGGAAAGGAAGAAAACAAAAAATTGCTTCTGTGATGTGAAGAACGAAGTTATGATGGAGACAATGGTGACATCTTGATGTCAAGAATTGGAGTAGTGATGAGTAGAAAGGATGTTGAAGGGGTTTGGGTAGCTAAAGTGTGGTTTTCTGTAAATTTTATTTAGGTGGTTGGGTTATAATGTGAAAATGAGCTAATCAAGTTCCATTGGGTCTTGTATAAATTAATTAAGTTCAAAATAATGTAATCAAGTTTTTTGAGTCGATTTTGAACTTCTAGTACTTAATAATCTTCATTTATCCTCCAAATTATATTAATACAAGACAGGGGCGTAGCCAGAAATTTTTTGAGGGGGGGGGTTGAAATTTTTTTGTATGGAACGAAAAATTTAGGGGGGTTTTAGGATTTTTTTTCTCAAAAATCCCTAGCAAATTGAAGAAATTTTCCAAAAAGAGGGTGGTAAAACCCCCAAACCCCCCTTCCCCTCCCTGGCTACGCCCCTGATACAAGATAATCTACTCTCTTAAGTCTGAACATGGGACAAGTACCTCCCTCCTAAGAGTTTTGAGCTGCAGCAAGAGAAAGGTACTCGAGCATGGCACCCCGACTCCCATTGGGGGGAACATATCCTCTTTCCTAAACCCCCACTTATCATAGAATTCCCTCAATCACTCCATTTGGTGATTTTTTATTATTTTCCAATATTCCTTATCAAAAAAAAAATCTAATTTTATCTCAATTTCTTCGAATAGATCAATCGTATCATATTGAATCAGTAACTTATCGTTCAAGTATTATAATATTGATTAAATTTAATTCCCCATATCTGATAATATTTTATACTTTATACAAAATAATTTTTTTCTTCAGTTTATTTCACATTTTCACTCAATAATGAAGGTTTTTGCAATATTTTCTTTAATTTTGTTGTCAAAACTCTCAAATTCATTATCAGTGGATAGAAATCCAAGGATAATGGGTGGTGAGGATGCAGACATTCGAGAATTTCCATACATAGTTTCATTAATTTATTCTGGATCACGAAGATGCGGTGGAACATTGTTAAATAAAAATTGGGTACTAACAGCAGCTCATTGTGAATACCCAGTGGATGGAAAATTTTTAATTGAATATGGATCAACAGATTTGAAACTCAATGGAGACAATGGAAAATTTTCATATGTAGAACAATTCATTAGACATGAACTATTTAGTGCTGAAAAATTATTGCATGATATTGCACTTATTAAATTAAATAGCTCAGCAGTCACTGGTTATCATAATTCATTCACACAATTGCCAGTTCCAGGTGCAATATTTACAACAGGAATGGCTGCAATTGTTGCTGGTTGGGGGATTTGGAGTAATGATAATAATACAGTTCCACCATTGCAAAAGCTTGACACTGAAATTTGGCATTATAAAGATTGTCGATTGGCTTTTGAAGAGGACATAACTCCAGAAGATATTTTGATTTATTCAACAAACATTTGTGCAGCAGTTCCAGACTTTTCAAGAGCTCATTGTAGTGGGTTAGTAGATTATTATTGCAATATTCTTAAAGAAACGTTTGGGGTGTGGGTTTGAAGGGTATATATCTAGGGTAACCCTTGAAGCCACAAGTATAAGGTATAAGGTATAAGTTAAAAACACCCTCAGGGATATACCCTGGGATATACCCTCAGGGTATGGGATATACCCTCATGGTATGGGAAATACCCTCATGGTATGGGAAATACCCTCAGGGTATGGGGTAAACTCTAGCCCAGGGGCATAGCTAGGAATTTTGATGGGGTTAAAATTAAATTTTTTGTATAAAAAAATTTGGATTGAATTTTCATTTTCTTACGAAAATCCCTAGCAAATTAAAGAAATTTTCCAGTGAATCGGGTGAAAATTCATCTAGGGTATATCCTGTGATTAGAATGTAATATTTTTTTTACTTTGGTCATAAAACCTTCACTAATAACCAAATCAAACATTCTTTGAACAGCGATTCAGGTGGTCCGTTAATTGTGAATGGAATTCAAGTTGGAATTGTGTCTTGGTCGAAAAAGCCATGTACTGTAGCTCAATATCCAGGTTAGTAAAAATAATCAACTTTAATTTCAAAATATAAATGTTTTAAAATTTAATATTGCAGGAGTTTTCACAGCAGTCGCATCGTATGTTGATTGGATTAGTGTGAAATCAGGAATTATGTTTGACATTAAAATGTCAATGATCCAAAGATCTTCAAATTGAATTGTATTAAAAATCAACGTTTTTTGAAAGCTACTCTACTTAAACTAACAAAATCTACTCAATCTACTTGCCGTACTTACCCATTGAGCGCTACTGTCGTTGAAGGGATTTTTGTCATATGAATTGATAACACAACGGAATGTCATGACGAAATATTTTTGTTTTCTTTAAATTGCACTAAATTTTGAGTTTTAAGAGTTTTCTTTTGTTCAATTTTTCAAATTTTCATACTAAATAAATTAAATTTCAATTCTTGATTTATTTCTGTTCCAGTTTCATTATGCACGTGTTGAATTATTAAAAATATCTGCAAAGAGAAAGAAGAAAAAAAAAAATCGATTTAGTTAGAAAATTAATGAAGTGCAATAAACATAAAGGATATTAAATATTAAATTTACATATGAATAATAAGAAAAATGTGTATCAATAAATATTATATTGTTTTTTGTGAACTTATGAAGTTTATTAATTGGTGATATGGATTAATTTTAGTTTGAAGGTTAGATTACATATTGATCTTGTTAAACAGATCAGGACTCTACTCATGCTGAACTTATAATGTTTGGTAATTCGAAACACATCTTTGTCTCATAAAACACAAAATAATCAAGACCTTAAGCTGCAAACACATCAAAAATCTCCAAAATATAATCCAAACGTGAGGCACTTGACCTCGCACTTCCTGAGTATATCATCAACATCACAAAGAGCGAGAAAGAGAGATTATACTCATTTCTTTACGATTATTATGAATTGTAATCGGTTTTCAAACAACATAAAATAAAATATAGCAAAAGGAGCATGCACAATGCACAGAAACAAAAAAATCAAAAAAATGAGAAGGGAATGAGAATGAAAAGAAGTAAATCTGAATATTTAAATTAGGTTTTATTGTTTTGATGGGCACTGGCAAAAATTGGTAATAAAACATTCGTAACGTAAAAGAAATCGTATATAGATATGTGAAAGGAAATGAATTTTTCATTCTCAATTTTTAACGCGTATGCGAAAGCATAAAAGATAATTAAAATTCAAAAAAATATATATCGCATTCGAAAAAAATAAGTTTTTTTTTTATGTTCAATGCGAAATGTTTCTTTTGGTCATGTGTGTGTTTGTGTACGAGTGAGTGAGGACTTGAGATTCACTTCATCAGAGACTAAGGTGCAGATGTGAATGAATAGTTGGAGGTTATATAATTTTCAATTTTTATGCAGTTGATCGTAAGAGTTCTTTGATTGTCCAACTAGTTTTTGTTTCAATCATCTGACTAGATTTTGGTTCGATTATCCGACCAGGTTTTTGATTCGATTAGCTGACCAGGTTTTTGATTCGATTATCCGACCAGGTTTTGATTCGATTATCCGAATAAGTTTTTGATTCGATTACCCGACTAGGTTTTGATTCGATTATCTGACTAGATTTTGGTTCGATTATCCGAATAGGTTTTGATTCGATTATCCAACTAGGTTTTGATTCGATTATCTGAATAGGTTTTGGTTCGATTATCCAACTATGTTTTGATTCAATTACCCGACTAGGTTTCGATTCGATTACCCGACTAAGTTTTGATTCGATTACCCGACTAGGTTTTGATTCGATTATCCGACTAGGTTTTGATTCGATTATCTGACCAGATTTTGGTTCGATAATCTGACTAGGTTTTGGTTCGATTATCCAACTAGGACTTGTTTCAATTATCCGACTTTCTACTTTCTTGATTATTCAACTTTAACACTTTTTTATTTTTATTTTTTATAAAAAAATTCATTCAAATTTGTTTTTCTTTAACACAAATTAACGATTCCACCCCTTCTAGTTCAACTACATCTTTTACATCGCAATCATTGTCAATGGCTCGTGTAGCACATTCATTCATTTGTTTCATCTTGTGCTATCGCATTAACTTAAGCAAGAGAAAAATTAATTTCATGTAAATGTTATTTTTGCATCTTCTCTCACTTATCCTTACTCAGACTTGACTTAAGTCATTTAATTTCTTCGTTTTTACTTTCATTTAAGATTTTTTTTCTTCTATTTTAAAATCTTTAATGAACATTTTTTTGTTTCATTATTAAAGGAATTTAAATAATTATTTTAAGAACGTATGAGAAATGTGGAGGATGTAATATTGATGATTAGTTTCAAATTTATATCAGTTACTAAAAAACGAAACCCTTTTGCAACCCATAAATCCTCTCAAACAATAAAAGTCCAGTCATGTACAGTGAAGATGGTCATTAAAAGGCATTTAAATATCGTCTGTGTCTCTGCTCATTGCTTCTTTTACTCTAAATTACAAAATGCGGAAAGAAAAATGAACAAAAAGAAGAAAAAGAATCATCAACGAATATCCATATACAAGTCATTCTGAAGCAGCTCATAAAAGAAATCAATAACTAAGCGAGGCTAATAAAAGAAACTAAAGAAAAATGAGGAGAGAAAAGAATCTAACAATCAACAAATATTGTTAACTTTTGACCTGTGTACGTAATAAGCGATGAACCCTTGTAGAAAATGTTGGGAGAATTTAAAGAGATATGTCTAGGGTATCTGTGGTTTCTGGTCAGATAATCGACGCTAACTCTAGTCGGATAATCGAATTAAAATATGGTCGGATAATCGAATTAAAATCTGGTCGGATAATCGAAACAAACTCTAGACGGTTAATCGAAGCAAAAGCTAATTTGAGTATCAAAACAAGCTTTATTAAAACCATACAATAAAGCAGCAAAGAAAGCAATTTTCCCTCATAAAATCATCTCAAGGACCCACTCAAATCTCAAAACTACCAACTAAATAAATTTAAAAAAAAAATTCACTCAAATTTCAAACAAAAAAGAGCGACGGCAAAAGAAACCAAAATTAAAGGAAGAAATTGAGCGCTAATCGCCAGCCACAAACAATGAGATGTGATTTAATTTTAATGACATGATGTGGTCTAGGAATATTTATGACTATTCAGCCCATTGTGCCTTTACATCAAGCAATTGATGACTTGTTGGCTAACTGACTGTTCACTTGTAAAGAAACAAATGAGTAAATTAAACTAATTTTTTATTTCTCTGTTTTTTCTATTTAATGAATTTGAATGGATTTTGGAAATGAGAAGAGCGTGGCTAGTAAAGGAGATGTGAGGTTTGTTGTCTAGTTGTTAGAGGTTAAAGCAGGGGCGTAGCCTGGAATTTTTTAGAGGGGGTTTTTGCTACTTTTCGACGTTTTTTCTTTTGACCCCCAAAAGCTCCCCTGGCTACGCCCCTGGGTTAAAGTGTTGTAGATTTTGGCAGTTGTATACATTTTAGAGTAAATTTTCAGTTTCTGAGGTCGATCATGCATTATTGAGGTGCTTTATTAAGAAAAATGATATTTTCTGGTTTAAATTGCAACATAATCAGGCACAATGCTGGATAAAAAATTAAACTATTGCAAAATGAACAAAATTGACTCAAAAATATTATTTTTTGTTCTCCAAATAAAGTCATTTCCTGTCAATTGAACTCAAGCATTTATCATCTGCCTCGAAATTTGTCACATTTCAACTCACATTCCACCTTATCCAATCTATCATTTCAAAGTCCACACAAAAATACTGCCAGCAATTACATCACATTAACTCAATACCAACTAATTTTTCAATTAGAAAATTTCCCTAAATCGCTTCGAAATGAGATCTTCAAGAATTCCCGTCGCGTGTATTTACACATCTTTTTTTTTTGTCTCTTTCTTCACTTTCTGCATCCTTACCATCCACGAACATGCCGAATGAATGATTGGAATTTTATAATTATAATTTATTTACGCAAAATGCTGCAATTTTTTTTTTTTGTTCTTTTACTTTTTCTCATCTTTCATTCCACTTTGTTTCTCACTCTGGTTTGTGACTTGATTATTGCTAAATTCCAGGCGCTCTAACATGCTTTTGTACCTTTTATGCTTCAAATTATGTTTTCACATTTTTTTTTCGTTGTGTTTTTTTATTGTTTTTTTGGGAGTTTTTTGAATAGTTATGGAAAATCAGTTTGTCTGTTGGTCTGTCAGAGCGATAGAACCAGGGGCGTAGCCAGGAATTTTTTTGAGGGGGGGTTTTCGCTCCTTTTTGACGTTTTTTTTTTTTGGTTCGGATCTGAAAAATTCAATAATATCTAGTATAAACTTCGCGAAAATAGGGGGGTTTTGACCCACAACCCCACCCCTGGCTACGCCCCAGGATAGAACTTTAATAATAGAGCATTATTTCATGCTTTACAATATTTTTGGGGCAATCAAAGTCATTTTCTCCAAGTTTTATTAAAAATGCGCTTTATGCCAAGTTGTCCCAGGACTTTCTTACTTGTCAAGTTTTTTTTTTGTTCTTTTGTGTTAAAAATTTTGGAATGCACCAAAAATTTTGCGTGGCTTGATTGACGATAAAAAATTTTTCTACATTGTTTCGTGAAATTTTTGCATTACTGAGCAGCGATTTGCATTTTACAACACAAAAAGTAAACGCAAAACTGGTAAGTAAAAAAAAATGCACAAGAATTTGATGATAATCGGTAAGAATATTGGCTGAGAGGAGAATTTTATGGATGAAAAAAATGAGCAAGAAAAAAAAACTCGCTTTTGTCAAATCTTTTTTTAAAATGGTGGATATTTTGATGCGTGAAATGATTTCGAGTGAGTCTTGATATGCAAATTAAATTTTATGGAAATGGCAACAAATGAGAGAAGAAGCATGTTGAGGAGTGGATGGATGATTCATCGTTGTGTCGTTTATTAAATTTTTTTATTAATTGGAACTCATTAAAAATGACGCTAAAATATTGACAGGAAATTTTTCAAAATAATTATGAAAATTTGGAGATTCAATAAATTTTTGTAGTTTTTGTGTGTTTTTTGAGATTTTTTAAGTGTGGAATTTTATTTTGAATTTTTTTAAAAAAAATTTGCTGCTAAAGTTAATTTCAAGGGTGTGGAACTAATCAAATTGATTTTTGATCATTTTTGATGATTTTTGATCATTTTTGATTTTTTTTATAATTTTTTTGATCAATTTAATCATTTTTGATCATTTTCTTAATCAATTTGATCAGTTCCACACCCTGAGTTAATCTTCAGAAGTTTTAAAAAAATTTTCATTTTTTAAATATTTTATTAGCTTCCCCAAAATTATTGTTGCTGTAATTAAATTTTTTTAATTCTAATTGGTTTTCTTTTATTCTCAGTAAAATTTACAAAATCCCTCTAAATCATTCATTCCTACTAAACTTGTAATCAGCAACAGTAGCAACAGCCAAAAAAAAAAACCTTCAAATCAAAGAAACACAAAATAACTTTTTTATTTGTCAACTTACATTTGTGAGTAAAAAATTATCGGTTGTTGAAAAACTTTAATTCACTATAATTAACTTTAATTTTTATTCTTTTGAATTTTTCTTTTCTCTAAAATATTTTTAGCATCACATAATTTTAAATTTCTTCTTGTATGAATCATCACCAATTACTCATGATTTTTTTTTTTGCTTGTGTTTTTTATTCTTGATGTGTTTTTAAGAGTTTATTTGTAAAGTTTAGTTCATACAAAAATTCAGATTTTAAATAATTTTTTTAACTATTTTTTGAAATTCAATAATTTTTTTTAACACTAAAATTATTTTATTTTTGGCAATTTTTCAATAATTGCAATCTAGTTTTTTCACTCAGAAAGTTAAGTGATATTTTATGTTTAAAACTCCAAATTGCATTAATTCTTATTATCAAAATATGCAATTAATTCAAAAGATTTTAATTTTTTGAACAAGTTTTGGTCAGTTTTAAATTACACACGTTCAGTTCGATTGGCCGTGACGTTTCACCCAAAAAAATAGACAAGAAAGCGTGTCGTATTTTTTTATTTTCTACTTTTTAGTGTAGATAAATTGAATTATTAAAATAAATTCAAAAAAAAGTAAAAAGTTATCGAAATATGTCGCAAAACTGTCTTTAAACTGCCAAATTTTAGATCAAAATTTGAAGTTGGATCGATGCACTTCACATAGGTAGAAATTACAATTATTTTTTCTAAAATTTCACTAATCACTTTTTTCAAATAAATTGCACAAATGTTTCCCTTTTTTAATTATGTATTTTTTTTTTTGAAGATTTTTTTTTTTCACATAAAAGCTTTTCGCTTTTATTGGATTCTAAATTTTATTGTAAATAGATTGATTATTATTATTATTTATTTAGTCTGTGTCAATTTTTTGATTTTCAGCTTAAGTTAGGATTATTTACATTACATGATGTAGTTCCTTGCAACAGTTTTTAGTATTTTTGCACTATTATTCAAAGTTAATAACTTCTAGAAAATTTCTAAAACTCAAATTTTCACGATTAGCTTTCGATGTCAAATTTTAAGGTTTTTAAATTCAGTTCTATTTGTCAAGAAATTGAATTTTCTATTTTAAAAATAACTAAAATTTTTTTCACTTCAATTTCATATTTTTTCAATATTTCCGTTCTCAATTTTCCATGAAATATTTTTTAAAACAAAACTTCAAAAATTCCACTTAAAAGTTTCTTAAATAAATTTCCACTTCACTTGCTAAATGAAATAAAAATCCCAAAAGAGAGATCATCACTTCCAAACACTTTTTTTTGTCTATTACTTTTATTCCACAGATAGATCTCTGTTCCGTCGACGGTTGTAGGCGATACGAAGCTTCCGGCATCAATGCACAAAATATTTTCTTTTCATCACACAACACACGAAAAAAAAAGAATTCTTTATTATTTTTTTTTTTGTGCCCTGTTTTGAGTCATCTCAAGAGCACGTAAAGTCTTGAGCATCAAGTAACAACTCCGCGAGAGAGAAAGAGAGAATTGCGAGCGAGAGAAGAAATCCAATTGGGGGAAATTACCAGAAGGCAGGAGCAATGCGAGCATCACAAATACATAAAAAAAATTTCCATTGTAAAAGGTTGCTTTGATGCTGGCTTACGGGTATGCTGTATGTGCTGCAGCTATACATACAATTACATACATCGCCCGCCTCTCTTTCCTCTCTCTCAATTTACTTTGTTTTTGTTGTTGTTCTCATGCTGCACAGCAGCATTGTCTTGTGTACACAATTGCATGAGGCAAAAATTTGCTTACTTTAGTTCCGTCCAATCAGCAATCGTTGCTCTCTCGCAAATTTTAATTCTCTCGGAGTCGCTCTTGAGGCGGTTTATTTTCCTAACTGGGAATTGAAATGTACAAAATATAAAAAAAAAATCTTTTTTTTTTCTGGGCGATGCCAAAAGTTGGAAAAATTTGCTGCTGTAGATTTTCATCATCCATTGTTGTGCATGGATTTTTTTTTTTACATGACGATGAAAATTATGATTTTTCTATGTCATGTAGACATCTAGAGGGGATGGCTTGGAGAAAAATTTTCAGATTTTTTTTTTAAGTTTTGATGTTCGGGAGGTGTGAGAAGAGTTTTACAATTTTGAGCGAGAGGATTTGAGATGAAAATTATGGAAAATATGTTTTTTGTGTGTGTGGATGGATCTTAAAGTTTTATTAAAGGGATAAATTTTTTGGTGAAAATTTATTTTGCGAGGAAAATATTTTTGATGAAAATATTTTTGAAGTGCTTTTCAGATTGAATTTAGATCAGAACGTTCAAAAATTATCGGTTTTTGTCTAACGATTTGAATTGAATAAGTTTACTAATGTTTTTAGATTGGTAATGAGTTTCAAAGGTTTGAAAGTTTAAGGTGATTTTTAAGTTAATTTAGATGCTACTCAATAGACAAATACTCTTGAACCTAATTGAGAAAATATTTCTAGTCAATTAGGTAAGTTTTCTGGAAATTGGCAGAGAGTAGCCAGCGACAGAGCCGCGTTTAGACGCCAACTAAGGGAGGCTATGGATCACAATTGATCTGTAAAGTCAGCGATGATGATGATGATGAGGTAAGCTTTCTAGCATATTTTTTACTCGTGTTATTAAAGCAAGAAATTGCAATAAAAAAATAGGATACTATAGTTAACTTAATATGTTACGACAAAAAACGACTTTTTAGACCCACTCCCCCTTTGCTAAGTTTTTCAAATGAAAGTTCTCTTTTTTAAGAACTTTTTCAGACTCCTCTCCCCCCATAAAAGAGAACATATTAAGTGAGCAGTCCCATGCATACTTTTAGACAGAAATTTTGTTAAAAATGCAAGATTTTCTTATGGATAGACCAAGATATATAGATGTGTTCATACAAACTATACTCGCCCATACTTGACCATACGCTTTTTTTCTGTTTTTAAACAAAAAAAAAAATGAAAAAAAATTATAAAAAAATTTTTAAATTAAATTTTGATTTTTGACACAAATTTGTTCACTGGATCACATTTTTGTGTTTACAATAGCAACATCATATTGTAAATTATCATTTCTATTGCTTTTTGAGCACGAAAACAAAATGAAAAGTCAAAAAATTTGAGGAACAAAATTTTTTACAAATTTTTTCATTGTATTAGTGTTTACAAAAAATTTGAAAATTTTAAATTTTTAACCGTTAAAAACGGTAACATTTTTGGAATGAACACATCTGTATATCTTGGGATAGACCATCAAATAGTCCTTTAAAGTTTACCTATTAGTAATAGACAGATAAATTTCGCGTTTAAAAAATAGTTGCGAAATTTTGACTTTTTGTGGCAATAGATGCGAAAATTCCAAAAAATAGATGCGAAATTTATCTGTCTCTACCTATTACATGAAAATAATTTACATAAAAGATTATGCTATAGAGTCCATTACTAGAACTGTTTGGTTAAGTTTTTATTTAGAATAAAATATTGAAATACTTCATCATTCTAAAATATGTAACAATAATTAAGAATTTTTCAATTTTCAAGCTATTTCATCTCATTTTTTTCTTCATATCTACAAAAACTTTAACAACTTATTTTTCCATTCACTCTTCATCATCTTTTAAACCTTTAAAAAAACATCTCATTAAAGGGAGAAATTTCTCCATTTAAATAAACTTTTCTATTTCGATGGAGATAAAAAATAAAGAAAATGAAGAAAAACAAGCGCATGGAGCAGAATGGAAAGTTTTAATGTCTTCAACTCGAGGCTAAAATTCATTAATTCTATTTTTCTCATTTTTAATTAGATTTCGGTGTCACGGAACTTTTGAGGGTTTTGTTTTAATTTATTCATGTTTTGGTTTGGAATTTTTTATGCTTTTTTGGGTTCTTGTAATGTTTTTTATTTGCTAGAATTTAAAAAATTGGAATTAAACTGAATTTTATGAGTTAAATTATCTAAGATTTTAATTAATTTGAAAGTATTTAAGAATTGCAAAATTTACAAATTTTTAATTTTTTAAAACTGAAAATTATTTCAAAATCATCAAAATTTGACTCAAGTAGCAAAAAATTTATATTTTTCAACCTTTACTACTTCAAATTTATTTTCCCAAAATCAACTCCTCAAAGATGACTTCCACAATGATAAAGCGAATTGTCTTAAATGTCTTAGGGGAGTCAAATTTAACAAAATGAAGTACACGAGGAGGATGAAACCACTCGAAGGGGACAGTAAAGTGAATTACTGAAAGAAATGAAAAAAACTCAACAAACAACGCCAGAATAAGAAATTATTTCATTTTTTTTACTTTTCTGTTGTTTTTGTTTAAATTAAAGGAAAAGTTAATTTTCCATTTCAAAATTTTTTTGATGGAATTTTTTGTTTCTTGATGGATGAATTGTGAATGCAATGCTGAATTTTTTATTGTTTTGTTATTGTTTGTTTAAGAAAGGGAATTAAATGCAAATAAAAATGAGATTTTTTATGAGGAATTTTGTGAGTTTTGAGGGGTACATATTGATTTTCTGGGTTTAAGGAATATTTTGAATTTTTAGTGTTTTTCTATTTTATTTTTTTGATTTGTTTTTGAATTTTTATAATTTATGATTTTTGTGTTATTTTTTTTTAATTTTTTTATTTTTTTTTATTTTTGTCTTACTTTTTGTTTCAACTTTTTGCGTTTTTTTTTGGTAAAAGTGTTTGATTGAAAAAAAAAAGATTTAACACTTTTTAATAATTTCCATAAAAAAATTCAAAAAACCACCAAACTTTCCAAAAAACCTTCCAAATCCTCAACCATTCCACATTACAGCATTGTTCATTCAGTCGACATAAGTAACAAAAGAAAAAAGTAAAATAATGAAGAAAATATAAAAAAAACTTTTACTTATTATTCATAAAATGAAGAAAAGAAGAAAAATTTTCAGCAATGGTACAGCCAACAAGAAGAGTAATAACAATAAGAATAAGAATAGCAAGAGCAAAAACACATCTTAAAGAATCCTTTGCCGTAAGCAAAGTTTTAATTTTATGTACATTCATTCTACTTCTGAGTGTTCGTACAACTACTTCAGTGGAATAATAATAACAATAACAATAAAAATAATAATAATGACGATGAAAATGTCCTAAGAAAATATATGTGATGATGGTTGGGCAATTGGTGGGTTTTTTGCACGTTTTTTGAAGCTTTTTTGAAGAATTTAAATAAATAAAATTTTAATTTAATTTTAAAAAATTTTAAATTGTTTTAAAAATGCAAAATTTGAAAAAAAATAAACCCAAAATTTAAAAAATCGAGAATAACTAAAAAGTTTCATTTTTTTTTTTTTTTGAAAATTTTAATTTTTACAAAAAGATTCAAAAAAATTATGAAATTAAATTAATTTTAATTTAAAAAAGACTTCTCAAATTATTAAAAATTTAAATTTCATTTTTTAAAAATAAACCTTTAAAAAAACCTGAAAATTTCAACAAATTATTCATCCCTTGATCTTTTTTCATCCACAGCACAATATAAGGATGAAACAATAGGAATGGAACCCGAGCAAGAGTGATGTATGATGTCGTTTCATTTATGGATTCATGCGCGTACATAATTGTGCCCAAGGCGCGCTTCTTATCCATCCACAATACATTTTTTTATATATATACATTCATTCTCCGTTTTATTCCTTACACATTCTGTACAATGCTGTGTTCAGCATAAATTTTTTATGCAGCACAAGAGAAAAAAAATATGAAACATCACAATCGCTTATACAAGCTGCTTTTTTTTATTTTATATCTTGATATTATTATTACTCTTAATTTATTGAAATCTATAAAATTAATGGAAATTACCGAAAAATAAGGAATAAGATGGGGAATTTAAAGGAATTTGCATTATACATGCATAACTATGCGGATCAAATGGAACTGATGGTGGACAAAATGTTGATTTGAATTGAAGTTGATGAGGTAAAATCAGGTGTGAGTTTCTAGAGTATACAATAAGGACCCTAAGGTATATCCCCTCTCCCCTCTTTTGGGAAAATTTCCTAAATTTTTTGAGAAAAAAAACAATAACCCCCCCACCTAAAATTTTCTTTCCACCCTCCCCCCTTCCTCATCCTTGAAAAATTTCCAGCTACGTCCTTGCCATAGAGTATGCCCAAGAAACCCAGCCAAGGTGCTTTTCCTAATCTCCAACCTTCAAAAATCCCATAATCCCAAAAAAATCCCAAAGTCTTCAATTTTCTTCAAAAATCCACAAAAACTATGAAAAACTCTCAAAATTCTTCCCACAAAAATTAAATTCTTACATAAAAAAATATCCACATAAATTCTCGACCTCATTAAGTAAAAATTCCAAAACAACTCCACAACATACACAAAAAAAAATCATTTATCTCAAAAAGTGTTTCTCATCATCAGCATAGCATTTAAGTTGTTATCAGATTTGCATCACGAATATTCTTTTACAATTTTTTCCCAATTTCAATTTTTTTTCTTTCATTTAATTCGGCAATAGCACAAAATAAGCAAAGAAATAAGAGAAAGAAAAAAAAATCTCAAAAAAACTCCCACGAAAAGCAAAACTGCAGAACTAAATAAAAAAAAATGTTCATGACGCGACGCAGCACTACAAAAAAAAAGTAGAAAGAGAAGAGCTCAAGGCTAAAACGTGAGGCTTAATCCTTTTACGATGGTTTTTATCGGAACGAAAAGAGTTAAGGAGGGCTAATTATTGTTAAGACTAAGCGATTTATGGCATTGAAAAAATTTGTAAGAGACATGAAAAGGCGTAAAATGACAGATTTGGGGCAGTTTGGTTTGGAGTTGGGTGAATTTGACGTTGTTTTGATAGATTTTTTGATAATTTTGCAAAATGACTCAATGATAATTTTGAGCCTTAAGTTAGAGTCCGAGCTGAATAGGAACTGAAAAAAATTCTGAACTGAATTAAAACTGGACTAAAACTGAACTGAATTTATATTGACTACCTTTGAAAAAAAAATATTTTTTAACAAAACCTAAAAGAGCTCTTAATTTGCAATTTAAAAGTCTAAAGTCATGCAATCATCCAGAACATAATTCAAAGAACCTCAATCTTCTCCAGCCCATAAGTCTAGCAAAATTCTAATAAAAATAAAAATTCCTTAATTTTTATTTAAAAAAATTCTGAATCGATTTTTTTCATCATCCAGATCCAAAGAGCCAATCTTGAAGATCACCATCCATAAATCAATCACACATATATCCAGCATTATGGATAAGATTAGAAATTTTTCATCTAAAAATGCTAGAAAAACAAAATAAACCAAGCACGTAAGATTTGACAGATTAATTGGACAGACCTTCCAATTTCCATACACAGGCATAATCAATAAATCTTTTAATTTTATTTTTATTTGTGCCATGCACACAGCAATCTTGATAGGAGTGCACAATTTAATATATATCGACAAAAAAGGAAAGAAAAATAAAAATTGTGAGTTGATTGAGGCACTGCACTCGATTGATTGATTGGCAATTTCGCGATGTTGGATATTAGAGGCAATAAATTTGTTGCTGTGCTGCATTTTTTTTGCATTTTATTTTGCTTTTGAGATTTTTTTTCGGGGTTAAATGTTGATAATTTATTTTTTTACTAATCTTAATCTAAATCTAATCTTAATGCGAATAAATGGTGAATGGGTTGTGGTAACTTGTGGCAATTTTATTAGAAGTAATAAATTATCAGTTCTAGTCAAATTAAGCTGCAGTTTTGCTTTGGCAGGGGAACAGGCAGGGGAAAGTCCAAGGGGGTCCAAACAGGGGCGTAGCCAGAAATTTTTTGAGTGGGGGGGTTTGAAACTTTTTTGTATGGAACGAAAAATTTTGGGGGGGTTTTGAGATTTTTTTTCTCAAAAATCCCTAGCAAATTGAAGAAATTTTCCAAAAAGAAGGGGGTTAAAACCCCCAAACCCCACTCCCCCTGGCTACGCCCCTGGGTCCAAATCTCCCTTTCGAGTAGGAATTTCTTCATTTTTCTAGGATTTTTTGGGAAAAAAATTCATGCAAAATAATTTTTGGACCCATCTTAAAGTAATTTTCTTGCTACGTCCTTGAGCTTTGGCTAAATCAAAACTTTTTTTTGTTGGAATGCACGTCAGGGGCGTAGCCAGGGGGGATTTGGGGGTCAACCCCCATCCCTATTTTCCAGAATTTTATACTAAATATTATTGAACTTTATAGCAAGGCGTAGAAACTATGCAAATATCCCAATTATCCCAAAAATATGCAAAAAAATCCCTGAGTTTGGACACATGATAACTAAAATATCCCAACATATCCCTAGTGTATATGTCTAGTATAGTAAGGATATGTTGGGATATCTCAGTTTTAATGCGTCCAGACTCGGTGATTTTTTCGTATATTTTTGGGATAATTGGGATATTTGCATAGTTTTCACGCCTTGCTTTATAGATCCGAACAAAATAACGGTCGAAAAGTAGCAAAAAACCCCCTCATAAAATTCCTGGCTCAGCACTCAAAATTTATCCAAATCCAGAATTAGAAACTCAACTAACTTATTTCTTACTTAACTTGAGAACATTAAACATTACACAGCTAATTATTCCACCAAACTACATCCAGTATCAACATTTCCACTTCATTACCAATCAAATTAACTAAAAAGTTCAACATTTTACATCCCATTTAAATCCTCAATTTCATCTACATTAGCTACATCTTTCAATCTAAATTTGCAATCATTTTTCAATTTTAAAGATCAAACAAAACAATTTTTTTGTTCAACATATTTTTTAAAAAAAAAAATCCTTAAAAACAAATTTTCCTTTTAATGACACAGAACATGAAAAGTGAACCTCGAATTGTATTTAAAATTGCTGTTAATATATGTAAAATAGTCTTTTTAGTCATGCAACCCCTTTCGATTGTCGATTCACTTTAATAATATTTATATCATCATCAAGATCGTCAACCCTCTGTCGCGTAACACAACAAAGCACTTGAGCGGTCCCTCAAATGTAAACATTTAATTTTGCGTCATATGATGTGGAAAATGAGAAATGTAAGTCGTTAGGGATGGTTGGTGAGGGTGGATGAGGATGAAGCGCATGAGTTTTTTAATTTATGGTAATTTTTAGTAGGTTTGAAGCTGTGCTGCAGATGAACTACAGCTGAACTACAGTTGAACAGCAGCTGAACTTAAGTCAAATTGATTCTGAACTGAAATTGATTCATCATCGAATGGGACAAAGTGACAATCCAACCTTTAAAACGCCTGTTTTTTCAATCAAAAATCAGCGACACATACAAAGAAAAAACAAAATTTTCCAATCTCTCAAGTACTTTATTTAATCTTTAAAACTTTTTTTTCCTATTTTCTCTTTTTTTCTACAAACTAAATTGAAATTTGGTGTTTGACGCGTCTCAAAACATAAAAAACGATAAAAAAAACTTTTTATTTTTTCATGTTTGAAATAATCCGCAAATAGATTACGAGTTGATTACGACAGGAGGGGTAATTGAGATGAAATAAAATGAAAATTTGTCTCATCTCCCTCACTCAACTCTCTCGATTCAATTAAAGTAATTTGTGTCTTGTTGATGATGCACTAATCGAAATATGTGCACGGGAAGGATGAATTGAAATGAGATAAAATTTCAAGTGGATCAACTTGACTTAGTCACTGTGACAACCGTGTGGATGTGTTTTTGGTGTGCATTTGGTTGATGTTTATGGAGGAATTTTTGTTGGATTAAATTTTTATCAAAATGTGAGGCTTTTGACTTCAATTCCCATAGAATTTTATCTTGGATTTTAATAAAACTTAATTTGATGAGTGCAGCAAGTGTGTTGACAGAAATAAACACTGACGCGTGTCCACTTGAGGTTTGTTAATGTGAATATGAAAGAATAATGTGAGATGAGTCATATTTGGCTTGAGAATGTCAAGGAGTTGCAGTTTTGTCTCGAAATAACCAAGAATTACTTAAATTTGACTTTTTTGGGATATGATCAGTAACATTCAATATTTTGGAAAATTTATGAGGTGTTGACTCATAAATTGAACTTCTTAAACTAAAATTTTATCATTCACAAGAACTACCAACCTCAAATTCAATATCCTCACCATCCATCCTCTCAACTCTCAATTCCACCACATTCAATATCAAAATCATTTGCACGTGACAAAATAAGGCTTTGCGAAAAAAAGAATTGATGATTCAAATCTCATTAAATGAAATAAAATAAAAAAAGAGACGAGAACGTGCCTTTATTCTAATTAATTCCCGCAGTGGCGTGTATGTGTCTACTTGTTGTGTTTTCTTTACTACACTTTTTTTGTGTGTTAAAAAAACCATTTCATGGTTCTTTGAGCACTTAATTGTGCATTGCTATCGAGATTGTTGTTTATTGTACATGCTCACCCTTTGTGATGATTGTGGAGTGTCTTTTGTGTGCGAGCAGGTTTGTTTGCTTTAAATTTGCAAAAATAATGTCTTTAATGAGTTTTGTGTGGATTTTTAGTTATGGATAGAAAATTGAGATTTTGAGTTTTAATTATTTTCGTTTTTTAGCGCATTTTTGAAAGCTTGTTTTCAAAAAGGAAGCTCAATCATGCACTTTGATCGGTCGTTCGTTCTTTCGGGTCCAAATTATCTTTTGATCTAGACTTTGTAGCAAGCTCGGACTTGTTTTAATAGCTTCATTGGATGTTTTTATTCCCGAAGCAGCTATTGAAAAGTCAAAAAACACTCATTAAATAGCTTAATTCATCGATTTTATATTTCAAAAAATAAAAAATATGTAAACAATGCAGGGCAAAGCTATGCTGATGAGAAATTTGAATTTTTTCTAACCGTTAAAAAATTTGAAATTTTTTTGACCATTATTTCGGATTAAATTTTTTTCTTTTATACACCTTAATTAATTAACATTTAATTTTTTTATACAAATAAGTGCGTTTAGAAATTTGAAAAATAATGGATGTGTTCAGAAATTTAGATTTTTCGCTAACGGAAAATTTTGAATTTCAAAAAACCGTTAAATCGTAAAGCTATTTTTTGCATTGAACATTATAAAAATCAGTTTTAAAGGAGTTTTGATCTTTAATTTTAAACTTATTATTGAAATGCATTATGATTAAAGAAACAGCAATAGAGTTTTAAAACTCGACATTCTTTTCTATTTAATCAATTGCTAATCGCTGCGTCAAAAATGCGCTGAAATCCCTCGATATAAAAAACGAGGACTTTTGTAATTTTTTAGGATTTCTAATGTTTAATTTTTATTTTTTTTTACATATTTCAATTTCATGCAAATTCTGTTAAAAATGCAACTGCCATTTAATACACTCATAAAAAATTTTTTTAAAAAATATTATTAAAAAATTTAAAATTTTATTTTTAAAAATTATTTTTAAAATTTAAAAACTGGTTTTTAAAAATATTTCTGTACATGTAAACATATTGCCAGTATAAGTCACATGGCTTGGTAGCTCAGTGGTAAAGCGCCTGGCTACCATTCCTAAGGTCAAGGGTTCGATTCCCACTCCGAGCAATTTTTTTGAAATTTTTTAAAAAATTTTTAACGGTCAAAAAAAATTTAAATTTTTTAAAAATATTTTTTAAATTTTAAAAATTGTTATTAAGCGTACAATTTAAAAACTATTTTTAAAATTTTCCATACAAATTTAAAAAAGTTTTTAAATTTTTTTTATCAGTGTAAGAACCAATTTATCTTTTCCCAATACAAACTCCAACATTATCCAAAAAAAATAATCATATTCATTGAACCAACCATTAAACTATCCTAAAACAAAAGCAAAATACTTTTAAACAAAAAAAAATCTCAAGTAAAACTTCAGATAATAAGAAACCTTCGCTGTAAAGATCATAAAGTCGAAAAAAAGCCACCCCTTAGGCAAATCGTGAACGATTTTTCTTTTAAAAAATAAGAAACATAATAAAAACTAGTAATGAAGCGGATCACGCTTCATGTGCATATTCACACCGTTCCAAAACTCTCTATCGGGTCAGCAAAGCTTCGCTTTGCATAAGATTGAAGATTAAGTCTCAATCGGGTCAGCAAAGCTTCGCTTTGCATAAGATTGAAGATTAAGTCTCGATCGGGTCAGCAAAGCTTCGCTTTGCATAAGATTGAAGATTAAGTCTCGATCGGGTCAGCAAAGCTTCGCTTTGAATATGATTGATGATTAAGTCTCGATCGGGTCAGCAAAGCTTTGCTTTGCATAAGATTGATGATTAAGTCTCGATCGGGTCAGCAAAGCTTCGCTTTGCATAAGATTGATGATTAAGTCTCGATCGGGTCAGCAAAGCTTCGCTTTGCATAAGATTGAAGATTAAGTCTCGATCGGGTCAGCAAAGCTTCGCTTTGCATAAGATTGATGATTAAGTCTCGATCGGGTCAGCAAAGCTTCGCTTTGCATAAGATTGAAGATTAAGTCTCGATCGGGTCAGCAAAGCTTCGCTTTGCATAAGATTGATGATTAAGTCTCGATCGGGTCAGCAAAGCTTCGCTTTGCATAAGATTGAAGATTAAGACTCCATCGGGTCAGCAAAGCTTCGCTTTGCATAAAATTGAAGATTAAGGCACAATCGGGTCAGCAAAGCTTCGCTTTGCATAAGATTGATGATTAAGTCTCGATCGGGTCAGCAAAGCTTCGCTTTGCATAAGATTGAAGATTAAGTCTCGATCGGGTCAGCAAAGCTTCGCTTTGCATAAGATTGATGATTAAGTCTCGATCGGGTCAGCAAAGCTTCGCTTTGCATAAGATTGACAATTAAGTTTCCTAAAAAAATCGAAAATTTTCATATTTGGACTTAATTTTGAAGCACTAATTGATGTTTTTGGATATGACAATGTATGTACGTCTTTTAGGTCTAATAATAAGCTACAATAATCAGAAGTTTTTGGACTTTTTAAATTTGAACTATAGGCACAGGAGGGCAAAATGTCCAAAAAATGCCGATTTTTTGAACTTTTTCGAGATTTTGACTGACCAAAATAGGTTTAAAAATATTTTTGGTATTTTTCCATAAAAGTTCTCGCATTAATTGATCAAAAACAGAAAAGTTTACAAAAATCCATCCACACAGTGAACCACACGAATTTTTCCAAAATTTAGGTTTGTGGGGGGTGTACTGGTGGATAAATTTTTTTTTTTGCATTTTTTCTCAACAAAACTTTATTTTTTATTGATTCTGATCAAAAAAGTTCAATTCCCAATTTTTGTGAAATTTTTTAAATGTATTTTGCAATAATCGGCTAAAATATGCTTAAAAAACACACTATTTCGTTTCTAAAACGTTAAAGTTTCTCAGATCCATCTACATGGATCGGCACCAACGTGTGAGGTGCACATTTGAGTGATAATGCGCACATTTTGAGACATTTTTGACATAAAATGGTTTTTTCGTATTTGAGTTCTGCGAGGAACAAACTTGCTTGTAAGCATACACCACCACTATTTGGGGTCGTGTCCGGAGGCATCAAAACCTTTTTCAATGCGGTTTTTTGTATTTTGTAGATAATTTTAAGGCCGAACTTTTCACACCGAACAGTTTATGAAAATTTTGAGTTTTGGCGCCAAAAAACTAAAAAAACGATTTTTCAAGTGTATCGAAATCAATATATTCACAACGTGAAACGGTGTGAATATGAAAAGTTTTTCCATAATTCCACTGCACCATTTATTTTAGTTTCGTTCAATTTCATGTTTCACTTCAGTTTTGCGCACACAGTGAAGAGCAAAAAAAAAAAAATGTAAAAAAATCCATTCTGTGTGCAGAAATATTTCATATATTCTCTCTCTCGTTGCTGACGCCCGAAGGCTCCACCGCGTATACATCCACCAAAAAAAGTCTTGAAAAAAAATATGAAAAGGTGCACTTTACTTATTTATTGTTTTCTGACCAAACAGGCTGAACATCCAGCCCCTGACCGTAGCCAAGAGTCGACGAGAGAGAAAAATTGTTCATCATCAATATCTTCAATGTGCAATGTCTTATCATTCTTGAATTACAAATTCTTATATATATTTTTTTTAAAAAAAAAAGTTCTTTGCACAGCCCGAAGGTGGTTTAGAAGTTGCAATATGTGGCACATGCAAAATGCAGAGAAGAAAATAAAACATTATCCATTATAATTATGATGCCATCCACTTATGTATGTATCCATTTCATGTCTTTAGCTTGACTTTACGACGTCTGCAGGACCAACTTTTTTGCTTAAAGACATTATTTTTTTTCGTGTATTTGCTGCTTGCGCTGTGCAAGAAACACCCAAAAAAAAGATGGAATTTTTGCTTTGAAATTATAATGATGATGATCTTAATGATTATGGTAGTGCAGAACATTACTAAAAATTTCAATGGTGATGTAAAGATTTTTAGGAATGAATGAAGGTTTGATGAGCTTTTTGAAGGTTTTTTGCAGTTTTTTGATATACTTTTAGTAAGTTTCGATTTTTGGCAATTGGTTATCGAAAATTTTTGGAAATATGTTAATGTTCTAATGCATTAATGGCGAACTGATATGCCAAGACACACTTGTGTGCTGAATTTTTTCAAAAAGTACCACGAACCGTGTTTCGCGTGCGGTTTTGGTCATGATTTACTCACAAGGTATGCCGCGGCACAAAAAAGGTTGGCCGCCACTGTTCTAGTACATTAATGACCAACTGATATGCCAAGACACACTTGTGTGCTGAATTTTTTCAAAAAGTACCACGAACCGTGTTCCACGTGCGGTTTTGGTCATGACTTACTCACAAGGTGTGCAGCTGCACAAAAAAGGTTGGCCGCCACTGTTTTAGTTCATTAATGACCAACTGATATGCCAAGACACACTAGTGTGCTGAAATTTTTCAAAAAGTACCACGAACCGTGTTCTGCGTGCGGTTTTGGTCATGATTTACTCACAAGGTATGCCGCGGCACAAAAAAAAAGTTGACCATCAATTGAATCTCGTGAATTGATTAACTCAAGCAAATTTACATAGAAAAAGCTTCAGTATGGTAAAATTTAGAAAGCAGAATCTCCCCCAAAAATTTAGAAAATTTAAAAAAAAAATAAATTTTTGTTCAACAATCAAAAAGAGAAATTTAGTTCAAATTTTCATCCTTATGCCCTTTACCTTCATCAAATACTAAATTACTTCCAACAAACAAATCAAAAACAGCATTCACATCAATACAACCACTGCATCCTCAATATATCTCCTTTCCTTCTTCCTCTGTAACTTTACAAAACCTCAAACTACATCCTCATTTCATTTCATCCACACAATATCAAAAATCCAGTTCCAAATCATTCCCTTCGGCAATTACTTTATCTTCAGTGCTGTTTGCATTAGTTTTGCTCTAGCAAATTCAAATTAATGTTTATTCATCCTGCATTTTCAATATTTTTCGTGTACAAGACATGGCAATAATAATAATCAGCACATAAAGAAACATAAGAGAAGAAAAAACAAGAATTAAATTTCTATGACTTTTATGGATTCTCGAGTCTTTGATTTGTGACTTAAAAAATGTAAAAAAAAAAATTGCATAAAGTGCATTAAGTTCTGCTTCTTAAGCAGAATATCAACGTTTCCTGTTCGGCAATCATTTTTAACATAAAATTTATGTTTCATGTATTACAATTGGCTGCTACGGCACTCAAACATCTTCTTCCATCGATTGGATGCCAAAGGAACGGCAACAACAAGTAAAGAAAAAATGTGTATGATTAATATTTAATATTGCATCATTTTAGTGTACATGAAGTAGATTATTTCGCTGGAATCGTGTATGTAACATTTTCATTGGCGCATTTATTGCCCAACATTCCATTGCCTGCTCTTCGTTCCTTAATGAAAAATTCGTGAATGCCCCGGAAAGATTTTATTTTTTTTTATTCTTTTCTTTTCTCGTTTACCTTTTCCATGGAATTTTTTTATACATAATAAAAAAAATGTAATGATAATACACAGCAATCGAGAGAGTACCGAGAATGGAAGGAATAAAAATGTGCAGCATTGATAATCACAAAACCAAACAACATGAGCAATCGAAATTCATCGAGAGATGTTGTTGGGAATTAATAATAATAAATATGTGCATTGGAAGACGAAGATGGAGAGAATGTATATGAAAATGCAGCATAACCCGAAAGAGAGACATGACACTAATCCAATTTCATCTTGACATTCAGCTTTATTAATAAGGAAAGAATATGGATATGGATAGGAGATTGTGCTGTGTGCGATTATGCGATGGATTCAGGGTTTTGTGAGGTTTTTGTTAAATATTAAAAAAAGTTTGGTTATTTTATAATTTTCTGGAATTTAAGTTCCATGCGTCCATCCTGGTCCATTCACTTTAGATGAGGAGGGGGCAGGGGCATAGCCAGGGGGGGTTTTGGGGGTCAAACCCCACCCCCTATTTTCACGAAGTTTATACTAGATATTATTGAATTTTTCAGATCCGAACCAAAAAAAATGATGTCGAAAAGTAGAAAAAACCTCCCCTCAAAAAAATTCCTGGCTACGCCCTTGGGAGGGGGGAGGGATGATAAATTTGATTTAAATAATTTAAATTCAAAAAAATAAATTTTTATTAAAAAGATAAACTTTAAAAAATTTCCTTAAACTTCAACTAAACTAAAAATAATAAAAAAATGGCATACACCATCCCATCCAGGGGCGTAGCCAGGAATTTTTTTTGAGGGGGGGTTTTTGCTACTTTTCGACATTTTTTTTGGTTCGGATCTGAAAAATTCTATAATATCTAGTATAAACTTCGCGAAAATAGGGGAGGGGTTTGACCCCCAAAACCCCCCCTGACTACGCCCCTGATCCAATCCATCGATCAAACCCTGCCTAGCCAAAAATTTTTCTATAGAAAGGGGAGGGGGAGTCAAATACATTTTTCACGAAAAACCTTAGCAAAATAAAGAAAATTTTCTAAAAGGGGTGTCCGAACCCCCTTGAACCCTCCTCTGGATACAAACCCCTGTGCCAAAACAACAAACTCACCAAATAAACATCCCATTGCAAAAAAAACTGTACATTTACTGCAAATTGTAAGTAAATTAAGGCCGGTGGAATGAATGAGTTTTTCAACTCATTCAATTACGCAACGCAAATTTTCAATATTACTACAGTGGTCTATTAATGTTTAAATAAGCATGAATAAATTCACACAAACCGACCGTAACATGAACATATCGAGATGTATAGAAAATTAGAGATAGAGGACATAAGCAGACACAAGAAATAGACATCAACAACATTCACAAGCATGAAGAATGGTTAAATGAAGCATCAAAATAATCCCATTTAAAGTGGATTAGTTTACGATGTGGATGGATATGCTTGCATGTTGATGATGAACTTGTGATGTACAAACAAGATTTTTGTGCTCTTTTGTTGTTTTGTTGATGTCCAAAAGGATTTCTTTCAATATTTCTGGTGCAATTGAGATCATTTGATTGCTATTTTTCAGGATTTTTGTATTTCTTTTGTATGGGGTTAAGTATTGGGATTTGTGAGACTTATTGAATTTTTATTGGATTAATTTAATGAGTAAGGAAGACGATGTTGTGGATTTAAAGAATTTTTTGGTGTTTTTGCAGATGATGCTAAGTTTGTTGGATGAATTTTGATCATATCCTCAAAAGTCTTGAATCAAAGCCTCAAAGACTGAATATAATCTTAAAATTCAAAGTTTTTTTAAAAATTATATAGACTCTTGGGAGGGGGATGTCTTTCTAGCTACTTCCCTGGTTAAGATGCTCAAAATATTGATTTGTGTCTTAAATATTCAACATAACCTCAAACATTTCATCTATTTACAAAAAATTCTATTAATAAAATTAGTTCACAAAAGACCGTCGCCAACTTCCAAATTCCTCACATTACCCCATCACATTCTCACATAACTTTAAACACCAAATTAAAATCCACTAAATTGAGTTGTTAAACAAGCAGAAAACAATTTTTTTTTGTATCACCAAAAAAAAAAAAACACAGCAAATTTCATGAAAGAATTCCTCACAACCACCACCCGCTGATGCCTCTTCTTCTCCTCGTTATCAGGCAATGCATGACTCTTTCTCTCTGTATTTGGGTGCTCGTGCCAGACTTCCTGGTGCTTCAGTGCATGCCTACTCACATAAATCAACATCTCTTCTCGTGTTGTTGCTGTATTTTTCGGCTTCAGCGCATTCTTCTTGCTCAATGAAAAAATCTCTTTATTTGTGCCTAACAGAATATTTATAAATTGGCTTGAGGCATGCGAGAAATGAAAAGTGTTAAAAAGTATGAACTGAAATTATGATGGAAGTGAATTATTTTTGAGGAATTTAGTAAAATTTGAAAATTATTGAAAGTCAATTTAGCCCTTTGAGTTGAGAATTCTAAAATCTAAAATTATTGATTTATGAAAAATTTAAAAAAGTTGTGCGATTCAAATATTGTGTCCGTTACAGTTTCTAAATAAATGTGCAAAAATGAAATTTTTGTCTGTCTGTCATGCGAAATTTGAAGTTAAATACCCCTTGTTCGAAAATTCGAAAAAATTTAAATTCAAATTAAAGCATTATCGTGTGGAATTTATCAAAGTAAATGATTGAATCCATGATTTAGGACTACAATAAAGTCAGATAAATGATAAAAATCTAAAAAAGTTATCAAATTCAAGAAATAGCGTAACGTATTTTTTTGAATTTTCAATTTCCGAACATATATATTTGAATAGCCCTAGACTTTCGATAAGTCTGTCGAATATGAATCGCGCACATCAGGTATATACAGATGAGTTCAATCTAATCTCATAAACTCTCTTCCTTTTTATCAAACTCCTTCAGTAAACAATCCTAAAACATCACAAAAATCATTAAAATCCTCAATCAAATCTGTTTCGAAACCCGTAAAAAAGTCTCAATCCCTCAAAAATCTTCTATTTCTATTCCATTCCCTCCCTTTTTTTGCTATTAAAACATTAATAACTCTCACATATATCCCATTCATTAATTTCTATAAACCTTTAAAAACTTCACTAAACACTTCAAACCTCCGTAAAGAACAACAACAAAACGAGAAGAATAACACAATGTGTAGAAACAATTTTTTTTTTTGAAAAAGACCGAATGAAATCTACAAAATTGGTATCATTACATCTTTCAGCAAATGAATTATTTAGCTGGAAACCACAAAGTTGCAATTTTAAATTCCAATCTATCATATTTATTTTTTTTATTATTTATTTATATTTCATTTTCTTTTCTTACTTTGGCTATCAGCGACTATATGAAGCATTATTACAATAATCATCAAGTGAATCAATATATTAATAATAACAAGTGTATGGCTAATGGTCTGAAAATTGCACACTATTACTAGAAAATTATTCTTGACTTAATTAAATTTAGTTTTTTTTTTATGTGGAGTGTCGCTTGAGGGTGAGTTATGAATTGTGAGGATTTTTGTTGGTTTTTAGGATTCTTGTGTTACTGGTTTGGGTTCTTTTGAAGGTAGGAGGTGGATCTAGTTGTTTTCAGAGCTCGAAGTCGATGAAATTTTGTATGGAGTCGAGTCGACTCGGAGTCAACTCCGCCATACAAATTTGATAAAAAAAATCCGAGTCGACTTCGAGCTCTGGTTGTTTTAAAATGAATTTTGAAATATTCGAATTTTTTGGTTTAACAATGAACTGATCTAAACAGAAGAGTTAAAACCCACAAGAACTTTTAAAATCTCCCAAAAAAATCTCTTTAAAAATATGCAAAATACCGTCAAAATCTCTCAACTTTCTTATCTCCAACCTCATTATTTGCTCAATTATCCATGCCTTCTTATCAACTTATCAATAATAATTTCACTCCCATGACAATAATTTCTATATAACCACTGATTATCACAACACTTCTTTCCATATTTTTCCTTCAAAATTATTATTCAACCACCAAATGACAGATTTTTTTAATAACATTCTCCGTTTGTTTAAAATACAATCCCAACTTCATTATCCCTTTTGTCATGCATGTCGTAAAAAAGTGAGACGTTTATGAATGAAAATAATATTATGATTATAATAGTAATTACAGTCAACCCTAAGCTGGAACAAAGAGATTCATCTCGGAATATTTTTTATGGGAAAGGGGATAAAAATTATATTTTTTTTTTGTGTCTACTAGAATGTGTGGGTGTCAACAATGGTGAGTTCAATTTTTAACTCAAAAGTTTATTCTACTTGATGATTGGAACTTTGGAACTAGGTCTAGCAGATTAATCGGGAAATAATATTAATGATTAATTGAACTAAATCTAGTCAGGGGCGTAGCCAGGAATTTTTTTGAGGGTGGGGGGGGGGGTTGCTACTTTTCGACGTTTTTTGGTTCGGATCTGAAAAATTCAATAATATCTAGTATAAACTTCGCGAAAATAGAGGGGGGGGCTTTGACCTCCCCCCCCCTGGCTACGCCCCTGAATCTAGTCGAATAATCAAAATAAAATCTCGTCGGATAATCGAATCAAAAACTAGTCGGACAATCGAAACAAAACTAATCGGATAATCGAATCAAAAACTAGTCGAATAATCGAATCTAAACCTAGTCGGATAATCGAATCAAATTCTAGTCGGATAATCTAATTAAAAACTAGTCGGATAATCAAAACAAACACTAGTCAGATAGTCGAACTCAAATACTCTGAATTAAGTATACAAAAAACTAAATTGAAATTTCATTGAAAATCTTAGTCGAAATTACAAACAAATGTAGAACCTAATTATATAACCACATTAAAATATATATCAAAATGAAATGCATCTCACATTGTGTGATTATTTTTATAGCTCAATTTTCAAACGAAATTCTTCATGCAATTAATCACGCAATTACACGCAGCGCGTGACTACAAACTATATATGAGAGTTGAAAAAAAAGTCAAAGAAATGAATAAAAAGAGGTAAATTTAAATTTTATCCAAGACTCTCTTTTTTTAATATTAAAAACAAATTATGTAACGCAATTAAGGTCAAAAAACGAGAGAATGAAAAAAATCTTATTTTTTTTAAAAAGAATGAATGAATTAAGTTAAATTATTTTATATCACAAAATTACTAAGAAATGATGATCATTATGGAGTCAGGTCTGAGATTTTTTTTTTTTTTTTGATCCAACATTGTACCCAAAATGTTTCTGTCGCTAATTAAATTGTCGGGTTTTGATCTCTTCAATGTAGTTTTTTTTTCTCATTTTATATACTTTGAACGATAATAACAATCATCATCATTTCAAAAATAAAAGATTGTGGAAACATAATCAGCGACAAAGACAGTGAAATTCATTTTTTTTTAGAAAGACTGAGTATCGACATAGCAAGTAAGCGAGAATGTTGAAATGACCATGTTGATAGAATGGACATAAACGCGACCGATCTCTTACCCACAATTTGTTAATCATGCAAAAAAAAAACGGAATTAGTGATGAGATATAATTTGATGCTTGAATTTTTTCTCTCTTGTTGAGGTTATGTTGATGTGTGAGTTTTGGTATGGACAGTTTCTATTGTCAAGCGATGGAAGTGGCAAAATAATTTTGCATTTCTAGGACTTGAAGATATTATATTGAAAAAAAATAATAATAATAATATAGTCGGATAATCGAAGCAAACCTAGTTGGATAATCAAAAGAAAAACCTAGTCGGATAATCGAGTCAAAACCTAGTTGGATGCAGATAAACGAAACAAAACCTAGTCGGATAAAAGAAACAAATCATAGTCGGATAATCGAAGCAAACCTAATCGGATAATTGAAACAAGACCAAGTCGGATAATTGAATCAAAACCTAGTCGGATAATCGAATCAAACCTAGTCGGATAATTGAAACAAGACCAGGTCGGATAAACGAAACAAACCTAGTCGGATAAACGAAGCAAACCTAGCCGGATAATCGAAGCAAACCTAGTCGGATAATCGAAGAAAACCTAGTCGGATAATTGAAACAGTACTAAGTCGGATTATCGTAACAAATCTTAGTAGTTTGAACGAAATTTAATGAGAATGATCTGAAAGGAGTCAAATAATCACATCAGTAAATCCTGAGAGCAAGACATCCCTTAAAAATCCTCAATTCTCTTAGAAATTTCCCACTAAAAATCCACCTCTTGATGCTCTCTTTACTTCATTCCTCACATTTACGTTTCATTCTTTTTCTATTTTTTTTTTTTTTCAATTTTAAGCGATCGCCTCAAAGGCAGCACGAGCTTTGCGTGCTCAAAAGAATTCTTTTTTCTCAATTTTTTTTGTTGTGTCTTTCTTTCGCTGTGGCTTTGACTCTTTCAACTCTTTCGCTTAAAAAAATTTTTTTTTATTGTATGTTGTGTCTTTTGAGTCTTTATTTATGGGTCTCATCATGGGTAATTTTATTATGCTTGATCTACTATGTTTCTGTGTGTAGCTTTATGAGCGTCTATCCAACTCTTCTTTATGCTTTATCACCTATAATTAACCCGAAAAAAAAAGAGTTTTTATGAGAATCAAAAGAAGAAGACAAATGAGAAGAAATCACATCAAAAAATCATTTTTATTTAGTTTTTTTTCTTTTAGAGTTTGAGATGAGAATGAATTAGAAGAGTCGCAGAGACACAACCTAAATGAATATATATGATGATATATTTATGAAATGTTATACAGTAAATATCACGAAACTTAAATAAAATGATTAAAAAGAGAAAGAAGGAAGAATAAAAGGATTGAATGCAGGGATTGCGAGGAAATTTGTGATGTGATCAATAGATTGTGGTGCTTAAAATATTTAACGAACGTTAAGGTAAATTTTCAATATGTTTAAATTAATTCTTGACCAAAATTTTCTAAATTCTAGCAAAAACCCTTAATAATGATATTTTAGTACAAAAAGGCTCCGAGCCAAATCTAAAAAAAAATCCAACATTCCCCTTCCTCAACCCCTGTTAACGATCAAAACTAGAGCCACAAAAACAAAAGAAATCCGAAAATCACAAAGAACAACATCATAAGTTGAATCTATGGGACGTAACACGAGGGTGGAGTGGATAGACGAAGATGATTTCTCTCTCTCTGTCCGATGATGAATTAATGGTATGGATTATTAATCAAACACTTTTACACATGATAATCAACCACGTCTCCTTGATACGGAACAAATATAAAAAAAGATATTTCTATGAAAAAAAAAAGAGAAAATATTTTGATGCCAAAATTGATGGTTTTCTCGACGATGGTCTTTAGAGACACGAAGACTAACAAATTTCGTGCTAAATTTTTGATGCTGCTTTGAACTTGTTCTTGCAGTTTTTTTTTTCTTCAACTCCTTTCGATTCTTTCGTGGGAGTTTTTATTTCTTTTTACTTTGGTTGCTCGTTTGGCGTTTGCTTGACTTTTTTTTTTGTTGTTTGTTGTGGTGCTGGATGCGATTATTTATTGGGAAACTGACACAAAAAGTGGGAAATTCAGACTGTAAAGTGAATAGGAATAAAGCGAATCTTTATTTCTGGAGATTGTTGTGTGAATATTTATATGAGATTTTTTGACTTCAATCCTGCAATAGAGCTTACTTTACAAATTAGGTTTTAGCAAAAATATAAAAAATTGTGATTTTTGAGGTCAGTTAATAAGAAATTCTGATAATTACCTCAGATATATTATTTTAGAAAAAAATGAACTAATCTGAGAATGAGCTTACAATAAACCTTTTTCATGTACAATTAAATATTTCTATCAATTTCGGATACCTAGTATCAGGGGTGCGTTTTAAGAACAAACCGAAAGTGTCCTTGGTTCTCATCAAAGCTTGCTAAAATGAGAAAAGAGGTACGAAAACTTTGGAACAAATCTAAAAAGAAATTCAAACGTGGGCTCATAAATGACCCTGTTGTTCTTAAATATAGAGAAGCTCTAACTGAATATAGCAAAGAAACGAACAAAGCAAGAACAGCATCTTGGAAAAAGAGATGCGAGGAATTAAGCAGCACAGATGAATGCTCACGGCTTCATAAACTGCTTTCAGCTGACAATTATCAGAGATTAGGTTCTCTGAAAGACAAAAGCGGTAAATTTTCAACGAATGCTAGAGAAAGTCTGGAAATTCTACTTGAGGCTCATTTTCCTGGTTCAATCAAGATTGATGGCGATCTGTCGGACGGCATTGAACTCTCTGTGTCAACAGGGAACTTTTTGCAAGTCAGTCAGATTGTGACAATTGAGAGAATCAATTGGGCCGTTAGTACATTCAGACCTTACAAATCTCCTGGCAGTGACGGGGTCTTTCCAGCTCTTTTACAGCAAGGAAAACACTTACTCACAATGCATTTGGAGAAGTTATTCAAATATAGTTTAACTACTGGACACATACCCAAGATTTGGGGTGAGGCCAATGTGGTATTTATTCCTAAGCCGGGTAAAGCCACATACGTTGACCCCAAATCATTTCGACCTATAAGTCTCATGTCCTTTATTCTCAAAACACTTGAGAAACTTGTTGACAGATACATTAGAGAAACATCTCTAAAGGAAATTCCACTTCACAAATTTCAATATGCATATCAAGAAGGCAAATCAACAGAATCCGCTTTACATCAAGCGGTATCAAAGCTTGAAAGAACAATCAACGACAAAGAAATTGGTATTCTGGCTCTGCTTGACATAGAAGGTGCGTTTGATAATACTGCCTTCGATGTTATAGTAAAAGCAGCCAGTAAATTTAATATTGATCCGCATCTCACAAGCTGGATCTTTAACATGCTTAGTAACAGAACAATTAAGGCAACCTTACATGACGTAATAGTTCTGATAAGGGCTACTAAGGGTACACCGCAAGGTGGTTGTCTGTCCACACTTCTCTGGTCATTGGTAGTTGATAGTCTGCTCTGTGAGCTGAACGGACTGGGTGGCGTTCTTGCTATCGGTTACGCAGACGATATTTTCGTGTACGTGACTGGTAAGTTTGATGCCACGGTCTCGGACGTTATGCAGAGGGCTTTGCGGACTGCCGAGGGCTGGTGCAAGTCGAATGGACTGGCAATAAACCCAAGTAAAGCTACTGTCATGCCTGTTACAAATCGATACAAATTTAATCTAAAATCACTCAAACTCTTCGATCATGAGTTGCCTTTCACAAAGGAAGCCAAGTATTTAGGCATCGTACTAGATACTAGGCTGAATTGGGAAGGACATCTCGATACTGTTATCAACAAATGTATCAAATCATTTTGGGCTTGTAGGTCAATGGTGGGAAAAAATTGGGGTCTGTCTCCCAAAATGACTCGCTGGATCTATACCCAAGTTATAATTCCTAGATTAACTTATGGCTGTGTCGTATGGTGGCACAGATCAACTATTGCTAGCTTTCAGAACAAACTTAATAAATTACAACGAATGGCTGAACTATGTATCGCAGGAACTGCCAGAACAACTCCCACAGCTGCTCTCGATGCTGCTTTCATGCTTCCTCCACTAGAAATAGTGGTGGAGGCGAAGGCTCGTTGTACAGCTGTGAGACTGGCATCTTCTCGTACTTGGTTCGGCTGGAATCAGTCATATGGTCACTGTTCATTATCAGGATTTTTGAAAAAGAATGCTGTTTATTGGACAGATCCAGATAAGATTTCAGGTGTTTTTGAATTTTCAAGATCATTCGAGATCATCATCACCAATCGAGAGGAAGTCTTCGACTTTGATAGTTCAACTGCTGACTCGCTTGTCTGGTTTACAGATGGTGCGAAGAACAACGAAAGGGTTGGAGCAGGCATCTTCTGCACTAACTCTCAATTTGAATTTAATTTCAGCATTGCAGAACATGCAACAGTCCTTCAGGCGGAACTTCTTGCCATCAACAAATGCGCAGAACTTTGTCTGGAGGAATCACCAAAACAAAAGAAATTTATCATTGCTTCTGACAGTCAAGCAGCTCTGAAATCACTTGAAGCCTGCAAAGTCAGAAGCAAAACAGCACATAATTGCATACAAAATCTTAATAAACTTGCAGTTGCAAACGAAGTGAAGCTTGTGTGGGTTCCTGGGCATTCAGGCATTGCTGGCAATGAAATGGCTGATCAATTAGCCAAATCAGTTGCAATTCCTTCAGCTCAGGTACACACAGTCTCATTCATCGAAAAGTTATGGAAACAGGACATAAAATTATGGCAACAACTCAGACATAAGCAAATTTTCAATTCTAAGGAAGGTATGAGAATCTCCAAAGCTTTCTTATCAGTCAATGATAAGAAAACAAAGGAGTTACTCGACCTTTCTAGACAGGATTTGAGACTTCTGTTAGGAGCACTAACAGGACATTGTCGACTCAACAAATATCTTTTTGATATTGGTACTGGCAGAAATCCGGGATGCAGACTTTGTAAAATCAAACCAGAAACTTCAATGCATTTAATTTGTGAATGTAAAGCACTAGTGGAGCAAAGGAAGAAATTCTTGGGCTCTGAGCTGGTAGACGCAACAAAAATCAAAAATACTAAGTATACGACATTATTGAATTTCTTAAAAAACTCTGGTTTTCCAGAGTTACTTGATTCTTCTTAGATCTATTCACAGGGAATGGTACAATAGGACCCGTCTTCGATAGGGATCGCAGTGCCTCCAGCTAGTCATGGCAGCTCACACTTTTCGTTGGACATTGGACTACGTTTTCGTGCTGAAAGATGCATTATTGGCTATATTGGAACCCTATTTGTCATTATTATTATTATTATTATTATCAGGGGTGCGTTTCTAGGGTATATCCTAGGGTACACCCCAGAATATGGATTGTACCTTAGAGTATGGAGTATACCTTAGAGTATGGAGTATACCTTAGAGTATGGAGTATACCTTAGAGTATGGAGTACACCTTAGAATATGGATTATACCTTAGAGTATGGAGTATACCTTAGAGTATGGAGTATACCTTAGAGTATGGAATATACCTTAGAGTATGGAGTATACCTTAGAGTATGGAGTATACCTTAGAATATCGGGTATACACTAGAGTATACCCTAAAAACGCAGCCCTGATACTAGGTATCCAAAATTGAAAAAAAATTATATCTCACAGAGGTGAGACCTTAGAGTATGGGGTATACCCTAGAAACCCACACCAGGGGAGGAGCCAGGGGGGTTTGGGGGTCGATTCTTCTATTTTCGCGAAGCTTACACTAAATATTATTGAACTTTTTAGATCCGAATCAAAAAACACTTCGAAAAACAGCACCTCAAAAAAATTCCTGGCTACGCCCCTGCCTTTTATCAGGGGATTTGCCCGGTGAGGGTCCAAGGGGAAAATTTTCTTCATTTTGGTATGATTTTTCGAGAAAAAGCATCTGAATCCCCCTAGAAAAATGTCTTTCTACGCTTTTGCCTAGTACTTTTAGTTTTACTGATTAATTCTTAAATATCTCCGAAACTCCGAAAAACTTCACCGAACAAATCCTCAAAAAATAATCAATTTATTTAATGTAATTCCAAAATTTCTCAATCCACCCCAAACCGCATCACCTAATACCCCATTTACCACAAAATTTCATCCCGAAAAAATCCAACTCTACGTTGGAGGATTACCACAATAGAAGCGCTTTAATAAATTTCACTCAATTCACTATAATTCAATAAATATAAAAAGAATCTTTAAAAGGAATAAAAAATTAAAGATTCGCAGAGGTCGAAGTTGATTACTGTTTGGAATGATGAACGTTTATGAGAGATCACAACAAAAAATAAAAATCCACACGAAAAGAAATTATGAGGAACTGCAAAAAAAGAAATCTTTCCGTGATGAAAAAATAAAATAAATTTTTGTGAGAAATTAATGAGCGTGTGTGGAGGAGATGAAGACACGAAATAGACAGAATTGGATTAATTTGGTTTTATTGGAGAGATTCTCAGGAATTTGAAAGTTTTTTCATATTCACACCGTTTCACGTTGTGAATATATTGATTTCGATACACTTGAAAAATCGTTTTTTTAGTTTTTTGGCGCCAAAACTCAAAATTTTCATAAACTGTTCGGTGTGAAAAGTTTGGCCTCAAAATTATCTACAAAATACAAAAAACCGCATTGAAAAAGGTTTTGATGCCTCCGGACACGACCCCAAATAGTGGTGGTGTATGCTTACAAGCAAGTTTGTTCCTCGCAGAACTCAAATACGAAAAAACCATTTTATGTCAAAAATGTCTCAAAATGTGCGCATTATCACTCAAATGTGCACCTCACACGTTGGTGCCGATCCATGTAGATGGATCTGAGAAACTAACGAAATAGTGTGTTTTTTAAGCATATTTTAGCCGATTATTGCAAAATACATTTAAAAAACATCACAAAAATTGGGAATTGAACTTTTTTGATCAGAATCAATAAAAAATAAAGTTTTGTTGAGAAAAAATGCAAAAAAAAAATTTAGCCACCAGTACACCTCCCACAAACCCAAATTTTGAAAAAATTCGTGTGGTTCACTGTGTGGATGGATTTTTGTAAACTTTTCTGTTTTTGATCAATTAATGCGAGAACTTTTATGGAAAAATACCAAAAATATTTTTAAACCTATTTTGGTCAGTCAAAATCTCGAAAAAGTTCAAAAAATCGGCATTTTTTGGACATTTTGCCCTCCTGTGCCTATAGTTCGGATTTAAAAAGTCTAAAAACTTCTGATTATTGTAGCTTATTATTAGACCTAAAAGACGTACATACATTGTCATATCCAAAAACATCAATTAGTGCTTCAAAATTAAGTCCAAATATGAAAATTTTCGATTTTTTAGGAAACTTAATTGTCAATCTTATGCAAAGCGAAGCTTTGCTGACCCGATCGAGACTTAATCATCAATCTTATGCAAAGCGAAGCTTTGCTGACCCGATCGAGTCTTAAACTGCAATCTTATGCAAAGCGAAACTTTGCTGACCCGATCGAGACTTAATCATCAATCTTATGCAAAGCGAAGCTTTGCTGACCCGATCGAGACTTAATCATCAATCTTATGCAATGCGAAGCTTTGCTGACCCGATCGAGACTTAATCTTCAATCTTATGCAAAGCGAAGCTTTACTGACCCGATCGAGACTTAATCATCAATCTTATGCAAAGCGAAGCTTTGCTGACCCGATCGAGACTTAATCATCAATCTTATGCAAAGCGAAGCTTTACTGACCCGATCGAGACTTAATCTTCAATCTTATGCAAAACGAAGCTTTGCTGACCCGATCGAGACTTAATCATCAATCTTATGCAAAGCGAAGCTTTGCTGACCCGATCGAGACTTAATCATCAATCATATGCAAAGCGAAGCTTTGCTGACCCGATCGAGACTTAATCTTCAATCTTATGCAAAGCGAAGCTTTGCTGACCCGATCGAGACTTAATCTTCAATCTTATGCAAAGCGAAGCTTTGCTGACCCGATCGAGACTTAATCTTCAATCTTATGCAAAGCGAAGCTTTGCTGACCCGATAGAGAGTTTTGGAACGGTGTGAATATGCACATGAAGCGTGATCCGCTTCATTACTAGTTTATTATTGTGGATTTATAATTGAATTTTTGAGGATTTATGAGAATTTTTGAATCTTTTTGGTTTGCAAAAAATGTTGAGAAAAAATTTAGTTATGAGTTTTGAACCACTAATAAATAACTAGCTCAAAAACGAAACCAGAATAATCTAAATATTCAAAATAACCTTCAAAATTACTTAACAATCCACAACTGCACTTCCTATACCCTCAAAAAAACTCTATTTTTAAATAATTTTAATAACCTGAACAAATAACCAAAAACAAGTTTAACAACATGCAAAAAAGAATCATAAAAAATTCAATTTTTATAAAGCATTAAAAAATATATATTGAAGAATATCAAAGAAATGAATTAGTAAGTGAGGAATTATGCTGTAAGCTTTAACATAATAATGAAACAAAATAAAATATGAAGAAAAAAATGATAATTACAAAAAATAAAGTAAATAAACTAGTTTATGGTCATCGGTAATGGTCGCTTATATAATTCAATTCTGTAGAAAAATTATTAAACGAATAAATGAATGAATTATGGGAAATGGTAAATAAATTGTGATGTAATTGGGATTTTTTCGATGATCAACTAGATTGTTGCAATTTTATGAAGAATATTTTTAATGAAAATTTTTTAAAATTTAAAGAACATAAAAAATACTAAAAATTACAAATTAAAGAATTCTTAAAAATTCAAAAATTTAAAAATTAAAAAAAAAAAATAAAAATTTTAAAAAAACTAAAAAATTTAAAAAATTGAAAAAAAATAAAAATTTAAAAAAATTTAGAAATTTAAAAATTAAAAAAAGTAAAAATTTTAAAAAAAATTGAAAATTTAAAAAAAAAAAATAAAAATTTAAAAAAATTTGAAAATTTTAAAAAAATTTAAAAATTTTAAAAAAGTTTAAAACTTTTAAAAAAAATTTAAAATTTTAGAAAAAATTTTTAAAAATACCAAAAAGCAATTAATAATTATCAAAAAATTAAAAAACAATTTTAATATTCCACAAGGAACTAAAATTATACAAAAATTTAATCCCCAAAACCACAAAATTCCATTTTGTAAATATTTATTGCATCAAACCAAATTGTAGTTATTTTTTTTAACATTTTTTGCAAAAGAATTTATTTTCAACATTTTTTCTGAGTACATGAATTACTTCTTTTCATTCTTATTGGCTTTTGTGCATTTTTTCTTATCTTACACTTACTCGTTCTTTATGCTGCAAAAAAAAAAAATACAATTCTAATGTAATGCATGGTGAAATGAAATGCAATAATAATTATAATGATGCGTGAAGAATTTGATGGAGAGCGTGGATGATATGTAAGGTTGTGGATGAATTTAAGTAAAGAAAATTGAAGAGAAAATTTGACGTTGCTTTTGAACTTTTTTGGTAAAATTTTGAATTGTTCTTTTTAGAAAAATTTAAAATTTTGCTTTATTTTTGTATAGTTATTGCGTTATCTTATCAAAAAATGCTACAAAAAATTTGACAATTTAATTATATGGTTTGAGTCAAGGGTGCGGAACTGATCAAATTCATTTTTGATCATTTTTGATCATTTTTGATCATTTTTGATCATTTTTGATCATTTTTGATCATTTTTGATCATTTTTGATCATTTTTGATCATTTTTGATCATTTTTGATCATTTTTGATCATTTTTGATCAATTCGATCAGTTCCACATCTTGGGTTTGAGTAAACGTTAATTTTTGACAAAAATAAATTCTCGAAAATTTTTGGCTTAATATAAATCTAGGCTTTCTCGATTTCCCGGTCCCGGGCTTTTCGGAACCAAAATCAAAAAATTACAACTGTTGTATTGTGAACGATTTAAGTTTTTTGAAAAAAATTTAAATTTAATTTGTTAAGTATTAAGATTATAATCATTTAAACACAAAAAAATTGAAAATCTTTCATTAATGCTCAAGACATTTAAGTTTTAATTTTGGTCCCGGTCCCGGAAATTTTCCAAAATCGGGATTTCGAGAAAGCCTATTATAAATCTCAATACATAAAAAATTTAATGCAAAAAATATATTAACAACTAAAAATTATTCAAATTTGTTTTAATTTACAATCCCAATTAATCTATCCATTACATAGTCGCAAATAATTCGCTCAATAATTTATCATATTAAACTTAAACCCTACAAGATTTTACAACTTTTTTTCTATTAAAACTCAACAAATTAGTTGCGAATTAATAAATAATCGTGAGCTTGTAAGTAGTGTATTTAGGAATAATTACAAATAATAACTGTCAAGAGCTTTTAAATCATCTTTAATAAGTGCTAACTTCGCAGTGAACTAGCAAATGCTTTCGAGGCTTATTAACATGCAGTGACATTTGTGCTTATGAGTATGTAGGTATGAATTTAGTATTGGTAGGAAAGGTGTGTAAAGTTGCATTGGTTGCAATAAAATTAAAAATTATGCGATTGACTGTTAATTTATTTTTTTTAAAAAAATAAACTTTACCTATTACAGATCAATAGTTTGATCCAAAGGTTCGCGTTTATTAAGCGTCTCTTAGCTAATATTGTTTAACGAGTGAGGATTCGCTAGATCACAGCACTCTAACTTATTATTATTAATAAATTGAGTGGGACATTTAAAAATCACGAAAAAGTTTATCATAAATATATTATCTATGGAATACAAATTGATCCACTTTATGTAGGGTGATCAGCAAATTTTTACAGAAAAACAAAACATTTTAGGATTAGCGTATTATTACATCAAAAATTGAGAAAAAAGCAGGAAACCATACATTTTTCAGATAAAAATAAATTTTTGACTGGACACTGGCTGAAAAAACAGTAGTGTCCTGTGGAAAAACCACTCTTGCTTTATGCCAAGGTGTGGACGCTCAAAATCATGCCACGAATACTAAAAGTATTCAAAATTAATCCTAGAGTCCATCACAATACATTATACTTAATTCAATCAAGACTTTAATAATCAACGATTATAATCTGTGGAAGCTTTAAATTCAGTCTCTCAAAATAATAAAAATTAATTCAATCAGATTACTCACTTATTATGCTGGAAGTTTAACTTTAATAACTCTTTTAAACCTTTGATGATTGCAAAATTTTATTTCATTTTTTTTTTTTCACTAAAAGGCACAAAAAGTTGATGAATTTTCAAAGATATTTTATCAAATACAAATTTGTATTTTTAAAAATCAAAATCTTTGTTATTATCCAAATTTCACAAACAAATTCGAGAATTTTCACTATTCTAGATGATTAATGTCTTTGATTCTTAGTTAATTGAATTTTTTAATAATTCAAGAAAGTCTTTAAAATGTGTCTTTTAATTTGAATAATATGATTTAACTTGTAGAAGTATTTTTTTATTGAGAGTAGTTTTATCTTGTCCTTTAAAGTTGTAAATTCTTGAAATCAGTTTTTATTTTATTGTTTTTTTTGATTAAATGTTTTTTTAATTTTTTTTTCAATTGTTTGCATTTTTTTATTGTTTAATTAAAATTAAATTTTATTTTTCAAAATTTGCTACACTACACAAAATCTACAAAAATTTATTCTACACAATAAAGTTCACAATCATCTACTACAAATCAGTTCAACAATCTCATCACATTTCCCGAATATTTCGATTTAAATTTTTCCAATTAAGCATCAAAAATTTGTCAAAAATTTTCCATCGCATCGAAAAAACAAAAATCGATAATTTTGCTTAAAATATTTCGCAAAAGCTTGAGGACAGGCAATACTTCACGTCGCAACTGAACGATGTAATGTATACATAATGAATTGATATCGCATCGAAATGTGAAGTAAAAAAGACCTTTAAGCCATAAAGCAGTAAGAAAAACAAGAAAATCAACCGAAAAAAAGACACAGAATGAAATTTTATGAGAGAGAGCAAAAAGAGAGTAAAAATCCAATTTTTGGGCGGAGCTAAAGTTGGCAACGACAACGGCAGCATCATCATCAACAGCAGCAGCAGTAAAAACCTTTTTTTTATTTGTAATGAATGTAAAAAAAGTGGGGAAAAAAAAGTCGGTAAATAAAAAAAAAAAATCTTGCCAGAAAATATGAAAGGCTGAAGGGAATTTGAATGTTGCTGATGCTGTCGCTCTCACTCGGAATTGTGTATGAATTCTCGTTCCATATAGGCATAGGCAGTTATGCTTCAACTATACATAGAAATGTAATTAAGGTAGGCAAAAAAGTACATGATGAAAAAAAAAATTAAGTTAGGTAAAAAGGATGGGAATTTTTGGATTTGGGACGCATTTTTTAAGGAATCAAATTTAAATGTTTTGATTTGCAAAATTTTCAGAATTTTTAGTATTTTTTTTAGAATTTTTGGAAATTTTTCCGAATTTTTGGAAATTTTTCCGAATTTTTGGAATATTTTCTGAATTTTTCCTAAATTTTCGAAATTTTTTTACAATTTTCAGAACTTTAGGAAATTTTTTTGAATTTTAGGATTTTTTTTTAATTTTTCAGAATTTTTTGAAACTTTTCAGAATTTTTAGAAATTTTTCTGAATTTTTCCTAAATTTTCGAAATTTTTCACAATTTTTAGAATTTTAGGAAATTTTTCTGAATTTTTCAGAATTTTTACAAATTTTCCCAAATTTTTCTGAAGATTTGCAAATTTTTTCGAAATTTTGGAAATTTTACAGAATTTTTAGAAATTTTTCAAAATTTTTTGAAACGTTTCATAACTTTTTGTAATTTTTTGAAATTTTCCCAAAAAAATCAATACCAAACCACCCCAAACTGCACATTCTCATCCCTACCAACTCCAGCTAACAAATTCATATTTTATTTTTTTCACAATGCAAATGTTTGGAGAACAAAAGCAGCTGCTGAAACATTGTCAGTTGTGCCCTCGAGAAATGTTTTCTACTCTGCTTGAGCTTGCCTTTTTTTCATTTCTCTGTCTCTATTTGCCCAAATGCAAAAATGTGAAATACAAAAAATAAAAAAAAAGTTTAATAAAAGTAGTCATTGTAAAGTGAAATGAGATGTAATTGTTGTGTGGGAATGGATGTGGAAATGTTTGGGATGAAAATGAACAGTTTTTGTGCATTTTTGTGAGTTTTAAGTGAACATGGTGGAAATTTGAGATTCAAGGCTTTAAAATGAACAAAATTTTAAAGTTTTCTAACAAAATTTTCATTTCCCTAAATCCTTAAATTCAATTAAAGTTTCCACCAACATCATTAATCCACTCGACATATTTAGTCACATCAGTAAACACAGAATAAGAATCAACATTACATTCACGATTAGCATTAAGTAATGACGATGACACAACAGCTCGAAGATAATAAGCACTTCCATCACTCACAATCAATCCACTTCCACTGTCACCATTACAAACTCCAGTGCCACTTCCAGTTCCACCACAAAATGTTCTTTTACTTGACAATCTCGCCAACAAGTATTCAAAAAGGAAACAATCCTCATTTTTATGAATCGGAACTTCAATAATTTTTGGAATATTTTCATGAACTTTTGTGTCATCTTCACTCTTGCCATATCCAACAACATAACCTCTTTTAATATCTTTAATGTTTGAGTCTGGAAGACAAATTGGCTGAATGTTTGAACTAAATATGGCAGCATTTTCAAGAATCAAGACAGCTATGTCAGCATCAAATGATTCAGCATCTGGATTCCAATCTGGATGCATGTTGATGCTTTGAACAGTAAAGTTGCCACGACCTGGTTCAAAATTGTTGTTGAGATTGTATATACCGAGTAAGATGAGCATTTGAGATGCCAGAAGTGGATATTTGAGTCCTTTGTCTTGAATGCAGTGTGCAGCTGGATTAAGAAAGGATGGAGATCAGATTGTGGACTATAATATTGAAAATTTGATACAAATACCTGTGATAACTTTACGATTAGATACTAGAGTACCTCCACAAAAGAACTGACCATCTAATAGTGTTAATGCTGCATTCCTGGAAAAAGAGGAAAATTGTCAGATATAAAAATGAAAATTCAAGAGTTCTGTGACATTTAAACCAATGAATATCGTAAATTCCTAAAGATAACCCTTTGATTCAATGATGTCTAACTGGTGTGCCTCGGCAGCAACAATTTTGAGAAATATTCCGAACAGTATGCCATGTGAGGTTGAGGTCATGGCTTGCTTCTTAATTGTGCTGTTGCACGAAAAAGTTTGAACACCTCTGCTTTAACTTAAATGGTCGTTCACTTATTGCATCCAAATTTTAAAGGATTAGAGGGTCTGAGGTTCAGAGGCGTAGCTAGGGGGTTTCGGAGGTCATTATCGCAAAGTTTATACTAGGTATTATTGAATTTTTCTGATCCGAACCAAAAATAAAAATAAAAAATGTTGAAAAGTAGCAACCCAACCCCCCAGTTAGGGGGGAGGGGGGGGGGGGGGTTTGAGGGTCATTTTCGCAAAGTTTATACTAGGTATTATTGAATTTTTCAGATCTGCACCAAAAAAAAAAAATAAAAAATGTCAAAAAGTAGCAACCCAACCCCCCAGTTAGGGGGAGGGGGGGGGTTGAGGGTCATTTTCGCAAAGTTTATACTAGGTATTATTGAATTTTTCAGATCTGAACAACCAAAAAATAAAAAATGTCGAAAAGTAGCAACCCCCCCCCCTCCCCACCTTAAAACAAAATCCTGGCTATGCCCTGGCTGAGGCTATATTACAGTTTTAATGGAATTTTTTGTTTGAAGATTTTGTAACAGAGGGGGTGGGGGAGCTGTGTTTCTAAAAATCTAAATTTTTGATGACCCTCATAAGTGAACGACCAGGGGCGTAGCCAGGAATTTTTTTGAGAAGGGGGGGGGGGGTTTGCTACTATTTTTCGACGTTTTTTTTTTTTTTTTGGTTGGGATCTGAAAAATTCAATAATATCTAGTATAAACTTCGCAAAAATAGGGGGGGGGGGGGGGGTTTGACCCCCAAAATCCCCCCTGGCTACGCCCCTGTGAACGACCCTTTAACATTTTTGAATTCAAATTTTTCATCTTACCATGGGAAGTCTCCACGTTTTGTAAATTTTCCGCCAATAATATTTCCATGACCACTTTTTGGCTTTCCACAAGAATCAGTATCATTTTGCTCCAAATTTAAATTCTCTTGTACTCTTGGTTCATAATTATCAAAGCACTTCTGCAAAAGTTTCTTTATTTTATACCTAACCTGCACATCAAAATGACTACAAATATTGTTTGTCATATTAATGTAAGAAACTGGCGACTGGTCGAAAAATCTCTCATCAACTGAGTTAATTTTGTTGTCTTGAAGCCTAACTTCAGTCAACAGCCAGTGATTGCTGAATGAATCTGAATGGATTGTTGTTAAATTATTTCTGGCAATGTTGAAGCCTAAAAGATTTTTTAACTGACTGAAAACACCAACTGGAAGGTCTGAGATTTGATTTTCTCGGAGATTCAAGCTTTGTAAGTTGTAAAGTCCATGGAAATTGTCATGTTTCAAAGATCTGATGCTGTTGCTGTAAAGCCAAAGATTTTCTAAACTTCTTAGAGATTTGAAGCATTTCGATGGAATTTCTGTGATTTGATTATTATCTAAGCGTAGCCATTGAAGGTTTTGTAGATTTTTGAACCATTCTGGATTGATAGATTGCAGCTTATTGTCACTAAGCAGTAGCGTTTCAAGTTTAGACAGCGATCGAAAAATGCTGTTAGGTAAAAAATTTATTTGATTTTCCTGAAGTTCCAAAATTTTGAGTTCATTTTGTTGTTGGAATGTTTTTTCAGGCAGAGTGGTTAGTCGGTTCTTATTCCACCAAATTCGTAGCAGTTTCGAATTTTGGGTTAAAAAATTCTCAGGAATTTCACGAACTTTACTATTATCGATGTCCAAATTTTGCAAATTTCTGCAATTTTCAAACAATTTCTCATCAACAAACTCAACTTTTGAGTACGCAACCTTAACAGCTTCTAAATTTGAGAATTTTTGACATAAAATTGATGAAAAATTCTTAACTCTTTTGTCGTACAAAAATTCCACATATTTAACATAATTGTCCACATATCCACTCAAATGTTGTCCATCAATCTTCTTTATATTGTTAATAAAATCAGCTGGAGTAGTTTTCAAGCCACAAGAATAATAGTTAATACCAGTTTCAATTCCATGATTCCAAAAGTTTTTACTTCCGTATTCGCAATCAGCTGTTTGTGACTCAGCTACGACACTCAATATAATTACAACAACAACAACACCACAAAATCTCATATTCAGTTATTTTAATCTACACACAGAAAAAAAATGAGAAGAATATTTTTATTCACTTGTGGCTTGTTGGCATCTTTTATTTCGGGATCGACTGTAAATGATGTCTTGTAATATAATGCTAGAATTTTGGTGAACTTTGATTTTTTAAAAATATTATTACTTATTTTAATTATTCGATTTTAAATTTGATTTCCAATAGAAACACCTTGTGAATTCTGATCTAGAAAATTGAACTAAAAGATGCCCAAAAATTTATAGCAGAGGGCGAAGCCGTCTTTAGTCGGCTTTAGTCGGCTAAAAGCGACTTTAGCCGGCTAAAGCCGGCTAAAAAAAAGTCACGTTTTTTCTTAGCCGGCTAAAGCCGGCTAAAGACGGCTAAAGCCGACTAAAGCCGGCTAAAATCGGCTAAAGATATGATTTTTTACTTTTGAAATATAATGAGATTTAAAACGATGATGTAAAATGTAAAATCGTTTTTCCGATGCGTTTTTCATCGAAAATAAGAAAATCAATGCAAAAATTCACTTTTCTGAGAGATTTTTCATCACAAATAGGGAAATCGATGTGAAAATTCGCTTTTCCAAGGGATTTTTCATCCCAAATAAGAAAATCGATGTGAAAATTCGCTTTTCCGAGGGATTTTTCATCCCAGATAAGAAAATCGATGTGAAAAATCGCTTTTCCGAGGGATTTTTCATCACATATAAAATAATCGATGCGAAAATTCGCTTTTTTATTAAGTTTCTATCCAAATTTTATATATTAGTCTGATTTTCAACTTATTTTTATATTATGTTAAGGAAAAAAACACATTAAAAGTTTAACAAATGATAAAATGACAAAAAAGATTTTATTATTTTTCATAAGTGGAAAATTCTCTCTTTAGCCGTCTTTAGTCGGCTTTAGCCGGCTAAAACCATGTTTAGCCGGCTAAAGCCGGCTAAACTTTTTTTTAAAAATTTGACCGTTATTCTTTAGTCGGCTAAAAATCGATCGGCTTCGCCCTCTGATTTTATAGTGTTTGAATTTTGAACTTTTTTCATGTGACATCATTTATAAACAGTCTATTACTATGTGTACGACTTTTTATTTGTATTTGATTACCGTTGAACTCAGAAGTAATAAATACAAACGAACTTGGCATATTTTTTATTCAAATGAATCTTTAAATATTTCAAATCAAAATTAATATTCTTAATTTTTTATCAATCAAATAGTATTTAATTTGATAAAAACTCAAGAATGAAATTTAATTTTTTTTGCACCTTCTTACATTTGAAATTATATTGATTTAATAATTAACAACGGATCTTCACAGACTACGAGACGAAACGAGCACTAAAGAGAAAAAGAGCAAAGAATAAACTTGTTTATAAAAATGCAAATACTCAACAAGAAATGCTGCGTACAGAGCAGAATCATTGAAAATAAACATATAAAACCAAAATATTAACCCGTCAAGCATGAAGTTTATTTTCCCAGCAGTCGGTTACCTAATAAAATTTATTCATCATTTTAAACTTATGATGATCAATGAAATGATATTCATACTTCTGCCAAAAAATACACACCTGCAATCAATCTGCTATGTGATGAACCAAATTTTGAGTCAAAACATTTCATAATAGAGTTCTTATCAGGTACGTGTGTTCATGATAACTGTGTCTTTTTTATTTATTTGCATTATATTAACAAGAATAAAATGCACGAGCTATGTAAACAAAACAAGATAAGGAACCGGCATGAGGGGGACACTAACTGCTGATTAAACTGTATAAAAGTTTAAGAAGATAAAAAAAAATAATAAAATTGTTAAGTTTTGAAAAAAAAGATAAATTGGGGGAAAGGGCACAGTCTTTTGAACTGGAGGTACTGGAGGTACCAACAACAAAAAGAGCTTAAAATTTTGGAACTTCAGGAAAATCAAATAAATTTTTTACCTAACAACATCTTTCGATCGCTGTCTAAACTTGAAACGCTACTGCTTAGTGACAATAAGCTGCAATCTATCAATCCAGAATGGTTCAAAAATCTACAAAACCTTCAATGGTTACGCTTAGATAATAATCAAATCACAGAAATTCCATCAAAATGCTTCAAATCTTTAAGAAGTTTAGAAAAACTTTGGCTTTATAGCAACAGCATCAGATCTTTAAAATATGACAATTTTTATGGACTTTACAACTTACAAAGCTTGAATCTCCGCGATAATCGATTCATTTTAGAACTGAATCTATAGTACCACTCCCAGTAGACCTACAGTTGGAACAGGGGCGTAGCCCCAACCCCCCCCCCCTCCTTTTTCCTATTTTCACAAAGTTTATACTAGATATTATTGAATTTTTCAGATCCGAACCAAAAAAAACGTCGAAAAGAAGCAAACCCCCCCCCCCCTCAAAAAAAATTCTGGCTACGCCCCTGATGTACACCACAAATACACCAACTTTTACACCTTAAAAAAGGATCCTTATAGAGCTTAAATATTTTAAATCAATGTTACAGACAGAATTAAAGATTTTTTTACATATTTTTTAGCCAAATAAAAGTGCTAGTACTGAAATTCACCTTACTATCTTCCCCTTAATAATAACAACCTTATCAAAATGTACAGAAGAAAGTTGTCAAAAAACTGAAAAGATAAGAACTTAATTGAGCAATTTGTGATGTTTTTTTTTTCTATCTTGTGTTCATTTCTTTGAGTCTATTTCATAGCAGAGGTAGCTGTTGTGCGTACAATTAAATTTTTCGGTCTTTTAATTCCCAAAAAAATACTAAATTAAACTAAAATATTGAAAATTTAAGACCTTACAATGGATATTCATTGCACATACCAAGATCACACCTTTGATACAGACGAGACCTTTTACCGCTGCGTAATCTCCAAGCAACCAATTCCAGAGGAAATATTTAAACTTGTCGGAAGTCATAGAGATGAAAAAACCAACGACGACGTCACATATGTTGAACTTCGATACTGCACAGTCACTAAAGTTCCACAAGGACTTACAAAAATCTTTCCAAATTTAAAGTTCTTGGAGATTTTTGAATCACAACTGCACACAATCACCAAAGCTGATTTAACTGAGTATCAAAATTTGGAGAAATTCATTTGCAGGAATAATTTAATTGAATTTCTTCCTGGTGATTTGTTTGAAGGATTTAAGAACCTCGAATACATTTCATTCAATGGTAACAAGCTGCAAATTGTGGAACCAAATATTCTTGATGGATTGAACAACATTAAGCACGTTGACTTCTGGAGAAATTCAAATTACGATAAATGTTACTCAATTTACAAAAATACAAATGCTAATGCAACTCTCGACGAGGTTCATGCACAGCTTTTCGAGAAATTTTTCTCATCTGACCCAGAAAATGTTAAAAGTTTCATCGAAAAGCCTCATCAACCGATGGTGAAAATCTTCAAGGAACTGCAACAATTGAAGAATGCTGAAGTTAAGTTAAATCAAGTAGTTGAGGAGTTAAGAAAGGATTTGGAAAATGTGAAGGCAGAAAAATCAATTATGGAGAAGAATTTGCAGGATCAAATCGATAAGTTGAGTGAAAAAGTTGGTGGAATTGAGAGTAAGGAGGAAGTTAAGGAGAATGGAGAAGTTCAGGAAAATGGGGAGGTTGAGAACGTTGATAAAGTTGGAGAGGTTCAGAAAACTGAAGAATCTGACAAAGTTGAAGTAGTTGCAGAAACTGAGGAGAACGAGAGATTGTAAATTAAATTTGTAGTGCAATTAACCTGAAAAGCACAAGTCGAATAATCGAGATGAAATCCGGCACCAAGCTGGAATGAGATCAGCACCACTCCGGCTTAAATTGTATGCCAGCTTGCTGCTGGTCTCACTCCGGCTTTATGCTGGATTTCACCTCGATTATTGGATCTTTGCCTTTCGGGTAAAATTATTAATATGGTAGTTAAAAGAGAAAATCTGTTAAAGAAATTGTATGTTAATATTTGGTGATGGTTTTAATAAAAAAAAATAGTTTAAATATTAAAATATTGAAAAAAATGTTGAAAAAAAAAATTCACCCAATAGTTCGACCCGAGTCGGAATCGAACCTTACACCTCTCGATTGCCGGTCAAGTGCTCAGACCACTAAGCTATCGGGCTTAGCCATTGGAATTGGCAATTTACCAATATATGTGAACTCCTCTTTTTCAACAATTGTTTTAGAGCCTGTAACCTTAGTGTTTTAAAATATTGATCTTATTGGGTGTCGTTCACTTATTACGTAACATTAAAATTCGGGTTCTAAGCCCCTGCCTAAACGTTTTTGACAAAAATCATTTTTAATAACAAAAGATTTGCTCTTGACCTAATTCTTCCTCAAAGCGTTATTTAATAAATAAGTGAATGACTTCTTTTGAGGGAAGGGGGGGAGGTTGAAATTTTTTTTGTATGGAACGAAAAATTTAGGTGGGGTGGTGGAATTTTTTTCCTTAAAAGCCCTAGCAAATTGAAGAAAATTTTCAAAAAGGTGGTTAAAACCCCGAACCCCCCCCCCCCCTGGCTACGTTTCTGAATACATATTCTCTAATTATTCTCGAAATGCACAGATCGGATAATCGAGATGAAATCCGGCTCCAACCCGGAATGAGGCCAGCACCATGTTGGTGCCGGACTTCATCTCGATTATCCGATTTGTGCCTTTCGGGATTAATTAGTTTATATAAAACAGTGGTAGTCAACCTTCTTTGTGAGGCGACACTCTTTGTTAGTAAGTCATAACCAAAACCACACGCGGAACACGGTTCGTGTAACCTTCCGGAAAAATTTTGGCACTCTAATGTGCCGTGGTACACCAGTTGGCCATCACTAATTCTAAAGTGATAAAAATATAAGTCATTACTTTGACGTCACTGTTTCCATACCTACACATATGCTCTTATGGGTATTAATTACATTTTTATCTTGAACTTATTTTTTAACTTTAATTTTGTGTTTATTTATTTTTATCACTATCTGATAAACGAAAATTGTATTTTTGTCATTTGATATCATTTGTTCAGTGAGTAATTGAAGTAGCGAGTGAGACGGTTTAAAAGTAAATTTAAGCAAAATCTGACTTTGAATTTCAATATTCATGCTGTCACTATTTAAAATTTCTCAAACTAATGATCGATATTTTTAAAAAATTAATTTTTAAAAAATTAATTTTAAAAAATCAAATAAATAATCGAAAATTAATGAAATCAAAAAATTATTCATCTTACTTATTTTTAGACAATGGAAGTTGAATGCTCCTTCAGTGATTCTGACTGGCCATTTACAACAACTAAATATTATCGCTGTTGCATTGAAAAATATCAAATTCCAGATGACATTGAATTATTAATCAACGAGAAGCACAGACTTAGAAAAACCAACAATGACGTCACCTATCTAAAATTCTACGACTGCACAATCAGCAAAGTTCCATCTGGAATGACAAATATCTTCCCAAATCTTAAAATAATCGAAATAAATTCATCAAAATTAAGCAAAATTACAAAAAGTGACATAATTGAGTACAAAAATTTAGAAAAATTCTCATGTTGGGGTAATGAGATTGAGTTCCTGCCTGGTGACTTGTTTGAAGGTTTCAAAAACCTAGAATGGGTCTCATTTTATGGAAATCGACTGCACACCATCGAACCAAATATTTTCGACAACCTTGATAGCCTCAAACGCATTCAACTTGAACATAATCCAAATTATGACATTTTATACTCAACATATCCAAAAGAGAAAGTCAGCACAACCTTAGGGGAAGTTAAGAATATTTTGATTGAGAAATTTTTCGCATCTGATCCTGAAGTCATCAAAAATTTTATTCTTAAGCTTGACAATCCAATAGATGAGCTAAAATATTACACAAAGAGAATCAAAACTGCTGACAAAATATTAAAAATTATGGAAATTAGAACTGAAGTGTTTGAGAAACTGATGAGCAAAAAAATTGAGAAGCTTGAAAATTCAAATTCTTGTTTAGTTCAAGAAGTTCAAGAGTTGAGGTTGAAAAATGAGCAACAAATAATTCTAACCTCAAAATTGCAGAAACTTGTCGATAATTTTTCAATTGGCATCTTTGGTGACCTTAAAAAATTCTTACAAAATCAAAACATCAGAGACTTTAGAATAATCATCGATAACCAAGAATTCTTAGTCCACAAACTACTTTTAGCAGCTCGTAGTCCATCTCTGGCTGAAATTTTATTCAACAACTCAGCTGTTGATAGACTTAACCTGGTTGACATTCCAGTTGACATTTTCAAAATAATTCTGAAATTTTTCTACACTGATGAACTTCCAGGTGGCGATGAAACAAATTTTATACATTTATTTGCTGCTGCTGGAAAATTAAAGGTTCAAGAATTACAAAAATATGCAGCAGAAAGATTAATTGATAAAATCACTCAAGATAATGCATTTGATGTCTTCACTTTAGCTCACAAATATGGGTTTAATGATTTAATGCAAAAATCATTTGATGAAATTAAGAAAAAGTACCCGCTGGTCGATTTCAAGGAAGAATGGAATACAGAGCCAGAAAAGATGATAAAAGTCATTGAAGTATTAAGAAGAAAAGAAGAAGCAATGCGATTAATCGAAGAGGAAGTTGAAAGTTTGGTGATAATAAATTGAGGATGTGTGGAGTGAGTGATTAAAATTTTATAGGAAATAAAAAAAAATGTTCAAAGTCCTCGTGTTGTTAATCAAGGGACTTGAGCGCATTTTTGTCGCAGCGATCAGTAATCGATTAAATTGAAATTGTTTTAAATTACAAAATCCCTTAATTCTTCTTTTATTATCAATAAACCCTGCAAAAAATACAATTTTTATAAAAAAAACTGTACAATAATAACAGAATCCATTAAATTCCGTCTTTCTAGCATGCTCTATGCATGAAAAGTCTGTTTTCTTGATAATAAATACAAAACCTTTCAAAAAGAAAGGAAAAAATTTTGACCAAAAATAACGGTCAAAAAATTTTTAAATTCCAACGGTCAAAAAAAATTCAAATTTTTATCGAAGGGTTTTCAACATTTTTTTTCCTTATTTAATGTTAAATCGTTGATTACAGGAATTGTAGAATGTTTAACGATTTTTTAATAAGCGATACTGGAATAACTCGATAGTAGAAAGATAATTCATCATAACAGAACTCTTAACTATGTCTGGTTTCTGAGATCTCAGAGCTCATCCAGCCAGCCAGCCAGCCAAACAAAGTGAAACTATAAGCGTCATTTTTTGCAAAAATGCGCTAAAAATTGCAATCATTTTCGAAAGAAATTTTTTTTATCTTATCGTGTATTTACTTTAATGACAAATTGGAGTATAAATTTATTACATTATATTATTAAAACAGTACAGTTTTTGACATCATTCTATAAAGATTAAAAAATTAAGTCCTCAAAGTAAATTAAGGCAGAAAAATGAGTGTAACCTGCGAATTCACCGAAAACACCTACGAAAGTTATCAAAATAAGTTTTATCGTTGTCTCGTACAAAACCAAACAATTAAAGATGATGCAAAAATTGAATTTACCGGAAATCATTTGGCTGGTAAAGCAAACAATGATGTGACTTACATCCACTTCCACAATTGTGTTATGAGCAAGTTGCCAAAAAATCTATCTAAAGTTTTCTCAAACTTACACGTCATTAGCATCCATACCACAAAATTAAAATCAATTTCTAAAAATGACTTAAGTGGACTTGAAAAATTGCAAATATTTTGCATGAATGATAGTGAAGTTGAGATGATTCCTGGTGATCTTTTTGGGGATTATAAGTGCTTAGAATGGATTCGATTTTTCAATAATCCAAAATTAAGAATAATTGAGCCAAATTTACTTGATAAATATGAGAATTTAAAGTATGTCGATTTAAGACAAAATATTGGATTTAATGTTCAATATATTGACTGGACGGTGCCAAAAACAAGACACGAAGAGGTTAGAAACTACCTGGCCGAACAGTTTTTTGCATTAGATCATCAAATAATCAGAGACTTTCTTCAAAAACAAGATGATCCATTGGAGGAAATAAAAAAGTACACGCATAGAGTCAAAGCTATAGAAAAGAAAGTTAAGATGCTAGAAATCCGAGCTGATGTCTTTGAAGATACAATGAATAAAGGGCTGATTGGAGACCTCAAAAGATTCATACAGAATGAAAATATCAAGGACTTCAAGATTAACATCGGGACTAAAGAATTTTTGGTTCATAAACTCCTTTTAGCCACTCGTTGTCCAACTCTGGCACAAGAGTTCAGCAAAAATCCAGATGCAGTTACTCTTAATATTACAGACATCTCTGAGGAAATGTTTGGACAAATCTTAAAATTCTTGTACACTGATAAATTTCCATGTGAACCTGGAACTAATTTTATTCAACTTTTTGGTGCTGCAGGTCGATTAAAAATTGTGGAGTTGAAGGATCTTGCAGTTAGGAAAATTAAGGAAAATGTTAACATTATTGATGCTGTGGAACTACTTCGATTGGCTAATAAGTACAATCATGATGATTTAATCGAGACAGCATTCAAGCAAATTAAAGAAGAACATCCATCAATTCCATTTAAAGACCATTGGTCACATAAACCTGATAAGATTAAAATGGTTATTGATACGTTTTCAAATTAAAAAATTGAGGATTGAGTTGTGTATGGTGCCAAATAAAAGTCAATACTTAAAATTATTTTGAGTTATAAAAAAAAAATATGTTTTAAAAGTCTAGATCAGTGGTGGCCAGCATTTTTTGTGCCGTGGCACACCTTGTGAGTAAGTCATGACCAAAACCGCACGCGGTACATTGCTTCTGGTACTTTTTAAAATAAATTCTGTACACTAGTGTGCCACGACACACCGGTTGGCCATCACTAGTTTAGATAGTATTAAGTAGTAAAATGTATTGTCACTTCAAATATTATTTAACATTGCAAAAAAAAATATTTTATAGCAAATAATTCACAGAGTTTTTAGTTTTTGTCAATTTTTTGTTGGTTATCTTATCAATTGGATGATAAAATGTTTGAAAGCAGTGGTTTATAATTGGTGATTAAACCTAATTTCATTCATTTCTGAAAGATCCTTCCAAAATAATCACGAAAAGAAAAAAAAAAAATAGAAAAATCCAAAAAATTGAAGTACAAACCCATAACTTATGGATTTCCCGATCCCGGGTTTTTCGGGATCAAAATCAAGAAATTAAAACTGTTGTATTGTGAACGATTTAAGTTTTTTGAAAAAAAATTTAAATTTAATTTGTTTAGTATTAAGATTATAATCATTTAAACACAAAAAAAATTGAAAATCTTTCATTAATGCTCAAGATATTTAAGTTTTAATTTTGGTCCCGGTCCCGGAAATTTTCCATAACCGGGATTTCGAGAAAGCCTATCCATAAGTGAAGTCGAACTTTTTATTATCAAATAGCATTTAATGCAAACAAAAAAAATACAGATTCTTATTTTTATTTGCACATTTCTGCTTTCCTGTACCTAAATGCGTATGTGTCTGTGTTTTATTTTCCATCATTCATTGCACCTTCAGGCTAAATCCAATCCAATACTTCTTAAATTTTCTTTTCTTTCTTCTTTTTTTTCGGGATTTAAATTACATGCATTGAACTTCAGATTTGTTTTATTTTTATTTCATTGAGATTTAGATTCGATTCTTTTGAAGTATTTTTTGGGGAAAAATGTGATTTTGAAATTGATTCAAAAGTTTAAAAATGGCTCAATTTTTTGTATCTATAAACTAATTGAAAATCTTCCACTGGGAGATAAATTTTTTGAGTTTTTAAATTTTTTCAATTTTTAACGCATTTTCCAACTTTAATTGAGAAACGCTATTGTCCTCACTTTGTTCGTAATAACGTCTATGGACTCAACTACTCTCACAGGGAAGCTTCAATTGTCCTGAAATTTGACGCAGTGGTAGCTTCTTTATAAAGCAAGCGACTGAAGAAAATATTTTGGAACTGGTCGCTTCCTCTACGAGTTATGGCTGCTAGAAGTGACTGTTGTTGTCATTCTTCTACAATTTTTGACTTTTTTTAAAATAAATTTTCAGTTTTAAGTTCTTGACTTGAAATTTGGCATACTGATCTGATATATGTTTCCTAATAGATGAATGGGGGGTCATTTTAGGAGGACCGGAGGGTCTCGGGGGGATCAAATTTTTTTTTCTAAAATTTTACAGAGAATTCAGTGACACTTGCTGTTGAAAGAAGAAATGGTAATTTTTTTAATGGGAAAGGGGCCGTTCACAAAGTACATTACGCAAAAAATGACTTTTTAGAACCACCCCCCTCCCTCTTTCGTTACGCTTTTTGTATAAAAATTATTTTGTTTTGTTTAATCTGTTACAAAATTTTAGACTCCCCTCCCCCCTAAAAAGCGAACGTACTAAATGAACGGCCCCAAAGAGATTTTTTCCGAATATGATGAAGTTTCTACAATAGAAAAATGCACTTCTGTATTACATTAATGCGGACATTTTTACTACTTTAAATTCTTTTTTCATTTTTATACTTTTAAACTCAATCTGTAATATTCCCATGTATTCAAGTAGAATAATAAATAATAAAAATATGAACATTTGTGCACTAAACGAGTAATTTTGATTTGTTTGACATATAATATCATAATTCATATTCACCAACCACACTCATAAAAAATATATATTAGACACATAGCACAGTGAATGAGATGTTATTTATGCTAAATATGTTATGCGGTAGAAAATTTCTTTTTTTTCATCATTTCATGAATAACAGGCGTGAAATTCATATCCTGTGGGCAAGAATCTATGAAAACGATACACAATGATTAGTTTAAGGAAATGAATGTATGAAAAAATTGTAGCTGAAAATGTTAAAAAATTGATTATACATTAGACACGTGCGTGATTTTTTTACTACTTAGATACTTGATTAATATTCTTTTTTTCTTTTTGTTTTGATACTTGAGATCCTTTTGGGTGTTGTTGATTGAGTTTTGCTACCTAAATGATGGTTTTTTTTTCGAAATTAGATTTTACTAATTAATAGAAATTTCATTGTGAAAGATTTTCGTTTTTTGAGGATATCAACCAGGATATCAACATACATTAAAAATTGAAAGATATTTTTAAGCAAAAATTTACATATTTTTATTGTTAAATATTAAAAAAAAATTCAATTTCCAGTTTTTAAATTTTTTTTACTTCTTTAAATATTAATTTAAGCCAGGAGTGACCAACCTTTTTTGTCCAGCGGCACACCTTGTGAGTAAGTTATGACCAAATCCGCACGCAAAACACGGCTTGTGATACTTTTCGAAAAAAAATCAGCAAAATTCGGTGCCGCGGCACACCGGCTGACCGTCAATGTAAAACCTCTATCAATTATAATTGAAATTTGAACATTTAATTTTTTTTATTTCTATTTTTCAAAGTTTAAATTTTTTTCGTACTTCTAACTTTAAAGTTTAAAAAATTTCTCACAGTAATTTATTTACCAATTATTAACAATATCCAATTTACCAGCAACAACAACCCAAAAAACATTTCCATTAAGTAATCCAATTTCTCTCTATCAACATCTCAAGTACAAAATGCAGCAAAGCAACACGTTACCTGATACTTGAAACTGCTACTTCAACATCCTCATCATCATAATCAAAAGAAATATAAATAATAATAAAAAAAACCTAAAAAAACTGCAGCAAAATGTAACAAAAACATTTCAAGAAAGAAGGAGAAACCAAGAGGCGGAAAAGCAATTTTCCAATTATTTTTCTTCATTCGCGTGTGCCGATACATATATTGCAGCATCTCTCTCACATACACTGAATCATTTAATTAAAAATAAGAATAAATATATAAAAAAATTGTAGAGTAAGATTGGCTGTTAGTTATAATATGTTTATACCTCTTACATGCTCTTGATACTCTCGTTTCTCTTACAACACGGCACGTGCTATTTGATGGTTAGAAAAAGAAATGAACAGAGTAAAATTTAATGAACTCAACAATCGAGGAGGGGTCGTGCTAATTTGTTAGACTTTACTGTCAAAAAATCATCATTTTGTGATATTTCATCCGTAACTTGCAAAATAATATGACATTATATTGATATGTACTTGTGTACTTTTGTTGTATTGTTGGGGTGTGAGTGTGCTGATGTTTACTGTGAATGGTTTTATGAGATGTGATGGGAGGGGTTCGGTATCGAGTATTTTGATGATTTTTGTGTATATGGAATTAGGATTAGGATGAATTTAGTATTCAGTTGTTAGTTATCAGGCCTAGGTTTCAAAGGTTTACCCGACGGGTACACTGAGTTAATTTAATCCTAGGGATACTTTCCAGTTTGTGATATACTCTTAAAAGGATTATAAGCTATACCCCAACCAGCTTAAACCAATGATGACCAACAGGTGTGCCGCGGCACACAAGTTTGCCGATTTTTTTCCGAAAAGTGCCACGAGCCGTGTTCCGCATGCGGTTTTTGGTCATGACTTACTCACAAGATGTGCCACAGCACAAAAAAGGTTAGTCACCACTGCCATAAACCTTCAAAACTACCAAAACTCTTAAAATTCCAAATTATATTCAGTACCCAACCCCTGTCACTCTCATCCAATATTCAACTAGCCACTAGGCATGTAGACGCACACATGCCATAATGTAAATAATGTGGGTGAATGCAAAACATTCGGATCAGCATAAAAAAGAAGCAAAATAAAAATTCATCAACATTTAGCAACACAAAAATTGTCAACAATTGAATTTGATGCTCATTTTGGTATATTTTACTGAAATAAATTTTCCATCCCAATTGACTTGTAAAGTGAGTCAAGACTTATCCTCATGGGGACTAAATATCCGGATGTCATAGAGACTGTTGTGAATTTCCTTGGCTATAAATTTGATTATATTCAAAAAGGTGGCAACAGCAGAAAAATAAGAAATAAAAGTTTCACGTCGACTGAACTCAAAATGTAATCCAATTTTATGAGAATTTTGGAACATGAATGAAAAGAAGGAAGAATAAATTTGGGATAATCTGTTGAAATACCGCATAAATACCTCTTGATGAAGTCTACTGTATTAATTTTATTTATTTACTTCTTTATTTATTTTGCTGTCCTAATCTTCAATTTCCTGAGAGTATCATCATCTTCTAAGTTGGAATCTGTGAAGATATTTTTGTAAGATGCTCATTACTCCTTCCATTATAATTTTAATTGTAACATTTAGAAGTAAAAATAAAGAATTAAATGAAAAAAAAAGAATGTTGTTGTTAGAAAAGTTTTTAATCTCATTAAGGAATGAAATAAAATACTCGAGTTTAATTTCTACTCTTTTTTTTTGTTTCGTCTTGTTCTTCTGCTTGTTTTGTTGTATTTTTTGGGTATGGAAGGGGTAAAAGGTATGGATTTTAGGTATTGTAATTTTAGGTTAGGATGAGAAAACGTTTTTTTGAACCAAAATGTTTTGCTCAAAAGATAAATCGGAGGTAAGGGCCTAGCCTGTTAACAGGGGCGAAGCCAGGAATTTTTTTGAGGGGGGATTTGCTACTTTCCGACGATTTTTTTTTTGGTTTGGATCTGAAAAATTCAGTAATATCTAGTATAAACTACGCAAAAATAGAGGAAGGGGGGGGGGGGGTTGACCAAACCCCTGGCTACGCCCCTGCCTGTTAAACTGGAGGAACTGCGATTCAATTATGACAGGAGATCTATTGTACAAAACCTAATACCCTAGTAACCAAAATCGACCTAATATATTTCATTCATGTTCCTAAGGAAGGTCAATGTAATACATAAGGCCTATTTTGGTTACATGGGTAGAACTATAGGTCATAGTGGGTTACAAACTACTTGGAAACTCTGCACATTCTAAAGACACGGGTAAGTCTTAAGAAGTGTTTTGTTCAATTTTGCAATAAATTTATAAGATACGTCTCATCTGCGGGTGAGAAAATCTGGTACCTTGAAAGACCTAATTAATGATCAAACCTCGAAAATCTACTAATTATCCACCAAAATCCCAAAATATCCCTATAAAAATTTCCAATTACTATACCTCATTTAACTCATCTTCTTTGATCAATTCACATCTCCTTCAAATTTACAACACACATTCATCCATTTCTAATTATCAACACACAAGCACATACCCTGCATCTTTAAAGACATTCCAACCCACAATCAGCAAATATGTTTGCGCATTTCAACAAAGATAAAAGGAAAAATGTGAATGGATGTCACAAACAACAATAGAAAATTAGAAAAAAATTAAAAAACGACAAATGCACAAAAGAAAATTATTTTTTGTGGTTTCTGATGCTGCATGAATTTGTTTTTACGCAAGGAGCTACACGAAAGGTGAAAAAAATGCAATGAAAATATTTACACAACCTAAAAATTGAGAAAAGATATTCAGGATTCGTTTTTTGTTGAGTTAGAAAAAGAAACTTTTAATTAATCCATTTGGGTGATCCCATTTCTCTGCAGTGCTTCGGGCTGCGTCCTCGTGAAACATCATCATCATTAATGCTGTTTTTCTTTCTTTTTCTTTTTTTCCAGTTTCTATTTTTTACCTTCTTTTTTCTTTGTTACTCGTCGTCGACATGAAAATGTTTTGAAGTAAGAAAAATTACAAAAAAAAAATAAAAATCGATTTTGGTCGTGGAAAATGTTGTGATGGAGAGAGAATTAGGTACCCTAGGAATAAAGATTGATTTGATGTACGTGTTCCTTAGGAAGGTCAATACATGAGGACTTTTTTAGTACCTAGGATATGTGTATAATTTTTATTCAAATTTTAAGGATACTAATCGAATTAATGGTAATCAATTTCGATCATATTTGAATATTTTTTTTTTTTTTGATCAATGCCTGAAAACTGCCTGAAAACTGATCTATTCCACCCAAGTTGTTGAATAGTTTAATTTGCAGATTGAAGCTAAGGGGTTGACACCTTTGTTCAGAGCAAAAGGATTTTTCATCCATTTTCATCCGAAACAATAAAATATGTTTCATTCGGAAGCATTTAGAGTGCGACTCTTGACGGCAAAAACAGCTTATGATAATAATTTCGAATTTATCTACCATAAGCCGCGTTAAAAACCTTCACCTTCTTCAACAAAATCCCACATTAAATCAGCTTCACATTCCAATAAATTAAACTAAATTCTCAAAATGCCTTCAAAATCATTTCTAAATTAAATCTTAATGACAATGTCCGACGCTCATGTATCCCCACAGGCCAAGGAAGAGACTAGAAAACGCATCATATTTATAAAAAAATGCCCATCTAAACTAAACAAACATCATCAAGTGCAATTATTACATCCATAAATATCAATTTCGATCATCAAAACACACAAGACTCATGTGGAGCATTAAGATGATGAAGATAAAAAGTCCATACAGCACACAGTTGGTGATCAGTTCAGGTTGAGTGGCGATAAAAATAAAAGTTGAAATTTTTGCGATTAATGGCTCGTGCCTGAAACACATATAAATATATTATTGCCTTAAAGATTATTCAATGAAATCAACCGTGAATGAGTTTCAGACCCAGCCATCAGCGATATTAGCGGTGCTTTGAGGCTGTCAATTAGGCTCTTTGGAATTTCTTTCTCATTTTTTAAAAAATGTTTTTTTTTTTTTTGTTTTTATTTCGTGAGGAGAAATTTCATTCAGTTTTTTTGCTGGTTTCGGTAGTGAATCCTACGGCATCTACGGCTCGACTCATTCATAGACTTAGATTTAGTTTTCATATCCATTTATGTCGCTGTGGGCAACTCTTTCTACTTCTTTACCTTTTTTTTGTTGATGTTATTAAAATTAGTTGTGTTGTGCTTTTTTAGTGTTCGTTTTTTAATTTTTTAGTACTAGAAATTAGGGTTTGTAAATAATGACAAGATGAAGCTTTTCATGATTTTTCTGATTCATGTTGATATAAAAGTTGGGTATAGTGCATACGACCGACCGAAATTTTGACCGAAAACTTTTATTTCAGCCGAAATTTCGGTCGAGTTTTTTTATTTCATATAAAAAATTATTTTTATCAAAAAAAAAAAAAATTACATTAAACAAAAATTAAAAATTTCGGCCGAAATAAAAAAATTCGGCCGAAATTTTGGACGGTCGTATGCACTACAATCATAAAAGTTCAACTTTAAGTTTATTCCAATCTTAAGCATCTAATTTGCCACTCAATCTATTTTATTTGAAATTTTTATTTAATTTTTTTAAGTGATGTCAGCACCAAGCTGGCATACAATTTAAGCCGGAGCTATGCTGGCCACATTTCGGCTTGGTGCCAGATTTCATCTCGATTATCCGACTTGTGACTTTCGTTTTAACTTTGTACATAATTTTACTCTAAATTTAATAAATAAAGTTTAATTAAAAAAACATTCAAAAATCTCAAATTTTCATCATTGAAAATTATTTATATCCCCAACAAAACCATCATAAGTATTATGTATGAAAAAAAAAAAAAACATTTAAGGTCAATGAAATTTTAATGAGAAAGAATCTCTCATGTCATCATCAAAAACATCGAATGAGTCTTAGCTCAAGTCTTGATTTTTTTGTTGCTTTGTCTTGTACCTGAAATTGTAATAATAGAAAACTATAAACCCATCAAAGTCTCATCTATTTTTGGGGCTAATTTGTGCCCACGAGGTTTGTGATGAAAAAAAGAGAAGAAAAAAAATTCTTGTTGAGATCTGTTGAAGAATTTTGCTGTTAGGTTGTTGTTTTTGTTGTTGTGGATGATTGAAATATTTGGTGAGGTTGGTTAGGAGTAGGAGGAAGAAGTTTGAGGAATATTTTGGTCAAAAATTTTGTCGTTTGAAGGTTGCTACAAATTAGGGGTGTCAAACCCAAGTTCAAAATGTAACATGAGATAAGTCTTACCTAATCAACCCAGAAGTAAATCAAGCGATGCAGAAATATTCTATAGGACCAGATGCTTCTAATAAATGCTTATTTTTATTTTTTAAATCACTCTATACAAAATTATAGCAAGCCCAAAAGGCACAGATCGGATAATCGAGATGAAATCCGGCACCAAGCCGGAGTAAGGCCAGCACTAAGCTGACATACAATTTAAGCCAGAGTGGTGCTGGCTTCACTCCGGTTTGGTGCCGGAATTCGTCTCGATTATCCGACTTGTGGCTTTCGGGAAGGACTTGGGGTCAGGACTTAGGACTTGGGGTCAGGACTTAGGACTTGGGGTCAGGACTTAGAACTTGGGGTACTTGGGTCGTAAAATTGTCATAATTTCTCATAGAATTACTTTTAGAATAAACTTAATCATTCATTTGAAGCGTCTGGTTCTAAACAATATTTCTGCATCACTAAATTTATTTCCAGGTTGAATTGGTAGGAGTATTCTCTTGGACTTAGGATTCAGGGTGTGGAACTGATCAAATTGATCAAAAATGATCAGAAATGATCAAAAATTATCAAAAAAGATCAAAAATGATCAAAAATCAATTTGATCAGTTCCGCACCATTGCTTAGGTTACGTTTTCAAACTTGGGTTTAACCCCCCAAGTTCAACACCAAGTAATTTGACATCCAAGTACAATTGTAAAAATTTGAGGAATTTGAAAAAAAAAATCAAGAAAAAGTTTCTCAATATTTAAATTTCTACAAAACATTAAAATTTATCTTAAAAATTCGAGATTTTAACTTTTAGCTACTTACAAAAAATAGGTATGTAAATCTCAAAAATTACTATCACAATAATATTTTGCCCTCAACTGTAGCACGAGAGCAATTACTTCAATCTTCATTTTTTCCATAACATGGCCTGAAATTTTGTTTTTCTTCATATCAGCAGTAAAAGCCTTCACATTTCTGTGAAGAAAAGGCAGAAAAGAGACACAAAAAAAGGAGAGATGTAAAAAATATTCTTTTTATCTCAAAAAACGCCTTTTATGTGCCAAACGCGAGAGATATGATAAAGAGTAGTTGAGTGTCTTGTTTTGATGGATTCTTGGGATTTTTTGAGCGATGCATTGTTATGTTGTGTGGATAGTTGAGGATTATACCCTTGTGGTTAATTTTTATATGTTTTTCTGCATATATGTACAAAAATTTAGACAGCTTCAAAAATTTTTACAATTTAGCATCAAAAACTTTTGAAATTCGTGTAAAAACCCAAAAATTCATAAACAATTCAAAATTCTCACAAAATCATCTCAAAAACACTGCAAATATTCCAAGTCACGATTCCTTTCAGGCCACAAGACTCAAAATGATCATCAACAAGACGAAAACAAAACATATAAAATTGTAGGTGGTTGTTTAACTAATTAGAGCATAAAGTTATCTCATGCCATGCACTCTTTATGTGTGCGCGATTATAGACTTTGTGATGGGAATATGAGATGCCTGAATCACTTTTTCATGTTCAAGATCGCTAATGACAGAGTTGAAGTATCTTTTTTTTCTAAGTCTGTTGATAGCTTGTGGCGTGTTTTATGTTGTGCTTAATAGAAATTTTACGTGAGGAGGACTTTGGTGGATGATGAACTTCCATGTGAACTTTTTTCAAAAGCTTAAAAGACAGTAAGGTTCAAAAATGCTTCGCACTTCCCAGCCTGGAAGTTTCTAATTCAAAATATGATTAAAGTTGCTAAATTTGAAATTTTTAAAATTTGTTTAATTTTTTTTCAATAAAATCTCAAAACACGTGGATTCCACTTGGATTTTTTTTAAAAAGTTTAAAAAAACACTAAAGTTCAAAAATGCTTCGCACTTTCTAGCCTGGAAGTTTCTAATTCAAATTAAAGTTGCTACAAAAGTTCTTAAAACAATAAAAATCTCATCTTATATCCAAAACACAATCCCATCTCCACCTGGAAGTTCCATCTCATCACAAAATTGTCTCTCAACAAAATTCTAATTTCTTGCGGCGCCGCACGCGATTCTCATTCATTCTATGAGCAATTTAGACTAAAATTAAATGAAATTGACACTTTTTGTAATGAAAAAAGTTATTTTTTTGGGATCCAAAGAAAAAAATTTTAACATTTTATTTTTCATTATTTACAGCAATAATTCATCGCATTCAATATATTATGACTGTACTGAATATGCAGCATTGCACCGAATTTACATAATTGGTATTTCAATCGAGATTGGAATTTATTAATGCACAAATACAATCGAATGAATAAAATTGGTATTTTTTTACATCTTTTCGATATCTTCAAAAAAAATTATTTTACTGAGCATTGAGTACATAAGAATATGCTGTACATTCTCGGTGTAGTAACTCAGTAAAAGGATAAATGTAAAGGAATGGAGAAGAAAGAGAGTGGAAGGCAGTAACAAGCTGGAGGCAATGAAAAAGCGAATAAATTATTCAAGAAATATTCAAACGAGAAATGAAAAGCACATATACGCGTATACCACAAATAGATGCTGATGAAATTGTCAGATGGATGATATTCTCCAACTTGTAATAAAATTTGGTAAAAAGTCGCTTTAACGTTTGATTTCCATTAGCATGAAGTGGTTTTTGAGGATTTTTGATTAATTTAAACAATATTCGAAAAAAATGTTGAAAAAAAGAAATTCACCCAATAGTTCGACCCAAGTGGGAAACAATGCTACAAAAATATTATTTATTTTAAGGTAGTCGATGCTTTGAGAATTACAATGAGTTAAATTTTGCATTATTTTATAATGTTTAATTTTTTTAACTTGTTAAAATACAAAAATAATGAAATTTAAGTTTTTCTTAATAATAGTCGAAATATTCATTGACTCTGAGTTTTATTCAAAATAAAAAAAAAATAAAAAAAAAAACATTTTTGGATATTTCTCGCAGCCACCACTTGACCATATACAAGAAGTACATATTTTTTTAATGACAGAGAGGAAGTTGAATTGGTAAAGAGAAATAATAAGAAGAAATATTTTTTAATGTTTTTTTTTTATTTTTCATGAATATTCAAATTTGCAAAATCGACGAAAATGAAGAAAAGATTTTTTTAATAAATTTGATGTTACGATGAGTTTATAATGAGTATTAAATTTGAAATTTTGTTCCAAAAAAAATTTGTATTTGTTAGTAAAATGTAATTTTGCTTAATTTAATTTTTAAAGTATCCAAAATTTTAAAATTTCAAATCTAAGCTAAAAATTTGTTGAAATTTACATCTTCAAACTTTGCTCGCTACATCCTCTTATCCTATCGCACCCTTCAACAATCTTCATCCTTAACATAAAACCCAAAACATTTCCCATTATTTCGTCAATTTTATTTACACAAGGGATCATTTAAAATGCATTCATAGTTAACGATACAGCGAGTAGATAATGTAACTATATGTATAAAATATGAAATTTTAATATTAAATAGGGTAATTTGAATAAAAGTGACGATAAATAGGCGAGAGGGGTTCAAAATACTTATTACCGCTATCTCAAGTATCAGTTAATCCATTTATTGCCATGCGCGCGAAATATGATTTTATTCATCATTAGCTAAGTTATCTTTTGTTATATAATTGCTGGAACTATTTGGATTAGCTGATTATTAAGGTTACTGATGATGATAAATTTTGAATGATTTGAAATTTGAAATTAAGGTTAGGGGCCGTTCACTTAGTACGTTCGCTTTTTAGGGGGGAGTCTAAGATTTTGTAGCAGATTAAACAAAACAAAAGAATTTTTATACAAAAAGCGTAACGAGGGGGGTAGGGGGTGGGTTTAAAAAGTCATTTTTTGCGTAACATACTTTGTGAACGGCCCCTTTATGTACTTTTTTAAGAAATTTAAAGAAATTTGGAAAAGATTAACAAAATTTTAAACAAATTTTAATATCATCTGCAAATTTAAAAATTTTAGAGAAATTGACTAAAATAAAATTCAATAATTTTTTTTTTCTGCATAAACTAAATTCAAAAAATATTATAAAAAAAAAATAATAAATTTAATTTTTGGTCACTGATGTATGTAAGAGTCATCTAGGAATAAAGAAAAGTAACACGAAATGCTTCAGCCTTTGGCGTATAGAGGTCACTCTCACATGTTTACCAGGATTGATATTATTTTTTTCTTCAATTAATCAACGTTGCAAAAAATATTTTAATTAAATTAAATTAAAATTAAACTAATTCTGATCAAAACATAGAAAAAATAATCAAGACAGGAAATGACATAAATGTAGCACATAATGTAGTATCATTTCATCGCTTTCGTCGCGTCGTAAGACACGTTTTTTGATTATGGAAAATTCCAATGATTTCATCTTCTTTTTAGAATGTTTATTGAACCTAAAATCTTGTTCTTTCAGTAACATTTCATTGTTTTGATCTACAAGACGTGTTGTTTAATATTTTAGTGTTGATAAAAACTTAATTTTTTGATTTTAAAAAATTTTTGGCAACTTTCTTTGTGAAATGAATTCAAAATTAAACCTGATTTTTATCATTTGCACAATTTTTTGGTCTATAATTCCAACAAAATCACAAGTTGCTTCCTGTTCTTACAACATCAAGTGGTTAGAAGTGTATACTATTACCTTCAAAAACAACTCTTACTATGCCTGCAATTTGAACACAAAAGATTCAAATGAAAATATCAAAATTTCGAGAATTATTGGACAACATTTACCAGGCTATAACGATAATTACGTAACGTATCTCAGATTCAACTTCTATCATTCTTCCGATCAAAAACACATGAGACAATTTTCGCCTTTCTTTTGCCAAAAATTTCCAAATTTACAAGTCATAGATACTTTAAGTTCACTTTTTCTTAAAATTGACGATGATTCCTTGGTAAATTGTGCAAGTTTAAGACTTTTTAGGACAGTTGACAATAAACTACATGCTGTTAATGAATACCTTCTGTACAGGAATCCAAAACTACTCTACATATCTCTACAAGATAACAAATTAAACGTATTACCTGAAAATCTTTTTATAAATCAAAATGAACTTTTGGAATTGGATTTACATCAAAATGAGTTGGTTGTCATTCCTTCAAACACTTTCAAATCGTTGAAAAACCTTGAAATTTTGTTATTATATGATAATAGATTGGATACAATAAATTCTGATTGGTTTGCGAGTCTACAAAAGCTGAAATATTTAAGTTTGCATATAAACAGAATTAAAGAAGTTCCACCAAATGTATTCATTAATTTAATAAACCTTAATTTCCTTCATTTGGGTCAAAGGAATAATGTTCAGTTATCACCACTGAAATTTTATTTAAACTCATTCAATGGCCTCAAAAATTTATTAGCTTTTGACATTTCTCAATGCAAAATATCAGATTTGCCAGCAAATATTTTCGCATCCTTAGAAAATCTAAACAGATTTAGTTTTTCAAGCACTAATTTAAAAACTATTCATTCAGACTTATTTGGGTACCATAGGAACTTGACATTAATTTATCTATCGTTTAATCAAATCAATTCGTTTGATGAGCGAATTCTTGACAAAACTGCAGTTACAATGTTATATATGCAAAATAACACATGCAGCAATACTATTAGTTTAACCAGAGATCAAATTCGCCAGAATATGAGACAATGTTTTAATAATTATCAACCAAGATCGCTTGTTTCTGCATCTATCATACCAAATGAGCAAGAACTAATTAGACCTCAAACACAACCACCAACTCGACCACCGATTAATACTTCAAGTGCGAAAACATCATATTATTGTGGACAAAGGATATCAGGACATGGAAATATTGTTGGTGGAACTCAAATATCTCGTGGGGATTATCCTTGGTAAGAATTGTCTTGTATTCTGGTTATTAGATAAAAATATGCTAATATTAATAATTTTGCCAACCATCGACTTTTGACTAGTTTAATTTATACTTCTATTAAGTTTTTAGTTGTATAAGAAATTACAATAACAACATTTTAATTCTAGGCTTGCTACTTTGATGACAAGAAAAGGAAAGTATTTCTGTGGTGGGAATCTAGTAACAACTCTAAAAGTCATTACTGGTGAGTGCTTTTGAATTTGTATTTACATGACTTTAGGCTAATTCCTAGACAAGACCTAACCCGAAAGGCACAAATCGGATAATCGAGATGAAATCCGGCACCAAACCGGAGTGAGATCAGCACCACTCCGGCTTAAATTGTATGCCAGTTTGGTGCTGGCCTTATTCCGGGATGGTGCCGGATTTCATTTCGATTATCCGATCTGTGCATTTCGGGCAAAGTTTCATTCACTAGTCATCATCTAAGATCAACCTTCATTTCCAGCTGCTCATTGCATTCAAGATAAGCATGCGAGCCTTCCAACGCCATCGCAAGAAATTATTATTCTCCTTGGAGCTTTTGACCTCGACAAAACAGTTGAGACAGGCAGATTATCACATGCTGTACAAAGCATACATATTCATCCTGATTGGAATACTTTAACGGAATCTTTTGATGCTGACATTGCAGTTTTGGTGATGGAAACAGAAGCTGTGCTTAGTAGATTCATTCAACCAGTTTGTCTACTAAATTCTTTTCCAAATGATCTAGCATCCGGTGTTGTTGTTGGATATGGAAAGAGTGAAGATGTCACAAAAATTCATGAAAACATTCCGAAAATCTTAAATAGTCAGATCCACAACAATGTATATTGCTTTCAGAGCAATAGAGCACTTTCGAGAATATCCAGTGGACGAACATTTTGTGGTGGTCCAGGAAATGGAATTGGAGTTTGCAGTGGTGACAGTGGTGGTGGATTGTATGTAACTGATGGAAGATCTTTTTATCTTCGTGGAATTGTGTCGTCATCATTGATTGGGGGTCAATATGGATGTGATATTGATACTTTTTCTGTATTTACGGATGTAGTTAAGTTTGTGGAATGGATTAAAGGAATTTAATGTATTTAAGATTTATTTAGATACCTCCAGGCAGGGGAGTAGCCAGAAATTTTTTGAGGGGGGGTTTTTGCTACTTTTCGACGTTTTTTTTATTAATTTTTTTCAATAATAGCTAGTATAAACTTCACGAAAGTAGGGGGGGGGGGGTTTGACTACCAACCCCCCCCCCCTGGCTACGCCCCTGATGGAACGAAAAATTTAGAGGGGAATTTGGAATTTTTTCCCAAATTGAAAAAATTTCAAAAAAGATGGAGGAAGGGTTAAAACACCCAAAACCCCTCCCTGGCTATGCCTTTGCCTCCAGGTACAAAATTGTAGATAACTTTTTAATTAATTAAGTTTCAAAAAAAGGCGTAAATTGAAACCTCAAAGCTTATTTTCATCGTCATCTTCTCTTATACCCATATAACCAAAGTATTCCATATGTATTACATTGACCTTCCTTAGGAACATGAATGGAATACATTAGGTCGATTTTGGTTACTAGGGATAGTTTCCTATACTTCATCAAATCCTCTCGAATCCTCTTTGTCACATTTTTTCACAGCTTACAACTGCCGTATTTTTATTTTTTATATGAGGTTGTTCATAAAATTTGTAACGCCAAAAATGACCATTTTTAATACACTTCATGGTAGGAACAAATTTTTTACCCCCCCCCCCCCCACCAAAGCAAAGAGTTTTACGAACGTTCCCTATGTTTTGTAAACAAAGTTTGATTAAAAAGAGATATGACAATAAATAAAGCCTGATCAGATCATCAATGTTATAATATAAACAAAGCTAAATGTCAATGTTATTCTCTCAGATTTTACTTAAAATTATATTTACTCTTTTTCTCAACTTTTTTCTCAGTCAGCTTTTTGTTCTGTAAGTGTCAAGACTAGTTTTAGTTCAAAATTAGTGTTTGAATTTTAAAATAATAAAAATTGGAATCAAAATCTGAAATAAATGCTAAAAAACATTGAATTTCCAATTGTTATCCAATTGTGTTCAATTTCAAAGTGCAAATAGACACAGACCTTCAAAAGCCACAAAAAAATGAAGTCAATCTTGTTTTTCTGTCTGCTAACTCTTTTGCGTCATGGCTGTGACGCACAAAACTTGGAGTGCATATATAAATTAAATCAAGAGCATCCAATCTATTACTCGTGTTACTTAAAAACAGAAAATGCAAGTTTTATTGACTCATTTCCAAGCATTGATGGACAACATAAAACAGGAAATACTGATGCAGATGTAAAGGAGCTGGATCTTTTTGAAAACCACAAAATGAATTCATTAGTTTCAATTTTTTGTAAAAAATTCACAAACCTCAAATCAGTACAATTAAAAAATGCAGAACTAGAATCAGTTGAGGAAGATTCTTTATTAAGTTGTAAAAATTTAAATGCTTTAAATTTAGCTTCAAATAAACTCTACGAACTGCCTGATTATTTGTTGGTTAGAAATCCTGGATTAGATAGATTTGATTGTTCAAATAATGAGTTAACAACTCTGCCGGAGAATTTTTTTCTTAGTCAAGGAAAATTAAGAATTTTGACATTAAATCGTAATCAAATAAGTTTCTTACCAAGCAACATTTTCAATCCATTAGTAAACCTAAAAACACTAGATTTATCTGATAATAAGCTGCAATCTTTAGATCCAAGTTGGTTTTCTGGTTTAATTAACTTAATTTATTTAAACTTGTGGAAAAATGAAATAACAGAAATTCCTCCAAAATCATTTGAGGCATTAAAATATGTTACAAATGCATTACTTTATCAAAATAAAATTCGTACTTTACACGAAGACAGTTTTGTTGGCCTTGAAAATGCTAATGAACTACAACTTCAAGAGAATGAAATCTCGGAACTTCCAGCTAATGTCTTCTCGCCAATGCGAAGTTTAGAAAAATTATTTCTGTTCAAAAACAAGCTGGAAATCATTCATTCAGACTCTTTTGCTGGTCTCAATTATTTAACAAAAATTCGTTTTGACAACAATAAAATTGACGCAATGGATCCAAAATTATTTGAAAGAACACCCTTTAATGTCATTGATATGACTGATAATATTTGCCATAAAACGAATGTTTCAATGCGAGATGGATTCAAGACTACTCTGAAAAAATGCATTGATAATTATTCGATTCGTAACTCATGTGGCAAGCATGTGCAAGCTAAAGGAGCTATTATTGGTGGAGCTTCGACACAACGAGGGGATTTTCCATGGTAGGTATATTTATTGGACTTTTTTTGTTATCAGATGATTGAAGGCTTTTGAGTTTGAAGTTTTAAATTAACTTTAGTCTTTAACACAGGGGCGTAGCCAGGAATTTTTTTGAGGAGGGCTACGCCCCTGCTACTTTTCGACGTTTTTTTTTGGTTTGGATCTGAAAAATTCAATAATATCTAGTATAAACATCGCGAAAATAAATAGGGGGGGGTTTGACCACCAAACCCCCCACCCCTGGCTACGCCCCTGCTTTAACAATCTTATTAATTGTAAATTTTAATGCATTCCAAAAAAAATTCCAATGGCTCATAAAATGACAAAATTTTAATTTTTTTAGGTTTGCTGCTTTATTGACTCCAAAAGGACAATTCTTTTGTGGTGGATCATTAATCACGAATCGTAAGGTTGTATCAGGTAAAAATCTGTCAAATTAACTAATTCTCAATCAATCTAACATTTTTATTCATTCCTACCAGCTGCACATTGTATTCAGGACAAAAAAACCACAACACAGCTTTTTGCTCGTGATGTTGTCATCTTGCTAGGTGCATATGATCTGAATAATCACTTTGAACCTGGACGAGGTATTCATCCTGTTCAGACTATTGACATGCATCCTGACTGGAATCCACTTGCTGAAGCTTATGATGCTGATATTGTAGTTTTGGTTCTGGAAAGTGAAGTTGCATTTACTCCAAATATTCAGCCAATTTGTATGGTTAATCGAATCTCAAACACAGCTGCAACTATGAAAGGATTTGTTGCTGGATATGGAAAAAGTGAAGATGTGTCAAAAGATCATGAAAATACTCCGAGAGTTCTGGAAATGCCAATTCATAAAAATGATGCATGTTTCCTTAAAAATAATGTTTTAGCGACACTTTCGAGTGAAAGGACATTTTGTGCTGGTTCAGGAAATGGACGTGGTGTTTGTAGTGGTGATAGTGGAAGTGGATTGATTGTTAGTGATGGTTACACTTATTATCTACGTGGAATTGTATCCTCAGCTTTATTTAATGTACAAAGAAGCTGTGATGTCAATACTTATTCTGTTTTTACTGATATTACGAGTTATATTGATTGGATTAATAGAATACCAACGAAAAAGTTTAGAGGATAAATGTTATCTGGGATGATTCGTAAAATTTAGTAAGAAAATTTGAGTAAGATTAAAAACAATCAAATGTATCAAAATTTGAATAAATTTATAATTAATAACTGGAATGACTTCTGCTCAATTCATTTTAATTAATGATCAATGCTATTTGTACTTTTCCCATACTCAATTATTTACAAATAAACTAAAGGAAAACACGTTTAATTTGCATATTAATATATTTTTTACTGTGACTTCTGTTTAAGCTGATAATGCTCACTAATTCCTCTCAAATTGTTTTCTCGCTCATTATTTTCGATTGATCTCTTTTTGGAGAGTTTACGGTTGTGTAAGCATAACTAAAGGAACTCACTAGTGCTACGTCTGCGATCAATATATTTCCGTGAGTACTAATTCATTGAAAAATTAGATGAGAGAAAAAATAAAGCTTAAAGATCAAAATTATACTGTAAACAAAGCTAAATGCCAATGCTATTCTCTCGGATTTTCCTTAAAACAATATTCGCTTTTTTCTCAGTCAACTTTTTATTCTGTAAGTGTTAAGACTAGTTTAAGTGTGTGATTAACTTTTGAAGTGTTGAAATCAACAAAATATTAAATAACAACAAAAGTTCAATTTTTTGAACATCAATGCGATCAATTATCAAGTGCAAATAGACAATAACCTTCAAAAACTACACAATAATGAAGTTAATCTTGTTTTTCTGTCTGCTAACTTTGTTACGTCATAAATGTGACGCACAAAACTTGGAGTGCATATATCAATCAAATCAATATGATCATCTAATCTATTCGTGCTACTTAAAAACTGGAAATGCAAGTTTTATTGGCACATTCCCAAGGATAAGTGGACAACATAAGACAGGAAATACTGATGCAAGCGTAAATGAACTCAAACTATACGAAAACGATAAAATAACGTCATTAACATCAGTTTTTTGTAAAAAATTCAAAAATTTAAAATCATCTCAGTTGGAAAATGCAGGGTTGGAATCAGTTGACGAAGACTCTTTGTTAAGTTGTAAAAATTTAAATTCTTTGACCTTAAGTACAAATAAACTTCAAGAACTGCCTGAGTTTTTGTTGGTAAGAAATCCAGAATTAGACAGCTTCTACTGTGCTGGAAATAGATTGACAACTCTGCCGGAGAATTTTTTTCTTAATCAAGGAAAGCTTAGGACATTGGACTTAAGCAGTAATCAAATAACTTTTTTGCCAAGTCAAATTTTCCAACATTTAGTCAATCTAAATTCCCTCCGTTTGTCCTTTAATAAGCTACAAACTGTTGACCCTGCCTGGTTCACAAGTTTACTAAAATTAAACTATTTATTATTGCAAAAAAATGAAATCAGAGAAGTTCCACCAAATTCATTTAAATCTCTTAGATATGTGACGGAAGCTTATCTTCACGAGAATAAAATTCAAAAATTACACGAGGATAGTTTCGTAGGCCTTGAAAATGTTGTAGAATTTCAGCTGCATATGAACGAAATACCAGAACTTCCACCAAATCTTTTCTCACCAATGCGTAGCTTACAATATTTATACCTTTTTAACAATAAGTTAGAAATTGTTCATTCCGATTCATTTGCTGGTCTTGATTATTTATCAAATATTCGATTCGATTCCAACAAGATATATGCAATGGATCCAAAATTATTTGACGACACTCCTCTTACTAGTATTCATATGAACAATAATACTTGTGCTGACTCATTTATAACTATAAGAGATGGATTTAAGAATGTCTTGAAAAAATGCATCGACAATTATACGGCTCGTGATTCTTGCGGTAAATTTGTGACTGAAAAAGGTGTCATTAATGAAGAAACGTTAATTAGTCGTGGGGATTTTCCATGGTAATTTTACTCAATCACTTCCCATGTTAGATTTAAAAAAAATCGGAACTTTCTGAACTAAAATTTATTGGAATCTTTGTTTGTACTATCTAGGTTTGCTGTTCTAGGGACAACAAAGGGACAATTCTTTTGTACTGGGACATTAATCTCAAGTCGTAAGGTCGTATCAGGTAAGAATCTCACTGTATTATCACTGAACATACTTTAGTCCAGTGATGGAAAACAGGTGTGTCGCGGCACAATAGTATGTCGATTTTTTTTTGAAAAATACCTCAAGCCATGTTCCGCGTGCGGTTTCAGTCATGATTTACTCACAAGGTGTGTCGTGTCACAAAAAAGATTGGCCACCACTGCTCATATTAATTATATTAACCCTCTTCCTAGCCGCGCACTGCATCAAAGACAAAAATATCACAACAAAGCTATTTGCTCAAGACGTGAATATACAAATGGACGTAGTCGTTCTATTAGGTGCATATGATCTGAGCAACTATTTTGAACCAAGTCGAAGTGTTTATTCTGTTCAAACTTTCAACATACATCCTGATTGGAACCAACATTCTGAGTCTTATGATGCTGATATTGTAGTTTTGGTGTTGCAAAATGAGGTTGCATTTACTCCAAATATTCAGCCAATTTGTATGGTTAATCGAATCTCAAACACAGCTGCTACGATGAAAGGATTTGTTGTTGGATATGGAAAAAGTGAAGATGTGTCAAAAGATCATGAAAATACACCAAGAGTTCTGGAAATGCCAATTCATAAAAATGATGCATGTTTCCTTAAAAATAATGTTTTAGCGACACTTTCTAGTGAAAGGACATTCTGTGCTGGTTCAGGAAACGGACGTGGCGTTTGTAGTGGTGATAGTGGAAGTGGATTGATTGTTAGTGATGGTTACACTTATTATCTACGTGGAATTGTATCCTCAGCACTTCTGAATGGAAAACAAAATTGTGAAGTCAACACTTATTCTCTGTTTACAGATATTACGAGTTACATTGATTGGGTTAACAACATTCCAACAAGTATGAATATAATTTAAATTTTCTTTCTAATTTTAAAACTTTCAAAACTTTTATTCAAAATGAAAAAAACCATAAAATATGTTATTAAAATTTTCATTCAAAACCACATAACATTTTAAAAAAACTCAATTTAAAATACTAATTCTACTACAAAAGAAAAAAAATCTGTGTAAACATCAAAAGAAAAAAAAATAGAGTAAATCTAAATCCCATTCACTAATGCTACTAATTGAAAGGCATTAATCGAATATATTTGAAATATTTCCATTTAATTCCGGTTCAAAAACTAATAATTGTTAATTTGATTGAATAAGATATTTCATAAAGAAACCAACATTTATTTTGGAAGAATTATGTCTTCTTTAATTTTTTGATTTTCTACGTCAGTTGTACTCTTCAATTTTTCACTATAAGTTATCAAATTTTCAAATTCCAATTCAGCTTTTCGTATCATCGCTTCCTTTTTTTTCAAACCTACAATTATTTCATTAGCCCTTTCTGGATCTCTTGACCACTCTTCTTTAAAGTCTATTTTGGGATATCTCTTCTTGACCTCCTGAAATGCTGCTTGAATCAATTTGTCATGATTGTATTTGTTAGCCAATTGAAGAAGTTCTAATGCATCGATTGTATTGATATTTTCTAAAATTTTTTTAACTGCACAGTTTTTCAGTTCGTTGATTTGAAGAATGCCTGCAGCAGTAAAAAGTTCAATGAAATTTGTTCCATCATCTCCTGGAAGCTCATCATTGTAGAAAAAGTTAGGAATTTTTTCAAACATTTTCTCAGAAATGTCAGTTAGTTTGAGACTGTTTGCTTTTGGGTTTTTAAAGAATTTTTCAGCTAAGGTTGGACATCGAGTAGAAATGAGAAATTTGTGGACCATATATTCTTTATCTTCGATGATGATTTTGAAGTCTTTTAAATTTTCATTTTGTATAAAGTTTCTAAGATCTCCCAAAACACCTTTTTCAATTTTTTTAACAAGTTTTTCTGTGATTTCAGCTCTTAGCTCTAAAATCATAATCTTTATGTCAACGTTTTTGATTCGCTTAGCAAATTTCGCACATTCTGATGAAATATTTTCTTGTTCGAGAATAAAATTCTTAATTATTTGTAAATCCAGAACGAAAAACTTTTCAGCTAAAGAACTTTTTACTGCTTCCAATGATGAAATAGATGAACTAGACGAATTCCAATGTGAAAAGATAATGTTATGATTAAAATTTCCTAATAAATCCACATGCTTCAGATTTTCAGTTATATCCAATAAATTGGGTTCAATTATTTTTAATTGTTTATTGATGTTAAATCTTATCCACTCAATGTGTTTTAAACCTTCGAAAAGATTGCCAGGAACATACTCAATATCATTGTTATAGCAATCAAATATTTTTAACTCTTCAATTTCACTTAAATCATTTTTGCATATTGTTTTCAATTTTGAACTGTAAATTTTAACAATGTTCAGATTTGGAAAAACTCTTGAAATTCTTTTAGGAAACTTTTCCATAGTACATGATTCAAAACTAATACAAGTGACATCATTTTTTGTTTTAGAATCCAAATGATTTCCATCGAATTCGATTTCTTCATCATACGGAATTTGTTGACTTTTTACAGAACAACAGTAGAATTTAATTTGATAATTTGGCCAATTAGCTTCAGAATATTCACATTGAATTTTCATTTTGTCCACAAATTTTTCTAAGAAAAAAAATCTTAAACTTTTTTTTAACAAAGCACCTTCTTTGATTGATGTCTCACAAATAACTGCTATGGAACAATATCACACAATTTATAAATTTGATTTGTTAAAAACAAAATTGTAAAATTCATACATCTTTTATAAGTTTTCTTTGCCTCTCCTATGTTTTGTTTTAGTGCTTTATTATTTTTTTTATATGCTCTTCACCCATTTAAAATAAACATATGCCGCATTTCTTCAAACAAACATTATAAAACTCAAAATTTATAATTTTATTTATGTTTGCGACAAACTAAAAACGAAAACGTCATTCATTTTTACATCTTCTGATTTGCCCTTAATGTTTAGATTTTTGTAAAAAAAAGTCCTCAAAAGTTTCGTTTATACAATAAAAATATTTTTTTTTTAATTTTGAAAGTTTTATTAAAATAAACGAAATTTCAGTTTTTTTTAATGTTTAATATTTTCTTCATCTTCATTAGACTCTACACTTAGCGATCCGATAACACATCCTAGAAATCCACTCAACATCACAAAAGCTCCACCAATGTAAAATGAGCCATCCCATCTGTGAAAAAGAGATTTTGGATTAATAAAATATTAGGTCATGCTTGATTTTTACGAAATAAAAATATCAAAACGTCATCTGAAAATCTTATTCAATTACAGAATAATATAAAGCCATTATAGTTTCAAGACAGTGAATTTCAAATGTACTTACTTTGATGTCATATCATAAATAAATCCTGCCAATGGTGGTCCAATTAACGATCCAATACCTTGAACTAATAAAATCAATCCATAAGCTAGCGTAAAGTCATCCATATCAACCAGTCTGCTTGTTATCATCGGTGTGAATGAGAAAGAACTTCCAAAAGTAACTCCAAAAATTACACATAATATCATGAGAAAGGCATAGCTCCAGGTTGCGAGGGGAATTAAGAACATTGATATTCCACATACTAAAATTATTTTAAAAGAATTTTTTCAGGTCAGATTTTATGTTTTCTTCTGTATAGTTCTTGATTTGAGCGGCATCGATTTGATTTGTTTCGATTTGAATAGCCAAAAATTTTGTCATACAAATATTCAAGGGTGTGAAACCGATCAAATTAATCAAAAATGATTAAAAAAATGGTCATACATGATCAAAAAAGATCAAAAATGATCAAAAATCAATTTGATCAGTTCCAGACCCTGGCAAATAAAAAAAATTTTTACGGTCATTTTTCACAAGATTTGATTTGAATAATTAGAAAATTTTGGAACAAAACAACTGTTCAAATCGAGGACCCTTTGTATATAATTTAGAGCAATTTAAACTTACAAAACATGCACAATCCATAAGTTTTTGTAACATTACACCATGGCTGATCGCCAACCCATCCCAATCCAATCATTCCAATCGTATTACCAATTCCAATTATAGATATCAAGTAGGCACTTTGTTCTTCCGAAAAGTCATGAACTAAAAGGAATTCAGTTATGTAGAAGTAGGGGATGATGTACCTGATAGGAGATATATTATTGTGGAATTGAATTTATTAGTATTAGTATTGAAATAATTGAATTATTATTGGAGAATGAAATTATTTAAAACATAAATTTATATAATTAAATAATGTCAGATTTTATAAATGTTTTTATCATCTTACCAAACGTATAGAAACAGTGTAGATAAGGACATCATTCCAAATTTATATTCCAAAAACAGCGAGAAATCAAATATTGACTTTATTATGTCAATAAAGTCGTCATACCAGACATCCTAAAAATAAATCAATGTGTAAGCAAAGTTACCCGAAATGCATAAATCGGATAATCGAGATGAAATCCGGCACCAACCCGGAATGAGGCCAGCACCAAGCTGGCATACAATTTAAGCCGGTATGGTGCTGGCCTCATTCTGGTTTGGTGCCGGATTTCATCTCGATTATCCGATTTGTGCCTTTCGGGTTATGTTTATTATCAATCTACAATATTCTAGACTATCGCAAATTTTTGATCAAAATTAACCACAGAGTGAGTATTAAGACCATCTTAATACAGATCTTAACAATTTTCCCGTAATAATTCTCAAAAACTCCCATAACCCTCAAAACACTAACCTCTTCCTCCTTAGCAATAGTTGTCATTGAATTTCTATAAATATTTGGGCAAGATGAAGCCTTCAATCTATATCGATGTGTATTAAGTAAGGCACCACGATGATGCATCATGTTTCTATGAATCTTCATGTTCTTTAAGTAGTTGCTGTATTTGAGTGATTGAAAATTCTTCAAATTTCCAACTGGATTAAAATGTGTTGGTCGTCTGGTTACAATTCTAGTCTTAACTGGTGTCTTTGGGATTGTCGTTGGTTTCTTGTATGGATTGTCATTTTTAAGAGTTGGAATTAGAGGAGATGGAGGGGATATGACTGCAATTTCAATTTGTTGTGTTGTGTCCAAAGTGTTTCGTCTTCTTGGTGGTTCCTTTACAAGATCAATTATTGAAGACTTAATAAGGATATTTTCATTCAGAGAGAATCGACTTCCATGAACTCCACTTCTTGGTGTTATTTCATCATCTGCGTGGTCTTGATTGGAAGATTCTACAGGATTGTCAATAAGTATGTTAGAGTTATTGGCCTCAAATGCATTTTGGATACTTGATGCTTCAGAAATTAAAATAACAGGTTTTGAAGCAAATCCAACAACTTTTTCGGGAACTTTCAACAAATTTTCTTCAATTTTGAGCCTGTTCTCTTCAATCATTGCGTCTCTGAGATATTCATACTCAGCTTCCTCATAGTATGGACCCAGTGACCTCTTACTACCATGCTTTCTACCTCTATATCCTTCAGACTCAATACCACGATTAGAAATAAACGTTGGAAGTAAAATTTCACTCGTGAACTTTTTGGCATTTACAATTTCAGGATCTACAATTTGCTGATTGGCTTCTGTATTTAAATTGGTTACTAGAGTATCTAATAAGTCCTCCTTAGGTGCTCCGATCTCAATCATCTTTTTAATCTCATCTAAAGCAACGCTGGAGTTTGAAAAGGTCTGAATGCTTTGAGATCGACTTTCAATTTTGTTTTCTTCAATTAACCAGTCAGGATCAATCATTAGAGCACCAAATACACTGAAGTTGAATAAGGTACCACCAAGGATTAAAGTTGCACCTCTCCAACCGTAGTAGCTGATAAGCCATTGAGTAAATGGTGCATAAAGAAAAGTTCCAATTCCTGTGCCACTTGCTCCAATCCCTGTCAAAGAATTTCAAAAATTCTTAATTTTTAATCAATGCTAATTTCTTAAACTTTTTACCTATAGCAAACGTCCTCTTAGTCTCAAACCAAAAAGCAATCGAAACTACAGCTGTAACATAAATCACACCAAGTCCAAGACCAGCAATTATTCCAAAAGTAAAGAACAACATTTCCACCGAATTTGAAAATGCAGACAGCGTAAATCCAAGACAGCCAACAAGTCCACCAAGCATTGTCATTTTTCTGCATCCATATTTGTCAACAAGATTTGACATGACTGGCCCTGACATTAAAGGTACAGCTAGAAAAAGTGAGCCAATCCATGCAGTTTTTGTTGGACTTTCTTGAAAGTAGTTGAGAAGTTCAGTGTAGATAAGACCGAAGGAGAAGGAGATGCCGTCAGCGATGAGAGAGACCATAAGAGATGCAAAGACGATGACCCAGCCATAGCCACCTGGAATCGGAGAAAATTTTAAAGAATTTGAGAAAAAGATTTTGATGAGGGGCATGTAACTTTATTGAGTAGCAGAATTTGAGGGGTATGTAACTTTATCAAGTAACCGAATTTAAGGGGCATAGTTACATGCCCCTCATCAACCAAAAGTTGAAAAGAGATTTAAAGGTGTAAATTCTCGAATTTTTTATTGTTCTATGACCTAATTCAACCATCAACCAAATTATCATATTTTTATAACCAATAGTCCAATGTAAGCACGTGTATTGCCCCAAAATAACAAATATCAATATTGATCAGAGCTGGTCAACCTTTTTTTGATCACATCACACTTAAAGCTTAAATTGTAACCAAAACTGCACACATCACATGGTTCATGGAATTTTTTGAATTTTCCAAAACACACCGGTTTGCCATCACTGACATAGATAACAAAGCCATCAATCACATGATCAACTACACGTGCTATCTCAGCTTATGATAAAAAAAAAATTTCTTTATCTATTTGCAGGAGATTATTGACTTGGAAGTGTATTCACCTACAAATCTTATCTAAGACTTCGTATCATAAATATTACTACAAACTTGAGGCTTACGTCAGTCATAAATTATTTTCTCTTCATTCTGAGTAAATAAATTGTTGAGTTATATCTGGTTGAGAATGTTTTGTTTGGATTTGGTTACTAAGTTGAATGAATGTGTAGATTGAAATAGGAAACTAGTGAGTTGCTTGAATTGAGTGTGATGCAATCTTAACTGAAGTTGTGATCAGAGTTGCAAACAGATATCTGTGCACAGATGAGAACCGTACAATTCCTTGATAATTTGTAAGGTTTTGTCAAAATTTGTAGGGTTTTATTTAAAAAACCTTACAAATAATCAAGGTATTGTACGGTTTTCATCTGTGCACAGATATCTGTTTGCAACTCTGGTTGTGATTTAAATGACTCGAAAAATGAATCATTAAGTACAGTAGTGATATACAAGATAGCTTTGTTATGATAAATTTTGTATTTTTCATACTTTCTTCATTTTTGTCGATCAGAGTAGAGTTAGATGAAGTTATGGTCTGTTTACTTAAAAATATTCAAGTTCAGGACCTTTTAAAGGAGTGATGGAAAATCGGTTTGTCGCGGTACATTAGTGTGCTGATTTTTTTTTTTTCAAAAAGTGCTATGAACTGTGTTCCGCGTGAGGTTTAGGTCACGACTTACTCACAAGGTGCCGCTGCACAAAAAGGTTGGTCATCACTGTTTTAATAAAAAAAGTTTGTCATTGCATAGTTACATGAATAAACGACCTCCATCTTTAAGAAGCCATCTATAAATTTAGTAAAGCTAAAAACTACCCCTTCCCCCCGGAACGAAATGACCGTAACAATATACTATAATATAAATCTCATTTAAATATGAACCCCTACAAATAAAGAAACAAAAACAAACAACTCACCATCAGGAATCTTTCTTTTATCACGACTCAAAACAGACGACGAAATTGATTCAATATCTGAGCAGTCAGACGATGACCTTCTCAATGTGCTTTTTTCATCGTCATAATCCTCTTGAATTTGAAATTTAACTTCCACTGGATTTAACAAACTTTCCTTAAGTTCAGCTAATTGGTCACGAAAGTGGTCGTTTTCTAGGTTGTAGACCTCCTTTTCTGGCTTAACCTGAACTTGAAGGCTGTTGACCATGTTGGAATTTTTTTTTTTTTGAGAGGATTTTATGCCAAAATTAAATTGAATAACTAAAAAGTTTTTTTTTAATTTGACTTGATTCTACGCCTTAAATGAGTGCAAAGTTAAGATTGTTAGTTTGACTCTTGAGACGTGGATCTTTCGATGAATACTGCCCAAATATTTTCACAAATTTCAAACAACGTTTATTAGTCCGTGAGGTTTTCATAAATGATCGGTCACTTTTGCTCACTTGTTGATTTATTTTCACTGTTTTAGTTTTAATTTTCATCAATTTTTTTATTGTTTTTTAATTGTTTTTGAATGTTTTGATTTTTTTTTATATTTTATTGATTTTCACTACAATTCTCTAATAGATTAGGAAGTTATGAGCATCACATTTTTTTAAGTTGAGTTTCTGTGGATGAGAGAAGTTTAATTTATTAATGTTTTTCGCGGGAATTGAAAAAATTTTGTATGAAAAATTCGAAATCAAAAATTTTGAAACTTTAAATTTATTTTAAAATTGTCACAGGGGCGTAGCCAGGAATTTTTTGAGGCGGGTTTTTGCTACTTTTCGACTTTTTTTTTTTTTTGGTTCGGATCTGAAAAATTCAATAATAATAATATTTAGTATAAACTTCGCGAAAATAGGAGGGGTTTTGACCCCCCCCTGGCTACGCACCTGGATTTGTTTTTTGGAATAATTTTTGGTCAATTTTCATAATTAGTGACTTTTAAGAACTTTTTCAAGTTAATTCAATTTTTTTAATTTCTAAACGAATAAAATGTCATTGCATGTCAAGGCAACTAAGCATGTTGAGCACAAATAATTATTTTAAACTCAAAAATCAAAGAATTTAAGAAGAAACGAAAAACTTTTTGCAATAAATTTACCAAAAATTCCAATTGACCTTTCATAACCTTCAAATTTTTTCACAAATTTCCAAAATTAAAATCAACAACTTCTCACACTTTAAAGCCCTCAATTAATTTGTTTTCACTTCTCTGTAAATTAAATTGCAATTAATAACAATAAAAAGTTTTAATTGGCGCTTTTTTCTCAACTCAATAACAATTAAAATATAAATTTCAATTAAAAACACATCCGACTCCAAAAACAATTTCAAATCAAATGAAAATAAAATCAGCTGTGCGCTGAGTTGCTCAATTTTGATTCCGCGGTACAGAAAATATCAAAGAATTTTTGTATTCAGCACTAACAACAAATCGTTAACCGGCATTTAATGCTGTTCACTGACCTACTCAACATGAAATATTTCCCACACATGCTCAGTTTATTCACGTTATTTTTTTGGTGTATATTGTTCAATACTCCCGCAATTAATTTACGTTTTATAAAATACAAATCGAGACTTGTAGCAGACAAGGTCGTTTAGTATAATTAATGAAATATTGAAGTGTGTGCTGCACGCGTATTTTTTTTTTTTTGGAGTAAATTACAGGTGGTTTCTTATCTTTGTATTATCTGATAAAAAAAATTGTAATTTAGATAAAGTGATTTGTAGATTTTTTCTTTGTGTAAATTTTTTATTGTCATTGGTGATTTTGAGGTTATTCACAAAGAGTTTAAATTTAGTTCGATTTTTTTTCAACTTTTTGACCGATTTTATGCTTTTTAACCTCCCGAAAGGCACAGATCGGATAATCGAAATGAAATTTGGCACCAAGCCGGAGTGAAACAAGCACCAAACTGGCATACAATTCAAGCCGAAGCGGTCCTAGCTTCACTTTGGCTTGGTGTTGGATTTCGTCTCGATTATCCGACTTGTGCTTTTCTGGCCACAAAACTCAATTTCTATAATTAAACTATATTAACATAGAAATGCATATAATAAGTCAAAAATTGTGAAATATTGTTTAAGAAAATGATTGCATTAATTTTGGTACGTCCGTCTCAAATTCTTAATTTTATTTGGAATTTTGTTATTAAAAAAATCAATTCTGTTTATTTAAGTATGAAATTTTGAAGATATTTTAAGAAATTTGTATGAAAGCAATTATTTTTTTTGTTTGTGTTATTTGAAATGTAATTAACATTTATTTACATATCGAATGACACAAATAGTTTATAGAATAATCAAATTTATTGTTGACTCTTAGCGATAAAAATACTTGTAGAATTTAGATACTTTGTGCATTATGTTAAGGAGCCGTTAACTTAGAACGTTTGCTTTTTGGAGTGGAGGGGGGCAGGTGCGTCAGGAATTTTTTTGAGGGGGTTTTTGCTACTTTTCGACGTTTTTTTTTTGGTTCGGATCTGAAAAATTCTATAATATCTAGCATAAACTTCGCAAAAATAGGGGGGGGGGGGTTTGATCCCCAAACCCCCCCTGGCTACGCCCTTGGAGGGGGGTCTGGAATTTTGTAACAAATCAAACGAAAGAAAAGAATTTTCATAGAAAAAGTGTAACAAGGAGGAAAGGAGGGTCTAAAAAGTCGTTTTTTTTGTGTAACGTACTAGGTGAACGGCCACTAATGAAACTTTACACATTAGTTGAAAATTCCAGTCAAGTTTTCTTCTACAAGATTTTTTTACTTTGATTAAATTAAAAATTTGAATAAGCATTGAAAAATTAAATCAAATTTTTAATTTTTTTTATTAGTTAACAACTTCACAGCAGCATCAACAGCCACACAAAATTTAATCTAGTTTAAAGTTACAAAATTGCTTAACACAGTTTGTTAAAAATATATTTTGTTGTTTGATTTAATTATAGACATTCCAAAAAACACCAAAAATTCTATTTATAGAAAATATTTTATTATAAATTTTTTTATCCAAATTCTCAACACACGTCGGTTTTACATTTTTTTTAATTCACTCGTTTGTATTTGTTTACTTAGCAACTTTTTACTATGTATGAAAAAAAAAAAATACTTTTTATTACATTTTTAGTTCTTTGTTACTATTTTTTTTTTAATTTCTATGAATTTGCTCAAAACTTTAAAACATTTTTATTTTACTCAACTTTTTAAAATTTTCAAAAATCACCTTGCACAAGAAAATTCTTTAAAATTCACAAAATTTGCAAAATTTTAAGAGCACACCAAAGTCCGATCTACACAAAGCCACATAAACGTCAACACTAAATCACCACACATCTGAAATAACTCAAAAAATAAAAAAGTAAAAAAGAGAAAATAAAAACCAACACAAAAGAAGTCTTTTCGACTCGATCGACGTAATATACTTGAATGAATGACAAAAACCGAATGAAAGAGGAAAAAAAGTGTTCGATAAAGTCTACGGCAGGTTCCACAGCTGGAAATAAAATGAAAATGTAGATTATTTTATGCAATTGAATATGAATTCAGACTTTGAAGTTAATTGGGGTGTAGTCAGTTTTTTGAGGGGTGGGGGGGGGGGGGTATGAAAGATGGGAAGCGTGTGAATGTTGTATGAAAGAAAAAATTTTAGAGAGTGTAAATGTCTTTTTCCTCAAAAACCTTAGATAAATGAAGAAATTTTTCCTAGAAGGAGGGGGAGTGGGTCCAAACTCAAGGTCGTAGCCAGAGGGGGTTGCGAATTTTAACCCTACTCTTTTGGAATTAAATTTTCTAGAGTTTTTTTTTTGGAAAAAACCCAAAATCCTCCTAAATGTTTCATTTTATACAAAAAGAAACCAAAACCCCCCCTTAAAAAAATTTCTGGTTACGCCCCTGTCCAGACTCCCTTGGACCTTCCCTTGGTTACACCCTTGGAAATTATGATTTTATTTTATTTTTTATGGTTTCAGGTATTTTTAAATAGAAAACTTAAAAATCTTGACATAAAAATCTTAAATTTTATTAATTTTCAACATTAACTAGCATAAGCGACTGCAGCTGCAGACCCAATAGATCAATTTGTTTCTGTAAATTCCTTTTCAATTTTAACTTTTCCTGCTTCTCATTCTTAAGTTCAACTTTTAACTTTTCAATTTGCTCATCCAAATTTGACTTTGATATTGTCAATTTATTCAGTTCTTCATGCAATTCAAGGTTCGATTTTTCCAATTCTTCACATTTTTTAGTCAATTTATTCTCAACATCTTTAATTTCTTCGATTTCTTTTGGCCGCAATTCGTCATACAGTCGATATTTGTTTTCGAGATTAAAAATCTGAATTTGATGGTTCGAAGCTTTCTTTCCATAAAATTGAAGAATCTTTTCTGGGTCTGGATACTTTTTGACAAAACTTGAAAAAATTTCAAATTTAAGATGAAAAAATCTTTCGAAAAGATGATTTTTGACATCATCTAAAGTTGTTTTTTGGACGTAGTGAGCACTTTTTTCATAACTTGTTGCATATTTTGTGTTGCCGATAAAATTGACATAGTCTAAGTCATCAAAATTATCCAACAAATTTGGCTCAATTATTTCCAATTTATTGCTGTAGAAATTAATGTATTTGAGGTTTATAAACCCTTCAAATAAGTCACCAGGCAAGAAATCAACTAAATTTTTTGTACAAATAAATTTTTCTAAATTTTTGTACTCGGCTAAGTCAATCCTGGTCAGTTCCTTCAATTTTGAATTGTAAATTCCAAGAACTTTTAAATTTGGGAAGATTTTTGTCAATCCTTGAGGAACTTTTGGGCAGTTGGTTTCGTAGAATTCAAGAAATGTCACATCTAAGTTGGATTTTCGAGAAAAATGTTTACCAACAAATTCAAATTCTGAATTTTGAGGTAATTCTTGTTCATTTTTGAGGACCTTGCATTGGTAGTATTCATCGCCTTTGGGAAATTTGTAGACGTCAAAGATGCAGTTGAGTTTCATTTTTTGCTGGAATATTTATGATTTTAGTTAATGTTTTTAGTATAATCTGTAGTAATGTTTCTCAAACTTTATGATTTTCGATATATCTCGTCATGGATTGAATTATTATTGTAACGGTTTCTTAACGGCTTTTATATTTGAATTTAAACCGGACTTTGGATACCGGATTTTTAGTCGAATAAAGTGTATTGAAGTAAGAAGATCTAGCATCCGATTATTTATTTATTTGAACAATATTACAATCCGATAGGACATAACATATCTTAACATTAAGAGGCTGTTGATAGAGACAGTACAGCACTTGGTATTGGTAATTGGCAGAGAGCTGCTAACAATAGAGTCAGTTTTAGGGGAAAACTGAAGGAGATCATGGATCACAATTGATCTGAACGGTCATCGAAATAAGTAAAGTAAGTAATCTTAACATAAAATTCACTACAACTTAATTATGACGTAGAACCTTAAGCATAATAAGAGCTAGTGTAGAATGAAGTCTAGTTTGAGAAAAATCCATCCATGATGACTAAAAATTAACATACCTGAAAAATTTATAATTTGACACCTTTTGAATCTAAAAAAATTCACAACTTAACACAAAATTTTACTCTTTTCCTATTCTTTCACTTTTTGAGAATTAATTGTTTTTTAAATTTCAAGAATTCTCTAAATTTTAAAAAATCACAATTGACACATCCGATTGTTTTGATTTCAGTTGAGAGTATGACGGTAAAAACATCATGAATCACTGAGTATGCGAATGTTTTTTTTAACTTTTTTTTATTTGTGTTGATTGTTGAATGTGGACTAAATAAGAAGTAAATATTAGTAGTAAAATATTTGTAAACGTGTGATGATGTTTTTTATTACAACGTGTTCAGAAATGACGATAAATATAATATTATTGATAAGAAATTGCTTAGTAATCATTTTAAGATAAGCATGTGATAATATTTTAATGTTTTGACTGAATCGGAAATTTATAAAAAACAACAGAAATATTGGCCTGCAAAATATAAAATTGAAAATTTTATATGCAGCGCACTATGTGTGTTAAATATTAAAAAATTTAAAATTTTGTCAATTTTTTCAAACTTTTTCAATTTTTTGATTATTTTAATTATTTAAAATAATTTCTACTAAAAATTTGCATAAATTTTTGAAAATTTTGAAAATTTTATATGCAGCGCACTATGTGTGTTAAATATTAAAAAATTTAAAATTTTGTCAATTTTTTCAAATTTTTTCAAACTTTTTCAATTTTTTGATTATTTTAATTATTTAAAATAATTTCTACTGAACGATTTGCATAAATTTTTGAAAACTTTGAAAATTTTATGTGCAGCGCACTATGTGTGTTAAATATTAAAAAATTTAAAAATTTCTCAATTTTTTCAAACTTTTTCAATTTTTTGATTATTTTAATTATTTAAAATAATTTCTAACAAAAATTTTTGAAAATTTTGAAAATTGTATATGATAAAATAAAAAGGGCATTTCGTAATGATGAAAAAATTTTTATTAAATTATTCAATTGAAAAAACATTTCCACTACTAATCCTTTTTAGATATCACTGATTGAATTTTTTCAGCTAAACTCTCAATCTGCTTCTGCAAATTCTTCTCCAGTTTCTCCCTGTCTTCCTTTTTACCTTCCAATTCCTTCCTCAACTCTTCAATTTGCTGACTAAGTTTCACTTCTAAATTGTCCAAATCTTCTAAATTTTTCACCATTTTTCCACTAGACTCCTCTATTTCCATCACTTTCATCATCAACCTCTCTCCAGAGCTCATGATCTTTGCGATTTCCCAATTTCGTTTCAAATCATTTAAATCCCTACAAGCCTCCAGAAATGTTAATTTGTAATATTCATCTTTCTTATATCCATCACTTGCGTATTTCAGTAACGTCTTTAATGTTTTTTCGGGATCCTTGCTTTCATTAATATAATCTCGAATCTTTTTTGGGTCTTGTCGAAGAAAATTTTCATACAATTTTATTTGAATTTCACCTAGCAATGCATTCGGATTGTAAACTGTACTAGCTGCATAAAAGAGGCAAATATTATAATTTCCATTGAAATTGACGTAGTCAAGGTTGTACAGCTCATCCAATAAATTCGGTTCAATAATCACGAATCGATTGTTTGTAATTTTTATGTAATGTAAATGCTCAAATCCTTTAAACAAGTCGCCAGGTAGGAACTCAACTTCATTTTTATCACAAATAAATTTTTCAATATTTTTGTATTCAGCCATATCATCCTTGATGATTTCTTTTAAATTTGAGCTACAGATGCTTAAAACCTTTAGATTTGGGAAGTGTTTGGTCAATCCTTGTAGAACTTTTGAGCACATGCAGTTACGAAATTCAACAAATTGCACATCAATGTTGGATTTTTCGTCTTGATGTTGACCAGAAAATTCAAAATCTTCATTTTCGGGGATAAATTGATTCCTGATGATGCACTGATAGAATTTTTCGCCGGTGTTGAATGAGAATTCATCAAATGTGCAGGTTAGCTTCATGGTTTTGCTTTTTTTGAGTAATAGAAAATTTATTTTACACAACTGACTAGTCTGCTATCTTTCTAGAGATATTGAATGAAAATAAAGTTGAAATTGATGTTTTTTGATTCAGTGTTTTGAGCAAAGCATTGTTTTTTGGATGTGTGATCTTGTTTGGATTGTGTGAATGTGTGCTTAATTTTTGATGTGTTGTTTTTTAAGTGAGCAAACATTTGAAATTTTGATATAATTTTGAATTTTGGTAAGGGATCGACGTCCGGAGATTGTGGCTCATAGGACCGACAGAATTTTCGGCTGAATTCGGCCGAATTTTCAGAAAAAATTTTTTTTAAAAAATTCTCCCGAATTCGACTGAAAATTCGGCCGAAAATTCGGCCAAATTCGGCAAAAAATTCCGGAAAACTCGGCCGAATTCGGCAGAAAATTAGGTTAAATTTTTTTTAAAAAAATTTTCCCGAATTTTTTACCGAATTCGGCAGAAAATTCGGTCAAATTCAGCCGAAAATTCGGCCGAATTTTTCTTTCGAATTCGGGAGAATTTTAAAGTCGAATTCTCCCGAAATTTTTGCCGAATTATCCCAAATTTTTTGCCAAATTTTTCTTATATTCGTCAAATTTTCCCAAGATCAATAAATATTAAATTAAATAAAAGATGCAAGAAATTTCAAATTTATTCAACTTAAAATAATTTTCCCAAACTTTCTGTAGAAGGAAAAATATTAGAAAACGTATGAAAAATCTTTTTGAACTGAAATTGTTTTTTCAAACTGCCGAACTGGCCGAATTCGGCCGAAAATTCTGTCGGTCCTATGAGCCTTTACCACGTCCGGAATTAACGGTCATTTTTCAAAAAAGAACAAAAGTATTCTAAGAAATTCTATTATTGCTTTCGACCTCAACCAACTCCCCCCGTGGACATCATTTACGAACAACTCCTAATAAAATCATTTTTATTTTCTGTCAAACATAATTGACTGAAATTGCAAAACTAAATTGTCAATTTGACTTTGCAAATCTTCATTCAGCTTTATGTTCTCTTCTTTCATCTTTTGCAAATCCTTGTTGCATTCTTCAATCTGCTGAAACATCTTACACTGTGAATCTTCCAGTCCCACCACTTCAGCTTTGGAATTTTTGTTTGTAACTTCCAGATCATCAACTTTTTCCTTCAAAATTTGATTTTCCATTGCAATTTTCTCAATATCGTTAGCTCTATCCATTCCATAAAAATCATGTTTCATTAGCAAAATATTCAACTTTGACTTATAATTATTTGCATATAATTTTAGATAATCTAATCTTTGTCTTGGATATGGTGACTTGAAAATATAATTTCTTATAAATTTTACGTCAGAATTGAGAAAATTCTCGTAAAATGTCACGGTGATCATACCTGGCAGTGCATTTACACTTCGTTCGTAAGGAAAACTACCCGAAAAGAGGTGAATATCTGGGTTTGATTTAAAGTTAATGTAAAGTGGGTAGCCTTCAATATTGTCTAATAAATTTGGTTCAATGATTCCTAATTTATTAAAAGTAAATTTTATGTACTCTAGGTTCCTAAATTCTTCAAATAGGTCACCAGGTAGGAAGTCAATATCATTTTTATGGCAAATAAACTTCTTTAAATTTTTGTACTCAGCCATGTCGTCCTTGGTTAGTTCCTTCAATTTTGAATTACAAATCCCAAGAACCATCAAATTTGGAAAAGTTTTTGTTAATCCTTGTGGAATTTTTGGACAATTGCAGTCACGAAATTCAACAAATTGAACATCAATGTCGCATCTTTTGGATAAATGTTGGCCAAAGAATTCAAGATTTTCATTTTGTGGAATTTTTTGGTCTCTGATGATGCATTGGTAGAATTTTTTACCGGTGTTGAAAGTAAATTCATCGAATGTGCAGGTTAACATCATATTTTTAAAGTCTGGCTGTGAAAAAAGTTAAAATGAGGAAGTGACATAAAAATTTGATAATTTTGTATAAGAAATTTACTTTTTAAGGGTTATTACTTTTTATTGTAGCTCAAAAGTATCAACCTATACTGATGGCAACAGAGAAACTAAACATTATGGAAAAAAACAGCATTAATACATTTTTATAGTGAATGTTTTGATCAAATAAAGTAAAATTCAGCAATTTCATGAGAATGTTTTGTTTTTTACAATGATTCAGTGTGTAAATGTTGGAAAAAAAACTGCTTACTAAATCTCTGCATACGTGTAATGATGATGTTGATACAACGTGTTCTAAAATGACGTTTTTGAGATTATTCGATAAAAAGAGTGACTAATAGTATAGTATTGCAAAGTTGAATGCCTTTTAGTGTCAATACACACAAAAAAAAATAAATTTGTTTTTTTTTAGCTATAATTGTGTGATTTTATTTTTGATGGGAAAAATTGAAAAATAAAATATCAAAAAAAAAGTTAACAATTTTGAAGGTTTAAGCATGTTTAATTCATTCATTTTGAGATCGAGTTGATTGCTTGAAGTTGATTGACTAGTTTGTCAATTTCTAGTTGAAAATTATCCACAAACATTTGTTTTTCATCCCTTTCAGAGTTCAATTCTGTTTTCAGTTCTTCAATTTGCTGTTTTAATTTTAATTCTGATTCTCTAAAGCCTTCAAGCTTTTTAGACAATTCCAGTTTTGACTTCTCCAATTTTTCAATTTTTGAATCCATTTCCAGCTCAAATTTAGCTCGTTCTTCAGCAATTTTTGTCTTATTTTGATCAATTAATCCAAAATTCATTTCATGTTTCTCGATTTTTGAATTAACCTTGATGGCTTCTTCCTTTAAAATCTCCCAAAGTTTAAGCTTGTCTGAATAGTTTTCCATATACTTCAATATTCTTTCCTCATCCAATAATAAAAATCGATCAAAAAGATAACTTTTCATCCCATCCAATGTCGAACACGAGTAGAAATGAGACTTTGTGAAAATTTTATTATAATTTCGATTATGCAAGAAATTGACGTATTCAAGCTTATCCAGTCCATCGAGTATGTTTGGCTCCACAAAGGTCAATTTATTTCGAAAAAAGTCAATATGTTTTAAATTTTCAAATCCTTCAAAAATATCGCGCGACAAATAACGCACGGATGAATTATGGCAAATAAACCTTTCTAAATTTTTATATTCAGCCATCAATTCCTTCGTTATAGTCGAAAAACCAAAATTATTGTAAATTCCAATAGCTTTCATATTTGGAAAATGTTTGGTTAATCCTTGTGGAATAATCGTACAATAATCTCTACCAACCACAACAAAGATCACATCAGAATCTGATTTTCCAGGCAAATGAGTTCCGATGAATTTAAATTCGTCATATTTTGAGATTCTTGGAAATAAAATTTGACACTTGTAGACGACCTGTTCGTCTGATTGGAATGTATGTTCTTCATATTTACATGGAATTTCTATCGTCTCTGGGAAAATACGTAATTTACCATCGTCATGATCAATATGTTTAATATTTTTAAATTCCTCAACAATTTCACGCGGCGCAAAGTTCAAAAGTGTAGTTCCACCAATAAGTTTCTCCATGTCTCCATATTCAGCCAAATGATACCGCGTAAAAGTCACAAATCCATTGAAATATAAACCAAGCGTTTTCATGTTTGGAAAGTGTTTAGTCAATCCTATTGGGATGAGCGAGGCGAATGCTCCATGAACTTCAACGTAAAGCACATCTGTGTCTGATTTTCCAGGTAAATGTGTTCCAATTAATACAAATTTTTCATAATTTAAATTTTGTGGTACTGTAAATCGGCATTTGTAGACTGTTTCGCCTGATTTGTGTTTGTGTTCTTCGTATGTGCATGAAATTTCAGTCATCTGAGGAACAAATGGAAAAAAATAGAAAATATCTTTTTTTTTCAATTTAGCGCCATTTCGGCTATATTGATGATTATAATATCTAACTACATTATTTATTAAGTTATTGTTGTTAACATCATTAATTCTAATATAATTATTTTTTATTTTATTCATCTCTTTAGGAGAAACATAGAAAAATGAATTTTGACTATTTTGTTTAATGAATCTAGGGACAAAAAACTCCATTTCCCTTTTTCTAATTTGATAAATTTAGAGAAAAAATTTTAATTTACTTACTTTATTAATTGGAATTTATTTCAATAGCATAATTTTGGAATTTCAAAAATAAGAAATTAATTTTTGCGACCAGTTACTTTATATTTTGTATTTGTCTGAAGAATCAAAACAGTATGAATCATCCAACATATTGTGAATGTGTTTATAAAGAAGCTATGTTAGGAAAGTAAGTTTTTATCGTTGTGTGAATGCAATGAACTTAAGAGTGTGAATCTATTTGTAAAGTAAGTATGATCAAGAATTTCACAACTTTTCGAAACAGTATTAAAAAAATTTATTTGTATTGAAATCTAAATAGTAGCAAAAAAAAAATATAATAGTGTAGGGGGTTCTCGCTTTTAATAACTCCATTAGAAATAAAAAATATTCAGAATTTGTATGACAGAAGGCAGCGAAAAGCCGCGGTGGCCGAGTGGTTAGAGTGTCGGCCTCCTATGTCAACGACCTGGGTTCGATCCTAGGGAAAGTCTAGTCGGATCTGGTGCTTTTTCGCTGCTTCTAGTCTGGCAGCTCGGTTTGTGTCGTCGCGAAACACAAATTTTGCTAGGTACATTACATTGATATACCCTAGGTCAATGTAATTGTGCAGAGCTTGCAGAAAGCATTCGCCATATCTATGGCAAAAAAAAAACACAAATCCTTATTTTATGACAAAAACAACACAAAAATCCATCGATGTCAACGCATCAAAAAGGCAATATAAATCTTCATCAAAAAATCAACATTTAAGATTAATAAGCTGCTGCCTGAACTCTTAAAATTAATATTTATAAATTTATATATTTGTAATTATTATGAAAAGCAAAATAAAAAATAACATTTTTTTTTAAAAAAAAATGTATGACAGAAATTTTTTCAAGGAAATCATTTTGCAAGTCGAGGACCCCCTATATTTTTGATGAATAAGTTTTAGAATCATAACTTTCATATGTTTTATTAGCTACTAAAAATTTTAAATCTTTATTAAAATTTTGATTCATTTTTAAAATTTTCTTTATTTAGTTTTCATTTTTGTGAAATTTCAAATTTTTTATTTTTAATCATTTTACAAAAATTTAAAATGTTTAAAATAATTTTTATTTTCCTTTCATATCAAACATTATCGACTGAAACTGTTGAACCAAATTATCAATTTGACCCTGCAAGTTCTTCTTCAATTTTATATTTCCCTCCTTTTCCTTTTCCAACTCTTTCCTATATTCTTCAAGCTGTTGACTTAATTTCAATCTTGACTCCTCAACCTCCTGTATTTCCTTACTCAATTTTGCATTTTCAACTTCAAGCTCAGCCACTCGTTGTGTCAATTTTTCATCGATCATTTTCATCTCTTCGATGTCATTTGCTCGTTTTTCTTCATAAATTTCGTATCTCACATCCAACAGGTTCATTCTGCTATCATTTGCATTAGCGCATTCCTTCAATAAATCTATTGTTTTATTTGGATCTTTTGACTTTAGGGCATAATTTCTTATGTAAATTTTATCCGTGTTGAGAAAGTTGAATGACAAAAACCATTTTAGTTCTTGAATTGTTGTATTAATGCTGCGTTCGTAGACAAAACTGCTAGCTGCAAATTTATGAATGTCTGGATTTGACTTGAAGTTAACATAGCTCAGCTTATCAAGGTTATTAAGGAAATTTGGCTCGATAACTCCCAACTTATTATTTGTAAATTTCACATAATCTAAATTCACAAATCCTTCAAATAAATCACCTGGCAGGAAGCTAACTTCATTTCTGTCACAAATAAATCTCTGCAAATATCTATATTCAACCAAATCATCGCTAGTAATGACCTTTAACTTTGAGTTACAGAAACTCAAAACCTTCAAATTTGGGAAGATTTTTGTCACTCCACGCGGAACTTTTGGACAGTCGCAGTCACGAAATTCAATAAAAGTCACATCTGGGTCATATTTTTTGGGCAAATGTTCCCCACAAAATTCATCTTCATCGTATATATAATAGTCAACTTCTTGATCCTTAATGATGCATTGATAAAAAGTTTCACCTGTGTTGAATTTAAACTCCTCAAAAGTGCAGTTGTACTTCATTTTCTGAGAATGAAAAATATAAATTTATTTAATAATCAACCCGAAAGGCACAAGTCGGATAATCGAGATGAAATCCGGCACCAAGTCGTAATGAGGCCACCAACACTCCTGCTTAAATTGCATGCCAGATTGGTGCTGGTTTCTCTCCGGCGTGGTGACGGATTTCATCACGATTATCCGATCTGTGCCTTTCGGGCAAGGCTTTAGTAGATTAAACTCTTTAAAAATCAAAGATTATTATCTTTATATGAGATGATTTTTTAAAGATTATAATCTTTGTAAATAATTAAATAATGATTTTTTTCTCTTAGTGGTTCAGTTTGTAATGAAATAGTAAAATATGTGCCAAAAATATCATAATTTATTTTAAAAAACAATATGTATGCATTTTTTTCGACACAATTTACAGAAAAACATTCAAAAAAATAAAAAGATAAAAAAAATTATCAATTTTCGAGAATCAAATTAAAAGTTTTCAAAAATTACATACCTTAATTTAAAACACCTTTTTGCAATCTAATTTGTTGTCAACTTAAACTTAAATTTGATAATTTCTTTGCTATTTATTTTTTAGTTTTATTTTAACCACAACCGAATGCTTCAACCTTACTTATTTGAGTGCTGATCGGAAACAATATGAATCATTACAAACAACTGGATTGTTTTTATACAACAAAATGCAATGTTATTATTTATTTAAATGTATTTGGCAATGTTTTTCTGTGCTTGTGTGCTGAAATAAGTATAAGAAGATAATGAATGTTTGGAATATGATCCAATATGACGAATATTTAAGTAGTGACTGGATGGTATTGAATTTCATAATACGTTGATTAAATGGTGATATATTACACGTAAATATTTTTTAAGGATAATGCTCATCATCATCATTAGCGTAAAAAAGGGGGGAACAAGGTCGTAGCCGGGGGGGGGGGTCATAATCAGCATTAGCATAAGAAAGGAGATAAGAAGACAGGGTCATAGTTAGGGGGTCAAACTCATCATCATCATTAGCGTAAAAAGGAGGGAACAAGACAGGGTCGTAGCCGGGTGGGTCAAACTCATAATCATCATAAGCATATGAAATGGGTAAGAAGACAGGGTCGAAACCAGGGGTACAAACTTCTTAACTAACTTCTTAATCCCTTTCTAGCGTAAAGGGGGTAAGAAGACAGGGTTGTAGCCAGAGATGGGGTTTGTTTGGGGGTTAACCCTCCCCCTCCCCTATTATCGTGGTGTTTACACTAGATATTATTGGATTTTTTTCAGATCCGAACCATAAAAAGAAAGAATAGCAAAAACCCCCCTTCTAAAAAATATTCCTGGCTACGCCCGTGTAAGAAGAACCACAAATCTTCAAACAAATCATTAAATATAAACTTAAACATATAACATCAATTTTAAAAAATGAAATACTTTATTTACGAATATAAGTTGTTTAACTCAGTTATGGCCAACCTTTTCTGTGCCGCGGCACACCTTATGAGTAAGTCATAATCAAAACCGCATGCAGAATACGGCTCGAGGTATTTTTCGAAAAATAAACCTACACACCAAGAGTGCGGAACTGATCAAATTCATTTTTGATCATTTTTGATCATTTTTGATCATTTTTGATCATTTTTGATCATTTTTGATCATTTTTGATCAATTTGATCAATTTGATCAATTTGATCAATTTGATCAGTTCCACACCCTGGCTACACACCGATTGGCCATCACTGGTTTAACTTATTTATTAAAATTAATTAGCAACACTGACTGAAGTTGCTGTGCCAATACATCAATTTGTTTCTGCAAATCCCTTTTGAGCCTCTTTTTATCATTTTTTTCATTGCTAATTTCATTCATAAGTTCCTCAATTTGTTGCTTTGATTTTGCTTCTAATTCCTTAAAATTTTTAATTTTTTCATTCAATTTTAAGTTTATTTGCTCTAATTTCATGATTTTTTGTTCCAGTTGAGTGTTAAATTGCTTATGTTCATCATATTCTTGGATTCTTTTTTCATCATAATAACTGAATGTCAATTCATGCATCTTCAAATTTGAGTTGACATCATTTGACCTTTCTCTGAAAATTCTTAAAATTTCTATCTTATCTGGGTAGCTTTCGATATATTTCTCGATTACATTTTTATCAAATGTTAAAAACACCTCAAAAAGATGATTTTTGAGCTCCTCTAAAGTTGAATCTGAGACATAAATTGGATTTTTCGAATAAAATTTTGAATAATTTGGATTCGATTTAAAGTTGACATATTCCAGCTTATCAAGTCCATCAAGAATGTTTGGCTCAATAATCGTTAATTTATTACGAATCATTTTAATGTATTTTAGATTATTAAATCCTTCAAATAAATCACGTGGAAGGTACTCTAACTCACAATATTCACAAATAAATCGTTCAATATTTTTAAACTCAATCAAGTCATCCTTGCTGATTGTCTTAAAATTTGATACTTGAACCGATAGAATTTTGATATTTGGAAAGGATTTTAATAAATCTTTTCGAATATTGTTATATCGAATTTCTAAAAATGTCACATCATTGTTGGATCTTCCGGGCTTATGAGTTCCAAAATATGTTAAGTCGTCTTCGGATAAATATGATGGATAATTAATAATGCATTTGTAGAATGTTTCACCAGTGTTGAAGGTGTAATCTTCAAAGAGGCATTGGATCTCCATTGCATGAAATTTTTGGGGATTCTGCAAATAAAATTTTTTTTAAAAAATGGGAAAAATTATAGAAAATGAAAATCTATAATGTAAAGAAACGTTTCTTTGAGTTTCTATATTTTTAAATAAATTATTTTCCAAAAAATTCCCGATTTACACTTTTTTGTCAAAATTCTAAAAACATTATAAAAAGAATGAAACCTAAAAAAATTAATTAAATTTTTAAAAATATATGAATTCTTTTAAATTTCAATCGTTTCAATCTAAAAATAAATTACTGATAAAAACTGTACTTACATCTTGCAGCTTCAACTTCTCAGTCACTAATGGTAACTGAAAAAAATGTCAACAAATTATTTTGAAAGCTGAATGTTTGAATCACAAATACATGCGCATTTTGAAGAATATTGGTGCTTTAAAACATTGAAAGTCAGCTGAGATTTTTTTTTGTATTGGTTCTTCATTTATCAAAATTGAAAAAATTATAAAATTTTTATAAATTTAGCTTTACTCAAGGCTCAGACACTCATCAGAAAATTGTAAAAATTGTACAATTTTTGTAATTTTGCAATTTTTTCCATACAAAAATTGTAAAATTGTACAATTTTTTAAAATCCAATTTTTAAAAATTGTGAAAATTGGAAAAAAATTGTACAATGTTACAATTTTCTGATAAGTGTCTGAGCCTTGCCTTTACTATAAATTTTTAATTTTTAATGAAAAACATTATTGAACTTTATATAAATTCATTTTTAAAAACTTGATTAAAAAATAAAATTTAAAAATAGTTTTTTTTTTAAATTTTAAAAAATTCTTAATTTTTAGTTTAATTTATTTTTTTCTATTAAACTTCAAAAATAAAGAAAATGAGATAAACAAGCCAAATATCTCAAAAAAAATTATTTCTTAAACATTTTCAAGCAATTTTTTAAATTTCTTTTTAGCATTTTCAATTGTTTTTAGCTTTGCTTCATATCCTTTGATAAGTTTTGCAATCTTTTTTGGATTTTCAGCGCAATCATCTTTGAACTCAATATCAGAATATTTTCTTTTAGCTGCTGCAAATGCTCGATTTCTTAATTCCTCATGTTCGTACTTGTTGCTTAATGTTAAAATTTCCATAGAATTTTCATCTGTAATTTTGTCATAGATTTTTGTAGCTGCATAGCTTTTCAATGTTTCGATCTTTAATTTCGCCGCAGCAGCAAATAGATGTATAAAGCTTGTGCCATCATCACCTGGAAGCTCATCGGTGTAAAGAAATTTCAAAATTATTTCAAAAGTGTTCATTGGAATGTCAACTAGCTTTAAATTTTCAATTTCAAGGTTATTTTTCAGTAATTCAGCTAAAGTTGGACTTCGAGCTACAAGCAGGAATTTATGGACCATGTAGAATTTATCATCAATTTGAATGCTAAAATCCTTAAAATCATCGTTTTGTGTCAATTTTTTAAGGTCTTCAGTTAAGGTGCTTGGTTGTAATTTTTGAGTTTTCGGCTCAGGTTTTACGACAATTTTGTTGAGTTTTCTTTCAGCTATGAATTTTATGATGAAATCTTCGGTTTTCGGGTCTGCTATATCCTCATATTTCTGTAGCACTTCCAATGGATTTGGAAATTTTTTGACAAAATTTTCAACATTTTCTTTCGAAACGAAAAAATTTTTCACTAGTTTTATTTTAATTCTTCGAATCTGATGCATTCGATTTATATCATTATCCGATTTATAATAGTATATATTGTCAGTTAAATCAACAAATTCAGAATTTTCATTTTTGTAAGCACAAAGAGAAGTTTGCATGCAGCCTGGATTTTCTGTAAAGTCTATGCGTTTCAGCTTATCGAGACCATCTAGTAAATTTGGTTCCACAACATTCAACTCATTCATCCCGAAATAGATTTTTTCCAAATCTTCAAATCCTTCAAATAAATCACCAGGTAAGAACTGAAGTTTGTTATTACTAAGTCGAATTTCATTTAATTTTTTGTATTCTGCTAGATCAGCTTTGCAAATTTCCAACAGTCCGGAATCGACGATCCTTAAAACTTTAAGGTTTGGATAGATTTTTGTGAGCCCTTGTGGAACTTTTTTGATTAAACAATTTGAAATATTGATATATGTCACATCCATGTTTGTTTTGCCGTTTAAATGTTCTCCATAAAACTTTACTTCTTTATTCTCATTAAATACTACATTTTGAATATCGCAGCGGTAGTGAAATGTTTCTATGCAATACAATACGTGCACATTCTCTTCCTCCATAATGTTGAATTAAGACTAAAATAAAAAAAATGTAACATTGAAAAATTAATTTTAATTTAAAGGTTTTGTGATTATTTTTATTTATTTTTTGAAACTTTTTGTTGTGTTTAGAAAACTTACTAGAAAAATACCAGTAAACCTTATAAAACACAAAACATACCAACAAAAGAATAAAAGGGAGACTAAAATTATTTAAAATATTATAAAATCTTTACCTGAGTGAAATTGTATTTTGTAATAAATAAACTAAATGGCACTCTCAAAAAATTAGAAGAAAACGGAACCTGCTAAAACATAACGCAATAAATAAAATGGATACAGTTAAAAAATCTCTTATTCTCTATCCTCAATTCTCTCCTGCTCTCCTTGCTCCTGTTCCATAATTTACAGCAAAATTTTCTCAATACGTAAAAATATATTTTAGCTTTACAAATTTACGTTATTTAATTCCTTATTTATAATTTGAAATTTTTAATTTATTTTAACATTTTTTAATGTGAAACATAAATTTGATGTGAGACATTTTTTGAAGCAACATAAAAATTAAAAATTAAGTAAAAGAAAAATCTCAAAAATTGCGTGTTTGTTAAGTTGACTGGAACGGGTTCTCCAATGGAGCTGAAACTTTGCCAGAATTACGTCCATATTATGTTCATTTTTGTCCTGCAATTAAATATTTTCGCACAACAAACTAGAACTGGATGTAGCGTATTCAAAATTTGGGTATCTTTAAAGCCAACTTTACAGACGGAAAAATGCTTAACACATCGACAAATCGAACAGATGATTGCGATATATGGAATAAAAAAATAGTTGAAGCCATACAGTTCTCTCATGAGAAAAAAAGCACGTTGAGACAACCGGCAAAAATATCAACAACGTCTGATCAACAAATCACATGTGGACAAGTCCAAAACAACTTAATTGACATTGAAAAATCGCCAAAAAATATCTTTTTCTCTTCTCGGTCCCACTTTTCATTCCTTGTTTACGTTCTTTAACAAGATTGTGGATATTAATTAATTCATATATTTCCGAGTTGATTCAGACTATGTTGATTTTCTAGTTTTTTTTTTTATTTCTAATTCCGTGGTTCATTATTTTGTTAGTTTTCAATCTAGTGAGAGGTGCTTTGTTGTTTCTGGTGGATGATTTTTATTTTTTGAATATTTTGCGTAAATTTGATAAAATAATGATGAAATTTGAGTGTAAAAGTAAAAATGAGTGAAAATAATGAAGATATTAAGGATGATGTTAAATTTTTGAACATCAATGAAGATGTGAAGGAAAAACATGAAACTGAAGGTCATAATTGTGAGTATGGAATGTTTCTTGTTGTCTGTAGTAGGTCTAGAACATTTTAGAATTTTTAAGGCTTTAAAGTGCTATTGGTTGAGGAAATAAGCACGCAATAAAAGCTATATTGGTCTTTAGTTCTCAGAGCTCATCCCGAAAGGCACAAGTCGGAAAATCGAGATGAATTCCGGCACCAAACCGGAGTGAGGCCAGCACCACTCCAGCTTGAATTGTATCTGATTTATGCTTTTCGGGCATACTCGGGAGAATTAAAAACGTTTACGAGAAGGGAGGATGGGTGGCTATAAATGGATGAAGGTGTCAACTCTTGTTAAAAACGTTTACGAAAGGGGTGGGTGGGTGGTTATAAATGAATGAAGGTGTCAATTCATTTTTTAAATTTTGTTTAGAAGCTTCGATTGGATCTTCTATTCTTCAATATTCTTATTAATTTTTAATTATATATCGTTTTCAAATTAACAACACAACCAAATTCAATAAATTATCTTCGTGTCTAATAAATTATCAATATTTTTTGTTCTATGTTTTCAATCAGCTGTTGAGCTCACAAGTGTGTTCAAAAACAAAATTAACAATCATTACGCAAGAGATTCTGTCGTCAAAATGAATGAAGAATTAATCATTGGCATCGATGATGTACCACTGAAAAAATCCTACATCAAAAATTTCAACATAACAAGAATTAATATAGAAAACTGTAAAGGATTTGAGCATGCTGTAGATCGAATCAGAATGGCGTCATTAGAAACGGGTTTTGGAGATTCCGACGACATTATTTTAATTAAGCTTGAATATGATAATAAGTTTGAAGATTTTACGTCGTCTGAGATGAGTGTGCTGATGAGTTTGTGCAATAAACAGTCGATTGTTATTCATCTTGAGTCAAAAAATCGGGATAAATTTTCAATATACTGGAAATCAAAGGAACTTGATTATTTTCTTACAACGAAGCCTTATGAAACTCAGATCACTAAAGATAATGCGGAGCTTTATGGATTCGTTGCTGAATTTTTAGCAAACGAGCTAGGATGTGGATATTTAGGTAGGAATATCATTTATTATCATGAACCACGTTTAAATTTTTTAATAATTTCAGGAATCTCAAATAAATATCATTTCAACGAAGAATCAAATCAATTCGACATCGTTTACTTCTCTGATTCTCGTAACTACAACCTCCTTCTTCTAGCATGTGAAGCGGGCAAAACTAACTTAGCCATCAGTTTATTCAAATATGGACTAAACATAGAAGTTCCAGATCAATACATAAACATTCAAGATATTGCCTTACAAAATAGACATTTTGAGCTAGTCAAAGCTTTGTATGCAGAAGATGTGCCGCTACCAGCACCAGGAGATATTTCAACTTATCCAAAGGACTTTATGGAATTCATCGACCAACTAAGTGAATTTTTTGAGAACATAGCAGCTGACAACTTAGAAAAAGTAGAGGAAATTCACTCTCAACTACCAAACACTCGTTATTTTTACAATTTTTCGAATGAATCTGCACTGAAAGTTGCTGTGAAATCATCATCTTTTAAATGCTATGAATTCCTTGTCAGCCACAAGCACACATTTGCACCAAATGAAGACCCCGAAGAAATATACGAAGAACTTGAGTACGAAGATCAAAAAACCCTTCGTGAAATCCACAACAAGTACACACAAGAGTCACCAGAAAAACACATTAATGTCCTCATGACAAAGTCATTTATCGCACACGACGTTACTGATGCTGAACAGAAGCTCAAAATTGTTCGCAGAGCTTACAGATCATTAAGTACTAACTTTATTATCAGAATCGTCCTCATGGTTGTTGCAGCATCGAAAAATTTTAAAATTATTTTCGATTTCAACCGCGATTCTGTCAATGTTGCTGATCCAACTGCCACTTCCAATACACAAGGTCTGTTTTATACATCAGGTAGAATTTACATTGGAGCTAAGCAGCTACTTAATGAAGCTACAGCTTGTGAGACATTGGCTATCATTGCCCATGAATTTTGTCATTATGCAATCAATCTGGTTTATGGAAATGACGCAAGACCTTACAAAGCTAATGACAACAAAGCCATCCAAGAGTTTGAAGACATTTCAAGTCATTGTGCTGCTAACAAAGGGAAAGAAGAAGTTGTTGATGTTGCTTACGAATACTATCCACCAGACATGCATCATGCTGAGCTGATCGTTCGAGTTGTTCATTTACTAGCTTTATATTCTAAAAATCCTGAAAGGCTAGCAGAAGTTCGTGAAATTTTTGGCTGTCTTTTTGAATTCTTCGAGAAAAAAGTCGTACCAGAGATGAAAGAAGCCTTACCAGAGATTGAAGGACATGCTGAAAAGGAGATTCTTAAAAAAGATAAGAAAATTTCTAAATTTAAGAAAATTTCATTAATTGCTGGGTTGCTGGCTATTCTTGGGGTCATAGGGGCTATTTTTGTTGGAATTATCTTTCATAAGCCTGTTTATAAATTCAATGAGCTATCGACAGATGAGCAATTGCTGGTTATGAATTCTACAGTTGTCTATAAAGATGTTGAGGTTAGGTTCAAGGATTTGTTTGGTGTGGATTCTGTAGCGTATGAGAAATTGACGTCTGATCATATTGGGATAGTTCTGGAGGGAGGAAGGTTGGATTTTGGTGATCCTTATTTGCATTATTTAGATGAACTTGTCGTTCTCGATTTTATAAATTTAACTGATAAATTAAAGCTCAAATTTCTATCCTCGAACTTTACATTTCAAAATGAGAGTGTCAAGTTCATAGACCTGCACGGACATGTCTCAAAATCCTTTAATCTTCTATCATCTCAGAACATTGTTGATGTTTTAGATGGCAAGAAGTTAATTGTCGATAAAATGATTGAAAATCGAACAGAATTTTATGTCGAAAGAATCTTTTGGAATGAAGACATTTTGGACATTTACAGTATGTTTACGAAACAAAATTTTAAGGTCAATGACTGGGAAAATGAGGAAAAATTTTGCGAATTTTATGACCAGTTTGTTGGACAGAACATTAGTGACTATATTGATAAGATTAATGAGTCTAAGAATTCTGCACAGTTTAGGTTATTTTTTGTGTCTAGAGCTGATAATACTTTAGACATTTTGTTGAATTTTTCATCATTTCATGATAATTTTGACACAATTCTCAATAATGCTGAAGCTTCCAAAGTCTTAATTCTATCCTCAGAAGCTGGTACAGGAAAAACAGTAAATTTTGAGCAATTTGCTATGAGAATCAAGCGGAAGTACCCAATTAATTGGGTGTCTTATATAGATCTTAAAGATTATACAAAATTTTACTCACAAAATGGTACCATTGACGATCCTGAAGCTTTACTTTCCAAAATCCTTAACTTATCCACAAAATCTTCATTTGAACAGTCAATCTTCCATGAGCTCTATCAATCAGGCTCAGTCGTGCTACTTTGGAATGGATTTGATGAAATTTCACCAGCCTTTAATAAATTCATATTAGATATCCTAATATCCATCCACAGTACTACTTCCAATATTCAATTTGTATGCACGAGACCACTTTATAGTCGTCAACTTGTAGAATCTTTAAAGGTCCTCCCATACACATTAGTTTCATTTAGTAAAGACCAACAATATGAATTCCTATCTAAGTTCTTTAAATCTAGAAAAATTGACGATTCTCTAATTCAAAGTTACATAAATAAAACTCAAAAAATTGTAAAATCCCTAATATTGAAGACTACAATAGCTAGATCTACTGAAGAATTCAACACTCCACTCATGCTCGAAATGATTGCAGACTTAATATCTGACAACGTCGATATTTTTGAATCTGAGAACCTTTACGAAATTTATCATAAATTCGTCAAGAAAAAGATTGATATTTGGCGGGAAAAGAGTGAATTTGCTATAAAATTCCTTGGAGACTCTGTGACTGAATATCGAAAGTTTGACATGCTAGAAATGTATCAAATGTTTGCTTTGAAAAATGAACTTCGATCTATCAGTCCATTTACTCACTTAGTATCTGGCAAGCTCAAAATCATGCGACAAAAGATCCCAAAAGAACTAACCAGCGTTGAAATCTCTCGAATGGGAATTTTATATATTAACGGTAAAAATGAATTTAAATTTTCTCATAAAACTTTTGCTGAATTTTTTGTTGCTCAATTTTTTGTTGAGAACCTTTATAATGCTGATGGTGTTGACAGTGAGGATGCAGTGGTATTGCTGCATAATTTTGAATATGTAACTGAATATTATGGAATTGATCAAGTGATGACCACAAATTTCATGATTTCTTATCTACAGACACAGAATGATGTGGTTAGTGACGGATTCGAGCCTAAAATTGTGGAAATGTTTAGGAAAAAATTTAAAAGAATTTTTTTCAATATTTTGAGGGACAAAAGGGCTGATACTTTTAAATTTTTATTTGAGTTCTTTAAGAAGGATCATAAGTTGTTGGTTGAGTTGTTAGGGGTTGACGAGAATGAGACACTATACACAGCATCCTTCAATTGTGCTTATTTTCCTGACCAGAGTGATAATTTTAATAGGAAAGTTCTTAAAGAATTGGGCAAAAAATATTTAAATCTGCAGGAATATGACAATTTCATTTATGGTAGAGATCAAAAAGGGATTATTTTATATGGATTGTATGTATTCAATAGACAAGATGTCGGCAAAACAGGAGTCAGAAGAGTCTTTCATGATGAATATGATTTAAGTGAAAAAGTCCTAAATAATGAGAATAAAATTGTTGTTTTAGGGAAAATTATTAAGTTATTGAGCAAAAGTGAGGTTAAAGAGCTACTGACGTCAATAACAAGTCCTTTAATTTACAAAGAGTTTGATCTGATAAATCATCCAAAATTCTGGAACATTTCACAAAAATTCTTATCAAGACCGGACCAGAAGCTGCAAATTTCAAACTTATTTATTGGATTATCAAAATTTAATGACCCTGAACCTTACTTACCCATCTTAGTCACAAAAACTCTAGAAATTTTTACGCCTTTAGAGACCCATAAGCTCTTTAAGTCCAAAAACATTCTACATCGATCAGTCAACAATTTTGTCCCATTTTGGAATTTTTTCGTCAACCAAACAACACAAAATCAGCAAAGTGATATTCTGACGCTTAAAACTGACGGAGAATGTATATACTATTCCCTCTACGCACCAAACCAAAAATGTTATTATTACCCGCCACTTAATATCTTCCATGTGACCTTAATCAGTCAATACACCGGCAACTATGACTCCCTTCAAGCTTTTGAATTTATCAGAGAAACTTATCAGAGATATTTCGATAAATTAGAAATGCAAGAAATAATTCTGGATTCTAATGATTTCATGCCTTTTTTGATTAGGTTAACACCTTTTGAGAGTTGCGAGAAGTTTATGGAATTTTTGAAGGATTTGTTTGAAGGAAGTGAAAGAAAGTTGAAGGAATTTTTGTTGAGAAGAATTCATCCAACTAATTTTAATATTTTTGAGTACTTAGACAATATTGGGGTTGAAAATATTAACAAGAATGTTAAACTGCTGGTTGATGTATTGGATTATATTGATAAATTGTAATGAGTGAGGTTTTGAGGTGATGGTTAAAGATAAAATTAATTTAATAATTTATTAAATTTCAATCATGTTTAACAACAAATTTTAATAATATTGCAAATAAAATTCAGTGTATACGAAATTATAAATTTTATTTAAAAAGTAGATTTGGGGCCGTTCACAAAGTACGTTACGCAAAAAATGACTTTCTCCTCGTTACGCTTTTTGAATAAAAATTCTTTTGTTTCGTTTAATCTGTTACAAAATCTTAGCTCTAACCTAAATAACTCTAATAGCTCTGACCTATGTGAACGGTCCTTTTATAAACTTTTAAAAAATATTTTTTTTTGTACTTTTACTTTACTTTTCTTCATAATTCGAGTAATTTAAATTTAGGTAGTTAGAGGTCGTTCACTTAGTACGTTTGCTTTTTAGGAGGATGCGGGGCATCTTAGAACTTGTGACAATTCCTACAAAAAATATTTTCTTGCAAAAAAATTTACAAAAAAGGAGGGGGGCATGAAAAGTATTTTTTTGCGTAACGTTTAAAGTGAACAATTCTTTTGATAATAAATATTGAAACACTTTTAATAAAAATAGCAAAAAAAAATTAATTTATTTGACAAAAGTTTTGTTATAATTAACGTATATTTAACAAATTATTTTCAGTTTAGAAAAAATTTAAAATTTACTCCTAATCTTGCAACATTTCTGAACGTGATCTACAAATTTCACTTTTAATTTATAAACCTTATTACAATAATTACATATATATTGAGATTTGCGATGCTTCATTCTGTAATGTCTCTCAAAAGAAATTATATTTTTATAAAGCTTGAGACATTTTCCACATTTAAACTTATTTCCAACTCTTATATAAATATTATTGATTCGTTCATGACGAGCTAAGTGCCTTGCAAATTGTTGCTTGTCATGTGTGGCTAAATCACACTTTTGACATTTTAAATGCTTTACTTTCGTTATTCCAGCATGAATCCACAAGTGTCGCTTAAGTACAACTTTTTCGTAGAATTTCATACCACAATAATCGCATTCGAAGCTTCTTGGATTGTCATGGAACTGCTCGATATGTTTATTCAAGTCATACTGCATACGAAATTTCCTCAAACATTTTTTACATTCAAACTTTTTAAGATGAATTTTTAGATGTCTACTGACATCTTTCTTAGCCTTAAAAGTCATTGAACATTTATCGCACTTGAACTGTCTTCCTTCAGCATGAAAGTCACGAAGATGTTCTTTAACTGAGTTAGGTTTAAGCTTAGCTCGACAAATTTTGCATTCAATTCTCTGCATATGACAAAATATGTGATAATAAAGACGTGACTTTTCAGTATATTTTCTTCCATCGTAATCGCAAATAAAAAATTGTTTTTTTGAACCATAAACATGCTTTCGATAAAGTGGTATGTTTCTCTGAATGGGTATTGGCAATTTGTTGGATTTTTTTGTAGGTTTTGTGGCTTTTGCTGATTTATTCTTATTTTTAAGACAATTTGGATTATAATTGATTATTGTGACGTCCTCGTCTGAAGAATCATCAATAACTATTATGTTACTGATATTTTGTAAATTTGATGCATTTTCTTTGTTGTTCAGGGTAATTATGAATTCTTTTTCAGGTTCATGCTTAACAGGTCTAATATTGGATTTTTTTGGATTTTTATCAGTTTTCTTCTGATTAATTTCTAAGTCTCTACTTGAATCGGAAGTTTTTGACTGCAAACTGGACACAGATCTATTTTCAACATCCTCATCACTACTTGAGTCATTGGAGTCATCAGAATTTGATTCTTTTCCTTTCCAGTGTTCCTTTCTTTCAGCTTTTTCCTTCTTGAGATGTCTTGTAGTAGGAGGTTTACTTATCGATGGTAAAACTATCAAGCTATGAACTTCTTTTTCAATTTTGATGTTCTTACTATTGTTGAATTTTCCTCTTAACATGATGTCTTCTAGAACCACATGGCACTTGGGTAGATTGAAAGAATCATATTTTGATGTAGTTTCAGGTTCTTTATTGTCCTTTGAGGAATTTATTGTGTTGCACTTGATTGAATTTTGAGGTTTTAATGGTAGCTTATTGAAGAAATTTGATATTTTTTTCTGCATTTTTATAAATCGATTTTCACAGTAAATTTTGATTTTTTTTTTTATTGATGGATTGATTTTTGCCTTATTACGTTTTCAAATTATGAAATATTTTTGCTTTTTATGTTTTCTTCTCAACTTTAAATTTACAATATAAAACTCTTTAATTGATAATTAAAACTTTATTAACATCAATCGTCAGAACTTGATGTTTTTATAAAAAAATAAATTTAAGGATTATAAATTGATTAAATTTATAAAATTTGATAAATTTTTGTTATTTAAGTGAAACTTTTTCAATAATATAATTAATTATTTTAAATCTATTTTAAACAAAAATTAAACTTTTTAATCTTAATACAAGTGTAAACATAAACAAATCACTACACTTGACTTTTTGGCGCGTCAAACAAGTTTAGAAAATTCACACATACACAAATGAAAGATGTTTATACATGAATTGATTATTCTCAAATAAATCATTAAGAAGTGTTAGTTGACTTTTTGTTTTAACACAATCTATTTTTTTTTGTTATTTACAAAACGTTTTGCTGAAACTTGCACGTAAAGGGTCAATTTAGTTAGGGGTTATTTACTTATGATGTCATATAAGAACGATCTCTTATCGGGGGTGTAGCTAGGGGGGGTTTGGGGGTCAAAACCTTCGCTTATTTTCGGGAAGTTTACACTTTTTGGTAAGGGTTCCCGAAGTCTCGGTCTCGAAAATTTGTCGAGACCGAGACCGAGACCGAGAATTCCCGGGAATTCCCGGGAAGTCTCGACTTTAATTCTACACTATATTTTTGAAATTTTTTAAGTGATTTGTAATTTTCATAGCGTTTTCATGCTTGTTACAAATGTCTGATTTTAAGAAACTTCAAAAAGATACACTGATAAAAAAAATTTAAAAACTTTTTTAAATTTGTATGGAAAATTTTAAAAACTTTTTTTAAATTGTACGCTTAATAACAATTTTTAAAATTTTAAAAATATTTTTAAAAATTTTAAACTTTTTTTGACCGTTAAAAAAATTTTAAAAAAATTCAAAAAAATTGCTCGGAGAGGGAATCGAACCCTTGACCTTAGGAATGGTAGCCAGGCACTTTACCACTGAGCTACCAAGCCATGTAACCTACACTGGCAATATGTTTACATATACAGAAATATTTTTAAAAACCAGTTTTTAAATTTTAAAAATAATTTTTAAAAATAAAATTTTAAATTTTTTAATAATATTTTTTAAATTTTTTTTTTATGAGTGTAATAAATTTTGGTTTTTAACACAAAAATTTATGAAAATTATGAAGATAAAAACTTTTTTCCTTCATATAAATCTTAACCCACCTTTCATGCATATTTTCAGAATATCAAAAATCAGTTAATTTGTTCACTTCATAAGTAGTAAATGTTAGTCCCCAATAACCAGAAAAATTCAAAGTAAGCTAAAAGCTAGTTCTCAGCTAACTTTTAGATAGTCTTTCTAAAATTTAGCTGAGAATTCCCGGGAATTCTCGGTCTCGGTCTCGGTCTCGGCATCGGGAACCCTTACTTTTTGGATCCGAATCAAAGAAAAAAAACGACGAAAAGTTGCAACTCCCTCAAAAGAATTCCTGGCTGGATACCTCCCTCCTTAAATTTTTTTTTCCATTCAAAAAAATTTCGGATCTCTCCTAGAAAAAACTTCTGCATACGCCCCTGTTTAAACTATTTAAAAAAATTATCTGGTTCAAAATGCTTAATTCTAACTAATATATTTCTTATTTTATTCAGTTTAATAAAAAAATCATGAAATATCTTAACAAGTTTAATCAAAATTTACTTTATTAACAGTAATTTGTTTCCTCTTCAAGCCTGACTTTATAACTTCCTAATATGCTTCTCAATATGTTTTTCAAAAACTTTCTTAGTCTTTAAAACCGTACTGCAATAATCACATTGATATGTTACACCTGTATGTGAATATTTTAAATGAGCACTCAAACTTGCTTCATTTTTAAACAAATTATTGCAAATTTTACATTTTTTTGGATTCTTTAATTTTGCATCTCTTTCATCCTTCCTCTTATGAGCATCCAAATGTCTTTTATAAAGTTGCTTGTCGGCTGACGCGTAGTCACATCTGTCACATTTGAGATTCTTCTCTTTATTATTGTGCCTGTATTCGTGTCTTTTAAGGACAACTTTTTCATTAAATTTCATCCCACAAATGTCACATTTAAAGCTACCTGGATTCTCATGAGTTTGATTAAAATGGACATTTAAGTCATATTGAAGTCGAAACTTTCGAAAGCAAATTTGGCAATTGAATTTTTTCAAATGAACTTTTTCATGCCTTCTCAAGTCCTTATCAGCTTTAAAGTTCTTCGTACACATTGTACAATTGAATTTTCTGTCATCGACATGAAAATCTCGTAGATGTTCCTGCATTGATTCATGCTTGATTTTTATATGACAAATTTCACATTCAATCCTTGGACGATGAGCTAGCACATGATAATAAAGTCTTGCCTTACTTTTCCACTCTTTACCGCAATAATCACAAATAAATGGTTGATTCCTTTTGTTGAGATGCTTATTGGTCATGTGTGATCTCATTCCGATAAGAGTTGAACATTTTGAGGAGCACAAGTCGCAGGTGAAGAGTTTTTCAGGATGAAACTTTTGGATGTGTTTTGTGTGAGCGTTGTAGTTGGTTGATTGAATTTTGCAAAATTTGCAGGTTATGATACGTGGTTGTGATGGATTTTGAAGTTGAGGTGGTAGTTCTTGACGTGGAATTGTTGTTATGATGATTTCATTATTTAGTAAGTTTTTAGTTCTTTTGTTTCGTTTTCTTTTTGGTTTGAGGGAATTTTGTGAGTTTTTTAAACTTTTTGTTGCATTTTTTGTCACTTTCTCTTCTTCAATTTTGATTTTTTTACTAACATGATATACATCAGGCTGTCCTTTTATTATTTTTGATTCCAGGATCGTCAAATATTCTTCTTCAGGTTCAATCTTGACATTTTTGTGGATTTGAGGTTGATTTTTAGACAATTGTTGTCCAATGTCTGATAAAACAACTCGACAATTGAGAAGTTTCCGTGGATTTGAGGATAATTCTTCAGACAAGCTCACCTTTGATCCTGCTAGCCTTGAAGTTGGTTGAAAAAAATCTGAAATTTTTCTTGACATTTTTTTTTTATTAACGTGCTTTACTTTTGACGTTTTAATAACTATTAGAATGAAGATTTTCAGGAACATTAAATGTTTTTTTTAACTTTCTGCAAAACTTATTTCTAAATACTCAGGTAGAATTCTTTCTGAAATCTTACATAGAATATAATAAACTTTTTAATTTGCGTATAGGTAGGTAATGTCCTTAATTTTTAAGGGGTAACCTTTTAATGTCCCTAATTTTTAAGCGGTAATATTAAAATTGAATTTTCACCTTAACATCACTTAAAAAAAAAAATAAAATGTATTTAAAAAGATTAAAACAATACATTTTGACAATTTTTAAACTTCCAAATATTTACTTGCTTCCTTCAGCAAATCTATCTATTTGAATTGTATCAATCCAATCTGCAAATTTTAAGACATCAGTAAATACGGCATAAGTGTCCACATCACAACCACGTCGAGCATTAAGAAGAGAAGATGAGACAATTCCAAGAAGATAAGAAGCACTTCCATCATTAAAAACTAATCCACTTCCACTGTCACCAACACAAACACCCGTGCCGTTGCCTGATCCACCACAAAATGTTCGTCCACTTGCTATCAATGCAAGATTTTCATTTTCAGCAAAACAATCCTTATTTTTATGAATTGGCATTTCAATCATTTTTGGAATATTTTCATGACTTTTACTCTCATCTTCACTTTTTCCATATCCAACAACAATTCCTGTTGATATTGCTGTATTTATTACACTTAGACATATTGGTTGAATATATTCATTGAATGCAACGTCCTTCTCTAAAACCAGAATAGCAATATCAGCATCATAAGACTGTGTAAATATGTTCCAATCAGGATGAACATTTATGCTGTAAACAGCATGAAAAACTCTTCCAACTTCAATGAATTGTTTTAAGTCATGAGCACCGAGTACAACAATGATGTCATTTGCGGATAAACGACGAATGCTTCGCTTTTCTTGAATGCAATGGGCCGCTGAAAGGAAGAAATTTAGGAAGAAATTAAAAATTGGTTCTTATTTTTTATGAAGGAAATATGGAGATGTGAGTCTTAGATTAGTAATTAAAAAAAATATATATTCACGGTGACCATCAAATTTTTGGAGAAAAACAGGACACTTGCGGATTAGCATGTTATCACAACAAAATATAATATGCAGGATATTATAAATTTTTTAACATAAAAGTAAATTTCGACATGACATTCATCGAAGATACAAAATTATCATGAGGAAAAGTCAGAAGATTATCACCTTACTTATATTGAATGTTATAAACCTGATTTGAAAAATTTAAGACTGTTAGAATTTAAATTCTAAACAACACAAATTTATTCGAAAAAAATGTTTAAAAAAAGAAATTCACCCAATAGTTCGACCCGAGTGGGAATCGAACCTTAGTACTATTTTTAGAACAACAAAAAAAATTCAAATTTTAAAAATTCGTTATACAATTCAAATAATTTCTGACCGTTACTTCAATCGACAAACAAATATTTTGTACGATTTATCATACTCTATTCTAAACTTTAATATTGAATCATATAAGTTTATACTATTGTCAATTTAACCAACTGCCCTGCAGTGCCTTCCTTGAAGTGCTGTTTTAATTTTATCGGCCTCGCCGAAAAAAAATTCTTCGTCAGGAACGCACAGTTTTTATCAATTTACTATGATTAATTATATTAAAACATTTTCTTTTATTATTTTATCTTATGTATTTCTTCGAGACGAACATTTCGATACCAAATTTATAGCAATACGATGCTTAATTTTGATGAAAAATCAATTTTAATGAGCGTTCCTGACGAAGAATTTTGAGGAAAAATTAATTTTTATTTTAAAAACTGTCAATATCTCTGCTGTTACTGCAGTAATATTCAAAGTTTTTATGCCAAATTTTGTGTTAGCACTTGCTTAACAAATCATAATACCAAAATTGATTTTTGGAATTGTTAAAGCATGAGAAATTGCAAATTTATGTCCAAAAATCCGTAACGGTCAAAATAAATTTGAATTTTTCAGATGACTAAAATTTATAAAATTTGAAAAAACTCTTGAATTAACCAATAATTCACGTATTTAAATACATGAAATGAAAATTTAAGTTTAATTCTTTATGATTTGATGCTAAGATCATCAATATCATATAGATTTGAGGTGTATTTCTCGAAACAAAAATTTTGTCATAATTTGAATTTCAAAAAACCGTTACTTTGAATTCCTCAATTTTTCGGCGAGGCCGTTATATAAGTTCATATCATATTAAATATAAACTGGAAAGGCTAATAAATATACATACATACATACATACATACAACCTCACATATCTCGATTGCCGGTCAAGTGCTCAGCACTTGCTCAGTCAACATTTTTTTCGAATATTGTATGTAACAAGCAAAATTCTTGTTGAATTTAAAGTTCTTTCATTTTCATTAACACAAATTTAACCCAATTCAAACTCAGTTTCTCACCAGTAATAACTTTTCGACTCGACACAAGAGTTCCTCCACAAAAGAATTTTCCTAATGGTGTCATCAAAGCGGCGATCCTAAGTGATTATAAAATATTAAGACTTATAGCTTTAATTATATGCAAAATTCATAATTTTTTAAAATGCATATCCAAATAAAATTACTTAGGGGTCTTTCACTTATGATGTCCAATTTTTAGGGGGGGAGGGGGTCTGAGGCTGTGTGACAGTTTTAAGCAATAGATTTTTTTGTATGAAGATTTTGTGACAGAGGGGGGAGGGGGGGGGGTGTAAAAATCCAAGTTTTTGATGGACGTCATAAGTGAACAGCCCCTTACCAAGGAAAATCTCCAACTCTGATTTGAGCTCCTCCAATGATGTTACCGTGACCCGTTTTAGACTTTCCGCAACTTGTGCCTTTCGATGGGTTTAAATCAATTCTAATTGTTTCTTTCAAAGGTTGTGTCTGCAGTTTTGCCTGAGGTTGTGTCCGAGGTTGTGTCCTAGGTTGAGTCTGAGGTTGATTTAAAAGTTGCTTCTGAGGTTGTATTGTATTCTGATAATTATTAAAACAATTTCTTAAATCTAACTTAACATCAGCTCTATTTTTGGAATGTGAAGAGCTGCAGATATTATTCGCCATATTCAAAGTTCCAATAGCTGTTTTATCAATAAATTTTTCATCAATTGAGTTGATTTTGTTATCTTGCAGATCAATCGATATCAATTGATTATGAGTCCCAAACCAATTTGAGCTGACTACTGTTAACTTATTATTACTAATATATAACTTCTTCAAGTTCACTAATGGCTCAAAAACTCCAGCTGGAAGGTCAGTAAGTTGATTTTTACTCAAACTCAGTAACTCTAAATATTCGAGGCCTTCAAAACTATCCGAATGTAATTTTTTCACTTTATTGTCGTAAATCCAAAGTTGGTCTAAATTTATTAAAGATTTAAAAGTTTTCGATGGAATTTCTTCAATCTTGTTGCTATTAAGACCCAACCGTCTTAAATTCTGTAAATTTTTCATCCATTTTGAATCTTTTAAATTTTCAATTTCATTTCCTTGTAGTTCAAAAATTTCAAGTTTATGTTGATTCAAAAATGAATTTTCAAGCAGAGTCTTCAGATTGTTGTTCCACAGCCACAGCCTTATTAACTCTGAATTACTAGTCAGCAAATAATCTGGAAGATTTTTAATTTTGTTCCCATCAAGAAGTAAATTTGTCAAACTCTTACAGTTCACTAATGAGTCTTCGTCAATTGTTTCTAATTGTGCGTCTGCAATGCGAATAAGTTCAAGATTTGGAAACTTTTGACAAAAAATTGATGAAAATTTTTTTAATATATGGTTTTTAAAGTTGATTAAATTTTTGACATTAATGTCGCTGTGTAGAAGTAAATGTTGACCGTCAATTTTTGTTATCTTTTTATTTGCACTTGATTTTTTTGTGTTTAAATTACATGAGTATGCTGCTATGTTTGTGATTTTAATTAAATTACCCCAGTTAAACTCATAAGAGTAATCACAATTTGCAACTTGTGCATTAATATTGTGATTTAATGAAATTATAGTGCAAAAAAATAGAAGTATAAAGAATAATTTAAACATTCCTTAAAATTCTTAAAACTCAAACAAAAACTACTTAGTTCCAAAAGATAATAAAATATGAAGTTTCATATTTCTTAAGAGTGACAGCAAAACTGCAAATTTATGAAACGTAATCGATGAAGTTTGAAACGAAACTAATAAATTGAAAACGATCGGTAATTAAGTAGTTATTAAACTTGTTTGATAGTAGAAACTTTTACTTTTTTAGCTTCTTTCGTTTTGTTGCATTTTTGAGAATTTAATTTTAAAAAACATGTTTTTATGATTTTGCATAAGGGCTCGTTCACTTATGACGTTCATCAATAAAAAGAATTTTTAAGGAGGGGGGGGGGGGAGATTTTTTTTAAAGTTGAAACAAAGCCTCAAAACCCCCTCTTCCCCTGTGGTCAGGTTTAACAAAAGAAAATTTTTTCCTTGCTAAAAACGTAACAAAGGTGGTAAGGGGTCTAAAAATCTGGTTTCTTGCGTAACGTAATAAGTGAACGACCCCTCGAAAATCGGAAGTAATAAATGATCGACCTCTAAAAAAATATTAAAATTCATTATGGATCTAAATTTATTAAAAATTCATTATAATAATCTTTGAATAGCATTTTCTTAGTATCCTAAATGAATTTTTCAGCATTTTCATCAGCTCTTACAGATGCAATCCAATGTCAGTCCGCAATTATAATTTTTGTTAAAAACAAAAACAGAAACATTTTTTTTCCAAAAAAATAATCATCATTATTGTTGTTATTAATTTTTTTGACGATATTCCTACGTTCGACCAATTGCAAATCGATCTGTTGGTATTAAATTTATCCAATCAAGAAACTTCAAAACATCTGTAAATACAGCATATGTGTTAACGTCACATCCACGTTGTGCTGTTAAAAGTGAAGATGAAACAATTCCTCGAAGATAATAAGAACTTCCATCAGTTACGATTAATCCACTTCCACTATCACCTGTACATACTCCAACACCTTTACCTGATCCTCCGCAAAATGTTCGTCCACTGGAAATTAATGCTAATCCCCCATTATCTTTGAAGCAATTACGGTTATTGTGAATTGGAATATTTAGAATTTTTGGAATATTTTCGTGTATTTTTGTCACATCTTCACTCTTTCCATAACCAACAACAGCACCAGTTGAAATTGATGCTACATTTGAGTTTGGTAAGGTTAAGCATATTGGCTGGATATGTTCATTAAAAGTGACTTCTTTTTCCAACACAAGAACAGCAATATCAGCATCATAAGCTTGTGTAAATGTATTCCAATCAGGATGAACATAGATGCCATAAACAGCATAAAAAGCTCTTCCAATTTCAACATTTTTGTTCAAGTCATGAGCACCAAGTAGAACTATTAGGTTATTTGCTAATAATCGTACAGAAGACTTCTTTTCCTGAATGCAATGAGCAGCTGGGAAATTTGGAAATTTTAGTACAATTGAGGAAGATAAAACTGATTAAAAATAATTTTTACCTGTGACAACTTTACGATTTGAGATTAGTGCACCTCCACAAAAGTATTTTCCTCTTGGTGTCATCAAAACGGCAGTCCTGTGAATTATAATTTATTACAACAAACATAGCCCGAAAGGCACAAGTCGGATAATCGAGATGGAATCTGACACCAAACTGGAGTGAGGTCAGCAACACTCCGGCTTAAATTGTATGCCAGCTTGGTGCTGGCTTCACTCCGGTTTGGTGCCGGATTTAGGCTTTCCCGATACCGGAACCGGGACCGGGATTTCCCGGGAAATCCTAGCCCGGATTCCATCCCGGGCCCGAAAATGTGTCGGGACCGGGAAATCGGGAAAGCCTAGCCGGATTCCATCTCGATTACCCGACTTGTGCCTTTCGGGATAAAATATTGAGAGATACTGCAACCCACCATGGATAGTCTCCACTTTTAGTCTGTACCCCTCCAATGATATTTCCACGTCCATTTTTAACTCTTCCACAATTTAATTTTGGTTTTTCAAATATTATTGGATATGGATTATAGTTTTGTGACTGTCCAGTTCGTGGTTGATAATTGCTAAAACATCTCTTTAAATAAGCTACAATCTCATTCCTTGATTCAGCATGTAGCTGACTGCAAACATTATTTGCCATATTTATGAGTGACACTGCTGTTTTATCGACTAATTTTGGATCAATTGCATTGATTCTGTTATTTCCGAAATAAATTCTTGCCAGACGTCTGTGAACACCAAAGGATGCTGAATGAATTATTGACAATTTATTGTCATTCAAACTAGTTTCTTGCAAGTTAATCAATGGAACAAAAACTCCAACTGGAAGTACAGACAAGTTGTTGTCTCTTAAATTCAATACTTGCAGATTTTGCAGACCAACAAAGCTGTCGGATTTTAAAACTTCAATTCTATTTTCATAAAGAAATAATTGCTCTAAACTCCTTAATGATGCAAAGCATCTTGACGGAATTTCCAAAATTTGATTTCCATTTAAACCCAGCCTCTTCAAATTCTGTAGACTTGCAAACCATTGTGGATTTATTGACTGTAACTGATTGTTAAATAATTGTAATGATTCAAGCCTATAAAGTGATCGAAATGTGTTGCTTGGTATGAATCTAAGAAGATTATCATTTAAGTCTAGTGCCTCTAGGAATGCTTGATTAGTGAATAAATTTTCGGGCAAAAATGTCAGTTGATTGCTGTTAAGCCAAAGCAATGTCAGTTTTGTGTTCCTTACAAGCATATATTCTGGAATTACTTGAAGTCTGTTGCCATCAAGCAGCAAGTGCTCCAAATTTCTACAATTTACCAGTGAATTTTCATCAACTGCAATTAATTCTGTATCACTAATCCTGATAACTTCTAAATTGGGAAATTTTTGGCAGAAAATTGATGATAATTTCATCAATTTCGATTCTATATACATGGAAATCCATTTGACATCTCGATCGCTATGTCCAGCTTTATGTGCTCCACCTATTCCAATAATGTTTTGATAATAATTTGCCTTTGTTGTATCCAAATCACATTTATAGTACGAAGAATTTGTTGTTTTGTGTCCGACTATCCAATGATTTTGATACAAATAATCACATTTTACAATTTGTGGCTCAATTTTTGATACAAATTGGACTATTAGAATTATTAAAATTGAGATGTAAAATTTTTTTGGTAGCATTTTTTAATTTTTAAATTTAAAATTCTTCAATTGAGATCTTAAAGATCTGAAGTCAAAAAACAAACTGCGAAAGAATTTAGAATATGAAAGAATTTGTGGAAAAAACCCAATATATAAAATATTTAAAGTAGTCATGCAACTATATTGGTGATATATGAACATGAAAATAATATGTAAAAAACAAATTTTGAGAAAAAAATGTAAAATATTTAAAAATATACTAAAGATGTAAATGATGTCATATATTAGGGGCACTAATTATCTAATATCCAGTGGTGGCCAATCTTTCTTGTGCCGCGGCACATCTTGTTAGTAGGTGGTGACCAAAACCGCACACGGAACATGGCTCGTGATATTTTTTGATGGAAACTCGGCTCACTAATGTGCCGCGGCACCTAAGTTGGCCATCACTGATCATATCGAATCAAGCAAATAGAATTTTAATAAAACCAAATGCATCTTTCAGCACAAAATCAAAGAAAAGTGAGCTCTCATGGCCAGCTGGAGATATTGCGAACTTTACTTATAATAAAATAAAAAATTTACATTGGAAAATTTATTCATTTTATTTTATTTCTAAACAAAATTTCTTCAGTATTCCTTTTGGAAATTGAGAAACTTGGCAAATGGTTCTTTCACTTAATTGAACCCCCTCCCTCTTTTTGTAAAATTTATTCAATTTATTGGAGTTTTTTGGAAAAAAATCCCAAACTCGCTAAATTTTTCGTTCCATAAAAAAAATTCGAACCCTCAGCAAAAAAAAAATCTGGCCACACCTCTGCTTATGATGTTTATCAAAAACATGGATTTTAGACCCCTCTAAAAACTTAAGTTACCTTAAGAACCCCCCTCCCCTCCCTAAATATTAGGACATCATAAGTGAATGACCCCAAAATTTATTAAACTTCATATGGATCCCAATTTATTGACAATTCATCATAATCATCCTTAGACAGTAATTTTTTAGCATATTGTATGAAAACTTCTGCATCTTTGTCAGTTCTTACAGCTCTAGTCCCCAAACTTGCTTTAAAAAATTCAAAAAGTTCATCTCTCGAAAAATTTTCACTTTCCAAAAATTCCATAAACTTTGAGAAACTTTTAATTTTTCTCAAGTTTTCAATATCAGATTGGAAGTTGACAGCATCCATAAATGCAATTGTGCTGTTCTTATTGGTTCTTTTTTGCCATGCCATACGTAAAAAGTTTGCAGCTTGATGTTTTCCTTCCAAAATGTTCTTTCTGTCTTCAAGGTTAAAGTTCTCATCAACAATTTTCTTCATTTGAACAACGTCATCAGCTAATGTTAACTTTTCAAAGAATTCATGAAAAAATGATCGATTTTGGTTAATTTTCCAGAGAGTTTCAATGACTTTGCGGTCTTTTTTGAAGAATTTTGTAGCGATGTCAATTTTTGAGGAAACATCCCCAAGGATTGTTAGTAAATCGGGATATTCAGTGAGCATTAGGTGTCTGATTGATTGACTGAAGGTTGAACTAGATGACAATGAATGAGATGAAATATATTCCAAAATAAAGTCATTGACAATTTTAAATTCTTCTTGGCTTTCATTGATGACATAGAAAAGGAACAAAAGCCTTTGATTTGCCTCCAAGTTGCTCAAATTTTCAGCTTTTCCTTCCCAAATGTTTGAGATGAAATATTGAGCCGCGAAGTAATCTTTCAGGATTAAATGTTCGAAGAACATTTCGTCGTCTTTTTGGTATATTAATCCATATTTTAGGATTTGACTGTTGTCAATGTCCAGGAGAGGCTGACAAATTTCAAGGTTTTTGCAATTTATGTCATTTTCCCCAGAATAAATGTTAAGAGTTTTGATGAAAAACTTTGATGCAATTGCAAAATGCTGATGAATTTTTCTGAATATTTGAAGAGATTTTGTAGATTTTTGATCATCTTGAATTAAATCTTCTTGGTTATTTTCTTCAAATTCGTCTTCAATTAAATTGTCTTCAAAAGTCTTCTGGACATATAAATCATAGACTTCATACAAACTCACAGAACTACTCAACAATTTTAAATTCTTGACATAAGCTTCACAAATAGCATTGAAAAATTGCAAATTTTCACTGAAGTCAATAATTTTGCTTTTTATGTTGATCTCACTTTGCAGATTTTTGGAAAATTTTTCAACATCTAATGCCAAGATTGTCAAGTTTCCTACTTCTATTCCTTTAGACTCCCAAAATTTTTCAATAAAATTTCCCTTTTCTTGATAGTTAAGCTTCTCAAATTTAAGAAAAGTTGCGTTAAATTCTGATCGAAAAATATTGCTTAAGTGAGGTTTTGAAGCAATAAATTGCATGTTGTCAGTTAACTCTGATATGCACTTAATGAAGCTTAATTCCTTATTAACCATATTCTCTTTGGATGAATTTGAATTATATTTAAAAAGACTAGAATTATTACTCAAACTTATTTCATCTGCTGCATCCCACAAGAAAATTGCATCATCTTCCAAAAATTTCCTTTTAAAAACTTCAATTTCAATCTCCGAGGTTAGGTTTAAAAGTTTCAAGGACAAAAAGTCAACAATTGTCGTCAAATTTGCATCACTTTTAGGAACATCTTGTAGAACATGAATGTACTGCTTCAGATCGACATAAGAAATCCATTTTAATGGAAATTGTCGTTTCAACTTCCATGCCATGTGACGGAAGTAAGTTGATTTGCCACTGCCACCTTTGTCTGAGAGAAGAAGCAGTTTTGTGTCTGTGAAGTTGTTGAAATTGCAGTAGACTTCAGATTGTGAACTAGATGATGAATTTGAAGTTTTGATTGTTCTTTCGATGTAGAATTTATTTTGAATTTTAACTTTCTTGTGGATCTGTAAATATTAAGCAAAATGTCCATTAACAAAAATTAATTTTCTAAGAACAATGAAAGCTTACTTTTAGTAACGGATTTTTTGAATTTTTAACTTCTAACATATCCCTCAGTTGTTGTGAAGTCAAACTGTTACATGATGATGTTGTACTGCCAAATAAATCACCAAAAATTACATTGATGCCTTGAAAATCAACAGTTGACTTAAGAATCTTTAATTTTTGTACATCCGTAAGGTTTTTGCAGCTGTAGATTGTCTCAACGTCTGGAGCCTTCAGTCGAATTGAAAACCATATGACAACTGGAAATGCAATAGCTAATGCAATCAGGATTCTAATTTGATGTCTTCCACAGCGTTTGCAGTCATTTACTGCATCATCCGCTCCAAAAAAATTTAGCCTTTTTGGAGTTTTCACTTCCAAAAACTCTTTTATCTCCTTAGCAGCTACATCACTGTCAAAATTCTTTGGTAAATCTGAACCTGCCTTCAGCAAATCCAAAACAATTTCAAAATGTTGATTATTCCATGCCAGATCCACAGCTGTTGTCTCATTCACTTTCTCATTGACATTAAATCCTGTCTTAATGAACAAATTGACAGCATTTGTGTCACCTTGCTCTGTTGCAGCCATCAGCAAATTCAATCCATTCAAATTTCTTAATAAAAGCTTATCAACTTCCACGATTGTCTCTATTGAAACAGAAAGAGATGATAAAAAGTCAGCAGCAAGTCCACAATGTCCATCAATTTTCATTGACGATGCCAGGAAATTTATGACAAATTTTGAAATTTCTTTTTGAATTTGTGTCCAAAAAGTTTTATAAGTTTGGAATTTCCAATAAATTTGAACATTTTCATTGCTGGAGTTTTCGATGGAAATGATGAAAATTTTCTTGTCAAATTTTTGGATGAATTTTTGAATTTCTTGTAGATTGATGGAATTAAAGTTGATGATGTGGATTTTAAGAATGAATATTGAAGTTTGATGGTTTAGGAAGCTAATAAGAGACTTCTCAGTGAAAGTGTCGATGATAGTTTGTAGGTTTGGACAGTTTTTGATGAAGATTCCATCATAATTGATCGATTCAAGTGGCAAGTTTCGATTCGAATAATCAGTTTCAAAAAATTTAAGGTCAAAATAAGGGTCATAAATTGATTCAACTGATTGCGTTGGTACTAATGGTGTCAAGTCTGTAATAAAATCAATTTAATTTAATTTTTTGAAATCACAACTTGAGGGAATATTATATCGGGAACATTACTTAATTGATCATGAGGGGCGTAGCCAGGGGGGGGGGGTGGTTTGATCCCACGTTTTTTTTGGTTCGAATCTGAAAAATTCAATAATATCTAGTCACGGGTTTGGGGTCAAACCCCCCTATTTTCGCGAAATTTAAACTAGATATTATTGAATTTTTCAGATCCGAACCAAAAAAAAAACGTCGAAAAGTAGCAAAACCCCCCTCAAAAAATTCCTGGCTACGCCCCTGATTGATCGCAATATTAAAAATAAAATTTAAATTACAAAAAATCACAAAAACAACACTTGACATTTAACACTATTTTTGTACATTTTTTGCTATCCACACGAGCCATCAAGTAGTAAAAATCCAATTTTAGAAAAACAAATGTCCTTTCGCTAATAAACATTCAAATATATGCTAATTTTTTTCATGACGATGTAGACATTAAGTCTGTGACTTACCATTTAACTCGATCAATGTGTTCATTATCAAAAAACAAAAACTATTAGTTCAAAGTCTATTTGATGCCTTTTGCCCACTTTTTAGCACAAACAAGGTGATAGAAACCATTAGCTACTAGTTTTAATTAATCAATATGATTTACAACAATTTGCATCAACCAGTGATTTAAAAACAAGTTCAGCGTGTGCAGAATAAGCAACAATACTGATTCTCACCTTATTTGGCTCTCGCAGTTAGTGCAAAATAAATATTCTGCTCTTTTTTCTCTGAGAGAAAAAAAGATTTTTTTAAAATATTGAATTTTATTTTATTGACTCTCAAAAAATTTGATCCTGTACAATTTTTATTTATAGAACATTTGTTTTGTAATTTACAATTTAATTTAGCTGTAAAAATTTTTTTTACCCTTTAGGGTTCGTTTCTAAAATTCGTAAGGCCAAAATAAATTACCATTCCTGACCGTCAATAAATCAGTGGCGTAGCCAGGATGTTAGAATTTTTACCCCTTCCCCCTCCCTCCTTTCAAGGAGGTCACTGTCATGGTTTTTCGCAAAAAAAGAAAAATTAACACCCCCCCCCCCCTCACCCAAATTATTCACACAAAAAATTAAATTTTCTCCCTCCTCCTTCAAAATTCCTGGTTACGCCACTGATATAAATATCTTCTTAAATTCTTCCGCCGTTAAGTATTCAACAGGGGCGTAGCCAGGAATTTTTTTGAGAGGGGGTTTTTGCTACTTTTTGACGTTTTTTTTTTTGGTTCGGATCTGAAAAATTCAATAATATCTAGTATAAACTTCGCGAAAATAGGGGGGGGGGGGGATTTGACCCCAAAACCCCCCTGGCAACGCCCCTGGTATTCAATTCTAATTGTTAGGATAAAGTTGAACAGAATCCATGCCAAAACTTACTCCAAAGTCCCTTGCTGACTTTTCAGCCTTAATATCTTTAAAATCTTCTGGTGTCAATGATAATTGAGCGTATTTTTCATAAATTTTCGAATTTTCATCTCCATTTACAAATATATTAATATTGGCATAAAAAAATTCTCGAATTTCATCTTTTGAATAATTTTTTGTTGAAAAAAATTTGATAAATTCCTCAAAATTTGGAATATTTTGAAGCACTTTAATATCGTAATAAAAATTAGTTGCATTCATGATTGAATTGTATTCATTAATATTCATCCTTTTGAACCACAAAATTGATAAGAAATTCACTGACTGGAATTTTCCTGCAACAGTTTTATGCACATCTTTTGGACTAAAATTATCATCAATAATCTTTCTTAAATCCTTAATTTTCTTTCGATTTGCATCAAATTCTAAAAATATGTGAAATAGTGTTCGATTTTCATTAATTTTCCAAATACAATTAATAATTTTGGAATCTTTTTTGAAAAATTTGGTTACTAAGTCAATTTTGTCTAAAGTATAATGAGGATTGTTATAAAATGACACGTAGATTACAAATATATCTGAGAACTCGTCAGTACACATTAGATTTGTAAATACTGGATGGAATCTAATTTCAATTTGATTCTCAAAAACATTAATAAAACCAGAAATAAATTCATTAATAATTCCATGTGAATAAAGATTTTTAAAAAATATGAAAAACAGAAATTTTAACCTATGACGAGCTTCAATTTCATCAAGTTCTTTATCATTAAAGTTCCAAATACTATCGTAAAAGTATTGAGAAATAAAAAATTTTTGAAAAATTTCACATTCAAATTCAATATTTTCTTGATATTTGTAGACAATTCTAAAGTTCAAAATAAGGTTTAAGTCACTAAACATATCACTATTGATCTGCAAATATGTGCAATTTTTATAAAGAACTCTGTTATTTTCATTACAAAATGTTTCTTTTAAAATTAAAGAAAGTGCAAAGTGTTGGTGAGTTTTTGTGATTAAATCTAATTTTTGAGAAAAATTTGAAAATCTTTTTATGGTTCCAAAGGTATTGCTAAGAATTTTTTCATAATATTTCTCATAAATTTTATAAAAATTTAAATAATTTTTAAACGTAACATTTTTTGAATAAAATTCGCAAATAATTTCCAAAATTTGAGGACTTGAGGCAATATTATTTAACTTTAAATTTAAATTATTTTTGAAATTATTCAAAAATTCTTTTAATTCATCTACGAGTAAGGAGGCGTTCAAATGTTGAATCCCCTCAGCAAAAATAAATTTTTTCACAAATTCCAATTTATCATTTTCATCAAAGTTTACAAAATTAAATGCTCTGACATTCAGTTTATAAGTTATTAAGTCTTCTAGAAAAGGTCTTGAACTCAACCACTGCATATTATCTGATAAATTTAATATGACCTTAATTAGGTCCAAGAAATCTTGAATTTTCCTAATTTTGTCTAATTCATTCAATTTTTGGTGATTTTCGTCTTCAGTTCTATCTAACCTTAAAGTCTCATCATAATACTTCAACCCAACCTCCTCAATACCATCCCACAAGAAAATTGCATCACCTTCCACAATTTTTTTCCTAAAAACTTCAATTTCAACTTTTGAGGTTAGGTTTAAAAGTTTTAATGACAAAAAGTCAACAATTGTCGTCAAATTTGCATCACTTTTAGGAACATCTTGTAGAACATGAAAATGCTGCTTCAGATCGATATAAGAAATCCATTTTAATGGAAATTGTCGTTTCAACTTCCATGCCATGTGACGAAAGTAAGTTGATTTGCCACTGCCTCCTTTGTCTGATAGGAGAAGCAGTTTTATGTCTGTGAGGTTGTTGAAATTGTAGTAGACTTCAGATTGTGAACTAGGTGATGAGTTTGAAGTTTTTAGTGCTCTTTCGATGAAGAATTTACTTGAAATTTGAACCTTGCTGTGCACCTGCAATTATTGAATAATGCGAATCCTTAAAAATATTACGAGTGATGTAAAAGCTACCTGAGCGACAAATATCTTATGTGGACCTGATGTCAACACTTGAGGGTGATTTTACCACTTCCAAAGCATCCTTAAGGTACATGGCAACATCATGTTACCTTAACTTTGATGCGTGCCACAAGATATCCTTAGAAGCTGTAAAATCACCCTCAAGAGTTGACATCAGGTCGTCATCAAGTCAACAAAAGATTTTTATCGCTCGGACTAACCTTTAAAGATGGCACTTCAGTATGAAATGAATTCATCATTCTTGCAATATCCTCTGAACTCAAATGCTCACATGCTGCATGATTTTCGCCAAATAAATCACGGTAAATGACCTTAACTCCTTGAAAATCGACTATTGATTCAAAAATTTCGAATCGCTGAGCATCAGTTAAAGTATTGCAGCTGTACATTGGTTCGATATTTGAATATCCCAAAATCTTCATTATCAGGAATCCAATTGATAAAGTAAGGATAAAAATCATTCCAACAATCCAAAACTGCTTTGTCTTATTCAGGTTTCTCTGATAAAATGGTTGATCATTCAGTATGCTTGGTATCCTCTCCTCCATATCGTAAGCAATCAACTCCTCACAAAATTTACTCAAATTCATAAAATTCACTTTTATTTCTTCCATTTTAAAAAGATTTTTAGAATATTTTACCAGCATGTAGACATAATGAGCAACTAACTCACTTTCTTGCATTTCCTCCGGATAGCTATAGACTGTTTTGATCAAATCTTCTTTGTGTTTGTTTGACTTACAAAAATCAAAAATTTTCTTGAACATTTTTTCACCTTTAATATCATTTGTGTAGTAAGGTAGACAGTAATTGCCGTACACCAAATGCAAAGCTAGAAGGCACAAATCATGTGCTATTGTTGCATAAATTTCGTTGACTAAATAAGGATTTATAAAATCTGCAGCTGGAATATGAATTTCTTGAGTCGACAGCATGTTGCCTCTTTTGTTTATTTCCTCATTTGGATCTAAGTATTGATCAAGGTGCTTGTCGAAATCGAAGATTATCTTGAAATCCTTTGAAGCAGCAACAGTTTGAAGGATAAGCGACACAAATGGATTTACTTGGTCAAGAAAATTGAATGCATTAATAACGTGTGTCAATTTTTTGTCTGCATTTGCTATGGCTTGTCCGATAAATGAATTTGCTGTTAAGGTTTTTAAATGATTTTTTGTGTTGTGGATCAATGTTTCATTTGAAGGTTGTCGGAATGATAATTTTGTGAGCTCTAAAATTGAAAAACAAAAATAATATTTTCCAGGTATGGCGAACGGTTCTTATTTTTGTGTTCAGAAACAAAAAAGGTACTTTATTTTATCGTTAAAGTACAAAATTTGAATTTCTGAACACACTCATCAAAAATTTAATTTTAGAAAAATTTAAATTTTGCAACATATTTATTCACTGGATCTTATTTACAATCGTGAATCATGATGATTGAAGATTAATTAAACATTTAATCATACTCTTGACAAAGGAATTAATCTAGTTATGTTAATATTTAACAATATTCATTTTAAAAAATTGTTTGATAGTGTTAGTAAACTCAAAATTTTTTTAAATTTTTCAAATTTTAACGGCCAGAGAGTTGTTTGCCATGCCTGGAATATTTTATTAAATTTACACAACTGAGCTTAAATCTTACCCATTATTCACACAAAAGTAATTAATTACAAATGCAGAACAATTACACCCTTTTGATTGTAACTAATCTGATAAACTAAAAACAAAAGAATGAAATGAGCAATTAAATTTCAGATCGAGATTTACAATTAATTCTCTCTCATCATCTCATTGTTTCAGTTTCATGTTGTTTATTAGTTTGAACTAGATCAAAAAAATGCAAGATAACTGAGAGTTTAAAAAAGAAATTTATTTTGAAAGTGAATAAAAACGAGAGCATTATTAAAATGTTGAATAGCACTAATGACAATAAATTATAAAAATCCTTCTACAAAGAGTGAGTTCCTTAATGTCTCCTCGTCCTTAATAGCTTTGAAATCTTCTTGTGTCAATAGTAATCGTGCGTATTTTTCATAAATTTTTGAATTTTCATCTCCATTTACCAATATATTAATATTGGCATAAAAAAATTCTCGAATTTCATCTTTTGAATAATTTTTTGTTGAAAAAAATTTGATAAATTCCTCAAAATTTGGAATATTTTGAAGCACTTTAATATCGTAATAAAAATTAGTTGCATTCATGATTGAATTGTATTCATTAATATTCATCCTTTTAAACCACAAAATTGATAAAAAATTCACTGATTGGAATTTTCCTGTAACAATTTTATGCACATCTTCTGGACTAAAATTATCATCAACAACTTTTCTCATTGCTAAAATTTCGTCAGTTTTTGATGTATATTCTAAATATCTGTTGAAAAATGATCGATTTTCATTAATTTTCCAAATACGATTAATAATTTTGGAATCTTTTTTGAAAAATTTTGTTGCAATGTCAATTCTATCTGAAGCCTCCATTGCCCACAATTTAAATAGCAATTTATCATAAGTACTGCACATCAGATTAACAAAAATTTTATGAAAATTAGACTGCACAAGATTTTCATGTGACTTTATGAATCCAAAAATATGCTCACTTACAATTTTGTACGATTTCAAGTTGGTCGCAAAAAATACATAAAATAAAAATTCAAGTCTAGAATCAGCTTCATCCTTGTCAATATTTTCCTCGTGGAAATTCCAAATTTGATCAAAAAAATATTTAGCAATGAAAAAGTCATGAAAAATTCCATCTTCAAAAACAATTTTGTCTTTGTTATAATGGACTATTTCTAGACCTAAGATTAGATCCATATTTGTGTAGATTGTTTGATTATGGATTAAAAGGTTTCTGCAATTTAGGTCAATTTCTCCGTTGAATACATTGTACATTGGTAAGCTAAGAATGTCATAAAGTGCAAAATATTGATGAATTTTTGTAATCAGTTCAAATTTTTGATTCCAATTTTGAAGATCTTTTAGGTGCTGATAGGTATTATTCAGAATCCTGGCATAAAGATGTTCGTAAATTCGATATAAATTCAAATTATTCTCAAACGTAAAGTTTTTCGAATATAATTCACAAATGGTCTCAAGAATTCTAGGATTTGAGTCAAAATCAACCCAAATTATCTCAGATAAATTTACTAATTTTACAATCCGATTTAATTTATTTGAAAAAAATTTTAACGCTTCCAAAAATAAGGAAATATTTGAAATTTCAATACCTTCAGTTATATAAAATTGTTCCACAAATCCTGCTTTACTTTCTTCATCAAATTTAACAAAATTAAAAACTTTCTCTTCCAATTTATATACAATCTTATTTTCGAGATATGGCCTCGATGCTAACCATTGTTTATTATTAGTCAGTTTTGATACAATCAAAATTAAATCCAGCAAATCATCGAGTATCTTCATTCTTACTACATTGACCATTTCACGATAATTTTTTAGACTTAAATTGAAGTCATTCATTCTTCTTAATTTTAATATTTCTTCTCCATTCATTAACCCAAACTCATTAAATCGGTCCCATAAGAAAATTGTGTCATTTTCCATAAACTTTCTTTTAAAAACTTCAATTTCAAGTTTTGAGGTTAGGTTTAAAAGATTCAAGGATAAAAAGTCAACAATTGTCGTCAAATTTTCATCACTTTTAGGAACATCCTGTAGAACATGAATATGCTGCTTTAGATCGACATAAAAAATCCATTTTAATGGAAATTGTCGCTTCAACTTCCATGCCATGTGACGAAAGTAAGTTGATTTGCCACTGCCTCCTTTGTCTGATAGGAGAAGCAGTTTTATATCTGTGAGGTTGTTGAAATTGCAGTAGACTTCAGATTGTGAGTTAGATGATGAGTTTGAAGTTTTTAGTGTTCTTTCGATGTAGAATTCGTTTTGTGTTCGAATTTTCTTGTGGATCTGCAATTATTGAAATAAAATATAGTATTGACAACAAGAAGTTAAGTTTACTTGCTCTAAGAATGGGTTCAGTAAAGTTGACATTTTTCAATATATTTCTAATCTGTTGAGGACTTAAACTGTCGCAATCTGATGATTTATTCCCAAATAAATCACCAAAACTGACTCTAACTCCCTGATAGTCAACAAAAGAATCAAAAATTTTGAATCGCTGAGCATCAGTTAAAGTATTGCAGCTGTACATTGGTTCGATATTTGAATATCCCAAAATCATCATTATCAGGAATCCAATTGATAAAGTAAGGATAAAAATCATTCCAACAATCCAAAGCTTCTTCGTCTTATTCAGGTTTCTCTGGTAAAATGGTTGATCATTCAGTATGCTTGGTATCCTCTCCTCCATATCGTAAGCAATCAACTCCTCACAAAATTTACTCAAATTCATAAAATTCACTTTAATTTCTTCCATTTTAAAAAGATTTTTAGAATATTTTACCAGCATGTAGACATAATGAGCAATTAACTCACTTTCTTGCATTTCCTCCGGATAACTATAGACTGTTTTGATCAAATCTTCTTTGTGTTTGTTTGACTTGCAAAAATCGAAAATTTTCTTGAACATTTTCTCACCTTTGATATCATTTGTGTAGTAAGGTAGACAGTAATTGCCGTACACCAAATGCAAAGCTAGAAGGCACAAATCATGTGCGATTGTTGCATAAACTTCATTAACTAAGTCAGAATTTATCAAATCAGCAGCTGGAATGTGAATTTCTTTAGTCGACAGCATGTTGCCTCTTTTGTTTAGTTCCTCAGTTCGATCCAAGTACCGATCAAGGTGTTTGTCAAAATCGAAGATTATCCTGAAATCCTTTGAAGCAGCAACTGTTTGAAGGATAAGCGACACAAATGGATTTACTTGGTCAAGAAAACTGAATGCATTACTGACGTGTGCTAATTTTTCGTCAGTATTTTCAATGCTAAGTCCGATAAATGAATTTGTTGTTAAAGTTTCTAAATGAACCTTTATATTGAGCGTTGATGATTCATTTGAAGGTTGTCGGGATGACAATGTTGTGAGCTCTAAAATTGAGAAAGTAAGTAAAATTCATAAGAAGTACGACAAAAGTGATTAAAGATGACTTTTTAAAAAATCTTACCCATTCTACCAAATCTTTTATATTTATAAAAATTTATTACTAAATGCTGCAAAACTGATGTATCCGCTTACATGTAACGAAACTGATAAACTATATCGCATGTGGAAGCAAATGAGCCTCTCATGAACTGAGAATTATAATTTTACTCTCCTTTATCATCTTGTTGTTTCAGTTTCAGCTTCATGATGTTTCTTATTTCAAACAAAAAATTAAAAAATATTTAAAATGTAAAAATTTCAAATCAATTGGAAACGTGATTTCGAGGTGAGTAACATAATTTTTCTATGAAATTCTTTAGAAAATTTTTGTACCTGATGCAAATAATTCGAGACTTGTAACCGTTACAGTTTCCCGAAAAAAAAGAAAAAATGACACTTTTGTCTGTCTGCCATGCAAAATTCGAAGTTAAATAGCCCTTTTTCGAAAATTCAAAAAACTTTAAATTTTAATAAACCTATTTTCATAAATAATTAATCAAAGAAAATGATTCAACCCATAATTTAGGACTAATGCAAAATTAGTAATAAAACTCCCATAATGATAGAAAATTCAAAAAATAGCGTAACGTATTTTTTTAAATTCCCCATTTTCGAATAAACTTAATTGAATACCCCTAGACTTTCGATAAGTCTGTCGAACTTAAATTATTCACATCAGTTTTGTACAACTAAGCAATTTTTAACGCGATAACGACATTGTATGTGCTATTTTGCTTAAATTGACAGTTTTTAATCTTTATTAGTCTTATTTTTTTCATGCTTTATTAGATTTTCCAAGAATATAATGCAGGGGCGTAGCCATTGATTGGATCTGGCATGGAATAATGTGGAACATTTTTTATGCCGCGAAACATTCAAAAAGTGAGGCTTACTTTCCCTGACCAAAACCGCACACAGCGTACGGTTTGAGAAAGTGGTGTTGCTTGTAATTTTGAAGGGGAGTAAAAATTTATTTTTTTTTGTATGAAAAATTTAGGGAGGAGGGGGGGGGGAAGTGAATTTTCGTTTTTTTACGAAAAAACCTTAGTAAATTAAGAAATTTGCCATTGAGGGAAAGGAGGGGTGAAAATTCACCTCCCTCCTCTGCTTTGCTACGCCACTGGTTTGATGCAAACATCACTGCTGAAGACACTAGTTCTAACTTTAGACATAAGATGAATAAATTTAAGCTAAAATGTTTCATATATTTGATATTATTAGAAATTTCCTCTGAAATGAATATGCAAAAATACAACAACTAACTTTAATTATGCTCATTCATGGATGTAAATCACAATCCTTGATAAAATATTTTTAGTACCGATAAAAAAATAATAAATGTTTACTAAGCGTGTGAATTTTTTGCTGTATTTTGAATTAAATAAAAAAAAATGCATATAATTTTTTTCAGTTTGTAGGAACAATTTAGCATAGATGGTCGTGGAGTTTTAGTCATTCTGCTTAACTTTTCAATTTTCTTAAGAACATTAAATATTTTAACAACTTAAGTAGCTAATTGAAATAAATCAACCAAAATGAACAAATTGATGATCGCTGCAGAGCACGGCGACTCAAATGCTGTCGATTTGTGCATCAAGTCAGGAATTAATGTCAATGAAAAGGTGAATGGAATTTTAGCTGTTGATCTGGCATGGAACAATCAACATTTTGAGATTGTTTTGGATTTGTTGAAGGCAAATTCACAATTTCCGAGTAATTTTAATGATCAGAGGGCTACAGATGGAATTAAGAGCTTCAAAAATGTAACAGAAAAACTTCATATTTTGATATTGAAGGAAGATATTGAAGAAATTTCAAGTATTTTGAAGGAACATCCAAATTTGAGGCACTTTTACTCAATCGGAAATATTTCAGCACCAGCATTTGCATTGATTAACAGGAAGTTCAAGGTCTATGAATTTTTAATTGCCAATAACGTCTACATTGGAACAGATGAGAATATTGATGAGATCTTCAAAGAACTAAGCAACTCCAAGTGCAAGGATTTAAAGAAAATTCATCTGAAGTACTTGAAAAACTTTAGGGAAAGTCATTTAATCATCTTGGCTATGAATTCTAAAATTATTGGTGGAATAGAAAATGCTGTTGACAAGATGGTACATGTAAGAAGAACCTTCAAATTTTTGGATAAAGTTGATCCATTTTTGTCATTAATTTTGCAAATTGTTGCTGCTTCGAGGGATTTTAAGATTATTTTCGACTTTGAATCTTCAGGAACTCTAGAAACTGATCCAAAAGAGGACAAGAAAAGGAATCCAATCTATGAAATCAAAATACAAGCAAATGGTTTGTTAGATCCTGCTAAAGTTCAAAGTGTTTATGAATCTGTTATCTTCGAGCTTTGTATTTATGCAATGGAGCTTGTTTATAAGAATTATGGACGACCATATTCCTGCACGGATGATAAATCAAGAAAACTATTCAATAAAATTGCAACAGCATGTGAAGTAAATCATGGAAACGAGGAACTGAATGACTTTTCGTATGTTAACAAGCCTAATTTATATCATGCAAAACTGATAGCTTTGGTTCCTCAAATGATGGTCAAATATTCAAATGATCTCGCCAAAATGGATGAATGCAGAAATAAATTCTCGAGTCTTTTTGAATTTTGTCAGAATGTCATTGAACCTGAAATGAAGCACAAGCTACCAACCATCAAAAGTTCAGCAGAGCAAAAGGCTCAAAAATTTCAAACTTTGAACAAAAAACAGACAAAAATGTTAATAGCTTTGGTCCTTGCAATTCCGTTTGCTATTTGGCTGACATTCTTGCTTGCAAAACCTTACATTGAACCAATTTACATCTGTGGTAATTTAACTGATGACCTTCGTTCTAAGATATTTGAATCAACTGTTGAATTTCAAGGCGTCAATGTCATTTTTGGTGATTTATTTGGTAGAAATGCATCAGCATGCGAGGATTTGAGTCCACAGGAAGTCACGAACATGATAAGGGTTTTCGATTCTGGGAAATTTGTTATCAACTATACTGGTGTTTACGTAAATTTTACTGCCGAGGAGAACGAATTAATTGCTAAGAGTTCCAATTTCGAGCATCTCGAGGGAATCAAAAAACAAAATTGTGAAGAGGGAATTAAGGAAAAGCAACTCATAGACACTGAAGAGTATATCAACATTAAATATAGATACAGAAGATTTAGAGAGCCATCACTAAAGGTAAATTTGCTGTCTAAGTTTCTGTTATTAAAACCAGTGGATTGTGGCTCATAGGACCGACAGAATTTTCGATCAAAAATTCGGCCGAATTCGGCAGACAATTAGGGAGAATTCGGCCGAATTCGGCAGAAAATCGGCCGAATTTTCGGAAAAAAATTTTTAAAAAAATTCTCCCGAATTTTTTACCGAATTCGGCCGAAAATTCTGTCGGTCCTATGAGCCTTTACCAAACCAGTGATGTCTAACCAGTGTTTTGCGATACACTAGTGTACACTTTGGATGCACGATTTGCAGATTTTGGTTATGGCCTACTTTCCAAATGGATCGAATCACATGACCAGGGGGGGGGTCAACCCCCCCTATTTTTGTGAAGTTTATACTAGATATTATTGAATTTTTCAGATCCGAACCAAAAAAAAGGTCAAAAAGTATCAAAAACCCTCCTCAAAAAAATTCCTGGCTACGCCCCTGCACATGACTTGTTTAGATCATTTGCAACCTTCCAAAATCTCCACAAATTTGCTCAAAAGGAGCAAATTTTATATAGAGCTAATTATTTTTTATAATTGTTTTTTCTTTTTAAAATTCCAGATTAACCATGCAGTTGAATTAAGGTCAAAATTTTACATCGACAGGTGGACTATAAAGAATTGTAAATATTTAAATCTAGATGCTCAGATACAAATTAATAATCAATTCCAAAAATACTTTCAATTTTTAAAATATCATTTTAGTTACCTACAATGGATTTGTCAACCTTACAAATACAAAATTCCTTCTTCTCTCTGACAAAGGAGGGAGTGGCAAGTCAACTTACTTTCGTCACATGGCATGGAAGCTGAAACGGCGATTTCCATTAAAATGGATTTCTTATATCGATCTGAAGCAGTACATTCATGCTCTACAGGATGTTCCCAAAAATGGTTCAAATTTAACGACAATTGCTGACTTTTTGTCATCAAAACTTTTAAACTTAACCTCAAAAATTGAAATTGAAATTTTTAAAAGGAAATTTTTGAAAAATGAATCAATATTCTTATGGGATGGAGTAGATGAAGTTAGTCCAGTTTACTTGAATGGAACTGTGAGCCTGATTGGAATGGTGAGAAATTCGACGAACAACACACAGTGGATGTCTACTAGACCACACTTAAAGACCATTCTTAATGATACATTTAATATCATTACAACCACCTTTGTGGAATTTTTTGAGGAAGATAAAGTGAAGTTTATCAAAAAGTATCTTGAAACCAATGAAATTGAAGGTCGAAACCTATCAAAAGTCCTATCAGAAATTGATGAATACTTGACAAGAATCAACACAATAATGTACACAGATCAACAGCCAGTACAAGAATTTAAAGAAACCAACCCTCAAATGCTGTACATAGTCTGCAGCATTTACAATAAAAATATGTCCGTGTCTATAAAGTCAAACTTGTACACAATCTATGAAGATTATGTTAACAAATGCTTTGAGGATGTAGTTTTTGCAAAAGGACAAGTCGTCCAAGATGACACAATGGTTGTAGCTGAGCGTGGACATTTCAGAAAATATCATCAAGAAATTGCTGCATCACATCAAGCTGACAATGTTTTACTTCTCCTAGATATGGATGATGAAAAGAAGTTCATTATAAAAAAATGGAAAAATTTCGATAAATTTCAAAGCTTTGAGAGTAGAAGAATTATGAGGTTTGGAATTTTATTCAGAAAAGGCAATGAAACGATTTTTGAGCATCAGACATTTCGAGACTTTTACTTGGCGCAATATTATCTCGATAATGTGTGGAGCTTGACAGATGGTGCTCCTAGGGATGATGAGATAACTTATAGACTTGAATTGTTGTTCTATACGCTGAGAAATTGTCATTCAATCTATAGAGTCACTTGTGACTTTATTCTTGGATTTATTGAAGCTTATTCGGATCAACGTAGTCAACCATTTGATAAATTGATAAAATCTGCAATTCTTAGCAATTATTCATCATTAAAGGAAACTGTATCAACAGATCTATATAGAATCGAAATTGCAACAAGATTCTTTATGAAAGACAAGGATGTAATCAATGCTATGTGGAAAGTTGACCAAAATCGATCATTTTTCCATGAATTCCTTGAAAGTTCAGTTTCTCCATCTGAAATGGAAGAAATGACGACATTAATTGGAAAACTTTTCAACCCAGAAGTAGTAAAAAATATTATTGAAGGAAAGCATCAGGCTGGAAATTTTTTGAGGATGGCATGGCAAAGAAGGAATTTAAAAAGACATTTATTGGCATTTTTAAGAACAATTAATTTTAAATGTGAATCAACTTGCAAAATTGAAGAATTGTTAAAAATCAAAACATTTAAAGGATTTATGGAATATTTTGAGAAGCAAAATTATTCTAGAGAGGAGATCTTGGATTTTTTTAAGATCAGCGCAAACAAGAGAACTGTAAAGGATGTGCCAAATCTACAGATTTTTCGTGAATATGCCGAAAAGTTGTTATCTGCTGAAGATTTAAATACTGTCAAAGATTATTGGAGTCATCATACTTCATAATTGATTTTTGTTCACTTAGGGGCCGTTCACTTAGTACGTTCGCTTTTTAGGGGGGAGGGGGGTCTAAGATTTTGTAACAGATTAAACAAAACAAAAGAATTTTTATACAAAAAGCGTAACAAGGGGAGAGGGGGTCTAAAAAGTCATTTTTTGCGTAACGTACTTTGTGAACGGCCCCTTAGTGTGTTACGCAAAAAATAATGACTTTTTAGACCCCCTTCTCCACTTGTTACGGTCTTTGTATGAATGTTTTTTGACCTGTTACAAATTCCTAAACCCCCCGTCTCACATATAAAGCTAACGTACTTATCCGAAAGGCAGAAGTCGGATAATCGAGATGAAAACCGGCTCCAAGCCGAAGTGAGACCAGTACTGCTCCGGCTTGATTTGTATGCCAGCTTGGTGCTGGCCTCACACTGGCTTGGTGCCAGATTTCATTTCAATTATCCAATCTGTGCCTTTCACTTATAAGTGAACAATCCCTTACCTTTGTCACTTAAAAATATTGAATAAAATCATGTATCATCCTAGAAATGTGTAAATCTGTTTTATTAATAAACTTCAAAAAAGCTTATTTACTTCAATAAAAATAAAAGACTCAGTTCTTAAAACAGTATTCATATTGCTGATAAAACAAAAATACAAGCTAGTTGGCTACAATCTAGTTGACTCATCAACTCTCCATTTACGTTTTTATTGTTTTAAAAAAGCGCTATAATTTAGTCGTCTTCCAGCATTCAACATAGTTGGGAGTGAAATTGCCATTAAATAAACTTTTGGATAAAAATATAAATTCAAAAACTTTTCGGCATAATGTCAACGGAAATTAATGTGCTCATGGCTGCAGCACAAAGTGGTGATTCAAATGCTGTCAATTCGTTCATCAAGTCAGGAATTAATGTGAACGAGAAAGTGAATGAGACAACAGCTGTGGATCTGGCATGGAATAATCAACATTTTGAAATTGTTCTGGATTTATTGAAGGCAAATTCACAATTTCCGATCAATTTTGATATTGAAAATTTAATAGATGGAATTAAGGAATTTGTTGGTACTATGGAGTTTATGCATAAAATGATTCTGAAAGAGAATATTTTAGAAATCAGCAATATTTTGGAAAATAATCCAAATTTGAGGCACTTTTACTCAACAAAAAATATCTCAGCACCAGCATTTGCATTGATGAACAGGAAATTTCGAGTTTATGAGTTTTTAATCGCCAGTAACGTCTACATTGGATCATATGAAAATATTGATGAGATCTTCAAAGAGTTAAGTAAGACAAAATGTAAAGATTTGAAGAAAATTCACTTAAAATACATGAAAAATTTTAATGAAAGTCATTTGATAACTTTGTCAATGAATTCTCGTGTTAGTGGTGAACCTGAAAATACTCAAGAAAAATTGGAACTTGTAAAAAGTGCTTACAAATTTTTAGACCAAGTCGATCCATTTATATCATTGATTCTTCAAGTTGTTGCTGCCTCAAGTGATTTTAGGATCTTTTTTGATTTTGAATCTTCATCAATTCAGGACATTAAAGTGATTATTGACCAGGAGAATGAAAGAATTCGCAAAATCAACATTCCTGCGTCTGATTTATTAGATTCAAGTAAAGTGTCTGATTTTTATCAATTTTTGGTTTGTGAGCTTTGTATCTACGCTATGGAACTGATTTATAAGAATTATGGACGTCCATATTCTAGCACAGATGAACAAACTAAAATAATATTCAACAGAATCTCTAGAGTATGTGAGGAAAATCGTGAAGTTGAGGAATTGGTTCATTCTTTGTACGATAATAAGGATGATATGCATCATGCAAAATTAGTCGCTTTGGTTCCTCAAATGATAGTCAAATATTCAAATGATCTTGCCAAAATGGACGAATGCATAAATAAATTCTCGAGTCTTTTTGAATTTTGTCAGAATGTCATTGAACTTGAAATGAAGCACAAGCTACCAACCATCAAAAGTTCAGCAGAACAAAAAGCTCAAAAATTTCAAACTTTAAACAAAAAACAGACAAAGATGTTAATAGCTTTGGTCCTTGCAATTCCGTTTGCTATTTGGCTGACATTCTTGCTTGCAAAACCTTACATTGAACCAATTTACAGCTGCGGTAACCTAACTGATGAGCTTCGTTCCAAGATATTTGAATCAACTGTTGAATTTCAAGGCGTCAATGTCATTTTTGGTGATTTATTTGGAAGAAATTCAGAAGCATGCAAGCATTTGAGTCCACAGGAAGTCACGAGCATGATAAGGGTTTTCGATTCTGGGAAGTTTGCGGTCAGCAATAATACAATCTATATAAATTTTGCTGCTGAAGAGAATGCAGCAATAGATAGGAGATCAAAACGCAGTAATAATGAAGGAAAACGTTTCAAAGAAATTAAAGAGCAGAATCAAGCTGTAGACGGAAATATGACCGCAAATTCGGATTACAATGTCTATTCAAAATATATGAAGAGAAAGTTTCTGAAATCGACTCTTAAGGTTAGTAGGAAATGAATCAAATAAAAAGATGATAAAATCCAAATAAATTAACATTTTTTTTAAATAATTAGATTGATAAAGCAGTAGATTTGCGTTCTAAATTTTACATTGAAAGATGGGCTTTATATCCACGATATGAAAACTTTCCAAATGGTAAGAAGAATTGACACTAAAAGTTAAGCATCTTCCTTAATTTTAACAATCTATTCTTATATTAATTAAAGTTTATTATATCACTGGATTTCACGAGCTCTCGGAAGTAAAATTCCTTCTTATATCCGATAAAGGAGGGAGTGGCAAGTCAACTTACTTTCGTCACATGACATGGAAGTTGAAGCGACAATTCCCATTAAAATGGATTTCTTATGTCGATCTGAAGCAATATATTCATGTTTTGCAGGATGTTCCTAAAATTGATGTAAATTTAAAGACAGTTGTTGACTTTTTGTCCTCAAAACTTTTAAATCTAACCTCAAAAGTTGAAGTTGAAGTTTTTAAAAATAAATTTGTGGCTAACGAATCAATTTTCTTGTGGGATGGAATAGATGAAGTAAGTCCGAGGTATACAAATGAGACTGTGAGATTGATTGAAATTGTGAAAATATTGACAAACAATTCACAATGGCTGTCTACTAGACCACATTTAAAGGATATGCTTGTTAAAAAATTCGACATCATACTACACAAGCTTGATGAATTTATTGCAGAAGATAAGATGAATTTTGTCGAAAAGTATCTAGAAACAAATGGAATTGAAAATCAAAACATGACAAATGTCATGTCAGAAATTGACGGATTTATTAAAAATCATCGAGCTAGAACATTTCAAACTAGTGGATATTTTGGAGTCAATGAAACAAATCCTCAAATGTTGTTCATCCTATGCGAAGCTTATGCCAAAAACAAGCAACTTAATAGCAAAATTAATCTCTACACAATTTTTGATAGTTTTTTTACAAAAAGTTTTGAGGATGTCGTCCTAAATAAAGGAAATATTGTCCAAAAAGATACGCTGAAGGTGACAGAACTAGGATTATTTAGAAAATATCATCAACATTATTCAGTTGCTAGGGATGTATTTAGGTCATTTATGAGCATAATTAATGGCAGTTCTATCCTCATGTATCAACATTCAGACGTTTGTAAGGTGTTAAATAAAATCAAAGAGGAAGAAGTCATGAGGTTCGGAATACTTTACAAAATTAACAATGTCATGATGTACGAGCAAAGAATATTTCGAGACTTTTTCATTGCTCAATATTTGTACACTGAAATTTGGGAGAATCCATTATCATCAAGTCCAAGAGATAACGAAGCTGATTTTAGGCTAAATTTTCTATTTTTTGTCCTTCACCGATGTCAAACTAAGTACAAGGTTGTTTGTGATTTTATTAATGGATTTGTTGATGCTTATTCTACTAGTTCATCATTTGATCCTATTATTAAGCATATGATGATGACTAACTACTCAGATTTGATGTATTATATGGACGATGACTCCAGTGTTATTGAAACAACAACAAAATTCTTCAAAAAAGATCGCGACATAATAAAATTTTTATGGAAAATTAATGAAAATCGAACATATTTTCATGAATATTTCGATAAAATTACATCAGCTTCAGATGTTGGAATAATGACTAAAATTGTGAGGGAAAATTTTAACGATATTGATGCTGAAAAGATTATTAATGGAAGATATCAAGCTGCTAATTTTTTGCGAATGGCATGGCAGAAGAGACAAACAAAGAACAACACAATTGCGTTTGTTAAAGGTGTCAATTTTCGATGTAATGTTGACGTTTTGGTGAAAATTAAAACATTTGAAGGATTTATGAATTATTTTGAGGAACAAAATTATTCTAGAGAGGAACTTTTGGAGTTTTTCAAAGTTAGCATCAAGCAGAGAGCAATCAAGACACAGAATGATAAAAAACTATTCATTCGGTATGCAAAAAAATTGTTGTCTGCTCAAGATTTCTTGGATATGACCAATGTTTGGGGAATGAGTTTGATCGATGTGTAAAAATTTAATCAAAACAACCATTTTGGAAAAGTATGAAAAATTTAAATTAATTAATGTTTTTTTTCTTTAATTACTATTCACGTATAAAATGTGTAAAAAATGCCTTATTTTAAAATTTTAAAAATTAAAGCAATTAAAGAAAACTAGTAATGAAGCGGATCACGCTTCATGTGTATATTCACACCGTTCCAAAACTCTCTATCGGGTCAGCAAAGCTTCGCTTTGCATAAGATTGAAGATTAAGTCTCGATCGGGTCAGCAAAGCTTTGCTTTGCATAAGATTGAAGATTAAGTCTCGATCGGGTCAGCAAAGCTTCACTTTGCAAAAGATTGAAGATAAAGTTTCCTAAAAAATCGAAAATTTTTACTTTTGGACTTAATTTTGAAGCACTAATTGATATTTTTGGATATGATAGTGCATGGACGTCTTTTAAGTCTAATTATAAGCTAAAATAATCACAGGTTTTTAGAATTTTTAAGTCCGAATTGTAGGCACAGGAAGGCGAAATGTCCAAAAAATGCCAATTTTTTGAAAACGTGAAACGGTGTGAATATGAGTATTTTATCCAACCATTGACATAAAGACAAAGACGTAGCTAGAAATTTTTTGAGGAGGGGAGGGGGTGATTTTTTGTATGAAACAGAAAAGTTTAGGAGGTTTTTTTCTAGAAAAATCATAGCAAATTGAATAAATTTCCCAAAAAGAGAGGGGGTTAAAACCCCCATACCACCCCTGCTTACACCTCTGTATATAGATCTATCTTAATATATTAAGACAACATAAGTTCAAAAACCAAAATTTCAATAAAAAAGCAATAAAAATATTTCAGTTAATATGAAAAGTGCTCAATTTTAAAATTATTTATTTTTATTTAATAATCTTTTGCTCAATTTTCACAATATTTACATACTCTAGTTTATCTTTTGCCAGTCAGCTGAGCAGTCATGGTTTTTCTCTTTTACATTGTTCTGTTTATGGATTAGTCATGTCAGTTAGATTAAATACGTTCCTTAGATAACTGTAATGTACTGGGGGACCTCGATATAAGTTGACTCGATTTGAGTAAAAAAAATTCAAAATTTCTTTTTTAACGGTCATTTTTCATACGTTTTGATTTAAGTAGATTTTTTCCGGATCTGAAAAATTACTCAAATCGAGGCCTCCCAGTATTTAATTTCAATTTTTTTAGTATATTGGATTAAAAATTTGTAATTCAATTTTTCATTCATCACAGGGCTTTCTAGAAAATTACATTTTTGCTTTTCTGGAAAATGGATTATGGTGAAAATGGTAAATATATGTTGATTTTGTAATAATTCTTAGAATTCTTCTTCTTGAATTCTTAGAATTATTACAAATGCTTTGTAAATAATTAATATTAATATTTCTTTTAGAATTAATTGAACTACATCCTGATCAACCTTTTGATGATTCATTTGATCAAAAATTTATTGAAATTGAATTCAGCACAATTTTATACCCTCAGCTTCATTATCAGTTACAAAATCATGAAGGAATCTTCATCAAAAATTTCCCTGACTTTCAATCATTTATCAATTCTCTCACTAAAAAGTCATTTATTAGATTCTTCAACCGTGAAACTTCAATATTCATTCTTAAAATCCACATCATCAACTTTAATTCCATCAATCCTAAAGAAATTCAAAAATTCATCCAAAAATTTGAGAAGAAAATTTTCATCATTTCCATCGAAAACTCAAGCAATGAAAATGTTCAAATTTATTGGATATTCCAAACTTATAAAACTTTTTGGACACAAATTCCAAAAGAAATTTCAAAATTTGTCATTAATTTCCTGGCATCATCAATGAGAATTGATGGACATTGTGGACTTGCTGCTGACTTTTTATCATCTCTTTCTGATTCAATAGAGACAATCGTGGAAGTTGACAAGCTTTTATTAAGAAATTTGAATGGATTGAATTTGCTGATGGCTGCAACAGAGCAAGGTGACACAAATGCTGTCAATTTATTCATCAAGTCAGGATTTAATGTCAATGAGAAAGTAAATGAGACAACAGCTGTGGATTTGGCATGGAATAATCAGCATTTTGAGATTGTTTTGGATTTGTTGATGGCAAATTCACAATTTCCAAAGAATTTCGAGATCAATGAATCTTCAAATGAAATTAAAAAATTTGTGGACTTAATGATGGAGATGCATGGATTAATATTGGATGATAATTTACATGAAATTGAAAGAATTTTAAGGCAGAATCCACATTTGAGGCATTTTTATTCAACTCAAAATTTATCAGCACCAGCGTTTGCTTTAATGAATGAGAAAATGGAAGTTTATGAATTGCTGATAGCCAACAATGTCTACATTGGACCAGATGAAAAATTGGAGGATTTTCTTCAGCAAATCAGTGATCAAGATGCTAAAAATATTGAAGAAATACACAAAAAGTATAAGAAAAATTTCCAAGAAAATCACTTAATGATTTTGACTGTAAACTCTTTTGTTGGACATGACGTACCAAATACAGATGAAAAATTATCACACGTGAGGAAAGCATTCAATTATTTAGACAAATTAAATCACTGTACATCATTAATTCTTCAAACTGTCGCTGCATCAAAAGAATTTCAAATTATACCCACATAACCAAAATCACGTGAATGGAAGATCAATGTATTACATTGAAATATTCCATGTATAGTCCATTCGTACTTTCCATGTATCGTCCTAAGGACGATATTGTCCTTTGAAATGTACGATTTTAGGGAAGATTTAATGGAACGTCAATGGAATACATTAATGGAACGTCAATGGATGATTTTTCGACGGTCCATTTTGAACGTTTTTTTTTGAAAAATTTTCGTTATTTTCTTTGTTTATGTAAAACTTTGTTGTTGTGTTAGTGTATTTAAATAAATTAATTAAACGCACTAAAACTTTAAAAAGGTAACGTTTGCGACTTAATACGATTAAGTCACATGTTAAGCAGTTATTAAAAAATCCCAAACACATGTGTGCGAGATAATAATAATTAATAATTTACTTATAAATTTCATACAAATTAGTCGAGGCCTTATAAATGCGATTTCTGCTAGCTCTTGTGAAGTATGTAATTCAGGGGAATTTTTATATTCCATTTAAGGAATATGAATGGAACGTTAAATGGAAGATTATTTTTTTTTGTCCATGAATGGAAGAATTTTAGACCGTTCATTAATAGTACATTTAAGTCAATGTACAATCAATGGATGATTTTGGTTATGTGGGTATTCGATTTTAATCGAAAATCAATTCAGCACTTGGATCCAACAGCTGATCAACATTTTCGTGGAATGTTTTACTCATCGAGGCAAATTTACATTGCTGCTGGTGATTTAATGAATCCTGAAAATATTCTTGATGTTTATGGCACTTTAATTCATGAACTTTGTCATTATGCAATGCTTTTGGTCTACGACAATTTATGCAAGCCTTATTACGACACGGAAGTAAAAGCCAAAAATTTATACACTAAAATAGCATTAATTTGTTTCAACAAACTTGATAGAGAGGCATTAGTATGTCAGGTTTTCCGTAATGATCCCGAATTACATCATGCAGAGCTGATTGTAAGAATTCCACAAATGATGGTTCTATACTCAAATGACGAAGCAACCATGAAGCAAAGACGTGAAGATTTTCCAGAATTATTTAGATTTTTTGAGCAGTTTGTAGCATTTGACATGCAAAATCACTTGCCAAACATCAAAAGTACAACAGAAGAAAAAGTTCAAGAATTTCGGAAGTGCAGCAGACGACAAACTAAAATTTTGATTAGTTTGACTTGTTCTTTGCCTTTTGCCATCTGGTTGGCTGTTTTCATTGCTATGCCTTACATTGAGCCACTTTATGGTTGTGGAAATTTGACTGATGAGCTGAAGCTGAAGATTTTTGAATCAACTGTTGAGTTTCAAGGCATTAATGTGATTTTTGGTGATTTGTTTGGTAGAAATTCAGTTAGCTGTGACTTTAGTCCTCAAGAAATTACTACAATGCTGAAAGTTTTTGATTCTGGGAAATTTGAGGTCAATTACACTGGAATTTATGATGATATAGAAGCAGAAGAGAAGAATCGACTCATTTTAAGGATTAAATCTGATTATATGACTAGAGGTGGTTCAAATGTTACAAATTTATATGATTTTGATGAAAATCTTAATAATAATAACCTAAAAAGTAATGAAGATCAAATTAATCAAAAATATAATAAAACCAAATTTAGACTTCCTGGATTGCAGGTTTGTGATTCAGAAATCCTAAATTCCAATAATTTTCATAAAAAAAATCACATTTTTTTCAATTTTAGATTCACCAAAAAGTCATCACACGAGCAAAATTCTACATCGAGAGATACTTAACTTATCCACATCATTCCAATACTACCAAAAACTCAGAAATTCTCCCCTTCACTAACCTCACAAAAACAGGTCTCCTTCTTCTTTCAGACAAAGGAGGAAGTGGCAAGTCAACTTACTTCCGTCACATGGCATGGAAGCTGAAACGACGATTTCCATTAAAATGGATTTCTTATGTCGATCTAAAGCAGCATATTCATGTTCTAAAGGATATTCCTGAAACTGATGCAAATTTATTTGACTTTTTGTCGTCAAAAATTCTATACCTAACCTCAAAAGTTGAAATTGAAGTTTTTAAAAGGAAATTTATTGGAAACTAGTAATGAAGCGGATCACGCTTCATGTGCATATTCACACCGTTCCAAAACTCTGTATCGGGTCAGCAAAGCTTCGCTTTGCATAAGTTTGAAGATTAGGATTCCATCGGGTCAGCAAAGCTTCGCTTTGCATAAGATTGAAAATTAGGACTCATCAATAAGTAAAGCTTCGCTTTGCATAAGATTGAAGATTAAGTCTCATCAATAGCAGCTTCGCTTTGCATAAGATTGCAGATTAAGACCTTATCGGGTCAGCACAGCTTCGCTTTGTTTAAGTTTGTAGATTAGGACTCGATCGGGTCAGAAAAGCTTCGATTTGCTTAAGATTGATGATTAAGTCTCAATCGGGTCAGCAAAGCTTCGCTTTGCATAAGATTGAAAATTAGACTCATCGGGTCAGCAAAGCTTCACTTTGCATAAGATTGCAGATCAAGGCTAGATCGGGTCAGTAAAGCTTCGCTTTGCATAAGATTGATGATTAAGTCTCATCGGGTCAGCAAAGCTTCGCTTTGCATAAGTTTGAAGATTAGATTCCATCGAGTCAGCAAAGCTTCGCTTGCATATGATTGACAATTAAGTTTCCTAAAAAAATCGAAAAATTTCACATTCGGACTCAATTTTCAAGCACTAATTGATCTTTTTGGACATGACAAGGTATGTACGACTTTTAGATCTAATTATAAGCTACAATAATCACAAGTTTTTAGAATTTTTAATTCTGAGTTGTAGGGACAGGAGGGCAAAATGTCCAAAAAATGCCGATTTTTTGAACTTTTTCGAGATTTTGACTGACTAAAATAGGTTTAAAAATATTTTTGGTAATTTTTTCATAAAAGTTCTCGCATTTGTTGATCAAAAACAGAAAATTTTACAAAAATCCATCCATACAGTGAACCACACGAATTTTTCCAAAATTTAGGTTTGTGGGGGGTGTACTGGTGACTAACAAAGTTTTTTTGTATTTTTTCTCAACAAAACTTCATTTTTTTATTGATTCTGATCAAAAAAGTTTAATTCGCAATTTGTGTGAAATTTTTTAAATGTATTTTGCAATAATCGGCTAAAATATGCTTAAAAAACATACTATTTCGTTAGTTTCTCAGATCCATCTACATAAATCGGCACCAACGTGTGAGGTGCACATTTGAGTGATAATGCGCACATTTTGAGACATTTTTGACATAAAATGGTTTTTTCGTATTTGAGTTCTGCGAGGAACAAACTTGCTTGTAAGCATACACCACCACTATTTGGGGTCGTGTCCGGAGGCATCAAAACCTTTTTCAATGCGGTTTTTTGTATTTTGTAGATAATTTTGAGGCCGAACTTTTCACACCGAACAGTTTATGAAAATTTTGAGTTTTTTCGCCAAAAAACTAAAAAAACGATTTTTCAAGTGTATCGAAATCAATATATTCACAACGTGAAACGGTGTGAATATGATGAAGCAATTTTCTTGTGGGATGCAGTTGATGAAGTCAGTCCAGTTTATACAGATCAGGTTTTGAGGTTAATTGAGATTGTAGGGAAGTTGACTGAAAATAGGCAGTGGGTGTCATCTCTTCCTCATTTAGAGGAGATAATTTCAAGTAGATTGGGTGTTAAGTCACATAAATTAGAAGATTATGATGATATTGATAAGAAGGAATTTATTTTGAAATTTCTACAAATTGAGGATGAAAGGAATGAAAATTCGACAAAAGTTGTCAAAGAAATTGAAAATTTTTCAAAAAGATTGTCGAATAAAGCTAATAGCCAAAATCCAGCATCAAATCCACAAATTCTTCAAATGATTTGTGAATTTTATATAAATAATCCTTCGAATGGAGACTTTAGAAACATTTACACATTATATGACAATCATTCTCGTGAACTCTTCAAAGATGTCTACAAAAAAGGTCAAATTGTTAAAAAATATGCTATAAATATGTCTTTAAAAGGTGATTATCGAAAAATTCATCAATATTTCGCAGTTACCTCCGAAATATTTTTAACATCTATGAACCAATCAGCTTATAGTTCCAAATTGTTTAATTTTAGTTCGCTTGAAATCACTAAACCACCAAATGACATAAGCGATCTAGAATATTTGAGATACAAAATTCTTTATTCCGTAAATAATCGAACATTATTTGAACATGATTCCTACAAAGATTTTTTCATTGCTCAATATGTCAAAAACTTTATATGGGATTCGCAAACTAATAGTCCTAGGGATAACGAAGCAACTGCAAGATTAGAGTTTTTGTTCTATATTTTCGATAAATATGATTCAATTTGTAATATAGTAGGTGATTTTATTCATGGATTTATTGAAGCTTATTCCGATGCAAATGAACAGTTTGACTCAATATTGAAAAGGATTATGAAAGATAATTATAGTGACTTGTTAGTAATCATCGGCAAAAGTGTCCCCAAAATTGAACTAATTACAAAATTCTTCAAAAATGATCGTGATATCTTAAGAACTATCTGGAAAATTGACCAGAATCAAACATTTTATGATTATTACACCAAAAAGTATCCAGATGATACCGCAGAACTCAAAAGAATAATTCATGAAAATTTCAATCTGATTGACCAAAATTCAATTTACAATAACTCAAAAAATACCCAAAATAATCCTCCAAAGATTTATTAAGCTTTAAATAAATACAGCACAACAACTAACCCTATCATAGCACAAACACCAAATAAAGTTGAAATCTGAATCAATTTGTTCCGTTTCATCATCTCCCGTGACGTATAATTTTCAATCATTGTCAGTGATCGTTCCATTTCAGCGGCAGTTTTCAACTCAAACATGTCAAAAAGCTGCTTAAAATTCTCACGACATTCATTAAGCTTATCAGGTTGATCGTGGTAAACAACTATTAACTGTGGAACTCTGGCAATTAATTCAGCATGCTGGAAATTTCTCACACAGTCAAAAACTTCTTTAATTAGTTCCTCTTTGTCCGAATTGCTCTTACAAAGTGCCAAAATTCTATCGAAATTCAGAATAACTTGACTGCTGTGTTGATAGTAAGGCCTTGCATAGCTGTCGTAAGTTAGGACCATCGCATAATGACACAATTCATGAGCTAATATTCCAAGTCCTCTATGCCTCACATATGGATCAAGAAGTTCCTTAACACATGCTGTAATTGTCGTTGATAAATAAAAATTTCCTCGATCAACAATTGGATCAATCAGCTGCGAGGATTCTCGGTTGAAATCGAACACAACTCGAAAGTTTCTTGAAGCTGCAACAACTTGAAGGATGGTTTTGATGAATGGAATTAGACTAAGGGACTCATATGCTGACTTGATGACTTCTCTGGCACGTTCACGGTTGATTAGTGTTGATGTGAATATTGAGTGCTTTAAGAGGATCTTGATGTGGTCGTGGTCTAAAATTGAAGAGAGTTTTAGGTTAGGTTCAATATTTTGGATTTAAATGATGATTATATGCTATTTTGGGTCAATAGGACCAAGGGTGTGGAACTGATGAAATTGATCAAAAATGACCAAAAATCAACTGTGGAACTGATCAAATTGATCAAAAATGATCAAAAATCAATTTGATCAGTTCCACACCCTGGAATAGGACTCTTAAATGTCGAATTGGAATAGAATTTGATTTTTGAGATCGAATGATTAACGAAAGGCACAAGTCGGTTAGTCGAGATGAAATCCGGCACCAAGCCAAAGTGGGGCTCCATTCCGACTTAAATTGTATGCAAGCCAGAGGCGTAGCCAGGAATTTTTTTTGAGGGGGGTTTTTGCTACTTTTCGACGTTATTTTTTTTTTTTTTGGTTCGGATCTAAAAAATTCTATAATATCTAGTATAAACTTCGCGAAAATTTTGACCCCCAAACCCCCCCCCCCCCCTGGTGCTTTCCTCACTTCAGCTTGGTGCCGGATTTCATTTTGATTATCCGATCTGTGCCTTTCGGGATTGAAATTAAGTCTTTTGAGTTGAAATTAGGTATGCTAGATTCTCACTGCTTGATTCTTGGTGATCTACATCAATTTTAGCCGCCCTCAATTGATTTCATTCATTTATGGCTACCAAAACTTCTCTAAACTTAAAAACTCTAGTTGAACTTCAAAGCTACGCTCATATCGTTTTAAAAAAAAGCCATAAACAGTCCATTGACCCACATTTGGGATGGAAACACGTGCTCTTAAATTTCCAAACAAACAATCCACATACCATTGAATGCTTCTAATTCCATCCTTTGTTGATCAATTTGTATTAACAGAAAAAAATAATAAATTAATTTTGTTTACTTTTATATGGGAATGTATGATCAGCCTCACTGTACACACAATGTTATGTCAACTGCAGTGTTCGAAAGATTGAGATAAACTAATGAGATTCATTCTCAGCTTCCTGATGAATAAATAAATTGTGATTGACATTATTTTTCTTGCTCAGTGAGAGAAGATGTAATTGGATGTGCTTGTAGTGTCAGGTTTAGGTTCTCTCGCTCTGAGATTATGTAAATAAAAAAGCACGTGCAAGATTGAGTCATTGTACAGTGAGAGGAAAGAAAATAAGAATGTAAATACAAGTCGGGGAATTCCTCAAGGGTGCGGAACTGATCAAATTCATTTTTGATATTTTTTGATCTTTTTGATCATTTTTGATCAATTTGATCAGTTCCACACTCTGGGAATTCCTTGAAGACAATAAAAGTTGTTCTTGTGTGGAAATTGAGTATAATTTGGAACCTATTAGAGATTATTGTTTAAAAAAAACTAATTTAGACAACTGACCAAGAGTGTAGTCAGAAATTTTTTGAGGGGGGGTTTAAATTTTTTTGTATGCAACGAAAAATTTATGGGGGGTTGGTATTTTTTCTCAAAAAACCTAAGTAAATTGAAGAAATTTTCCAAAAAGAGAAGGTTAACCCCCCCACAACCCCTCCTCTGCAACTGAATCTTTTGAATATTTGGAATATTTTTGAGCTGGAAATAATTTTTTAGACTTAAGTTTATTTATAAACATCCATTTTCGGTCAATTTAAATTGATGAAATAAATTTAAATATTTTGAAAACAAGTTCCAAAAAATTACAAAAATTTGACAAGTTCCACAGTTTTGAGTCTCATCATAGCAACCAATTTCAAAAAATTTTAAACAAAATTTCTTGAAGAAAAATTTCATCACAGTTTGCTTTGAAAATTTAATTTTTGCAATCAGTTTTTTTTTTTAATTCAAAGAAAACAGTCAATTTATCAATTTAAATCATCTTCAACCGCAAATCCAACTCAAATCATCAATAGTATCAAAATTCTCAAGAAAACCACAACATTACCGGAAATCCGACCCCTTATCAGTAAGTTTTGTTTACAATCTCTCATCACATCCACAACGGTCAAAATAAATTCAAAAATTTTTCATCATAGCAATCTTCCCCTTACGTCGTGAAACTGTAAAAATTCTCACAAAAACAACAACGAGAAGTCCATAAGTCAAACAACGCCAGCGACACACAGACCATTTGAAAAGACTGCAAAACAATAAGCTAGAAAAACAGATCAGAAATATAAAGAAAAGGTTTTTAGTGAATTTTAGTGATTTTTAAGATTTCGAAGCAACAAGAAAACATTTTAGGATTAAATATCGTGACAATCTCGAATGGCCAACACGAATTCAATGAAGCAAATTGCACTAACTTGCTCTGGGTGAGTAAAAATTGTGAAACTAAACAATAAAAAAAAATATTTTTAAAATTTTTAATTTTTTCTTATTTTCATCAAAAATCCACAGCCATACACGTCCCGTGACCCATTTAGACTTTAGCGACATCACAGAATGTGGAAATAGTTTCCTAATTTCAGCCTGTAAAGGTAAATTAAATATTTTTTTAGTGTGTGGAACTTTCGCCGTCAAGGTTGATTGGATTTTAGTTCCGTAATTTTTTTTTTCTGTTTCATTTTTTTGCATCCTTGAGATCAAGATTTAATCTTTTATTTCTCTCACTCGTACGTATGTACGTTATTTATTGCAACTAAATAGTCAATTCATTGACTGTACAACAACAAGTTTTCTCCTTTTCTCCAACTTGCACTGCCATGAATTATTCATGAGCCTTAGAATGCTCTTATGTTTGTTGTTGTTGTCATAAACCTGGAAGTAAAATAAATTTCAATCTTTTTTTTTTTTAATATTTTTGTTTTGATCTTTTCTTTTTGTTTTTTAGATGGAAAGCCAATGCTACGTCTCGGTGATACTGGCGATTGGGTTGGAACATTTGAGGGACACAAAGGTAATTCAAATATTAATTGGAATATTTTTAGCATGTGTAAAATGTGAATTGTGGACAGATTAATGAGGAATTATAGTTTTGTAAACAAGTGCGGATAAAGTCTATGTGATGATCATGTGTAGATGGATTGTGTAGTTGTGCTGATGGGAGAGTTATATTGTAGATTGATAGATTGTGATTTGTGCAATGTGAAGGATAAAGCTGTGTCTATGACATGGTTGGAATGCGATTAAAATTAGGAAAGACACCACTTGGCTGGGTATATTTTGAAATTGGTCTGTGGATCAAACTATAGGCTTTGTGCAGGGGCGTAGCCAGGAATTTTTTTGAGGGGGGGGGGGGTGGATTTTGCTAATTTTTGACGTTTTTGTTTTGGTTCGGATCTGAAAAATTCAATAATATCTAGACCCCCAACCCCCCCCCCCTTGCTACGCCTCTGGCTTTGTGTAACTGTTCGAGATCCCGAGATAAGCTAAATTCTAAAAAAGTTAATATTCACTTAGCAGTTCAAATATATTTGCATTTATCCATTCAGAATATTATAAGCCAGTGGTGACCAAACTTTTTGGTGTCTCGGCACACTCCGGTTCCAAAAAAATTTTGTAGCACACTTGAGATTTACTTCGGCACGCAAATATACTTCAGGACACCAGTTAGCTACCATTGTTCTAAGCTATTCATCATTGCAAAACCTCAATCTAACAAGCATCTGACCCTCTTTGACTCTCTGATGTAATCTTCATCTAACGAACTTCATCAACTGTTTATTGTTCATGTTAGACATGCAGTCTGCCATAAAAGACATACCGGCTTATTCTTAAAAAAGTAAATATAATCTACACCTACACAAAAAAAATCTGCATCAATGCCCAAACAAAAATTTTTTTTTTTTTTGTATTAATGTAGGTCAAGTTTAAGCCATTTCATCAGCTTTATTTTGTATTTATTGATAAGACTATGAGTAATATTTCAAGGTCTCTGACCGATTCTCACATTCATCAATATAATCCTACAACTCATCACATAAAACTATCAATCCATTAAATTATGGAAGCATCATCAATTTGCCATATTTAGCAACCTGCAAATAAACACAACCGTTACATCGTCTGCCAATTAAAAATTTATTATTTTCTAGAACTTTCTTAAGTTCATTAAATCACGTTTGTCTGTCTGTCGTGACATATTCTCATTAGCATTTTCTAACAATTTTTAAATGCATCAATTGCGGAAGCTTTTTGGAAAATGTGTTTTTTTTCATTCTCTGACTTCCTGTTTATTGTTTACAAATTATCTTTTTATTACTTTTATCATTTGAGAGTAAATTGATTTTTAATTTTATGTATTTTTTAATTTCTCATTTTAGGAGCTGTCTTTGGTGTAGCATTAAATAGGAAGGCAACTTTGGCTGCATCTGGTGCTGCTGATTTTTCAGGTAAGGATACTTATTTCATGGAGTATTTTAGTCACAGTCACCTTTTGAGTTGTATATTCTGTTAAAAGCTTATTTATAAGTAATTTCATTAAGTGACAGTCCCCTCGTTGAAAATCTTGCAAGTTACAGGCCCCTTTTAGAAAATTTCATCTCTTTTTCCTATTAAAAAAAGTCTCGGTCACCTTTTAAGTTAATTTTTCTGTTGATAGTTTATTTTTTAGCAGTTTAAGCAAGTGACAGTACCCTCCTTGAAAATCTTGTAAGTTACAAGCCCCTTTTAAAAAATTTCATATATTTTTACTATTTAAAAAGTCACGGTCAATTTTTAAGTTATTTTTTCTGTTGAAAGTTTATTCTTAAGTAATTTCATCAAGTGACAGTTCCCTCATTGAAAATCTTGTAAGTTACAGGCCCCTTATAGAAAATTTCATATATTTTTACTATTTATTATTTGAAAATCTTGCTAGTTACAGGCCCTTTTTAGAAAATTTCATCTCTTTTTACTATTTAAATGTCACGGTCAACTTTTAAGTTATTTTTTCTGTTCGAAGTTCACTCTTATGTAATTTGAGCAAGTGGCAATCCCCTCTTTTATAACTTTACTAGTTGCAGACCCCTTTCAAGCAACTTCGACTTTTTAATCTTTAGAAAACTTAAATAAGGCTCAAATCTCATTTAGACATGCAAAATTTTTATTTACATAATAATTTAATTTCCTAAACTAGTTACAGTCCCCTCTGTATTATATTTAGCCAGATAAACATTCCTTTATTCATACTTCTTAAAAGCTAACAACAATCCCTCAATTTTAGCAAAACTCTGGGACGCCATATCAGGTGAAGAAAAGTGCAACTATCAACACAATCATACAGTTAAATCGGTGGCATTTGACGAAGACAGTACACATCTATTGACCGGCAACAATGAAAAACTCATTCGAGTTTTTGACCTTAATCAACCATCAACAAATCCAGCTGTTGAAATTTATGCAGGACATTCTGGTGCTATAAAGCGTGCTCTCTTCTGTCGTAACGATAAATGCATTATCAGCTGTGCTGAAGATAAGGCAATTCGCATTTGGGATCGAACAAGTGGACAAGAGATTCATCACATAGATTTTCCATGTAATCCAAGTAACATTGAGATTTCTAGAGACGGAAGTATTTTAACAATAGCAAATGGAATGAATGTGACATTTTATGAGGCAAACTCGTGGAATAAGATTAAGGAAATTGCAGTACCATCGAAATTGGCTGATGCAAGTCTACATCCTGATAAGTTGGGTAGGTGGTTGGATGGGTTGTAGGATTCTGGGTCGATAAATTGTACAACTTGGTATCTAAGGTTTAAATGATCTACAATTACTAATTTACCTTATTTTCTATCATTCCAGTGTTTGTTTGTGGCGGTGAAGACTTTAAAATCTACAAATTCGATTACATGACCGGCAACGAAATTCAATCATTCAAAGGGTAAGTCACATAACCTCAAAATCAACCTAACCTTACCTGAATCTCATTTTAGACACTTCGGACCAGTTCATTGCATTTCCTTCTCACCAGATGGTGAGCTTTACGCAAGTGGATCAGAGGACGGAACATTAAGGTTGTGGCAAACGACAGTTGGAAAGACTTATGGCTTATGGAAGTGCATTAATGGCGCAGAAGGTGAAGTTACTGTAAATAATTCATCTCCACGAGAAGTGACTGCAAATTAAAAATTGGAGATTTTTGAAAATTGGGAATAACTTCGAGAATCTAAAAATAATTAAAATTGAAAAAATTTTGATAAAATTTTCTGATCTTTTTAATTTTTAAATAAAAAGGAATTAAAATCTGATAGAGAAAATATCGGAAAATGATAATAAACTGTAATTATTAATTTATGAATAAAGATTATGATTTTTTAAAGTATATTTTGAGGAATTTTTTTGAAGAAAATTATTTTAGGAGCCTTTCACTTAGTACGTTCGCTTTGGGGGGGGGGGTCTAAAAAGTTATTTTTTTGCATAACGTACTTTGTGAACGGCCCCTTAAAAATCTGCAGCTTTTGTTGAATTTTGTTATTTTTGAATTGTTCAATTGTTGGTTGATAAATTATTATTTTTTTTTGAAAATTAATTATTTCTTCTAGAAAATAAAGTACATCACGAAAGTTTTGATCCCTGTCAAGATTTATTTGGAATAGTTAACAGTCTCATACAATACCTTGAAAATAAATAGCACATACACATTTTTATCCAAGACACATTTTCTTTGATCTTTAATTTCAATTTGAAAATTTTAAAACCGTTAAAACTATTTTAACTTACATTTATTTTCAGGGAGATGAAAAGAAGTGGAAATTTTGAAAAAAGCTGAACCTGGAATATATTAAACTGAAAATTAATTCTAAAAAAAACGCCAAAAATTATTTTTAATAATAATTAACCAAATGACTTTATTTTTTTCCTTATTTAATTATTAAATCTATCATACATTTTATTCATTCATATGGTTTCAAATTTTTTAAATTTTTATTTTTTTCATTTTTTTTTAAATTTTAAAAATTTCTTTATTTAATAATTTTCTATTATGTCAAAATTGGTGGCGTCTTTTATGTTTGAATAAATTAATACTAAGTTACATAATTTAAAAATATTTCAATACTCAAGAAATTAAATGATTCAAAGGTTTTGCTTCATTTTTTTTTGCATTCAGATAGTATGCTGAATTTCATAATAATTTTTCCAAATTAAAAAAAAACATCAGATGAAAACCCAGGGTGTGGAACTGATCAAATTGATCAAAAATGATCAAAAATGATCAAAAATGATCAAAAATGATCAAAAATGATCAAAAATGATCAAAAAAGATCAAAAAAGATCAAAAATGATCAAAAATGATCAAAAATGAATTTGATTAGTTCCGCACCCTTGATGAAAACTATGCAGTATAATTAATAAAGCACATATTGGCCGGTTAATGTAAAATTTTACAATTTAAAAATATTTAATGAAAATTTGATTTTTAAGTAACTTAACCCTAGGAACCAAAATCGACTTAATCTATTCCATTCATGTTCCTAAGGTAGGTCAATGTAACACATAAGGGCTATTTTAGTTACATGGGAATGCACGTGGAATGATTTTAAATATATAAATTAAGTATAATATTTTTCTAATTCAACCATATATGATTGAATTTTAATATTTAGTATATTAATATTAAATGGACAATGTGATTTTTTTCTATGACACAATAAAAATACTTCTTAAGTTTTTTAATAAACTTTGTTTTTTCATCAAAAGTCTCAATGAAAACTAAATCCCCAATAACCAGAAATTTTAAAAGTTAGTTTAAAGCAAGCTTAGAACTAACTTTATTTAGAAAGACTAGCTAAAAGTTAGTTGAGAACTAGCTTTTAGCTAACTTTGAAATTTTCTGGTTATTGGGGAATACTTTTAACTTCTTTTAAATTTATGTTTACAATTTTTTAAACTTTATTTAATTTTTAAATTTTCTATTTCATTTTTATATTTTTTATTTTATTTTTTAAATTTTTTATTTTATTTTTAAAGTATGTACAATGTAATTTTGATTGTTATGAACAATTTCATCAGTTTTTTTTAAACATTTCAAGAAAAACCTCAAATAATGAATACAATTTTTGATTTTATATAAAAGTTTTAACTAAGCTTTTATTACAGTTTTTATCAATCTGAATAATTTTTAAACGATGCATGTAAATTAACTAAAAATTTCCTTCTTTAATTGCACCAGCATATAGCTCTTTCTGCATGATAACTAGTTGGCTGAAGATTAATAAATGATGGCGTTATTCAATTTATTAACTTTTTTATGTGTTAGAACGTTCAGATTGCAAATATGATGGAAGATTGGTCAACTGATGGAAGTGCAAGTGATTGAATAACATTGCTAAACCTGGAAGAATTCTGGTTATTTAGTTCTGCAAAGATATGAAAAAATAAAATTCTTATATTAATATATTTATTTGAAATGATAAATCAAGTTTTTTGGTTTCTTTTTTCAAATTTCAAAATTTTTAAGATGCAAAATTTTAAATTAAATTTTAATAACTATCGCAGTGCTTTTCTTGCTATAATGCAAGCCTTAATTTTATATTCTTAATGATTATAAAATTTTTACTTAATTTAATTTTTAGACTTTTTTGAGTATTGTAAAGAGTTATAAACTTTTTTGATTGAATTAAAAACAATTTGACAATTTTTAAATATCTTATCAATTACAAAAATTCATTATCTTCCAATTTCAAAAGCTAATCAGTCTAATGGACATCAAAAAAAAACATTAAACTCCCAACGACCTTCAACATTTTTAAATTTATTACACATGCATAATTTTTAGTTCAAATTTACTGTAAAGCAATTAAATCTTTTAGTCACCAGCAATAAAATAAAAAATACGAAAAAAACCGGTGTGCGTTTCAGAAGCAAAACTCATTAACCGACTTTTATTTTCATGTGCGAATGAACTTGAGAAGGAAAAAAAAATATTTTCTCATTGCGTGTCGCAGACGTTTGGAATAGATTCGTGTGTAATATAAACGGAATATTTGTAATTATCAGAATTGATTTGAGGTCATTGATTTATTAATGATTGAGATGTGAGTGGAATTGACAGGTTTGGAATGATTTTTTTTAAACTAGATATGGTCAGGTGTGTATCTAGGTGAGGATTTAAATTTTGAGTTATTTTCTTTCATGTTTATTCCAAATAAATTGGTTAATTAATTATGGGTCGTTCACTTAGTATGTTACGCAAGAAATTGACTTTTTAACCACCCCCCCCCTAGTGACACATGTTTATTTTTTTACAAACCCCCTCCCCATTAAAATACGAACAATTTAAGTAAACGACCCTTTATGATTCGAATAAAATTTTATAACTCTTTAAAAATCAGTTAAAATCCAATTTCTATCCCTCCAACCACCCCTAAAACATCCAAACAAACGAACAAACTAGTATAGATGTCTCATGACCGATGAAATGTAAGGAAATATCATATTGTAACTAGGCTTTCTCGAAATCCCGGTTTTGGAAAATTTCCGGGACCGGGACCAAAATTAAAACTTAAATATCTTGAGCATTAATGAAAGATTTTCAATTTTTTTGTGTTTAAATGATTTTTATCTTAATACTAAACAAATTAAATTTAAAATTTTTTTCAAAAAACTAAAATCGTTCACAATACAACAGTTTTAATTTTTTGATTTTGGTCCCGAAAAACCCGGGATCGGGAAATCGAGAAAGCCTAATTGGAACTAAATATACTGGTTTCATCGGTGGAAGTAACCATTCGTACTGATTTTTGGTTAAATAGTAGCCAGACAGTCTACAAACACAATAAGCTAAAAATCGCATCAAAAAAGCTTCAACCTGAGGAGGAGATGCGATGACTGACAGAAGAACGAACCAAATGTGGACAATTGCGTCCTTTTCTTGAAAGAAAAATGTGCAAAAAACTATCCTTCCATATTCCATCATCAAAATAGTCCAAAACAACTGACATCACATTATTGAAGTCCGGCGAAAGGTCCAACGAGTGATGTTAGCTGCTTCGACAAGCTGGAGGCACTGCGATCCCTATCGAAGACGGGTCCTACATTCCATCACCACTTTTATTACTTTCCACAGCACCAAACAAGAAGAAGACAATAGAATACGTGAGCGAGAGATAATATGGCCACACGAGCCGCAAATAGTATAATAAAAAAATGTGAACATATTGAAATGTTTATTGTGAATGTTTGCGAAAAAAAAATGCCGCTAATTGTACCTTCACTGTATGTTTCTTATCTACAGACATTGTCTATTGCTATCTATATGACTTTTAGCTCTATCTCTGTCCCATTTGGTATGTTGAAATATGTTTTTTGTTGTGTGTGTTTCTATTTGTCGATGAGCTTTTGTCTTAATGAATATTTGCTAATATTTTTTGTTTTGTTTTTGTTGGATAAAGAAAATGAATTGAAATTGTTATAATTTGCTGGGTACATAATATAAATTGATAATGGAGCTAATTAGGAGGTTAATTGTGGAATTTTGTAATGTTTGTTGAGTTTTTTTTTGTGATAATAAAAATGTTTTTAGAAAAGTTGGAATGAGGGTACACGGAGGAGTTACTAGAAATTTTTGATGAAGGATTTTCATGAACTTAAAATTGGTAAGAACTGAAACTAAGATTCAGGAGATATTAGCCGAAATAATACTCTAGGGCAGGGGCGTAGCCAGAAATTTTTGAAGGAGGGAGTTGAAATTTTTTGTATGGAACGAAAAATTTAGGAGAGGGGTTGGGGGGTTGGAATTGTTTTCTCAAAATACCCTTGAAAATTGAAGAAATTTTTTAAAAAGAGGGGGGTTAAAACCCCAAAACCTCTCCCCCCTGGATACTAGGGTGTCTAATACAAGAACCTTAAACAGTATATATTAATTAACTTAAAATATCAAATTAACTCTTCAGTCTATCCTGAAGAAGATGTTCACAATCGGAAAATCCGGAAATGAAAGAAACTTTCTAAATGTCTTTGATCCTAAACCATCCGTACAATCCAACAAAATGCTACTCAAAGAAAAATAATAAAAAAATTCAGCAATAAAAAAAACATTTTTAATCAAAAAATTCTTCTCTCAATTTCCATTTTAACGCACGTTTTCACATCGAAACCTCCACATTAACTCAACCAGACAGACTTGCAGCCTGTGGTGATTTCTTATGCCATATATAAATTTTTTTTCACTCATAAATAAACAACAACAACAAATTGATCGAGAAGCCAGCAAGAAACAAGACTTGAGCATGAGAAATTCAAGACAAACAGAAGAGAAGGAACAAAAAAAGTGAAAACAAAAAAAAAAAGCGAAACAAGAAGTTGAGAGTTGGACTGTAAAAAGATTGGAATGAAAGAAATCGAGAGAAATATTAAATTGTTGAGGAACAAGAAGAAAAGATTTGTTTGGGTTTTTATTTTGGAATTGTGACGTAATGTTCAGTTAGATGTATAGAGAAATTTTTTGGTTAGATATTTTTTGTGATTTTAGGCTTGATTGATTTGGAATTTTAGCTTAGAATTTAGTTTATATTATCAAGATGGTAGAAATTTGCTAAATGTGATTAAAAAAGTTCAAAATTAATCAGCATTTAGTGAAAAAATCTCAATTGTATATAATCAGGTTCACTTATTGCGTAGCGCTAAAATTCTGGTTTTTAAACCTCCTCCTTTCTTACGTAAAACTCTCGGACCCCCCTTCCCTAAAGAAAGATACTTACTAAGTGAATGGCACTTAATATCTTTCATTTTTCAATACTTACAAAATAACCTCAAAACCGACTACCGACACTTCGAAATTTGTCAGTTAAATACAACTAAAATTTTGAAAATAAAAATTGCGAATGTGTTAGTGAATTTTTTCTCTTATTTTTATTTTCAAAATAATTTGTCGATTAAAGCTTTTTAATATTCGCTTTATTGATTATGTGATAGAAAAATCGCTAAAGAATGCAATTCATTTGATGAATCAAGATTCAGAACGGAAAAATCCAAAAAAAAAAATTGATTTTAAAATCTTTGTTTGTTTACAAAATTTTTGTTTACATTTAAATAATTTCGAAGTTTTTCGAAAATAATTTCGAAAAACTTCGAAATGAAGTGACGGTAGTCGGCCTCAAAATATTATCCAAAAAAAATTGAATCTGGTCGAAAAAGCTTCAAAATCTTACAAAAATCCTCCTAATTCATAATTTTATTAAAAATTTTTTTCGTCATAACCTCAAAAAAATTCCATCAATAATTCAAATTAACTTCCCCATTAATCACCATTCCTCAACATCATCAACTACATTATTGCATGATCACGACAATAACAAAGCAATTTAAATATTTTTTTGCATTCCATTTTGCCTTCATTCATTCAGTTGCTCTTCCACGTTGCATGTCAAGTTGATGGTCATTGAAATTTTGTGACAAACAACAAGCTTTTTGCATGCTTTATTCGTTTTTATTGAACCTGTTGGATGTATGTAAATAAATCGAGAATCTTTTTTTTACATTTGTTTGTTGTTGTTTGGTTGGTTGGTGTCGTCATCGTCTGGTTGAGTGTTTGACTTTTTAAATTTAAAATATTCTGAAGATTCAGGTTTTTTGAATGTGATGTTGATTCTTGGGTTTTTGAAGGGAAATGTTTCATGGAATTTTGGATAAAATTTATGAAAATTATTTTTTCAAAATTTCAATACCAAAAAATTGATTTTTTGGAGCTGAATTTTTGACAACAAATGAAATAAGAAGCATCAAGTTTTGTAACTTATTTTTTTAACAAAAAAAATTAAAATTCATCCTCTTAAAAACCAGAAAAATCCACGTCGCACACTTCACAACAATGACTTCCACCAATTCTCACATTTTCTTCTTATTCTAATATTCTCAAGTCAGAGGCGTAGCCAGAAATTTTTTGAGGGGGGGTTTGAAATTTTTTTGTATGGAACGAAAAATTTTAGGGGGGTTTTGGGATTTTTTTCTCAAAAATCCCTAGAAAATTGAAGAAATTTTCCAAAAAGAGAAGGGTTAAAACCCCCAAAACCCCCCCTGGCTACGCCCCTGTCTCAAGTCATCAAATTCAATCCCAACCCATCAGCATCTCAGCAACAATCAATATAAAAATAACGAAACTCACAACAAGAAATCATCATAAAAATTACTTAATAGCATTAACTTAACTTCACGCCGCGTGTTTATAGCAAAAAAATTATTTATGACTTAAGATGCTTGGTACTAGATGATGTAGATGATGATGTCACAAAATTTGTGTATTGTAGCATGTTAAACATTCATCAATAACCTGCTGTTGTGCTCATTAAATGTCCATGATTCATGTACATTATTTAATTTATTGATTACTGAGGCAATGGTTTAATGTGTAATGGCATGGGATGGAGGAATTTTTGATAGATGATGCGATGCTAATTTGATGTGTTGAAGTTGTTGATGGTTATTGTTAAGTTTATTTAAAGTGATGCTAATTAGTATTGAAATATTAAGAGTTGCAGTATGAAACAGGTTCGAACACCACTAAAAAATTCTTAAATTTCTTTTAGGACGGATCATTAAAGAAGTCCATCAAAAATATGGACTTTTGGACCCTTCTCTTCTCCTCTGTCACAAAATTTTCATTCAAAAAAATTAATTGTTAAAACTATCACACCGCCCCAGACCCCCTTTTTTACTAAAACTCTGACATCATAAGTGAACGCTTTATTTGAAGAACGTGCCCCTAAAAATCGGCCGGTTTGAATTTGAAAATTGTTGACCGATTTTTGCAAAAAAACAAGGCTAAAAATTTTGGTTTATTCAGTAAAATTCATTTTGTCATGCTTTAATTTCATTACAATAATAATTTAAAATGTTAAATGAATAATATTGAAGCATGAAAAATTAAATTTTATTGAATAAGCAAAAAAAAATTAAATTTGTGTTTTGCAAAAATTGATCAACAATTTTCAAATTCAAAACCACCGTTTTTTAGGTGCACGTTCTTCAAAAAAAGCGTTCTAGTAATCAGTCCTATGTATTTATTTAAATAAAATGAAATAAAATTTTCAATCTTCTACCTAAAGACACCCATTAAATTTAATAAATTTTTAAAATTTTGTCTGAAATTTTTTTTCATCAAGAGTCAATTTGGTCATTCACATTGTAAGTAAGGCCAAAAACCGACTTTTCCTAACCCCCATTTCCCTCTCTCCCTCTATATTTGTTTTTGTATAAGAACGTACTAAGTGAACGGATCCAAAGATGAATATATTAAATTATTCAAAAAAATATATTGATATTCATACTTATTCCATAAAAAAATAAAATGAATAAAACAATAATGAATTAAAATTGAAGAGACAATTGAGATGCGAAGGTGTTAAGAAAATAAAATTTGAAAAAGTACTTTCGTGGAGATTTTATTTTTGTTAATTTTTTTTAATAATAATAATAATAATATTGTGTTGGTGTATATTTTTGGAAGTAATTAAGTTTTTTGTTTTTTTTTTTGAGTCTCTAGATTGAAATTTTGTTTTTATACTATACAAATTGATGAGGTCAAAGATTCATTGATGATAAATTCACCAAAAAATGTAATAACAATCGATAAAATATGAAAAAATTCCTGCTTTTAAAAAAATAGCATTCCAAATTTTACATACAAAAAAAAAAATCTAAAATTTATTTCCATCAAAATAACAAAACAGTTTCACTTCTAATTCACATCCATCTAAATCCACCGTAACTGTAATTAATCATAATGACCTTTTAAGAATCCCAGTGTATCATGTTCAAATCTCAGAAATAAAATCTACACACAAAAAATTATTCTCAAATCACCTCTAACGACCTTGATGAGTTAAAACCCATGAATCATTAAATTGCATGACAGAACAAAATAAAATAAAAAATACCGAAATAAAAAAAAGTTCTCAGCAGCTTGCATATTTGCTTGTAAATTATAAATTTTATTTTCTCATTTAGCAGTAAAAAAAGTTGTGATTTCATTGATGAAAAAATAATGATAATGAAAATGTCATCGAGATGTGGGAAAAATTGCAGATTTGCATGCGATGAAAAAAATGGGAAATTTCAAATTTGTTGTCGGAAATTGATGTGGAGCTGAGATTGTGTTAGGAAAATTAAGTGTTGCATTATTTTTAGGAAATATAGGCATTTGTAATCATGACTTTGCAGTTATACTTTTTTAAAAAAAATTTAGGAATTTAAAATTTTATATTTGTCAAAATATGATTTTTTTTAAATTTTTTCAGTAATTTAAAAAAAATTACAAAAGTCCTCGTTTATATCGAGGGACTTCAGCGCATTTTTGACGCAGCGATTAGCAATTGATTAAATAGAAAAGAATGTCGAGTTTTAAAACTCTATTGCTGTTTCTTTAATCATAATGCATTTCAATAATAAGTTTAAAACTAAAGATCAAAATTCCTTTAAAATTGATTTTTATAATGTTCAATGCAAATAATAGCTTTACGATTTACCGGTTTTTTGAAATTCAAAATTTTCCATTAGCGAAAAATTTAAATTTCTGAACACATCCATTATTTTTCAAATTTCTAAACTCACTTATATTTGTTTTGTATCAAAAAATTAAATGTTAATTAATTAAGGTGTATAAAAGAAAAAAATTTAATCCGAAATAACGGTCAAAAAAATTTCAAATTTTTTAACGGTTAGAAAAAATTCAAACTTATCATCAGCATAGCTTTGCCCTGCATTGTTTACATATTTTTTTGAAATATAAAATCGATGAATTAAGCTATTTAATGAATGTTTTTTGACTTTTCAATATAAACGGCGGGAATAAAAACATTCAATGAAGCTATTAAAACAATTCCGAGCTTGCTACGAAGTCTAGATCAAGAGATAATTGGGACCCGAACGACCGAACGACCGAACGACCGAACGACCGAACGACCGAACGACCGAACGACCGAACGACCGAACGACCGATCAAAGTGCATGATTGAGCTTCCTTTTTGAAAACAAGTTTTCAAAAATGCGCTAAAAACTAAAAATTTAAAAATTCAAGTTCAAACTGCCCTTAAACTTCAAACTTCATCTACACTACTCAATTTCGATAAATTCATTCTCAACTATTTCAATTTCAATTGCTTTTTTTGCAAAAACAAAAATACTAGTAAATAAGCAAGCACCGATTACATCCAACATCACACGCCTCAATGATTTTCGATTCATCTTAGTGCCTCAGCTAAATAACAATGTTTAACGTATTCGTGACCGTTTGGGAACTAATGCCGATGTTTTGCTTAAATGAATGACTTAATAGTCGTGAATTATTGTAAATTTTTTTTTACTATTTCTTGAAATATTTTTTATGAACATTTTTTGGATTTTTTTGTGAATTTTTTTCTTGCTTTCTTTTAAATTGAGTTGTAAATTTGCAGAAAATGGACTTTTTAAAATTTTTGTTGCAATTTTAATTTTTTATGCTTTTCAATTTTTATTAATTAATTTTTTTTATTATTTTAAAAAGAATCAAAAATTTTATGTAAATAAATTTATTTTAAAATTAATTTGAATTTAAATTTTTAAAATTCCACACTTCGTAATTCAAATCAATCCATTTGAATCTAACAGATTCAATTGTCAGCAAAATTTTTTGTTCAATTAATTTTTTTAACTCCATAAAAAATACTATTTTTAACAATTGGACACTCTGATTTGAATGAAAATAGTTTCATGTGCATTTTAATAAAAAAAAGTCCAAAATTCAATTAGATTTTTTTTATTATAAAATAAATATTTTCATTGTTGCTTGGTTGAAGTATGTAGAAAAGCTGAATAGAAACTATTTATATTGTAATAAATACGTTTTTGTTATTTGTGGGAAATTAGAGGACAAATTACACTAAGCAGGGGTGTAGCTAGGGGGGTTTTGGGGGTTTTAACCAGGGGCGTAGCCAGGGGGGTTTTGGGGGTTTTAACCCCCCTCTTTTTGGAAAATTTCTTCAATTTGCTAGGGATTTTTGAGAAAAAAATGCCAAAACCCCCCCTAAATTTTTCGTTCCATACAAAAAAAAATTCAAACCCCCCCCCCCCCCCCCTAAAAAATTTCTGGCTACGCCTCTGACACTGAGAAATGTATGAATATTCTTGAAAATTCAGTTTATACAATTTAAATTTTTGAAATTGAATAAAATTTAACTTATTTTTTTTTTTAAAAAATATATTTGTATGTAAACATCTAAATCTTTTATTTTGCTCAGTTTTACCACTTTGAAAAGTTTAAAACATCTTGCAAGATTTTAATTCAAAATTATTAAAAGCATATAATCAATTAATCTGTCCAACATAGCTTTTACGGTTTTTGTAATAATTTGTTTATACGTTTACATGCAATACAGGTGCATGTTCAAATGTTGAAGCAAATATACGATCAATTCTACAGATACAAGTGAAAAAGAAAACAAATATCTGGTCGTCAGTGAACTGGAAATGATTTAATTCTGAAAAAATATTTTAAATTTTTTGAGTGAGTTTGTGATTTAAATAATTTAGCTTTTGTTTTAAATTCTTTTTTTTAATTTAAATTATTTTAATTCCTCATTCTTGCACGAAACTTTCAAGAAAGTTTTATTAAAAAATTTAAAATAATTTCTTTAAAATTTATTAGATAGCTTCATTAATTTTGAACAATAATAATTATAAATTCAATTACAATTGCAAATTTATTTAATTATTTTATTAATAAATTTACTTATTCCACCTTCTATTCTAAATTTCAAGATCACACACGTAAACACAAAAAAAATTAATTAAAAAAATTATAAATTAAAATATTTTTCTTTTAACAAAAAAGTTTTCAATGAGTTCTGTATGAAAATTCAATTTTCATTCTCACTAGTTTTACCTTCAATAAAATTTAACATTCACAGTTTAACAATCATTTGTTATGAGCATTTTCTGTGATTTAATTTATTTGTTAGCTTTTTTCGGTCACTTTTGTATAAATAAAATTGAATACAAATTGATTGCTAGGACCCCTTTATTTAAAAATTTATTTTGGAAAAACATTTTTTTTTTTAAATTTTCAATCTAATTCCTCAGAAGTCATATTCGAATCACACGAATACTTAATTTCACATTAAAAAATTCAAGCATTTCACAAATCATCAAAATTCAATCAAATTTTAAAAAATCACAACAAATAATTTCCACACTTGAGAGTTTAATGCCTTTTTATAGAAGCTCTTGACCTTCAAATGCATTAAGTCGACATTCTTAAACACTTGAGTCACTATCAAACGATGATATCACAATCAAATAAACATTTCATCGTAAATTAATAAACAAATTTCAATCCACAATAAAAAATTTATCGAAGAATTTATTTTTTGTTTTTTTGAAATGATAAAAAATGTTTACGGCGGTTGACACAAAAAGATTATAAAAGTTGTTGTTGGTGTATCAATGAAAAAATGACGAAAAGTCAAGGCTTCCGCAGATTATAATCTTTAAAAAATCCCATACAAAGATTATAATCCTTAAAAATCTTTCATACAAAGATTATAATCTTTAAAAATCAAAGATTATAATCTTCATACAAAGATTTTTTCAAGATTATAATCTTCATACAGAGATTATAATCTTTAAAAAATCTTCATGCAAAGATTATAATCTTTGATTTTTAAAGATTATAATCTGCGGAAGCCTTGCGAAAAGTACAAAAGACTTTTAAAAGTAATAACATTTGATAAAAATTAAATTCTCAAATATTTTGAGAAGATATTATAAATTTTTAATGGATATTTTCAGAAAAACTTTTAGAAGTTGAAAATTTCTATATTGGAAAGTGACTGTGCATACTAGCATTTTGGAGTCCCTATACATAATTTTGTTTTGATTTTTGGTTATTTTTTTATGTATTCAGGATCTTTAATTTGTAAAATGTCAATTTTTACATAATTTTTCCTCTGATTTCATAGGAAATTATTCCATTTTTACCTGTCACTAGAGAAATACCTTTCATATCTGTTTGTATAAAAAAAGTAAATGTCATCATGATAATTGAGGAAAAAAGGTTGTTACAAATGAAAATGAAATTTGACATTGACACAATTAATTTTTTTGTTGTTGTTATGTTGTATTCTAGAATTTTTTGAAACTAAATTTGACTAAATTTTGACATTTTTGATAGAAATTGGTTCTGATATTGTGATTGATATGAAATGATAATGGGATGGTAAAAATAATAGAAGGTAAAATTAGGGGGTGTAAACTTAGAATTGATAAAATTCGGATTTTAAATTGACTAAAAATTGAATTAGAGACTAGAAAACTAGAATGCATTCCTCAATAGAAAATTAAAACTAAAAAAAATCCCATCACACGACCTTCACACTCCAAAAATATTCAACATCACCTCACTTGGTGCATTTACTCTAAAAATCCTATAAAAAATCTAATTTCAGTTCATTCAAAACCAGAAGCATTAATTACGAATTCATTCAAAATCCAATTTTATTTTTTTATCTTTCCAACAAAAAAACTAAATTACGCTAAACGGAATGATAATTTGTGCTATAAATAAACAAGCAACATCACCACGGAAATATTTTTCCTTCTTCTTTTTTTTCAGAGAACATGCTTGTTGTTGTGTGTCGAACAATTTTATTTTGTTGGAAGTGAAAAGAAGAAGAAGAAGAAATTGTAACAGAACTGACATGAAAACAGCTGGTTGACCAAGTTTTTTTGGTGGTGGTGTTGTTGTTGAGTGGAGATTTTACCCAGGTTGTGGAACTGATCAAATTGATCAAAAATGATCAAAAATGATCAAAAATGATCAAAAATGATCAAAAATTATAAAAATGATCAAAAAAGATCAAAAATTATCAAAAAAGATCAAAAATGATCAAAAATGATCAAAAATGATCAAAAATAATCAAAAAAGATCAAAAATGATCAAAAATGATCAAAAATGATCAGAAACCAATTTGATCAGTTCCACACCCTTGGATTTTACTTTAGCTGATAGGTTTTTTGGTTTTTGTCGTTAAATTAAAATCAAAATTAAAAAGAAAATGAAAAACCAAAGAAAATAAAATTTTTGAAATAAAAATTTATAAAAATAATAAGTTTAGCTTAGGGGCTGTTCACTTATGACTTCCATCAAAAAATTGATTTTTCAGACCCCTTCTATTAAAAATATTTTAAAAAAAACCTTTTGTTAAAAACTGTTATTCAGCCTCAGACCCAGGGTTGCAAGGCAGGCGGCCTGCGCAGGCGAAAACCGTACAAATTCATAATAACTTACTTACTTACTTACTGCAATTAAAATTCATAAATTCATAATAACTTGTATAGTTTTTCTATCAAAACCGTACAAATTATCGAGAATTTGTGCGGTTTTTGCCTGTGCAGGCTGCCTGCCTTGCAACCCTGCTCAGACCCCATTCCTCCCTAAAAATTGGATACCATAAGTGCATGACTCCTTAACTGAAATTAGCTAAAAGTTTGACTTTTTTTCAAGAGTTTATTGTCCTGTGCCTTCAATATTGTAGCTCTCCAACCCACCTAATAACAAATAGGGTTCCAATATAGCCAATAATGCATCTGTCAACACGAAAACGTAGTCCAATGTTTAACGAAAAGTGTGAGCTGCCATGACTAGCTGGAGACACTGCGATCCCTCCCAAAATAAAGCACCTTCTCAAAAATCATCGAACATTGCCATAACCATCAACATTTCACACTTATCTGATCATTTTTAACCCGCCCATAATCAATAAATCTTAAAAAATTGTTCACGCTTCTGTTTTGAATTTGCTTTGTTCTTTTCTTTCATTCCTAAGCAACTATAATAAAAGTAATTGTTGTTGTTTCTAGAGTTAATTGACCTCCAGCAAGCAATAAGTTCTGTGAATATTGGCAGCTGTATGTACACGGGTTTGGCAATAATTTTCAAGTTTTTATTTTGTCATTTTTTGGGAATTGTGTAATTTACTATTTTTTTGATATTTAGTGAATGATTATGTCATTTTTAGATTTATTGCGAGTCATTATGAGTGTTTGTTTTTATTGTGAAATAAAAGGGAATTGTAAATGATATGAAATGATATGAACTAAGTGTTGGGGATTATGTGAGTCATGTAGAAGGTTTTCAGCTGATTTTGTATAAATTTTTAACAAAAGTCGATATTTTTTGAATCTTTTGAGCATTTTAACAATTTTAGGTACCCACCGTACCCATGTACGTTTTATCAACCAAAATATTCCAAAATTTTCCAGAAACGTCTCCAAGACTCCTCAAAAGCAAGCAACAGTCTCAATATCACCTCATTTTATGACTCAAATACAATATACAACCTTTATGGCACACTATTATTCCTCAAATTTAGTGCAGCAAACAATGTCTGTTTTTAAGACGATTGCGATGATGAAATAATCATGAATTTACACGTAAGACATTTTTTTTTTCATTTTATTATTTCTACAAAATTCTTTTACATGTGTATTCGATCATACGAATTAGTAATTCACAGCTCTATTAATAAATATCTTATTGTATAATGACTCAATTGAAATTTATTGTTTATTAAAGCGATGAAACTTTTGGAGATTGAATGTGCGAAAAATAATTGGAATGAGAAGAAGGAATTTTGTGGAAGAGAAGGTTCAAGATTCGAGGAAATATTTTATGCTGACAATTAGCAGGGTTGTAGGGAATTGGGGTCAAAGGTTAGGATAGGTGTGGATTTCTAGTGTCCATCCTAGGGTAAACCCTTGGATAAACCCTAGAAATTCAGCCCAGATGCTTAGCAAGAAATTTTTTAAAAGTAGGCCAAAAATTTTCTTGTATAGAAGAAAAAATTTTTCGGGAGTCCTCGGGAATGCTTTTTTCCTCAAAAATACTCGCAAAATGATGAAATTTTTCCTCGAAGGAGTTTTTGGACCCTCTTGGGTCCTACCTTCACTCTCTTTTGGAAAAATTTCTTCAATATGCTGGGATTTTGTAGACAAAAACTTCGCTTTTTTGAATTTTCATTTTCCCAAAAAAAAAAATTCAATAAAAATTTGAAATCTCTCAAAAATTAAAAATTTTGAAATTCAAAAAATCTGTCAAAATTCTTCAAAATATAACGAAACTCACCTTTTCTTTTTCGTTCAGTAGCAGTTTTGAAGATTTTTCTGTCGGGATTTTGATTTATTTCAAAATATGTTCTTTGTTGACATTTTTACTTTATAAAACTTTTTTAGTTTTTTTATTGATTTTTTCTGATTTTTTTTTTGTTTTGATATTTTTCAATAATTTTTCTTTATTAATCAAACTTCTCAACAGCACTTAATACACTTTCACAAAATTTATTCAAATTTTTTATGCCACATTGAGGCATTCTCAATAAATTCTCATTAACTTCGCCAATTCACACTAAACATCCACGTGACAATTCAATTTACAATCTCTGCTCTGTTACCTTACAACATCTCTCACTTTTTTTCTCAGTAATACTAATTACTTTGATATCTTGGCGATCGCATCTCTTTGCTAAATTGTATACAATGCTAATGTCGCTGATGCTTCTTGACATTTTGCTCAACAAAAATTATTCATAAATGACGATGTGACGCAAGCGGTGATTTTTTTTGTGCATGTGTGATGCTGGATGTGTTGAGAAAAATGTAAAAAATTATTGTTGGCATGAAGGCAAATGTGACTGAATGGCAGATTCAATGTCGAGATTGAATGAACTCTTGATTAAGTCATGTGATGCAAAGAAGCTCTTTTTAGAAGATGCTGATGATTTGAAGATAAAATTTGTTGCGAATTGTTGAAGTGATGTGAGGAAGGTTTTGATGGATTTTTGCAGTTTCAGTGTTAATTGATTGATTGAATTTTTTTCTGGGGAGGTCTATTGGGTACTATTGTGTTATTGATTTTTATTTGAGATTATTGTTGATTTTTTAGTAGATTTGGTGACTTTATACTTTTTTCGGGGGTTTTAAAACTTTTGTGACTTTTTAATTTTCTGTAGTGCCTTTTAAAAAGCACCTTCCTTTTAAAATTTTACTCCTAGCAACATCTTACCCTAGGAATCATAGAGCACATTTTATGGTATCATAAATGCATTATGGTACCATGAAAGCTAGCTTTATGCCTCTTAGAGTTTGAAATTAAGTAATTTACTAATTTCTTTATATATTTCAATACTTTAACTTCAATACTTTAATAAGTTTAAACCTTTATACTTTTGACAATTTTTCTTAAATTGGTTTATTGATAATATTAAATAATATAGCACTAGAATATTTGATATATCTACTAAGTGATGCTTTACTGTCCATTTTAAACATAAAAACAAAAAAATAATTTTTTTAAAAAATAATCAAGGAAGTTGTTTTTGTAGAACTGATGTCTGTGCTGTTTGCGATTTTAGTTTTGGGACTTTTTTGGAATTATATCAAATTATTAGAGTTTTAACATAATATTAGTGAAATTTTATGTTTTCTTTACCTACCCAAAAGCACAGATCGGATAATCGAGACAAAATCCGGCAACAAGCTAGAGTGAGGCCTGCACCAAGTTTGCATACAATTCAAGCCGGAAGATTGTGGCTCATAGGACCGACAGAATTTTCAGCCAAAAATTCGGCCAAGTTCGGCAGAAAATTAGGGAGAATTCGGCAGAAAATTCGGGAGAATTCGGCCGAATTTTCGGAAAAAACATTTTTAAAAAAATTCTCTGCCGAATTCGGCAGAAAATTCTGTCGGTCCTATGAGGCTTTACTGAGCCGGAGTGGTGCTGGCCTCACTTCGGCTTGGTGCCAGATTTTTTCTCGATTATAAGACTTGTGACTTTAAAGCTAATTCTAAGGACCAAGTAATTTATTTTCCATTTTCAAAAAATCCAAAAATTAACTAAAAACACAGACATTCTCACTCAAAATATTAACCCTAATTTTTCTCCCTTTACAAGCTAATTTTTGAATAACTTTTCTTAAATAAATTTTTTTCATATTTTTTTCTCTTAAAAACTACAACAATGTTTTTTTCATTCCTATACTTTACTTTCTTTCTTCATGACCTCCAAAAACCAAAACAACACATAAGTCACACAAAATGTTTACATCTTTTGAATAATTTCGTACTTCTTCCTCACATCAATGCCTTCACTTTTTGGATCAGGTCGCTTCTTATTCTTCAATTGTGCCCTCATTTCGGCAACACTCATCGACAAATTCAACTTTGATGCCGGCATTGTTGTTGTTGTTGTTGTCTTTTCTACATTGCCATTTCCATTCGAAATTTCCAATTTTGCAATGTCAGTGAGTTCATTGTCTGCTGCTGCTAACTTCTTTGCCGCTCCATTTCCATTCATTTCCTCTTGCTTGATTTCTTCTTTTATCATTTTCTGAGAATCAACATTACCATTACCATTACTGTGTGTAATGACGGTTCCGTTGTTATTTTGGTGATCAGCTTCGATTGCTTTCATTTCAGCTTCTTTCTTGATTTTTTCGATTAGTGCCATTTGTTGGTGATTGTGAATGTCAGCTTTGGGATCGATGACCAAGAGTTTTGTTTGATTTGGAATGGCTTTGATGCGCTCGACGACTTGTTTGTGGGTTTCACTGTTGATGCTCTCGCCATTGACTTCGAGAATGCGATCGCCTTGACGGAGGCCTGAGGATTCAGCTGGTGAGTGTTCGTCGACTTTTCCAATATATTGGCCTGGTTTGCCTTTTTCTGCGTGAAGATTGAAGCCGTAACCGTCAAAGTCTGGACGTTTTTCGACGAAACAGAGACGTGGTTCGAAGAGGTTTGGTTGCGACATTTTTGGGGGATATTTTTGGGGTATTTTGTGAGTTATTGGTTTTGAGATTAATGCACTTGATTTTAATTAGTTTTGAATGCAAAACTGTTTAATTTTATGATTGTTTTATTTTATGCACTTTTAAGTTTTTCAGATAAATTGAAGTTATTCACAAAGAATCACTATCTGGAAAATAAAGATATTACATGAATTTTTTGAAAAATTTTAAATTTTTTATAAATTTTTTTTATAAAATTTTTTATAAAATTTTTAAATTTTTTATAAAATTTTTTAAATTTTTTATAAAATTTTTTAAATTTTTTATAAAATTTTTTAAATTTTTTATAAAATTTTTTAAATTTTTTATCATTTTTTTAAATTTTTTATTATTTTTTTTTTTAAATTTTTTTTTCAAAATAAATTTTTTTTAAATTTTTTTGAAGCATTTTTTTTCAATTTTTTCATTAATTTTTTTATGTTGTTTTATTTTTAAACTTCAAAGTTAAATTTTAAACTTTTTAAATAATTTCTAATAATTTTTTAAATGTTGCAAATTGTCCACTTTTTCATATTATTCAATTTCAATTCTACATTATTTTTTATTTATTTTCATTTCCTGCAACTTCACTTCATTTATTTATTATTTAACTATTTTTTATTTCTCTTTATTCTTTATCTTTTGCGTTGTGAATTTTTATTTTTTTTTTATTTAATTCCATTTGCCTCTTAATTGTCTCTCATTTCACTCTCATTTAATAACATATTTTATGATGAGATTCTTTTTTTTTACTCTTACATTAAGTCTTGTTATTATTTTTCTTTTTATAAAAAAAATATGATTCAAGAGAATAATAAAAAGAAGCAGAAAAAAAATTCACTTTCAATTAATGAAAACGAGATGAAAATAACACGAAAGATTGCGATGCGCGTCTGAATGAGGAAAGTTGGATAATTTTACCTGTGCTAAATTACAGTTTTTATTATGAATTTTGATTTGATTGTTGGCTGCATTGATGGAATTTTTACTCGTTTTTTTTTGTGATCGGGAAATTGATAGCTGTTTGGCATAATTGATTGGAAGAGTTGAGGCAAATTTATGACTTTTTTGGGATATTATTAAGTGAATATTTAGATAATTATTGGTTTTATGCTTACGATGAGTTTGGGAAAGATAAAAATTGATGTATTATGCTTTGAATTTGCTGCTATTTAAGTTACTGAGATGTTAATCTAAACCAGAGGTAGCCAACCTTTTTTGTGCCTCGGCACATCTAGTGAGCAAGTCATGGCTAAAATTGCATGCGGAACACGGTACATGGTACTTTTCGAAAAAAAAGTCGGCACACTCTTTTGCCGCGGCACTATCACTGATTTAAACCAGTGATGGCCAACCGGTGTGCCGCGGCACATTAGTGTGCCATTTTTTTAAAAAAACGAACCTCGAACAGTGTTCCGCGTGTGGTTTTGGTCAAACTTACTCACAAAGTGTGCCGCGGGACAAAAAATGTTGTTCATCACTCAGGAGCTTAGCCTGGGGGGAGGGGGGGTGGGGGTTGGGGGTTTTAACCCCCTCCCCCCTCTTTTTGGAAAATTTCTTCAATTTGCTAGGGATTTTTGAGAAAAAAATCCCAAAACCCCACCTAAATTTTTCGTTTCATGCAAAAAAAATTCGAAACCCCCCCTCAAAAAATTTCTGGCTACGCCCCTGTCATCACTGATTTAAACTTTTGAATTTTTTTAAAAAAATCAATAATTTTTACCTTTTTGTACATTTAAAAGATTGATTTTGAATAATTTAATCCCATTTTTAGAAAAACTGAATGCTTAACCTCAAAAATTTCAAATATTTGTTTCAAAATAAATAAAATTCTAAAGCATCAAGAAATTCCAAACCCTACTAATTTGAATTACCAAAATCATTTAAAATTATCAAAAATTCAATAAATTTCAAAATTTTCAAAGTTTATCTCTCAAAATTCCCCAGGGTGTTGAACTGATCAAATTGAACAAAAATGATCAAAAATGATCAATTTATAAAAAATTCCATCAATTTATACCAAAATTACTTCCAATTCATTAGCATCACATTATCAATATCGTAAAAATTCTTCATTCCACAAATAACACTCCATTTTCATCTTCAATGAATAAAATCCCGTAAATTATGCTAATGACAAAAATTCATCTTCTTTTCTGTTGAATACCCTCAAAAATTCCACACTCTACATTTCTAAAATTATTCATTCAAGATTTTTTTTCCATGTTTAATCTTCACATGCCAATCACAAAAATAATATTTTTTTTATATTCTCCAATAAAAATTCCATTCGAATGCAGCGAGCGATAACGAAACAAACAAAAAATAAAAAGTTTATCGACACATGTAAAAAAATATCCACTTTCCATACACGTCGCGTTTAATTTTTATTCGCAGATCTCGTCCGTGTTTTTTTTATATTTTTTGACCACTAATTTTTTTTTTTTATATTCCTTACATCTTGTGCTGTGAAAGCGAAAACAACCTCGGACTGAGCAATAACAGAAGAATAAAAAGAAGAAAAATTCCTGTCGATTGAAAAAATTTTTTCGTGTCTTTTTCTTTTAACTTTACGCGCTCGATGCTGAATCAATACTGAATGAAATGTGGCAAAAATTGATGTTTTGAGGGGGATTGTTTGATGTTGTATGTTTTCAGGTTGGGAATAGTCAGGTGTAATGTTTAATGTGATCAGATGGGAATGTTTTATGGTTGCAGTAATGCTGAGGTTGTGTATGTGTTGAAGATTGATCGATGAGGCAATGAAGTGAGTTAATATTTGGAATTGATTTGAAAAACTTTTGGCGTAAACTTTTGTACAAATTTTTGGCTTTTTGGAGGTTTTTTTCATTGATTTTATTAAAAATATTAAAAATTTAATTTTTTCATTAAAACTTTCAAATTTCAGTCGAATTTTCTTAGTCAATACTCACTCTTCTAAGACTTAGAGTTATTGTGATCCTTTAATAACAAAAATAAAACGCAATTCAATATCCAATTCAGCATTGAGAACAACAAGAAGTGGCAACAACAACAACAGCAGCAACAGAAAAATTGATGACGTACCAAAAGCAAAACTAAGTTGTGGTCAAGCAATAATGGTGCAAAGATAAAACAATCACACAAATACATTTTGTTTTTTAATCTAATGACGAGATTTGTATGTGAAATTATGTTGTGACTGTATCTTTTGTGTTTTTTGTGCTACTAAGTTAGCTACCTGAATTTTTTGGTTAGGTTTTTACTACAAAAGGGAGACTTTTGCATGAATCTACTTTTAACTGAATAAAAGACTAGCTTGTAGGGAAAAAACTAAAGAATCTTCATAAATGACTTTACAGCAGTGGCTTCCAAACTATGATATGCAAAACTTAAGTCTTCCACTAAGTGTTTCCCAACAGAATTTCAATGTGACCAAAAAGGTGATCGACTAATGGGTCAGCAAATCTTCAATTTGCATAATTTTTAAGACTAGCCTCGATCGGGTCAGCAAACTTCGCTTTGCATAAGATTGAAGATTAAGTCCCGATCGGGTCAGCAAAGCTTCGCTTTGTTAAGATTGAAGATTAGCCTCGATCGGGTCAGCAAAGCTTCACTTTGCATAAGATTGAAGATTAAGGCTCAATCGAGTCAGCAAAGCTTCGCTTTGCATAAGATTGAAGATTAAGTCCCGATCAGGTCAGCAAAGCTTAGCTTTGCATAAGATTGAAGATTAAGTCCCGATCGGGTCAGCAAAGCTTCGCTTTGCATAAGTTTGAATATTAAGGTTCCATCGAGTCAGCAAAGCTTCACTTTGCATAATTTTGATACCCTATAAAATATCTTCCAAATGTAATCTCAAAAAATATCACATAAGCAACACATTACATTACAAAACCAATTACTTAGCCTCAAACTTCCTCAAAATCTTTAACGAAATATCAATAATTCACAATAATCACCTCATTACCTCACATTCATACCCAAGAAAGTACTCAAATTTAATTCCATTAACACATTTTCACAAAGTATTAAGCAGTCAATGTAATAAGCCTATTACAGCAACAACTCATTAACAATCAATAAAAAATATTTTTTTTTACATAATTGACAACTAAAATTTAAAAGAAAAATCAGCATGAATATAGTAAAACAGTCATTGCCAAATTTGTTAAGCGCACTTGATGTTTGTAAATCGATTTATTTTTCATTGCCATTGCTGTACAGATGCATGCTCACCTGTAGTTGTTCATGTGTTTTGTGCAACAACAACAATAATAACAGAGACATAGACACAGAAAGTGCAATACAGGCACAAAATTGCCGGTTACTAGCATCAATAATCTCGATTATCTTCTTGTTTATCAAGTGCTCACAATATTCTGTCTTTTATTTTGACTTTTGTGTTCGTAGGATTCATAGGATAAGATTAGGTCATGTTGCATCATATTTGACTGTTGATGCTGTTACTTGTGCTTTCTTGGTGTTAAACAATTTCTTGCCTCATTTAGTGTATATAGTGTATTATCAATTTATTATATTTATTTTTAGCGCATTTTTGGATACTTTCAATTTTCATAAGGGGCTGTTCTTTTATTAATTAAGTTCTTTAAGTAATAAGTGAACGGTTTCTAAAATATTCTTCCATAAAAATTGTAATTATGTGAAAATAATTGATTGCATACGCTGCATTTAAAATGAATCTTTTGTACTTAAATTAAAATGTAGTTTTGAAATTTTCGTAGTTTTTCATCAGTTTCTGTTGAGCTAACATTTTTTTAAACGACCCTAAAATGATCAGAAAATAATAGATTTTTTATTTTTTAATTTTTGTTCATTTTTGAAACCCAAAAATGTTGCTAACGTTATTTTTCTTAAACTTTCTTACTATTTCCGCAATAATATTTGCATTAAAATTTTTCTGGAATCGACGTCGTCTTTATAAGCTGGCAAGCAAAATTCCAGGTCACAATGGACTGCCAATTTTTGGAACCCTCCTTAGGTACTTAACAATAGACAAAAAATATTTTTTCAGTTCAACTTTCGACATGATGAATCCAAACTCAGCATTAACAAAAATTTGGGTTGGACCTAAACTAATGCTTCTTACTGAAGATCCCGATGTAATCCACACAATATTCAACTCACCAAATTGCATCAATAAGCCTGAAATATTTTATCATGCATTAACAGTTATTAACGGATTACTTCCACTGTCTGGCAAGCGATATCTCAAGCATAGACGAATTCTCAATAAATCATTTATGTTGAATACATTGCAGAAGATTCAGCCAATTATTGATGCGAAATGCAAAAGAATGATCAAGAAATTGGAGGAAAACTTGAATGTGGAATTGGATTTGATGGATTATGTTGGTATTTGTGCACTTGAGTCATTTGGTGAAGCACAATGTGGATATTCATCTGATTTGTATGGATTTGAAGGACTTAGGATCATTAAAGAGTAAGTATTTTTTGTGCATAGAGGGAATTTTGATGGTAGTTGATCAAGATATGCCAAAAATCTCCTTTGAGACTCAATTTTGATGAATTCGACATTGGAAATCCTCGCAACTCATATAATGCAAGAAACCTTCAAAAATCCTCAAAATTGAAATTCCCAACTTCCAGATCCCTTGACGCTGGACTAGATCGAATCACTCAGCCATGGTTTCATTTTCTCCCAGACTTTGTGTTCAAATTAACAAAATTATACAAAAAAATCGACAACATCATAACTTTTTGCCTGAAATACAAAACAAAAGTCACTGAAATCTACAAAAAGAAGAAAATTGAGGATTATGAGTCAATAAAGCATCGAGTGATTGATGTTCTGCTGGATCCTGAAAATGATTTAAGTGATATTGAAGTTAGAGATGAGTTGATGCTGTTTACGATTGGGGTGAGTAGGGATTTGGTAAAGTATGAACTTTTGGAATCCATCAAACTTTCTCGAAAGGCACAAGTCGAATAATCGAGGTGAAATCCGACTCACAGTCGAAGTACCAAGCCATTGGGGTTTTTGGGGTCAACCCCCTCCCCTCTATTTTCGCAAAGTTTAAACTAGATATTACTGAAGTTTTCAGATCCGAACCAAAAAAAAAAAAACGTCGAAATGTAGCAAAAACCCCCCCTTAAAAAAATTCCTGGCTACGCCCCTGTACCAAGCTGGCATAAAATTTCAGCCGGAGTTAGTGTCAGATTTCATCTCGGTTACCCGATCTGTGCTTTTAGGGTTTATCAGTCGATCTTTATATTCTCAACACTCCATCTCTTTTCCAGTCCTATGACACAACAGCAAAAACAATTTCAATCTTGATTCTCCTCACTGCTATCTACCCAGACGTTCAACAAAAGCTCATTGAAGAAATTGACAACATTTGTGGATCAGAAGAAACCAACAAATTCTCTTTGGATTTTTTCAAAAAATTCGAATACATGGAAACTGTCATAAAAGAGACAATGCGATTATTCCCAACTGGACCGTCAGTAGCAAGAACAAATGACGCTGAAATTGAAGTTGGAGGATATTTGGTGCCAAAAGATTCAATATTTTTGATATCATTGATGAGCATGCACAGAAATCCAAAGTATTGGGGACATGATGCACATTTGTTCAAACCTGAGAGGTTTGTTGGGGAGTTGAAGTATCCGAGAGCATTTGCTCCTTTTACTGGTGAGTATTGTTGGCTTTTTGAAGTAAAGTTGAAGTAATTGTGGATATTTGGATGTTTTTAGGTGGAAAACGACTTTGTATTGGTATGAATTGCATTAAATGTAGCCATATTATACTCAAAATACAAAAGTATTTCTAACTTTACCATACAGGATATCGTTATGCCAATATGTTCATGAAAACATTGTTAATAAACTTCTTCAGGGAATATCAAGTTAAAACAACTCTAAAGTTTGAAGATATTAAGGTTGTCATGGGAGTTACATTAGTTATGGATCAAGATTGCATTGTAATGGTTGAAAAACGAAATAAATTTGGAAATAAAGTTGAATAAGCATAGTTTATAGAGGTTCATAAGTTGAGCTTTTTATTGATTTTTTTAATTTAATTCATGATCTTCATCAAATTTTCAGAACCAAAAAAACAAAATCCATAAAATCAACTTTCCCACTTAAAATAATGAAGGAAAACTCAATGTTGTGAAATTTCCATCCAAAGCTCCAAGAACTTGTTGCAAAAAGCTATCCTTCAGGTAGTCAATAAAGATTTTAAAGCAACTAAATGGATATGGAAGATCTGTTGTTTCTCCATGAATATATGCCATTGCAGCACTTGCGTCAGCATTTAAAACATCACCTAAAGCTGATCCGATTATATCCCAAATACAAACACTTTTAATATAATCTTTGTATAAGTCAGACATTCCAATTGATGAGAATGACGAAAGCTCAGCTAAATATAAGAAATTGTTGAAATCAATTGAGGAAGCTTTAAAAATATTTGAAAATTTCTTACTTGCTATTGTTGAAGCCTTGGATGAAGCTATAGTTAGTGCACTTGGTAGGTAAGTTCCAATTCTTACCACAACACTAGCACATCCTCCAAATGGAGCTAAATAATAAATAAAAAAAATATTTTCAATAAAATTTTAAATAATTTGAAAAGCCCATCTCGAAAGGCACAAGTCGGATAATCGAAATAAAATCCAGCACCAAGCCGGAGTGAGGCCAGCACCCAGCTGGCATACAATTTAATCCGGAGTGGAGCTGCTTTCACTCCGGCCTGGGGCCGGATTTCATCTCGATTATCCGATCTGTGCCTTTCGGGCCAGCTTTTTGTCAATTCAACACTTACTACTTGCAGATTCAGCATCAGCAGCTATTGAGGGTATCAAATTTTCAAAAATATTCAAATATTTTTCTTTCAAATAAATCAAATCATTTGCGATGCAGTCAAGTGGTTGAACATACGGTTGAGATTCTGTGCCGTTGATAATATTAACAATAGTATCTTGATTTACTCCTGATAATCTGCTGATTGCCTTTGCTGCAAAGATGATTGCACTGTTGACTTCACATGTTAGTCCTAATGCAAAGGTTTTGGCTAAGACTGGATCTGTTGATTGAGCTGAGTATATAATAATTCTTCTTTTTATTTATTGATTTAATGTTCGAAGTACATTTGATTATTTTTAACACCAACCTTATCGGTTTTAATTTAAATACAATTTGAATATTATTTTGTTTGTTGATTTTGATTGTAATTGAAAGTATTTGGATGAAAAATTTTTAAAAAAACATCCTAAAATTTTTTTAACTTATATACTAATAACTAATAAGACTACAACTAATAAGACTAAAACTAGTAAGACTATTGATTGAGCTGAGTGGTTTGGGAAAATTTAAAAGGATTTGAAGTAAGTTTTTATATTTTGTTTAAAGCAGGGGCATAGTCAGGGGTTTTGGGGGTTTTAAACCCCCCCCCCCTCCCCAACCCCCAACTTTTAATAAAATTCTTCATTTTGCTAGGGTTTTTTGGGAAAAAATCCCAACCTCCTTAATTTTCCGTTTCAAACAAAAAAAAAATCAACCTAATAAATTTCTGGCTACGCCTTTGGATTGATTTACTCAACTGATGACACCTGCCATCGGCAAGTCGCCGATGACCGATGACACCTACCACCGGCAGGCCGCCGATGACCGATGGCCGCCGGTGGCAGGGATAAAAAATGGCCGAATTCCGCCGATTGCCAACTCTGATTTAAAATTGTTAAGAAGTTCAAATTTTTGAGTAAATTTAAGTTACTTAGACAGAAATTTTTTGAAGGGATTACTACTTTTCGACGTTTTTTTGGTTCTTGAATCTGAAATCTAGTGTAAACCTCGCGAAAATAGGGGAGTGGGGGGTTTCCTAAAGAACTAAAATACTTACACCTTGAATATTCTTCCATATTATTCAACAAATTTAAATAAATTTGATCGAACTCATGAAATTTACTCACAAAAGGTTCACATTGTGAGTTTCCACCACCCAAAGCTGAACCAATTAGATTCACAATCACGAAAATTATCAACAATTTCATTTCAGTTTAATATATTTTTGAAAGTTGTTTTGTTACTGAAGTGAAAAATTTAACTAACTGAAAAAAGTGAAAACAGATTTACTTTATATATCTTGAAAATAAAGAATAGAAAATGACCAGAACACGAACTTCGTGAGTAGTAATTTTCTTTTTTTAAAAAAAGGCTCAGGTAAGGGAAATAAATTTATACTTTTTTATTTCTGTTTTTACTGTAAATAATTTTTTTGGGCTGCTTTTTTCAAGAAAAAGTTAAATTTTCTTTGAATTTGACTCCAAATTTAAAATAAGAATTTTTACTATCCTTTAAGACATGTCAGGAAAATCCACACTCATTGATTTTCCATCAAAAAATTTATCCAATTGTTCAATAAATCCCATTTTGAGGAAATCAATAAACAATTCTAAACATACAAATGGATATGGAAGGTCCGTTGATTCTTCTCTAATATATTTCATCGCAGGCGCAGCATCAGTACCCAATATATTACTTAATGCTGACTCAATCATTTCCCAAATGCAAACACCTTTCAGATATTCACGGTATAAGTCATCCATTCCAATTGCTGAAAATGTTTCTGATTCCTCTGAAAATTTTAAAAAACAATTTTACTATGACTGAATATAAAATTCTACATTCTTACTGGCAATTAAAATAGCTTTTGTTGACGCAGTTGTGACTGCATTTGGTATATACACTCCAATTCTGTCTAGGACACCAAGGCATATTCCAGCTGGAGCTAAAATTTAGATTAATTTTATTTTTGACTAGCGAAAAATTTTCACATCAAACCTTCCAATGGCTCAGCTTTAGCTTCCAGTTCATTAGCCATATCATCCCTAATATACCAAATTTGCTCCCTCAAATTTATCAAATCGTCAGTTATACAGTCGAGTGGTTCAATAAAATCTTCATAATCAGTTCCATTTAGAATGTCAATGATGTCACTTGAATCTAATTCTGACAATCTACTGATAGCCTTAGCTGCAAATACGATTGCACCATTTGCCTCACATCTTAGGGCTATTGCGTGTGTTGATGCTAGTTCTGGGGATGGTGGATTGTCTGGAAAAAGAAAATTATTATTTATTAGTTCCTATCCTTATGGGACCGCTCACTAGTTGCGTAACGCTTTGACGGGAGAAGGGAGTTTGAAAATTTATCATTCGACTATTTTTCGCAGGGAGATGTAATTACGATGGAACGAATTGGGATGGAATTTTTTGACCAGAAAATTTTGGCTTCAAGAAAATTTAATCGTTGGATTTAAAAAATTAAATCATCCAAAAATTATTGACTAATTTAAAGGATCCAAAAATTTTTGGTTTAAAACTTTTACTTTTATCGCAAAGTTTTTGAATCAATTTTATTTTAAAAACTTGCAAAATTAATAGATTGCATCCTAATTTCTATCTATTTTAATTCCACCTTAATGCTTAACTTACTATTCGAATAATCCTTAATATCATTCAAAAGTGACAACATCGCTTCATTAAATTCTTGAAATTGACTTGAGAATGGCTCACATGATTGCTTTTTACTTAAAACTTGTACAAAAAGTTCTAAAATGATAAATATTGTATAATATTTCATCACGAAAAAGAAACTCTGACTTGCTACAGGAAATGAAAAATAAAAATTAAATAACAGAATATGGAAGCTAAAAATAATATTTTTTAACTGATAAATATATTTTTTTAATCACGAAAAGCATGGATTGTAAAGTTATAAAATTTAAAAGTTAATGTGACCAAATTAAATTTTTTGGGTTTGTTTTTATTTTAGAATTTATTATTTTTCGTTTATTTATTATAAAGTTTGTAGACTTTTGAAAAGGGAGTCGTTTACTTCAAAAATAGTGCCTCTCAGAGCAGAGACAGAGGCTCGGAGGAAAAGGGTCGATAATTAGTTATGGTCAATAAATTTTGTGAATTTTTTATCCGACAAGCTAATAAAGGCAAGGCTCAGACACTCACTAGAAAATTGTAAAAATTGTACAATTTTTTCCAATTTTTTTCAGTCAAAAAATTGTAAAATTGGAAGATTAGAAAAAATTGTACAATTTTCTGATGAGTGTCTGAGCCTTGAATAAAGGTATAGTTTTATATCCAATAAAACTTCTCAAATATCATTAAATACATATTTTTAGTGAGTCATCGTGGCTTGGTAGAGCAATAGCTTAGTACTTCGGTATTGAATATTGCAATGCCAATGCAGCGGTCATGGTTTCGAGTCTCGGCAGGTGAAATAAAAACACTTGATGACTAAGGTTTCCATTCTGTGCAGAACGTATCAGAAATCGGAACACTAGCATTAAGAATTTCACTTGTTGTTTCGCGAATCTCATATTACCGAAAAACGTGACTCACAGCCTTCCTTTGTAGGCTACAGACAAAAACAGCTAAAATGTCATCAAAGGAAGTGGTTCGGATCCCACTATAAACTGTAGGTCCGTGAGTACAGTGGTGTAGCGAACCCTTACTCGTTAAAAAATCATTAGCTGAGCATCGCATTTGCGAAAACTATGGATCTTATAGATCTGCAAAGTTATGATGATGATGATGACATATTTTTTAAGGACATCCTTGCTAGACACTTTTGAAGAGCATCACATGAAACTAGAAATGAGAGAAATGTGGAAAATGAGAGAACTTGTTTTCGATATTTACAAACATTTTCATGCTGAGATAAAATTTTCTTGAATTTTTTGAGAAAATCATTTGATAATATAACGCAAGTGCGTGAGCTAAACGGAAATCGAACTAGAATAGAAATTTGAAATAAATTATTAAATTTTGAAATTTATTTAAAAATAAATATCGTTGAATTTACAAAAGTAAAGATTAATTTAGCAAAAAGTGCAACTGTCAATTAATGAAAAATCAAAAAATTTTAAAAAATTAGTAAAGTGAAAAAATCTTCCATTGAGATTTCATTCAAATTTTTCAGTAAATTTAGAACTCTAATACTTCAAATTTTACTTTTTAGGAAAAATTCTTATCTATTCGTGTATTAGTGTAATCTTATTTACACTAATTTAAAAAAAGAACTCCTAAAAATTTATAAAAATCAATCAAAAAAATCAAACAGAAAAAGAAAACACCAAAAATATCTTTGGCGCCGTTTTGTCATTGAGAACATCCAATGATGGTAATAAGAATATAAAAAATTCTTAGAATATCCTTGAAGATTTTTTTTTTCTCATCGACAACGACCTACGACAACACATTTTCTATATTAACTGACTTGACGTCTACATAATTTTCATTTTGTGTGATCCTATGCGTAAAAATCTTTTTGTATGATTTAATCGATTTTTTTTTTTGTCATTTCTGTTTAGGAAGTAGAAATAAAACCGACCAATGAGCGAGAATGTACCAATTTGCTTCCATTGGTGCTTTGCTTTGCACTTTTGGTTACTGGGGTAAGTGTTAATATCTGTGTAGAATCAATGTTGAATTTTGAAGAAAAATTTGAAAATTTTCAATTGTAAGTGTTCCATTGCTGATGCTTTCCCGAAAGGCACAGATCGAATAATCAAGATGAGATCCGGTACCTAGACGGAGTGAGGCCAGCACCAAACTGGCATACAATTTAAGCCGGAGTGGTGCCGGCCTCTCTCCGTCTAGGTACCGGATTTCATCTTGATTATCCGATCTGTGCCTTTCGAGTTTAGTTCATAGCAATCTAATTTAGCATTTTTTAATAATTTTCTTTTAAAAAATATTTAAATTTTTCTCAGCTTTCTCCAAAGCTCAGACACTCTTCACTTTTCAGTCAAAAATTGTGAAAATTATACAATTTTGCAATTTTTTCCATACAAAAATTGTATAATTGTACAATTTTTTACAATTTTTGCAATTTTTAAAAATTGGAAAAAATTGTACAATTTTACAATTTTCTGATGAGTATCTGAGCCTTGGCTTTCTCAAAGTATTGATTCAAAAAAATTTTTAAAAATTTATAATTCCTTAGATTGGCGTAGCTTTGGTTTATGGCGAAAATGATGACAACCTTAAAATCATTCATACTTCTGCTGTTAATACTACAATTTCTCCTATAATTGTTTCATCTACAACCCTAAAACCAGTAACAACACAATCTACAAAAATTATCAATGAGCCTACATCAACATTATTGACACCTACCGCAACTAACACACCGGAAATCACAACCAAAAAGATTTTAGAATCAACATTAAATCCTTTAACATCTGAGACATCTACAACAACTTCTAATACTCCAAAACCCCAAGATTTGGATGAAAATTTGATTCAAGCTATACCAGAAACTTCAACAGCTGCTAAAACAGAAGTTACAACTGAAAATCCTCACGATTCTACAACCAAAATCATAAAAATCCCTCAAACTATGACTACATCAACTACTGAACATTCTGGATTCAATCCAGATACAACAACTCCAGCTCATACGCAATTATCAACCACAACAACATTAAAACCAGAAATTATTGCTCAAACACCAAGCATACTACCAAAAGTTGAATTAACAACAAAATCGGAAACAATTTCAATTAAAATGACTTCTTCTGAGTCATCCACAAAGCATGAGTTGATTCCAACACCTCAACCTTTTAGATTCATTAGAAATAGAAGAAGACACAGACGGAATGCAAATATAAAAGACACAAAATCGATTAAAATGCAACCAACAACTATGTTGCCGACTTCAGCTTCACCTTCAATACCAAATTCAGCCTTAGAGTCAATTACGATTTTAGATATTAAAGATTTGACTTCAACTTCAATACAATCTTCAACTCCTGCAACTACTACATTAGAAAATCTTCCAACAACAACTCTGGCACCTAATTTAGTAACAGTAAAGTTAAAACCTGGTGATCCAACCTTAAAACCACAAAATGGGTTAAATTTTGTTGAGTTAACTACAAAAGGCATGGATGCAACCACATCAACTCAAATGAATTTACCAACAACAAGTATTGGAATGGAAACTACAACTAAGGTATTTATCAAGGGTGTGGAACTGATCAAATTGATTTTTGATCATTTTTGATCTTTTTTGATCATTTTTGATCATTTTTGATCATTTTTGATCATTTTTGATCATTTTTGATCATTTTTGATCATTTTTGATCATTTTTGATCATTTTTGATCATTTTTGATCATTTTTGATCATTTTTGATCATTTTTGATCATTTTTGATCATTTTTGATCATTTTTGATCAGTTCCACACCCTGGGTATTTATTAAACTTTTAATAATATTTTGTAGTATTTTACAAATTATCAAATTTCAGACATCATTTAAATCCACAACCAAACCACCAACAACAATAGCTCCAACAACAACATCAACTGATCTTCCTTCAACATTTAAACCAGTTCCTAATCAAACATCCAAAGAAATAGCATGGCATTTAGTTGCTTCAATGTCATTTGTGTCCCTCATCTTTTCCTTCATCTTTCTTATACTTTTTGGAAGATCAGCAAAAAGTGTCATTTGGATCATCAATGCAGCACTTGTCATATTTTTTTGTTCGTTTGCAGGACTTTCTGAAATGGCTGATTATCGAATTGTTGCAATTTTGTCACTAGCTACTGGAATTGTGTTGCTGATTTTGATGTTTTGGTATCGAGTTAGAATCAATGCTGTTGCTAAGTTTCTGAAAGAATGCTGTGTTGTGTTTGTGGATGTTCCTGGTTTAAAGTTTGATTCAATAGCGGTAAGTTTGAAGTTTTAAGAATATTTGTGGTTTAAAGCAGTGATTGCCAGCTAATGTGCCGAAGAAAATCAAAAAAAAAAAGTTTGGCCATCTCCAAATATTATTTTACTTACTAACTGACTTTTCTTCTAGACCATCATCACCATCACAATATCCTTCATCATCTTCTATAAATTCTTTAAATCGATTCCTTTCAACACCTCCAATGAGCCTCAACTCTTTCCACTATTCATAGTAATTTTAACATTCATCTGGACAACACAATTTGCTCTAAGTTGCCAACATTTCATTGTATCTGGAGCTGTACTTAGATGGTATTTCAATCGAGATAAGACAAAAGTTAAAAATCCTGTTAAGTCATCAGTTTTTCATCTGATAAGATTTCATTTAGGAAGTGCATGTTTGGGGTCCTTGTTGATTGTGTTTGGAAAGGTTTTTAGGGTTTTGCTGTTTCTATTTAGAGTAAGAGTTTTTGTTTTAATTTTGCAAATGATTTTCGAACTATTGGAGGCAGGGGCGTAGCCAGAAATTTTTTGAGGGGGGGGGGTTGAAATTTTTTTGTATGGAACGAAAAATTTAGAGGGGGTTTTGGGATTTTTTTCTCAAAAAATTCCTTGAAAATTGAAGAAATTTTCCAAAAAGAGGGGGGGTTAAAACCCCTAAAACCCCTGGCTACGCCCCTAATTGGAGGTCCTCGATTAGTCAATTCCTTTTGATTGGGAAATGGCCTTTTGAAAAGAAAATTTTAAGTTTTTTTGGGACAATTTTGCTACTCAAATCGAGTTCAATAAAATCGAGACCCTCCAGTATTTAATTTATTTTTTTGCTGCTGATCAAATAGATTTTCAATTACTTTTAATGATTTTTTAATTAATTTGATCAGTTCCTCACCCAGAACATTACACAATTCTACTCTAAATCATCCCAAAAAATCTAAATTTCTCAAATTTTAAAGGTAACAGAAGGCAGTCAACCTAACTTCATAACCAACATAACATCTTGCTGTTGCGTCAAACCGGTTAAAGCATTTGATGAAGTGACTCAATATTTGGCACCTAGAGCGTATGTTTTTGTCGCCAAGGAAGGAACTGCATTCCTTAAAGCAGGAAAGCTAGCTTACAATTTTGTATCACAAAGAGTTATGGATATAGTTGCACTAACTCATTATGGAGATCTTGCAATGTTTGCCTGTAAAATTTTAATTGCTATAATATCTGCTGTTGTTAGTTATCCTGCGATATTTATTAAGGTTTGGCTAGTAAATCAGTTCTTTTTACATTACTTAATTTTAAAAATTTTATTTAAATTAAAATTTAATTTTGCAAATTTTCTTAAAATTTCAGACCGACCAGCAATATTCTCGACAAATCTCCTTAACTATTGGTGGAATTTTTGCATTCTTTATTGCTCATTGCGTTTTAATGCTTATTGAAGTCACAGCAGACACAATACTCGTCTGTTTCTGCATCGACTGTGAAAACAATAATGGAGTGTCAAGTTGCTATTTCATGTCAAATGAGCTAATGAAATCTATTAAAGATATGAAGGAGTGTATTGGAGGAAGTTTGAATTTTGAAAGTCAAGGTATGGCAAGTGGAAGTAGTGTTCCTATGCTGTCACATCATGGACAAAAGAAGAATAGTAAGAAGAGGAAAGCTTCAGGTGGAGTCAGCAGGATGTATAACTAAGGATTCAGAAAGGACAATGGAGTTAATTTAAATTAACAATTCAGAAGATTCAACATCAAAATAATTAAAGTTCAAAATTAATAAAATAAATAATTATGCTTAAGAAAATGTTAAATGATCTCAGCTGATGTGAATAATTCAAGTTCGACAGACTTATCGAAAGTCTAGGGGTATTCAATTAATTTTATTCGAAAATTGTAAATTCAAAAAAATACGTTACACCATTTCTCGAACTTTAAAACCTTTTTGGATTTTTAAAATTAATTTGGCTCAATTGTAATCCTGAATTATGTATTGAAACATTTTTTTTTTGAAAAATTCTCTATGAAAATGGTTTAATTTGAGTTTGAAGTTTTTTGAATTTTCGAAAAAGGGGTATTGAACTTTAATGTTTGAATGAAAGATAACCAAGAAAGAAAGATTCTGTTTGAATCTCAAATGTCAGTTAGCTTACGCTACACAAGTCTCGAATTATTCACATCATTATCTCAATATTTAAATTAAAATTGTTCAATTATTAAATTTTAGTAGATCTTCAATAATTTTTAAAACTATCAAATAAGCATGAAATTTCAAATATCCAACAATTTAAATCCTATAATAAAACTGCTTTTGAGCATCATAAAAATAAAATGTATGACATCATAATAACAAAAATATGTGTGATTTTTTTTTTTATCAAGTGACTTTTGAGAGCAGAGAAAAATTCTCATTTATTTTTACTCTTTTTTAATTTTTATAAACATCTGTTTTTTTCTATGTTCTTCTTTGAAACCGCAATTTATGTTCTCATATGTCTACTGTTCGAGATTAAGAGGAACTCGCTGTTCAGTTCATTTTGAAAATTTTATTTCATTTGATGTGAATTTTATCTTTGAATTCAATTTAGAAAAATTTTAAAAGGTTTAAATATTAAATTTTTAAAATTTTTTAAATTGGAACCAAATTTTTTGATGAAAGCCTCAATGGTAAGTTTTTTTCCAAAAAATAGGATAAATTATAAGATAATTTATTCATCACATTCTAATTTTTTTATGTAATTTAGATCACAGAATCCCAAAAACTTTCAAGATTAGCACGACAAGCTAGCTTCTTTAATGATGAAACAATTGAATCCACAACAAATTATGGTTCAGATGAAGATGAAACTACTTGGAGCTTTAGAAAAATTGACAAAGTTTCATTAGAAATTGCAAAATTGGTTGAAAGTGCCACAAAATTATCATCGGCATTGGAAATGTTTTTTATCTCACTGGCCATAATAATTGCAATTTCTTACATTTACTTAATTTTTCTTCGAAAAGCAACGGCGATTACATTTTGGATAAGCAACATCATTTTGATACTTTTTGTGACTTTATTGGGTGGATTTATGATTGTTGATAATTTATGTGCTCATGGGATTATCATTATTAGCTTTGGAGTCGTTTTGACTGCAATTTTTTTATGGAATCGAAGAAAGATTTGTTCAGCTGCAGACCTTATCATGGAATCTTTAAAAATGGTTGATGTTTTACCACAGATTAAATATTTGCCTATTTTGGTGAGTTTTATGTCTTAAATATGGCAAAGGCCTCATTTAGTTAATAACTGAATATTTTTTATTCAATTTAGACCATTTTAATCTTCACAATCACTTTTGTTCTTACATATTCCTTGACACTGTACCTCTTACGTCAATCAAGCACAAGTATGATTCGATATATACTATATGTATTGTTCATATGGATGACTCTATTTCTTTTAAATTGCCAACACTTTATTGTTGCTGGAACAATTTCAAAATGGTATTTTGAAAAGGACAAGACTAAGCTTGTTCAGCCAATAAAAACTACCGTCTTCAGCTTATGGAAGATTCATTTGAAAAATGTTGTTTTCGGTACAACACTGAAGATTTTAGCTGTTACAGTTGGATTTTTAAAGTATACTTCAAAGGTATTTAAAGTTATCCTTAGTGGTTGTTCACAAAGTATGTCCGTGGGTCTAAAAAATCGTTATTTGCGATTGCGTAACGTACTAAGTATACGGCAAGGGTGTGGATCTGATCAAATTGATTTTTGATAGTTTTTGATCAATTTGATCAGTTCCGCACCTTGAGTGTACGCCAGAAGAAAAAAAGATCTAAAAAGAGTCTAAAAGGACGTTGTTTCCAGTGCGTTCACTTAGTATATTACGCAAATAAAACGACTTTTTATACCCCCTCTTCCTTCTAAAGCTAACGAACTAAGTGAACGACCCCTTCAAGAAAAACAAAAATTTTACTAATTTTAATCCTTTCTAGTTAAATGAGTTAGTCTGTTCTGAAAATCGATCAACACAAATTGTCAATTTTATTAAAAATGTTTCATCAAAAGCTTACGTTATTGTTGCAAAAGATGCAACATCATTTTATGAATCTGGAAAGAAAGCGTCTGAATTGGTATCAAAAAGAATTCCAAAAGTTGTTGGTTTGATTTTTTATGGAAATTTTGAGCTTTTTATCTGTAAAACTTTTATTGCTATACTTGGAGTGATATGTAGTTTTTCGTTGTGTATTATTTTGGTAAGTTAATGCTAAAGAGCTAGTTTAAAGATTATTAAAATTGAGCCCAGGGTGTGGAACTGATCAAAATTGATCAAAAAAATGATCAAAATTGATTAAAAATGATCAAAAATGATCAAAAATGATCAAAAAATAACAAGGCGTGGACACAAGGATTAATCCTGAATAATCCCAATAATCCCGAATAATCCTGAATAATCCTGATTTTGGGATAATTGACAAATTCATAATCTATGTGTCGAAAAAAGTTAAAAATTGATAAAAATCATCAATCTAACTATAAATCCACCATAAAATACAAAACTAAGCATGAAAAACCCAATAAAAGAGCTTAAAAATTATTGCAAGGATTATTGGGATTATCGGGATTATTGGGATTATTCAGGATTATTAGGATTATTTATTTCTTTTATTAAAAAATTATCATGCAGAATCCGTCACGAACATAATAATGCTTAACTTTTTTTTTTAAATTTAAGTATAGAAAGTAAAGTGTTTTTAATTCGATATTCAACTATTAACAACGTAAAATTGTGACTTTATTTAAATTCCAAACCATTGTTCATATCAATTTGATTAGTTCCACACCCTTGAATTGAACTCATTTCTGAATTAAGCTGTAAAATATTTAATTATCATTTTTTCAATTATTAAAATTTAAATTTTAGATGAGAATAAGAAACGTTTTACTTGAGGACAAAGTATTAATATTCTTCGCATTGTTTTTCGTCGTTTACTATATCCTTGCATTCATCGAAATGACTGTAGATGCCATTCTCGTTTGTTATTGCATTGATTGTGAAGAAAATGGAGAAAATTCGAGTATTTCTCATGATTTGGTGAAAGTTTTGAAGGGAATTGAGGAGCAGGATGGAGAACTGATTGATATTTCTTTAAAAAAATGGAAACGATGAATCTGGCGTTCGAATGACATTGACAAATTAAGATGAGATGTTTTTAAAATATTGAAATTAAAAATCATAAAAATTTAACTTTTTCAATACTTTTTCATATTTTGTAATTTTGAAGTTTTAGATTAATAAAATTTTTATTAAAGTACAATTTTATCATTCCAAACTTAATATGTAAGTGTCAAATACTTTAAACAAATCGATCTGTTGACACCTCATTAATCCACTCAGTATATTTAGTCACATTGGTAAACACCGAATAAGTATCAACATCACATCCATAGCGTCCTCCAATAATTGATGATGACACAATTCCTCGAAGATAATAAGCACTTCCATTAGCTACAAACAATCCACTTCCACTGTCCCCACGACAAACTCCAACACCAGTTCCAATTCCTCCACAAAAGGTTCTTTTACTCGATATTCTTGCGAGACTTGAATTTTCCAAGAAACAATGTTCATTAGTATGAATTGGAGTTTCAATAGCTTTTGGAATATTTTCATGGACCTTTGTAATGTCTTCACTTTTTCCATACCCAACAACAATGCCGGTCATAACAGTTAAAACTTGAATGCTAGCAAGACAAATTGGATGTATTAACTCACTAAATATGACCTCCCTTTCCAAAACTAGTACTGCAATGTCAGCATCGAATGGTTCAGTCAACGTATTCCAATCAGGATGAACATTGATATTTTGTACAGCATGCGATACCCTTCCCACTTCAGCTATTCTATTGAGATCATAAACACCAAGTTGGACAATTATTTCACGCGATAGTTTTGGGAGTGATGCATGTTTATCTTGAATGCAATGTGCAGCTGAAATTAAGTGCAGAAGAAAATTAATTGAATTTAAAAAAGGTTAAAGAATTAATTTCATACCAGTTACAACTTTTCGATTTGACACAAGTGTTCCACCACAGAAATATTGGCCATTTGGCGTAACTAAAGCTGTTACCCTAAAATAAATAAAATTAAGATATGAACGCTTTTGCCGAAGAACGTGATATAAAAAAACGGTCGTTTTGAATTTGAAAACTGTTGACCGATTTTTGCAAAACTCAAAGTTAAAAATTTTTGTTTATTCAGTAAAATTCATTTTGTCATGCTTTAAATTTATTGCAATAATAATTTAAAATGTTAAATGAATAATATTGAAGCATGAAAAATTATATTTTACTTAGTAAACAAAAATTTTTAACTTTGTGTTTTGCAAAAATCGGTCAACAATTTTCAAATTCAAAACGACCGTTTTTTTACATCATGTTCTTCGGCAAAAGCGTTCATATTTAAATGGTAATTTTCATGAGAAAATAATCTTATTATCTACAAGGCTACTTAATAATACAAGCAGCATGATCATCAAGACTTAACTGACCAAGGAAAATCACCCCTCGCAACATGCTGACCACCAATAATATTTCCAATACCTCTTGCAGGCTTTCCACATAAAAATTCACGAACAACTTTTACAAGTGACTTCAAAAGCTCTTGAATTTTATTTTTATGATTCTCAAAACATCTTTTCAGTCCAATTTTTATATTTTCAGATCCATTTAATCGTTCATTGCTGCAAATGTTGCTTTCCATGTTCATAAAGTTGACTGCTGTGTTGTCGATCAGCTTTTCATCGATTTGATTGATTTTATTGCTTCCAAGATATATGTCGGTGAGTTTCTTATGAGTACCAAAGGATGCAGCATGGACTATTGATAAATTGTTGCTGTACAAGCTAAGTTCTTGAAGGCTAGTTAACGGTGAAAATACATTGTGTGGAAGTTCTGATATTTCATTGCCATAGAGGTTTAGAATTTTTAGGTTTTGAAGTCCATCAAAAGAATTTGAACTCAATGTCTTGATTTTGTTTGAATAGAGGTAAAGTTCCTCTAAATTTTGCAAGGATTCGAAAGATCTTACTGGCACATTTGCAATTTGATTGTCATTCAAAAACAGCCATTTTAAATTGGGCAAACTTTTAAACCAATCTGGATTTATAATCTGAAGTTTATTCTTTTGCAGATACAGCACTTGAAGTTCCACTAATGGATGAAAAACTTTAGATGGCAAGAATTTTATTTCATTTCCATTTAGACTCAATACTTTAAGGTTATTTTGGAGAAGAAATAAAGTTTCAGGCAGTGTCGACACTTGACTGACTCGAAACCAAATTTGAGTTAGCTTAGAGTTCTTCATCAGGAGGTCTTTCGGCAAGTACCGAATTTTAGTTCCAGCTATGTCTAGAATGTCTAAATTTTTACAATTTTCTAAAGTATTTCCATCAATTGAGTGAATTTCAGAATTTTCAGCTCTAAATGCTTTAAGGTTTTTGAAAGTTTTGCAGAATATCGATGATAATGTTTTGATGTTGTTGCCTTTTGCAATGGAAAAGAACATGACGTCATCATCGTTATGGTTTGAGTTATGTTGTCCGATAAGGTTTGTAACTTTGTCAATAGAATTTGAGTTATTGATTTCTGCATAGCAAGAATAGAAGCTGTTGTTCTGGTTTATTAAGCCAGTGGTCCAAAAATATTTATCTCCATAGTCACATTCAACTGTTTGGGTTTTCAATGATGAGTTGTTCAATAAAATGATGAACAAGATTGTAAAAAATTGCATTTTTGATGTCTTTTTCATATTTCACAATTTTTTAAACTTAACGAAAACTTTTGATTGAAATTATTTTAAATCAAATTTTTTTTCATTCGATGATTGCAATGCATTTAATTAGATAAATGTAAATAATTATTTTAATGACATGGTTCATAAAAATTTATCGAAAATTGTGTGTTAAAAAACAGCATCAAAAAATTTTTATCGTCTTTAAAGTAACACCGTGAGACACAAACTGATGATTTAAAAGACACAAAAAATATTCTTTTATATATTCTTAAGCAAAAAATATTCAAAGTCCTCGTGTTGGTTATCGAGGGACTTAAGCGCATTTTGTCGTAGCGATCAGTTTTTCCTTATTTAATGTTAAATCGTTAATTACAGGAATTGTAAATCGGTATACGATTTTTTAATAGCCGAGGCCGGAATAACTCGATAGTAGAAAGATAATTCATCATAACAGAACTCTTAACTATGTCTGGTTTCAGATATCTCAGAGCTCATCCAGCAAGCTAGCCAGCCGAACAAAGTGAATGCAAAAGCGTGATTTTTTGCAAAAATGCGCTAAATAAATACTTTTTGTATGATTTTTTTTTTCTTATGCTTGACCTGTTACAAAATTCTAGTCCCCCTCTCTACTTAAAAGCGAACGTACTAAATGAACAGCATCAAGCAAAAAACATGGAAATGAGAAACGATCAATAAATTCATTTATTTTTGGAAAATCCCGTCTCATGCCATCACAATCCGGTGATTCTTTTCACTTAACTAGTTAGAGGTCAAAAACACTTCTAAGCTGAAAATAATAAAAATTTATTTATTTCAAATATGCATATTTTTCTTCTGTTTCACGATTTATTTTCTGATAGTTTAATAAGATTATGAAGATTGATTTAAGTAAAAACATGGTACAAAAAATCCTTTACATTAATTCCTTATATTCTTCATTAAACTTTTTTAGAGCCTCTTCCTTTTTCTTATACATTGCAATAATTTTTATCACTTTTTCAGGATCGTTTATCAATTCATCCTTAAACTTAATATTTTTAAACTTCTTCTTTACTTCTTGGAATGCTTTTTGTTTTAAATCATTAAGTCCAAAACTGACACTATGTCTGAATATTTCAATTGCATTATCAGAATTTACTTGATCAGTTATCTTTGTTGCTGCATGTTCAGCAAGCTTTTGAATTTTTAATTTCCCTGCAGCTGCAAATAATTCCAAAAAGTTTGTGTCATCATCACCTGGAAGTTCATCTGTGTAAAGAAATTTGAGAATTTTTTCAAAAATTTCAATAGAAATGTCAACCAGGTTTAAATTCTCAACTTCGGGATTGTTTTTGAGGATTTCAGCCAGAGTTGGACTTCGAGCTGCAAGGACAAACTTGTGAACTAAAAATTTTTGAACATCAATGACAATATTCATGTCCTTTTTGGAATCATCTTGAATGTATGTTGATATATCTTGCATTAATCCAGTAGATGGTTCTGTGGCTTTTTTGTCCAAATTTTCCTGATTTTTTTGATCGGATTTCAATTTTTTCAATTCGGAATTTTCCTTTCTTAGATTTTTATTGTTGATTTGCAGTTGTTTAACTTGATTACTTAAATCTGCTTCCAAATTCATAAATTTCTTTTGAAATTCTTCACATTCGAGATTTGATGCTCTTAACTGCTGAGATTCATTCATAAACCTTCTTTCAGACTCTTCAAGTTGATTAATTTGTTCATATAAGTTTATCTCTGATTGTCTTAACACCAGAACTTCCAGATCAACTTTTCCCTTACTTGTTTTCAGGTTTTCAATAGATTTTTTTAAGTTATCTTCAGAATTTTTTAGCTTCTGAACTTGACTTTGTAGACTGTTGTTAGATTGTTTAAGCTGGCCATTGTCTTTTTTCAACCTTCCATTTACACTCTTGAGTTGTTGAATCTGCTGATTTTGTGCATTTTTTGATAATTCATAAACTTTTAACTGATGCATTAAATCTGGGATTTTTTTCTCAACTTGTCTTAAGGAATCATTCAACTTAGCTTGCAAACTACTTTGATCATTTATGATTGTTTTTTGACGTTCAATTTCCTCATCTTTCATATTACTTTCATACAATAATTCAGCAAAATTATGATACTTTTTAAAAATCACATCACTAAGCAATTTTTTTACTTCCTGCAGCTGATTTTGATGCAATATTTGGTAATTTTTACCATCATAAATCGTTACTTCTTTTAAGTTATTAAGTCCATCCAAAATATTTGGCTCGACAAATTCAAATCTTCCTACCTCCAAATGTATAATTTTTAAATTATGAAAACCTTCAAATAAATTTCCTGGCAGAAACTTTAACTCATTTGTTTTACAACGAAATCCTTTTAACTGCTTATAATCATCTAAATCATAGCTGTATAATTCAGTCAAATTTGAGCGTAAAATTTCCAAGTACTTAAAATTTGGAAAAAAGTCTTTTAAATTCTGTGGAATTCTGTCTAAAATGCAGTTTTTGAACTGAATATTATCAATGTCAGTATTTGAATTGCCTGGAAAATGCACACCATCATATGTATAATAAATATTTTTCTTGAGTTCTTTTCCATCAATACAGCAAGTGTAAAGACCATCCTCATCATAAATGTTGAAAAAAGTCTTGAATTCACATTTGATGATATTGCTTTAAAAAGAGAATAATATTTGATATTGTTAATATGTTATAAAGGAAGTTGTTAAAAATTTTCTTACTCAGATCGCCTCCAATCAAATAAAAACATTATTTTATGCTTAAATTAAGTTAGGTAAATTGTTATTTTCAATCAGCTGTGTTTTGTTTCCAAAACAAATACTGATCATGGATTTTTAAATTAAGAAAATACGTTAGTAATAAGTAATAAACCTCCTTGTGATATTGTTTAAGAAATATTTTAATTCTTATTTTTAATTATAATTTTATCAAAGCCTAATTTTTTGCAATTTTTTAATTTTGCCGATTAATTATGACGTCCATTAAAACTTAGATTTTTAACCCCTCTCCCTCCCAGTCATATAATTTTCAAACAAAAAAAAACATTGTTTAAAACTATCACAAAGCCTCAGACCCCATCCACCCCTAAAAATTGGATGTCATAATTGAATTGAACAATTGTTTTTTTTAAAAAAAAATGTTTAGTATTTAATTAAAGTTTTTATTCTTTAAAACTGTATAAAAATTTAACACAAAAATTACAAATAATTTACAAAATTTTAGTCACTTCCAAAAATTCCTCTTCAAACTTTTTCATTATTTCTTCTTTTTTCTTTAACATTGTCACAACTTTAATCAATTTTTCAGGATTTTCAAGCCAATCTTCTTCAAATTTCACATCACTGTATTTGTTTTTTAATACCTCAAATGCTTTGTGTTTTAATTCATGCAATTTAAAATTGACACTTAATGGAAGAATTGTCAATGCATTATCACAATCTACATTATCATTGAGCTTTATTGCAGCATGTTCGACTAGCTTCAAAATCTTCAACTTTCCAGCAGCTGTAAATAAATGCAAAAAGTTTGTCCCATCATCACCTGGAAGTTCATCGGTGTAGAAAAATTTGAAGATTTTCTCAAAAATTTCAACAGAAATGTCGACTAAATTTAAGTTTTCAACTTCGGGATTGTTTTTGAGAATCTCAGCCAAAGTTGGACTTCGAGCGATAATCAAAAATTTATGAACGGGAAATTCTTTATCGCCAATTATAATCTTAAAGTCTTTTGTGGACTCATTTTGAGTGTAACAAGTCAGATCATAAGCCAAAGTTTCCTTCATCTTTTCCAATTGCTGATTTTTGTCTGTCAAATTTTTATTGACGGCCTGTAACTCTTCAACTTGAATTTTTAATTGCTTTTCAGAACTTGTAACTTGTTCGAGCTGTTTTTCAATTTTCGATTTGGAATTTTTAAGCTGATTATTTTCAGACGTCAATTTTGCTTCGGATTTTCTCAATTTTTCCACTTGTTGAGTTAACTTTGTTTTTTCTGCCTTCAAATTTTGAAGTTCTCGATTGATTTTTGCATTTTCAGTTTTAAAATTGTTTGCATCCTGTTTTTGACGTTCGCCAAAAGTCCTCAATTGCTTGTTTTCAACTCGTTTATTTTCAATTTTGGTCTCCAAATTTACAATTTCTTCTTCCAGTAAATTACTAGTTTGTTTCTGCTGTTCGATGTCTTTTTTACTGTCGATTCTTAGTTGACTAAGCTGTTGATTTAGGATGATTTGAAATTTTTGAAGTTCATCAACTTGTTTTTTTAATTTTTTCTCAGAATCACGTATTTCAAGCAGTGGTTTATGCTCTGTAATTATTTTGTCGTATAAAATTGTCTTGAGATTTTCCAATGTATTATTTGCATTAATCTCATAAAATATTGAATAACTAAGGTTAAAAAAAAGATAAACTTTTTTTAAATTATTCAGTCCATTAAAGATATTTGGATCGACGATTTTTATGTCGAGACAATATAATTGTATTTCCTCAATCTTTTGAAAATCAATAAACAAGTCACCATGCAAGTATTGAACTTTACTAGAAGCGATGCTTAATTTCTTCAAATCCTTGTATTCTTTTAAATCCTTTCTATTGATGGCTTCAATATTTGATAATCCAATAATCAATGTATGAAAATTTGGAAACAATTTCTTCAATCCAATTGGTATCTTTGTCAAATTGCAATTAATAAATTCAACTTTTTCAACTGAATTGTTGGTTTTTTGGGAGGAATGTGGATGTAAAATCTTCAATTGTTCTATGTGATTACTGATTGTAGATTGATTTTCAAAAAAACATGCATAAAGATTGTCATTGTGTGGAAAAGAATATCCAAAATGACACGGAGTACCATCTTGTCTGTAAGAAATTAATTGATTAATTGATTAGGTATCGTTCATTTATTACGTAACAAAATAACGGTCATATTTCAAAAAAGAACAATGGAATTCTCAGAAATTCTATTGTTCTCCTCTCGACCGCCCCCCCTGCGTTACGTAATAAGTGAACGAGTCCTTAGAGGTCGTTTGGAAAATTTTTAACAATAAAAACCGGGGCGTAGCCAGGAATGAGGGGAATTGAGGGGAATTGAGGGGAATTGAGGGGGGTTTTTGCTACTTTTCGAGACGTTTTTTTTTTTTTTGAAAAATTTAATAATATCTAGTGTAAACTTCGCGAAAATAGGGGGGTTTTGACCCCAAATCCTCCCCCCCCCCTGGCTACGCCCTTGAATAAAAATGATTATTTTTCAACTTCCTCATTCTGGTCATAAATAACATGTTTTATTTGGGTTAAAAAATATATAGGGAATGTAACTTAATCTCGATGCCCTACCTTACCACCCCCTTCCCCTTTTCTATTTTAAAATACCAAAATTAAACAACAACTCCTTAATGAAATTTCGTGGTTAAAAATTATATTCAATTAATTGATTGACAATTTGAACCATGTTTTTTTTTTTTAACCAGGGACCGTTCACTCTTTGCGTAGCCCAATGAGGGGAGGGGTATCCGAGAGTTTGCTATGATCTTTTGTTCTCATAAGTGGTTCTTAGTTGTCAATCAATAGTGGTTAGTCGTAATAAGTTGTTAGAGAGGGAAGAGAGTAAAAATCCGTTATTTTAGCGTTACGTAATAAGTGGCTGTTCACTTTATTGTATTTTCTAATCACCAAACTTCAATATTAATGATCGATTAGCTCATATTATTGATTATATTCTTTATATTAAAATTCTTAAAAAAAACATAGCATTAAAATATTTTTAAAAGAGACTTTGTTGCAAATTTTTACTTAAAACTTGATCAATATGATTGAGTATACTTGAAGCGAAAAGAAACTTATATTTTATTAATACTTACTCTTGCTTTGAATTAGATTTGAAAAGAAACATTTTAATTTAATTTGCAAAAAAAATTTGATTATTTTTTTGTTGTTAAATGAGTCATCTGCTTAAAGATAAGATAAACGAAAATACAATTGAGATTTTCAAATTTGCAAAATTCGTTTCTGTTATTACTAATTTTATTAATTGAAAAAAAAAAAAAAAATCATGAGATTGTTAAATTTTAGAAGCAATTTATTTTGCAAAAAATAGAAAAAAAAATTATTTATTAAAAAAGCTGAAAATGAGTCGTTTGTAAAATTTGTAACGCTTAGGGAGAGTGGAGGGGGGAAGGGGTTCAAGATACAAAATTACGCTCTATACAAAATTTGTTACGACCAGGGCTACGTTTCAAGGGTATACCCTAGAAACGCAGCCCATACTACGGGGTGGGGATTAAAAAAAAGGGTGTGGAACTGATTAAATTAATTTTTGATCAATTTTGATAATTTTTGATCATTTTCTGATCAATTTCATCAGTTCTACACGCTGGGTTAAAAATAAACATTTTTGCGTTACAAATTTTGCTGAGCTTTGTTTCACTTTCTTTCAGCTGCTGATTTAGCGAATTGTCCAGCTTCAGTTGCGCATTGGCTTTTTGAACTTGTTCATTCAAAATGCTTCTGAAGTCCTTCAGTTGTTGATTTTCTAAGACCAGCTCTTCCTTGGACTTGTTGATGTCTTTTGAAGTGTTGATGTTGAATCTTGCATAAAATTGATCGAAAAGTTCCTTTTTGACGTCATCCAATGATGCGTTTGGATTGTAAACTTACGTTGAAAAGCATTTTGAGTATTTTGTGTTTCCACAGAAATTGACAACTTTTAAATTTTGAAGTCCATCCAAAATGTTTGGTTCTATAAAAGACAGTTTATTACATGTAAACCAAACTATTTGAAGCTTTTTAAGATTTGTGAATAAATCTCCAGGCAAATATTCTACATCAGTTGTCTGAATAGAAAGCATTTCCAGATTTTTGTATTCATCTAAGTCAGATTTTTTGATTGCTTTTAAATTTGATTTAAAAATTCTAATTAATTTAAGATTTGGAAAATTTCCACACATTCCAATCGGTAAATTAATCATCTTGCAGTCATTAAATTCAATTGCAGTCACATTTTTACCTGATTTTCCATTTTCATGAGTTCCAAATATTTCCATTGGATTATTTTCTGGTAATTGTTGATTTTCAATCACGCAAGTGTAGAAAGATTCACCGTGTGTGTATTTTGTAAAACGAAATTTGCAATTAACCATTTCGGTAAAATATTTAAATGATTTAGTAAAAAAAAATATTTTTTTTAAAAATGCCGAATAACAGCTGATTTTTGTTATTAAACAAGAAAGTTTAGCTCCAAAAATTTTTTCAAAATAAATTTAAGATGACCGTTAAAGTTATTTTTTTGCATTTACTGAATTACCTAAATAAATTATTGTGCAAAATTAATTTATCTCATAGAAATTAAAATAACAATTAACCATCCAAAATATTGATTTATTTTATTTCATTTAAATTATTACAAATTTAAATTCCTAATTTATTCAACTGCTCTTCAAATTCCTTCATGGCTTCTTCTTTCTTTTTGAATATTTCAATAGATTTCATCACTAATTCAGGGTTTCTAATCCAATGTTCTTGTATTTTTACATTGCTGTACTTCTTTTTCACCAAATTAAATGATTTTTGCTTCAGGTCATTCAAACCAAAATTTGCGCATATGCTGAATATTTTCAATGCATTTTCTTGATTCAATTGATAAGTTATCTTTGTTGCTGCATGTTCGACGAGTTTTTGAATCTTTAATTTTCCAGCAGCAGTAAAAAGATGTAAAAAGTTTGTCCCATTGTCGCTTGGAAGTTCATCGGTGTAGAGAAATTTAAGAATTTTTTCAAAAATTCCTTCAGAAATGTCAACTAGTTTTAGGTTTTCTACTTCTGGATTGTTTTTGAGAATTTCAGCCAGAGTTGGACTTCGAGCTGCGAGAAGGAATTTATGAACTGGAAATTCTCTGCCATTAATGACAATTTTGAAATCCTTAGTTGATTCATCATGAGCATATGCTTTGATTTCAGCAGTAAAACTTGAATTTTGCTTTTTTTCAACATTTTCGTTCTTCAACTTTTCATTTTCCTTCGTTAGAAAATCAATTCGCATTTTTAAATTTGTCTTTTCATGAAGAAGAAGATTTTCTCTTTGCGATTTTTCTGCAACTAGAGCTTTTGACTCTGCCAAACTTATTTTACAATTTGCTTCCGATGTCCTCAAATCTTGTAGAAATTTAAATCTTGTGAAGAATTTTTCATACAAATCTCTCTTAACTGCTTCCAGAGATGCATTTGGTTCATAAGCTGGATGGTATGAGCAACATAGATTATAATTTGGATTATTTTTAAGATTGACATGCTTCAACTTTTTTAATCCATCAAAAATGTTTGGCTCAATCAGATCTAATAAATTACCATAAAAACTGACATGTACCAAATTGTAAAAACCTTCAAATAAGTCACCTGGCAAGTACTGAATTTGATTATTTTGAAATGAAAATAATTCCATGTTTTTGTACTCAACTAAATCACTTTTACTGATTTTCTTAAGTTTTGAATTCATTATGCACAAACTTTTTAAATTCGGGAAGAAACTTGTTAATCCTTGAGGAATATTTGCAATTTTGCAATTGTAAAACTTAACACAATCAACGTCATCATCGTCTCTTTGATGTAAATGCTTTCTGAAAATTTCCAGCTCTCGATTTTCAGGCGTCTGACTGTTTTCAATGTTACAAATGTAAGCATATCTTCCAGGTGTCAATTCTTCATAACTGAACTTGCAGCGAAGCACCATTTTGAGATGAAATAAAATAATGTATTTTTTGGAAGACCTTCGAAGTTTTTTTAGGTTTGAAATTTGACTCTTTTTGCATCTAGTAACGTTGAATATATTGAAAGATTTTGGAGACAAAATGAATTTAAATTAGAAAAATCAGTTGAAATTATTTACTTTAAGTTGCACACTATACGAATTAAGAGTTGCATTGAATTTTTTAATAATTAATTTAATTTTTCTTCATTTATTTTTAACTCAAAAATTTACAATAATTTTCAATAATTTTTTTAAAATTTTTTTTTTAAAAAGAATTGTAAAAAAAAATATTCAATTTTTAAATCGCTTTGATCCATTCTGCATACTTAGTCACATCAGTAAACACCGAATAAGTATCAACATCACATCCATAACGTCCTCCAATAATTGATGATGACACAATTCCTCGAAGATAATAAGCACTTCCATTAGCTACAAACAATCCACTTCCACTGTCACCACGACAAACTCCAACACCAGTTCCAGTTCCTCCACAAAATGTTCGTTCACTTGATATTTTTACTAAACTTGAATTTTCCAAGAAACAATGCTCATTAGTATGAATTGGAGTTTCAATAGCTTTTGGAATATTTTCATGGACCTTTGTAGTGTCTTCACTTCTTCCATATCCAACAACAACACCACTTGTAATTGTTATAAGTTTGGAGCTTAACAAACATATCGGCTGAATAAAATCACTAAATATGACTTCTTGTTCCAAAACTAATGCAGCAATATCAGCATCAAATGACACAACCAAAGTATTCCAATCAGGATGAACCATAACTTTTTGAACAGCATATGCTATTCGACCAATCTCAATGCACTTTTGAAGATCATGAGTGCCAAGTAGAACTAGAAAATCATTTGGTGATTTTGGTTTTTTTTCTTGCTTCTCTTGAATGCAATGAGCAGCTAAATGGAGGAAATAAAGTAGCTGTTTAGGTATCCCGAAAGGCACAAATCGATTAATTGAAATGAAATCCGGCACCAAGCCGGAGTGAGAGCAGCACCAAGCTGGCATACAATTTAACCCGGAGTGGTGCTGGCCTCACTCCAGTTTGATGCCGGAATTCGTCTCGATTATCCGACTCGTGCCTTTTGGGTATCGATTAAGTTAATGAATCAAAATTACCTGTTAGAACCTTTCGACTTGATATCAAAGTTCCACCACAAAAGTAATCTCCAGTTGGAAAGACCAATGCTGCAATCCTGCAAGAAATGTGTGCTTTTAAGGATAACTAATTTCGAAATCTAGGAAAAAGCAGCTACATACCAAGGAAAACTTCCTTTTACAATGAACGATCCGCCAACAATGTTTCCCACTCCAACTGTCGACCTTCCACAAGTATTTTGCACCGATGACAAATGTAAATTGCGATAAAGTGGAAAGACAAAATCAGTCTGCATTTGTGATTGAATTCGAGGCTCATAGTTATCAAAGCACATTTTTAAGTTTAATTTAATTGCACTCCAGGATGTCAGCAGCATTTGACAGCAAATATTGTCCATCATATCAATAGTTGACAAGTTTTCAAGCTTATCTAACAATTTTTCATCAATTGCATTAATTTTATTGTTTTCGAGGCTAATTTCCATTAAATTGTCGTGTGTGCCAAAAGAATCTGAATGAATTGTTTTCAACTTATTGTATTGTAATTTTAATATTGCCAGGCTTTTCAATGACGAAAATATGTTAGCTGGTAGTTCTGTAATTTCATTGCCAAATAAACTTAAAATTTTCAAGTCATCAAGTCCATCAAAGCTATCAGATTTAATAGATTTAATTTTGTTTTCATTAAGCCACAAATTTTCTAATTTTTTTAGAGTTTTAAAGCATTTTGATGGAATTTCGATTATTTTGTTGCGAGATAACTCCAAGCGCTGTAAATTTTGAAGGTTAACAAGCCATTCTGGATTGATAGATTCTAGTTTGTTGTTCTCAAGTTGCAGTGACAAAAGCTTCATCAATGATTTAAAAATATTGTCTGGTAAATCTGTTAATTGATTATCGTTCAGGTAAAGTTCTTCAAGTTCTGTTTGATTTTGAAATAAAGTTTCTGGCAAAATTGTCAATCCATTATGACTAATTTTGATTTTCATTAATTTTGTATTTCTGTTGAATAAATTTTCAGAAATTTCTTGAATTTTGTTTCCTCCTAGAAAAAATCGTTTCAAATTTGGACAATTTAAAAGCGAATTATCATCAATTATCTCCAACTGCACATCTTCCAATGAAATTTCTTCGAGATTCGGAAACTTTTCACAAAAAATTGACGAAAATCTTTTAAGTTTTTCAACAGAATAAAATTTTTTCAGCAATTGAACGTCGTTATTGTTATATTTATTTAAATGTTGTCCATTAATTTTTATGATATCTTCATCGTAATTTGCATGATCGGTTTTTAAACTGCATACGTAATAAGTATTATTTGTAGTTTTGTATCCGTAAGTTAAGTGATAATTATAATTGTAAACACATTCTACAACTTGTTCTTCAGATTTTCTAATTAATAGTAAAAATGTATTGAAAAGTAATAATTTGTAGCTTTTTAAATGCATTTTACTTTTGGAACTTTTGTATACTTTTCTTATATTTTTAGTCAAACTTTTTTATTGATTTTATTTTTTAACAGAGATCGAAGCCGCTAAGGTCGCTTAGCTAAGCCGACTAAAATAAGCGAAATTTTTAGCCGACTTATTTTCGTCGCTAAAATAAGCGGAATTTTAGCCGGCTTATTTTCGTCGCTAAAATAAGCGGGTTTTTTAGCCGGCTTATTTTTGCCGCTAAAATAAGCGGGTTTTTTAGCCGGCTAATTTTCGTCGCTAAAATAAGCGGATTTTTTAGCCGGCTTATTTTCGCCGCTAAAATAAGCGAAATTTTTAGCCGCCGCTTATTTTCGGCTTAAGAGATAAATACTCGAGCTAATTTTCAATATTAAACTCGAGATTATTTAAATTATTTTTCTTATTTTATATATAAAAGTCATTTCTGCTTATTCTTGTGAAGTATATAATATAGTTAAAAAATGGTAAATATTATTTTTTCATCATTTTTCATAAATTTTTTACAAGAAATTCATGAAATTTAAACAGTTAACTTTTGTCTTTAATATATTAACTTTAATATATCAATTAGTATTTATTGTCATTAATTTTTTTTTATAATATTTCTGCTAAAAAATAAATGAAAAATGATGAAAAAATAATATTTACCATTTTTTAACTATATTATATACTTCACAAGAATAAGCAGAAATGACTTTTATATATAAAATAAGAAAAATAATTTAAATAATCTCGAGTTTAATATTGAAAATTAGTTCGAGTATTTATCTCTTAAGCCGAAAATAAGACGCGGCTAAAAATTTCGCTTATTTTAGCGGCGAAAATAAGCCGGCTAAAAAATCCGCTTATTTTAGCGACGAAAATTAGCCGGCTAAAAAACCCGCTTATTTTAGCGGCAAAAATAAGCCGGCTAAAAAACCCGCTTATTTTAGCGACGAAAATAAGCCGGCTAAAAAACCCGCTTATTTTAGCGACGAAAATAAGTCGGCTAAAAATTTCGCTTATTTTAGTCGGCTTAGCTAAGCTAGCCGGCTTATTCGTCGCGGCTTCGATCTCTGTTTTTTAAAACAATTAATTTTTTTTATTTCATTTGACTTGTAGTAATTAATTTAGCAATTTTTTTAATCAAATTTTTGGAAAATTCTACAAAAAACAGTCTTTCATTGTCACGTGCTAAATACAAACTGAGAAAAGAATGTGTAAATCTAAAACTGGATTCACAGCTAATTTAAGACTATTCATAAATTCCACATATATTACAATAATGTTACAATATCTTACAGATGAAAGAACTTGAGCTAGAAGATCAAAAAATTTACATAAAAAATCTCGTCGACTATAAACATTGATTCAAGGTCCATTGTGGAATAATTAATATTTATTTTTTTAAAAAAAAATATTTTCTTTTTGTGTTCAGTCCAAAAAAAGAAGGGATGTAATTATGTGTCGATCCCATATTATAGCAGTATGACAAATAGAATAGCCAATAGATTGAAATCCAGTGGAATTAATACGGTGTATCACAGTAGAGGGAATTTGAGGAGTCTAATTGGTGGAGTGAAGAAGAAGAGACCAAAAATGACAAGAATTGAGGAACATAAAAGAGCTCTGAGACTAAAACAACAGAATAAATCAACAATTGCAGATCACTATCTAGAAGAAAATCACGATATTGGAGAAAGTGTGGTTCTAAAGGAGGTTAGCAATAAATTCCACCTGGATGCTTGGGAGAGCTTATACATGTCAAAGGGAGAGGAACTGCTTAACGTGGAAGAGGCACCAATAAGCTCAAAGCTTTTTGACTTTGTTTCCGTTAGGAAACGCGATAAGCTTCAAAGAGAGAATTAGATCATCTCAGTATCGAAGAAGTGTTGATAATGACAGCATTGCTGTCGAAATAGTAGTTGTTGTTGTTAATTATATTTATTAAGGTCCATCAGCTTTTCGCTATTACAAGACCAGCTCCATCGGTGTCCGAAGTTGTACTTTTCCTTTATTATGTTCTGTGGTATTCCAATGATGATCAATTGTTGTATAAAATTCCAAAAAGTTACAAATCCATGTTGTCTAGGTTATGTTTGATGCAATTTCAATTTTTCTCCAAATTTACTATTAAATCGCGACTTTTTTGAGTTCTCTCCATAGTCCATTTGTTCCTTAGTGCCTTACGATAACTTATATCCGGTTTTTAACTAGTTCCTACACGTAATTAATATAAATTTGAAGAATTTGACAATTCCACAACCTCATTGATCAGAGGTTTCGAGAGAACTCCCTGTCGAAATAGTATTGACAATAAATGTTATTTAATTAGAAAGTAAAATGTTTTTATTGATACTTAATGATTTTTGTGTATTATAACAGTCTAAAGCAGTGTGACAAACCTTTCTGACATCTCGACACATTTTAGAGGAAAAAAATTTTTATTGTCGTAATTTTTATTTTTTACTATGCAATCCTTTCCAAATTGAATGTTATTAAATTGCTTTCATTTTAATAAATAATAAAATATTGCTTCACATGCGAATTTTACATTTATTAAATTAAGTTTTAATACTAAAATCCATTTCTGTGCTAAAATATATTAATTAAATTAAAAAATATAAAAACTAATTTTACAATCGTGTAAAGTATTTGAATCAAGAAAGTTCATAAAACTATGAATAATCTGAAAATTTTCAACTCAGTGCTTCATCCTCTTCACTTCCTTGGCTTACAATATTTCTCACTTAACAACATCAACCAATTTGCATCAAATCAAACTTCATTCGAGATTGAATTTCTCATATTATTCTCGATAGCATTTCCAACTTATTCTGTAATTTCTAGCTATTATTACATCTATGGGTTTATTCATTTCGAGGATGTCGCCACATCCCACAATGTTCTTCAATATGAATTCAAAATTATTACTTATATTGGACGATTCATGATTATTGTGTTTTCTATTCTTGAGGCTTTTTTAAAAACAGAAAAAAATAAAAAAATTTGGACAAAAGGATGGAAAATCAACAAGTTGTTAAATCGTGAATTTGGAATTAATTTTAAGGGATATTATTGGAGATTAAAAGCTGTAATGAAGCGCAGATTATTGTTGATTTTTATAGGATTAACAGTTGTTGAGATTATCCCTAAAATATCACCAAGTTTGACTCTACATGATACTGTCATGTGCATTAGCAAACTAACAGGATCAATTATCATTAGCATGGTGATTTTCAAGCATTGCTTTTACGTAGACTTTATCAACCTTCACATATCCATCATCATTGACATCATCAACAAAAGTTTCAAATCTAAAAAATATCAATCCAACAAAAAATTCGAAATCCTTAAAAAAATTCACATTTTACGTCAGTGCTTCATTGAAATCATCAAAATGGAAAAGCTATCAAATGAATCAGTTTTATTGCAACTGCCAATTACAATTTCAATCATCATAATGTGTCTAATTCGACGTGCTTATCGATTCTATGCATTATTTACTGGACAATTGCATGTCAGTGCTTTCATTTACACGATTGTGAACAATACGAGTGAAGAAATTGCCTACATATTTGCATTGTGCTTTTGCTGTGATAGGACGGAGATTGTTGTAAGTAAAATTTTATGGATTAATGTGTCTGGTGTGGGTTTCTAGGGTATACAATAGAGTATACCCCATATCCTAAGAGTATACCTTAGAGATATTTTTATCAGAAAATTATCAGAAATTTTTTTAGAAAAAATTTTACAGATAAAAATGTCCTAGGGTAAATTCTAGGGGACATCCTTAGGGTATGATTTATACCGATAGGTTGGTGTTAAAATTACTCAAATGTACTTCGAACATTAAATCAATGAATAAAAAAGAAGAATTATTACATCCTTAGGGTATGATTTATACCTTAGGGTTTACCCTAGAATCGCAGCCCAGTGGTTAGAATGTTGAAGAAAAACTTTTTGTGATTTATTTAAGGGATCATTCATTTATGACGTCCAATTTTTAGGGGGTAAGGAGGTCTGAGACTTTGTGATCGTATCTAACAATAGAATTTTGTGATACTTGGGGGGGGGGGGGAGGTTCAAAAAATCTAAATTTTAGTTGGACGTCATAAGTAAACAACCCATTAAAAATATCTTTTTAAAGTTCAAAGAATTTTATTTAGCTCAATTCATGCCAGGGGCGTAGCCAGAAATTTTTGAGGGGGGGGGGGGTTAAGATTTTTTTGTATGGAACGAAAAATTTAGGGGGGGTTTTCGGATTTTTTTTCTCAAAAATCCCTAGCAAATTGAAGAAATTTTCCGAAAAGAGGGGGGGGGGGTAAAAACCCCCAAACCCCCCTCCCCCTGGCTACGCCCCTGATTCATGCAATTTTGAGAAAATTTAAGCAAATTTCTTGTTGAATTTTTGCAGATGAACATCTTAAAAGAAGCGATGAGAAAGTTAAACTGTGAACGTTACAGCAAGAAAGAAATGAAAGCACTCAGCTTCTTATCTGATCAAATTTTAATGCAACCAATTGGATTTTATGTAATGAATACACATAAGCTGAACATTGAGTATTTCGCAGAGGTATGAATTTTATTTTTAAAGTAGTTTTCAATTTATTGCAGATTTGATTCCTCCTCATTAGTCTCTACTTTATTGTCTTCAAAAATCTTACTAACTGATTTTTCGAATTCTTCTTCAAGTTTTCTCATCACTTCCTCCTTTTTTAAATACATGTCGATAATTTTTGATACCTTTTCTGGATCAGTTGACAGTTCATCCTTCAAATCAATTTTGTTGTAAGTCTTCTTAATTTCCTCAAATGCCATCAATCTCAAATCATCGTCTTCATACTTAAAACTTAGTTTGAATATTTCTATAGCATTTTCAACATCAAAATTATTCATCAGCTTAGTAGATGCAAAATTTTGAAGTTTTTTGATCTTAAGCTTTCCAGCAGCTGCAAATAAATGCAAATAATTGGTCTCATTGTCGTCTGGAAGCTCATCGGTGTAGAGAAATTTGAGAACTTTTTCGAAAATTTCCACAGAAATGTCAACTAAATTTAAGTTTCCAACTTCTGGATTGTTCTTTAGCAATTCAGCCAGAGTTGAACTTCGAGCTGCGAGAAGGAATTTATGAACTGAAAATTCATGATCATTAATAACAATTTTGAAATCCTTTGTGTCCTCATTTTGAATAAATGCTTTTAAATCAAGCATCAAATTTTCACCAAAATTCTCAAAATATTGAACACGCTTTCTTAAATTTACTTCCGTTTTTTTCATCACATGAATATTGTCAGCGTAAGTTTTTTTGAAGATATTCATGTTGTTGCTCTCAAATTTTATTTCTTATCTCATTGTTGTTTCCACATTGATTAACGTATCTTTTAATATCAGTAATCGATAACTTATATTTTCTCAAGAATAGGTTATGGTCAGCTGATTGTAGAGAAAAAAACTTTGTACATAAAGTATCCTTTACATTTCTTATGTCGATGCAATCTGTACCAGTGTCGTAGTTTGCATTTTTACGAAATTCTGCATACTTTAATTTTTCACTTCGATCCAAGATATTTGGTTCAATGATCTCCAATTTGTTATTGTTAAACACAATTCTTTCGATATTCTTTAGTCCTTCAAACAAATCACCCGACAAAAATGTGATTTGATTACCGCTGCAATCAATTTTTTCCAACTTTTTGTACTCAGCTATGTCCTCATTGCACAACTTAACTAATTTTGAGTATTTAATTTCCAGTGTTTTTAAATTTGGAAAAAATTTCATAAACTCTCTTGGCAATAAAGGCATTGTACAGTAGATAATATTTAGCAGAGTCACATCGTTGTTGGTTTCTTCCGGTCCGTGCGTTCCGTTTAGTTGAAGGTTCTTGTCATCAGGAATTTGATGATTTTCAATGAAACAGCCGTAAAGCTTATCGCTGTATCTAAATGTGCATCCAATTTCCATTTTTGTTTGTTCTGTGAATTAAATTATTAGATTAGCCAGAAGTGGGTTTCTTGGGTATATCCCTAGGGTATTTTCTGCTATAAAATATTTTCAGCTATAAAATATTTTCTGGTAAAAATACTCTAGGATCCGATACTCTAGGGATATACCCTAGAAACGCACACTAGTGTTCGATAAAAATAGTAAATTTATTTGATTCAAAGCAGTAAATTCACCTCTGCCAGTAGAGGATAGCTACCCTCAAACCAATTAATATTCAATACCTACTTTATATGCTGCAAATATGATAAAAAAGCACTTAAAGTCAGAAATCTTCTCTTGAAAATGTAAGAGTCTTTAATCTTAAGCACGCGTGTCAATTATTAATAATAATCAGCTGATCTTTGTTATTAAACAACAAATAAGTTTCTAAAGAAGATGAAGATGTTTGAATAGAAAAAGATCGTTAGTAAAAATTTAAATTTTCATAATTTGATTTTTGAATAAGATGTTGATCGAATTCGGTTTAAAAATACAAAATTAAACTTAAATTTAGCTCACTAGTAAATTTATTTGCTTCGATCATACAAAAAATTTAATTGTAACATTTTAAACATTTATTATTGAGTCAATATTGCCTAATTTATATTAAAAATTATTTTTATGCAATTATGAATCTAAAATTCGAAAATTATCTTTTCTACTTCTTTGAATTCTTAAAGTTGAAGGAAATTTTTCAAACAATTCCATTTTTAATTCTTCCAGACTCGAGTTAGAATTGTAAACTTGGTATATTGAATAGCATTTTGTGTAGTTTGGATTGTTTCTAAAATTTACGTGATTTAACTTTTCAAGACCATTTAAAATTGTTGGTTCGATAAGTTTCAAATTATTTCCCCAAAAACTAATAAATTCTAAATTATCAAATCCATCAAATAAGTCTCCAGGCAAGAACTCCAACTCATTTCTTGTACAAATGAATTTCTTCAAATTTTTGTATTCTTTTAAATCATCTTTGTAGAGTTCCTTTAATTGTGAGTTATCAATCTCTAAGATTGTCAAATTTAAAAAGATTTTTGTTAAATCTTGTGGAAGTTTTGTAATTGTGCAGTTATCAAATTGAATGCTGATTACGTCATTGTTGGTTTTATCTTTTGTATGTTGACCGACAAGATTAAGTTGAGAATCTTCTTTGATTTCTTGATCTTTAATCCAACAGCCATACGGTTCTTTACCATGTCTGTATGTGAATTCTATAAATTTGCATGGAATGTCTAATTTGTTCATTGGTATTAGGCTGAAATTGTATTGTAATAAAATTATCTTAAAGTGGACCCAATTAACCTGAAAAGCACAAGTCGGATAATCGATATGGAATCTGACACCAAACTGGAGTGAGGTCAGCAACACTCCAGCTTAAATTGTATACCAGCTTGGTGCTGGGTTCACTCCGGTTTGGTGCTGGATTCCATCTCGACTACCCGACTTGTGCCTTTCGGGTATGTTTGACTTTTAAATTAAAGTCTAAAAAGTCGTTCATTTATTTAAAATTAGTCTAGGTAAAGCCCTTAAAACCAAAACTTGCGAAAAATTTTGAACAAAAATTGAAAAGAAACAATCTAAATAGTTATAAATTTTTGATCCCACTTTAATTTTCTATGCTTAACAAAATACAAACAATCGATCTCTCAACTTACATTTATCTGTGGTTCCACAATATTAATACAAATTAAAATACTTGTTCTTTAAAAAATCGTTATTAAGGTCTTCTCACTTTCACAATTTAAAAGCTAATGACCTTCCTGAACTTGATAAGAGCTCTAGTTCTTAAGTACCTGTCCAATTTTTTGTTTTAATTTGATTAAGTTATCTTACTTGAAAGTGTCAAGATAATATTGATTCGTTTTGATTTGCAGGTGTCATGTGCAATTTATATGGGAAATTTCAGGGGCGTAGCCAGGGTTTTGACCCCAAACCCCCCCCCCCCCCTATTTTCGCGAAGTTTATACTAGATATTATGGAATTTTTCAGATCCGAACCAAAAAAAAAAAACGTCGAAAAGTAGCAAAAAACCCCTCAAAAAAATCCTGGCTACGCCCCTGGGAAATTTTCTTTGTTAATTTATCGTTTACATTGTTAAAGTTTTTCATTTTTCATTGTTGAAATTTTGTAGTATTTTTTTTAAGAATACAAATCTAATAATTTATTTGTATTTCTCTTTCAGATTTGCACAGGAATCTTCTCATATGTTGTCATCCTGCTTCAATTTGAACGATCAGAATCCTAAGCATTGACGAAATATTAACAAAATCCCAACCATTAACTCCCACCCATTCAGAAGCATTTCATATTACACATGCATATACCTTCTTAGCAGGGGCGTAGCCAGAAATTTTTTGAGGAGGGGGGGTTGATTTTTTTTTTTTGTTTGGAGCGGGAGGGGGAAATTTTTCTCAAAAACCCTAGCAATCTGAAGAAATTTTCCAAAAAGAGGGGGTTGAAACCCCTCCTGGTTATGTCCCTGCTTCTTAGTCATTCTTTCAAGCCATCATCAATTTTATTAAATTCCAATTGACTCACAACAAAGCTTAATCTCACAATATATTTTCTCAATTTCTCATCTCTTTTCTGACTTCTTTTTATTTGCGAGTATTTTTTTTTACTCATTCATTCAGATTCAATCGAGTGAGCTTTGTGATTAGTTGCGGAAATAAAATAAATTAAAAAGTTTTATTTTACAATTTTTTTGAAAAATGAAATTTCTTCTGATTTTTGTGTGTTTTGAGGTTTTTTGGGTGGTCACTTGTGCACCTGTTAATTCATTTACTAAGAAAAATTTAAAAAATAATGGAATTGATGATTTTAATGCAGACAAGTTGGTGAGAAAAATTTAATTATTTATATTTTTTGCATAAAAATGAGGAGCTGATAAGAATTTGTTTTGAAATTTTATGTGAGTGAATTGTGAAAGGTACGGATAAGGTAAAACTTATTTGACTTGTACTATATTGAAGATTGAAATTTGAAAGCTGAATAAAAAATGCGCTTTATGCATTGCCGTAATGATTTTTTTACTTATTCAAAAATTTTGACAGAGGTGAATTTAATTCATTAAAATCTTATTCTAAATCAAATTTTATCTAATTTTGATGAAATTTAAAAAAATGCGCTTTATTTACCACAACTTCAATTACTTCCCAACTTTTAATCCATTCACTAACTTTACTACAACAATCCTTATCACAAAACTCTTTTCATTTCCCTCCATTTGCACATTATTCTCGTTCAATTATCATTGCACTTGACATTTCTACTTGCTATTTTTCTATTGCATCACAATCAAAACAATAACAGATCGCATTCATGCAAACATACGGATATCTCGATAATCCAGCTGACATGAGAGAAGGTCTCGTTGCTGAATCATTGTATGCTGAAAATGCAATTGTTGAAGGAATTAAAAATGTTCAGAGATTTGGTGGATTATATCCAAGTGGTGTAATGGATGATGAGACATTGAAGCTGTTGAGTGCACCGAGATGTGGGGTTAAGGATGTGCTGAACTCGAAAGAAAGGAGGAAGAGATTTATAATTGGTGCTAAAAATTGGGAGAAAAGGAAAATTACTTATTTGTGAGTAGATTTATTGAATTGAATTCCAGTGATTGCCAAACAGTGTGCCGATTTTTTTAAAGTACCACGAGTCATGTTCTGCGTGCGGTTTTGGTTCACCAACACTGCTTTATCGTTTAATGACTTTCCGAGGGTTTTTATATTCTTTCCTCTTTTCTGTCACAAAACTTTAATATAAAAAATACTATTGTTTAAAACTGTCTCATAGTTTTAGATCTCCCTCTGTCTCTAAAAAATTGGATGTCTTAGGGACCGTTCACTTAGTACGTTACTTAAAATAAAAATTAATTTTTATACCTCCCACCAATTTTGTATGAAAAAGTTTTTCTTTTGTTTTACCTATTACAAATAAATAGTCCCCCTTTCCCCTTAAAAAGCGAACATACTAAGTGAACGGCCCCTTAAGTTAATGACCCCCAAAAATAAAGAGTTTACAATACAATAAAAAGTTCAAAAACAAACCCAGGGTGTGGAACTGATCAAATTGATCCAAAATGATCAAAAATGATCAAAAAAGATCAAAAATGATCAAAAATCAATTTGATCAGTTCCACACCCTTGAAACAAACATCAAGAAAGAAACTATTCATAATAGAATATTTTTGATCCATTAAGTATTTTTAATTTCTAATAATTTTTTAACCATTAGTATAGCAAACTATAGTCCAAAAGTGAATCAAACGGAAATGGAGTCTTCAATAGCAAAAGCCTTTGAAGCTTGGTCACTTTACAGTCGTTTAGTCTTCAAAAGGATCAATGATACATCAGCAGACATAATTATTGCCTTTGGGAGCTACTATCATGGCGACAGATATCCATTCGATGGCCCTGGAAACATCTTAGCTCACGCATTTTATCCATATGAAGAAAATTCCAATGGCGGTGACATTCATTTTGATAATGACGAAAATTGGAAGAAAGGATCACAAACGTTAAATGAAGGTGTTGACTTTATGACTGTTGCTGTTCATGAACTAGGACATAGTTTGGGATTAGCTCACAGTCCTGTTTATAATGCTGTTATGTTTCCTTATTACAAAGGTGTAACACCTGCTCAATTGGATTATGATGATATTTTGGGAATGTATCAATTGTACAGTAAGTTTTCGTTCTCATTTCTTAGATTTTCCAAAAATCCATCAAAAATTTTCAATGAATCAAAATTTAATAATTTCAGTTCAAAGAACTTTGATTGACAATACGGATGAGTCAGACAAAACAACTACACATGAACCCAAAGTTGATCAAGAACCATCTGACATGCACACGACAACAACAACGTCAACTATTCCTCCAGTCACAAATCATGTCACATCAAGTGAAGAAGCTGAAATGTCTGATGAGGATTCTCGTGATTATGAGGTGATTATTATTAAAATCAAATTTGTTCTAAATTATACAAATTTTTAAAATCACACAGATTCAAACACCAAATGCAGTTCCAGACTTCTGTGAAGGCAACTACGACTCAATGGGAATAATCGGCAACCAACTTTATATAATTAAATCCAATTATGTGTGGAAATTCAATTCAAAGTTCAAAATATTTGATAATTTTCCACAAAAGCTGAGCAAAGTTTTCCCAAATTTACCTCGAAGATTCAAAAAAATTGATGCATTTTATGAAAATGAGGACAATGAAATTGTAATGTTTTCTGGAAATGAGTATATTACCTATGATACCAGAGGACCAATTTTTATGGCTTATAATTTGACGAGGTTTACTAATGATCCAGATATTGAGAGGATTGATGCTGCCATGGTTTGGGGTAAGAAAAATGTTGAAAATTCAAAAAAATCCAAAATTTTCAAAATAATTTTTTATGTTTCCAGCAAAAAACAACAAAACCTATTTATTCTCAGAAAATAGATTTTATCGATTCTCAGAGTATCTTAAAATGGATCCATTTTACCCTCGAGTTATGAAAAGATGGAATGGAGTTCCTAAGAATCTTAAAGGAGCAATTTCATTCAGACCTAGTGGACCAACTTTGTTTTTCAAAGATGATGAGTTTCTACTCTACGATGATAGAAATGTGAAGCCTAAAGGTGGCAAAAGCAAGAAAATTGTGGAGCTTTTTGACTATTGTTGAAAGTTAAGTCATTTTATCAAATTAGATTTTGAATTTATTTAAATTTTGAGTTTATTAATATGCAAAATAATTTATGTACATTATTTATTGCAACTTTTAAAATTTTATTATTAAAAATATAAAAACATTAAATCAATTCTTAATTTTTTAAAATAAAAAAAAAAATCTTATTTTATTTTTAAATGCACACAGCAATTTTAGTATAAAGCTTAATAATCACTTAACCATCAAATAGAACACTGTTAATTATTATAAAATCTTGTTGACGGTGTAATGGAATTAATCCAATCAGTATAATGCAAGACATCAGTAAACACCGAGTAAGTATTGACATCACATTCATTAGTTCCAGTAAATAATGAAGACGATACAATTCCACGAAGATAAAATGTATTTCCATATGTCACAAATAATCCACTTCCGCTGTCACCTCGACAAACTCCAAGACCTCTTCCTTGTCCACCACAGAATGTCCTTTGACTTGAAATCTTCGTCAAGTAAATATTCTTCAAGAAACACTGATCGTTCTTGTGCATCGGGAAGGTCAAAATTTTTGGAATATTTTCATGAACTTTCGATTTATCTTCACTTTTGCCATAGCCAACAACGACACCAGTATTTAGAGTTGTAATGAATGAGCTTGGATCGATGAGACATATTGGCTGAATGTACTTAGTAAATATCAACTTCTCTTCCAGCACCAAAACAGCAATGTCAGCATCAAATGCTTCAGTTTTCGGATTCCAATCAGGATGCATGACAATTGTTTGCACAGCATTTGGTGATCTTCCAATTTCAAACCGATCATTTAAGTTATGAACGCCAACAAGGACTACTATGTCACGTGGAAGAAGTGCTTTTGGTGTTGACTTGCCGTGGATGCAATGAGCAGCTGGAAATGGTGAAAATTTGGATTATTTAGGTAATATCAAGGGTGCGGAACTGATCAAATTCATTTTTGATCATTTTTGATCATTTTTGATCATTTTTTAAAATTTTTGATCATTTTTTAAAATTTTTGATCATTTTTGATCAATTTGATCAGTTCCACACCCTGGAATAAAATTGAGGTAAATAAGTTAAAATAGATTGAAGCACTTGCAACTTACCAGTCAGAATTTTTTGATTGGATATTATAGTTCCACCACAGAAGAAAGTACCGTCAGATGTAACCAAAGCAGCAATCCTTTAGAAAAAAATATTATTTGATAAAAATATGCCAATTCAGGCCTAAAAAATCAAAGGAGACTGAGCAAAATAAATCATCTTATGTCACTCACCAAGGAAAAGCACCTCTCGAAATCTGCATACCACCAATAATATTTCCATGTCCTGTAACCTGTCGTCCACACGAACTCGACTGCCCTAATCTTGGTTGATAATTCTCAATACATCTACCCAAGTACTGTTTCATCCTTTCACGACTAGTTATCTCATCCTGATAACAGAAATTATCAAGCATATTAAGATAAGATACTGCCGTATTATCAATAAATTTTGAGTCAATTGCATTAATTTTATTGTTTGCAAAATAAATAGTCTTTAACTGAGCATGTGTAGCAAACGAATCTGAGTGGATGGTCGTCAATCTGTTGTTATTGATCCATAATTCTTCGAGGCTTTGAAGTGGCGCGAAAATTTTTCCAGGAAGATCAAAAATTTCATTATTACCCAAAACAAGTCTTTTGAGGCTTTGAAGACCAACAAATGTGTCAGGATGGACATTTTTGATGATGTTATTTTGAAGAAGGAGACTTTGAAGGCTGACTAGAGGTCTAAAGATGTTTGCTGGGAGGTCGGAGATTTGGTTAGAGTCAATGCTGAGTTCATTGAGTATTTTGAGGTTTGTGAACCAATTTGGGTTGACGGCTTGAAGTCTATTGTTTCCAAGATCGAGATATTGAAGTTTGACGAGGTAGTAAAAGACATAGTTTGGCAGGAAGTAGAGCTTATTGTTTCCAAGATATAATCCTTTTAATTCCGACTGAGTGTTAAGCAACTTTTCAGGTAAAGTTGTCAATTGATTAAAATTCAACCACAAATTAGTCAATTTTGAGTGAATTGTCAGCAAGTTATCAGGAAGTCTTTGAATTTTATTAACTCGAAGATGCAAAAGCTTCAAAGTTGCACAAGTCTGAAAGGCATTTTCATCAATAACTTCTGTTTCTGTGTATGAAATGTCCATGACTTCCACATTTTGGAACTTTTGACAATATGCAGCTGATATAGCTTTAAGCTTGAGTGGATAGTGAGCTTGAATGATTTTAACTTCCTTGTCGGTTCTTAAATTTTGATGATAGCCACGAATTTCTGATGGATTTTCATATCCTCCATAATTGGTGGTTGTCATGTTGCAGATGTAGCTTGGTACTTGTGGATTTTTACGGATGAATGTGTAGAATCCACCATCATCTTCGTAGTTGCAGGTGACAGATTCGACGAATGTCTGATGGTTAATGATGGAGATTAGGATGAAAACTGAGAGAATTTGGAGCTTTATTGACATTTTTGTTGGTTTGCTGTGCTTGAATCTAAAAATAATAACAAAATAATGATCAGTGTTTGTTTAGGGTCGTTCGTGTAAAATATTAAAAAATTTAAAATTTTGTCAATTTTTTCAAATTTTTTCAAAATTTTTCAATTTTTTGATTATTTTAATTATTTAAAATAATTTCTACTAAAAATTTGCATAAATTTTTGAAAATTTTGAAAATTTTATATGCAGCGCACTATGTGTGTTAAATATTAAAAAATTTAAAATTTTGTCAATTTTTTCAATTTTTTTCAAAAAAATGCCGGGTTTTATTTTATTTACTGAAAGTGAGATGCGATGACCCACATCTTCTTTTTCTCACGCTTTTTTTAATCGCAAAATATTCTCTTATGTAGATTGAGTCATATAAAAAATGTGATATGTACAAAAGATATTTTTGGGGAATTCCCGAAAAAACATGTTAATAAACTTTGGTATTTGAATAATTTTAGCATTTTTTAAGGAGTTTTTTTCGTAACTATCAAATTTGGAAGTGACATTATGCATTTCAGAATTATAAAGAAAGAAAAATAACTTCCCACTATTATTTATTTTTTAATTAGTATTGAAATTTCAATTACTGATTATTAAAACCGAAGAAAATTTATCACTGCAAACAATATTTACAATTCTATGCAAATTATTCAACAATTAAAGTTAAAAACACTTACAAATTTCAAACTTTTAATCCGTTTTTCTTTATTTAATAAGTAACAATTTTTTTGATGCAACTTTTTGGCAATAAAAACAGACAACTTAGAAAAATAATTATCTAGTTATTAAAAAACCAAACAGAGTTCACAATTTAAGCCTTTATTCTTCACCATTCTTTTCTCAACTGAAGTGAAGAAAAACATAAAACCGGAATATTTTGAGAGAAGATTTTTGGATAAAATAACTTTTTTTGGTCATATGACAAAATCTTCATTTGAATATTCTCATCATTTTTTTGATAATTTTTGTTGTATACACGCGCGAACATTGTATATAAGTTTGGAACCTAAAGATAAAACTGACCTAGGTTATATTTTAGCTGTTTAAGTCTGAAATTATATTTCTCATAAGTATAAGTCAGGGGCGTAGCCAGGGTGGCCCCTATTTTAGCGAAGTTTATACTAGATATTATTGAATTTTTCAGATCCGAACCGAAAAAAAACGTCGAAAAGTAGCAAAACCCCCCGCAAAATATTAATTCCTGGCTACGCCCCTGTCCTGGGCAGAAGCTTGAGGAATATTTTATTGAAATATTCAAGAGAAGTCAAGCTATAATATTAATCATGTTAAAATAATTTTTGTGTCACAAAATTGTTCATTTATTGTGGTTAAAATAGATCAGATAGAAATGATAGCTCTAAAATTTTAATAAAATGTAGAATGAATGACTGTTGAATCAAACTGTGAAGTTGAATCAAAAAATAAAATTTTAAATTTTTTCAGACTAGCTTTAATTCTCATACAGTAATGTTTAATTGATGAAATAAACAAGTTTGCAAGCTTCATAAAAATTTTACATTATTTGGTCAGTAGTTATTAAATTTTTTTGCCAAAATGATGAAAAGAGTTTTGTAAGTTTTAATTCACAATTTTAATAAAAAAAAACACTAAAAACTTCTTTAATTTCACAGCTTTTATATCATATTACTTTTCTACTTCACCAAATCCCTTTCAACCGACATTGAATGTTCTTATGGATTAGAATCCTTTTGGGTTACCAGTTCTTCATACCGCTGCCTAGTTAAACATGATCCTTTCATAAATTCAACGAGCAAAGCTTTTATCAATTCGACAATAGGATTGCATGAGACTGGAAAGAATAACAATAATGTTCTTGGTTTTTTCGCCTACCACAAAACCATTAATTATTTTCCAAATGGATTGGATAAAATTTACGCTAATATTGAAACAATTGTAATCGAAACATGTCATTTACGAGAGATTCATCAAACAGATGTAATGGTTTTTCCAAAATTAATTGCCATTGGATTACGAACTAATGACATTGAGGTGATTGAAGAAAATCTTTTTCAATATAATCCACTTTTAAAATTAGTCTTAATCCACGCAAATAAAGTTTTCCACATAGATTCGAATGTATTTGATCACTTGACCAGCTTAAGTTATTTGGGTTTAGATAAAAATAAATGTATGAGCATGTATGTAGATAATGGCGATTCAGCTAAAATTCAAAAGGTGATAGCTGAAATAAAGTCAAAGTGTACCAATCCACAATACAAGTTGTTAGATGGAAAGTTAAAAACATTAGAAAAAGAACATAAAAATTTTGACACCTTTGAAAATGAAGTTAAAGCAGTGGAAACTGAGCTAATAAGTTCAGCAATGTATAATGTTTCAATTTTCGCTAAACGAATACAAAAGTTGAGAGATTTCCAGCCATCAATAATTAAATATGTACAATTTAAAATGAATGAATCATATCAAAACTTGTCTATTCTGAAATCTGCCATTACGTTATCCATTGAAACAGCACAAAATAATATGACTAAATTATTATTTGATCAAAAGCAAACATTAACTGAGCTTGCAATATCTAACAGTAAGACATTGGAAACTTTAAATTCTAAAATTGAAAAAATTGAAAAAACTTTGAGTGAATTCATCTCAATTATGTCCAAACAAAAAGAAGCTGCAGAGAAGAGATCAAATTTGAACCAGCAAAACTTGTATGACACGATAAAAGTTCAGAATTATAAGATTGACAAAGGTACTCAATTTAATGACATGGCAATGTCTGCTTTTATAATTGTATGCGGGCTTTTGGGGACAATGGTGATTGTTATAGTCTACAAGAAGATAATATTTCGCGATTACTAAACGAACTAATCAGTCATAATATTTTTTAATTTTAAAAAATTAATCCAAATTTATTTTATTAATGTATAAAAAAATTGAAATAATCACATATAAGCAAAGTATTTAATCAACTACAATTTTAATTTTTAAATTGAAATAATTCATTCAAACTTTGTACACTTCAACCTGAAAAAAAAAACAAGATTCTTTTAGAAAAACACAAAAGTTTTTTTTATATAAAAATTTCACTCAATTTTTTATTTATTCTTTTTTCTTCAATTTTTCCTTAAAATTTCTCCTTTTTATTCACAATTTTTTTCAAAATATTTTTTTTTATTTTCCTTTGTACAAAATCTTAAAAAAATGAAAACTTTTTTGTTTTTTATAAAAATAAAATAAAGATAATAATTTTCAGCAATACACAATGGTAACCTCTCGAGACATTTTTTTTTTCTTAGGCTACCGCATCTTAATCTAGTGGACATAAGACATAGTTAGCATTTAAATTCTACATTTTATTTTTTGGCTTAAATGGTTCAATTTATAATTAAATGTATTTAATCTTTATTTACTGTTTTTTCGATGATGATTTGAAACTTTTCTGAGTTAAATGATGAAACTTTAGGAATATGGAACTTGTCAAGTTTGTGAAACTTGACTGTTAATCATTATTTTCAAGTTAACTTGAATTAACCTTTAATATTTCAAGTTGCATGTTTAACCACCCTTAAGTCTTGAGTCTTTTTCGAGACTTGAAATATTTCATGAAATTCATTTTTTAAACACAATTTACATCTTTTTTTAGTTTTTAAATAATTCAATGGATTTTGTTTGTCGCCTAAATTTAAATCCAAATAATATAAAAATTTTCAAAAAAATCACAATTTAAATTTATAGATAAAAATATTTTTAACAATCATCATTAAAAATTTTAAAAGTTAATTGACAATTTAGGCGTCAAGACCTGAATTTGATAACAAAGAATTTTTGATTTTTTTTTTGCTCATGATTTTTAATAAATTTAGTCAATTTTTAAGTCTTATTTACTGTACAATTTTATATAATGGCCTTAAATTTGGCAAGATTAAACTGCCATATGTGAAAAGATTTAATAAAAAATTTTCATAAATTGTTAAAAATTTTAAAATATTCATTATAAAAAATTTCATAAATAATTTAAACGTTTTTTAAAATAATAATTTCGATTTTTTTTTATTTAAAAACTCTAATTTTTTCAATTTTAATAATCAGTCACCAGTCGTTTATAAAGTATTATTCAATTTTTTTTTTCTAACTAATTTTAAAAATGCAATTTTTCAATAATTATTCTTTTTGTTTTACAAAACCATTAAAAAATAAAAAAATATATTTTTTTTTAAAATTGGGAAAAAAATTAATCAAATCTGCTAATTTAATATAAAAAGGAGTGGGGTAGCTAAGAGGGAAGTGGGGTGACTGGGTGAATTTTCATCCTCTTTCACCTGCAAATATCTTCTTTTTTAACAACCCCCCCCCTCCCCACCCAGTTTCTGACTACGCAAAAAGCATCAAAAATGTTCTTTTTATTTGAAAATTTTAAACTATTTTCAAAATATTTTTTCAAAATTTTTAAAAAATATTTTTTTGATTTCCAAAAATCTTTCATTTTTCATATTTTATATTCCTATGTACAAAAAAGAATCTCATATAAAAAACCTATAATTCTACTTTTTAAATTAATTTCTTTTCATTGTTATTTTTTTCTTCAATTTTTAGTTTTCAATCCCTGAGCAATATCAATAATAATTTCCTAAATTATAATAATAATTAAAAAAATAAAAATAATCATACATATCTCATCTAATAATCCAGTGATTGTCAACCGGTATGTCGCGGCACATTAGTGGTGCCAAATTTTTTTGAAAAGTACCACGAGCTGTGTCCCGCGTGCGGTTTTAGGCATGATTTACTCATGTGTGTGTCGCGGCACAAAAAAGGTTGGTCACCACTGCAATAATCAATAAATCCATCTCATCAGCTGCAATTTATATTTATATCCTTTTTAACTTCTGCCTGTGGCTGTGTCTGCGTTGAATTTCCACCCGTCGTAAATTCCAACTTAATATTTGCCGTTGCTGTGACTTTGGTATTTTGTTGTGATCCATTATGATGTGTCTCGACCGTCACCTCAGGCTGTACAATTATGCTCTTAAATGCCTGCTGTGCTGCTGCTGTTGCTGCATCAATTGTTATATTACCAAGATTATCCTCTTTTGTGTTGTTATGGACGCGTGGAATTGCAAAATTTCGTGACTTGTGTGACACATTTCCATCACTTATGTAGCCTGATGCATTTGAAATTGATGATGCTGACGATTGCCATGATGGCTCCTCTGTGATTGTCGTTAGCGATGGCTCGTTGTTTAAATTTGTATTCTTCACATGACAATGATGTGACTTCTTCCTGCATGTCCTTTTATTGTGCAATGTAATTGCCTTATTTGACTTTTGACTGTTGACAGACTTCAATTGTGGTGATGGTGTTGAGATTCTATTTTGATGTTGATATGGAACTAGTTCTGGTTTCATGCCAAACAGTAGTAATAACATTGGATAATGGAACAAGATGTTTACAGCACATAGAATCCAGAATGTGATGAGTAAGTAGAAGAAATGCTTGACAATGAATTCGAATGGTGAGAAATAGAGGATCAGGAGGATAAGGATTGATGTTGTGATGCTGTGGAGAATGTATGGGATTGTGTGCTCTAAGGCTAGTCGAAGACGTCGTTCACGATTGCCGATCGATGTCAAGAAGCCCTAAAATTAGATAAAAATGTAATTTGGTTAGTTCTAGTTCCATCAAGTTTTGCTACATAATCCAAACTTGAGGATATAACCTCAAAATTTGTGTCAAAATTTCAAATCTTGAGACATAACCTCAAAATTTCAAAAATCTACAAAACCAAAACAAAATCCAAAAAACACTTACCAAAGTAACATTAGCAGTGAAGCAGATACTCAATCCAATACTAGCGATCAATACCACAGCAGCAATAGCCGACAACTTAACATCCAACACCAACATAGCTCCAAAAAGTTGTGCAAATACAAACATTGCATTAAGTACAACAAGTACAGCAGCAGACATCGATTGCAAATAGATCAGCGACAGCACAAATGTAACAAGAATCGATCCAGCCAATGCAATTCCAATCAAAACATGAAGATTAAAGTACTGTGCCCAATATAAGAATGGAATGCCTGAAGGGTAATTTGGCAATCCACGAGCATTAAATTTCGTGCACAACTCTCTGATTTCCTCAATTACATTCTTAATGTCTTTTGTTGTGTACAGTCCATGAAGGTAGAATGGCAGTTGAGTATATGAAAGTGGAGCACTTTTTGGTATTTCCATGTGCTTATCTTTTGGCGAATGAATCCACATGCGTGGTGATGGACGGAGATTACTTTGTGATGCGCCATAGGCTGCGTCATTCCATGCCCAGGCTGACAAGTAGTTATAAAATGCTTTTGGATTGATGATTCCTTCAGAATTGACTAATCTGTTGTGAGTAATCAATGACTTGTCAATTGGATTATCAACATGGCCAGTTTGTGCGAGAAGTTTGAATGCTAAGATTCCGTCAGCTGATGCATTTGCGTACCATCGTTCCTTACTAATTGCACCATTTCTGTAGTCACGATCGAATGCAAATTGAAGGCTTTTAAGCCAATCTCTGAATTGATTAAGCCAAAAGTCAGGAAGTCCACCATTGTCATTTTTGATGATATATGGAACACGAATGAATGCTTCATGATATTCTCTAAGTAACTTCTGATTTTGTGGATACTCAAAATTGCCTTGTGTGACTGCATAAATGTTGTAAAATCCAAACAAGTTACTCTGTGCTGATATAAAGTTATGCTCACTGGTATTCTTTGGAATCAAGTCAGTCAATTCAAATCCATCTTGCAACTTCACAGTTGCATATGCTGAACATCCAAAAAGTGCCAAGATCGTTAATATTCCAAGTGCCTTCATCTTTCCATTTAAAATCACATCAATGTACAATTTTGTCGTCAACTTTTGACACTTTTTAGGTTTATTAAGTAACGAGTCATTGTGTTCATTACTTTTAAAATTCAACTGTTCCATCGGTCGTGGTGGAGTGAAAGTTGGCAAACAACAAAAGATGTCCATATGTGATGACCTCCTCCTCCTCAAATCGAGTGTAATAAATGCGGGAAACACGAATAAGATTGCAATTAAATTCACTGTAATCAAAATTGTCGCTTGTAATGCAAATGCCCTAAGTATTGGAATTGGCAGTAATGCAGCACCCAAAAAAGCACTTGCTGTTGATGCTCCATTAAACAGCACACTCAATCCATATTTTTTCATTATCTGTGCCGTATGCATTTGCTCATTACTATTCCGTCTCGAGTCATATCCATGTGTTAAGATGAAAATTTGGTCAACAGCCAGTCCCAATGCAATTAAAGGCACAACTTGTGTTGTTGACACGTTAAATGGAATGCCAAGGAGTGAACATACACCAAGTCCAGCTGCTGTTGATGCACAAAGAAGTAAAATGCCAAACATTCCGACTCCTGATTGTCCATTGACGGGATCGCCAAAACGGTATAACACCAAACCTGTGTAGACTATGATAATGAGGACGCAAATGGAAAGATGAATGAAATCTGGTTTTGAATGTGATCGGAGGCTGTTGTTGAGGGTTGTGGAGCTGAATGCGTGGAAATCGTAAGCTGCATAGGTTGTGTTGCCTTCTTCACGCATTAATTTTCGGACCTGGATAAGGTAAAAATTGAAAAAGTGTTAAAATTTAAAAATAACCGTTTAAATTTTTTTAAAACCGTTAAAAATTCGAAATTTTAAAACCGTTAAAAATTCGAATTTTTTAAAACCGTTAAAAATTCGAATTTTTTAAAACCGTTAAAATTTAAAAATTTTAAAATCCCCAAAAATTTGAATTCCAGAAAACCTTTAAAACCTTACCTCATTTGAGAATTTCTCCTGCCATGCATTCAACACTTCCTTAGCCTTCTTCAAACTCCATCCAGCATAATGAGTCTTGTAATTGTCATTCCAATGATCATACAACTCTTGTTCGCTCATCAACTGTATTACAGTCTGCAGTGCCTTTGCCTTCCTAATATGATTGGTTGCATTCTTTTCAGCACCACCAACAATCAGTTCTTCTGGCCAATGCATGAAATTCATTGCATATCCATAACATCCACCACTAAGAGCTGCTCCTATGTCTGGTGCTTGTCTTGATTTTTTGTTTGGTGCTGAATCAGGACATTGTGGATCGTATGGATTGAGACATGGTTTTTTGATGTAGCCAGTTGTGATACCTGCTTGCTTCATATATTGTTCAACTTTTGCGATCATTCCCTGGTCTGATTTTGAGGATTTTTCTTCCGTGTTGAAGGATTTGCTGGCTTCTTCGAGAAGTTTTGCTGGGTCTAATGATTGCCAGCTGATGATACCGAACTTGTTGTTGAGGAGTCTAGAAGATGAAACATTTTTTTAGGTAAGAACTAAAGTTTTTATTTAAGTTTGCTCAGTTTTCCTAAAATTTGACTAAATGACTCAAAATTCTTCTGATCATTCATTAAATTCCTAACAAAGCCACACACACACACACACAAAAGATATGCTTTAAAAAACTCCAAGTACACTTGAATAATTTTCAAGATAAGAAAAAAAGGAACACCACGCAGTGGGAACACCCAGACCAGTGCACACACATGACATAACATACGACAGAGATTGTCTTTCTTTTATTTTCTTTGAAATTAAATAAATTTATGGAACCACTTTTTCTTTTATTTCAATTTTGAATGTCGATGCTCATGTAAATTTTTCATTCATTTGAGAAATTGTTGTCTTATCACATTCACATATATTTTAATTCTCTTGTTGGATGGACAAAGACAAAAAAAATGTGACTACAATGTTGAGACAAGTTGGAAAGTAATTGCTGGGTTGGAAGGGATAAAACGCATTTAAAGGGAGAGGCTACATAAAATGCCTCAGATGAGTTTTAATTCAGGGTGTGGAACTGATCAAATTGATCAAAAATGATCAAAAATGATCAAAAATGATCAAAAATGATCAAAAATGATCAAAAATGATCAAAAAAGATCAAAAATGATCAAAAATGAATTTGATCAGTTCCGCACCCTTGGTTTTAATATGGAGCTTTAAAGTTTGAATAACTAACATATCCTCAAAATTTGCCAAAATGCAATTCAAAAACCTATGGTTGAAGGTCTCAAATCTCTCATCCATAATAACCCATTAAGTTCACCTCCAACAAAATGTTATGTAAAAATGTCAATTTTATTTTATTCATCTTCGATTCCACTTTACAAAATATATATATATTGAGATGAAATTGAGTTGTTTAGAATATGTTATGGGTGGTATATGATAGGCTTTATTGCCCTTTTATGTTATTTTACATTCGAATATCTAAAGAATGAACAATTTATGTTTGTATGGCACTCGTATTTTGTGTGATTTTAGAAATTCCTCAGGTTGTTTACAGATTTTGTTTTTTTTTTTTTTTTGTTTTTGTTAGTTTGACAGAAGATCTTTGTGGTGAAATGTTTAAGATTTTTGAGGAATTTTTGTTGTTATGTTTGCTAAAATTGAGTAATTTTGTAAGTTTTGATGAGAAAAGTTGACAATATTTTAGGGAATGTCGGCTAATGTTCTAAAAACTTTGAATTTATGCAATTTTTAAAAATATTGCACTTCATTAAAATTAAAATAGAAATTAATACAAATTCTTCAACAAAACCTTCCATTTTTTCTAAGACAACATCTCCATTGTTTTCTACAAAAAAACCAATTTTATCTTCTTATTCACTTCATCACATGTGTACACGAGATGCGATCTAAACAACTTTTTCTTCATCTTTTTTTCCTCTTATTTTACTCCAAACACAACAAAATAAATTTTATTTAAGACCTCCAATAGTGAACCGCACGCATTTTAAATTAGTTTCTATGCATTTACATTAACTTTTAACCAATACATATATAAGCACAAATGCGTAGATATGCGCACATATGGAGATCATTTACGACCATTTGAAGTGATTTTTCTTATTCAAAATGAAATAAAAAAAAAAATCTTTTTTTTATTCTCTGAGGTAAATTGAGAAGACATGACCATAAATTGAGACATTTTTTCTATTGAAAATAGCTTTTAAAAATGAGACAAAACATGATTTTTAATCGTAGAATTAAAAGATATCGAAAATGTAAGTTTAATCTTAAATCTTAATGTATTCAATTTCGGGTAAATTTTATGTCGCTTTATTTTGGGTATTAGTTGGATTATGTTGGGAATAGAAATGAATTTATGGGAGGTTTTATAGAAATAATTGGAGTTATTTGAATTTTAGAGTTGATTTTGGAATTTATTGGGACTAGATTCATCAAATGCATTAGTTGAGTGGAATTTGGATTTTAAATAGTGGAGAAAAAAATTTTTTTTTGAGGCGAATCTGATTGACCTACTAGAATTTGATTCGATTATCCAACTAGAGTCCGATTCGATTAACCGACTAGATTCCGATTTGTCTAAACGACTAGTTTTTGATTCGATTAACCGACTAGATTTTCGATTCAATTAACCGACTAGATTTTGATTCGATTAACCGAATAGATTTTGATTCGATTAACCGATTAGATTCCGATTCGATTAACCGACTAGATTTTTTAGAAATTCCAAATGATTTGGATCCCACTATAATTTGCATGTCGACTGGTTTTGGAACAATAGATTCTATCTTAATTGAATATCAGTGCCTTCAGCTCAAGAGCTTGGGCCCTTAACTATAATTTATCTTTATCTAACCGACTAGATTGAAATTTAACCCACATTCAATTTTTTCAATTTAATAAGTCAATTTCAATATCAAAAAGCACTTGTAATCTATTTCCAAGTACTTTTTCTTTTACCATACACGCACATCACATCATCAAACTGAGCACACAAGGCAATAAAAAAAAAATTAAAAAATTAATGTCAACTTACGGTATATGTGGCTCACGATCAGGTCCAAGAAGCTTACTTCCCTCCCAAAAGCAATCCAATGGCGTTATAATTGCACACGGTATCACAATTTCAAGTATTTGCTCCATAAAATGTTCATCAAATCGCGGACTCGATGGCAATTGACAGAGATCTTTGAGTGACCACGTCACTTCACCAATAAAAACATCCACAGAAAGTGCCTGCTTGACAACTTTCAAGTGCGCCAGAAGTGCTTGATCGTACAATATCGTCGAGTCTTCATCCTTTAGTGTTTGTATTAGAAGTTGATTATTTATTGATGTATCTATATAGCCGAGATATTTTTCGGTGTATGCGAGTTCTTGCTCAAGACTACCTCCTGCTTCCAGCCATAATTGATTTACATTTGAATGAATAATGACGGATTTAAGACCGACACAAAATGTACCGAGTATTAGTGCAGCCATAAAGATTATTATGCCCGCATGTTTATCAATACTCCGACCAATTTTGAAGAAATGTGATTGGAATAGGTGACGGAGGTAGATGCTTGTACGACGGCCATCTGCTTTGCCCTGTTAAAAAATTTGAAAAAAATCAATTTTTTAGTCAATTTTGTAAGATTTTTCATTATAAAAAATAATTTATAAATTTTCGAGATTTTTTGAAACTAGAAATTTAACATAACCTGAAATTTCACTGCAGTCTTAAAAAATTAAACACTTAACAACATGCACACATTTTCAAAGGAAAAATCCCATCGGATGTAGTAAAAAAACTTCAACATAAAACACATTAACATGCATCACAAAAAGCGGAAGTTGATGTAACGATAGGCAAAACTTGAAAGAATTTCAACGCAATTTGAGTGCCTGTCGAGTGGCTCATGTTTAAGAATGAATACAAAAAAAAATATATGTGATGACGTAGCACAAAATGCATTTCTCATGTCTATGATACACTTTAGTATTCTTTTTAATTATGTGAGATAGTGATGAGAATGCCGTTGTTGTGGAATGGATGGTGTCGTGATCGTGACAAAATTGAGATTTTTTTTGCAAGTTTGAGATTGTTTTTGGAGGTGTGGGATTTTTTTTTCTTTTGATAGTTTTTTGAAGGTTTTTGAACCTTTCGAAAAATTTATAAATTTTTATTTTTTTTGAATTTTTTATTATTTTTTCATTAAAATTTAAAAAAAAAATATTTTTTTTAAAGTTTCGAAATAAATTTTTTTTTTTAATTTTCGAGACAATAATTTGAAATTTTTAGGTCGTCTTTGTAAATTTTCAAGCTTTAAAATAGAATAATCACAATTGACAGGTAGTTGTTCGCCTTCCTACCTATCCATCTTTTGTGTAAAGTCAGTAATTCTGCACAATCCATAAATTAACTCATCAAACAATTTCCCTTTTATTGACCATTTCATCACAAAAAAATATCCCAAAAATTGCCGCAATTTTAGATCCACAATAAAGCATAACTAATAGTAAAAAAACATCAAAAAACAATAACAATGAGCCGACAAAAAAAAGACAAAAAAAATTCTTCCTTATTTCACTCTACCTACATCTATTTCTTCATCAATGTCGGCTTTTTTCACACGAAATTATTTTTTTTCCTTTTCATTTCTGTAATAATGAAAATAATAATAGGAACATCCAAAACAATTCAATTTAAAGAAAATGAAGAAATTTTAGTCGATTTTAATGATTCGATCCATTTCTCCTTTTTTGTCTCTCACAAGCCTGCTTTATTTGATGCTCGATGATGATGTCTTAATTTTCATTGAAGTTTATTTATTTTCTGGAGAATTTAATAATGGGTTTGAGTTTTAGGCCTACAGTGAGGTAAAATGAGGTTGTTGAGATGATTTTGGCAGAATTTTATGAGGAATTAGGATTTTTAAGAATTTTGGATATTTGAAAAAAATTAATTATAAAAAATGAAAAATTTGAAAAAATTTGAAAAAAAAAATTAAAAGCTTGAAAAATTTGAAAAATTTTGAAAAATTTGAAAAAATTGAAAACGGTTGAAAAGTTTGAAAAAGTTTGAAAAATTTGAAAAAATTTGAAAAAAGTTGAAAAAATTTTGTAAAAACTTGAAAAATTAGAAAATTAGAAAAAAATTGAAAAATTTTTAAAAATGTGAAAAAATTGAAAAAGTTGAAAAAAATTGAAAAAATTTTAAAAAATTTGCAAATTTTGAAAAATTTTAAAAAGTTTAAAAAAATTGAAAAATCTGAAAGAAAAATGAAAAAATTGAAAATAAACAAAAAATTTAAAAAAATTGAATTTTTTTCTAATTAGCTTCTGAGCAAGCTCGGAAGCTGTTTTTTAAATTTTTTAAAGTTAAAAGTTAAATCACATAAAATCATCACAAGGGTCACATTTCCCATTCACTACATCTGAACATCGCATTCCCCAAACCATAAACGACATTTATGATGATTAGTCTGAATGTTTAGTCCCAAAAAAAATCTCTATTTCCATTTCTTTCCTCATCGATTCCAAAACGATTAACTGATTCTTCCATCTATTAATGGGCAATTTCTGAATGAATTTTAATGACTTTTATGGGCGATTTTTGATTGCTTTTGATTTTTAAATTTATCTTTCGACTCCATCTAATCTATCGATTGATCTTTTTCGTCTTTATTTGGACATAGATTTTTATTGTCGATAATCAAAATGAATCGATTTGATTTCATTATGGAAATTTTTAAGTTTTGAGATTTTTTTACTAAAATAATTTACACTACTTATTTCCAATAATTAATGACTTCTAGCCTATTCATGCTCAAAAATAATCTCTAACAAAAAATCATTATCAAAATCCTCTTAAAATTTCAACTGTCACAAATTATTTTTCTGCTTCCATTCAATTCCTTTTTTATTCTTTATAATTTCAATAGAACCAGAAAATTTGAAAAACATACAAAAAAATCTTCATACAATAGAGACATGAAACTTGACTCAACTAAATTCAAAAGAATGAAAAAAAAAATTTTTGATCCTTTTTTCATCTTTTGTTGTTGATTTTAAAAATCTTCAATTTTTGTGTAATTTTTGAAGAAAAAGATTTTTTATTGCGTAGTTTTGAAATTTTAGATTTTTTTTATAAAAGATATTGCAGTCAGTGCTGTAACTATTCATTATTGTGCCATTCACTTGACGTTTTGAAAGACAAGAAAAAGTAGGATTTTTTTACGGTGAGTTATTGTTTGATGTAATAAGCTTAACCCTCAGGAGATTTTTTAATAAAATATTTTATTCTATTGGGTTTTGGATGTAATTTTTTGTGATTTTTTTTGAGTTTTGGATTAAATGCGAGAAAAAATCTATTAAACAAATTTTTTTATTAAATTCACTTCCATTTTTGGGGCGATTCACATAGAACTTTAAGAAAAAAATGACTGTTAGACCCTCTCCCCCTCTCCCCTCGCCAAGCTTTCTGTATGACCCAGGGGCGTAGCCAGGGTGGGTTTTCGGAGCTTAATTTCTGGTTAGATAATATTTTGTAACAGGTCATACCAGGGACGTAGCCAGAAATTAAACCCCCAAAACCCCCCTGGCTATGTCCCTGATATGACCTGTTATAAAATCCTTGACCCCCTCCCAATAAAAAACAAACGGATAAATCGAACGACCACTTTTAGTTAATTTCTCTATGCAAATCTCCTTAATTACTCCAACCACAACATTTGTCAATACATTTTATGTCGCCAATAAAACTTATTATTTTTTCCTGTATTTACACTTTTCATTCTGTTGTTCCTTTCACTTGACAATCTTTCTCTTCCATTTATTTACATATTCACACATATTTAAATGTTCAGGCATTAAATTGAGCGGAAACAGGAAATTTGCGGCATCATAACAATAAAAAAAAAGTAATCAAATAAGAAAAGACAACAAAAATGAAGTGTAAATGTGCATAAAATGATGAAATGGAAAGAGAAAATTGTGTTTAACACTTTTGTGGTTTTGATGGGTTTTTAATTCAATTTGAGAGGTAGATTGAATGGAAAGAGGTAAAGTGTTGAAATTTGAGAGGAATTGTTGTGGTTTTTGGGGTGAGTTGAGTGCATTGATGTGAATTTTGAGTTCAATTGATTGAAAAATTGCAAATTTAAATTTTAAGTAAATAATTGATCAAATTTTATCAAAAGCAACAAAATTTGACCCTCCAGCTAACCATCTGTCATAAAATCCTTAATTCACCTCACCAACCAATACAAAACCTCTCAAAAATCACCAAATTAATTGCTCATCCAAATCTGCAAACCCAATGAACCGTAAACCTCAAAAGCCATTAAAATGATTCCCTCAAATTAAATAAAATCAGCAAAACTCAATTCCAGTAGCTGCACAATGCATCAACATAAAAAAATCAAACAATAAAAGTATCAAATTATCGTATCGTCCATAAACATCCAGAGAATCAAGCAGCATGTGCAAAATGTAAACAAAAAAGGCAACAAAAAAAAATCTCTTACGCGACGAAATGTCATTCAAACTTTTTCTTCTTCTTTCATTTCGCTTCTCTCAAAATTAAATATGAAAAAAAAATTGTGTTTACAAAAGAGAAACTTTAGACGACAGGCTACTGTGTGCTTTACGTATGACTAGAGTGACATGAAATTTTTGTCATGATGGATAAAAAAAAGTAAGAAGAAGTTAAAATTTGTTTAGTTTCGCGCTCAATGTTGTGGCTACTGGATTTGAAATTTTTTTGCATCTTTTGATTTTTTTGAGAGATTTGCTGTCTCTTTCTAGTTATGGTGGAATGGTTGGTGTGTCGGAGAGAGTAAAAATTTGAGATAAATTTATGTGGATCTGTGGAGATGTTTCAAGAGAATTTTGAATGTTAAGAATGTTCTTGAGGTTTCTGGATGCTGCTGGAGGCTGTATGGCTGGTATCTTAGAAGTTTATTACCATAATATTTTTGAAACCTAATTTAGCACCTGAATTTGTCTTAATGATCCCCTATACCCTTATCTGCATCAAGATTTACCCATTTGTATTACAACCCAAAAAAATCTCAATTTGGTTCTCTTAAATCTTTAAACCGCTCTCAAACTCTCAATTCCCAATAGCACCAAATACAAAAAAACTCAGAGAGCTTCAAATAACAACTCTAAATATTTAACAATGCCTGATCAACCAGAGCTTAACAAAAAATGAAAAAAAAAAATATCAAATGAGTGGCGAGCAGGAATGCAGATAAATATTTGTCGAATGGATTTTTCTTTTGACTTACGAGACACAAAAAAAAATGTTGAAAAAGATCAATAATACAAAAAAATAATAATAATTTGTTTTCAAGTTCAACGAGTTGTAAATTGAATTTTTTCTGTTATTTAAAATGAAATTGAATGGATTTTGAGATTTGACCTACAAGGGATAAGATTGTTTGGTATGAAAAAGAGTAGAGTGAGAAATGTTGGTGAATAGAAAGAGAAAATTAAAATTAAAAAGTCAAGGAAAGTTTGAGATTTATGAAATGTTTGGTTAAATGTGAAGGATTGATTGGAGCTGTATTGTAGTTGATTTTTAGAGGAAAAAATGTACTATTTGAGCAGTTTTTATGAATTAACTTAAAAAATGGCAATTTAATTAGAGGATTTGCAGCAAATCATTCAAATTGTCATTTTATCTTTAAAATTTGGCGTGTAATCTGAGAAGTTGACTTTATAACCTCAAAATTTGAAGCAAAAACTAAAGATTTATAGACAAATCTCAAAACTGCTTACTTAACTTTAATTTCGAACTACATAACCTCAAATTGCTATTTTGCATCACAAATAGTAACCTAATCTTCAAATTTAGCTACTTAACCTCAAAGAAAGCAACTTTGCTTCAAAAACCTAACATAACCTTCAAATATAGCAACATAACCTCAAAAAATCACCATTTCATCCAATTATCCTCCACCAGACACCATACCGATCCACAAAATTTCAATCTCATCTCATTAATACTTTTAACTTAAACATTCATTTAATATTTTGAACCCAAAAAAACGACAACAAAACATATTTCTCTTCTGTCTGCACTTTACAATGCACATATTTCATGCACATTTATGCCAAAAAAGCAGTCTCTTCTTTTTTTGTGTGTCGATCGACTTTATTTTTCACTGAAAAAACATCTGTCGGTTTTATCTTCTTTTGCAGTTTTTCTTTTCCTTTAATATTTTTTTGGACTGTTTTTTGTGTGCATGCATTTTGAGAAGAAGATAAAATAATAATTTCGATTTAAAAAGATTTTTGTGTGGATTGCTTAGAGAAATAAATGCATTAATCATTTTATGAAGAATATAATTATTGAAATTTTTGGGGGTTTTTATTAAGTTTTATGGGAAGATTTAGCTTTTAGTAGCAGGTGCGATGGTTTATTTGGAAAATTTTGAGGTTATGTTGCTTAATTTTGTAGTATTTACAATAATAAATATTTAATTTAATTTAATTTAATTTAATTTAATTTAATTTAATTTAATTTAATTTAATTTAATTTAATATCCCACAATGTCTACAACCACTTGGCCACCTATCTACAGGATCTCTCCTCATCACCACATCACAATCTTTTTCTCATCATTTCCGACATAACAAAAAATGACTATCAATAAAATATAAATGAGTCTCATTAGCACAATAGACTAAACATCATTAAAAAACATTTTCATTTTCTCTTCTGTATTTTGACCACCACAGCAGCACGGCAGCATCATCAGCAGCAATTTTATTTGCATACAGCAATTGGAGCGCTACAAAATGTGTATAATGTCTTAATTTTCCGTTCTTCATTCCTCCAATTTCTCAATCTACACGTCTCTCTCTCTTTCTATGTAAGATGATTGTACCGTAGTGCTTTAATGCTGTGCAGTCGATCATTTTGAGACCCCGCAAGGCAAACAACAACAACAATAGAGACCGGAATGAATGATCACGGTGGCGGCAGTGAGGTAGAGTGAAATAATAAAGACGAGAGAGAAGAAAAAGTTAATGAAGATATTTCTTTTCTTTTTTTGAAAAAAAAAAAATAAAAAAAAATTATTAAAAAAACTGCGGTCGGTCTGATTTTGTGTGTATGTGCATGCTTCAAACTTTAAAGGCAGAGCCGAAATTGGAAGAAACTAATGTAGACAGCCGCATCAGATGAGAATTAATGATGATGATTGGGATGTTTATAGGAATATTCGAAGGTAATTAAGATGATTAAGTTGAGGAGAATTAAAGAGATAATTTTGAAATTTTTTCGGTATTTTTTGCAAAATTGAGGTAGCAAAAGATAGGTTTGGAGGGAATTTAGACAATTTATGATGATTTTAGGTAATTATGCTTTCAAAATGCAAACTAGTTCTACAATTAAATAACTTTGGTAATAAAACATCAAAATTCATAGAAATAATTTCAAATTTACAACATAACCTTAAAATTAGCATCTTAATTGTAAAAAATCCAATATAACCCCATTGTACCCAACTTTTCCCAATCCCACTCCAACAATAATCATCAAAAAAATTCCACAATTTACCGCTCACTTTTGCCACGATACGGAATCTCACAACTATTTTCATTTTATCCATCAATCTATCATTTCATTTCTGTTATTAAACTCATTTTTTTATATCCAATAATGTTTCCTCATGTGCTGTACTAGCTGACGTGCCTGTTTGCTCGCCTCACTTGGTCTATGTCTTCATTTTGAGCTTATTTTTTCATGAAGGCAAACTCCAAAAATGGATAAAAATTTACAACAACAAACATTTCTTAATAGAGAAATTACAGCAGAAATGAAGAGATTTTCTCAATTTCTTCATTTTTCATGAACTGTTTGTGCCTTTTTTTGTATGAGCTGTTCATGTGATTTTGATGGGCGAAATTGGGATTTTTTTAATGAAATTTTCAGTCAATTTTGTTTAAAAGTTGTTATAATCTTTGAGTTAATTTTTGGATAAAATTAAATGAACAGAAAGCATTTAATCCTTTAGATTTCTTAAAAGCCAAAAGTCCAAACTTCAACTACGCAACACCCACACCTCTCATACCCAAAAAAACTACACACTGCCCATCTCTCCCTCACCTCAACTTCTTATTCATTTCGCTTCACTCTTTCTTTTTTTACTCTGTTTTGCCTGCTGACTAACTAACAACTTTATGCTTGCGCTATGTAATATGCTCTACGTCGAGGAAAGAGAAAAAAAATATTATTTTTATGGAGAAGAAGAAGAAGAAGTTGAAAAAGATATAACAAAGATTGAGACATTAAAGCGGAATTGAATACTACAGTGTGTGGTATAAAATAACAGCATAAAAGCAACAACAATAAGAACGGTGATATTAGAGGTAGATATGGGCAGGTGGATGTTGTTTTTGGGAGGAGGTTGGATGAATTGGGTGAGTGGGTAGGAATTTGAAAATGACGAAGAATCATTTTTTGTGGGTATTTTTCAAAAATTATCGACAGGAATAGGATTGAGGTGTCCAACAAATTTTTACAGAAAAACAGGACATTTTGAGGTTAGCGTGTTATTACATCAAAAATTGGAAATAAAAAACAGATCACCATACATTTTTACAGAAAAAAATAAAATTTTGACAGAACATTGATTAAAAAACAGGATTTTCCTGTGGAAAAACCAGCAGATGGTCACCCTAAATAAGGGTATAAATTCTTATCTTTTCTATTTTATTTATCAACCTACTACATCCAATAGATCAACCCTTATGTCCTTTTTGTCCTATACTGATCACTACACCGAGTAAATGCTGAGTAAAGTTACTCAAAACCACAATCATACCCAAAATTAAGCCCACCTTTGACATGAGATTTTTCATATTTAAAATGATCATACAAAGTGATACAACTTAATCAGATTTTAAGCAATATTTCTTTAGTGAATAATGATGAAGATGTGCTTTTTTGGATGGAATGTCTTAAGGCTGTTCTGTGTCATGAATTAAGTATGCGTGTGAGAAGAGAGTTCTTTGGAAAATGCGAGATGTTGAGATGCGGTTTTGTTGGATTCTTGAATATTCTGGGAGGTTTTGTGGATAATAAATACTCAAAAAGGATAACCGCTAGTAACTTCATCTTTCTAGAGAATTTCCATGACTTAATCTTGCAAATTCCCTCTCAAAATTATAAATCTGAAATTTTATTCAATCATTAACAAATCTTGGCACCAGACCTAATCCAATAATTCATTCCACGTCAAATGCAAATCTTCGTCTACAAATCACCAATTTCTACCCAATTACTATTCATATCCACAACCGTACTTAAAAACCATCAATGAAAATGCACCGCAAGCTTCATTTCTTGTGCAGCATAATTTGAATTACGTGCATACAATCATGCATGCACTTATTATTGCTAAATATTTGCATTACACCTGCATTTCATCCTCTTTAATTACTCTTCTTCATGAACGTCTTAAAATCTTTATAATACTGATTACATCAGAAATAATAATAATAAAAATTACAATAAAATTGTCATTGTCACGAGATGCACTGTAGATCCAACCAAGAGAAAAAAAAAGTAATCACAAATACATCAACATAAAAAATGCACAAATATAACTTCATTCAAATTTTAATGGAAGTTCGTTTTTTTTTGAAAATTGTGCCACACACATTTGATAATAATAGCATAGATTTAACATATACATTTGAAATTTCATCTCACTAATACACTGATCGACTCTTCCCGTTCGTTGGAAATTGGATCTACCGCACACACAAGTCGAGTTGGGTCTCGATTTCTTCTTATGTATCCATTCTTCATCCGCATCGCATCATAAACTTCTTATACTCTTTTCTCTCTTTCTGTACGTATTCTGTGTATATATATTTTGTTTTGAAGGAAGATGATGAAAAAGAAGAAGAGAATGATGAGTTGGGGAGGCATTGGATTCTCGATGCGGATAACGGAAGTGCACTTTGCTTTTATGTTTATTTTTTTTTTTGTTTTTAATTTGTGAGCTTGAGATGTGATGTTTAGATAAGAAGAAGGATGTTATGGGATTTAAATTTGATCATTTCCTCTTGAAGGTTGCAATTTAGCTAAATTTATAATGATATGCCCAAGGGTGCAGAACTGATCAAATCGATTTTTGATCTTTTTTGATCTTTTTTGATCTATTTTGATCTTTTTTGTTCATTTTGGGTCATTTTTGATCATTTTTGATCAATTTGATCAGTTCCACATCCTGGGATATGCCGTACTGAATTTCGTGCAGTCACGTGTGTATATATCGATATCAAAAAACAAAATTTAAAATAATTTTTGACCATTTATGCAGAAAAATGTAGCAAAGATAGAATAAAGTAAAATCTAACATCAAAGTTCTCAAAGTTACCTCAAAAACAGCAAAACTATAACCACAATTCCCTCAAATTGCTTGCAAAACTTCACTAGCAATCCCAAAATGCCAACCAAGATCACAACCAACCATCTAAAAATCCAGCTAAGTATTTTCGTAGTAAAAATATAAACAGCAACAATAACAAGAAGAAGACAAGCAGTTCCCTTCTTTGAATCATCTCCATACACACAATTTTTTTTTTTCTCTTCTTCATCGTCATCCATACTTGTTGCTGATCATCATCATCATCGTCATCAGATTCTTATACACATATTTTTTTCAGGTAGAAGATTTCTTTATGAACAACATACAAAAAAAAATGTGCTCGGTTATTCGAGAAGACTTAAAAAAAGTTTTGTAGAAAGAAAATCCAAAGGGAGCCCTTTTTATGGCCAGCACAGCAGGTCAATTTTTATTTTTATTATTTTATGCCTTCTTCAATGATGATGACTTTATTTTCCACATCTACTCTTTATGCTGCTTCTCTTATCCAAAAAAAAACATTGAAAATGAATTATTTCTTCATTTGTTCCTCTTGTATAATAACTTTATTTATGCAGGCCTTCCCTGCTGGTAGTTGTGAAAGGGTGTTGCAGTTGTGTTGGTGTAGAGATGCATCTCTTACTCGATGGATTATTTATGATACATGCAAGAGTTTTTGTCAATTTTTTTATGTTTTTTTAAAAGGAAAATTAATTTTGAAGGCTGAGGAAATTTAGTTGAAGGTTAAGGGTTAGAATTTAATTTCTTCGTAGCCTTCAAATTTTCCACTTAGCAATCCAAAAGATCCAAAATATCTCATTAAGTCAAATCCACATAAACCTCACCCATTCACACAGTCAATACCTCAAATATCACCAAAAACAGCACACATATTACATTACATTTAATCTACAGGAAGCAACACCTCATCAGCTCATCTCACAAATCAGTCAAAATGACGTTAAATTCGTAGGCGAATAAAAGTCCTCGTCTCATATTCAGTTTCAATATATATATATTCAGCCATAATCCCATAAGCACAACACGAAGAATTAGCTGGATTTATGATGCGATTAGATTTCAAATTTAAAATGTCACATAGATCACATTGGAATAAATTGAATAAGAAGAAGAATTTATTGAGTCTCAGGTGGAGATGAATGGAATTGAATTGAGACATGTGCGTACAATTGGGTTTGGTTGTATGGACTTTGGAGGGATCATAATGTAGGATAAAGTCATAATATTTTAGATAAATGAAAGAGAAACTTGGTTAGCTTGAAGTTGTTGTGCAGATGTGAATGGTTTTTGTCAGTTTGGAAAAAAAATCACATTAAATCACATTAATCACCGAATTTTTAGAATTTTTGAGTACCTATATTTTTGATAACGAAAATGCGCTTTAAATCCCCATTCCCTCAACTGTTAGTGCCTTTATTACTTGCCAATTTTCAAATAGAAACAAAAAATACATTGAATCGGATTTCAGCCCATCCCAAAAAAAAATCTTTATACTTTTATTTATTTCAACATTTTTTTAATTCAAAAAATACTTTTTTTTCTATTTTTCTGAATCCTCACCGAAATAAATAAAGAAATGAGAGAAGAAAATTATGAAATACAAGAAATGAGGGAAAAAAGTGAGAGAATTTGACACATCTGAAAATGTTTTATGATGTCTTAAAAATTTATTTTGTCACATTTTTAACGTTACTTCTTGTAGATTTAATGTTGTTTTTCTTGTAGTGGGTTTTTATTTATGTTTGTTATTTTGACTACTTAGTTGATTTCTGGGGGGTCGAGGATGGTGATTTGATGAAGAATTTGTTGAAATGGGACTTTGTTCGCAGTTTAATAAAGTTTTAGGTTCAAAACATAATTAAAAATAGGTTTTTATTGAATAACTGAAGGAAATTATTTTCAAAATGGCGGATTTTTTCTCCACCTCGAAAAGTAATTTTTGAATTTCATAGCACTAGTATCGAATTATAACATAGTAATTACAGCATTGAGTAGAAAAAAGTGGCATAAATCATACTAAATAAAAACAACTACTAGAAAACTAGCACAAGTGCCCGTTAAGCATGAAAAATAATTTACCGCCCATCGAGTTTTATTTCAATTCATTAAGTCATTCAGCTGATCCTAAAACTCAAAATCACACCATTATGTCAATTAAATCAAGCTCTATAAACTTTATTTAAAACTGCACCCAATCCTCACACCCCACGATCATGATTTACCTAATTTCACATGAAGCAAAACACATCAATAAATCCCCCATCAAAATGTCTCCATTCATCTCCTCACATTACATCAGCATCATTCACAAAACAAAACACACCAAAAAAATTGAATAAAGTCAACAAAACAAAGAAAAAAAAATCACGGAGGTAAACAAAAATGAAGATCCAACTGTACACATTATAAAATTGACATCAAATTCTCATCAACATTCATAAAAGAAGATTTCTTTATTTATGCATTTTGAATAAGTCTTTTTATATATTTATTTTTTGCGCGCCCAACCTCGATTTGGATTTTTTTTTATTTCAAGTCTTTTCATCATTTTAATATATTTTTGCTGAATGAAAGTCGTCGATTCGAAAAAGGAGAAAAAAAAATTATCGAAATATATTTATTCATGAAGATCATAAAAAAAAGTCCAATGGATGATGATTTTAATGTCTCAATCAAGTCGACCAATTTTAGTATTGAAGAAAAAAAAAATAATTTTCTAATTAAAAAGATCATCAGAAGCGATCTGCATGATGATTATTATAGTATTTTACTCCAGACATTATCTATACGTGAATGTGTGTAACAAGAAAAAAAGAGAAAAAAAGGAGAGAAAAAAAATAAACGCACAAATGAAGATTGTCGGCGTCGGCAGCAGCCTGAAGAGCATCAAACATCAATTTGCGATGCGATCGTTAATATCTTAATTATACTTTTACAATTTTTTTTCTTCTTCTTTAACCATCGCTATCTGGTTTTTGAGGATGTTTGTTGGAACTGGGATTGTAGGATGAGTAGTTTGGGTATATGAATGAGATGTTTAAGGATGAATAAGGGGTTTTGAGATGTGTTTGAGAAAATCTTCAAGTAAAAAATCCATTGTTTGAAACAGTGACAGGCCGCCCTCCTAAAATTGGACGTAATCAAGGGTGTGGAACTGATCAAATTGATTTTTGATCATTTTTGATCAATTTGATCAGTTCCACACCCTGGGACGTAATAAGTAAACGACTCCTAAGAGAATTCTTTCATTTTTTAATAGTTCAAAACAGCTCAAAAATTAACTTAACTCTTAATAACCCACAATAAAAAGCTCCAAGAATCCACAACCTCAACAATGTAGCATAACAAACTCAACAGTCCACATACACAGCTGCAATTTACACAAATCCCCCAGTCGCCCTTCATCTCACTCTCAATCTCATTTAATCAATCCTACTCCGCTCATTAATTAACTCAATTTAAATTAAATTAAACCAAATTAATTACAGCCTCAAATGCGCCATTAAAAAACATCCACGATCAATTTTTTTTTTGTATGTGGATTTTTTTAGAAAGCAATTTTCGGATCATTAAAATTTAAACGCACACAAATTTGATTTGATTTTTGTATTATTTATTTTTTGTGTTTTTCGGAATGAAAAGTAGAAAAAAAAAAAAAATTGGAGCTAAAAAGGCAGCAAAAAAAAGCAGAGCAAAAATGAAAAAATACAAAAAAAAGTCAGTCAAAGGAAGGGGAAATTATTGCGTCATTAAAACAAATTGTGGCTGGCGCTTAAATTCTCCGGCATTAAGTCGATATCCTCTCTCTGTCTCACTCTCTCCGTCTCACTCATTCATCGCTGCCTTATTTTTTTTAATAATGAATATTTTTTTTTTTTTGTTTTTATTATTTTACCACACAACAGCTACGACTCGACGACCGACTATACGAGTTCTGATACTGATTGCGGAAATTTTTTTTCTCTCTTCTCTTCTCGACATTCGATTGAAACGACTCATGGGTGGTCCAACTGAACGAATGTTGAAGTCTTTTTTTTCTTACTTTTTTTCATTTCTTGTGAGTTGTTTGGTGGATTTTTTTTTAGTTTTGCATGTTTACTGTCTGACATGGAGTATGTACCTTAATTTTTTGGTGAGTTTTGGGATATTTTATGGGGGTTTGAGGAATTTCTTGTCCTATTCGTCAATTTTTGATAATTTTTTTTCGAAATCTAAATTCTGAGGATCAAAATTGTTTTCAAACCTCCAAAAGCTCAACAAATTCATCCCCATTTATGCCATTTCCAACAAAAACATAATTTCAAAATTTTATGCATCCCCACGTCCACGTCACACACAATATGACAAAAAATTCATCCTAAACCAATTACCCACTTTGAAGGACACCATTGATGAGTTTTTTTTTTCCAATAATTCACTCTAAGAATCCCTTCACGTCGACATTCAAGTGATTTATGACTTTCTGGAAGGACTGAGTTTGCCAAACAGTCAGAGATTCCATTTTATGATGTTTATAGACAAAAAAATTTTTTTTTGTTCCTTCTTTTTGTTCTCAAGACGAGTAGAAGAAAAAAAATTGTTTTGATGGCTTGAGCTGTTGGAGATTTATGGGAACATAAAATTTAGCTATTTTTATGAATTTGCTAATTTTTGTCTGAATTCTGAGATTCTTGTACCTTCTGCAAACCCCTCTCAATGTCATAATTTAGATTTTTTAATAATTCTGATTATATTTTTTTATTGTCAATATTAAAGTCATAATCTGCATTTTATGTTCATTAATTACAATTTAGAGGCACTTAAAAGTCGCATTAGCTGTTCTTTTTCTGCATACACGGCATTTTCTTAGCTAATTTATTATCGAATTGTATGATTCAATAAAAATTATTAAAATATGTGTAGAGAAATGCATTTTAATTGGAAATTGGTAATTGAGAGTTGATTGGAATTTTAATGAGGGGTGTTGGTAAAGTTTTGACACTAAAAAATTGATAAATTTTAGATTCTAACCTCAAATATTGGAAATTCTAATTCTAACCTCAAAATTTATCGTAAGTAAAATTCGAGGCACAAATTTTGTAAATATTAAAATTTTTACCAAAAAAATTGTAAAATTAAAATTTTAACCTCAAAAATTGTAAAAATTAAAAATTTCAACTTCAAAAATTTGAAAAAAAATAAAATTTTAACCTCAAAATTAATAAAAATTTAAGTTCTAAAATTCAGAAAATTTTAAACACTTCAGTTTCAAATTTAAACCATTAAAACTTAAAAAATACGAACTTAAACCTCAAAAAGTTAAAAATTATTATGTGAGAAAATTGTCAAATTTACTTCAAATAATTTTAGTCAATTTTGGAATTTCTTAATTAAAATTTGAATAAAAATTGTTTTTTTTCATAATCTTACATTTTTGAACTTTCACCAAGACGTGGAAACTATGCAAATATCCCAATTATCCCAAAAATATGCAAGAAAAAAAATCCCTGAGTATATGTCCAGTATAGTAAGGATATGTTGGGATATCTCAGTTTTAATGCGTCCAAACTTGGGGAATTTTTTGCATATTTTTGGGATAATTGGGATATTTGCATAGTTTCCACGCCTTGATTTTCATATCAAAATATCTCGAAAAATTAAAAACAAAAAAATTAATTACAAACTCACCTTCTCAATTTGATCCAGCGCTAATGCAGCATCGAACCAACTCGTCCTTATGTATAAGTCTGAATATAATTTTTCATCTTCTATTGAAGCTTCTGGATGAGGCTCCGGTACTCGAGGTGTTGGGTCATTAATTGGTAAACCCATTTTTAATTATTTCTTTTTTTTCAATTTTTTAACACTAAAATCTTACGATTTTTAAAAATTTAAATTATTTTGCTAAAATTTTATAATTTTTTAAAAACTTATTTTTTAAGTATATTCAATTTTTTTTAATTATTTTTTTTTTAATTTCACTTTGAACTGTAGTTTAAGTTAGTTTGAATAATGATGATGAGTTTTGTGTAGATGAACTCTTGTGATGAAAATATCCATTTATGATGAATAACTCTGCGAATTCTTTACATTTTTGTTAGTAAGAAGGTCTGAAATGAGAGAAAATGGCAATAGAAATTAGTTATTTGATTAAGAATTGCTTGATTTATGGGCCATTCACTTATGATGTTCATCAAAAACTTGGATTATTAGACCTCCCTCCCCCTCTCTGAAACTTAATCTCTAAACAAAAAAAAAATCTCTTGTTTCACAGCCTCAGACCCCCTTCCTCTCCTTTTAAAAATTGGACACCGTTAGTGAATGATCTCCTAGGTGCTTGTTGATTGTTAAGGGAAAATTCTTTAGCTTCAAAAGGAAGTTGTCCAAAATGGACCATTTTTTGGTTCAAAAGTCCAAAAGTTGTAATTTTATGTCAAAATTAAAGCTATCAGATCTAAACCCAAAGGTTCTTCCTTAAAAGCATGCAATGCCTTCAAAAAAATTCCATAAAACCATCAACAAACCTTCCCATCCCCACCAAACAGCCCAAAATCTCCATCGAACCCTCAAGATCATCCAAGAAGTTTCCTGAAAATTCCTTTACTTCTACGCACTTTTTCCACTGGTAAACAAAATTCCTCGACAAAAAGAAAACGACGAGGAAAGAAAAAGAAATTTCTTCGAACCAAAAAAAAAGAATTAATTTCTTGAAAAAAAAAGTCTTCAGATCGACCGAAGGAAACGCAAAAACAGAGAGTAAGAAAAATATAAAAATTGAGAAAAAAAAACACACAACATTGAAACAGCCGTTCAAGAAATTGAATCGGTTACGGTCACTGGCACTGGTTTTCTTCTCGAGATCTTTTCTTTCTGCCTCGTTTTCGTTTCTTTTTTTTTTCTTCGACTCGCTTTAATGTCTTAATTTTTTTTTTCTTCTCTTCTCATCTCAATTTTATTTTACTTTTCTTATGGATGCTGATGATGATGTTGTTGCTTCTGCCTCTTCTATTACTACATCGATCGAACATTTTCATTTTGTATATTATTATTATTATTTGGGTTTTGTTTTGATGACTAAATTAACTTTTGGATTTTTGGAGGTTCTTTGGATGGTTTTTTTGCAGGACTTTGATGGTGTTTGAGAAGTTTTTGATTGACTTTTTTGGCCTCTTTGAGGGTTTTTGGATCTATTTTAAATTTTTTGGAACTTTTTAAGGATTTTTGTGTCTTTTGAGACATTTTGGGTCTTTTTGAGGCTTTTTGAAGCTTTTTGAGTTTTTTAAGGCTTTTTGGGTCTTTTTGAGGGTTTTTAGATTCTTTTGAAGCTTTATGGATCTTTTTGAAACTTTTGAACCTTTCTGAGGCTTTTTGGATCTTTTTTAAACTTTCTTTTTGAAGATTTTTTGGGTCTTTTGAGACTTTTTGAGACTTTTTGAGGCTCTTTGGGTCTTTTGAAGATTTTTAGATCTTTTGAGTGTTTTTGGATCTTTTTGAGGGTTTTTAGATCCTTTTCAGGCGTTTTGGATCTTTTTGAACCTATACTTGATTTAATTTGATTCTGAAGATTCATAATTTTTTGATTTTCAGATTTTTAAAAAATTAAATAAAATTAATTTTTTTTAAAAAACTCCAATACATAAAAAATACTTACATACTATATCTAAATCCTTAATTGTCAGTCTATTTCTTTCTCCTAGTTTTAACTTAATAAACTTAGACTTTTTAATATTTTATAATTTTTCGTTTTATGAAAAAAAAAAATTTTTAGTACAAAAAAATCAAATTTTTTTTTAAGAAAAAATCAAAAAAATTATTTTTATTTTTTTTTTAATCTTTTTTTACTTTTGTTGTTCAAAACTCAGTCTTTAACATTTGTTTTCCTTCTCTTTTGTTCTAAAATATTCTTTCTTCAACTTCCTTCTCGAACTTATTTTCTCATTATTTATGCTAGAAATTCATTCACGACATGAAATTCTTTTTGCATTCCTTAGGATTTTGCAGAATTTTTTTCTACTTTTTTCACTATTTTTTGTTGAATATTATTGAAATTTTTTATTAATGTTTTAATTTTTTATTCTAATGAATATTCTTTTAGGTTTTTATTCAATAACAGTCTCCGAAAATCTCAAAAAAATAACTTTTCATTTCGCTTTCAAAACACGAGAAAAAAATGTCTCAATACACAAAAAACGTCGACGGAGAACACAAAAAAAATATTTTTTTTTCTCTCCCAACAAATTTTTTATATCTTTCACTGATGTTTGAATTTTATTAAAATTTTTGCAATTTCCTTTCACTTTTCTCAAATCTTTATCCACAATTGTTAAATATAAAAATTTCACTTTATCTTTTCAGAATTTTTATTCAAATTTTTCTTCAAATTCACGCTTAAATTTCACAAATAAATTCCATAATTGAGAATTTTTGTGCTCATTTTTTACTTCATCACTCGCGCAGCGCGTTCGTTATATCATTTATGTGTCTGAATTGTTTGAATGTCTCACATAAAATGAAACTCGTACTCGATCGGTTTGTGCTGCTCTAAAATTTATTTTTCTTTTTGCTTCTTCTGTTGAGATTCTCTCAGATTTTGTTTTTCGATGCTCTGCTCTCTGGACTTTTTTTCTCTTTTTTCCATTCACAAATTGATCGTCTCTCAAATGATCGTGTGCGGCCTAAGTTGGGATGGGATGGTGTGGATGGAAAATTAGGAAGATTTTGGTTATATTTTTTTTTGTTATTTTTAAGAATTCGAGAATTATTGAGTTTTAAAATTTTGTACTAGATTTTTATTTAAAGTAACAGATTTTTGATTGAAGTACTAGCTTTTTAATTGAAGAAAGATTTTTATTATGTATATTCAACCATTCTTTTGTAATTAAAAATTAGAATTTTGATCGAAATTTAAATAATTTTCTCTAATTGAAAAAGACTTTTGGGAATTTTGGGAAGAAGAGACTATTCATGCTTTAATTAAGATGCATTACAAATTGATTCTTAAAATTTCATTAGAATTTCTACCGTAGGACTAGATTTTCTGAAAAAGAAAGTACCAGATTAAAAATGCAGTACTAGATTTTGCTATTTTTATCCTAGATTTTTTTACTAATTTCTTAACAACTTAATAAACTATCATGTCAGCTCTCATTTATTTCTCAGCTCACACCCGTTCGCTTTAATTTACTCAGCAAATCCTCTCTTAAATCTCCAATTCCTCTCCAACTCACGAACAATCAAAATCCTCTCGCACATCCATTCACAAAACAAAAATAAAATCCTCTCAAATGATCGTGTGCGGCCTGATCTTTTTTCTCTTTCTTTCTCTCTCTTCATATTCTTTTCTCTGTCTACGTACACATATTTTTTTTCTTCTTCAACTTAGGCACAGCACAGTGAGCATACATCGACTTCATCCCGCGCCTTTACACAAGAAATAAATGAAAAAAAGGAAGAAGAAAACAGACGACAAAAAAAAGAGAAAGAAGGAAAAAAATTTACGATATTTTTACGATAAATTTTTTGCTTTTTTCGAATTGCTCTGTTGCTGCTGATGCTGTTGCTGTCTATGCGAAACGAGATGAAAATTTGCTGTTGATAAATTGCGACTTTTACTTGTGTTGATGGAACTGTGGACATTAATATTTTTATTGCAGATATATGAAGGAGGTTTACAGATGGTTTAAATATGGGAATAAAGCTTTTGTGACATTTTGGTAAGGCACGAGTCATTGTTGTTGATATCAGAGTTGATATTCGTGGTAATTTTGTATTTAAGAGATAATTTTAATGATAATTTAACTCCAGGAAGAATTTTGGACAATTTTTAAGAACCTAACCTCAAATATCTGTTCAAAATTAGAATTTTAAAGAACTAGCCTTAAAATTGAGCAGCATAAACACAAAACTTTACATTTTTTTCATTGAAAACCCAAATTTGATTGCTCAAACTAAACTTATCTCATCTACATCCTCAAATAGGAAATTCAAGACATTTTTCTTCATCATTTAAAATTCTTAGAAAATTCCTCATCACACCGCCAAACTTCTCTAAAATTCCTCTCAACGCCATACTTAATATTTCATTTACAAAAAAAATTCATTTTCAGTTTTTTTTTTGTTGTTTCTTAAAAAGTTAAAAGCTTTTAACTTTTTTTTCTTCTCGTTTTCATTTCATTAATTAAAACCTCGACATATTAATCATATTGCCCGCAAGCTGTCACGAAATATTTTCTTATATTTTTTTTAATGTTCGCCTGCATTGAATATTTTGAGTTTGTTTGGGTTATTTTGTTACTTTGAAGAGGGAGATTGATTTGAGTTTGGATGTTGTAGAGCTGTTTATTTAGACGATTGTACTAGATTTCTTGTAAATGCACTAGATTTTTAAGAAATTAGTATTTTTTTGAATGTATTAGATTTTTTTAGAAATTTGTATTGGATTTGTTGATAATGTACCAGAATTTTCAAAGATTTGTACTAGATTTTTCAGAAACTAGTATTTTTAAAAAGATTTTGTACTAGATTTTTTAAAAAATTTGTACTAGCTTCTTCATAATGTACTAGAATTTTAAAAGATTTTTACCAGATTATTTAAGAATGTATTAGATTTTTCAGAAATTTTTTACTAGATTTTTCTTAATACTTTGATGCATCTAATTCGAAAAAACGATGTCAAATTACCTAAAATTTTTGTAAATTTCATCATAATTGTACCAGATTATGTTTAAATGTACTAGATTTACCTCAAATTGTTCTAGATTTATTCAAAACTATACTAAATTTCTCTAAAATTATCCTAGATTTTCATAAAATTATTCAAACTTCACTCTAAATTCAAAAACATTATATTTTAAATCCCATTAAATAAAGCATCCATAAACATATTAATTAAGATTAATAAACCAATCGACCGCTGTTTACCCGAAAAAGGATTCCATAACTATCACACTGAGACGTCAAACCACCATAAAAAATGACTCAAAATCAATCATCACGTGAGAATTGAAATCTCATCTTAATACTCATTTGATAATCAAAAGGATTTTAATTTTCTTTTTCTTCAATTTCGGGGGTCTTTAATACTTAACTTTTTTTTATATATTTTCGTTTTTTTTTTGAACAATAAAAAATGAGAAAATAATGAAATACAATGTAAAAGGCAATCAAACTTGCCTTCGCATTTCATTTTAAAATGATTATTTTTTATATATTAAAAGAGTTATAAAAATTATTTTTTTATTCTCGTAAATATAATGATGATGGGCATGGTTGAGGTATGTGAGAGTGAAATTTGTGTAGGTCCAGTTTTTAGGGGAATTTTTGAGTTCTAGTATTTTTTTTTTTTTGGGGGGGGGGGTTCTTTGAAAATTTATGTGTTAAATTGTGATTTAAACTTGCTTATTTTGTTCATCTGAGCCTGAACAGCCATTAATTAAATCAATAATTTCAATTTTAGTTCCCAAAATCATCTGAAATTCAAGCCCCCCAAAACCCCAAATATAACTTCACCAGTACCCAAAAATTCATGAAAACACAATATAAAAACAACAAATAATTTTAGTTCGAAAAAAATGAGCAGAACAACAGCAGCAAGAATAACAACACAACAACAACAACAAAGCTACAGAAAAAAAGAAGTGCTCAGAAGACCACCCACGTTGAATGTGTGTTTGCGTACACTCTGCACAACAACAACAAAGAAAAGTTATTATTATTATTTTTATATTCTGTTTCTCTTCTTACTTACTGACTGCTTACTCTGTTGCTGTTGTTACTGTCTCTTTTTTGAGTACTTTTTTTCCTCGATGTTGAATTTATGTGATGAGGTAATAAGTAAAGATGAAAGTTAGGGAATTTGGAGGGTGTTATAAATTATTTAAGGTATGGAACTGATCAAAAATGATGTAAAATGATCAAAATTTATCAATAATGATTAATTCTACACCCTTGAAATTCTTTGAAAGATTAATAATTTTTTATTGCTGAAGAAAGTTCAAAATTCATAAAAAATAAGACATTTATGCAATTTACTTTCAAGGATAAAAAATTTTTATTAAAACTGTAAAAAATAGGTATCTTAAAAATAAAAACTTTTTTATTCTTCCTCAAAAACTTCCTTTTTATGTTCCTTTTTATGATGATATTTTACCTCAATCTTCCTTGCAAAATTCTTCCTACAAACTTTGCACCTAAAATTCTTATTATGAACAGTTTTATGACGAATTAAATATTCTTTCAATTTAAAACTTTTCATGCAAACCTCACAAGTGTGATTTCCATGTTTAGCTGTCATGTGAACGCGTTTTTCATGATTCTTTAATAAATAATTCCTTGCAAAACTTTTTTCACATTTTTTACATTTATAATTCTCGCATTTCTTTCGGTGATTTTTTAAATGCTGATTAGTTTTAAATGTAGCCATACAGTTATCACATTTATAATTTCGAATTGAACAATGAACAGTACTCATATGCAAAGCAATGTTATCCCTAGTTTTGAAAAATTTTCCATCTAAATCACACATAAATTTGCCACGTTGTCCTTTTGCTGTTCTGCCTACATGTGGCTTGATCATGTGTCGTTCCAATGACATCTCACAAAGAAATTTAAGGCCACAAATTATGCACTTTGGAAGATACATTTTGGGCTCTTTTTCTGTTAAAGTTTGAAATTTTTCAGATTTTTTAAAGTAATTATCAATATTTTTACTTGTTGGCATCTTCAGATTCAGATTAGTGATTTTCTTTTCTTATTATGCTAATTAAATATTTTTTTTAGATTTTATTATTTTTGCTTAGATGTTTTTTGATTGGTTACTAAACTTTCAATGGCTGAACTTTCAATATTTAAGATTTTTATATTGTTTTTTTACATTGTTAATGATTTATTTTCAAATAAATCTCATTTTTTCAGGTAAATCTTAAATCTTTATTGTATAACATCCAAGGGTGTGTTTTTTTAAAAAAAATACAGAATTTTTATAAATTCATAGACACAAAAATTTTATTGTCCGTTCAAAATACACGCTACTAAAATTTTTACATTTTATTCTTTTTCTCATGAATTTTCAAATGAGCCGTTAAATTTCCCTTAGTATTGAACCTTTTTCCGCATAAATTGCATCCGAAACTCCTTGGATTTACATGCAATTCCATCTGATGCTTTGTCAGCAAGATCAAAAGTCCAAATTTCTTACCGCACAAATTACACTCAAACTTCTTTTTATGAATTAAGTCATGAGCTTTTAATTTATGTAACTGGTCAAATGAAGCTAAACAAGTGTTGCATTTGAATTTTTTCATTTCCAGAAGCCTTGCTTTCTTTATTTTATGATTATTGATGTGATACTTCATACTTAGCTTTGATTTCAATAATTTTCCGCACAAATCACATTGCAGTAGCAATGTTGTAATCCACGATTTGAGTAGAAGGATTTTGGACATTGGTCACATTTATAGCTTCCTTTTGCTGTATCTTCTTGTTTGTAGTTGAGTTCATCATTTCGTCCATATTTTGTGGTATCTTCATGTTTATAGTTGTATTTTGGGGTAACATGTAGAAAACTCAAATCAATTAAGCTTTTGATCTTTTTAGGATGTAATTTTGATGATTTTTTAGTGATTGCTTCTCTTTTTTTAATTAAATGAGTACCAAAATGGTTCTTAAGATGTTGTTTAGTTTTAAATGACTTTCCACAATAATCACATAAAAATAAACTTTTAGGGTGACAATAAAAATTATGTTGACTTAACTTTTGACCACTTTTAAATACTTTTGGGCATTTCGTACATTTAAATGTTTCAACTTGTGGATCTTTAAAAATTTTACTTTTTGATAAACTTTCTGTTAAATGGAATGTCCTCACATGACTATCCATTGAGTTAAATTTCCTCATAACATCACAAAATTCACACTTTATTTTCGGTAAATGCATCATCATATGAATGTTTAAGGAACTTTTTGAACCATAAATTTTTCCATCAAAATCACAAATAAACTTTTTTTTGAAATTTTTACTTTCTTTTACATTTTTTGACTTGCGAATTTTTTTGTTTTTTAGATGTTTGAGTTTTATGTGATTTTCTTGAGATTCTTCACAAAGGAATTTTAGGCCACAAAAATTGCATTTAGGTAGAAATGTCAAAGATTCGTCTGCATTAATTTTTTCGCTAAAGTTTTCTGATAGTGGCAATTTTTTTACATTTTTTAAATTATTTTCCATATTTGCTGTGCTTATGCTTTTGTCTGAAGATTCATTTGTTAAATCTTCACATAACGTTCGTGGTTCAAAATAAAATTGCATATTTTTTAAGTAACATAAATACTAACTTTAATTAAACTATTGATAATTTAAATATTATTTTAACTTCAGTAATGACACTTGTTTAATGTATGAAAGATTCACAATATTTGAGCATCCCTATTGTTGCGATAAATTGCGATGTTATTGAGATTCTAAAATATTTGTTTCGAAACTTAAATTTGTTTTTATTTAAAATTATTTTTCAATCTCACAATTTATTTTTCTTAGTTATTTTGGGGCCATATAACGTACTACGTTCACTTTTAGGGAGGGGAGGTCTAGGATTGCATAACAGATCAAACAAAAGAATTTTTTTTCATACAAAGAACGTAACAAGAGGGAGGGGTGTCAAAAATCTCGTTTTTTCCATAACGCACTAAGTGAACGGCTCCTTTATTGAAAAACCTACAATTAATAATGAAATGTCTTTTGATGGAGAATAAAATCCTCAAAAAGATTCAGTAACTAGTAATGAAGCGGATCACGCTTCATGTGCATATTCACACCGTTCCAAAACTCTATATCGGGTCAGCAAAGCTTCGCTTTGCATAAGTTTGAAGATTAGGATTCGATCGGGTCAGCAAAGCTTCGCTTTGCATAAGTTTGAAGATTAGGATTCGATCGGGTCAGCAAAGCTTCGCTTTGCATAAGTTTGAAGATTAGGATTCCATCGGGTCAGCAAAGCTTCGCTTTGCATAAGTTTGAAGATTAGGATTCGATCGGGTCAGCAAAGCTTCGCTTTGCATAAGTTTGAAGATTAGGATTCCATCGGGTCAGCAAAGCTTCGCTTTGCATAAGTTTGAAGATTAGGATTCGATCGGGTCAGCAAAGCTTCGCTTTGCATAAGTTTGAAGATTAGGATTCGATCGGGTCAGCAAAGCTTCGCTTTGCATAAGTTTGAAGATTAGGATTCGATCGGGTCAGCAAAGCTTCGCTTTGCATAAGTTTGAATATTAGGATTCCATCAGGTCAGCAAAGCTTCGCTTTGCATAAGATTAATAATCAAGCCTTCATCGGGTCAGCAAAGCTTCACTTTGCATAAGATTGCAGATTAAGACTCGATCGGGTCAGCAAAGCTTCGCTTTGCATAAGATTGCAGATTAAGACTCCATCGGGTCAGCAAAGCTTCGCTTTGCATAAGATTGAAAATTAGGACTCAATCGGGTCAGAAAAGCTTCGCTTTGCATAAAATTGAAGATTAAGGCTCAATCGGGTCAGCAAAGCTTCACTTTGCATAAGATTGAAAACAAAAGTTCCTAAGAAAATCGAAAATTTTCACATTTGGACTCAATTTTGAAGCACTAATTGATGTTTTTGGATATGACAATGAGTGTACGTCTTTTAGGTCTATTTATAAGCTACAATAATCACAAGTTTCTGTAATTTTTAAGACTGAACTGTAAGTACAGGAGGGTGAAACGTCCCAAAAATGCCGCTTTTTTGAACTTTTTCGACTTTTTAACCATCTAAAATTGAATTAAAAATATTTTTGTTATTTTTTCATAAAAGTTCTTGAACTTATTGATCGAATACAGAAAAGTTTAAAAAAATCCATTCATACAGTGAGCCACACGATTTTTTTGAAAATTTTATATTGTAGGGGGTGTACTGGTGGTTAAAAAAGTTTTTTTGTATTTTTTCTCAATAAAACTTCATATTTTATTGATTCTGGTCAAAAAAGTTCAATCCGCAATTTATGTGATATTTTTTAAATGTATTTTGCAATTATCGGCTAAAATATGCTTAAAAAACACACTATTTTGTTAATTTCTCAGAATCGTCTGCATGGTTCGGCACCAATAGATTCACAGCTCTTTTGGGTGACAATGCGCACATTTTGAGACATTTTTGACATAAAATGGTTTTTTCGTAGTTGAGTTCTCCATCCGACAAACTTGCTTGTGTGCTCACACCACCACTATTTGGGGTCGTGCACCGAGGTATCAAAACCATTTTCAAAGCGGTTTTTTGTATTTTGTAGATAATTTTGAGGCCAAACTTTTCACACCGAACAGTTTATGAAAATTTTGAGTTTTGGCGCCAAAAAACTAAAAAAACGATTTTTCAAGTGTATCGAAATCAATATATTCACAACGTGAAACGGTGTGAATATGATTAAATAAAATCTAACAAAGTACACCCTTCAAATAAAAAAACATACAGGGGGTCCTCGATTTGAAGAGTTGTTTAGTTTCAACAATATTCTATTCAAATCGAATTTATTTAAATGGAAACGTATGGAAAATGACCGTTAAAAATGAAAATTTGAATTTTTGAACCAGGGTGTGGAACTGATCAAATTGATCAAAAATTATCAAAAATCAATTTGATCAGTTCCACACCCTTGTTTTTGAACAAAAAATTTTGACCAATCAAATTAAAACTGTTCAAATTGAATCTATTAAAATCGAGGACCCCCTGTACACAAAATTTATTTTTAAAACATAAACAAACAACTTGAAATTAGCTTTAATCTTGTTATATAGCAGATAATCTTATCAAAATTGAGTATTGACTGTTAACAAATACTCGATTTGACTGCTCAATTCTTATCAATTTTTTGCATTGAATTGTAACTTTTATTCATTATTAGACGTGTTTTCTGTTTATTATTTTAAAAAATTTACTTCGTTGAATAATAAGGAAATTGAAAAACTGCAAAAAATCCGTTCATAACATTAATTAGCCTGGAAAAAAACATGGAAATAGTTTGCGAACTTACAGAATTTACATTTGCTCACGGTGAAAAATCCTACGGATGTTGGATAAGAAACCAAAATATTCCAGACGATCAAGAACTTCAAATAGCCACAAATCATGAGAACGAAAAGTCCAACAATGATGTCCGTCATGTCAAGTTTGATAAATGTGTTGTCACAAAAGTGCCACAAGGACTTACGAAAATCTTTCCTAATCTCAATATTTTAGACATTTATGACTCGAGGTTGAGAACAATCAGCAAAAATGACCTAATTGAGTACAAAAATATTGAAAAATTTCTTTGTGAGAGGAATGATCTTGAGTTTCTGCCTGGTGACTTGTTTGAAGGTTTCCAAAAATTAAATTGGATTGATTTTTATGGAAATCAGTTGGGTGTCATTGAACCTAATATTTTAGATAATTTGAACATAAAACATGTTATTTTTGGTGGTAATCCCAATTATGACAAGTGCTACTCAGTCCATCCAATCTACAGTCCAAATGCGACCCTCGAAAAAGTTAAATATCAAATTTTTGAGAGATTTTTCTCATCTGAACCTCAAAAAATTAAACAATTTATGGAAAAATTCGACAATCCAAGTGAACTGCTGAAAGTGTTCGATGCCAAAGCAAAAACTGTTGTTGCAAAATCAAATATTTTGGATTTGAAATTTAATTTACTAGAAGAGAAATTAGAGAAGCTAACGCAAGATTTAGAAATTGAAAAAACGAAGAAAATTGACATGGCTAAAAATTTTCAAGAACAAATTGACTTTTTGGCTTTAAAGCTTCAAACTGGACTTGCTGTTGATATCAAAACATTTATTCAAGATGAAACCACTAAGGACTTTAAGATTTTCATTGAAGGACGGACATTCTCAGTTCATAAATTCCTACTTGCAGCTCGAAGTCCAATTCTAGCTGAGATCTTCAGAAATAATTCAGAAATTAAACATTTTAATCTAGTCGATATTTCAGTGGAGAGTTTTGAAACCATTCTAAATTTTTTATACACTGATGAACTTCCAGGTGATGATGGGACAAACTTTTTACATCTTTTTATTGCTGCAGGGAAGCTGAAGATTGAGGAATTGAAAAATCATGCAGCAGAAAAGTTAATTTATCAAATTGATGAGGAAAATGCATTAAAAATTCTTAGCAAAGCATGCAAGTATGACCATGAGAAGTTAGCTCAAAAGGCGTTTGATTTAATTAAGAAAAAGTATCCTGGAATTCAGTTTAAAGACAAATGGCTGAGACAACCAGAAAAAATACAAAAATTAATAGATACAATGCAGAAGAAGAGAGAATCAATTAAGGAAATTGAGAATGTTTTTCATCACTCGATCAAAAAGGAGTAAAAAGAAAATAAAAATTCTATACCAATGTGTGATAGAACTAACTACAATAATGCTGATTAATTTATTTTTATATGACTAAAAAGCATACTGATTCATTTATTTAAAAATTTCGAGCAATGCAAATCATTAGTCAATGTTCATAATTTTATAAAACTATTTTAAAATTCTTCTAATTTATCCCTAAAATTTTAAAGTTTGTGGTTCCAAAAAAAAAAATCTGAACACAATAAATATTATTTCTCAATCAAATTTAAGCAATGGCAGTGCTGTGTGAATTTTTAAAGCTCTCATTACTACACGAAGCTCAATTTTACACTTGCGAGATAAAAAATCAAATTATTCCTGAAAATAAGGAATTAAAACTTATTGAAAGTTTTCAAACTGTAAAGTTAAATCTTGATGTTCACTGCGTCAAATTCAGCAACTGTACAGTCACAAAAGTTCCACCTGGGCTTACTAAAATCTTTCCAAATTTAAAGATTCTCATCATATTAAGCTCAAAATTGAAGAAATTGTCGAAAAATGACTTGAATGACTACAAAAATTTGATGATGTTTATTTGTGAAGGAAATGAAGTTGAGTTTCTGCCTGCTGACTTGTTTCAAGGGTTTATAAACTTAGAGTTTATTTCATTTTCAATGAATAAGTTGATAAGCATTGAGCCTGGAATTTTTGATGGCCTGACAAACTTGAAACATGTCAACTTTAAAAATAACCCAAATTATAATAAAGTTTACTCAATTTATACAGTCTACAATGCTAATGCGTCACTTAATGATGTCAATGAACAATTATTTGAAAAATATTATTCAAAAATTGAGAATGTTAAGAAAATGATGAAAAACTATGAACAAAAAATTCAAATGTTAAAGAAATCCGAAGATAAACTAAAATCATTGGAATCATCATCAGTCACTGACTCTGACTACTACAAACTCATAAATAGACTCCAAACAGGAATTTTTGGTGACTTGGAAGCTTACATGCTTAATGAATCTACAAAAGACTTTACAATTCAAGTAGAAAATCAACAATTTAAGGTTCATAAGTTCCTGCTTGCTGCAAGAAGCTCAACTTTGGCTGAGATACTTCAAAACAACCCAAAAATTGAAAACCTAAATTTCGTTGACATTTCGGTGGAAATTTTTAAGATAATTTTAAAATTTCTTTACACTGATGAACTTCCAGGTGATGATGGAACAAACTATCTACATCTTTTTGCTGCTGCTGGCAAATTGAAAATTGAGGAACTTAAAAACTATGCTGGAGGGAAGATTTTTGGTCAACTGAATGATGAAAATGCTTTTGAGATTCTCATTCAGAGTAATAAGTATAAAATTTACGAATTAAGGGAAAAAGCATTTCAAGAAATCAAGAAAAAGTATCCAAGTGTTGAGTTAAAAGAAGACTTAATGGAAGAGCCAGAAAAATTATTCAAAATTGTACAAAATTTTAAGAAGAAGGAAGAAGCAAAGCGAAAGTATGAGGAGGAAATTAGAAAGTTGGATGAACAGTTTGAGTGCTCGATGGTGGATTAATGCGAATATTGAAGATGGCTGGTGGTTATTATGGATATAATTTAAAAAATTAATATATTTATGAGGGGTCGTTCGTAAAATTCGTAAGCTTAGGAAGGGAGGATGGTTAATAGATTTTGCTAAGTTCCATGCAACATTTTTCAAAATCCTATGCACACTTTGTTAAGACTAGGAGGAAGAGTCAGGGGCGTAGCCAGAAATTTTTTCAAAGCGGGTTTTTGCAATGTTTTTGCTTCTTTTCGATATTTTTTTGGTTTCGATCTGAAAAAGTTCAATAGTATCTAGTGTAAACTTCATGGAATGGGTATTTTATATAAATTTGACTATCCCCTAGTCAAATGACCATTTTTGTAGTTAGAAATTTTACGAATGACCCCTCAGTATGCAAAAGTCTAGGATTTACCATAATATAATCTAAAAAACAATTTACAACAGTGATGGTCAACCGGTGTGCCGCGGCACACTAATTTATCATTTTTTTTTTTTGTTTTTTGAAAAGTATCATGAAAAGTACCATGACTTGCTCCCAAGGTGTGCCGCAGCAAAAAAGGGTTGCCCGCTATTAATTTACAATATGAATATGAAAAGTCACAAATTTTTATCTTTAGTTGATTCACTTTTTATGCTTACTTAATCATTTGAATAAAATAAAATTGATGCTTATTACATTTGACTCATAATGAGGGATCGTTCACTTAGTACGTTCGCTTTTTAGGGGGGAGGGGGGTCTAAGATTTTGTAACAGATCAAATTAAACAAAAGAATTTTTATACAAAAAGCGTAACGAGGGGGGCGAAGGGGGTCTAAAAAGTCATTTTTTTGCGTAACGTACTTTGTGAACGAACCCTGATTAAATTGTTGAAGTCACTCTACACATTAGTCATATGAAAAAACTGAATTATGTGACTGATGTTTGATAAAGACTCACTTTACATTAAATTCAGTCTACATTTGACGCGTTTGGCAATTTTTGCATACATTTTCTGAAAACTGCATTGAAATTAATTAATTTTTGAAAGCTTCTAAGTGCAAATAATCCTCAAAGTTTTGAAAATTTACAAGTTTCATCTTTAGTAATCTACAGTCAATAATCATTTCAGAAACTTCCTCAAGAATGGCAATTCTCTGTGAATTCACGCATTTTCTTCTTCAACATAATGAAGAACTTTACGGTTGTGAGATTAAAAATCAATTAATATTTGAAAATAAAGAATTAAAACTCCGTGCAAAAATTCTCAATGGAAAAAGCAACAATGATGTAAGCACTGTCAAATTTGATACCTGTATAACTCAAAAAATCCCCCAAGGGCTCACAACTTACTTTGTAAATTTAAAAGTCCTCAACATAAATGAATCAAAAGTAAAGAAAATTACCAAAAATGACTTGACTGAATATAAAAATTTGGAAAAATTCATTTGCACCGACAATGAAGTTGAATTCTTGCCATTTGACTTATTTGAGGATATCAAAAATTTAGAATTTATTGACCTAAGTGGAAATAAATTGAAAGTTATCGAACCAAATGTATTTGATGGACTTGATAAGCTTAAGCATGTCAACTTACGTCGCAATCCAAACTACAGCAAGTGCTACTCAACTTATCCAGCATATGTCCCAAATGCAACCCTTGAAGACTTAAAAACTCAGCTTTACGATAAATTCTTACTGAATTCTGAAAATTTGAAGAAACTGGTTTGTAAGTTTCAGCAGAAAATTCAAGAAATTAAAAATCCTGAAGAAAATTTAAAGCCAACAACCTCAGCATTTAAGACAAATCAGGAGCTGAAGGCTTTGTCGTCCAAACTAATGCTTGAAAATCAGCAACTTAAGGACTCGAAAGCCAAACTAAAGACCGACTTTGAGTATGAAAAACTTAAAAATGCCAAATTACTTCTTAACTTTCAAAAAGGAATCTTTGGTGACATCACAACTTTTATTCACGATGAATCTACCAAAGACTTTAAAATTGTCATTGATGATCATGAGTTTCCAGTTCATAAATTTCTACTTTCAGCCAGAAGCTTAACTTTATCTGAAATTCTCAAAAATAACCCTGAAGTTGAGAATTTGAATTTGGTTGACATTTCTGTGGAAATATTTGATAAAATTCTCAAATTTCTCTACACTGATGAACTTCCAGATGATAACGGGACAAACTTTTTACATCTTTTTGCTGCTGCTGGGAAATTAAAGATTGAAGAACTTAAGGATTACTCAGCAGGAAAGATTCTTGATCAAGTTGATGCAAATAATGCATTTGAGGTGTTCAAGTTGGGATATAAGTATGATCATGTAAGGTTAAGGGAAAAAGCTTTCGAAGAGATCAAGAAAAAATATCCAAAAATTGAGTTTAAAGATGAATGGTCAATTGACTTAGAAAAGTTAGCAAAAATCATTGATGGGTTTAGAAGGAGAGAAGAGGAAATTATGAAGCTGGAGGAGGAAATTCAGAGAATTAAGGATGAGTTTAGTTATTTGACGATGGATTAGGAGAAGATTTTCAAAAATTTTGTAAATTCAAAATTAAAAAAAAAAAATATTTATATTTAAAAAATAATCCGAATTTTAATCATGATTTTAAGCAGGGGCGTAGGCAGGGGGGGTAGGCTTTTTCGATTTCCCGGTCCCGGGTTTTTCGGGACCAAAATCAAAAAATTAAAACTGTTGTATTGTGAACGATTTAAGTTTTTTGAAAGAAACTTAAAATTTAATTTGTTTAGTATTAAGATTAGAAGAAGCAACCCCCCCCCCCTCCATAAAAAAAACTTCCTGGCCACGCCCCTGATTTTAAGTATTTTAACATGAATTATTGTAATTTAATGTATTTATTTTTTGTAAGAGATGTTCTTGACTAATTTTGAGTCATAATTAATCGTACTTTTTTAGAACAAATTGAATCTGGTTTTTGAATTTAAGAGGTAAACATCCAGATCTTCTTAATACATTCATAATATCAACTATATATTTACAGTAATTCCTCAAGGCCATCAACTCATCAAAACGCCACATCATCTTAACAAGAAATCACCTAACAATGTTAATTAGTGATGCAAGAAAAACAACGTGATAGAAGATCCATTACACAAAACTATGGAGGGACATTCACCTGTTACGTAACACATAACCTCATGACTTCTGTTTCCAAGAAATTTTTGAAAATGAACTTATATTCTTTGGGGTTGTTCATAAATGACATCTAAGGGGGGAGGGGGGTTGGTGGGGTTGAGGTCGATCATTTTTGAAAAATGACCGTTAATTTCGGACGTCATTTATGAACAACCCCTTATCAAAAAATATTCAAAGTTTCTCAACTTTTATCATCTCCACCAATTCAAAAGAAAGTAGAAACGTAATAACCAGATAATCCCACAAAAATTCAATTCACACATTTTTCTCTTCTTCATTCTCTTTGGATTGAGTCATTTGAATCTCAGCTGATCTTCTGCAGGTTTTTTTCTCTTGTATGTTTGCATAGTAAATTATCATTCATTAATATTGATTTTCTACTAAAAAATTGAGACTTTTTTGTGATGAATTGCTCAGTTTTGTGTTGAATTGTTGATGTGGATGAAGTAAAAAATTGATTTGTTGAAGGAAATTTGAATAATTTTGAGGTTATTATTGGTAAGTTTTTGAGAGAAATTTATGAAATTTTTAATTGCAAGTTGCCATGTTTTGGTTCTATTGTTAAAAATATTTCAATAATTCAACAAATTTCCATAATTTTTTAAACTTCAGCATCAGCCTATCCAACATATACGTCATGGAGCTCCAATGCAGATTCATCGATTTCACATTTGCTCATGGTGAAAAATTTTACGGCTGTAAAGTTGAAAATCACCAAATTTTGGACCAAAACTCCCTAAAATTCATCGGAAAACATGAAAAAGGAAAAACAGACGATGATGTTGTGTACGTCATGTTCTCCAATTGCAACATGTTTATAATTCCACAAGGAATCAAAAAACAATTTTGGAATATGAAAATTTTGGACATTGACAAATCAAAGCTCAAGTCAATTAGCAAGAATGACTTAGTTGCTTATAAAAATCTAGAAAAATTAATTTGCTATAAAAACGAGCTGGAATTCTTGCCTGCAGATTTGTTTGATGACTGTAAAAATTTAAAATTTATTGACTTTTGTGGAAATAAATTAAAAGTCATTGAACCTAACATTTTGGATGGACTTGACAGACTGGTGAATGTCAATTTAAGTGAAAATTTGAATTATGATAAATTTTATTCGATTTATCCAATTTACAATACAAAGTCGACTTTAGATGAGGTCAAATGTCAGCTTGTTGAGAAGTTTTTCTCATTAGATTCAAGGTTTGTGGAAAATTATCTCAAAAGGATGGAAAATCCAGCTCAACTTTTAAAAATCTTCAGCAATAGAACAACAAATACGAATGCAAAATCAGCAATTTTGGAATTCAGACTAAATTTTCTAGAACAAAGACTAGAAAGTTTGTCAGATAATTTAGAGACAGAAAAACAACAAAAACTGGAAATCTCAAAAAACCTCCAGCGACAAATCGACAACTTAACATTCCAACTCTCAACTGGCATCCTTAGTGACCTCAAGAAATTCCTCCAAAATGAAAACATAAAGGACTTTACAGTCATGGTCAACGACCGAGAATTCTTGGTTCATAAATTCCTTCTTGCTACTCGAAGTCCAATTTTGGCTGAAATTTTGTACAAAAATCCAGAAGCTGAGAATTTAAAGCTGTTAGACGTGTCTGCAGATATTTTTGAAATAATTTTAAAATTTTTTTACACTGATGAACTTCCAGATGACAATGGAGTGAATTTTTCGCACCTTTTTGTGGCTGCAGGGAGGTTAAAGATTGAAGAATTGAGGAACTATGCTGCAGGAAAGCTAATTGATCAAATTAATGAAGAAAATGCGTTAGAGATCTTTAAGTTGAGCAGTAAGTACGAGAATGTTGAGTTAAGGATAAAATCTTTTAAAAAATTAAAGAAAAAATATTCAAAAATTGAGTTTAAAGATGAATGGATTGTAGATACTCTAAAGATTGTTAGAATTATTGAAAGATTTGAAGAAAAGCAAGAAGCGATGAAGAAGATCGAGAAAGAGTTTGAAGACTTAGATGTTAAGTTATAAATTGTGAAACATTGTAGTTAAGTGCTGTTGGGGGTGTACTCTAGGGTAAATCATTAAAAATTCAGCCTTGATTTTGGGTCAGTTTTAAAATAATTGTTATTATCTTTGCGTAGATGTATAATTGGATATACATTTTCTTTTAATTAATGTTTCTAAATTTTTAGTTAAATCTTTACAGGGGTGTAGCCAGAAATTTTTCGGGGGGGTTGGAAATTTTTTTGTATGGAACGAATAATTTAGGGACGGGTTGGTATTTTTTCTTAAAAAACCTAGCAAATTGAAGAAATTTTTCAAAAATAGGGGGTTGAAACCCCCAAAACTCCCCCTGACTACGCCACTGAATCTTAAATTCACATTAAATAAACAATTTGTATAATTTTGGCCAAAAAATAAAAAAAAATCGTGTCTATAATTTAGTCATTAACACCCACAAGAATAGTTCAAAAAATTCTACAAAAGCTTATCTCAGTTACCAATTTCACAATCATCCCACAAGCTTCATATGGAAAGAAATTTCCATTATCGCCTAATCCCAAGAATAAAGCATTTAAGCTCATCGTTTTCAACAGTCCATCAAGCCACACCATTTTTTTGGGAGATAATAAATATCCACAAAAATTTAGTTTTGAGTATCCACGCCTTTTTTCATTTCCAGTTCCAGGTAAAAGAATCTCAAATGGACATGAAATGTCTTCTTTTTGTGTTCTCGATTATTGTTAAATTGTAATAAAAAAAAATTGATGAAGATCTCAAAAAAATTGAAGACTTTTTTATTTTCTTTTTATTTTTAGTTCTTTTAATTCTGATTTATTGTTGAGATGTTTTTTTGGAAGACTTTTTTTTCCTTGAATGTCGAAAATGAAAGAAGAAGAAGAAGAAAAAAATAAAATAATTTTAGATGATCTTATAAAAAAAGAGACATTAGACGATGATGATGAAGAATTGATTTTACGCTCATTTTGTGATGGTTTTTGAATGAACGTTGAGAATTATTTTGAAAATGAGTTTTTGAGATTAATTTGTGATGGTTGAGTTGAGGTGGTATGAATATGGTTGCACTGATGGATTTTGAGCTTGAATTGAGATATCAGGTATCTCAAGTACCTGAGGTATCTGAATTGAAGTTCCTTCAGCTCATAAAGCTGAACCTTTTATCAACGGATTTTTTGTGGTAACTGAATCTGGTGTCGAAGGGTCAAAATCGGATAATCGAGATGAAATTCGGCATAAAGCCGGAAAGAGGCAAGCACCACTCCGGCTTAAAATGTATGCCAGCTTGGTGCTGGTCTCACTTAGGCTTGATGCCAGATTTCATCTCAATTATCTGATCTGTGCTTTTCGGGATAAAGGCTTCATACATACATACATACATCGCTGGCTTTACAGATCAATTGTGATCCATAGCCTCCCTTAGTTGGCGTCTAAACGCGGCTCTGTCGCTGGCTACTCTCTGCCAATTTCCAATACCAAATGCAATGCCATCTCTATCAACAGCTTCCTTCCAGGAGTTCTTTGGCCGTTCACGCAATCTCTTTCCACCTACAAAATGAGACTTAAAGACTTTATTAATTGGAGCTTCTTCAGGTCTCCTGATGACATGACCAGCCCACCGCAGTCTGTTGACCTTGATTCGCTTCACGATATCAGCTTCCCTGAATAACTAGGGATAAAATCTACCAAAATGGTGTAAAATTGATCAGAAATGGTTATAAAATTATTATAGTTTCATCTTAAAATGACGGATTTTTTGCTTTAAAAAGCTTACAAAATTCAACCCCCTCAATTCAGCCTCTAAATTCAAAAATCAACCATTAATCTCTCATTAATTCATGTCAAACCTAAAATAACTCTCTAACAAGACTCATTCAATTAATCACACAACAAAATTGCACAAAAATCTTCTTGTTCCTCTCACAAAATAATAAAATTTTTCAAACTAAATCCTACACACAAGAAAAAAATATATGTACCTCACCTTTTGCATATATCGCAGCTGTCACTGCCGTTAATTCATTTCATCTAAGGGATCGTTTACTTATGATGTCCAATTTTTAGAGGGGGTCTGAGTCTGTGTGACATTTTTAAACAATAGAATTTTTTTGCATGAAGATTTTGTGACAGAAAAGGGGAAGTGAGTCCAAAAATCCAAGATTTTGATGGACGTCATAAGTGAACAGCTCCAAATCACATTTCAACCGAGAGTAGAGAAGCAAAGACAAAATTTCACTTTTCAAATTTTTTTCTTGCCATTTTCATCACCATCAAAAAATTAATTTATTCAGCATCATCGCGTAAAATGTCATTAAAATTTAGGTGAACCATCTGGCAAATGTGTCGCACAGAAGAAGTTGTTCTTGACGTTTTTTTTTACTTTCTTACTCTCCCGCTCCGTGTGTCGTATAGAAAAGTAAACAATGTGTGAAATTAGATTATATTTTTTTTTTCGTCATCCACACATTCGTGTGCAGTTCTGTTCAGAGATTCTCTGCTTGTCATACGGATGCCTGATGTGGTTGTGTTTTTTTACTAAAATAACATTTTTTTAAGTTTTTATATCTCACCTGATCCATCAGAATGTCATGTTTTGTGGAGTTTTCTTGATTTTATTGAGTAGTTTTTGGGTCATTTTGGATTTTGAGATTTGATTTCTGAATTTTTAGCTAAATTTAAAATTTTTAAAAATTTTCAAAATTTTGTCATAATTCAATTCCAAATCTCTCCCCAATCCTTACACAACTCCACATCCTCCACAAATAACTGCGTCTAAAATTTAATTCATCATCATCCTCAATCAACTTCCACTTCCATAATTATTTTTTTATGATTCTGATCGAGTTCTTTTTACGATTTCATTTAATATTAATATTTTTTTTTCGGGAATCTCTCTTTCTATCTTTGCGCGCACATATGTGTCTCATTGTGGGTGGTCTTGAGAGCTCTACGAGCTCTTTTTTTACTTCTTCTTCTTAATTTTTTTTTTCTTACTTCTCATTTCATTTCAATTTTTTATTTTATCTCAATCTCTCATGCCTTATGTCTCTTATAATATATTAACGAGTTGGAGGTGTAGGTGCGGTGTTGATGGTGGCTTGGACGCATTTTTTGAAGGAAATTTGTTGAATTTTGAGTAAATCTAATTAATTATTGATGAAAGGATCTTACTTAACATGGAATATCCAAATTGTGCTAAATTCAACTTTTCTATCTCAAAGCGACAAGAAAAAATCCAAAAATCACCAAAAGACAAACTGCCTCAAAATTCCCCATCACAACACAATCCATAATTCCCGCTTAATCCATCTAAATCATGTGTCTCTATGTATGTACATCTGTGTCGCTTTACGATCTCGGGTCATCATAATTCTCAATTCAATTCAATTTCTTTTAATTTTTTCATGTTCTTTTCCCCATACCAAGAAAAAAAGAGACGTTTAAATTAAGAAAAAAAAAAGATTGAGGAACAACAATGAAATTGAATTGATGGACATGATGAACATACAAAATGCATGAAATGAAGAACATAAAGAATCTTTTTGTGACGTCATTTAATTGAGTCGTTTCTGGTGAATTGAATTGAGCTTCTTTCCTGTTAATTGAAGGAAATTTTGTTCCAGGATTACATTGTTGATATTAATGGTTGTAAAATGTCAATGTTTAAAAGCTACGTGTAAATTGTCAAACTTAAATGTCCCACAGATGTTTCTTTGCAATTTGATAGATCAAAATGATTTCTTGAATGATAAATGTAGGTGATACTGAGTTATTGGATGAATTTGATATTTTTTTTTATGACTTTGTTTTTGTGTTGAGTAATTTAGAGTTTCTGAAATTTGATGACTTTGGAAAGTGAAATTTCGTATTTTGAGTTGTGGGAATTTAAAATTCAAAAAACATGAAAATTTTAAAATTGTCAAAAATTAAAAATAAAATCAAGAAATTTACAATTCCATTAAACTCAATCAATTTCTCAATCAATTCATTTCCCTCATTCAATAACTTTTTCCACTCACATACTCAGGGACGTAGCCAGAGATGGGTTCAAAAGAATATTTTTTTCATATAAAATTTTTTGAGCCACCTAGAAAAATTTTTCGACTACACCCCTGCACATATGACTGAAATAAAATTTCACATTCAATTCCATCTGAAACATCTGCTTAATGACTTTTAATCTCATTTTATCTCATTTCTCTTCCTTTTTCGATTTGCATTTCATTCATTCATTAAAATTTGCTAATTTAAGGAAATTTTCACTCAATTTTAGTGATCGTTAAAAAAAGAAACTGATTCGAAAGAAACCGCGGGCGTTAATTGAAACGTCACTTTTATCTACTATTATTCTCTCCATTTACTATTTAGTTGTATTAATTTTGCATAATTTTGCATTTTTTATAAAAAAAAATACTTCATTCAGGTTTGATAGTTTATATGTGAGTTGAGGTTTTGGTAAGGCTGGATTTTTATTGGGATTATTGGAAAATAAATGCTTTCTTTTCAGTTTTTTAGCTTTGTTTGTAGTGGTGTCAGTTACTTGGTGGTGTTTGGATTTGTACAACCCCCAAATATCCAAATCCTTAATAACCCAAGAACTTGATCCTCAACAATGGTTTTATTATTAGGGGTCTTTCACTTAGTACGTTATGCAAAAAAACCATGTTTAAGAACCCCCTCCATCCCTCTGGTTACGTTTTTTGTAAGAAAAATCTTTTATTTGACCTAATTTAAAATCGTAAACACCCCTACCCCTAAAAAGTGAACGTACTAAATGAAGGTCCCCTTATATGCTATAATCTATTAACTTAAGAAATATTATTAAAGAACCAAGCTATTCTCGAAGAAAAAATTAAATATCTTGGGTTAAAAACCAACCCAAATTTAGTATTTTGGGTTCCTTCAAGTCCTAAATCGTTAAGGATACTTTGGATTTGTACTTGACACCCCTATTTGTATCTTCAAGTTTCAATGTTTTTTACAAGATTTTTATACATTTTCTTGGAATCAATCCTCTTCTCTTAAAATTTACAAAAACATTTCCTAAAATTCGCAAAATCCCTTAACAAAAATTCTAGTTAAATTTTTGAATTTTTTGAAATTTAGACTCCCTCAAAAATACTTTTTCCAAAAAAAAATCCTCAAACTTTGTTCAAAAAATTCAACAATCTCTCTCATAGATCAGTAGCAACAATAAACTCATTCACATTCATTTAAAGTAAGTAAAGACAACATCAACAAAAAAAATCTGCAATAAAATTAAAACCGACATAAACAAAAGTCACTGGCAACCACCAAGTCAGCCAGCAAGCGAGAAGTAAAAATAAAAAAAAAATTACGTAAGTGAGCCATACAAATCAACAACAACAATAAAAAAAAGAAATAAAAAAAAATTGAAGAAATAAGACAGAAGGTAATGGCAGTAACAACCGAAATGAGCGACCGATATATACTCTGGTCTCGGGGAGGACCACACACGTCGTCAGTATGAAGCTGAGGCCACACACATACTGAAATTATACAATTCATATCCGAATGTCTCTCACTCACTCTCTTACACACATATTCTCTTTCTATCTTTGTCTCTCGCCCCAATATGATCATTTGACTTCTTCTGTGTGTGCAAAAGTGTGTGATTATCGACTGCTGTCTTCATTTGTTTGTTGATTTTCTTTTGCCTTTAATTTGTTCACAAAAAAAATCTTTTTTTGCCCTTTTTGTTTGCTGCCATTTTTTCTCTCTTTCTGTGTTTTCTTGCATTTCGTTATGAATTATTGCGATTCTGGAGATGATTGAATAATATGAAGCAAAAACCAAAAAAAAAAAATCATAAGGAATTTCGTTCTGGTGAATAATTTGGGATGAGATCTCAAAGATTTTTCTTTGAAACTGTAGAAAAAAATTAAAATATTAAATGATGAAAAGAATTTCTTGGCTTATTTTTTTCGTGGAAGGAATAAATTAAGAGGTAAATATTTGTGGCAAAAAAATAAAAATGGGTCTGAATGTGTTTCAAGGTTGAATTGATAATTTATCTTAATTGTTTTTGAAGAGATGGAGTTAATGTTGATTATCAATTTTTTGTTTTGATCTTCGTCACTCCTGAATTCTAGAATAAAAGAACTATAAGAACTATGTTACTATTTGTTAATTCATATCTTTCATGAATTCTATCACAATTAAAAGATCTGAATAAATTTTACTCTACAGGGGGTCCTCGATTTTAACAGATTCGATTTGAATTGTTTTGATTTGAATAACTAAAAATTTTCCATACAAAAATTCAAATTATCATTTTTAACGTATGAATTTCGATTTGAATAGAAAAATTTTGGAACAAAACAACTGTTCAAATCAAGGACCCCCTTTATAATGAAAATTCTCTTTAATTGAACAGTTTTTACAAGAATATTGCTACAAAAAAAAAAAACTTTAGTGACGTCAGTTGGTGAATGATTTAATTTTCATGTAACTTGAGAGGCTCACCAAAAAATCTGCACATATTCTTATTTTTTTTTTCAACATTTTCACGCACCATTTGAGAATTTATTCTCAAAAAAGAATTAAACATGTTCGTGCGATCGTTCAAGTGATCAATGGACAATTTTATAAGTTGTTGATATATAGTAAAAAAAAATTAATGGTGTTCTAATTTGGGGTCATTTACTTATGATGTCCTAATAAAAAATTGGATTTTTAAACACTTTTTATTTTTTGTCATAAAATTTTTATTCAAAAACTTCTTTTGTTTGCTAAGGATGAAGTCAGCGAGGTTTTAGAAGGTACAAGAGGGTTAGGAGTCTTTTTTTGATGACAAATTTCTTAATTTTGCTACAGTTTTTAAGTTAAAAACCATTTGAAACTGAATGATTCTTTAAGGAAGGCAAGATTTTAAACATTAAAATGTGTTAATGATAGAAAAAATCAGACTTAAAGGCCCAGCCTTTTGATTCAATTAGTACTGATTTTATTGTACCATAACCAGTAGTCCTACAGTTTTTATTAAGATTCAAACAATTTGAAAACTCTGTCCTAAAAGTGATACTTTAGTGAATATTAAAAAAATCAATTTTTAAAAATTTGGTTCAATTATTTAATCAAAAAAATAAAAAAAATCCTTAAATTGAAATCTATCCAAAAGTTAGCATTCAACACAATAGAAATCAATTCAGAAAAAATATCTTAATTTTTTAATAATTTTCAACCAATCTCTCATTCCCCAACTTCATCAATCCAATCTACAGACAACAGCAATACACAAAAAAAACAGTAGCCAAGTCTCTCTTTCCATCTTTCTTCATTTAACATTTTAATAATTTTTTTTCTGCCTATACTTTTTTTCTGTTGTGTTTAAAGCCTTTTATAACATGTTATAATTTTTTTTTCGGAGCATTCGAGACCACACACAGACTGTTCATTATAAAAAGATTATGTTGAGTCAAAGTCATATCGAATTAAGTCAACCAAGTGATAAAGACAAAGAATGATGAAAGAGTGAGAGAGATGGAGAGAATTGAGTTATTTTTTGTCCTAATCGGCTAGACGTGATGTTCTGACATATTTATTATGAAAAGAATTTATTGAAATAAAATGTGAATTTAATACAAAGTCACATACTGTGCGTTGTGCCTTTCTCTATGCTTGATAAATTCATTAGTTTTTTGTGTTGGGATTTTATTTTAGAAAAGGATTGAAGTTATTTTGGGAGAATTTATATAGATATATTTATTTTTTTGGATTTATTGTTGTTGAATATAAAATTAATTAACTAATGAGTTTGGAAACATTTTCAATTGTGATATTAAAAATTTTTATTAAATCTTATTTTATTTGCCGTTCACTTATGATTAGGCTTTCTCGAAATCCCGGTCCCGGGTTTTTCGGGACCAAAATCAAAAAATTAAAACTGTTTTAATATGAACGATTTAAGTTTTTTGAAAAAAATTTTAAATTTAATTTGTTTAGTATTAAGATTATAATCATTTAAACACAAAAAATTGAAAATCTTTCATTAATGCTCAAGATATTTAAGTTTTAATTTTGGTCCCGGTCCCGGAAATTTTCCAAAACCGGGATTTCGAGAAAGCCTACTTATGATGTCTATCAAAAATTTGGATTTTTGGACCCCAACCTCTTCCCCTCTGACAAAAGATTTTCAAACAGAAAAAAAAAATATTTTTTAAAACTGTCAAACAGCATCAGGCTCCCCTCCTCCCCTAAAAGTTGGACATCATTAGTGAATGGTCCCTTGTTATATTTTATGTATTTTTTAAGATCAAATTCAACCAAAACTAAAGCAACGATTTGAAATTGCGGTGTCACTTTTGAAAAAGAAATTTATCATTAAAACTGGTGTATGAAAGCAATGGCTTAAAAATAAATCAAGAATTTGAATCGATGACTTAAATTTGGAACAGAATTTTAAAGCGACGACTCAAAACTAAAGCAATGCTTCAAATCGAAGCTTTAAAATGAAACAATGATCAAAATCATCAAAATTCTGTCTCATACACACATTAAATCATCACAGAAAAAGAAAACAAAAACAACAATAAAAAGCCAAAATTAAAAAAAATGGAAATCAAAACGGCAAAAAATAAAATCACAAACAAAAAAAAGAGTCTCATGCGGGATTTCCTTTGATGTTTTACCGCCAATAAACAGCCATCGATGCGTGTTTTTTCCATCTTTAGTTGCCACTTTTGATATTCGCTTCTGCTACTGGCTGTTGGCTTATAATTTTCAAGTTTTTTACGGATGACTGAAAATGAATCTCATAAGAGGACCAAAAAAAAATTTTTTATTTAAGAATTTATTAAAATGAAGCAGATGAAGGGAATTTGGAATGCGATGTAGATTGCGAGAATTTTAGGTGATGAAGATTGAGTTGGGATTTGAGATAGAAAATTCCTAGAAATTTAAGGAAGATTTTTATCGTTTAAGTGATAATTAAAATTGGAAATGAGAGAAGTTAATGAATTTTTTACGCTTAATTGGAAAAGGGTTTGAAGTTGAAAAAGCAGTTCTTTGAGATTTATGTTTGAATTTTTAATTAGAGGTGGGTTAATTAGGAGTGCTTAAATGGGTGATTGTAAGCAATTTTGGAATGGTTTTGTGGGAAATTTAATGCGCTTTTTAAAACGTTGCTTTAGTTAAATTTTCAATTTTGAGTAGTTGATTCAATTTTAAGTCCTGGATTGGAAGTAATGACTCAATTTTGAATCACTGCTTCAATTTTAAATCGTTGCTTTTAAACAAAATATTTACGATACTTTATTAAAATTTCTTCAGAAAACTCCGGAAATACGAAAATATAATCTTAAAACAAACAAAATCCAAACCCTTGAAAGCAGTTCCTTTCCATCCACAAAAAAAAAAACTAAAACAAAATCACGTGTAAATGCAAACATCAAAGAGCAGTAGCAGCAAAAGAGCATCAACAAATTATTTTTATCGCCTCACAAAAACATCTCACATTACAGACAGCATCACAAATCTCAATGGTCACGTTCAATTGAGAATAAAGTAGCTATGAAGCTACTGAAAAATAAAAAAGAAGTATTAAAAAAAATCTTTTGTTTAAAACAAATAATATAAATAAATGAGAAGAGAAAAATAATACAAAAGTGCCGCTTCCGATCGTCTTTGGCATCGTCTTACATCAATTAGCTGGTCATTTAGCGTCGATGAGATAAGTGAATGGGTAAATGAAAATTGAAAGGATAAAATGAGAGGATTGAGATAGAAAAAGAAGTTAGAACAAAGGAATTGTGGATGAAGTGATTCGTAAAATAAAGAAGAATATTTTGTGTGCATATCCTTAGGGTATATCCTAGAGGGTATACACTTGAGGGTATACCCTGGAGTACACCATAGGGGTATAACCAAGGGCATAACCTAGAGTTTATCCTTGAATATTTTTATCAGAAAATGTATTATAGATAAAAAATATCCTAAGAAAAACTAAAGGGTATACACGAGCGTATACTCTTAGGGTATGGGGTATAATCTAGGGATATACCCAACCCACACTTGGAGATTAGTAGAGGACCCAGGGGTGACACGATTTCATCCGGATGAAAAATCCTATTGTTCCGGATGAAATTTTCTATTGCTTCGAATGAAAAACCCGAAAGGCACAGATCGGATAATCGAGATGAAATCCGGCACCAAACCGGAGTGAGGCCAGCACCAAGCTGGCATACAATTTAGGCCAAAGTGGTGCAGGTTTCACTTCGGTTTGGTGCCTGATTTCATCTCGATTATCCGATCAGTGCCTTTCGGGAAACTGAAACTGCAACTTTTCTTGTTTAAAATTCAAATTATTCATATTTATTTTTGTTTAATTTAATAGTTCATCATTAATCATTCTAAAAAATATTTATCATAAAATTGCACAGCACTGTTTGAGTTTAAGATAAAGTTTATAGCTAATTCCGAAATATTCATATCAATTCCTTCAAGAAATCTGATTCAATCTCAATGTTTCCTCATTTTGTCGCTCCTCCTGTGACTTTTGGCACTTGCAGACATAAATATAGTAAATGAACAATATTACACTAATGATTGAAAACACAATGATCAGCACAAGCAGGTCGTCTTCTTCATCAACATCTCGATAAGCTTGAGCTACAACTTCAGTAAAATTTTCAATTTCTTCAGTTTTCGCAGCCATGAACTTTTGGTTTTTGATTGAATTTTCTCTTTCGACTGATCTACAATTGTCATGTCTTTGATTCTTATCTATTTGATTATTTTTATCAGATTTTTTGTTTTGACTCATTTCTATTGATAGCAAGAGAAATTGGAGCTTTTATTTGTGTTTTTGATTTCGGTTATTTTTGGGAAGATTTTTGTTTTTTTTAAGCTTTTGTTCCTGAGTCAAACCGTTTAGGTTGATGTTAAAATTAAGCAAATGTACTTCGAAGGTTAAATCAATGAATAAAAAGAAGCATTATTATAATGTTCCTGAGTCACAGAATTAATTAAGCCTAATCTATAGATCTTATTACTTCATTAAATGTATCAAACGGGTATATTTTGATAAGAATGTGATGAAAACTGGCAAAAACAAAGATGAATATAATAAAATATTAGCAGGCAGCAGATAACTAAAAATATTAAAATTAGTATCATCAAGTCATTTTCATCATTTAATCCTTTATAAGCAGATGACAAAATTTCATCAGCACGAATTTCACTTTCAACTATTTCTTGTATGTTATGGGGTCTTCTGTTACCTAACTTTTCATCATTCAATAAGCTTTCTTTGTTGACTTCTTGAGATGATTCCTCATTTAAATTAGAATTTTTATAAACTTCCATTAAACTAGAATATATGGTCGAATTCTTTTGAATAGATAATGAACTTGTCTGATGACATGCAATTAGTAGCAGCATCAAAGTAAATCCAATCATTTTTAATTTAAAAAATTTGTAACGAGCACAATTTTCATTAATTTTGAAATCCAAACTAGACATGAAGTCCACGCGTGTTCACTTTTATATCAAATGTCGTAGCATGTTGTCATAATACATTGATATTACACTTGCAGTCGAAATATTGTTTGTGTCCCTTATCTTATTAATCAGACAGAAACCGGTTTTTACACTAATCAATTGGTATCAACAAATAATCAAATCTTATCATTTAAATTGTTAACTTCTGTTAATTTTTATTGACATTTAAATTTTTTATTATTCTGACTATATCTTATTTACAGACCTTAAAGCACATAAAAGTATTTGATTTGAAATCTAATTAAAAGAATTATAATGTTTAGAATTTTTCCAGTACTTTGGTCAATAGCTCATTCATTTGTGTCAACAGCAGGCGTGGATCATCAACTGTAAAATTTAAATAAAAATATTAATTATCATCTAGAATACATCATTTATTGAAGTAGTTCTTACCAAGTCCAGCAACAGTCATAGCGTTCGAGAACAACTGCTGTGCCAAAAGCGATGCAAGCTTCTCATCTTCTGTGGTCAATTTGTGAAGCTTCTTAATTATTGGATGTCTTGGATTAATCTCTAAATGCGACTGCAACAATGCATATCGATTGTCTTCTGTCAATTGATGACTTTGTGTCTTGATGAAATGTCTAGCTGCAGCCATATCCTCTACAGTCACAATACATGGATGATGATCAAGTTTTGATGTGTATTTGACATTTGCAACCTTATTTCCGAGTTCTGTTTTAAGGAATCTAACAAGATCGTCTGTTTCACGTTGTGAAAGGGAATCACTGGCATGTTCTTGGAAGAATTTATCTACTTCCTCGTTGGCTGTGGATCGTCGCATTTCCTTTTCAACACTTACGAGACTGTGACCCTGAAATTGGAAATAAAATTGTTCAAATTTTGTTGTTAAAATGGAAGTAGATTTTGCCTTAAGAGCCAAGTGTCCTTTAAAATAATCTTAAGTACTATTCTAAATCCAAAAAGAATCCCCTTATCACTAAATCAACACTTACCTTATAACTAATCAACTGCATCAATACAAGCTCATCATATGGCTCATAACAGAATAAAACTGGATAGTCTCTCTTCTGCAGACTCTCAAAATATGGTGAATTAAGTGCCAAAGCTCTTGATGGAGCTGCTAAATAGTAAATTTCCTTTTGATCTTCCTTAAGTTGCTTTATATAATCCTCAATTCCAATTCTACTTCCATCTTCACTTTTGTTAGTCTCGAATCTCAAAAGTTTAGCAATTTCTTCCTTTTCTGGCTGATCCTGTGTTGTCACAATACCTTCTTTCAGGAACAAGCCATAGTCTTTGTAGAATTTTTCGTAACTTTCTGGATCCTTAACTGACTTGTCGTACAAAAATTTTAGAACTCTTGATGTTAGGACATTTCTAAGTCTTCTTATCAAATTGCTGTTCTGAAGAAGTTCTCGACTAAGATTCAATGGAATGTCCTCACTGTCAACCACACCTTTGATAAATCTCAACCATTTTGGCAACATTAAGTCAGTTTTTGACTGAATTAAAATTTTTCTTGTATATAATGCAATTCCAGTATCAGCATCACGTGACATTTCAAAAAGTCCTGGCTTGCCTTCAGGAAAATAAAGGACTGTCCTCAGTGACAATGGAACGTCAGTCTTGAAATGCAACTTGTATCTCGGAACGTCAAATGAATTTCCAATGTATCTAAAGAATTCGATATGTTGCTCATCTGTGACTTCTTTTGGATCCATCAACCACAATGGTTGAACTAAGTTCATTTGATTGCCATTAAGGAAGATTGGAGAACCGACAAAGTTGCTGTATTTTTTGATCACTTCACGAATTCTATCTTCTTCTGCATATTCACGGCATTCAGCTTTAAGATGAATTACAATTTTGGTTCCAACTGCAACATCATCACATTCTTGGATTTCAAAGGAACCTGTACCGTCGCTGGTCCACATGAAGCTATGCATTGTATATAAAAAAGTAATTGACAAATAATTAATAATTCAGAATTTTTAAGTATTTGAATTCAACTTACCCAACATCATCAGGATGTGATCCTCTTGAATATACATCAACCTTAGTGGCACACATAAATGCAGAATAGAAACCAACACCAAACTGTCCAATTATATTTGCTGCAGCACTTTGTTGTGCATCTTCAATTTGTTTTAAAAAATTCTTTGATCCAGATCTAGCAATAGTTCCAAGTGCATCAATCATTTCATCCTTAGTCATACCAACTCCTGTGTCTTGAATAATCAATGTTCTATTCTGTTTGTTAGTCTCAATATGAATTTCAAGTTTACGATCTAATCCAGTTACACTGTCTGGATTTGTGCTAGAAATGTAACGAAATTTCTCGATGGCATCGCTAGCATTTGAGATTAATTCACGGACAAAGACTTCATTTTCTGAGTAAAGTGATTTGGCGACGATGTCAAGAAGCATTCGAGTTTCAGCCTTAAATTCATGATTTTCTGGTGCTCCTTTGACTTTTTCTGATTCACGAATGATGGAGTGATACAGACGAGATGTTAGGATGGGAGTGATTGATGTTGGTGCTGTAAATATTTAATGCCGGTTTGAATTTTAATTATTTTTTGTAATTATTTTGGTTATGTCACACACTCATCAACTTTTCTCATATTTACCTCGGTAATTCCACTTTTTTCCAATTGACGTAATTCCATTTCTGAATTTAACAGCATTTCTCGCGACAATCCTTAAACTCATCATGATTAATTCCTTGACTTCTTAGCTTTTCTCTGAAAATTCTCGAAAAATGTTTTGATGTTTTGTTGATGAATTTCTCAGATGATTTGAGGATAGGGATAGTTTCAAGTAAATGTCACTAGTAGGGTACCTGAGAATAATACCCAAAGTTTGTGAAAGAAATGTTTTTGAAATGAAAAGTATTGATTGTGAGCGTTGTTAAAAGATGGCGCTGGTTGTTTTGAAAGTTGGATTGTAACTGAAAAACAGTCAATGATGAAAATACGGTCAGAATGTGAAAATTAACATAATAATTTATGTTTTGATGAATAAAATTTAAGTTTTTTTTTCCAAAAATTCAAAACATTTTAATATTTTGAAATTTATAAGAAAATTCAAATTTTTAAGAATTTATTTTGAAAAAATTTTAAAAAAATTTAAAATTTTAATAAAATTAAAATTTTTAAAAAATTAAAATTAAAATTGTAAAAAAATTAAAACTTTTAAAAAAATCAAAATTTTGTCAAAAAAAATCAAAAACTGAAAAAATTTAAAATTTTGAAAAATCTTGAAAAAGTTTTAAATTTTGAAGAAAAATAAAATTTTGAAAAAATTTAAAATTTTGTAAAAATTTATAATTTTGCAAAAATTTTAAACTTTGAAAAAAAAAATAAAAATTTGAAAAAAACACTCTAAATTTAATAAAATTTGAAACCAAGCTTAAAAATCTTTATAAAATCATTTTAATATTATTTCTCAAACAAATCAAACCTTACTCATCAATCTCAAACCTTACTCATCAATCTCAAACCTCAACCTCATCAAGTTAAGCTTCCGTTTATCTCAATTTCTCCACACGCGCATTATTCCCACAAAAAAAATATTTTCATCATAAAATTCATCAATAAACAGAGAATATAGCTATTATTTCATTAATTATCACGCTTTAGTGCTTCATATCTTTATTTATTTACTCAAATGAGAGTTAAAGTCTTATCTTTTTTCGAGTGCCTATTAAACTTCACTTCTTTTTTGATGAACATTTTGTTTAGTTTAAGGTGAGAATCTGAGCTGAAAATAAGGTTGGAGAGAAGAAAGCAGTTTTATGTGGTTTTATATGTAAAGAAATTGAGTTAATCGAAAAGTGCATTTAGCGTAGGTTTGCAGTTGATTCAGAAACTTTAAAGTTGATGCTGCTGATGTGAAATAATAGTGATTAATTTAATATATTTTTAAGATCTGTAATTTTTTGGAATTATGATATTAAATACTGTATTTTTGGATTGCTGGCTATTATTGCATGAAATTTTGTGAAAATTAAGTATAATTTTATTATTATACAACTTTTAGTGGTAAACATTAGTGCAATAGTGTAAAAAGCAAGTTATTGCAATTTTGTATAAAATTTTTTAATCTTTGCTAGTAAGTTAAATTCGAAAAAAGATGAAAGTATTAATAAAAATTCCATGGATCAACTCAAGCACAGTGAATCAATATTTAGCTACTTTTGCTGGTGAGTACTTGATTACTTCTAGAATAAATTGAATTTTTGAATAAATTGCTTGAATTTAGGGTTGCATGCTTACTCGATTTATAATATCCCTTCTTTATTTTACATCTTTTTTGCTCTTTATTTTATAAATTATTCTTTCAGTTAACATTCTCTCAGTAACTCATGGCTGTGCAATTGGCTGGTCATCACCCATGATTCCATACCTTAAATCTGAAGATACACATTTAAAAAGTGGACCAATTAATGCTTCAGAAGCTTCTTGGATTGGTAAGTAATTATTCATTATTTTTGTTATTCTACTGCTTTTCTGATCTAGTTCAAAAAATCCAGGAAATCCGAATCACTAATATTTGACCATTTCCTTCAAAAAAAATCTATTGCGACTTTTATTAATTTTGAAAAACAATTTGTCATATCATCCTGTCTACCTTGACTTGTTATCTTAATAGATAATGATACTGCAAATTTTTTCGATCTTCTGAAGCTTATCTTTTCGTTAGCCATAAACTTGATTGTTGTTTTGATTGCCAAGCTTACTTTTTTGTCACTTTATAGACTCAAAGTCATTAATTGCAATCTTAATTGTATTATATCAAATAATTTGTTGCTATATCAAAATTTTATTTCCAAGAGTAATCGACAATACAAAATTATTTATCATTCAGGCTCAGCAATAACACTCGGAGCTTTAGTAAACATCTTCATAATTGGAAAAGTTGCAGACTTTATAGGAAAGAAAAAATGTTTAATTCTCCTCTGCATCTCAAATCTTGCATTTTATATTTTAACCTACTTTGCCACAAATGTAAATCATCTGTATGCAGCAAGAGCTATTGCAGGCTTTACAGGAGGTGGCTTACTTCGGATAGTTCCTTTATTTATCGGTGAAATTGCTGAAAGTCAAGTTAGAGGCAAACTTGGTGCTTACTTTCCACTTGGAATGAATTTTGGGATATTTTTGATGTACGTTCTTGGAACTTACTTGAATTATCACACAATATCATTTGTTATGGTTCCATTTGTTCTGTTGTATGCTGCACTTATGCTGTTCCTACCTGATACACCTCAGTTTTTGATTAGAAAACATCGAGATGAGGATGCATTTGAGTCGTTGAAATTTTATAGAAATTGTGATGAAAATAATGTTAAGGATGTAGATGAGGTTAAGAAAGAATTGGAAGGACTTCAGAAAAACATTTTAAATCATCACAAAATTGAATTGAAATTGAAAGATTTTAGTAAGTTTTAAGGATCCAGTTATGATCATTTTTGAGTTTTCAAAATTTTAATTCCTAATTTCAGCTGAAAAAGCATCAATTCGAGGTCTTCTCATTGGTCTCTTCCTAATGGCTATAGCTCCATTTTCTGGCAATATGACAATCTTGTCATACACAGCAGACATCTTTAAATCATCAGGCTCATCGATCAGTGCCAATGAATCATCAATCATTATAGGTTGCATACAGTTCATCGGCATCTACATAGCCAGCATGTTCGTTGATAAATTTGGTAGAAAAATTCTAATGAGCATTTCATGCATCGGTTCAGGCTTATCACTTTTACTAATTGCTTCGTATTCCTATGTCACATCAATCCATGAAGTTTCAAGTAGCTTAAGTTGGATTCCAATTGTCAGCTTATCTTTGACAATTTTGTTGAATTCCTTTGGAATTTCATCACTTCCTTTTATGATTGTCACTGAGTTGGTACCTCAGAAGGTATGATTAAGGATTAAGATTTTTTTTTGCCAGTGATTAATGAGAATCAAATTTTACAGATTAGAGAAACTTCAGTCACAATTTTGATGGCTTGCATGACTATTTTTGTATTTACTAATCTTAAGGTAGGTTCTAGAGATTTTCTGTTGATTTTTTCCCGAGAAACACATGATTATAGTGTCTATTATATGGTTGCATCCAATATACACAGGGGCGTAGCCAATCAGGGGGTAGGGGGTTTTAACCCCCCTCTTTTTGAGAAATTTCTTCAATTTGCTAGGGTTTTTGGAGAAAAAATCCTAAAACCCCCCTAAATTTTTCATTCTATACAAAAAAATTCAAACCCCCCCCCCCCTCGTAAATTTTCTGGCTAAGCCCTTGAATACACATCTTGAATATTTCATGACTTATACTATAAATTCTTTTCGTAACACATAAATCTACTTTAATTTCTTAACTTTCATTTTTTTATTTTCTCCCGTTCAATGACAATGAATCGAACAGGTCTACCCACCACTCGTTGAGATCATTGACCTATATGGCTGCATGTTTATTTATGCTGGATTTTGCATAGTCGGATCGATTATCACAATCTTTATTATGCCCGAGACGAAGGGGAAAAATTTATTTCAAAACCACGAATCATGAAATTTAACAAAGATAAGAAAAGAAAATACGGAAATTAAGATTGAATGCAAATAAAGATTATTTTTTTATAAATCACACTTTATTGATTTTTTTTTTGGTAATTTAATCCACATGTGAGAGAAAGAGAGTTTGGTTTGCAACATTATTGTTTCAAGTGCTTCGAAAACATTAAATGTTAAAGTAAGGAAATATTTCAGTTGTGATTGAGGACTCGAGTGGTAGAAACTGATTTTATTTTCGGGAGTTAAAACTAAGATAATTGTTAAAATTTGAGAAAATATGAGAAAAAATATAAAATTTTCTCCTAAAATTATGTTAGATAATTATGTTAGATAAATTAGTAGAAATTTTTTAAAAGTTGACCAAAAATTTTAATTTGGAACCACAAAAAATTTATTTGAAATTCATTCATATGTGCATTAGTGACTCAACTGTGATTGTTTTCTCTTTAAATCAACACATATCAGCTTAATTTCAAGTGGATTTATGATTGAGTGGACTGTCAAAATTTTATCACGGCATTGATCTTGTTTTGGTTTTGAGAAGTTCAGGAAATTTGGTAAAATTCTTTTGTGATTAGTTTCTTATTAAAAAATGTTAGTGAATATAAAAATTCCTGGAATTGCTCCGAGCACGCAGAATCAGTACTTGGCATCAATATTAGGTGAGGATTAATTAGATTATCTGAAACTTTGTGTAAGTGACTCAAATTTCATTAATAGTTAGCTCACTAGCAGTCATTCATGGATGTGCTATAGGCTGGACTTCTCCTATTATTCCATACCTAAAATCTGATGACACACATTTAAATGCAGGTCCAATAACAGCACAACAGGCTTCATGGATCGGTAATTAATTTTATTTTGAAAATAACGTTAGTCAAAACTATAAACCAGAGTTGATACCTAGCATATGAATTTAAAAAGGTGGACCAAAGTATAGGCAACTTGAAATCCTTAGATGTGCCTTGCAAAGGCACAGCTTTGTCGTGGTGCCTTTAAATCTTTGCCTTTGTAAAAAAAAAAATTACCAAAAATTGATAAAACTTTAAAATTTTCAAATTTGATAATTGCAAAGGCAGAGTGCCTCTGCTAGATTAAAGGCAGTGCCTAAATCCAGGCACCTTAGTATCAACCCTGCTGTAAACACATGTCATATTATTACGAGACACGTGAGATAACAAATAATATTATTGTTTACACATCAGGTGCATGTCTATCCCTCGGTGCTGTATTTAGTATTGTGACAACAGGAATAGCTGCTGAACATGTTGGCAAAAAAGTTTGTTTAATTGTACTTAGCATCCCAGCTGTTTTGTTTTGGACATTAACTTATATTTCTACTAATGTTTTTCATTTGTATGCTGCGAGAACTGTTGCAGGTAAATTGATCAATTTCTTTGTAATTTGTTGTAATTCATTATTTAATCATCTTCTTCTTGTCAGGTTTTTGTGGAGGAGGTCAACTTAGAATCGTTCCATTATTCATTGGAGAATTAGCAGAAAGCAATGTCAGAGGCAAACTAGGGGCTTTCTTCCCTTTAGGACTAAATCTTGGAATTTTCCTAATCTTTGTCATTGGAACCTATGTCGACTTCTTCATAATTCCATTTATAATATTTCCCTTTATCATACTTTATTTCATACTTATGCTGTTTTTGCCCGAAACTCCACAATTTTATTTGAAGAAGAAGAAGGAAGAAGATGCGTTGAAGTCATTGAAGTTTTATAGAAATTGTAATGAAAAGGACACCCAAAATGTCGAAAGTGTTCAAAATGAATTAACAGCATTGAAGAAGAATATCGAAACTCAACAGAAAAGGGAATTTAAAGTTAAAGATTTCGGTGAGTTTTAGCTTAGCTTCATAGAATCCATTTCTGTTTGACTTTTTGTTCTTTTTTCGTGTTCCAATTTTAGTTGAAAAGAAGTCACGTCGAGGTCTCTTCATCAGCATCTTTTTAGTCTTTATTGCAGCATTTTCAGGAAACTTTACAATATTGACATACACAGCTGATATAATTAAATCTGCTGGTTCATCATTCAAACCTAATGAAGCAGCTATGGTTATTGCTGGAGTTCAATTTATTGGAATTTATATAACGAGCTTATTTGTTGATAAATTTGGAAGAAAAGTAAGCCTGTGTATAAATTATTGAATATATCTGATTACCATTGAACTTTTAGGTACTTATGAGCATCTCCTGTGTTGGATCAGGACTATTTCTTGTTCTTCTAGCCACATACTCATACATCGATACCAATTATGAATATGAAGCCAATCTTGGATGGATCCCAATATTCAGCTTGTCAATGACAATTTTAATGAATGCCTTTGGTATATGTTCACTTCCATTTATGATTGTGACAGAGTTGGTACCACAAAAGATCAGGGAAGCCACAGTGATGATATGCATGTTGCTTGTTACAACTTTTGCATTTATTAATCTTAAGGTTTATCCTCCATTAGTTGAGAAAATCAGCTTTTATAGTTGCATGTATATTTATGCTGGGTTCTGCCTGCTTGCTACTTTTGTGATCGTTTTTGTAATGCCAGAAACTAAAGGGAAGAATTTATTTCAAAATAATCAAGAGTCGTGAGACTTGAATTAAGAATAATAAAAAATGTTAGAAAATTTTTAAAAAACCATTTATTTTCATGATCTTAATTGAAAATTAGTTCACAATAAGACCAATAACAAAAACTTATACTTAACCCCTGCTACTATATCCAAATCGCATTGCCTTTTCTATCAGTTCGCTATCTCAATTTTTATAGTATTTGCTAAAAAAAATATTAAATTGTATTCTTATCTTTCTAAGTACCCAATAAACTCTAATCTTTGTCTCAAAATTGCCTTAGTTTAAAAAGAGAATCAGAAGTGTAATGTAATGTGCTCGTAGATTTAAAGTTGAAATTTCAAATTTTATGAATAAGGCTGTGAAATTTTGTAAATATAAAGTTGAGATAAATTTTAAAAAGTGTCAGGAGAATTGTTGAATTTAACTAGCTGCAAACTGAAATATAATTTTTTGTGAGAACCTTTAAGTTACCCGACAGGCACAGATCGGATAATCGAGATGAAATCCGGCACCAAGCCGAAGAGAGGCCAGCACCGAGTTGGCATACAATTTAAGCTGGAGTGGTGCTGGCCTCACTACAGCTTGGTTCATCTCGATTATCCGACTTGTGCCTTTCGGGTTAAATTTCTTTAAGGTTTAATTTTTGAAATTTTTTAAAATAGAAAAAGTATAAAAATGATAATAAAATTTCCATGGATCACTCAAAGTGCATCTAATCAGTATATAGCAACGTTCATTGGTAGATAAAGTTAAACTTGATGTTGAAGTTGTTGTATTAGAAATAAATTATTTTAGTTAACATTCTCGCAATTATTCATGGTTCCACTGTTGGTTGGACATCTCCAATGATTCCATATCTCAAATCTGATGAGACTCATTTGAAATCAGGACCAATTGATGCAACAGAAGCATCTTGGATTGGTAAATTTGTTAAATTCTTTTTTAAATAATAAAAAAATTATAAAAAAATTTGCAGGATCTTTGATGTCTGCAGGAGCACTCATAAGTATCTTAATTTTTGGAAAACTTGCTGAATATTTTGGAAAGAAAGTGTGCTTAATATTTTTATGCTTACCAAATTTAGCATTTTGGGTGATGACTTATTTGTCGACTGATGTAGTTCATCTTTATATTGCGAGAGGAATTGCTGGTATGTTGGTGGTGCGATTTTAAATTTTAACACAAATTTTGAACACAACATTTTTCAGGCATCACCAACGGCGGTCTGCTAAGAATTGTTCCACTTTACATTGGAGAAATTGCAGAAAGCAACATTCGAGGCAAACTTGGTGCTTACTTTCCACTTGCTATGTACATTGGAATCTTCTTTATGTTTGTCCTTGGAACTTATCTGAAATATTTTACAATCCCTCTTGTGATGATTCCAATTTTGGTCTTATACTTCCTTTTAATGTTTTTGTTACCTGAAACTCCTCAACATTTATTAAGGAATCATAAAGATGAAAAAGCATTGAAATCATTGAAATTTTATAGAAATTGTAATGAAAAGGATATTCAGGATGTGGAGAAAGTAACAGCTGAATATGAAGCTTTAAGGACAAATATTTTGAATGTTCATAAGAAAGACGTTAAATTGAAAGACTTTAGTAAGTTCGCTTTTTAGGGGGGAGGGGGGGTCAATGTTTCTGTAACAGGTTAAACAAAAGAAAATTTTTTTCATACACAGAAAACGTAACAAGGGGGGGGGGTTCAAAAAAGTCGTTTTTTGCGTAATATTTTAAGTGAACTGCCCAAAAGTGATTTAAATTTTTTTTAAGCCATTTATCGAGCATTTATTCAAGCAACTCCTAAATTTAATCCCCAGCTGAGCGATCATCACGTCGAGGTCTCATCATGAGTTTTTTCTTAATCTTCATCAACTCATTTTCCGGAAATATGATAATCCTCTCATACACAGCAGACATTTTCAAGTCATCAGGTTCATCTCTTAGTGCCAATGAATCTTCAATGATTGTTGCATCGATTCAGTTTATTGGAATTTATATAGCAAGTCTATTTGTTGATAAATTTGGAAGAAAGATTCTTATGAGCATTTCATGTTTTGGATCTGGATTAGCGTTGGTAGCTCTTGCATCTTATTCTTATGTTGATACTAATTATGAAGTTTCAAGTAGTTTGAATTGGATTCCAATTGTTAGTTTGTCGTTTACTATTTTTTTGAATTCAATTGGAATTTCATCACTTCCATTTATGATTGTTACAGAGTTGGTTCCTCAAAAGGTGAAAAACTAATTATTTTGATTAAGGTTAACAAACCAGAACAAATTTATCATCAAATTTTGAATTTCAGATTCGAGAAATCACTGTGATGATCTGCATGGCATTAATTACTACATTTGCATTCGTCAATCTCAAGGTTTTGATTTGCAAAAATCCAAACAAATCAACATCTTTTGATAGTCTTAATTTGTTTTCACAGGTTTATCCACCACTTGTAGAAGTCATCAACCTGTATGGTTGCATGTTCATCTATGCAGGATTCTGCATTTTAGGAACTTTCGTGACAGTCTTTATCATGCCAGAAACTAAGGGGAAGAATCTATTCCAAAGTCAATAAATTGCAAATTTATGACCAAATTATAATAAATAAAACGAGAATCTTTTCTTAAGAAAAATAAACAAGTTTATGAATAAATTTTTGATTCTATGGTCAGTTCTAATGAGAAATGCACAACCTAAAATCAGTTGTGAATTTGATTTTATCATGGATCTTGCAAAACTGCTTTGGCTATTTCTTTTGTATGCAAATATTATTGATTTTAAATTTTTGTCAGTTTTGGCTCATCTGCAAAGCTAAGCAGTTGGCATAATTTTCGTGTCTCCAAAAATTATAAACTAAAAAAAAATTAATTCGAAATGTTTGAAAAATTTCAACTACCATGGTCTGAATCCAGCAAAAAAAATCAATATATTGCAGTTCTTATTGGTAAAGTAGTATGAGAATTAAATTTACTAAAACTTGTCAAACTTGAATGCTAAATTCCCAATTTAAATTCTAGTTCTCAAAGTTTAAATTTATTTTTCAGTGAATATACTGACCTTGATTCATGGATGCGCTATTGGATGGACATCACCAATGATTTCTATTTTAAAGTCAAATGAAACACATTTGGAGACGGGAGTTGTGAATACATCTGAGACGTCGTGGATTGGTAAATTTATTGAGTTTTAAGTTTTAACTTTGGCTATAGGTTTTTGTTGCTTCCCATGTAACCAAAATAGTCCTTATGTATTACATTGACCTTTCTAAGGAACATGAATGGAATACATTAGGTCGATTTTGGGTACTAGAGTTGCTTGTGTTAAATTAGGGTTGAGCCTTCAGTTAGGATGCTTTATTTATTTTTTCAGGTTCCTTAATATTTTTGGGAGCACTAATAGGAATTTTCACAGTTGAGATTGTAGCAGATGCTATTGGAAAGAAGAATTGCTTGGTAGTGATGACTTTTCCTAATTTTATATTTTGGATTCGAACTATTGTGTCAACGGATGTGTACGATTTCTACATTGCAAGAACTGTTGCAGGTACCAATCTTTTATACAAATTTAGCTTATTTTTTGAATTTCAATATTTAAGGTCTTACTGGAGGCGCTCTTCTTAGAATTGTCCCATTATTCATCAAGGATATTGCAGATAGTAAAATGCATGCAAAATTCTATGCTTACTCAGATTTATCAATGAGTTTTGGAATTTTTGTAATGTTCATCCTTGGATCTTACGTCAGCTACTTCATCATTCCTTTAGTTATACTTCCAACTTTAGTGCTGTTTTTCGTATTTATGATATTTCTTCCCGAAACTCCTCAATATTTATTACAAAAATATAAAGATGTAGATGCTTTGAAATCTCTACAATTTTATAGGAACTGTAATGGCAAAAATATTCAAGAGGCTGAAGGAGTTAGAAATGAATTGGAAGTCATGACAAAAAGCGTATTTAATGATACCAAAAATGAAGTTAAACTCAAGGATTTCAGTAAATTTTATCCACATAATGCTGCCAACAAAATAATTCCATTTTTATTCTAGTGGAAAACTCATCACTTTTTGGATTAGCCAAATCTATTGTGCTTGGAATGATTGTGTCTTGTTCTGGATATATGACAATTTTGACTTATACAATAGACATTTTACAGTCAACGAACTCATCATTTGCTGCCAATGAATCTTCAATTATGGTAGCATTTAGTTATTTTGTTGGAATTACTATTTCAAATATTTTATTGAGTAAATTCAGTAAAAAGGTTAGCTAGGTAGTTTTAACAATTTTTTGAAATATTTTTTATAAAATTGATTTTTTTTTCTTCCTAGATTCTTTTAAGAATCTCGTGTGTAAGTTCAGGTCTTTCACTCTTGGTTTTTGCATGTTATTTACAAATTGATGTAGCTAATGAAAGCTTTAGGTGGATTCCTGTTACTAGCTTATCTTGTTTTTTACTTATGAGTGGAATTGGAATTTCAGCTGTTCCAACTTTACTTATTCATGAGTTGGTTCCACAAAAAGTAAGTTAATAGCCTTCAATTTATATTTAAAGTTACCAAAATAAGCAATTTATACCCAGGATGTGGAACTGATCAAATTGATCAAAAAAATGATCAAAAATGATCAAAAATCAACTTGATCAGTTCCACACCCTTGATTTATACTTTCTGCCTCATAGATTCGTGAAACCACACAAATACTGTATTTAGGAACAGTCGCAACTTTTACATTTGCAAATCTAAAGGTTTTTTCATTAATTTTCTCTCTTTAAACTCTTTCAATTAATAAATTAATCCTTCAGGTGTTCCCCATCCTTATCGAGTCAATCAACATGTCCAACTGCATGTTCATTTATGCTGGAATCAATCTACTTGGAGGGTTATTCAGTATTCTCATAGTATCAGAAACGCAATGCAAAAAATCAACTCTAACGTCATTAGACTTAAAACTGGAAATTCCAATGCGAGAACAGAAAAGTGCTTTGCATGACAGAAATTTTCTTGATGAATAAATATGTAATTTTTTTTACAACCAGTAGATGTCATTCGGTGATTTTTTATAAAAATAATTCTCATTCTTGACAGAAGTTTATTGTTGAGTCATTAAATTCATCCGATTTTATCTCACTCTGTAAAATTTTCTTGACGCATTTTAGTCGCATTTCTCTCAGCTTTGCAATAAAACTCTCAGATTTTTCTGTGCTGTTGTTTGAAATACAGGTGTATAAAAAAATTATTAGTAAATATTTGAGGTATTCAACAAAATCTCTTGTGAGAGGACGTGACAAATTCAAAGAACGAACAAATTAATTTTTGGTAAAAAAATCTGCTCAGTTCTCATTTAAATGCTGTGTTGATTGGATTAAGTGTTGTGTTATTGAATTTTTGAATCCGGACTTTGAAGCTGTGTTTTTGTGCAGTTAAGAATTTTTTAAAATATATCCTAAAAATGAAGAATTTATCGAAATATTTTCTGATACTTACCACAACATTCTCAACATTAAAAGCTCTGCCAGTCAAAAGACAAGCAGTTGACAATCCAGATACTCGACCAACAGTTAGTGACAGATATGGATTTTTGGGTGGATTTCCAGGATTTAATCAGCCATTTAACCCAAATAATTTTGGATTTAATATTTTTGGATCCAACCCATTTTTAAGTCAATTTTATCCACAAAATCAATTTTATCCTCAAAACCAATTCAATGGAAACTCTATCAATCAGTCACCTCCACAAAATCAGCAATTTCAGAACCAAAATCAACAATTTCAACCACCGAGACAACAAAATCAACAGAACAGACCTCAGGCTCAACAACCACGTCCCCAAATTCCTCAAAACCAACAAAATCAGCAATTTCAGTCACAAAATCAACAACCACAACAAGTAGTGTCAACAACAGTCTCTCCACAAGTTCAAGGTAAAGAGCTTAAAAATTCTCTTAAATTCCCATTTTTTGCTCATTTTTTTTTCTCTCTCTCTCAAATAAATGTTCAATAATTTTCAGCATGCATCGACTCGTGTATCGAAAGTACAGCCGGTCAATATAACCCAGTGTGCGGAAGCGATAATCAAACATATCATAACCAAGAGAGACTTGATTGTGCAGCCGAGTGTGGACAGAGTGAGTAATTGTGGAGAATAATTTTTGTAACCAATGAAGACAGTGGGAAAAAACGTGGAAGAAACTTGAAGTGTTGAGTTATGTTGATGGAATTTTGAGAGATTTTTGAGTCATTTGTCAATTATTGTACAAATTATACTGAAATTCTATAAATGAACTAAATTTTAGCTTAGCTGTGTCATTAGCATACCCGAAAGGCACAGATCGGATAATCGAGATAAAATCCGGCATCAAGTCGGAGTAGGGCCAGCACCAATCTGGCATACAATTTAAGCTGGAGTAGTGCTGGCCAAACTCCGGCTTGGTGCCGGATTTCGTCTGGATTATCCAACTTGTGCCTTTCTTGGTATATTTTTTAGTAGGTTCAAGAACTTTTGTCTCTCGTTGCTACATCCAAACTATAAATGATTCCAAAATCCACCTGAAATAAAAATCTTTAGTTCATTAACATTTAATTTACTACGTGCAAAGTTCATGCCGTATTAAATCTAATGTAAATCATGGGAACTTTTGATTTGCTTTAAAGTGATTCAGCACTTCTCGTTTATCTGCTGGAACTCATTAATGACTCACATTTTAATTATTTTAATTTGGATTTTGGTTATTTAATTAACAGGTCTAAGAGCAATTCATCGAGGCGCATGTGCTCGACCAACAATACCACAATGGCAAAGAGAGCAGTGACGAGTTCTTCTGAATATATTAGGTTTATAAAGCTTATAATTATTTAAATATATTATTTTATTTTATTGTAAATACATAAAGTGTTTATTTCTATCGAGAAGTATTAAGTTTACAGGATTGAAAGAAATAAAAGTAAAAAAGATGTAGGAATGGAAAACATTTATATTAATAAAAATAATAAATCTAATTATCCTTTTAAAATTAAGTAATATGTTTTAATCAGTTATTTATTTAACCTCCAACCTATGCCAATACAAAGACAAAATAAGTTTACAGTAAAGTCAGTATATAAGAGAATTGTTTTTGGATTTGTATTATCAGTCACTTATTTTTGACAATATCATCTAGTACTTCAGTAGACTTCTTTTCAAATCAACCAAAATTCAAAATTGCCTTTAAAAATTCACAGAAGTGATAAATCTCGCATAAAAAAAATTTTAGCTTGATAACAATTATTTCAGTTTGAATTATTCAGTCATCAACACAACATAGCTTGAGAACGAAATATTCTTCAAAAATGAAATCGATTTTAATTTATGGAATTTTATTAGCCTTTTGCAATGCCAAAATCATTCAAAAGCGACAGTATTTTGGATCACAAACTCAATTCGCACCATTTTGGCCTGAACAAAGAGCTAGCAATCCAAATTATGGAGGATATTCAGGACAACACTATCGTCCTGAAAATGCTATTTTAAGTAATAATCATGGAGCAGGATTTGGATCTTATCCTTTAGCAAGCCATAGAGTTGGAGGTTCTGACAATAATTCTCAAGGTGTACAAGGATATAATCAAGATGTACAAGGTGTACAAGGATATAATCATCAAGGAAATGTGCCTCAAAATAACTTCAATAATCAAGCTAACATCCCATCAGGAACAAGAACTTATGACGCTGGAAGTCAAAATCCTCAAAATTCGCAACCAACTAACATACAACCAGCACATCAAGGATATCAATCACAACCATACCCAAATTATCAAGGGTATGGAAGCATGCTTCCACAATGGGGCTTTCCTCAACATCCTCAAGGACCACCACAGTACAATCAACCAAATCAGATCCCAATACAACCGCACAATGATGGATCTCACAACACTCAAACTAGACGTAGCAATTTAATGACCAAAGAAGAGGAAGCTAGACTTTTTGAAGAAACTATAGCTACTCCGACAAGTTAAGAAATAAAGGTAACTATTTTTAAAAGAATATAAAATTTGATATATACGTTCAATAAAATAAATTATTGTACAAAATATTAAAATTATAATAAAACAAAAGTTTCTTTTAAAAGATTAATAAATTAGGTTCACATTATCAATCTATAATCTTTTTAGTTCATCTACTCTCAATTTCTCTCCTGATACGTCATAATCAACATAAACAAAAAACCCAAGAAAATGAGCAACTCAAAACAATAACAAAACAAAGAACACACAAACCGGTAATGAGATGCAAAACAAAAATCCATGCTCGCTTTTATTTGCCTTTTTGTCGCTCATCAGTTCTCATTTGACCGTCGATAGTTGAAGATTGTTCTATAGTCTCTCATTAGTTCACATATTTTTTTTTTGTTTATATAAAAAAAATGAAACAATTTATTTTTGCGATAATTTTTACAATTTGTGTTGTATGCAGCGATGCTCGGGTTATCAGTAAGAGACAATTAGGACAGAATAATTTTGGATTTGGACAGCCTGGATTTGGATTTCCAGCTAATTTTGGAGGTCAAGGATTCTTTTTCCCTGGACAATTTCCAAATCAACAGGGACAACAGTTCCCAAATCAACAAGGTCAACAATTCCCAAATCAACAGGGTCAAGGACGTCCACAACAGGGTCAACAATTTCCTAACCAGCAAGGTCAGCAGTTCCCAAATCAACAAGGACAACAAGGTCAACAACAATTCCAAGGACAGCAACCTCAACAATCGACAACATTACCTCCACAAGTGCTTAGTAAGTGTAACTTTAGAAGCTAAAACTTGTAATTTTTTAGTTGAGTAATATGAGGAAGAAGTACATAAGTTGGAGAGACTCTAAGGTCAGTGGCAGTAAGAATGACTTGAATCGGGTTTTTATAGAGAAATTTCTATCAATTCATGCGTTTATTTTAGTACTTATTTAGTCCGTTATTCATATAGAATGCTAGAGTTCGTTTTCATTAATGGTGTATGAGAAGTTGTACATCAATAGATGCATTAGATTTTTCATAGAATATTAATTTAATCTCACTTATAAAAATAAGTAAATTTAATCATTTGCATTAATTTCAGGTTGTATTGAGAGATGCATAGAAACAACTTTATCAAATTACAATCCCGTTTGTGGAAGTGACAATCAAACCTATCACAATCAAGAGCGATTTGATTGCGCTAATGAATGTGGAGCTAGTATGTTGACCATTTTATAAATTTTAGCATTTTTTAAAATATTGTTATTTTTTTCTAAATCTCAGATCTCAGAAAGACTCAAAACGGAGCTTGTCCATCACGTAATGCAACAACCAATCGACCAGCATAATTTATTTTTTTTTCAAGCTGTAATACTGCATTTAAATGTTTACAATCTTAAAACAGAATACTAGATTCTAATAATCATTATTACATAATTTTTAAAAATGAATAAATTCCCGAATTTTGTAATTTTTGTTTTAAAAAAGGTTTTTTCTATATAGTTGAATAAAAATCCTTTCAGATGTTTAAATAGACTACTTTACAGAACAAAACATTTAATTCTGGTGTGGGAAAAAGTAAACAAATTTAATTCATAAGGGACCGTTCACTTATTACGTAACGCTCTGAGGGAGGAAGGGAGTCTGAGAGTTTGTTACGGTCTATTTTTCTCGTAATGATTCTTTTGTTAAAAACATTACGAAAGGGGGAAGGGGGAAATAACCCGAACTTTAGCGTTACTTAATAAGTGGATGGCTTTTAACTTATTCAATTAAGTCAAATTAAAACTTAATTAACATAAATTTATACTACAGAATCACCTTACGACTACAGAACTTTAATTTAAATTTTTTGATTTATTCGATTTTTATTCATTTATATGTAAAATAATTTCGTTTTAATGATTGATGCAGATAAGCAATTAAGATTTTTAACATTTTTATGAGCAATCTTTGAAAGCTATAATTAAGTAATAAGATAATACAAAGTAAAAAAAATTGACTTTAAGAAGAAAATTTGTAATAATTTGGTTTAATAATAATTAAGTAATAAGATAATACAAAGTAAAACTAGTAATGAAGCGGATCACGCTTCATGTGCATATTCACACCGTTCCAAAACTCTATATCGGGTCAGCAAAGCTTCGCTTTGCATAAGTTTGAAGATTAGGATTCGATCGGGTCAGCAAAGCTTCGCTTTGCATAAGTTTGAAGATTAGGATTCGATCGGGTCAGCAAAGCTTCGCTTTGCATAAGTTTGAATATTAGGATTCGATCGGGTCAGCAAAGCTTCGCTTTGCATAAGTTTGAAGATTAGGATTCGATCGGGTCAGCAAAGCTTCGCTTTGCATAAGTTTGAAGATTAGGATTCGATCGGGTCAGCAAAGCTTCGCTTTGCATAAGTTTGAAGATTAGGATTCCATCAGGTCAGCAAAGCTTCGCTTTGCATAAGTTTGAAGATTAGGATTCCATCGGGTCAGCAAAGCTTCGCTTTGCATAAGTTTGAAAATTAGGATTCCATCGGGTCAGCAAAGCTTCGCTTTGCATAAGTTTGAAGATTAGGATTCCATCGGATCAGCAAAGCTTCGCTTTGCATAAGTTTGAAGATTAGGATTCCATCGGGTCAGCAAAGCTTCGCTTTGCATAAGTTTGAAGATTAGGATTCGATCGGGTCAGCAAAGCTTCGCTTTGCATAAGTTTGAAGATTAGGATTCCATCGGGTCAGCAAAGCTTCGCTTTGCATAAGATTGAAGATTAAGTCTCGATCGGGTCAGCAAAGCTTCGCTTTGCATAAGTTTGAAGATTAGGATTCCATCGGGTCAGCAAAGCTTCGCTTTGCATAAGTTTGAAGATTAGGATTCCATCAGGTCAGCAAAGCTTCGCTTTGCATAAGTTTGAAGATTAGGATTCCATCGGGTCAGCAAAGCTTCGCTTTGCATAAGTTTGAAGATTAGGATTCGATCGGGTCAGCAAAGCTTCGCTTTGCATAAGTTTGAAGATTAGGATTCCATCAGGTCAGCAAAGCTTCGCTTTGCATAAGTTTGAAGATTAGGATTCCATCGGGTCAGCAAAGCTTCGCTTTGCATAAGTTTGAAAATTAGGATTCCATCGGGTCAGCAAAGCTTCGCTTTGCATAAGTTTGAAGATTAGGATTCGATCGGGTCAGCAAAGCTTCGCTTTGCATAAGTTTGAATATTAGGATTCGATCGGGTCAGCAAAGCTTCGCTTTGCATAAGTTTGAAGATTAGGATTCGATCGGGTCAGCAAAGCTTCGCTTTGCATAAGTTTGAAGATTAGGATTCGATCGGGTCAGCAAAGCTTCGCTTTGCATAAGTTTGAAGATTAGGATTCCATCAGGTCAGCAAAGCTTCGCTTTGCATAAGTTTGAAGATTAGGATTCCATCGGGTCAGCAAAGCTTCGCTTTGCATAAGTTTGAAGATTAGGATTCGATCGGGTCAGCAAAGCTTCGCTTTGCATAAGTTTGAAGATTAATTCTCAATCGGGTCAGCAAAGCTTCGCTTTGCATAAAATTGAAGATTAAGGCTCAATCGGGTCAGCAAAGCTTCGCTTTGCATAAGATTGAAAACAAAAGTTCCTAAGAAAATCGAAAATTTTCACATTTGGACTCAATTTTGAAGCACTAATTGATGTTTTTGGATATGACAATGTGTGTACGTCTTTTAGGTCTATTTATAAGCTACAATAATCACAAGTTTCTGTAATTTTTAAGACTGAACTGTAAGTACAGGAGGGTGAAACGTCCCAAAAATGCCAATTTTTTGAAATTTTTCGACTCTTTAACCATCTAAAATTGGATTAAAAATATTTTTGTTATTTTTTCATAAAAGTTCTTGAACTTATTGATCGAATACAGAAAAGTTTAAAAAAATCCATCCATACAGTGAGCCACACGATTTTTTTGAAAATTTTATATTGTAGGGGGTGTACTGGTGGTTAAAAATTTTTTTTTGTATTTTTTCTCAATAAAACTTTATATTTTATTGATTCTGGTCAAAAAAGTTCAATCCGCAATTTATGTGATATTTTTTAAATGTATTTTGCAATAATCGGCTAAAATATGCTTAAAAAACACACTATTTTGTTAATTTCTCGGAATAGTCTGCATGGTTCGGCACCAAAAGATTCACAGCTCTTTTGGGTGACAATGCGCACATTTTGAGACATTTTTGACATAAAATGGTTTTTTCGTAGTTGAGTTCTCCAACCGACAAACTTGCTTGTGTGCTCACACCACCACTATTTGGGGTCGTGCACCGAGGTATCAAAACCATTTTCAAAGCGGTTTTTTGTATTTTGTAGATAATTTTGAGGCCGAACTTTTCACACCGAACTGTTTATGAAAATTTTGAGTTTTGGCGCCAAAAAACTAAAAAAACGATTTTTCAAGTGTATCGAAATCAATATATTCACAACGTGAAACGGTGTGAATATGAAAAATTGACTTTAAGAAGAAAATTTGTAATAATTTGGTTTTAATGCGATTTTTAATTAATTTTTTTTTATTAAATTCAAAGATAAAGAAGAAAAATGTTTCAAATAAATCTTTAATATCTTAAAATTTTACTTAACTTTCAATTATTTTATTCTTGATGCCAACACTGACCGTAATTTCCCAAGGAATTCCCAAAACTTGTATTTATTTTATTGAAATGAAAAATAATAATAATGCGCTATTTTTTATTGGCAATTCCATGTAATTCACCTCGAATGTGTATATATTGAATTACAATTTTATTAATTTTTTCTGTTTTATTTATTTCTACAATAATGAGATTTTATTGCAATTTAATAAACTTTTTTTTTGAAAAATTCAAAGCTTAGAATTTATTGATATTCAAATGACTTTAAAACAAAATTAAATTATTTCTTAGAAAAGTCAGACATTCAATTAAGAAAACACAAAAAAATCATACACAAGGAATTCACACAATCAAATGTTAGATTCAATAAATGTTGATAAAAATCTCAACTGTGAATTAGTATTTATCTATCTTCGAAGAAAGCAAGATGCACAAGTTAACAATCTTATTATTTGTTGTAATTCTGTTTATTGTTGTTGACTGCAACATAATTAAGAGGCAGATTACATTTCCAAATAACGAAAGTGATTCAGAATCTGATGAAAAAGTAATTGAAGGAAGACATTGGGGAATAAATCACAGAAGAACTAAAAGACCAAGACCAGGTAGACCAACTCGACCTACATCAACCACGTCGACAACAACTGGAAATCCAAATGAAGTTCCTCAGCATATTCAAGGTTCGATTTTCTTTCGAAAAAAAAAATCTAAATTTACTTAAATAATTGACTCTTCAGAATGCATCGACGAATGTCCAAGACAGACAACCTCAGAATACAATCCAGTCTGTGGAACAGATGATCGAACATATAATAACCTGAACAGACTACATTGTGCTGCAAATTGCGGTTTAGGTGAGTTACAATCAGCATTTTATTCAATGTGACTGTTCTAATTGCCTGCATGATTATTCTCAATCTTACTCATTTTGTCACTACAAATTGTTGTTGTTGTCGCGGCTTTAATGAGCTTTTACGTTATAACTGATGACAATTTGTGAGATAATCGCATGTGAATGAATGAACGTGCATGTGAGAAATTCATTGTAATTTGATTGGAACTAAGTTGAAATTGAAAGTATTTTTGTAAGTCGTGAAAGAATTCTCGTGATGTCATTAAGTAGCTGAGAAAGGAAAAGGAGGTGAATTTGATTTTTTAGTTCAAAAATCATTAAATTTTAAGAGTTTTTGGAGATTTAATTTTTTTTAGAAATATTCACAAAATTAACATAAAATCTACAAATCTATATTTAAGCGTCAAAACTAGAATTTTATCACAACAATTTCCTAACAAGAAAATTTCCTGTCAATTTAATACAGCACCAGGGGCGTAGCCAGGGGGGTTTTGGGGGCAATCACCCCCCTATTTCCGCGAGGTTTACACCAGATTTTATTGAATTTTTCAGATCCGAACCAAAAAACGTTGAAAAGTAGCGAAAACCCCCCTCAAAAAAATCCTGGCTACGCCCCTGAACAGCACCTACAACATAACCCATAAAATAATAATTATTCCTTAGCTTCCGCATTAAAATATGACGTCAATAAAAATTTATTAATACTTGGAAACTTACATCGATGAAATTCACGACTTTAACAGTTAAACAGGCACATTTTACATATCCAGCATATAATTAAATAATTTCTATGAACTACACTTAAATTAATGTAATATCTTGATTTGATTTCTTATAATTAGATGTTCAGTTCCAAAGAGTTGGAACTTGTCAACCTCTGAGGTAAAAATGTCAAGTGAGACCTACATAGGAAGTGAAATGGATAATTAGGAGAATAATTGGATGTAATTGAGTAATGACTCACCTTTAACAGTTACTAATAAAGAATTTTTTTATCTTTTCTTAATACTAATCATGTATCTGTTTAAAATTGTCAGCACTAGTGACATTTCTAGCTTTAAGTCCTTGTATTTTAAGGATGTATCAATTTTGTAACTTCTGAAGAAATTTATGAGGAATGTCTTCATGACAATCATTGCGTATCTATAGCCTGGAAATAAAAAATAATAAAATTATTTAATTATCTAATTAAGAATTCATTTTTGTGTCTTTGAACAAAATAAAGAAACAATTAATCTAAATGATCTATTTTTAGTTTCCTTACAAGTCATTAACACATTCATTTGAATTTTATGCAAATTTTCTCGGAAATTCTGAATTGTAGTTTTGAAACTCTCACAAATGATAAATAATAATTATCAATGATTATTAATTTAAACACTTTTGAACAGTTATGGATTGATTGTTGACGTATTGAGAATTTATCTTTTGAGCTTTTCGATTCCTTTTTCTGAACTATATTTTCCATTATAAATAAAAACTCTACTCACCAATGCACATTCGTTTTCCTCCTGAAAATTCACAAAAATCAGTCAATAGTACCAAAAAATAGAAACATCAAGAAATTCTCACCAGTAAATGGCAAATAAGCTTGTGGATTTTCCAAATTCTCAAACCTCTCTGGCTTATACAAATGAGCATCATCTCCCCAATATTTTGGATCCCTCTGCATTGCAAATATCGACAACACCATAATAGCCTTCTTTGGAATTTTATAACCACAAATGTCAATTTCAGCACTCGTTTCTCTCGCAACTATTGGACCAGCTGGAAATAATCGAATTGTTTCCTTCACAATTAGGTCCAAGTATGTGAACTTTTGAAGGAAATCGTTGTCGAATGTTAAATCTTCTTCACTTCCGCAAATTGTCTCAATTTCATTGATGAGTTTTTGTTGAATGTCTTGATGCATGGCAAGCATGAGAAGGGCTGAGGAGAGGGTCTTGGCTGTTGAGTCGAAAGACTGAAAATGGATTAGAGGAAATTTAGGTTAGAATTTTTTGTAGATAAAACTAAAGATAAAAAAGTTAAAGTTGCGACAAAAGTTAGTTCTGAAGTTTGAAATTAAAAATCTTACAGTCAATGCAAACACGACCATTTCATCCAAAATTTCACGATCTGAGAAATTATATTTAGGATCCAACAACAAATCAATGACTTTATCGACCTTATTGGCTCCATTTGTCTCAATTGTCAATTGTTTATTATAATTGACAGTCTTACTGACATAATCATTAACAAGGATCATCATGCGGTCAAATTCTTTTGAAATTTTTGATTTTCTGAAGATGAATTCACTATTAAGCCATGGCTGCTGAATCCTCTTCATTCCAATAGCAAATCCTCTGTAAAAATACAAAATTATGTTTATATAATCAAAATTGCACATCACTTGACTTACGCATCAGCATATGGCAGCATTTCATGTCCATAAAGATCATCATAAAAATTTAAATTTGCAGCTCCAAATGATTCCAAGGAACAAGCACCAATATAAAAATAAACATCAAATTCCCCTTGATTCACTTTTGGTTCTAATTTTTTAACACAAACTTCTGCACGATCTTTAATAATTCCATAAAGTTCTTGTAATCTTCTTGGCGTGAATGCCTTATTGAATATTTTTCTATGTCTTTCATGAGTTTTTCCACTTAGAGGAATTAAGCCCTCAGTAAAGAAAAGTGATCCATAAAATACTGATGGTTTGTCGTAACAATAAGGAGAATTAAACACTGCATGCATAACTTCCGGTACTTTTGTAGCTACAACTAATAATGGACCTAACCACACTCTGGTAATTGGTGTGTCGTCCTTTATATAACCCAACACAATATCCATATAGTCTTCCCTTTTTGCTATTGCTAATTTATGTAAAATTCCAAGCAATGGAACTCCATTATCACCAGGAAGCTTTGCAGCTAATTCATAAAGCCTTCGTCGACTCCACCAAAACTTGATCACACAAAATACTAAAGTCGTGAATAAAAACAACAAAAGTGACTGAAACACAAACATTTTCCTCACTTTTTTTATATCACTTTAACTTGTTAACTGTTCTCGATTTAAAAATTGACTAAGCAGTTTGTAGTGATTTTCATCAATATTTATAGGTGCAACCCCCCGTTCAACTGGTCATGAGTAATTGATTCTCGATTATTATTTGTAATTTGCTCAGGAAAATTTGATGAGAGGATAAAAAAATTTCTCATTTCCAGTGGTGAGATTTGACGCACAGCCTTAGTGATGTATTGTATGTGATACTATCTAATCTTCACACATGCTCCTATGAAAAAGTTATGAGTTATTTCCTGAGAATGAAATTAGCACAAAATATCAATAAAAATATTCATAACCTGCAATTATTGATGCAATAATTAACTGAACGCTGATTTGATTGCGTTTATTGTCAATTAAGCTGACTTCATGCGGGGTTTTTTAAGTCTGTAAAGAATTTTTTATTACCTTTTGATCTTCAGTTGAATGATTTGTATGAGAAAATCTTGGTTTAACTAGACGTCTGGTTGAGATTGTTAATGTTTCATATTTTTTTTATTCTTTGCAATTCAGAATATTCATTTCATATTGATGGATCTTGGGTGTATCTATGATCTGTTAAATTGACTGATTTTTTTTTTCATCTTTTATTTCTATTTTTGAAAACTTACTCTATTTTTCCTTAATACTAGTATTCTGAATAAAAAATTCTAATTTTTGAAATTACTGTTTACTCGAAATAATTATAACTTAAAACTTGCATATATGTAAAAGCTTTCGTGATTTTATTTAAAGCATTAAAAATCACTCTAAATTGGAAAAATTGTTTAACAAATTGAACATTTTGTAAATATTAAGTTGAATTTATCATTAAATTTGCATTTTAAATTTTACAAGTAGGTTTTTTCAAAAAAAAAAAAAAAAATTGAGTATAAACCGACATAAAACTTCAAAGAGACAATCTTACAATTTTTGCGAAGAAAAACCACTTATTGATGCAGCTGTTGCTATATTTAACTCATTTACTATTAACACATAAAAATATATTAATGATTCTAAAGTAAGTATTTATTGTTACTGCCGATACAATTTCAGATCTCGTGACATATCTCACTTATGCAAATAATTGCTGTCGTCTCAGTGTCTACGATGGAGGTCACTGATCAATATTATTTGCTTTATTTACGATCAGAAATTTAGTGAAATTTAGACTTGAAATTGGATTAAGAATGTCTGAATTAATATTTTGACAAATTTAATAAATAAAAAAAATCAGAAACTTGATTTTTTTCGAAATTGAAAAACTTAGAAAATTACATATTGGGATATTGACCCCTTCAGGAAAATAATCTCTAATAATGCTTTACTTACAACTTTTTTTAATCATTAACTACTTTCTGTAGCTCAATAAATAAATTTTTTAATAATATAACATTAGTTCCATGATACTTACAACTGAAAATGATTCTAATGAGAAAACTTGTAACTCTCTGAACTTTTATCAATCACATAACGAGAGGATCTGATCTGTTACTCAATATCTCAAATTGAAGTTGCACGAACTTATAAATATAACTTAAAATCAATTGCTACCTGTTTAGTCAATTTTCAGATCGTGAACAGTTAACAAGTAAAAGTGAGGAAAATGTTTGTGTTTCAGTCACTTTTGTTGTTTTTATTCACGACTTTAGTATTTTGTGTGATCAAGTTTCAGTGGAGTCGACGAAGGCTTTATGAATTAGCTGCAAAGCTTCCTGGTGATAATGGAGTTCCGTTGCTTGGAATTTTACATAAATTAGCTTTAGCTAAGCGAGAAGACTACATGGACATTGTATTGAGTTATATTAGGGATGATGCACCAATTACTAGAGTGTGGTTGGGCCCCTTTTTGATTGTCGGGACTAAAAATCCTGAAGTAATGCATGCTGTATTCAATTCTCCACATTGCAATGATAAACCATCATTATTCTATGGATCGCTGATATTTACACAAGGATTACTTCCGTTAAGTGGAAAAATGCATGAAAAGCATAGAAAAATATTCAATAAGTCATTCACACCGAGAAGATTACAGCAGTTGCATGAAATTATCAATGAACGTTCACAAGTTTGTATCAAAAAGTTAGAACCAAAAATCAATCAGGATGAATTTGATGTTTATTACTATATTGGTGCATGTTCCTTGGAAACATTTGCACTTTTTAATTTGAACTACCATGAAGATCTCTACGGACATAAGATCCTACCATATGTCGATGCGTAAGTTGGTTAATATAAAATTTTAATTCATAAACTTTAATTTTACTTTTCTACAGAGGATTTGGCATTGGAATGAAGAGGATTCAACAGCCATGGCTTAATAATAATTTCCTATTCCGACAATCAAACTTGTCAACACAACTTGATGAAATGTTGGAAGTTGCCATGGATTATCTTAACAGAATTGTGAATCACAATAAAATGCTTCATATAAAATCAAATGGATCAGTTAAGGATGATAGAGTAATTGATTTATTGCTAGATCCTAACAATGAGTTTAGTGACCAGGAAGTTTTGGATGAAATGGTTATTTTTGCATTGACTGTAAGTGTTTGATTCAAAAAGTTTAATTTCGAACCTTAAAAATTAATTAATTTACAGTCATTTGACTCAACAACCAAAACAATCTCATCAGCCCTTCTCATGCTTGCCATGCATCAAGACATTCAACAAAAACTCATCACTGAAATTGATTCAATTTGCGGAAGTGAAGAAGATCTGACATTCGACAATGATTTCCTTCAAAAATTCACATACTTGGATCTAATTGTGAAGGAAACAATTCGATTATTTCCAGCTGGTCCAATAGTTGCAAGAGAAACGAGTGCTGAAATTGACATTTGTGGTTATAAAATTCCAAAGAAAGCTATTATGGTGCTGTCGATATTTGCAATGCAGAGGGATCCGAAATATTGGGGAGATGATGCTCATTTGTATAAGCCAGAGAGGTTTGAGAATTTGGAAAATCCACAAGCTTATTTGCCGTTTACTGGTGAGAATTTCTGGATGTTTCTATTTTTTGGCATTGACTGATTTTTGTGAATTTTCAGGAGGGAAACGAATGTGCATTGGTGAGTGAATTCATTAATTAAGCTCAATTAAGTAATTACGAAAAATAAGAAATTGCATATTTTATAAAGAAATTACACAGTGTGTGAATAATTGCTTTATAACTGTCGACAAGTGTTAATATCAATAATGGTTTTCGATTCATGAGAATTTTCGTATATAATTTATCTTGCATACATAATTTTATATAATTTTATTTTCCCTTTATAAAAATTTGATAATCATTATCTTGTCTTTTAGGCTTTCGGTACGCATCAATTTTAGTTAAAACCTTCCTCATCAATTTCTTCAGAGAGTATACCATCAATACATCACTTAAGTATGAGGATATAAAGCTAGAAATGTCAGTTGTACTTACAATATTAAATAGATACAAAATTAGCATTAAGAAACGATAGAAATTATGATTCAATTTAAAACTTTAAAAACTCAAGCCTTAATACCTTCCAAAATTTTAATGTACGAACCAAATAAAAAATTTTGTTTTGTTTTGTTAAATTACAAAAAATTCAATTTTTATTAATATTCATCTTCAGAACTTGAGCTATAAGCAGCAACAAGCGATGACACAGTCTTAGTTTCCTCAACTTTCTGCTTCTTTTCATTTGGTTCCTGATTGACTTCCTTCTTCTTCACAATTCCCAAACTTGCAGGTTTTTGACTCAAAATCTTCTCTTTTTTCATTCCACAAAAGCTGCTTACAATTGTGGCACTTGGCAAAGCTGGTCTTTCCATAATTTCCTTGAATTTTTCGCGTGACTTGTCTTGAATACTTTTGGTGCTGTGCAATTTCAACAAACTAGCCAATTGTCTATCTTCATCAGTTTCAGGCAGTAAACTTAAACCAACCAAACTAGTACGTGACAAAATTTTATTGTCTGCATCTTCGGCTGCTTTTGCTTCCTTTTTTGACTTTCTAAATTGTGCTCGTAACTTCAAATTAGCCTCAAAATTGTCCTTCCAGACATCATCATTTCTTTGAAATAGACGACAAATGGCAGGTTTAGCATCTTCAGAAGTCTTTTGGTCCTTAAGACCATGTTCAAGCTTGTACATTGCATCATCGAAAAGTCGACGTTGTGTCTCTTTGGTTTCAGGGACAATCTGTTCATTTTGTGTTGGATCCCAACGATTCTCTTGGCGTCGAGCACCAGAAATGATTGTATAGTCAAGATTGGCAGGGTCTGTCTTGATGACGAAGTAGTTGTCGCATCTGGACGAGAAAAAAATGTATTTTCTGACATTTTACATATAAAAGTCAATGACTTAATACTCACAAGTGACACTTCATCTTAAATTCATAAATTGGCGTCGAATAATAGTTTCCAACTTTCTGCTTCTCAGCATTATATCGAACTCCCATTCCAATATGATTCTTACATCCTTCACACCAAATGTTGTATGGCATCTCAAAACGAATGACGAGGATACCCAAATGTGCCTTTTTGCCACGTTCTCGAAGTCGATGATGTCCATGATATGCATCGAGACCCTTTGCCATGACTTTTGGGTTGTTGAAGAAGTCCGGCGGGTAGTATTTGTTTTGACCTGAGATGAGGAATATTGAGGTTATTAGAGTTGGTACGCTCAATCGTTTTGAAACTGAATGTTTAAAACTTTTCATAATTTTTGATAAAAAAATGTTTAATTAAAGAATTCAACTATAACGGGGACTCGATTTGGGTGGTTTCGATTTGAGTAACTGATGTGTCCCCATAAAAAAATTAAATCATCTTTTTTAACGGTCATTTTTCATACGTTTCGATTTGAGTAGATTTTTTCCGGGACTGAACAATTACTCAACTTGAGCCCCCCCCCCCCCCCCTCCCTAGTAATTGATTCCTACTGGATCTTTTGATTTACTTTAATTTTGAGTTATCAAAGTTAATTATTTAAGTCTGAGTATAAATTTATGAAGAATTCTAAGTAAAAGCTCAGAATTCATCATTTCCGTACATTATTTTCGCAAAATTATTTTTCATCCAAATTTTTCTAAATTCTTACCTTTTCGTTCACCCATATTGAGTCCTTACTCCTTAAATCACAACAATACTGCTCTGTAAATGAAATAAAATAAATTCAAAATCCTAATTACACAAATTTCTATAATTTTCAAATTTTTTAAGTTTTTTTAAATTTTAAACTTTAACTTACAAGTTTACTATCACAGCTGCTTGCTTATCACACCTAAATGATAATAATCTTCCTGTTTGCTTCTATTATGAGATTTATATAGTTAACTTCTTATTCTGAGATTTTGTAATGAAAATTTGTAAACAAAAACAAATGGTTGGATCTATTGGAGTCAAAACCTCTTCGATTTGAATATGTTTTGACCGTTATTTTAGCTTTAATATATTTTTAAAGAAATATTCAATTTTAATGATTTAATATTGTCTTAATTGATGTTTAATGAATGAATGATCTGTAATTTTATGGCTAGTGCAAAATGTATCAAAAAGAATGCACAAAATAACGACTTTATAAAACTTAAACTTTTAACCCATCAGCAATATCTCTTTGGATTGAGCAATATGAAAGCTTCATTGTACAACTAAGTTTCAACTTTTCTACTCAAATTCATCATGTCAACTAACAAAATTTTCATTTCAAGATAATCATTTTCCAAATAACCTATAATTTTCCAACCACTCCACAAAACTCTTCCGAAAAACCAAAAAAATCTCAAAAATTCCATCAGACTCAAAGCCATTCTCAACAAGTGCGCAAAAATTCAAATTCCAACAGTCCAAATGTCCAAATCTCTCAGAATCATAAAATCAACCTCACTGAACGTTTTCTACTGAAAATTTTTTCCCTGTCGCTGCCACACGAAAAGAAATAAAAAAGTGCAAAAATAGTCAAATTTAATGCATTAAAAGAGATTTAAAGTGAATAATTTCACCATCAAAGTGATCCTTTCGTCATCAATGAATGATGTGAACGCATCGTGTGCGTATGCGAGTAGTTTGTAAGCCGGAAAAAGGTCACATAATAATAACACACATACAAAATATATATATCTATATATCTACATCTAGTTCCCCTGCTTATTTTATTCACAATTAAATTTTTTTATGTTTTAACTTTTGTGAAATTTGACAAAAAATTTGCCACTTTTTTTTGCTGTGTAAAGTGAAAATTTTTTATTTTGTTATTTTTTTCATAGAAACGATAAAAAAAGTTGGAGAAAAAAAAATCCTCTATGTGGATGGAAAAAAGTGCGATCGATAGTGAAGTTCATTTGTGTGTGGACAGACCCTTGTGAAACGGGCTGAAAGGTTAATGCACCCAAGTGGGCTGACAATTTTTTTGAGAACTTTATAATTTAAAGATTTTAAAATATTTAAGTAAAATACTAACATCAAAATTGAAAGGTTCTTTTGCCCAATTGGGTTGAATAATTTAAGTTATCGATTTATTTTCCATATTTTATGTTTCAAACTGTGTAATTTTGCAATATTTTGTTGATAAAAAAAGTGGCAAGACAGTGGATTTTTATTGCCTAAAACAAGAAGAAAAAAACTCAAAGTGAAAAAAGTGAATTTTTTTTGTGTGCAAATTTCATTGAAAATCAACAACAACAGCTCTCCTGCCCCACCGATTCATCTTGTTGGATTATCAATTTACATCAATCGAACAAATTTGTGAGTTGAAAATCCTTTTTATTCATGAAATTTCTTTCGTGAAAATAAAAATTGAAATTTTTAAAATGAGAAAAAAAAATCTCAAATAAAGTTGTGGTTGTGTGAAAATTTTTTACGAGTTTGAATGTGTTGGTGAGAATTGTGTTGGATATGAAGCTTTAGATGTGTGTGTGAAGATGTAGATATATTGAGAGTTCTGATGCACTTTGGATGAGGTAGATCAAAATTATTTGAACTTTATCAGAATTGACTGAAAAATAAAATATTTTTAATTGCAAAAACGTCAAAAAATGGATTTAAAGGTCCTTACATCTGATTGTATGTATCGATATATTGAGTGATTTGGTCCCAAAATGATTTATAAGCTTCTGCACGGTTGTCAGTATAAGAATCCAAGCTTTTGAGCTCATCGACAGTAAATTCAAGCAGTTCACTTATTAAGATTATAAATCCGAAATTAAGCTGAAGATAATTGAAGAAATTGGTGAATTAGGTTTGGTACATACCCGAAAGGCACAGATCGGATAATTGAGATGAAATCCGGCAACAAGCCGGAGTGAGACCAGCACCTATCTGGCATACAATTTAAGCTGGTCTAACTCCGGCTTGGTGCCGGATAGCATCTCGATTATTCGACTTGTGCCTTTCGGGATACCACCACCAAGTACCTTATCAACACAAAACCGATCAAATTCCATCTACTTACATCCTGAGAATCATGAAATGATGTATTTATCCTAAAATTCTCTTGCTTCAACTGCTCAATCAATTCCATCTGTCCATCCAAATTACACTTCGACTGATTCTCCATTTTCAGCTTATTAATCCTTTCTCTAATCTTCCTACTCTTCGAATCAACAATGGTCAAAGAATGATCCTTAATATCCATCATATCAAATCCACGACGACAATAAGCACAATTGTTATTTAGTCCATTTTTGTACCAATTCATTGCATATTTTTTATGAAACAGATGACCACACGGAAGTGAAATTGTTTCCTGATTTTCACAAATTTCTGAAATATAAATAGAACAACCTAAACACATGTTGATTAAATGAGTGATTGAATTATTTTGACAGAAAAATTGAAGCTTAATTGGGCTTTTATATTTGATATTGATGCTTTAAGTGATATCTGCTTTTATTGATCTTATTTTTAGGGGTTATTCTTGGAAAAGTTTAGATAAGAGATAAAATTTGGGATTTTAATTGTAATTATTAAATTTTAAATGTGAAATTTTAATCTAATCTGACTTATATGGGGCACTTTATTTTCTGTTTAAAAATTTCTCAGTCAGTAAATCCCCGAACTTATCAAAAGTCTTACATTTTATGTTTTAATTACCCTAACAATTATTTTCAATACACAAATTACTAGCTAAAAAAATCTAAATTTAACCTTCATTCCCACAAAAACCCCTCAAACACACAACCAACTCCATGTCCAACACCATCAATCTACTGTCAGCATATACAGTTGCAACAAAAAGAAGCAATAAAGAATGTAAATTGGAATTTTTATGCTACTCATTCCACGCGGTTTTTGCACATTTTGACCTCCTTTCTTCCTCATTTTATTTTCTCTCCTTCACTTCTTTATTTATATAAATTTTTCATTCCGAGAGACACACAAATCGATGATTAATAATTAGTTGCACAACCTTCGGAACGGAGGAGAGAAAAAAAAATGCAAATCGATTTTCGTTCTTATTGGATTTTTTTTTGTGTCTTGTTTCTCAATTTTTCTTTCTGAACTCTCTCGTGCTCAGATTTTTTTTAGGGAGCATTCTCTAAATGGGGATGAATTTGATTGCGTTTAAGTAATGTTTGTTTGTCTGGTTGTCTGTTTCTATTCAAGTTGATGGTTTTTAAAGAAATATTTGAATTTAAAGCATTTGGTCAAAAGATTTGGTAAAAGTTCAAATTTCACAAAAATGTTGAAATTTCTTAATTAAACACCTAGACTATCTTGCTATCTAATTCTACCATACTACAACTTCCACAACCTACTTAATTTTTCATCAGTCTGACTTCCTTTATGTCTGGTTTAATGCGCACTCGTCAACAACATCGACTACCACACAATCCTGTCCAAATTAGCACAATAATGACGTCATTGTTATTTATAGCATGGACTCATGTTTTAAAATCATGAAAAAAAATTGAAAGAATTATCTTTATCTCCGAAACAGAAATATGTTTTGTAATCATCATCAAGTTCAGTTGACATACATTTCATTTCCGTTCCCTTGTTCTTCTCTTTCCTCTCTTCCTCTCTCACTCAATCTCTTTCTCTCTCGAAAAAAAAATGTATTCTCAAGTATATTCTTGATGACGTCAAAGTGAGAGACGAGATACATAAAATTTTCATATACAACTGTAGACGAGGATGGTGTGTGCAGTTCTGTGAGCTATACAAATACAGATTAGCTGATTCTATTATTCTTTTCTTCTTTTTTTTGGGGATAAACAGAAATAAAATGTGCATTGCACTTTCAAATACAGTTAAAGAAATGAGAACAGCTTTTTTCTTTCTTTCTGGTGTGTTTTTGATAAGCAATTGCATAAATAGTTTCATTTATGTATGCAGTTTATGATAAAGGAGGAAGTAGGAAATGTAGAATTTAGTATGGGTGTCGTGGGCGCATATTATTTTTAATTTGAATTTAACTTTAAGTTTTTAAGGTTCTTTGAACAAAAGTTTCTGTTCAAATCTTTATATCCCGAAAGGCACAAGTTAGATAATCGAGACAAAATCCGGCACCAACCCGAAGTGAGGTCAGCTCCGCTCCAGCTTGAGTTGTATGCAAGGTTGGTGCTGGCCTCACTCACCGCTCCGACTTAAATTGTATGCAAGGTTGGTGTTGGCCTCACTCGGTGCCGGATTTCATCTCGATTGTCCGATCTGTGCATTTTCATACATTTATGTATTAAATTTTTATACCTTCTAAGACCAAAGATATATGCTCTACTAAATTCTTCATCAACTTGTGCTTCTATCCTATTGAATTTTCGTTTTCCTTCCTTTTATTTGCATCTTGTCCTCCTTTAAATTTTTTTTCTTCTCCCTTTATTTTTTTGCTATATTGAACTGTATTTGATACGAAAAACTATGTGAACACGTTTCAGAAATGCAAATTAAGGTGTGGATAAACGAAATGTTGACAAATGTTGGTGACAGTGAGCTAGGATGGGATTGAAAGATTGAGGGATGAGGGTGTATATTAGAGTTTGGGATGAGGATGATGACAAAATATAAAGCATAGAAATTCGTAAAATTATAGTATTCTAACAAATTCATTCTAAAGGACATTTTCCAACCCATTTAGTCTATACAACAACACAAATAGTAATCGACGATCCCATAAATGTTAAAACATCATCCCATATTTCAAAACATATTATCAATATATTTCTATATCATAACATTCATAACAATAGCTCTCATAAAACCGACTCTACCCCAAATAATAACAGAGAAGCGCAGGTCATTGCAATTGAATAATTTTCATTTCCATATTCTCATGCCGTGAATTGTAATTAAACACATTTTTATTCATCCAAATGTAATGAAAATTCACCTCTATTATGCAATGGATTTTTCTCATTTTCCAAGATTTTTCTTTTTTTTTCATTTTTATTTGCTTCTTTTTAATTTCGTGTTCGTTCTTTCGTCGCTCATTCATTTTAAGGTAGACTAAATAAATGAATAGAACTGCCAATGCATGCAGAGAATATTTAGAATGAGAGCTAAATGGATGCTGTGAATGAAATTTGAGAATGTGGTTTAATCAAATGGGAATTGCGGTTTAAATGAGAGTTTGAGTTAATGGATGGTTGAATGTCTTGCTGTCTGGTTAGCTAGCTGATTAGAAGCATTTTTGATGTATAAAAGCTATACAGTTTCGACAATCAACTAATTCAAACCAAGCACACTGCCATAAAGTCAAATCTTTAATATAATCTGCTTTATCCCCAATTTCACACACAAATCCATAACTTTTCATAAAGTACGCCCCAGCATCACTAATCCTCCCTCTCTCACAAACGTTTCCCACAATTTTGCACAATTCCACAATCAAACGACACCGACAATGCTTATCAAGTCATCGGCGTAAACATCTTTTGTATTCGAGATTCTCCTTCCTCTTCCTGACCTTCTTCAAATAATTGGATGAGAATAAGAAAAAGAAGAACAATTTAATTGACCTCATAGCAATTGCTGTTTTTTTTTTGCTTTTGATATTAAATTAAGTGAGATTGTGGTGCGACAATGGGTGTGGGTGAGGCAGTAACAATAAAGAAAGTAAGAAAAAAAGGACATGGAAAAATTTTTTTTCTTCCTCTTTTGTGACTTTTTTTTCAGAATGGAATTTGTTATTGAGAACAAATAGAGTGAAAAGCTGGAATGAATTTGACACATTTGTACAAATTGACTGTGAAATTAATTATGTTGGTAGTTTCGTAATTTTTTCTTGGCACGGGTTGAATGTGTGCAGTTGAGAGTGGTTAAATGCAGTGCAGACTGTGGATGGTTGTATATTGGGGTCATTTTTTGGTATGTTGTGCTGATTGGATAAGGTTTGAATCTAATAAAAATCAACTTTAAAGTCTGAAAAATTTAAAATTTCAAATTTTAAAAAGCCGTTAAAAATTACAAGCCTCGATTTTTATCTGATTTATTTAAAATCCAATAATAATTCAAACAAACTTCAATTTCAAGAGACTCTAGACCTAAAAATAACCACATTCATCCTCCATCCATTAAACATACAACAACTCAATATATTCCCACATGTCCCCTATTCACAACACAATATCAATAAGATCTGGTTCAAAAACTTTTCAATTATTGATTTATTTTAAAAAGATTCTTCAGTCTCACAAACAAAAACTATTAATTACATAACATCTAGTAGCATCTAGTAGACGATACAAATAGTCGATGATGCAAAAAGGGAAGGAAACTATTTAAAAATTTCTTTATTAAATTACACATTCTTTTCTTCTCTTTTGTTCTAAAAAGTTTGAATTTCTTCTCGAATTTTTTCAGCTGAAAAAATAAAATTGTGAAACGTAAAAAATGAAAAAAAAGTGAGCAATTGAGCGTGAGTTGTTTTGTAAATTGTGTGCATTAAGATAAAACATTTTTGGTGCTTCTTTCGTCACGTAGAGCATAAGTCTTACTCGTTTATTTTTTTTTTCTTTTTATTCATGTATGGATGATAAGATGTATGAATCTAGCTTTCCTGTAATCAGAATGTCATGCATGGAAGGTGTATTATGTTGTGATATATGTGTACGGATGTGGAATTTTACATTTTTAGAGCAAAAATAAGAGATGACTTTTGGGATTTGCGGGATGCTGGGCTTTAGATGTTGATGAAATGAAAAGTTTTGTTGTGATTTTTAGTTTAATTTTTATGTAATCTTTAAGTCTGTTTTAAATAATTTATTGGGCATCATGATGTTGAGATTTAAGAAAATTATATGATTTTTTCTTGTCCTTGATAAACGAAAGCTGTATACCCCTCACCATAATAATTTTTTTTTACTCTTTGAATGAATCTGTTGTTCTTTGCTTAGTAAAATCTATGCTATCCCTCCACATTTGACCTTCGTACCCTTCTTAGTAAGACATTCTTACTAGAGCTTATTTTTTATTTAAACCTTCGTACCCCTAAAAAATATTCATATAAAATCTTTCAATTTCTTTAAATGCCTTCCTAAATTCAAAATTAATCTACAATCTTCAAAAAATCTTTAACATAAAATTTGAATTGCAAAACTCAAGTTCCTTTCACAAAAGAAAAAGAAGTCCACAATTGTGAGTAAAAAATATGGCGAGAAAATTCAGTGTAATTTTCTTTACAATTTTTATTCAGTTATTTTCTTCTTTTTCTTTTATTCCACTTTTTTTTTCAATTTACATAACGAACATAACTTTACCTACACACAATATGGAATATAAAAAAATCCGTAAGTGCATTAAAAGCTTCCTTTTGATCTTTTCAAGGATTTTTTACTTCAATTACGAGTTCTTTTTGTTGTTGCTATACTTTGAATATTTTTTTGTGTTCAATAAACATGAAAATATTGAATTTAAAAATGTTCGACTTTTACTATAAATATTTACAACTGAGTGTGAAATTAAAGATTTATTATGTATAATTGGATCAGTAAGAGGGTCTAAACTGCTCGTTTTTCGGTTAAGAAAATATTTTCTTCAACTTTCTTTGAAATTTTTTAATTTTTTTTGCTCATTATTTTCGTCTTCTTTGAATGTGCTGTTCTTATGAATAGACAGGAAAATTATTTTATGGAATAATGTTGAGTCATGTAAGGTGGGGTAATTCTATTAACAAAAGGGAATGAAATTGAATTTTTTTGATGGGAAATTTTAAATGTGCCATGAAAATATAATTATTTTTGGGGAGGATTAAAATAAACTAGTCATTATGGTTTTTGATATTAAAACGGGTATGATGCCGAGGAATTTTTAATATAAAAATTCACAGATGTATTCGTAAGAATTGCTTGAACGTAAAAGGGGTACAAAGGTTTCACTTATATGTGTACGAAGGTTTCATTTATATGGGTACAAAGGTTTCATTTTTATAAGTACGAAGGTTTGACTTATATATGGGTACAAAGGTTTTACTTAACAGGGGTATGAAGGTTTCACTTATAAGGGTACGAAGTTTTCACTTATTATGGGTATGAAGGTTTTATTTTGATTGTTATGAAGCATTCTAGCAATTTTATATCTTCAAAACATAAACTTCTCGCATTTCAATCATTTATCTTTAAATAGATCAACATTCCATTAAAATCTCCATCAGTTACTCCATAAACTACAAACATTATCATCAAAGTACCCCCATTAAAAGTAATCATTAAACTCTTCATCATTATTGCTACTAAAGCCATTAAAAATTTTCGTGACGTGCCAATTTGTGACTTAAAGAAGACAAATAACCATCGAAAAGCATATAAAAAAGGAATGGAAATGAAAAATTAGAAGGAAATCTTCAATGGCAAATAAAACGTGATCGTGAGATATTGAGACTGAAATGTATTGTGTATGTGAGTTTGTGGCATGTGTAGTTGATGTGGTCAAGGATCCTTGTGATGATTTTGTTAGAATTTTGTTAAAGTTGCAAGTTATACCTTAGCAAGCATCCCTAAGTTTGCATGTAGCTCTAAAGTTCCATCGAAAAATTCATAGAAATTTCCTACAAGGACTTTATATCTACAGTAATAAGAACACACATCAAATGTGAAGGACGATGAATTTATGGGGTAAAATGGGAAATGCAATTAAATGCTTCCACATTTGTGATATATTACTCGATTTAATGCTATTACTCGACTCGATTGCAATTGTGCTCCTAATTTTCAGAGAATTCATTCATTATTTGCAATTTTATTGGCTTTTTTCAATGCCTCCTTTTTTATATTGAATTTTTTGAATTTTTTTTATCAAGAAATTTCCTTCAATAACTACGTGAGTTTGAGTCAGCATAACTATATTTATATTTATATTTATGCATCATGATGACGATCTGATAGATCAGAAGGGTTATTGTCGATGGGAATTTGTAATTATTGAAAGGTCTAGTGATTATGTAGCATAGCTTATTACTCATGCACACCCATTCAAACCTCAGAAACCATTCTTATTGCCAGAAGTTCATCTAGTATTAAAACAAAATTTTACCTTGTACTGTCTTTACATTGTGGCTTAAAACACAAAACTGACATCAGAATTAAAGTGTTTAGGTTTGAGAATTTATGAATTTTTGTTCCTTTTTTTTCATTCACAAAAGTTTTGGTCGACATTTGAGCTGAACAGAAACACAAATTAGAGTAGGTGGAAGTGAGAAGTAGAATGAAAAATTTGTTGAAAATTAGAATTTGATTAAAGCGCATTTTTTAGTTACATGCCCCTCTATCCAAATTCACTGCTGACTAATTACATTATGAATAACAGACAAAGCAGCCAAAATTCAACTAAAAACCCCAAAACTATGTCCTTATAATTATAGACCCAGCATTTTTTGGCTTCAAGTTAATATCTGATAAAATGAAAAGCAACTGTGTGTTGTTGAAGGTACAACATAAACTGCCATAAATTGTCACATTGTGGAATGAAATTGAGAAAACTTGAAAAGTTTAAAGGACGCCTCTCCATGTTTATAAAAATTGATTGATAAACTTTCTCAACAAAAAAGATGTGAGCTTTATGAAGGAATCAAGTGGAAGGAGACAAGATTCTTTGTTGAATGATGACTTTATGAGGGACATTGTTTGTTGAATTCATGCTTTTATCTCTGATCTTTGTGACTTATTATATCTTACTCCCCAACTCTCATAACCTTCAAAATTTATTTTTACTCATCCTCTCGAAAATTTCCATATCAACAGATTCAATCTTACCAATAATTCAATTCCACAATTTCCTTCGTCAAGGATATCTTCATTCAATCTACATAATTCCTAGTAAGAATCCTAAAAATACTACAAGTTCTGAATTTGAAATTTTCTTAAGAACTTTGTTACCTTGAGACTTATTTTTTTCTTATTTGTGTTCCTATTAGCATTGACTTTTATGGAAGTTTAAGATTACTAGGGTGGTATTGTTGAGATTTTTTTTAAAAAAAAGTTGAATTTGACGAGTTCTGTACTAGATTACTTTAGTTTTATTTTTATATGCATCAAGTATTTAACTAAAGATATTTTTAAGTAAATCACAAAAATCCCAGACAAACCAAAGTCTATCAGCCCCAAATAATATCAAAATCAGATTTTCCCGTATCTAATGATTCCCTCAAGACATCTAGAAGTAATAATGCGCCTAAATCCTCCATCCTTAGTCAAGAAAATTTCCCAAATATAAAAATTTTCTTCTTTTACTCTCCTTCCAAGCTCCTCACATTTTCATTTCATTTTTCCTTCCTATTGAATTTTGCATGATTCACACGATGATAGTAAAAATGCCAAGGCCATTTCCAATGTCTTATGTGTGTGTATATATGGATATATTCTTAGACTGAAAAGACAAGAAAAAAAATGATAATTTAATATCAATCAACATTTCAAGTTATTATTGAGATATCATTTGTTCGTGATTATTTGATCAATGTTTGGATTGCAATGATTTGACTGCGGTTGGGGAGGATTGGAAGTGAATTGATGAGACAGAATGGATGAAAGATGTAGCGATTTGTGATAGATTTTAGGCCTTAAGTTTGAGAAAATTTAATTTCGATTCGTTGATTGTTTGATGATGGTTTATTAGAAGTATATGTGAGGATTTATCTTTTAGATCTTAGTTGGGTTTATCCTTAAATAAATGACTTGCATAGGGTTTGTCCTCAATTAATTAATCTTTAAAGTTAATGACTTCAGATTACTGATCTAAGGGGCACTTATCTTCAAATTCTTGATATAAAAAGAGTTTACCTTTGAATTCCAAACCTACAAGTAATTACTCCTCTAAAGTTAATCTAAAATAAATTACAATTCAGATGATTGATGTGTTATTCCTTAGAAATGTATTAATGCAATAAAAAACACATACGATCCCAAAAAAAGTGTTAAAAACTCCCTCAATCCACAAAGAAATGAGCATTTAAATATTCCTAGCACAAATTTCTCACAATCCTTTTTCAGAATCCATAAAAGTAGCCGTTTTCGATAACAGTAAGAATACCAAAAGAAAACTCTTCAATATTGCAAGATAGGAGGCTAAAAATGATGCAATAATAAAAATAATAAGAAAAAGGAGGAGAAGAAGAAAAAAATCATTTCAATATCAATAAAACGATGTACTAAAAATTTATGCACGTTGCCATAATCCACAATCTACTTTATACACATATTTTCCATCTCCATACATTTTCATCTTCATGCATATAGATAGTTCCATAGCACACATAAAATAAAATATAATAAAATATATAAAATAAATTTTTTTTTCTTTTGGAAACTTTTCCAATTTTTCCAATGAAAAAAGCACTGTACAGAAGCAGGTGATGTGTGTGGATGTATTTATAGTTGCGCAAGAATCAAATTTCATGCGCAAGCGTTTGCAATTTTTTCAGTTTGTCGATGAAAAGTTTTACTGAGGAAGTTTTGTTAAATTTGTGAATTTTTAGTGAATTTGGTGAAATTTTATGTTAGAAAATTTTGGAGTTAATTTATTATCATTAAAGTTGCATTGAAAAAATTAAGATTAAAGTCACTGAAGGATTTTCTGAAGCCATACAAGACCCCATAATGATTTTCATCCATTTCCAATTTTCTCTCTCAGGACAGCACGTCTCGGAGAGAAATTGAGCAAATTAACTCAAAAAGCTCTCAACTTCCACTTCCAAACGTCCTCAGCTTTCCCAAATCAACCCAAAAGGGAAGCAAAAACACAAAAAAAAAATCAAAGAAGAAAAAAACTTTTTTTTTCTTAAACTCGCGCTCATTCCGAGTTTTCCACTTTATGCCTTCTCGCTTATTGCTCCGCGCTGCTCTGTGTGTAGAAAGGAAAAAAAAGACTCAAAAGTGAAGGAAAATTTAAACATTTTTTATCAAAATTTGAGGACAACTTGTTTTGTGTGGATTAAAAGTGTGATGTGGAAAATGCTGCGTGTGAAAATTAAGTTAAAGTGAAAATAGGAAAAGTCAGAGAAAATTAAAAATGTGACGGATGAGAAAAATTTTCTCCATTTTCAAAAAAAAAAGTTTCTTTTTTCTTTCTTTGTTGGATGAAAAAAAATTCATTAGTGAAAGAAAAATTGGAGAAAAAGTGAATGAAATTAGGGAATAAATGGGAAAATTCGATGAATAATAGGAAAAGTTTACAAAAAAAAATCGATTAAAAATGAGGAAAATTTAGCAGAGACCATTGAGGACTGCTGGAGAGAAAAAAAAAGTTGAGGACTATAAATGGAAAATTGAGAAAATTTTCTATCAAAATGTGAAAATTAACGTGATGAAATTTCTGTGAAAATAAAATTAATTTTTAGGAAAAACTTTATTCATATTGTAGGATTATTGATAAAATGTGAGTAAAATTTTGGTGAACATTTTGGATTGCCTGATTGGAAGAGTTTCAAGGATACCGCATAATGTTAAAAAAAATAAAAAATTCGGAAATTTTAAGAATCGAAAAATATTTAACTTAACTTTACCAACATGAAATAATATTTCACTTAGGAATGGAATCTTGAAATAAAATAGGTCATATGTTATGCTGGTATTTTTCGTTAATTAGAGACTAAAACTTCAACATGCTGCAAAGGCGTACTTGAGTGATTAGAAAATAAATGATGGAATTAATTAAAGATATTTTCAACTAACAGAGAGGAGCTTGTGACTAAGAGGTGCTTGTGACTAATAGGGGCTTGTGACTAATAGGGGCTTGTGACTAAGGGGGATTGTGATTAAGAGGGGCTTGTAACTAAGGGAGGCTTGTGAATGAGGGCGGGGATTGTTACTAAGAAGGGCTTGTGACTATGAGGGGCTTGTGACTAAGAGGGGCTTGTGAATAAAGGAGGTTGTGACTAAGAGGGGCTTGTGACTAACAATGGCTCACCAAAATTTAAATTTTAAATTTCTCAAAATTTAAATTGAATATTTTTACAAAAGTCTAAATTTAACTTACTCCTAATTGTGCATACATTTCACTTGTTCTTCCGAGAATTTCAAATTTATTTCATTTGAAGTCACTTGAATGGTTAAGGTTAATGAGAAAATTTAATACCTTGCGGCTAATTTTGTGTGAATGAAAATGCTTGAAATTTACTTGGAATTTTTTATTGGGTTGAACATTGAATTTTTTGCAACGAATTCATTTAATATTGAATGACTCTTAACTTATGCTTGACACTCCCATCCTTCAACAAACACCAAATAAATCCATAAACACACATGTCTCACAAAAGAAAAAGTCATAAAAAACCTTTCGTTTATCTTTCGAAAATAAAAGGAAAGAAAAAGAAAATTTCATCAAACTTTCTCCCTTAAAATATTCAAAATCCATCTTTTTTTTTTTTCAACGTCACATACAGATTGTGAAACTGTGAATTCTAAACGATTCATGAATTATTCATCAATGAGACACGAAATCTATAAAAGAAATCAAGCAACAGAAAACTCACTAAGAACTTTTTTTTGTAAGAGTTGGATGAAAAATAAAAAACCCAAAATTGCTTGATTCTAGGTCGTTTTACAGGTTTTGATGATTTTTGAGATTATGCAAGATAACTTTTGAGTATCTGAAGATTTTAGAGGGTCTTATTTGTGCAACAGACCCAAAAATTGCCAAACCTGCTGAACATTCATAAAAATTTTCCACTTAACAACCGAAAAAGCCATTTCCTTCCACCTCATTCCTCCCATTAAAAAATAAAGAAAAGATCTTCCATCCACAAAAAAATGCCTTACATAACAATAAATTCTCATCTAAACAAAAAAAAAATCCAGCTCCATTTCCATCAATGAAACAGAGAGAAGGAAAAAAATTGTTCTAAATTTAAACAAAAGCAAGAAAAATCTAAATTTACCTGGCTGAAAAAAGAAATGAAACTTTAACCTTAAAATATATATATATATTCGGTGCCCATATTTTCTTCAAAAAACTATTAAAATTTTTTCATTTAATTATAAACAGATAAGAACAGACACAGAGTGAAAAATTCCTCAAGTAAACCACAACAGATGCCAATTGTAAAAAAAAGAGATTTTTTGTAGTGATTCACGAGTTTTGAGGAGATTTAGTTAGTAATAGGGAAGGTATTGTGGAGGTTTGGGTACCTGTTGATGTAAAATTTCAGATTTGATTTGCTTTGTTAAAAAAGAGGTTTATGGAATCAGAATATTGTCGTTTAAATACTTTTTACTTGTATGAAAAAATTATTTTTAAACATCACTTTTAATTACCTCCATTTTACCTTTGACAAGCATTAATAAAAAAAACATAATCAAGATCCTGAAAATCCCTATTTCCTCTTAAAGAATCATCCATATATTCCATACCTCATCCCAATCCACATTCCATAACCTTAATAAAGTAATAGCTCCATAATCATAATTTCATGTACAATAAACAACTAAAGTGATAAAAAATTCTCAAAATTATTGCCTTTTCCACGAAATCTCGCTTTTGTAAAATGCCTTTTGAAATAAACAAAAGGAAAAGGAACAAGAATTATGTTCAGATCCATATTTGTATCAGTAATTTCCCACACATACAGTCAAACTTTATATTCTCGTCTTAAATTTCCTTTCTCGATACACTTTCCTTCCAATTTTTTTTTTCACTTCTTTTTACTTCCATAAAAAGTGTTTTTGTGTGTGGGAAATAAAAGCTTTTAATTTTTTTTCTCTCTTTTTTTCATTTTTCCGTGAACATTTTTTTTTTCCTCACAGCTTTTAATGTGTGTTTTCATTTAATTTTCTTTTGATTTTTTAAGACGCGATATTAAAGTTGACAGCGAGGAAAATCCTTGAATTCAATTTTTGTGGGTGGGTTATTTTAGGATTTTAACAGTTTTGGGGAAGTTTTTGACACTTGAATCTCAGATTAGGACAAATTTAGATTAGAATTGTAAGGTTTAGGTGTCTTTACATTAAAACTTTAGTATAAAGGTGCCTTCACACTGAAAACTCATCATTTTGACTTCTTTGGTCCAAAATTTTGACATGCAGGTACTATAACACTAAATTTTTGATGTTAAGGTTTTTTCATTAAGTTTTTCTAATTCAGGTGCCTTCATATCTTTCAAAACCCCTTTCCATATTGAAAAATTCCTCAGCCAACAAAAGAAAATTTTCTTCAACTCTATTCATTTTTATTTATATACCTCATGTCATGTCCAAATGGACTCATTTCTCATTCTTACTCATTCAAACAATAACAACAACAACAACACAAAATTGTGAATTCAATCAATGTTCTTGTCTACCTACCTACACGTCTAAAAAAGCTTTAGCTGTTCCTCCTTCCAATCAAACAACAACAACAAAAAAAATACAACATTCAGTTCAGTTTGTAGAGAAAATAAATCGAAATAGAAGAGGAAGAAGAGGAATGAGGAAAAAAAAAGTTTATTGGATGAGAAAATCGATAACATTAATTAGTCCGGCAATCCGGGGCCATGCAATTCAATCGATAGTTTGGCGGGCACATTTATTCTCGATCGAGTTGTGTGACTTACGAGGAGTGGAGAATATGAAAAAAATATATATATAAAAAAGCATATTCAGAAGGGAAAAAATTGCAATGAATGGAATGATAATTGAATTCGATAATTGAAGAGAGAAAATTATATTTTTCATACTCTGCTGACACGAGTTTTTGAGATGGTTTTGGTGCAGCTATCGAATTGAACAGTGGCGTAGGAGGGTATCAACCCAGGAGGGTTGAACCGTAAAAAAATTCAAAACCTCAGCGAGAACACGGCTCAAAATCTTCTCACGGGTGAAAAAAACCTTCCAGGCTACGCTACTAGAATCCCAAAATGCACAGATCGGATAATCGAGATAAAATTCGGCCCCAGGCCGGAGTGAGGCCAGCACCACTCCGGATTAAATTGTATGCCAGCTTAGATCTGGTCTCACTCCGGCTTGGTACCGGATTTCAATTCGATTATCCGATCTGTGCCTTTCGAGAATTGAATATACAGATTTTAACAATTTTTGCCTACAACCTAACTTTTTGGAAAACTATTATCGAAAATTCAAAATCTTAAACGAAATCAAATAAAAATTCAGAATTAACTAAATGTTTACCCTTGAAAGATGAAAAGCTTAATCTCAAAAATTTCTTAAAATTTCAACCTCTGAGCTCCCCAAAATGCGCCCTGTACCAAATCCAATAGTGCCTCTCCAACTCGTCTTGTTATAAAATTTATTTATATTTATTTTGAGAATGAGAAAGAAAATATTTTTGCAAATAATATAAAAATAAATATACACAAAAAAATGCAGAGGAAAAAAATGAAGAGAGAAACTGTGGATGATAAAATAATTGAGGGGAGTGCAAGAGAAAGATTCAACAATTTCTTTTTTTTCCGATAAACATTTTTAAAACTATTTTTAAAAGCAGAATAAAGTTGCTGCTGCTTCTGCTTTTGTTGATTATGATTGGATGATTATAGAAAATTATAAGTTTTTAAAAAAATATTTTGTTGCGAAATTGTTATGAGTTGAGTTATGATGAAGCTTAAAGGGTTATGAAAGATGGGGTAAGGGGCTTGAAAGAAAATTTTTTGTATGGAACGAAAAATTTAGGGGGGGTTTTGGATTTTTTCCTTAAAAAATCCCTAGCAAATTGAAAAAAATTTCTTAAAAGAGGGGGTTAAAACCCCCAACCCCCCCCCCTGGCTACGCCCTTGGATGGGGTTAATTTAGTTTTGGTTCTTTTATATTTTTTTAGAATGAGAATTTTTTGAAATAACTTTTTTCTGACTCAGATATCTTTTCATTAAGCTATTGCAGTCAATACTTTTCCAAACTAATGTAATCATCCTAAACCAGTTTATATTCCAAAAATTCCATACCAAACTTTCCTCAAAACCATCAACACCACCTAAAAGTCGTTAAACTTTTTAGGAACACCTACATAGTAAATTATTTGGCCATTAATACCAAAAAACAACTCAACTCAAGACATCCAAACTAAAACAACACGTCAAGTAAAGTAAAAACTTTTCTTTTTCCATAAACCAGAAAAAAGTAACTTCCTGAAATTGTTTTTTGAGTAACTAAAAATAATTTACTCTGGCTGATAAGAATCAGAAAAACAGAGTTATCGGTGGTAAATTGGTTGGTAATTCTAGTGATTAACGACACGCAGTCAAAGTTTTAATTTTTTTTTTGTGAGGGGTGATTTTTTTGTAAGGGAATTGTTGAAAATTAACTTTTATTGGCAGTTTGGATCTGATGTGCGAGAAATTGGTTAAGTGTTGGTTTGGGGTGTTGCTTAAGATGCTCAGTGGTATCATAACCTTAAATTATGTGAAATTGATACTATTTTGAGAAGTTTTGCGTTATTATAGCAATTTCGGATAGCATACCTTTAAAATTTGGAGCATTTTGATTACAACTTAAAAATCTCATTGATCCCTTTTTTGAATTCGTATCAATGATTTTCTAGAAAAATTCAACATAAACCTCTTCTCAAATTAACTACAAAAGAATTAATTTCCAATAAGCTCATTAATTATTATAAAGTAAAAACCAATTTACTCATCACAATTTTAAATGAAATTTTGAACCCCCCCATTGTTGTATTTATATTTCAACTTGATTGAATTTTCTCCTTCAGCATGCTCTTTTTTTTAAAAAAAGCTACATAATCAGCTATTAAATTGCATTTAAATGCAATCATCATAGCAACCAGCAATGGCTCGCTATGTGAACATGTCTCCATTCTACTTTCGACGTTTGCATAAATGTGTATGAAACATAAAGTCCAGGGGGTGGTATGAGCTTGATGGGGAGTCCATTTGATTGAATGGTGTCGCATATATCATATAAAATAGGTTGGAGACTTTTATGTACTTTATGATTGAATGAAAAATTGAGTAGCTTTGTGTGTATGTGTTTATAGAAAATCGATACTGTAATAAATATAATAAAAGGGTTTAAATATCAATTTAAATGCTGGTGGTTTGGGAAAAGGAAATTGATATAAACTTCCGGATGTTTGGAGTTGTTTAATCAGTTTCGATGAAATTTTGAGGTTAATTTGTTTAAATTTTATATTAAGCTTTGAGTTTTGGGGTTCAGGACTCAATTTTTATTAAGGATATGAAAAAACTTTGCTTAACTCATAAGCCAATTCTCCATTCCCAACCGAGACAATCTCCAGCAGTGCAAAGAAAAATTAACAAATGAAAATTATGCAACTCACGTATGCATGCTGCTCCAAATTGATTGACAACACATAGCTTTAAACATTCCTGCAATTTTTCATTATTTTCCTCCTTTTTTCCTGGTCAGGCGTTTTTTTTTTTGCTGTTCGCTGACCCAAATTTGTGCTTTTTTTTTCATCCACTAGACTTCATTAATATTCCTCAACCATAGTGTGCGGTTCGGCCATGAGCTTAAAAATGCAGCCTCGTATTTTTTCAGAATTTTTTTCCCTTCTTTTCTGTGATAATTAAGGCGCTAATTTGATTAATGACCTGAAAGAACTGTGCGACTTTTCTTCGTTTTCGTCCTTTTGCTGCGTTCAGCTTGTAGCAATTTGGCAAAATTAGAGTAATATTTATTCTGTATGTTGTTTGGAATATTCATGGCATTTGTGGCAATGACCAAACTATTTGAGAATTGTTGAAGGTAATTAGAAGTATTTTGTTGTGACATTGAACGTGTTTGTTTAAATCCTGCAATAAAACTTCTTGTGTACTAAATATTTACATTTAATTGCTTAATTTGGAATGATTTAGAGGTGGTTATGAATTTTTGATATATTTTTTGAAATTTTACTGACGCTGTTGTAATATCATCCACAATACCCAACAACAAATCAATCTAATCTACATTTACACTATGTAGAATAAAAAAAATATAAATATAAATTAAAGCTACTTTAGAAATGTCTAATGAATGCAAGATAAGAAAGCGAAGACGCCGACAGCATGAGAAACCTACAAAAGAGATAGATTAGAAACGAGGATAGATAAGAAAAGATAATTAGATGATTCGAATGAAGTTTTTTTGCTTTGTTTTTTGTTAAAGTATGGAGGGCATGAATGTTGATGGTTATGAGGAATAAGCGCAATATTTTAGGATCACTTTTGAGGTTATTACTGTTAAATGGGATGAGAAATAAGATTTTTAACATTCAAGGGGAAACTTTACTGTTTTATTCAAAATATGACGCACACTTACCAAAATTTTCCACAAAAATCAAAATAATGCTCAAAATTTGCTCAATTTCGTTCAAATAAGCTCAATTTTGACAAAATCTTTGAATTAATAACTTTATTTCCATTCAAACAATGTTTTAATAAAATTCTTCTTTAGTCCAAACAAACCCCCACTCAGTTCACCTTCCAAACCACTTTTAACATCCCAATTCAAAAATTCCAGACCAAGACGAAATAAAAGTCAACAGCACAATCTTCCGATAAAAGATAATGCACGAGTCTGATAAAACAGAGACATTTGTCATATTGCAGAGTTTTTTTTTACGTCTCCGTCTTCTTCGTCCCCCCTTTTTATATCTCCTTCATAATTATGACACACACAAAAAACTTTATTTCTTTCGGATAATTCTATACGTGAACATAAAATTACGACAATGACGACATTATGAATGATGATGATAATCGTAATAATCATCATAATTTGTAGACACTTTTTTTTTGTATGATTCAAGACATTTGGCATGTCATGTTTTATCAATTAGTGTGAGATATTGGACAGATTGGAATTAAAAATTTAGTAGCCGAGCATATTTTGTAGGACAGACAAGGAATATGAAAATACGGTAAAAAAAATTGATATTCATATTTTATCATGAAATGGGAGCAAAACTAGCATCAAATTGGGGTGAGGCTGCTTCTCATTCACGTAATGGAATAGTTGAAATCGTTAAAAATTTATTTATGGATGAGTATTTTTTTTGTTGCTTTATAAAATTGACGAGAGCTGGTTTATGCATGCTTTGTGGATTCAAGTTGTCTGTTCTGAGAATTCTAGTTAAAAATAAATAATAGTTTACGTTTATGAATGTCAGTGCTATCATATGATGTCCGCATGGTTGATGAATATTTTAACGAAGAATTTTAAAATAGCTGAAATGTGGGAACAGACAATCTGTCAAATAGACAATAAAAAAGAAATATTAAGAGACTATATGATATTTTTTATTAAAAAATGATGTTTAGGTTTGAGTCATGCGCCATATTCTGGAAATCAGTTTAATGTCTTCCTTTAATTTGACTTCTGAATTCCTTATTTAATTTATATAAAAATGTGAAAAAGTAGCCCAATTTTGCATCTCAATCTACATCAAACCATCACCCTTATACATCAAACCCATCAATCAATTACCTTAAAATAGTAACAATTTTTATTATAGAACAATAAAAAATTATTTAATATAAAAATACGCTGAAAACTTTCTCAGTATAATATTTCGCGATAATTTATTGCTCACATTTATAGCACCGTCCCGAGCGGCAATCATGTGTCTCATGGCAGCCATAATGCAGCCATAAGACGCTGCCATTTGCCATCTGCCTTGAGTGGCGGCAGTTGTTGAGTGCCATATGGCTGCATTATTGCCTTGATGGCAGCACATGATGTCGATTTTACCGCTTCCAAGGCTGCCTTGGCGCTGCCATCGCCACAAAACTGCCTTGCCTCCTGAACGCCTTGTTGGCAGCATGATGGCGCGTTCATGGCAGGTTTGGTGGCAGCAAAAACTGGTATAAAATTGCTATAATTTTCTACTTTCAAATTTATAACGATCGTTTATTAATTTTTTATCTTTAATTAATATATGGAAAAACATGGAAAATAAACTTAAGTCATGTTAAGACTTAAGTTCTGAAGCGAGCTCAAACTAATTAAAGTTCTGTGCCACTTAAGATATTTATTTAAAATATCTTAAAATTGTATGAAATTAAAATTTGACTTATAATAGTGATTTCTGCTAACGCTTGTGAAGTATATCACGGTCACGAAAAAATTGATGGCAGCCATAAGGCAGTCATATGGCAGCTACCAAAATTCGAAAAATCATGTGTTTTTGTGGCAGTCACATGGCAGCCAAATGGCATTACAGTTCATGGCAGTGCCTTGTAACTGCCTGTTATATGGCAAGGCAGTGTGATGGCTGCCATGTGGCTGCCATTGCCTCTGATTGTCGCTCGGGCGTAGTAATTTATGCAACATCAACTCAACTAATTTGATAACAATACCCCACCATACATTCTAATTAACTTTATTAGAGCTGTAATTTAATATTTTTATTATCGTGCTGAAATTTTCATGTGAAAAAGAATTATTTTTAATATAATAAAAATTTAGTTAAAAAATTTTAGTTTCTGAGTTTGTGGTTGATGTAGATAAAAAAAATTGAAAAGTTTGAAGTTGGAAGAGTTGAAAGTTGATGATTGAGTTGGAAAGTAAATCAAATTTTTGAGGATTTTCGTTTAAAAGTTTGTCATGATACTGGCTGATTGGATGTAGATTGAAGATGAAAAACTTAGAATTAGGATTATTTTTGGAAGTTTGTAAGGAAAAGTTTTGGTTGATAAGATTGTTTGGATGGTTTATAACAGTGATGGCCAACCGGTGTTCCGTGGAACTCTATTGTGCCAATTTTTTTTCTAAAAGTACCATGAACCGTGTTCCGCGTGCGGTTTTGGTCATGACTTACTCACAAGGTGTGCCGCGGCACAAAAAGGTTGGCCACCACTGGTTTATAATGTTATGAATGACATTTTCAAGTTAAATATGATGCAAAAGTTTAATATTTTGATCAAAACTTCAGGTTCTGATCTATAATTTTAGTTACTGCACGCTTCAATTCTGCTTTTAATCTTCCAGCTTTCAAAAAAAAATTCATCCCATTTTAACTCCGTCTTTTTTTTGCATTTCAAGCATTTTTTTTCCTCTCGGTAACATTCTCAGTCCTAATAAATTTCATTTTTACCATTTAAACAGCAGAGAAAGACAGAACGAAAAAGTTATTTCTGGTTATCGTTTTATATTGTTTATTTTTTTTCAGTGACACAGATGCTCCCAATTTATGACAATATGTTATCGTTTTATTCTTTTTATATCGAGTTTTTCTGAGGTATTTGGAATGGGTGGTTGTTGAAGATTCTAAATAAAAAAAAATCCCAAATTGTACAAAAGACCATCTCACCCAAAAAATATCCAGAATGAACAATAAAGCTACAAAATTCCCAAACCCCAACAGCCATCATGATTTAAACCACATTGTATGTATACAAACTCCCTACCCTCAACATGCAGACAATAGAAATATTAGAAACAGTAAATGAATGTTATTTCTCAAATAAATACAAATTTCTACAAATCTCCATGAATGAATGAAATATTTTCAATTTTATATGAATGAGGACTGCAGAATTGTGGCTTTAATGTTGCTATGCATGCTAATTTGTCCAAAAGTGTAGGATGAAGAAGACTTATAAGAATGGAACAAGAATTGAATGTAAAATATCAATCAAAATGATGAATTGGGAAATAGAAAATGTTGTTTAATATCAAAAATAAATCAAGGTATGAGATGTGATTGATGGATAAATAGGTTTTTAGATGTGCGGGTGGGGGTTGAATGCAGGTACTGATTGAGATAGAAATGTGTATTTTAATATGTTTCGAGGAAAATTTTTAGATAGTAATACAAATAACAAAAAGATCAACTTAATTAGCAACCAAAATGACTGAAACCTCCATACTACCAAAAAGCATCCTTAAAACTTAACAAAATCCTCAAAATCCTCGAGACCACTCACTTAATTTTAAATCATTCGACTAATAAAAACGACAAAGTTCCGTAATCACAACAAAGAACGAAAATAAAGCAAGTATTGAAGGGATGAGGATTGAAGGAAAGATGGCGTGTAAATGCTTAAGTGGAGTTTATCTAGTCACTTATTCAAATTCAAGGACGAGAAACAAGTGCAATTGTGTAGTATACGGAATAAATGACCTTGAATAAGGCAATAAGAAAGCACGAGAGCTTTGGGTATGGTAGGATGATTGAGGGTTGTTGAAGGATTTTGTTTAGTATTTTCGATTGATTTTTATTTGTCTGGGGGATGAAAAATGGTCTGGTTTGGTATGTGTGGATGTAAATCTGGGTTTTGTTTTGATGAATTTTGATTATCAAATTTGGAAATTTAAATGGTTAACTATAACACCGAGAAGACAAAACCGAGCCAAAATGACAGAGCCGAACCAAACTGACTAAAAAAAAGCAAAATGTCAAAAAATTCACCAACTTACCCCCTAAAGCTAGAAAACATTCAAGCAATCACTAGTCACAGTCGATTAAATCACGTATTACATTACAACTTACATATCTCACAGGCAACTCATCACCCATACTACTGACGGTCATTTCTTATCTATCCATCTATTTATCGTTATGTCTCACTCTCCTAATACACAATGCATACATTTTGTGCTGAATAAACACAAGATTTCCATCATACGGACATCTTTGTCATTTGATAATAGTCACAATGATTATTATTCCTATTTTCTTGTTACTAAACATTGACTAATATAATTTTCAGTAGCAATTGTGTTGTAATGCAGTGGCAATAAAATCAGAGAAGGAGAAAAAAAAATTCTTCATAAGATTGTTGGCACAATGATAAAGAACATCGTCAAACTTCCTTGTGTGTGTATCTTTATTTGCTCCGTCTATGAGCCGTAAATTTTTTTCTTACTCGTATGAATTTTAGATATGAGAAAATGCGAAGGTCCATGCAGATGACATAAATCCTCATCTTGATGAGATTTTGGATTTGTTTGTCTTGATTCTTTTTTGTTGTTATGCTTTTGATTGTTGAAACAAGAGTTTTTTTTTGTTTCTGGTTTTAGCTGGATATCTTGAGAATTTTTCAGAGCAGCTTTATGTCTATTCAAAGATTATAGAGTAAAAAAAGAAAACTTTAATATTTAAAAATTCGAAAAATGCGTCATGTTCCTCGAATAGCAAAAAATATATCATAACTAAATTTGATTCCGATTTTACTGCCCATTTTTCTCCTTTTCCTTTTTTTTTATTACTCGAATTTCCTTTGTGAATTTATTTCACACATCTTTTACTATTATAGCTGATTGTTCTTTATTTTATTATTGATTTTCTTTGGGATTTGATTTGAAATACGACAAAAAATGTGAGAAATGAAGAATTTGCTTGAAGATAAAGGATATAAATAAGATAAAATGGGGGGTTAGGTATGATAATCTTCAATAAATTCTATATAAAACAATGTTAATCAATTCCATAAAATTAAAGTTACTTCCTCAAAAAATTATAATTTTAACCTAGCTGATTTGCTTGATTCAAAAGAAAATTGCTTCAAACTTTTTAATTACATTTTGACTTTTCAGTCACTTATCATAATAATTATATTCACTGCAAGCTCAAATGACAAACTCTAATTAATGACGTAAATTAAAAAAAAAACTTCAAACTATAAATTTAGAGAGAGAAAAAAACTCCAATTTACGTCATTCACATAAATATTTTTGTCACTTGTGTAATTTGCCCTTTTTCGGTTAAGGTTTTGTGAATTTCTCTTCTGCTCGAATGACTTTGTCTTCCGTATTTTCTGTCGTTCTATGAGCTTAACGTAAAAATGGTATTATGAAATGAATTTGAGAGAATGATGATGTAACCAGATGCCCTTCTACGTTATGTGTAGTGTAAATTTTTCATGGTACATAAAGTAAAGTAAAATGAAGAAGAAAATTGGGGTGAATGGGGATTTGGAGTAGGTGGGATGATTCTTATGTTAAATATAAGAAAATAATTAGGATTCTGTATATTTTAGTGTTTATTAAAGCTGCGTACCCCTCCTAAATTATTTTTTCCTTATAATAACTATTTCATCCACACAAAAATCTCAACAATCTCTTTAAATCAGCAAATGAAACTTTCCATTCCAACTATAATCTCCATACCCATCACAACCATTCGAAATGACCACTTAACTTCATTTTCTATTCAAAGAAAATCCGCTAAAAAATTGCTTCATTTCTAGATCCATGAACTCCGTTCTTATTTTTTTTCCTCCATCTCTTTTTTCTTCTTATCAGCTCGTCGCTTTGTGAAATGTATAAAGACATATTCAGTAAATTGACATAAATTGAGAGCAATGCACAGTAATAATGCCCTGCTGATGTTGTATGAGGGGTTAAATAAGGACATCATTTCTACATGTTTATGGTTTCTTGGAGCTTTTTCTAGTCTGTTGTGGGAATTTTGTTCGGATTTTCTGAGAGTTTCTTTGAATTTATTCATATTTAGTTCAGGATTTGAAAATATGATTAATATGAACTTAAAAGGGGTACACAGCTTTAATAAAAAAGAGTACACAACTTTAATAAAAGGGTACACAGCTTTAATAAAAGGGGTACACAGCTTTTATAAAAAGGGGCAAACAGTTTTGGAAAATAAGAAAATATCAATATTTTAATCAAAAATAACCTCAAGGACACTTTTCCAAAATAATGAAATGAAATAATATATGAAATAACCAGCACTCTTTGTTTCTCCAACTAAACCGTTCATCTTTTCGACAATGAAGAAGAGTAGATAGAAAGCAGAAAAAAATATTTATTGTGGGATAATATGCAAGCTAAGAATGATAATTTATATCAATGAATTTATGGATGTGGTTTTAGACATTTGAAATACGACATTAGATGCCACAGCAACGACTGGTGATCTTTCAAGCGTTCTTTGCTCTAACTGCACGGATGAAATGCTTCATTCGGATGAAAATAATTTTTATTGATTTATTTCTGAAATGTTCGAAAGAGCGAGAGTTGTATTTGTTTTTGTGGTTTTCTCGGAAAAGCTTTTTAATATTTGCTGAAGCTTTTTTATGCTGAAAGAATTGAAGGAAAAAGTTATTTTTTGTTTTGTGATTGGAAAAAGCTTTGAATTTATGATGAAAAATGAATATTATGTGAAATGGTTCATGAAAGTTAAAACCAATGGTAAAAAATTGAACAATAAGACATAGTTTTATTGCCATAGATTTTCAAGTTCCAAAAATGGCGAAAACGTTCCCAACATTTGAAAATCCCGTTCATAATAATAACTTCTTGTACAACTTCATCAAGCTTATCTTCATTATTTCACAAAATTGAGATTCTTTCTCGTTAGTTCTTTTCTTCTCATCCTTTCTCATTGTAACTCAATCCAAACAGAAAATGTCCTCAGTGGATTGTACGATAGTATATATCTAATCCAAGTATGAAAAATTCTTACATAAGATAAGAGAAAAATTCTTAATGGAAATTTTGAGGTTATATCTCAAAAATGTAACATTTAATTCAAACTTTAACAAGAAAAGTTGGAAATTAAGGGCTATAAAGAGGTTAAGTAGAATGTTTAAGGGTTTTGAGAAATCATTTTTCCAGATAAAAGCTACTCTCGAAAAAGAAAATTCAATTCCATTAAATTAAGTTCTCCCCAAAGACTTTATTAGACATTGAACATAAAATAAATTTTTTTTTTACCTTTAAAATGATTTTTGTTCTTATTTTTTGATATTTTTTGCCTCAAGATAACAAATGAATAAAATTTGTGATAAATTTAAGAGCTTTTATGGATGTTCTTTGTATTCTTGGAATTTTTTGGATGAATAGTGAATGGATTATTTGAATTTATAGAAATTTATTGGTTGTCTTGCAATACTAATGAACTTTCTTTGTTTTGTGTATTTTCAGCATCCAAAATATGATTTTTAATGCAGCAAAGTAGTTATTCGAATCAGTCTAGAGAAAATACCAGTAGAGGTAAGTTTTAAGGAGGTTTAAAAACATTGAGTTTGGGAAGTACTAAGGGATTAAAAAACGTAATTAAAAAAGTAATTATAGAATCATACAAAGGGGTACACAGCTTAATATGACGGGTTACACAGTATCAATAATTGATCATACAGATTCAATGAAGAACTACTGTCATTTTAAGACTAAATTTCTCAATTTCATTAATACTCAAAAAAGAAATTTGTCCTCAGACACAAAAAAAACTACCAAAACACATTAAATTTGTCTCTAACTTCCTCATGCAATTCCATCTCAATTCAAAATAATTGCCATCATTTCTAAAGATAAGCAGCAGTGCCATTTAGTTTCTCAAAAGTATCGTGAAATTAAAAGGACATAACCTTCATGGAATCAAGAAACGTGACTAACAGAAGGGAAAGAAAATAATCCTCATTCAATGTAACATCCGAATATGTGTGTATGTCGAGTAGTAAACATCGTCAGGCAGCCGCAATGGAGCTTCTTTCTGTTCAAATTTTCCTTCTTCTTTCATTTCTCGTTTTAATTTACTTTCATGTTTTTTTTTTCTTCTCAACATTTCTTTTTTTTTTGTTTGCTATTTTTAGCAACATTTGAGAGAGCGCACATGAAAAATTGTTCCCTGTGTATGTATGTGTGTATGTGTGTATTTGTTAACAAGATCCATAAACTTTTAATTACACTCTGAAGAATTTTCTTTCATTTTCATTTCCATCCTCTGTCTTTCTATTTCACACACAGCGAGAGAAATTTATTGTTCATCACATTTTGAACTGAACTTTGTGGCTGTTCTGAATTGTTTTGAGTTTAGAATTGGATCTTGATGGTCCTTAGGTGGATTTTTGATGGGATTTTGGGCAATTTATGATTTCTTGAAGAAATTGATTGATTTTAAAGCAACGACTTGATTTTAAGTCAATGCTTTGATTTTAATTCAATGCTTTGATTTTAATTCAATGCTTTGATTTTAAGTCAATGCTTTAATTTTAAGTCAATGCTTTGATTTTAAGTCAACGCTTTGATTTTAAGTCAATGCTTTGTTTTTAAGTCAATGCTTTGAAATTCTCCCAAAAATTCACACAAGGAACTCAAACAATCGAGAAACATTTCAATTCCATCCATTCTTATGCTTGTTAATTACATGTCATTGTTGTGAGAATTGAGATGGAAATGAAAGCAATGAATTGAGATGTTGGGAATAGAGCAATCAGAAATGGCACATTTAAGGCTGCTTTTCCTTTTTTTTCGTTAAAGAGTGAAGAGCAGAATTTCATTAAATATTATAATCCATGGGAATAAAGAGGAGAGATTTATGGGAGAATGAACGAAAATCATCCCCATTGAAGGAAAAAAAGAGGCAAAAAGGGAAAATAAGGCTCAACATGAAGAAAATCTTCTTATGGGAATTTTTTTATATCATAAGTAGGAAAAAATTATTCTTGACATTTCTGACTTTTTTTATGCCACTGAGCTTGGATTTTTGTGAGAAAAAAAAACTTAAACTTTTTCTTTTGTTTTCAAAGAAAACTTTCAAGAATCTTCATTGAGATTAAATTTTTGTGAGGATTTTCCTCCGATATGAAAACAAAAAAAAAATTAAAGTCTTGCCTTGAGAATTTTTTTTTTCGGTCATGTCGCATTAAATTTATAGCTCTTATGTGACTCATTTCAGTTTAGAAGTTGTGATCTCCTCCCATTTTGAAACTCGTTTTCATTATTTTTATGGATTCTGTCAGTTGTAAAGGAATTGTTGCTAATTTTCGTGCCTTGTTTGTAGAATTTTAAGTGCTTTGAGGATGAATTTTGAGAAATAATCTCAAACTTTTCTCAATAAAAAGTCAAAATTGAGCTTTTTTCAAATTTGTCATCTGTAATTCTGAAATTTTAGAGAATAATCTTTAAATCTTAAAACTTTAACTTTAATTGCTAAATTTTAGATTGAAAATTTCAGAATACAGGGGGTCCTCGATTTGAACAGATTCGATTTGAATAACCAAAATTTTCCCATACAAAAATTCAAATTTTCATTATTAACTGTCATTTTTTATACGTTTCAATTTGAATAAATTCGATTTGAACAGAAAAATTTTCGAACAAAATAATTGTTCAAATCGAGGACCCCCTGTAACCTAAAAGGGGCAACGAAAAATTTTTTTTACAAATATTAAAAATTCCATAATCCAGCCTCGATCTTAATTCAAAAACCCTCCACATCCCATCAAAAACTATTCAAGTCATGCCAGCATGTACACAATACACATTGTGACTCAGCAATGGTACAGAAGTACTCAGAAAATTAATTTATTTATTTAATGAAATATTTTATACATCCATTACAAGAAAAATAAACTTTCAGTATCTGTTTAAATGTAACCAGCTACAAGCTAAAGTAGCAAAATGTTCCGCATATTTAATGAAATTACAACAAGAGAACGAGAGAATAATATGGAAAAATTAATTTTATGTTCACTAATTTTGTTAATTGGGTTTTGAATAAATAGTGAATGTGTAGCTAGCGCCTTAATGGGACGATGAAAATTTTATGATTATCTTGTGGCTTAATTCGACTTGTGAGGGGGTTGATTTTGGAAAATTTTGTTATAGGTTCAAAAAATTTTCCTAATAAACTCAAAATTTCAATTATAAACTTACCATAACCTCAAAGTTTCGATCATAACGTAAATTTTTTTTAAATTAAACTCAAAATACAATAAAAAAACACAAAATTTTTATAATTCAACCATAATACCAAAAATAACTCAATTTCATCATCCACAACAGTCATAAAATCAAAATTTGAAACTTTAATCATAAAACCCAAAAACCAAGTGCCAATTACAATTTACATAATATTAAAAAATTTTCATTTAAACATTAATAAACAGCCAACACGTTTGTCCATTCAAGCAAATAAAAACAGCCGAGTAGAAATTTTTAATTTTTGTGCTTGTTGTTTTACAAAACCTGAAATGAAAAATTCATAGTGCATGGATGGTGAAATAAAAAATTGAAGGCGGATTATTTTAATATTATTTTATACATAAAAAAATCTCATCGACATCTGACTCTATAAATATTTAAATATATACTGTGAAGTATGTGAGAATGTGTTTATAAGAAATTTATTGAATAGAAAGTATTATGAAATTTGAAACTTTAACCATCTCTGAAAATTCAAATTTCTATCAAATAAATTAAATTTGTACCCCAAAAGAAATCAGAATTTATGATGACATAATTAGAATACATGACAGCATAGTCACAAGGCATGGAAATATCACAAACATATTTATTCATAAAAAAAAATTCTCCAAAAATTTACATACATTTATGCTAAATATATTCCATGCTTATTCTCAATTTTTTTTCCTTTATTCATATTGGATGTCTCATTTCCAGTTCATTCACGTGAAATAATTTGGATATTTTTATAGATCGAATAATTTAGATAATTTAGGATATTTGGTCACAGATATGCATAATATTCGACAGAAATTTTCATATGGAAATGTTTTAACAAAAATATTCATCGATGTCGTTAGGAAATTGATGGTTGGAGGTGCCTTGAATTCTTGGAGGTGTGTTGAGTAAAGTTCAGATTGAAAAAATTTTCATTGATTTTTTGGGAAACTTGAGTTTTTTTAAGCGTAACTTCAAAATTTTTGGAACTAACTTCAAGATCTTCAAGTTAACATGAAATTTATGTTAAAAAAATGACAAAATCTCTTCAAAAAATTGAACTTTAGCTTCCTAATTTCCAAAATTTTCTGTCTATGCTGACAGGACTTGGCATAGTCAATCCAATCCACCCTGCACGCAAATTCAAAAAATATAATTGATGTATGGAATGAACCAAAGCTAAAAAATATTTTTTTCTTCCTTCTGTGGACACAAAAATGTAGATAAATCGAAAAATTCTCCCCGAATAAAAAAAACTTATTTGAAAATCGATCGAAAAAAGAAAAATTTTCTCTTCATTTTTTTTCCTCTCAAAACAAATTTTTCTCTCACAAAATTTATTTTTGCTCCAAAAAAAAAAAGTTTTTATTGAACAGCGAGCAAAGAATTGAGAAACTCACATAAAACCACCCCTATAAAGGTCAGATACCTCATTGATTACTCAATATTATTCGTAGTATACCGCATGAATAAAACACTTGCACGTACATGGAGATAAGATACAGAACGATTTCGCTAATCGAAATTATGACACTTGAATGGCTTGGAATAAAGAAACGGTAAAGTTGGAAGTTTGGGGGCTATGTGGTCAGTTTGAGCGCATAGTTTGAGGTTGTTTTGAGATCTTTGAGTTTATGTTCTTGATTTTTTTTTTGGGACTTTTGTGAATTTGGGATTATGTAAAATTTTGAGCTTAAACTGCAAATTTCTGCAAATTTTCAAAGCTAAAAGTCCATAAACTTCAAATACGCCATACTCATTCCTAAAAACCCCAATTCCACTCCTCTCTTACATTATTCTTCTCTTTCGCACACTAAAATCAACATTGCGGCAAAAATTCCAGCACAATTTTCTTTTTTTTTCTGTATTATTATGTTATCTTATCTGACATTTGTAAAATAAATTGTATGAAAAAAAAAATATTTTTTTTCTCTCTCTTTCTTCTTTGTGTATGAAATTTATGAAAATAAGAAAACTTGACACTTGATTCATTCATAAACAATGTGTTTGCATTCACGTTTATTTGAATTTCATTTCTACTTTTATTTCCATTTGAATTTATATTCGAATGATTTTAAAATGAATAAAAGTGTTGCAAAAATTATTAAAACGTGATTTGATGAGCGGATGGATTGTGATTTTGTAGATAAATGATTTTGAAAGTTGTGGTTTAGTGGGAAAATTGTAGTTTTGGGTGATTAGTGTCTTTTGTTGCATAAATAATGAGAATTTGATGTTAGCAATTTAACTCTTAATTCAATTAAAAATTAACCTTTGACCAAAATTAGAACTACAAATTTTATTCTTCATACTTAAAACTGAATCTTTTCACCTCAAAAGTTTACAACCAAAAATGTCAATCTCCCATTAAAGCTCTTCAAAACCATTCATTCAACAGTATTCAACCTGTAGATACAATAATAAACCTTAATTTCACTATCAACCATCAACAATCTTCCGATCGAGCATGTCACTTAGCAATTTAAAATTATTATCGTCATTTCCCATCAAAAGTTTTTTTCGTGTCTATAAAGAATAACATCAGCAAAACCTTGAAGAATATTTTTTTTGATGTTAATTTTATTCACAAATATAGTAAATTGATGCTAAATGATGTGATGCATGGGATAGGAATTTTGTTAATTTTATAATTGAATTTAGGAAGTTTCTACTTGGAATTTACTGTTGGAAATTAAACAGTTGTAGGTGAAATTGATACAATAATAGCCATTCACATTCATCCCAAATTTAGATGACTTTTCGAGTGCTAAATCTGAACAGCATCTTCATCCCACTTCCTTGACGTCAGCTATTGTAACAATAAGAATAGTTTTTTGGTATTTCCAAACAAGATTTTGTTTATTTTGGTCTTGATTTGTCTGAGTAAGCCGGTGTCTTCTGTATTTATTTGAGTGCATGCTTTAAATACTGGTTATTTGGTTTTGAAGAGTTCAAATGTGTGGATTTGGCAGATTGTGTCAAAATGAAGAGTTCAGAACCTGTTTGAGTTGACATTCTAATTAAGAAAAATATTTTAATTGGAGATTGGATTTCGTTGAATAATTGAACAAATATTAAAACTTAAATTTTGTAAGTTTTGGATTAATTCTTTAGTCAAAAGTAGGCTTTCTCAAAATTCCGGTTTTTTAAAATTTCCGGAACCGGGACCAAAATTAAAACTTAAATATTTGGTTCAAGACATAAGAAATCTTTGATTTAAATTGGATGATTATTTCATCAAAATATTATTCAAAATATACAATCAACAGCATCCACCTTCAAAAAATCAAATTTAACAATCCGAACCACATCCCCGAAAAGCACAGATCGGATAATCGCGATGAAATCCGGCACCAAGCCGGAGTGAGGCCAGCATCAAACTGGCATACAATTTAAGCAGGAGTGGTGCTGGTCTCACTCCGCCTTGATTTCAAATTTCATCTCGATTATCCTACTGATGACTTTCTTTCTGGATTTCCCTACTCAAATGCACCAGCATAAAATCATCATCCCTCCATTTCCAACTACAATTTATTTTCAAATAAACTTACATTTTATTACTTTTTCTGCAGAATTATTTATTTTAATATTCATAACGTAAATTCAAATTAGTTTTCCAAATTCGTGTTTTACTACGATATAAATATGATGTCGATGGTCTTGTGAATATAAATGTGACGCTAATGTATGGCGATAATAAAATCAAAACCGAAATTCTTACGATATTCAAAAGATCTGATCGGTGTTGATGACGTGAATATTGTTTGTGAAATGTTATAAATATTGCAGAAATGAGAAAATAAGAAAGAATTTTCGAAATAAAAATAAACAATGCGATATTGTTGATGTTTGTTTGGGGATTAATAATTTTGAGTCTTGATGGTTTTTATGGTAAATTTTTTAACCTAAAATTAGAAATTTTGAGGTTAAATTGAAATTTTTGAGATTAATTCAAAAAATATATGATTAAGTGTTCGAAATTTTATAAGTTTGTGCAAATTATTTAGGTATCAGGCTCTATCCCGAAAGGCTCTATCCCGAAAGGCTCTATCCAGTTTGGTGCTGGCTTCACTCCGACTTGGTGCCGGATTTCATATCGATTAACCGATCTGTGCCTTTCGGGTATATTCAATGTTATATCTTAAAAAAATTCTAGAAAAATCCAACACTAAGTTTACATTACCAAACTAAAAAAATCAAAAGACATCAGTCTTGCTATCGCAATCTAGTTCATTATCATCTGTCGCTATTGTTGCTATCTCAATACTTTGTTAACATTTGATAAAGTTGCAGTAATAAGAGAGATAACAAATCATATCAGAAAAAAAGTACAAAAATACACAACCTGATTACCTGCAATGACATAACTCAGAAGAGAAGAGCGAAGAAAAAAAATACTGCAAATAATTTTATTTTCTTCTCCGCTCCTCGCATTGCATGAGCTCACAGAGAATATACAAGAAATGAGAGACGACTGTGCACACATCGAGACATGCTTAATGTATTTGTGTCAATACATAAACATTCAGAAATGTAAATATGATGATGATGATGGAAGTCGAGAGTACTAACACTCACAATAGTCGCTGTACTCGATCAGTACTCGTCGTGATTTAGCGCAATGTGGATCTGTTTCTCTTTCTAAACGCGGCGGACCGAAAAAATTTTTTAGAAAAATTTCCTTTTTTTCTTTTATAATTTTTTTTCACCTTTTTTTCTTTAATTTTTCGGAAATTCTTTTTTTTTTGTGCTTTCGAAATCGATAAGAAAAAGAAAAGGCAAAAAATTTCGCGTGGAAGTTCATCGAACTTTTAGTCGGTTTTTTGTGTAATTATTTGTGAACCATCAAGCAAAAAAATAATAATTTTGAGAATTAAGGAAGGAAAAATTTTGTGGTTAGTAACAGACATGGGGAAAAAGTAAATTGAAAATCATTTTCGTGTCGAGACTTGAGAAAAATAATTTGTAGCGCATTTTTTGAGGTGATAGATGATGTGGTTTGGACATTTTGTCGGTATCTTTTGTGATTGAGATTTGCGGTTGCCAGAAGGAGTTAAGACAGTGAGGTGTTAATTTTTTCTGATGGTTGAATGGAATGTCATTGAGTTTGGTTTTTTTTCATACTTTATCGCAGATTTGTGAGAAATTTCAAGTTTTATCTTTAGTCATGTAAAAAGTTAAATTATCCAGAATTTTTTTTTTCAAAACTTAGCTAGTAGAATCTATACATTTTAAGCTAGGATTACACCATCAAAATGTCATGAAATCTATTCCTGTATGCAGAAAGAAATACCCAAACAAATGCCTCGAGTGTTAAAAATAACATAGCACGTAGAGGTCTTTCACAAAAACAACATCTGGTTTCCAAATGGTTTATCAATACCGGTTTATTTGCATCCCAAAAATTCTTATTTTAATGCTTTTTATTATTTTGTTTTGAAGATTTCTTTTACAGCCTTTAAAAAAAGGGTTAACATTTTTTCTGGAATGTTTCTATATTTGACACTGTAAATGAAAAATTCTTTTGGAAATGCCGGTAGACTTGAATTTTATATTTTGATAAGTGGCAATAATATTTTATTTATTTTGTATTTTCCAACTGCTTATAAATATGTAATTAAATTTTGAAATCATAATGTACCTATTGCAAAATGCCAAACCTGCCAGCCAGCCTCAAAGCTACCAAAAAATCAACACAAAAATGTTTTTCCAACTTATTCCTTTTATTTACAATTTCCACTAATAAAAAAAAAATAAAAGAATGAAAATTCTCGACTACACATTGTAAACTCACACACATTCACGTGTGTCTACGAATCCCCGACTCAATATAGAGCATGAAAGAAAAACACAGTCAGTTCCTCACGAATTATAAATGGAATTAAGTGAAAGTATGCTAATTTACAATAGGAAAAAAACAGCATTTGTGTGTGATTGTCACGTGGTGTCTAATGAGGGTAATTACAAATTCACAATCGGTGCAATTGTCATTGCACATTTAGCTGTACATTAAGCCCAGTTATGTGAAATCGAAAGAGCAGAAAAAATTGAAAAAAAGAAGAAAAAAAAATTTGACTTTGAGTTATTTATGGAATTTTTTTACTGCTACTACTCACGTTTGTGTTTGTGCCTTGATAAAATATATAAAAAAAAAAAATAAATTGTGAAGAAAAAGTAAAAGAAACTTTTTTTTCTGAAAATGTGAAAAACTTTCTCAATATTTTATTTCAATGAACATGTGCGTACACGATTGTGATGTCTAGCTGATACCCTTCTCCGAGTTCTTAATCCTCTCATCTTCATGTGAATGAGAAGCTTAAAATTTATCATTATCATATTGATTGACGTTCTTAAGCTCGTTTTTATGTCTTCTTCTTTTTGCACATAAAAAAACCTTTTTTTTGTTTGTTTGATACCAAGTGTGGATTTTCAAGTGAAATTAATTATATGTGCTTTAAAATCTGAATTGACGTAAATGCTGAGTCGACGATAATGAATATGTGAAAAATTGTTTTGATATGGACAATTTTGATATGGTTTTGTGGGGTATTTTTAGTGGTTAATGAGTGTGTACTTGTGTGATATGATTTTTTTATTTTATTTTTGCACTTGAGACATTGTTTGATTTTAAATCAAAAGATTAGTTTGATTTGCGTCAACATACAAAAGTTATTCGAAATTCAATTATATTAGCTTCAAAATTCATCAATTTTTTTACTTCCATATAAAAGTTTTATTTGCACACCAAAACCTCTAAACTAAAGGAATTTCCTAAAACTAAAAATAATTATCAACCTCCAACAACAACAACTACAGTAATAAAGCAAACATATGACTAATAAATTAACGCCCAATATTGATAATTTTTTTTACGCTATCGGAATTAAAAAATATTCCAAAGGCTTGTTGTAGGCTATGATGTATTTAATTACAGACTTTATGTGAAATACGTGCGTGTAGGCACTTAAGATAACTGAAAAGTTTTGAATTTTGTGGCTGTAGATGGAGTTGGATGATAAGGTGCAAAGTCTTGAGAATCTGAAGGAACATAGCCTAGGCTTTCTCGATTTCCCGGTCCCGGATATTTCGGGACCAAAATCAAAAAATTAAAACTGTTGTATTGTGAACGATTAAAGTTTTTTGAAAAAAATTTTAAATTTAATTTGTTTAGTATTAAGATTATAATCATTTAAACACAAAAAAATTGAAAATCTTTCTTTAATGCTCAAGATATTTAAGTTTTAATTTTGGTCCCGGTCCCGGAAATTTTCCAAAACCGGGATTTCGAGAAAGCCTAGCATAGCCTCAAAAATTTTTTTGTGGTGTTTTTAATTAAATGAGAAGATTTGAGATTAAAGTTACAATCCTACAAAACTGTAAATTCTAGCTTCAGAATTTCAATTACAATCCTAGAATTCATTTTTTCATCTCCTCACAATCATAAACTTCTAAAACTTCAGTCATCAAAATTGTATTATCTGTCTCATAACCCTGAAAAAAAAACAATTGACTCACTTATCAAATTGGTGACGGAAATGCACAAACCATAAATATTCATATCTGTATGCATAGACCTAAATATAGTTCGTCACAAAATAATTGATAAAGAAAACAAAGACTTGATGATTCTACAAGAATTTATTCCATAATCGAATGCCGTCATGTTGACGTAGAGTTCAATGTTAGTTTGATTTAAATGCTTACTAATTGTTTATTATTGTTCATCGATGATAAAAGGAAGCTTTTGAGTGAAATTGAAACTTTGATTTTATTGTGTTGTATGTCCTTTGGAATTTATTGATTTTTAAGGACAGCTGTTCGATTAGAATTTAGCAGTTTCTGAATATTTTGACAAAATACAATTTTTTTTTTCAAAATTACCAAAATTTAAGTGAATATCACATTATTCGTAGTCCCTGATTCATAATAATCTCAAAATGTATCACATCCCATGAATCTGTCACTCACATACACCCTCCAACTATCTCATCCAGACAATAATCAACACTAATCACTTACAGATGACTAACTTGTAATGAAGTAATTCACACAATAATGACAAATTCATTAAGTTAACAAGTTGCCGATTCACATGCTGATCAGTCAATAATGCAGTAATTTTTCATTCATATCAAGACTCGACGAGTGGAAAAAAAGTCAACAAATTCAATTGTAAAAGTTGAAAAATATAAATAGAAATGAAATTTCATTGAGTAATTCATGTTTCACAATAAATAAATTATTAATCACAATGAGTGACTAAATGCCCATGAAATTAACCTCATTACATTTTACCGAATGTCCTTGTCTGATGTGCGATAAAAAGGGATCAAAATGGTAATAAATCTTTATAAGAGAATGATTTAGAGCTGTAATTAGATCTTGGTGTAGATATAAATTTAACCGGTATTTGTTGTTGAGAATAAGTTTTTGGAAATTTTTTAAATTTTTTGATTTAAATTTTGAGGTTCAATTTTTTTTTGACATTATATTGACTTTAACCCAACCTTTTTAAATATTTTCATAGTCAAAACAATTTTCACAATAATTTCACGCTTAAATGAGTTCCTCGAAGACAAATTATATCTTGGCAACAAGTTGAAATGCACACAAAAAATGTATATATAAATATTGATGTTAATTGTTTCTCTGAATTTAACGTGTAAATAGTAAACAAGTGCATATTTAAGTCATCTCTTTTTCATGAATAATTCAAATAAAATTGAACGCTTTTTTCTAGACTTTAAGAGTCTTTTTTTGGACAAACAAATTGAGGAAGCCGTCAAATGTTACTGAAATTGACAGAAAATTCTAAGAAAATGTTGGAGCTTTTCTGAAAAGGAAATCTTGTAAAAAGAAAATTCTGAGTTATTTGTTTGTTTTTGTTTTTATGTTTTATTTACATTTAAGCTTATTTTGTTGATGAAAATTCAAATTAAATGAAATTTTTGTAAAGATTTTTATTTGAGGGTTTGAGTGTCTTTAAAATAGTCTTTTGAGATTTTTAAGTTTTCTTTCTTTAAACTTAAACTGTCACGTACTAGTTTAGTATCTCAAAACCCCCAAAAACCCTTCAGAATAACCTCAAAATCCATACTCAGACACTTCTTAGGGAGGGTTTTAAGGTTTTTTCCCCAAAAAACCCTAACAAATTGAAGAAATTTTCTAAAAAAAAAAAAAAGAGGGAGTTAAAACCCGCAACTTATGTCCTTGCTTTAAGCAAACAATCTTTTAAATTCATAAAAAAATGCATAAAACATGAGCTAAAACCTTTTACGTTCATTATCGAGACATGGTCAACAACCCCAATGAGAATCAAATTGAAATGCATCAGCAGCTTAATTATTTCTCAAATGTTCTTTTTTCTTATTAAATTTCGATAATTTGTTTCAAGTTAATTTATTATTTTTTTGCAATTTAATTAGTCTGTTATTTAATTGTTTTAATTGGAATTGCTGGTGAGTTGGAAAAAGAAGATTATTAAAGCCTTGGAGGTTCTTTTGATGGATATTTGAGGTTATGTTCTTTGTTTTAAGGTTAGGTGCAAAATTGTGAAGTAATCTTGAATTTGAACTCTAAAAACCTAGAAAAATTCAAAAAATTATCCCAAAACATAAAAAAAACACAAAATTTAAGTCAATGACCCCCAAAATCTCAAAAAAAAAAAACTCTTCTCAAAATTCAAACTTTTATTGACATAGGTCAAGTCTCTTTAATCTTCAAACAATTTCATTTATTATTACATAATAACTCCATCGATTCACTATTAAAACTCCTAATAAGGCTTCCAACAATTCATAATACTGCATTTTATTTCTGAATCACGAGAATCGCCTAGTTGTAGCCTTTCAAATTCAATATTACAGCACTTTCAAAAATTACTGTGATTCATAAATTTATGTCACATTTTTTTTTTATTTCTTTCATATTCAGTAAGCGAAATTAATCAATGAGTAATGAGAGAATATGAGAATAAAATAAAAAAAAAATTGAGAATTCTCGTAATGATATATGGGAAATGAGTAAGAACACTCACACATATAAATGCTTTGAATACTCACCAATACAGTCATAAAGACAAGATAGTTAGTATTATAAATTGTTAAGTCACATTTACTAATGACCTTCATTACCATCTTGATTTTTGCAAATTTTATTTATATATTTTCAATACTTTGACCGCCTCGCTAATTATTTGACTTATACATAAATCTCTAAATTCTTTCAATAAGGCATGGATTATTTCTCATTTTGTACATTTCTGCTTAAACTCAAGCGACTTGATTTCATCTTGAATCTTTTGCATTTAAAACTGATGTCATCTTGTTGATGCAACCTCAGCACGTAATCATCTCCACAATATTCAATTATTATTCCCATAAAATTTTCCATTTGCTCATTTCCTAATGACATTTATTAGATAACAGCAAATCCGAAACAATTAGAATTTAATTTGTTCTCTGACCGCAATTTTAATAGTCAAACATGTTGTGTGGTTTTTGCATCACTAAATGACGTGAGAATGTCATAAGTGTGTCAATTGATGACAGATTGAAAATGTGGAAGTGTCTGTTCATACTTTTGATGGTTTTTAGAGGTAAATGAATTTTTAAGGTCCCAATTTTAAATATTCTTGACGCAACCTCAAAAATTTCTCAATCTATACTCTATACCAGTGGTGGCCAACCTTTTTTGTACCGAAATTTTTTTCTCGAAAAGAACCACAAGCTGTGTTCTGCGTGCGGTTTTGGTCATGACTTACTCATAAGGTGTGCCACGGCACAACAAAGGGTGGCCACCACTGCCCTAGACACTTAACCTATTACTCATAACTCTTCTAAACACTCATCTCTATACAAATAAAGCAATAATCCTTTTGATGAAAGCTTCTGAAAATTTTCTTCATCATAAAAAGTCAATAAAAAATGAAACAAAAATTCCTCATTCGTCATCAATTAATTAATGAACGACATTAAAAAATCGACATAAAAAATATAAAAATAAATAAATTTGGATCATAAAAGAGATTTTTCTAAGGAGGAAAAAAAATATTGTTACTTTATAGACGACTGACTTTCATCACATGAATGTTTATTGTTGTGCGATTCATCATTTGGTTGATTACATGATGAAATTTAGGATGATTTTGTGGATGAATGAAACATAAGATAAAGTGATGCTTATTGTTTAAAGAAGCTTGCAGTATGATGTGGAAAATTTACGGAAATGATTAATTTGTCATGACAAATGAGGGTTTGAGATGATTTTGCTATCGATTGATGAATATGTTTCGATTGTGGATGAAATTGCATTAAATTCTTTCATTTTTTTACAAAAAAAAAAAAATAATAATAAGTAAATTTCAGTCCCTCCAAAATGCGCCTAATTCCCCATCCTAAAAGTGCCTTTCTTACTTGAATCTTCTTTTCCTTTCCTTTCTCAAAATCTCTTTTACTCTCAACCCAAGATTTAAAAGAAATTATTTGCTTGCTCGGAAACTTAATCAATAAGTTAATACTGAATGATGCTCGTAAAATTTTTCTTCATTTTCTTCTCCGAAGCTGAATCGATGAAAAAAAAAATGCTTCTTTTTCGGATCTGAAACAACAAGCAACATTAGTACATAGCAGCAGAAAAAAAGTGAATTTTCATCTTTCCTCGCCTATTATTATGTGAATATATTTCATGCTATTGCTGCTTTTTAGTTCAATTCAGTCGCCCCATTTGCTATCGAAAAATGCTCTCGTTCAATTTCACTTTGGACGCGTGCCAAAAAATTATTTTTCTCTCGGCGTTTTTTTTAATCTTTTTGTTGCTGTGCTCTAGTCGGACATGTACACAATAAACATGAATGTGTGGAGAGGATTGAATGAAGTTGGAGAGCTTTTGTTAGAGACTCAGTGGATATTGCATCTAGATTGATAAGGTTTTGGTGCTTTTTCATTAAAATTTGAGTTTCAAATACCTTTATACTCAATATCACCACAAAAATGTTATTCAAACTTTTTATTTTCATTGATCGACATTAAGCATTTGCTGCTGTTTGTCTTTGACTGTTTTATCGGTTTTCTGACGTTCCTCATTGTTTGTTTTCTCTTTTGGCATTGACGAAACAAGAAGAAGATTGAAAATGAGGAAAATTTGAGCAATCAATTGTGGGATGGTAGATATAAAGAGAATGAGGCTATTTTGTGGGATATGAAGACTATTTGATGCAGATTAGAAGTATTGAGCTTGATGAACGAGGGTTTGAATTCTAAGAATATGAAATCTTAAGATATATCCTAGATTGAGTCTAAATATACATACTAACCATGCAAAAATCACTTAATCTTATCGAAAATCTCATTAATCACAAAATTTTTCTATTTTTGTCTATTTGCAGAAATATCGAGGTTGATTATCAAATAAGTCAATAAAAGTATATTATCGAATTTTTCATCAAATAAATACAAATCGGTAAGAACCAGAATTTTGATCTTGTGTCATAAATTAGCACTAGATTGCTAAAATTTTGCAAAAAAAAAAAACTTCACGAGGAATAAAAATTGAGTTTTAAAAAAATTATTCTGAGATGGTTGTAAAAAGTTCTGGATTTAAGGAATGTCTCCTAACAAGGGCGTAGCCAGAAATTTTTTGAGGGGTTGAATTTTTTTGTATGGAACGAAAAATTTAGGGGAGGTATTGGGGGGTTTTTCCTCAAAAATCCCTAGCAAATTGAAGCAAACCCCCCTGGCTACTCCCCTGTCTCCTAAACAAACAGTTGAAACAATTATCTAAGTTAGGCATCCGGAACATCAGCTTCAACCCTATTCAATATCAAAGAAGTAAACTGCAAGACTTTTAATGCCAAAAGCACTCAAATTTCAACCAGCCACTGAGTCTAAGTACCACACATAAAAATTCCAACTAAATACCTTAAATTGTCTTCATTTCTTCTACTTTTTCTCAACTATTTATAACCAAAAGCATCTAAAACATCCATAAATACCCCATAAACATAAAAGAAAATTTCCACCCATAAACGATCAAATTATTTAACCAAAGAAAAATAAGGACATTCATTTTGTCATAAGAAAAAACATTTTGTCAGCAATTTCAAGCTCTTACCTCACGGAAAAGTAAACAAAATTCACACCAAATTAACGTCAAAACAATCCAACTTCATCCATTAAGCCATCAAAGCAAGTTTACATTTGTGTGTAAGCTTCTTTTCTATTTTTGATCATGTGTATGTAAATTCTTTTTTTTCATATTCACACCGTTTCACGTTGTGAATATATTGATTTCGATACACTTGAAAAATCGTTTTTTTAGTTTTTTGGCGCCAAAACTCAAAATTTTCATAAACTGTTCGGTGTGAAAAGTTCGGCCTCAAAATTATCTACAAAATACAAAAAACCGCATTGAAAAAGGTTTTGATGCCTCCGGACACGACCCCAAATAGTGGTGGTGTATGCTTACAAGCACGTTGGTTCGTCGCATAACTCAACTACGAAAAAATAATTTTATGTCAAAAATGTCTCAAAATGTGCGCATTATCACTCAAAAGTGCTGTGAATCTTTTGGTGCCGATTCATGTAGACTATTCCGAGAAATTAACAAAATAGTGTGTTTTTTAAGCATTATTTAGCCGATTATTGCAAAATACCGTTAAAAAATTTCACACAAATTGTTAATTGAACTTTTTTGATCAAAATCAATAAAAAATGAAGTTTTGTTGAGAAAAAATGCAAAAAAAAAATTTTTTAGCCACCAGTACACCTCCCACAAACCTAAATTTTGGAAAAATTCGTGTGGTTCACTGTGTGGATGGATTTTTGTAAACTTTTCTGTTTTTGATCAATTAATGCAAGAACTTTTATGGAAAAATACCAAAAATATTTTTAAACCTATTTTTGTCAGTCAAAATCTCGAAAAAGTTCAAAAAATCGGCATTTTTTGGACATTTTGCCCTCCTGTCCCTACAACTCAGAATTAAAAATTCTAAAAACTTGTGATTATTGTAGCTTATAATTAGATCTAAAAGTCGTACATACGTTGTCATGTCCAAAAACATCAATTAGTGCTTGAAAATTGAGTCCGAATGTGAAATTTTTCGATTTTTTTAGGAAACTTAATTTTCAATCTTATGCAAAGCGAAGCTTTGCTGACCCGATCTAGCCTTAATCTGCAATCTTATGCAAAGCGAAGCTTTGCTGACCCGATCGAATCCTAATTTTCAATCTTATGCAAAGCGAAGCTTTGCTGACCCGATGGAATCCTAATCTTCAATCTTATGCAAAGCGAAGCTTTGCTGACCCGATGGAATCCTAATCTTCAAACTTATGCAAAGCGAAGCTTTGCTGACCCGATACAGAGTTTTGGAACGGTGTGAATATGCACATGAAGCGTGATCCGCTTCATTACTAGTTGTGGATGAATACAAACATTAGTTCTAGCATCGCTTTTAGACTATCATTCAAGGTCATTTCGGCATACAAAAGAGAAACAGAAAAAATTTTGTGACGTCCATTAGTCGCACACCTTCTCAAATTATGCTAATCATGGGAAATAAATGAGTTTGAATGGAGTTCATGTTGATTTGAATGTAAAGGCAGCTGAATTTAAAAATTCTAGTGTGAATGCATCTGAATTAAAGAATTTTAGTTTGATTGTACCTGAATTGACTGAATTAAATGTGATGGCACCTAACTTTAGTGTGAAAACACCAAAACTTCAATTCCACAGCTATCAAACCATCATTAACCTTTTATACTTAAATTTAGACATGATCGAATTTTGTCAACTTCAATTTGTTTCAAGAGGATTAAAAACTCGAACGTGGGTTGAACCGGGCGTCATAAAAATGTGTCGTCAACTTTTTCTCTTCTTTCGAGTGTGTGTGTGTGGGTTTTGAGTAAGTGAATTCAATTTCTCATTCAAATCACTGCCATTATTGTAAATTGATTGTGAAAAGTTCACGAGAAAAAAAGAATTAATTTTAATGGATTTTGTTGTCTGTTGAGGGAAGGGTAATAATTCAAGAAATGTCAAAGGTCAATAAAATTCTCAATCAATTTCAGACATTTTCTTATCCTCAAATCAATTTAGAAGCCTCACAAAAAAATTGCAATAAAAAATCCATCAACTCGATGATCCCAAAATGTTTATAATGAAACTGAATATGAAGAGCTTTAAAAGCTCATGCAAGAGAGAATTTTTATTAAGTAAACGTTTTTGGTGAGCTTTTTTTTGTCCTTGACATTACATCCACCATTTATTTTCCTCTCATTCTCACTTACAATCCTTTTTAATATGGAAAATCTGACATCTGTTATTGAATTTTAACACAGAAAAAATGAGCTTCTCATTCTACATTTTAATGGATTTTGTGTTCATACTTTTTATTTTCTTTCATATTTGCGAGATTTTTATTCCATTTCTTGTTAAGTTTCGTGGAAGGTTTAGTATCCACACGGTTGAAAATTTTTTCCTGTGGTTAGAATTAGGATTTTAGAGGATTTAAGAGAGTTTTGAAGTCTAAAGCGCATTTTTTTGGTATAGTTTTAACTTGTATACTCAAAGTACAAAGCTTTTGATGAAATTTCAAATAGAACCTGCTTTAACTAGACACATATCGTCTACCTAATTCTCAGATCTCCAAACTACTCCCAAATATTCTCAATTCACCCAATCTGCAACATTTTTTTCATAAACATTTTTCAACTCAAAAGCAAATCATCAACAAAAGCGATTAAAGCACATGAAAAAGTTTGGGACGAGAAAGATTTGAAGCAGCTGAGCTTCACAAAAAAAAATTAATTCCTTCTTTAATTGAATATTTCAAATGTTTTATATCCGTAAGGTTTAGGCTATTCATCCATTCATTCTCTATGCTCGTTCGTTTGTGTTCTATATTATTTTCTGAATAAATTCTCATTCAGTGGGAATTTTGAATTTATTTTTTTGTATCCAGAGGGTAGAAAAGTTGATGATGCTGTAGATGGGGGATATTCTTTAAGAGTGAGATGGAGGTTTGCTGTTAGTGATTTAGTTAGTTTAAAACTTTTGAATTAAAAGTTCTTATGAGAATATAAGGATTCAATGTGAAGACACCTTAATTTTTAAATCATCAAATTGTAGATGCACCCAAACCACTCAAACTCCATGCGAAAGTCGCATTTCACATCCCATCACTCAACATCCATTTTTCCCGACTTTAAAGCTTTACATTTTCTCCTCAATCTTTTTTCATCTTGAATCACAGGGATTTTCCCCATTCGTACGTGTAACGCTGAATGTATTTTTAGCATCTTCCATAGTCTACATAGAGCTGTGTATACGAGTCATGAAAAATTATTTAAAAACATGATGAGGAGGGGGAATGTGAAAATAGACGAATGGATGGATGGAATTGAAATGATATGTTGAATGAATGACATGAAAGGATGCAAGGTCGAAATGTAAATTCAACAGTGGATTTTCAACAACATTCAAGCTTAAAAAGGGGGAAAAATATGCAAATTGATATGAAAAAAAATGTAATTCGAGGAAATTTTTTAATTAAAATTAATGTTTGAAGTTTTTTTGAGCTGTTGTGAGGAGTTTCGACTTGAATAAAATGTTCTTGTTCTTGATGTTATAGACTTTATAAAGACAGAATTACATTTAATAAAGTTTTATGCTTTTAATTAAGATCATTAACCCAAAAATCTGCGAATTTGACGTGTCTATGGATTACAATTTAGAATTTTTCTATTATTAGGTGCTTTAAGACTTTAAAAAAATGTATTTGCAATCCTGAGTGAGGGATCAAATGAGGTTCGATTCATAATATGGTTCCAAAACCAAAGTAACTAGTTTCAATGTACGAAACAACTTTAAAGCCATTCGATTTGAATATTTAAACTCGAATAAAAATTTTCATCTAGTCTACAATCAAAAAATTCCTTCTTTTTCCTCAATCAATAACTTTACTTCCATTCTTCCTCATTATTTCCTCATAAATGCAAGCTAGCACGATTTTTTCGTGTTCCGTTTTATTATTGTTGGTCTAAATCAGTGTTGGCCAACCTTTTTTGTGCCGCTGCACACCTTGTGAGTAAGTCATGATCAAAACCGCACGCAGAACACGGCTTGAGGTAATTTTCGAAAAAAAAATCGGCACACTAGTATGTCGTGGCACACCAGTTTTCCATTACTGGTCTAAATTGATAGTGAAAAATTATAGGGTTATATGTAGTGAATGAATAAATACAAATTTTCATGGCAGTGGAACCGATTCACACGAAATATAAAATTTTCCTTTTAGAGACTTTTTTAGTTATCATATTAATAGAAAATAATTGTTGGGAAATTTTAAACAACAATGATGTGACATTTGAGGACTTTTATAGCCTCCTTAACCTCATTTTGACCTCATACCAATTAATTGTCACTTGAAAGCGTGAATTTCTGTGTACGTGATTAATAGCGTGTTATTATATCAACCCAAACCTCCCATTACCTCATTTTACTTTATTATTAAGCGGAAAAATCAGGGAAGGAATTAAAAGGCGCTTGAACTTTTTACATTATGGTAAATATTTTGTAATTTCTACAAGGTCAAAGCTCATTTGTACACAAATTTCTTCCTTATGAGACCCTTTTTATGGTAAACAAGCATGAAAGATTATAAAGTCATTAAAAAAGTACAAAACTAAATTCTTGGCGTGCTAAATTGAAACAACAAACCCCATTGTTCCGGAATATGGGCGAGATTAGGATATTTTTTGAGGAAAAATAACATAAATTTTGCACGTAAATGGCGTCAATGGACTTACTAATAGTCAAAACATGCGACAAAAGTTAGAAACCTTTAAGTATAAAGCACAGCCTAGTCTTAACTGAAAGGACAAACAAAGTATAGACAGTTGTCGTTTTTCCCTTAAGATTATGCATAAATAATGTGAAAATTGAATAAGAAACGTCATAATTGCGTGCATGTCGCCAACTTTCGTAATTATTGCCGTGTTTCTAAATATCTTGAGTTCAGTGACTGCATGGAATGTTGAGTATGGAATAATTAAAAGTTTTATGAATATTGAGTTAAGTTAAGGGTTAGATGGAATGATAATTGCAGAGGGATCAGAGCTAGTTTTTCATGTGAAGGCACCTGAATTGAAATTTTATGCAAATGCAGTGAATTTCGAGAATTTAATTTAAAATGACTTGCTGCATATTAAGTTTAATTATATCTTAAATATATTTCTTATCCATCAAAATTAGCCAGAGGGGGAGGGGGGGGGGGCTTTGGGGTCAAAACCCCCCCTATTTTCGCGAAGTTTATACTAGAAATTATTGAATTTTTCAGATCCGAACCAAAAAAAAAAAACCTCGAAAAGTAGCAAAAACCCCGCTCAAAAAAATTCCAGCCAGGGAAGGAGGGTTGTTTGGGAGTTTTAACCCCCCACTTTTTGGAAAATTTCTTCAATTTGCTAGGGTTTTTGAAAGTGCCTAACTCCAACCCCCAAAATTTTTCATTACAGACAAAAAAATTTCAAAACTCTCCCTCAAAAAATTTCTGGCTACGCCCTTGTTCCACAAAACCTCGAAAAATTTCGATATTTTTATTTACGCGAAACGAAAAATCCTCACAAAGAAAAAAAATTTCCAACATTTTTTTTTTTTTCATTCACCAAACAAACAATAACGAAAAAGAAAAGAAAAGTCTCGAGTGAAAAATTAGACACACATATATCGGATAATCAGTTTGTACACCGAGTGTCTGACACATGTTTCGATTCCCTCATCACAAATGCCTAGTTGCGTCATCGGCTTAAAATCACGATCGTCACTGCGCTTAATGAAAAAAAAGAAGGCGAAAAGAGAATAATCGTGTGTAATTTTAACCTCTTGAAAAATTAAAAAGAATTGCTTGAATTTTGATATTCAAATTACATGGAAGAAAAATATATAAAAGAAAGAAAATGTGAATTTTTTCATGTTTGTAAAATGAGATACGGAAAGGGAATGAAAATTGTTATTTTTTTCTGTTTTAATTATAATCTTTCAGTTTCAAGTATGATTTATACTTTTTTGAAGTTTTATGTACATATTTTTAATTATTCATTGAGGCTAAGTGAGATTTGTAGTTAATAACTTTTTTTATAGAGTAAACATTAGTGTGAAGGCGCCTGAATATGAGATTTGGTGATGAGATGAAAAACTCACTGAGTTTAAAATTCTTATGCTGATCCAATACATTCATCAAAAACCACTCCAGCCATTTCAATAATTAAATTAGTCAGTCTCAATGTCTCCAGTTTTACGATCGACAATTCCGTATTAAAATTTTTATATTCCATCATGTCTCAAATATCCATTCATAAAAATGAGAATAATTTATTGCAATGCAGAGATAGACAGCATTCAAAATAATGAAAATGCATTGATCGTTATTGAATTTTATGAAGTAATAGTAAAAGTTCTGTAATATTCAATTCATTATGGTTTGGGGAATTGAATTTCTATGTTATGGGATAATTGTATTAAATATCATAGTAACGTCTATGCGGAGTTGAACTCATTTACATTTTAATTTACATTAATAGGTGATGAGTATGAAAAAAATGAGTGAATTAAGGACATTATCAAATTTTGCGATTTTGATGGTTGCTTTTCCATAGAATATGTAAAATACTCCATCGTGGGTGTGATACACTGAAAATCAGAATTAATTAACTACAAAATATACCAAGGACCACTTCCGCATACCCAAAATAATCTAGAAAATTCCCTAATTTTTTTTTCGTTACTTCCTTCAACCTTGAATAGTCGCACAATAAAACTAATAATAATAACAAAAAATAATAAAGAGCTTCGTGCGAGCGTGTCTGCATTGCATCGATTCACAAATACCTATCAGAATTTAAAAATTTTCTTTAGTCATGGGCGGTAAATGTTGGCAGAATGGTTTGCTGTTGACAGCAAGACTAATTTGACGAGATGAGAGATTCTCTTGATGGGCTTGAGGTGCTGAAGGGTGGAAGGTTGAGATTGTGTGGATTGGTGACATTTGAATGGTTAAATGTAAGAATAAGTTGCATGCATTTATGAGGAAAGGAGCATAATTTTTGCAAATTTGGGTGTTTTAAGTTTAATTTAACAATTTTATTCAAATGATCTATAATGCAACTTAAAACAAGGGCGTGGAACTGATCAAATTGATTTTTGATCATTTTTGATCATTTTTGATCATTTTTGATCAATTTGATCAGTTCCACACCCTGGACTTAAAATTCATCAACCAGCAACAACTTCATACACCTTCCAAAAATGCGCCCTATACCAAACTTTATCTGCCTTCCTTACTTTATCCTCATCTATTTATTGAACAATAATTTCATCATTATTAAATAACAAGTCAGCCGCCAAATATTTTCATTAACTAAACTAAATATACAGCTATTTATCCACAGACATCCCTCACACAATCACAAAAAAAGCATCAAAATGTTATTTGTGTGCTCAAGTCGAAGCCAATTTTTCAATCATGCGAGGAAATTTTTTTCATACTGTCTCACATCTCATTTACGGGACCGGCTACGTTTCTATTTTTAGAATCCATCGTGCCAAAAAGTATAATCTTTATAGTCAGTCTCTCCCTCTCTTGACTGCTGTGGATGTGCATGTTTATTATTTTTCGATATATATACACTTTTGCAGTACTACAGAACTTTTCAATCTCTCAATATTTTTTTGTATGTTCGGCACATTAAAAGCACTTGAGCGCACAGCTGCTGACGATACGTTAAATTGAATGTAAAAATCCGGAAAGAAAATTGACTTACGGTTGCTGTGAAATGAAAATGAACATGAAGATTAAGATGAGGAATTGAAGTCAAGAGTATGTATGTGCTGTTCGTGGCTCCTGATTTACTGGCTTGATTCTTCTTGTGCAATTGAGTGTGATTTTTTATGGAGATAAAAAAATTTATTCCTTCTTGGTTGTTGCTTTTTTTCTGAGTTTAATCAGTCATGTGAAATTTAATTTTATTTGAGGAATGAAAATTTGTTGTGTGTATGGATGGAAATTTTGAAAGATGTTTGCATGCTTAAGATCAGAGTTGGAAAGAGACTAATGTAGAGCTGAGCTCTGGTAGAGCTGAGCTCTGGTAGAGCTGAGCTCTAGAGCTCTGAGAGCTCTGTAGAGCTCTTTTTTTAATTTCTTTTTTTATTATTTCTTTTTGTGGAAAGTATGTAAAAATGGTGGAAATGATGAAAAATAACTGGAAAATTGGAAAATTTTCACGAAAAATGTGAAAAATTGTGGAAAATCGGAAAATTTGATGGAAAATTGAATTTTTTTTTTTGTTTTCTTTTTTTGTTGAAAATTATGTGAAAATGGTGGAAATGATGAAAAATAACTGAAAAATTGGAAAATTTTCACGAAAAATGTGAAAAATTGTGGAAAATCGGAAAATTTGATGGAAAATTGAAAATTTTTTTGTTTTCTTTTTTTGTTGGAAATTATGTGAAAATGGTGGAAATGATGAAAAATAACTGAAAAATTGGAAAATTTTCATGAAAATTGTGGAAAATCGGAAAATTTGATGGAAAATTGAATTTTTTTTTTGTTTTCTTTTTTTGTTGGAAATTATGTGAAAATGGTGGAAATGATGAAAAATAACTGAAAAATTGGAAAATTTCACGAAAAATGTGAAAAATTGTGGAAAATCGGAAAATTTGATGGAAAATTGAAAATTTTTTTTTGTTTTCTTTTTTTGTTGGAAAGCATGTAAAAATGGTGGAAATGATGAAAAATAACTGGAAAATTGGAAAATTTTCACGAAAAATGTGAAAAATTGTGGAAAATCGGAAAATTTGATGGAAAATTGAATTTTTTTTTGTTTTCTTTTTTTGTTGAAAATTATGTGAAAATGGTGGAAATGATGAAAAATAACTGAAAAATTGGAAAATTTTCACGAAAAATGTGAAAAATTGTGGAAAATCGGAAAATTTGATGGAAAATTGAAAATTTTTTTGTTTTCTTTTTTTGTTGGAAATTATGTGAAAATGGTGGAAATGATGAAAAATAACTGAAAAATTGGAAAATTTTCATGAAAATTGTGGAAAATCGGAAAATTTGATGGAAAATTGAAATTTTTTTTTGTTTTCTTTTTTTTGTTGGAAATTATGTGAAAATGGTGGAAATGATGAAAAATAACTGAAAAATTGGAATATTTTCACGAAAAATGTGAAAAATTGTGGAAAATCGGAAAATTTGATGGAAAATTGAAAATTTTTTTTGTTTTCTTTTTTTGTTGGAAATTATGTGAAAATGGTGGAAATGATGAAAAATAACTGGAAAATTGGAAAATTTTCACGAAAAATGTGAAAAATTGTGGAAAATCGGAAAATTTGATGGAAAATTGAATTTTTTTTTTTGTTTTCTTTTTTTGTTGAAAATTATGTGAAAATGGTGGAAATGATGAAAAATAACTGAAAAATTGGAAAATTTTCACGAAAAATGTGAAAAATTGTGGAAAATCGGAAAATTTGATGGAAAATTGAAAATTTTTTTGTTTTCTTTTTTTGTTGGAAATTATGTGAAAATGGTGGAAATGATGAAAAATAACTGAAAAATTGGAAAATTTTCATGAAAATTGTGGAAAATCGGAAAATTTGATGGAAAATTGAATTTTTTTTTTGTTTTCTTTTTTTGTTGGAAATTATGTGAAAATGGTGGAAATGATGAAAAATAACTGAAAAATTGGAATATTTTCACGAAAAATGTGAAAAATTGTGGAAAATCGGAAAATTTGATGGAAAATTGAAAATTTTTTTTGTTTTCTTTTTTTGTTGGAAATTATGTGAAAAAGGTGGAAATGATGAAAAATAACTGAAAAATTGGAAAATTTTCACGAAAAATGTGAAAAATTGTGGAAAATCGGAAAATTTGATGGAAAATTGAAAATTTTTTTGTTTTCTTTTTTTGTTGGAAATTATGTGAAAATGGTGGAAATGATGAAAAATGACTGAAAAATTGGAAAATTTTCACGAAAAATGTGAAAAATTGTGGAAAATCGGAAAATTTGATGGAAAATTGAAAATTTTTTTTGTTTTCTTTTTTGTTGGAAATTATGTGAAAATGGTGGAAATGATGAAAAATAACTGAAAAATTGGAAAATTTTCACGAAAAATGTGAAAAATTGTGGAAAATCGGAAAATTTGATGGAAAATTGAAAATTTTTTTTGTTTTCTTTTTTTGTTGGAAATTATGTGAAAATGGTGGAAATGATGAAAAATAACTGAAAAATTGGAAAATTTTCACGAAAAATGTGAAAAATTGTGGAAAATCGGAAAATTTGATGGAAAATTGATGAAAAATAACTGGAAAATTGGAAAATTTTCACGAAAAATGTGAAAAATTGTAGAAAATCGGAAAATTTGATGGAAAATTGAAAATTTTTTTTGTTTTCTTTTTTTGTTGGAAATTATGTGAAAATGGTGGAAATGATGAAAAATAACTGAAAAATTGGAAAATTTTCACGAAAAATGTGAAAAATTGTGGAAAATCGGAAAATTTGATGAAAAATTGAAATTTTTTTTTTGTTTTCTTTTTTTGTTGAAAATTATGTGAAAATGGTGGGAATGATGAAAAATAAATGAAAAATTGGAAAATTTCCACGAAAATTGTGAAAAATAATGTTTTGAGTTTTTAACCATATTTTATCCATTTTTCGACTATATATCATGTTTTATACCTCGTTGGATGCGTATTATGTTGTGTTATAAGATTAATGAAAAATAAATAAAATATTAAATCATCCTAGAGTAGTAAAAGTAGAAATATGAAAACTCGATTTTTGACCAAGCTCGAAAAACAGCAAAACTGCCATAAAGTTCCAAAATCAAATTTTTCTTAGGTTCAAATGATTTAAAATGATCAATAATCAGGTTTTCTATTATTTCTGAGAATTTTAGACAGTTTAGTGAAGTTATGGTCGAGATGTGAATTTTTATGTCTTAAGGCTTCCCTTACCAGACCCTCTTTGAAGACCTCTGGTGAACTGAGTTGCTCAAAACTTTTTTATTTTTTTTGCTAGTTTTGTAGTACAATACAAGAGCTATAAGAAAAGTTTCACCTAAAAGTTATTTGAGGCCATTTAGTGGTCATAAAGATCAACAAACCCAAGAATAGCAAAAAAATCAAAATTTTTTACTTTTGACCTCGTTTTTGAAGCACTAAATGACATTTTTCCAAAAAATTAATAAAACGTTTTTTAAAGGTCTTTTAATGAGCTACAATAATCTTAAATTTTCAAAATTTTAAGGATCGAACTAGAGGCACAGGAGGTCAATATGCTCAAAAAATGGTGATTTTTTGGACTTTTTCGAAATTTTGACTATCAAAATAAAACTTTTTTATATTTTTAGTATTTTTCCATAAAAGTTAAAGTAATTATTGAGCGAATAAAAAAAAGTTTGAGAAATTTTATCCAAACAGTGAGACACACGATTTTTTTGAAAATCACTGATATTTCATACAAATTTTGGGCCCGTATGGGTGCCTATATGGACGAAAAAAAATTTTGTGTACATTTTTGTACATGTTCTATCAACCCCATTAAGAATTCATCAAAAGAAAAAAATTTTGAAAATTTTTCAAAATTTAGAGCTCTGCCAACTCTGCTTAAGATGTTTTGAATTTTTTTATCGTCTGGTATTTTTTTACTTAATTTTGTCCTTGAAATTCTTTTAGATATTTTAAAACCTGTGTATTTTTCAGGAACATCATAATTTTCATATAACAATCAAACATATCATCAAACTCTCAATATCACATATCAAAAGCGCTTCCACAACAAAAAGCATCTACAAAATTACATTACAATTAAGCAATTTACTTTTCTAGACAATTAATTTCAATTGACATCTGATCTTATCAAATGAATATATTTCTGTAGAATTGAAATTGAATAAAACTGACTATGATGATGATGTATGTCACGGTTTGATGGAATTGAGATGCATGCAATGTAATATTTGCACAATTTTGTTTTGTTGTCGATTTTGGTGTTTATTTACGTAAGGCATGACTGATGTAGTAAATTATTTTATGAGATTAGATTTTTGATGGTATTATATGAGTTAAATGAGATAGTATAGAGGGAATTTGTTGGGATAGGTCAAGGCTGTATGATGTGATATTTGTATTCTAATTTTTGATAGATTTTAAATGTCAATATCGAACATTATATTTAGTATAAACTAACCCGAAAGGCACACATCGGATAATCGAGATGAAATCCGGCACCAAGCCAGAGTGAGGCCAGCACTACTTCAGATTAAATTTTATGCCAGCTTGATGCTGGACTCACTCCGGCTTGGTACCGGATTTCATCTGGATTATTCGACTTGTGCCTTTCGGGTCATAATTTAATATTATAAATTAGTAACAATAAAGCTATTGAACTACGTTTTCGTGCTGAAAGATGCATTATTGGCTATATTGGAACCCTATTTGTCATTATTATTAACAATAAAGCTGATTTTCCCCAGCATCATCCCCACTCCAAAATAACATCAAACTCTCTCCAAAATTTCATTAAATTATCATCAACCCCCAACTCCTCAACCACCACATAAATCAAGCTCTTTATCGCCTTGAAGTGAATATTAGAATGAATTTATTATCACATTAACTTCCTGTACATTAAGTGATTCTTATTCTTATTATTTAAAGTATTGCTTAATGCTCTAATAAAAATATTCAATTTTTGTATTTTCATGCCTAATTTATAAGCTTTAATGTATTACAATTAATCATTTTTATTTAATGAATGATCATGCTGTGTGATGAGATGAGAATTAGGTTGAGCTGGTTAATGGAGGTGAAAATTTATTTTGATAGATTTGGGGCAAGTTTTCGTAGAAGTAAAGGAAATATTCTGTCATCCTGAATAAACTTTTGAAATTTTTAGTAATTTTATAAACCAAATAAATACCAAGGGTGTGGAACTGATCAAATTGATTTTTGATCGATTTTGATCATTTTTGATAATTTTTGGTCATTTTTGATAATTTTTTGATCGATTTTGATCATTTTTGATCATTTTTTGATCAATTTGATCAATTCCACACCCTGGATAAATACCCAACAATTCACAATCTCAATACTAAAACATCCTAGTCATCATTATTGCAAAATTTTATTCAAATCAAATTCAGCTTTAATTCACAAATTTAAATTTTTAATATTCGTGACAAACCAAATTTAATCGCATCAGCAGCGATTGTTGCGATAAAATATTCGAGATTTATTTTTATATTTTTTGTTTCATTCTTGTGCTAATGATACAAGGACATGTAGCTGTATAACTTTGTTGTGCTTACTAAAACGTGATTCATTAGTTTGATTGCTTTATGAATATTTATGAGGATATTTTTTTAAATTTTTCATTAAAGCTGTGTTGTTGGAATAGGAACTGAAAAGAGTTGTTGAGCAATATGCTCCATAAAGTAGAGGTACCTGAACCCAAAGCTCATTCAGACATGAATCTAATCCCAAAATTTCATGCAAAAAATCCATAAATTTAGCAAAAACTTCCTGCACACTTCCATGAACATTGACATAATCGCAAGCAAAAAAAATTATCGCATGCTTCACATTCGAATGACTCAATGAATCCAAACACAATGACGTCAATCCTATGACGTTATTCTCTTTTCTTCTCTTTTTTGTGATTAATTAAAATGAAAAAAGAGCAAGTTCGCTTGTTTTCGGTGAATGGAATTTAAATGAATATAAAATGGAAATGAGATGATATTGTGACTGAATTGTGGAGTTGCTTGTCAATTAAAAATAATGTATATTGTGAGGTTTTTAATTGATGTTGACGTTCGGGGAGATTAGTCATATTAGAAATGATGTATGGATTAGTAATGAAATTGTTTTGAGGTTAAGGGGCATATTGGTGGAGTTTGGAAATTAATTTGTGATTGTATGTGAATAAAAAAATATATATCAGGATGATGTGTAAAGTTAGAGCATAAAAATCAAAAAAAAATTTATCGATATTCAACTTTTTGCATGAATTTCATTCAGATTTAATAAATGAATGCGTGTTATGTGAGAGAAATTGTAAACAGCTGCGTACTATCAGCCAAAAAAATTGAACATTTCGCAACTCTTCCTCAGGAACGTAACCAGGGGGGGGGGGGTGGTTGTTGGAGGTTGGAACTCTCTCTTTTTGGAATTTATTAATTTCCTAGGGTTTTTTGAGAAAAAAAAATCCCGATCCCCCCCTAAATTTTTCGTTCCATACAAAAAAATTTCAACCCCCCCCTTCAAAAAATTTCTGACTACGCCCCCTCTTCCTAAATTCTGCTAAATTTCAGAAACACCACCATATTCAATATCCAACTTAAATTCCGATAATTCTTCATCATCCCACTCAATCTTAATCCCAGTCTATTTTCACATCTACACCGATTATTCCTCCCATAATCTTACACAATTTATGTTCTATCATATTTTCAAAGCAGACAAATAAATTAAAGCACCATTCATTAGCCTCTCATTCGTCTAATGCTCCGCAAAATTTATTAATTCATTCTGAGCGATGAGAAAGAAAAAATTAAATTTTCAGTCATAAAATGACAAATTTTTAGCTACAAAAACGCTTTCACGTGTCAGCAGCTAAAATTTACGATTATTCAAGTTATTAGCTATTTTTCAATGAATTTTCAAACGATTCTTTTGGGTGTTGAGCTTATATGCGTGATCGACTTCTTCTCATCATGTATGAGTCACGAGTCTATTTTGTTTATTTGCGATTCATGTTTTTTTTGTGTGATAATTTTTGTTTCTTTTTGGTCGATGATTTGTTTCGTATTTTGCAAGACTTTCATGTCGGTTACGATTCTTCTTGATAAACTGCACGTTTTCTTTTCTGTCAGAAGGTTAAAGAGTAAAACGGACTTTAATTTATTTTTATCGCAACAAATGAAGAGTTTTGTTGATTCTTAATTTTTTTGGGAGAGGTTCAAGGTTTTTTTTCAGAGGCTGATGAAGTTGATTTAGAGAATTTTTTGGGGACTTTAATAGATTTTTTGTCTATAATGCACAAAAATGTGAAATTTTGTTAAATAGCAGATAAATTTATAAATGAAACTATTTCAAGATTCTTTAGGACAACACGTAAATTATCTCCAAAACCCATTTAGTCATCAAATGTTAAGCCAATACTCAGAAAATTTTGTTGACTCAAAAAATAATTCCTAAAATCAATATTATTATTACTTTAAATCTCTTTTGTCGTCATCTTATGCAAACCATAATGCTCATATCTCTTTCTCTATTTCTGTCTCATTTTAGTGTAACACATTACTCAGTCAATATTAAAGTGGCATTGAGAATAAGCGAGAAGCTTCACAAGATTATCAAAAATTAAAAAAAAAATCTTCAAAAACGGATATAAAGGCAAAAGGAGCTGAAAGGAAGGAGGAAAAGTTTAGAAGGCAGAGAAAGAAATCATGGAACTGCTAAAAGAAACTTGATGTTTATAGTAATCTATTAAAAATACATAATAATTATTTAATATATAGTAATAATAACAATAAATAATTAAATCATCATCAACATCAATAAAATTTTTGTCATCAAAGGAAATCAGAAAAGTCGACGGAACCAGGAAGAAATTCGTCGATATTTTCTAATAAAATTAAAAAAGTTTTATATAAAAAAAATTGTTGAAAAGTAACAAAAGAAGAAAAGTGAGAGTGTGTGAGTGTGACAAGAAGTAAGAAAAGCACCCAAAACCCTTAAAAAATAAATAAAAAAGTGAAAAGCAATAAAAGAACAAACAGTAGAGACCCTAAAACTGCAAAAAAAGGAAAATAAAGTTTTTTAGTTTGTAAATTTTTGATAAGAAAACAAAAAGTTGATAAAAATAGCAACAGAAAGGTGGAATGCAGCACTGATTCAAAGTTTTTTGTGAGGAAGAAACGTTTTTAAAGGTCGTTAAACGGTTGTTTTCCCCTTCAAATCCTACAGTTTTTACTGAAATCATCAAAAAATCTGTTATCAAAAGTTGAAATTTTTACAAATTCCCACCAAAAAAAAAGTCAAATATAATTTTAATCACAGCAACCCAACCTCAAATTTCTGTAAACAAAACAATTTGAGAATAAATCCATCAAAATTTGATTTTGGAGGACATTAAGGATCAGTTTTGAAGATTCAAACTTGGAATTGTGAATATAAGTGGACATAACATTAAAATCAAGCAGAAAAAAGTTTCCAATTCTACAAAATTAGGTAAACAAAACTAATTGAAATAAAATTTGAGGAAACAAGATCGAATATTCCATCGAGAAGTTGAATCTTTCAAAATATCAAGCATATAACCTCAAAATTTAAGTTCAACCTCAAACTTCTTCTACACACACAGCCACAAAGTTGAGGTATAATAAAGAAATATTCATAAAATAATAATTAAATAATAAAAAATATTTATAATAATATTATATTCGGCGGGTGCTCTCGTGAAGTAAATTATACATAAAATTATTAAAAAATTACAATTCTAGTAAAAAAAAAGTCTAAACGCGGCGCACATTTAGTACATTAACAAAATTACATAAAAAAAGTAAAAAATATTCATTTTCGTAACTAAGAAGCAAGAAATCAAGCAGAGATGGCAACGATAAATGGAAGACCTGCGAAATATCGCATTACGTTAAAGGAGCTGCGTGAATTGATGGAGCATAGAGGACGAGAAGGCATACAGAAAGTGCAAGAATATGGTGGAGTGACGGGTGTTATGGAGAGGCTATACACATCCGAAGATAAAGGTCTTAGTGGAAATAAACAAGATATTGATCATCGTCGGGAGACATTTGGTTCGAATGTGATTCCTCCAAAACCACCAAAGACATTTTTTCAACTTGTATGTGAAGCTGTGCAAGATATTACGCTCATCATCCTTATTATTTCCGCATTAATTTCACTCGTCCTTTCGTTTTACAAACCTGAAGATGAGGATGCAGAAGGTAATTTTTATTGAAAATCATTTGTAGCAAAATTCAGAAAATCAAATACCTTTTAAAAAGTCCAAATCCACAAAAAACTAATACCTTTCCTTACATTTCAGTCCTCGTGGAAGAAGACGAGCATCACGGCTGGATAGAAGGTTTAGCAATTTTAGTATCAGTTATCGTTGTTGTTATTGTTACAGCATTTAATGACTACTCAAAGGAGCGTCAGTTTCGTGGTCTGCAATCGCGAATTGAAGGTGAACATAAATTTGCCGTCATTCGAAATGGCGATGCAATGCAGATCCTGGTTGGTGATATTGTTGTTGGTGATATTTGTCAAATCAAATATGGCGATCTGCTGCCTGCGGATGGTATTTTAATTCAAAGCAATGACTTGAAGGTGAGATTCTTTTCTGTTTTTTTAATCATAAATTTAGTATTATGTACTAAAACCTTGATTATTACAAAAATTTTAAATTCAAAACTTAATCCCTAAACATTCTCCATCCTCATTCCAGATTGACGAGTCGTCACTTACGGGCGAGTCAGATCATGTAAAGAAAGGAGAAAGTTCAGATCCGATGGTATTGTCGGGTACACATGTGATGGAAGGCAGTGGCAAGATGGTTGTCACAGCTGTCGGTGTCAATTCACAAGCTGGTATCATCTTTACACTTCTTGGTGCTGCCGTTGATGAACAGGAACAAGCTATTAAGAAAATGAAAAAGGGTAAGGAATTTTTTGTACCAAAATTTCAAATCTCAAGTCTATCACATGATGATGATCAATCTTTTTGTTTTGTCTCGAAGAATGTCCACTGTCTTTCTCTCTCTATCTACCTCTCTATTTCTCTATCTCTATCTATGACTATCTATACTCTTTTCCTTAACTTCTTCTTCTTCTTCTTCTTGTTTTGGATACGAAAAAAAGTTATTTTAATTGAGAGTATTTTATTTTTGAAAATGTGCATGGGCGATAGATGAATATAATTGCATATGTACAAATATCCCCTTTTTCTATTAATCCTCCAAACTTGAATTCCTAAATATTGTGATAGTTCTGAGTAGCAAAAGGTGATTATTGAGGTTAAATGAACCCAGGGGCGTAGCCAGAAATTTTTTGACGAGGGGTTTTGTGATCTTTTTTCTCAAAAAAGTCTTAGCAAATTGAAGAAATTTTCCAAAAAAAGTGGGGGGGGGGGGTTGAATTAAAATCCCCAACCCTCCCCCTGGCTACGCCCCCGTATGAACCAGATTCATGTTCAATGACCATTAAAACTCCTTTTGCCACTCTCAACACCAACAACCCCCCTTAAACTTTTGTAAATAACCATATCTCAATTAAGTCACTCAACCCTCCACCCTCAGAAAAGCTTCTTATTTCTCCATTTCCTCCATCTTATTTATTCTTATCATTTCTTGTCTTTTTATTTCCTTTTCATTATTTATTGTTACATCTTAGTGATAATTTTTGTATTTTGAATAATGATGAATGATGATGATGATAACGCAAGTCATGCATAATTCTGAATATTCAACGTCAACGTCGCGTGTATTTTAAATTTTCTCTCTTTATGTTCCATTAAAAAATTTTCCTTTTTTTATTTTCTTCCACCTCATTTCCATAAAATTTTACATTCTTGTGCCTTTTTTTGTGTCTCTTTTTTTCTTGTTTATTTTCCATCTTATTTTGTTTTGATAATTTTGTGTCAACATGTTTGTCATCAATTCGTCTTTGGATATTTTTTTTCCTTTCCTTTCTGTTTTAAATTTTTAAACATAATTTTTTTTTTTCGTTTTCTTCAACATCTTTTCGTACATCTTCTTGTTTATCTTTTCAATGTCCTCATTATATTTTGATAATGGTGCAAGGTGGGGTGATTTTGGGGTTTATGATGCAAATTTTATATGAAAGTTAAGTTTGGTCTCAAAATTTTGAGGATTAATTGCACATAATCTCTGAAATCACCTTACAAGTCGCACAAATTTATCACAAGTTAAAAATTTTTTCCATAAAACTCTTATCCTTAATTGACACATTTTCATCTCTTTCCATCCTCCATCAACAATTCATTTTACGTTGAAAAAAAATTTCTTTCTGTCTCTTTATTTATGTTACATGTGACTTTTATTCTCCTCCACACCCATTCATCTATCCCATCCATAATTTCCTTATCTTGTCGTCATTTTTATTTTCATACATATATTTTTTTATGTTAAAAAATTAAATGAAATTGAAACGAGTTGAAATGACTTGCAATGGAAATGGAAATGAATTTTTCATCATAATATCAAAGATTTTTTTTTTCCTCTTTTATGTGCTCAAGTTAAAATTTATGTTGCTCAATGCTAAAGCTTTTCTTCATTTGACCGAGATTTTAATCTTGGATCTAGTTAAAAATAGAAATAATGAATTTAAATTGAAGATTATTTCTGCTGTTGTGATTTCTGCTTGAATAAGAATTGCATTATAAGATGAAAGTTATGATTTGAAAAACTATTTTTATGAGCAAAATGGAAAACTAAGCATTTTAAGAGCTTTTTCTTGAGTTTTTATAGAGTTTAAATGGAAATTAAATTGAAGTTTTATTCAAGTTTGGGTGGGAAATTTTATTGATTTTTAAGGAGGATGAGAAGTGAAGCTAGGTACTTAATTTTAAGATTATGTTGCTCAAAAGTGATATTAGTGATATTTATTATAGAATTTTAAGGTACAATAACTTAAATATTTAAACTCTATGTTCATAACAATTTCCATTGCAAACAACACTCAACTCAATAAAAAATTCAAATAAATTTTTTAAGTGAGAATTTTTCAGAACGATTGGAACCCAAAATTATTCAACATCAAATCGATTTTTCAATATTATTATTATTTTAAAAAATTGTCTTTTTTATTTCATTGATTGTTATAAATTTGATAATTTTTCAGTTTTTGTCCATGACCCATGCTTTCTCCTCCCAGTTTTTGAATGTCTGTAGAAGTTGAACTTAATCAATAAAAATAAAATTCCCTCTCGTAATTATTTTAGATCCTCCCATTAATATTTGAATATCAAAAAAAAAAAATTATGACTGAAAAATCTAATCATTAATTTTTTTTTTCTTTTTTTGCATGTTGTATTTAATTTCACCATAAAAAATATAAAAAAAAATCCATTAACTATAAAAATTACCTAAAATGAAAATAAAAAAAATATCACACGTGCCAATCATCAATTAAACCACCATCCACACGCCAATTACTGTGTCCGTCTATTCTCATAATCCAACACACAAAATATATAAATCACAAAAAAAAAAAAAATATTCAAAAAAAAATCTGAAAAAATTTTCTAACCCAACCCGGACTGGGACAAATTGCAAATTAAATTTGGCAGAAGCTAAAAAGCAGAAGAAGAAAAAGAGTTTAACAGGTGATTATTGATAAAAAAAATACAAAAAAATTACACACAAACAAATTTTAAACAAAATTTCTTAAAAATAACAAATTAATTTTTTTGACCAAAAAAATAATTTTAATTTTTGTTGTGATGAAAAAATGATCAGAAAAATTCTAACCTTTAAATTTATTTTCGCTAAAGAGTTTTTTTTCTCAATTCTGCAAAATTTATTTGGAAGTTTTTTTTTCTCGGTGTATTTTTATGAAAAACACAATTTTACTAATAAGTTGAATAGTTTAAGACACTTTTGATACAAAACACAAATAAACTGTTTTGGGTCTTTATGAAAAGATTTTAATATTAAAATCCAAGTGTGAAGGCACCTTCACATCACATCAAACAGATACAATCTTGTACATAACATTACCAACCAACCCACTTGTCGATTAATCAATAACACAGAAAAAAAATCCCCAGACACTCGTAAAATTATTTTTTTTTTATTTTAAAATTGCCATTGTTATTTCATTGAAGATTTTCATTTGTATAAAAAAAAAAAAAAACATATGTGGGTGGATTTATGGACTCTGTCGTGTGTTACTTAAATATGAACAATTTTCTACCTTCTTTCTGTAGCTGTTTGAAAAAAAGAGGAAAAAAAAGCAGAAACGGAAAACTAATTAATGACTTTTTCCTCGACACTGACATTTCTAATTGTCATTGCGTTTATGGTTTGCTATTTTGAGCATTGCTGGTTATTAATTTGGTATAATTGCTTATGACTTTGGACAATGATTACTTATTAATTTTCATCGATTAGTCAAGTGACTGGGCTCTGAGGGGTATAAGGGACATTAAAGGTGGCTGATCTTAGAATTTTAGAAATATGCCCTCGATAGTGACTTAAAATCCTGTTCAAGTACATAACTTACACAACTAAAACAAAAAATTGCTTTTAAAATTTAAAATGCATAAAATCATATTAAATTATACCAAATCCCCATTCCTTATCCATTTTAAATTCATTTTCATAAATTTTTCAATTCCTTTATTCTGATTTTCCATCTGAAAATTACATTTTTAAATTAAACCGAGAAAAATCGCACGTAAAGTTAAAAATTACGAGGGTGAAATTTTCATTTTTATTCTGCTTTCTGGAAGAAAAGCAAGCATGTCCCATTAATTAAGTCAGCTATCTAGATAAGGCTGATTGTTCTTATTCCCTTGCGCGTTTAAAGACTTTAAATGTAAAATTTTATAAAAATGTGGGAAAGTGGCTTATTGTGAGGGCACTTAAACCACTGAAAATGAATCTAGTAATTTTTTTCATTTTCCTTATAAGGGACCACAAAGTCTAATTCTTATATCAACTACATCCAATTCATTCAGCGAATTTGAAATAAAAAAAGCGAGAAAACGAAGTGAAACTAAAATTGCTCATTAATCATTCTGTCTTACTTTGTAGCTTCCATAAATCCTCCATATCATACTTATATACACAACAGCATACACACGTACAGGCATACACAAATGTATATTAAAAATTCTATACTTGACATAGAAAGATTCCCATTTTTCGATATGTACATACAAAATGCATTATTGTCTAGGGGTTGGGTCATTTTGAATGAAGGCAGAATTCAAGCTTGATTGTGAATTTGTCGAGGAAAAAAAAGGTTTTGGTGATGAGGAATTTTAGGTTATGGGAGGGTGTTTGGTATTCCCATACATCCTTAGTAAGTACAATCACATCCTTTCTAACCCCCAAAAAAATTCCAAATAATTTTTTTATCATAAAAATCGCATTATTAATCCAAAACCACAGAAATTCGAGCAATGTCCTTCATAACAAAGAAATTTTCATCTTCACAATCTTTCAACATCCGCGTCAGCATGAAAATTTTCCAAGTGTCACGCCCTATGACAGCTCAATGCAATTACATTTTGAAGATTTTTTTTCTCATTTTTCTTAATATTTCTTTCTATTTTTCTCCATAACAAATATACAAAGTGAAACTCATGACCTACATTTTTATCGACATCTCTTTATGTTTTTTATATTATTTTTTCTCATGCGAGATTTTCATTCTTGCATTTTCCGGTTTTTTCACATTTCGCAGATGATATTAAAGAAAAAAAAAAATATTAAAAATGTATCATAAATTTTATAATTTTTATTTTATTTCTCCTTTATTGAAATGTGAAATGAAAATTCTTCCTTATTTCTGTACACGTCTTTCATTCCAACTCTTTTTATCTAGTCCTTATTTTGGTATTTTGCCAGTAAATGTTTTGCTCGATACTCCTTTTTTCCAACTTATAAAATATTGCACGAAATTCTGAATGATGAATTTTTTTTCTATATATTTACTTTTATATAATTATTGCAAATATTTTCTATCTTTAAGGTTTATTTTCACGTTTTTTGAACTTTACTTGGCATAAAATTTCAAAATCAAAAATGTTTTTAAAAAATTAATAAAATTGACCCTTAACCTAAAAAAAATCAACCCTAAATTCAGATCAAAACATTTGAACTGGCTAAATCCGATAATCTTCTTAATTTTGATCCTCATACCATATCCTCTTTTCACATCATAAAAAGAATCAAATACGAATATTGAACTGAATTATTTAGATGCATTTGTGAATATTTCATTTAACTTTGCGTTTTTCTTTTCAATTTTTTTTTTTCTCGCTTGCTCAAAATTCAAACGAAATTCTATACCAATTATATCTTCATACTTACTCGTAGTCTACAAGATATACAAAAAAAAGAGAATGAAAATTTTTGAGGATATAACAAGAAAGATTTTTATTGTTATGTTGCGAGTTCCCCTACTTAAAATGTACATAAATACAAACTTACTTAAAAATAATGAAATGAATATTAAATGAAAGAAAAAATGGAAACTTTTTAGATTTCATTTCTGATCATAGAATTTTATTTTTATTTTGCTTTTAACAATTCGAACTAAAATTAAATTTAAATTAAAAAAAAAAAAAAATTTGGAATGACTTTTATATATTTTAAATAATTCTAATGATCTGTTGGAACTAAATTGGTCACAAAAGCTCAAAAATATTTTAAAAATTTCAACAGATCATTCAAAAAAAAAAAATTAAACTAAATTTATTTCCGAAAAATTTTGCATTTTTCATAAATTTTAAGCATGTTTTGCTATATAAAAAATATTTTGTATATTTTTAATTTTTTTCATTCAGAAATTTTCATACAACAAAAAAAAATCATAACTTCTAATTTAAAACCCAACCTAATCTAAATTATTTTTAAAAAATCCAAATTTAGATCCAGCAGCAGTCACATCAAACAGCCACATTAGTCACGATGGCAATGGAACTGGTCATGATCATGAAGCCTTTCAATATACACCAAAAGCATCAGAGCCACAAGCTGAACGTGCTGGAACACCGACACGAGAAGAAGGTGGAGGTGGTGGCGGTGGTGGACATAAGAAGGAAAAGAGTGTTTTGCAAGCAAAGCTTACAAAACTCGCAATTCAAATTGGATATGCTGGTTCCACAATTGCTGTGTTAACAGTTGCTATTTTAGTTATACAGTTTTGCGTAAAAACATTCGTCATAGAAGGACATTCATGGAAGAGTACTTACTTCAATGATTTAGTCAAACATTTTATTATTGGTGTCACTGTCCTTGTTGTCGCAGTGCCCGAAGGCTTACCATTAGCTGTTACACTTTCTCTCGCTTATTCAGTAAAGGTGAGTTGGTCAAAATCTCAAAATTTTACAACCTAACCTCAAAATATTCAAGCTTTTCAACCATTTCCTAAAATCCTCTACGTAAACTCAAAAATCAAAATTCTAACCTTTTAACTCAATTTTTCTCAATCCAGAAAATGATGAAGGACAACAATTTAGTGCGTCACTTGGACGCATGTGAAACAATGGGTAACGCCACTGCCATTTGTAGCGATAAGACTGGTACATTAACTACAAACCGCATGACGGTCGTACAATCATATATCTGCGAGAAATTGATGAAGGTCACACCGAGATTTTCAGACATCCCAAGTGAGGTTGGAACAAAAGTTATCGAAGGCATTAGTGTCAATTCGGCCTACACGTCTCAGTTACTTGTAAGTTTAATTGCTTTTTGTAACTCATTTTGACTTACTAATTTTTTTTTTTAAATTCCAGCCTGGCCAAAATCCAGGAGATCTTGCAATGCAAGTTGGTAACAAAACAGAATGTGCCCTTCTCGGATTTGTTGAGGGTCTCGGCAAGAGCTATCAAAAAATTCGCGATGAAATTCCGGAAAAGGCATTTGTTCGTGTTTATACATTCAATTCTGATCGTAAATCGATGAGTACAGTTATTAATCTACCCGATCGTGGATATCGGTTATACACCAAGGGTGCATCAGAAATTATCTTGAAAAAGTAAATTCCTCTGAATTCTTGCATATAACTTTAAATTAACCAAAATTCTTGCTATTTTTTAGATGCGCATTCATCTACGGCCACGAAGGTCGTTTAGAAAAATTCACACGTGACATGCAAGAACGCTTATTGCACCAAGTAATTGAGCCAATGGCATGCGATGGTCTTCGTACCATTTCCATCGCTTATCGCGATTTTGTTCGTGGAAAACCAAACATAAATGAGGTTCATCTCGGTCCCAATGACGAACCAAATTGGGAAGATGAGGCCAATACTGTTAACAATTTAACATGTTTGTGTGTAGTAGGCATTGAAGATCCAGTAAGACCTGAAGTACCTGACGCTATTCGCAAGTGTCAGAAAGCTGGTATTACTGTTCGTATGGTTACTGGTGATAATATCAATACAGCACGTTCAATTGCAACAAAATGTGGCATTCTTAGGCCACAAGATGACTTTTTAATTCTTGAAGGAAAGGAATTTAATCGTAGAATTCGCGATAGCAATGGAGATGTAAGTTAATTGTTGATTAATAAAGATGGATCTATCTTCAATTTTTTCTTATTTCAGATCCAACAACACTTATTGGATAAAGTTTGGCCTAAATTGCGTGTGTTGGCTCGTTCGTCGCCAACTGATAAATATAATTTAGTCAAAGGTATCTATTTCATCACTTCCTTTATATTCTAAACAAAAAACATTAATATTATCTCAAAAAATTTCAGGTATAATTGACAGTAAAGTAAATGAAAGTCGTGAGGTAGTGGCGGTAACTGGTGACGGAACAAATGATGGTCCAGCATTGAAAAAAGCCGACGTTGGTTTTGCGATGGGTATTGCTGGTACAGATGTTGCCAAAGAGGCCTCCGATATCATTCTCACCGATGATAATTTCTCATCAATTGTAAAAGCCGTTATGTGGGGTCGTAACGTATACGATTCTATAGCCAAGTTCTTACAGTTCCAATTGACTGTTAATGTTGTCGCTGTCATTGTTGCATTCATCGGTGCATGTGCCGTACAGGATTCACCACTTAAAGCAGTACAAATGTTATGGGTGAATCTTATTATGGATACGCTTGCGTCATTAGCCTTAGCCACGGAAATGCCAACACCAGATTTACTTTTACGCAAACCATATGGTCGTACAAAGCCACTTATATCAAGAACGATGATGAAGAATATTTTGGGACAGGCAGTGTATCAGCTCACAATTATCTTTGGCTTACTGTTTGTTGGTGATAGAATACTCGACATTGAATCTGGTCGAGGTGCAAAACTTGGCGATGGACCATCGCAACATTTTACCATTATATTCAATACATTTGTGTTAATGACGTTATTTAATGAACTTAATGCACGAAAAATTCATGGACAGAGAAACATTTTCCAAGGAATTTTCACAAATCCAATTTTCTATTCCATTTGGGTCGTTACGTGGGTGTCGCAGGTGAGAATTAGCTTTGATATGTTTATTATGCACAGAAACTTATGAAAATTTGATTTCAGGTTGTTATCATTCAATATGGCAAGATGGCATTCTCAACAAAAGCTTTAACTTTCGAACAATGGCTCTGGTGCTTATTCTTCGGTTGTGGCACATTAGTTTGGGGTCAAATTGTTACAACAGTTCCAACAAGAAAATTACCGAAAATCTTATCGTGAGTATTGAATCTTTTAGGCTGCTTCCATAAGTACTAAAAATTTTAAGCTTGCTTCAATACCCTCAAAATTTTCACAAACTCTAACAAAAATTATACACAATTTTAGATGGGGTCGCGGTCATCCAGAAGAATACACGGAGGCAATCAACATTGGCGGAGACGACTCTCGCTATGATCCATTGGATGACAAGAAACCACGTGCTGGTCAAATTCTTTGGATTCGCGGACTTACACGACTCCAAACTCAGGTAAGTGTCGATGGCACAAACAGTTTTATGACCTGTGCCTAATCACTACTTACTTTTAATTCCTTTTTTAGTTTGATTTTTAAATTTTTTTAGTTTTTTTTTTATTTAATTCCTTAAAATCCCTTCCAAAATATCTTTTTTTTACAAATATATATATTTCTATCTTTCTAACTATAAATTTCTACTTTTTTCTATCCTCAATGAGAAAATTAACTTTCTCTTGTTGGAACGAAAAATAAAATCAAAATGAAAAAAAAAATTAAATTCTAAATTTTCTATTTTTTATATAAAAATTCTCTATTTACTATGACAATTGATTTACTTCAAAACAAAAATATGCGATAAATTTTTCTACTTACAAAATCTCTAAAAATTTATTGTTCATATTGAAAATAAATTAAACAAAAAAGTGCATTACTTTGACTCCTTCTTCTTACTTCCAAGTCCAACCCCAAAAACTCCAAACTCATTCCGATGACGATGAAAAAATTGTAAATTTTTAATAATTTTTTTAAATATTTTATTTTTATATAAATTTTCTTAATTTCACTAAATTTTTTTAAACTCCTATATCCTACTTCTATATCTATCCTATTTCTTCTATTCTTCTTTCTACTCCTTGGCACTATATCTGTGTCTATTTTTTTAAAAGCTGTGTCTTTCTAGCTCTGTCATTGTTTTAATTTGAGTTCAATATCCTGTCCAAGACTCATTAAAATTCCTATTGTTTTAAACATCCAGTTAATTTTTTCGGATCAGAACTGATTTTAGAAAATTGTCAGCATTAAGTTAAGATTTCAGAATAATATGTAATAATTTTTATTTCATCTAAGACTAATGTCAATTACGAAGGGTACAAGTCGTACAATCGAGATGAAATCCAGCATTAAGTTGAAATAAAGCCAGCACCACTCCGGCTTAAATTGTATGCTAGCTTGATGATGGCCTCACTCCGGCTTGGTGCCGGATTTCATCTCGATTATCCAATGTATGCCTTTAAGATATTAATATTTTACTGAAATCAGTTACTTTTGAATCCCTTAAACCCTTCAAATTTCCAAATCCACTGCCAAATTTCAACTTCTTTTCCACATCTTCCTTTTTCTTATTTTTTGTTTCTTGAATACTCACGTCTATGTTGAGCTTTTCTATCTTTTAATTTTTTTTTTCTCGTCCAAAAGAAAATAATTTTTTGTTACAGATGTAAAAGCAGCAAAAACATGTTTTTTACTGTTTTTGTTATTCAATAAAACCTCTTTTGATGGATGTCTGTACCCAAAAAACTTTTATTATTTTATCCCCCCACCAACTTTAGTTGACTCATGAAAATGAGAGTTAAACACTTAAAAATGAAAAGTTTTCATAAATTCAAAGGCGATAATTGTGAATTTTTTACAATAAAAGCTCACAATATCTAAAATCTCTAATAACATCATTTTCTTTGTGAATCCCATAAATAAATATAAAATTTTCGATAGTTTCACACCCTTTAGATGTCACAAATTTAGAAAAGACACTTAAGTCCCATCTAAGTTATTCACTTATTGATCTCATTTTCAAGTCATTAGTTCTAGTTTAATTATTATTAAAAACCTATAAAACTAAACTTTAATCATTTAAAAACTTAATATTTAAATAATCTCTGAAAATCTTTAAATTTATGATTTAATAAAAAAAATCTGTTTTTCAACTCAAAATAACTTTTGGTTTTTCTAATTTTCAATGATTATAAATTAAAATCCAATTTGACAATATAAATTGAATTAAATTATTATTTCTTTAATAATATTCTAAACTAGTGAGACTGAATTGCTATTGAAAAGAAAAAAAAAATTAAAAACATTTACCAAATATAAATAAAAACTAGTAATGAAGCGGATCACGCTTCATGTGCATATTCACACCGTTCCAAAACTCTCTATCGGGTCAGCAAAGCTTCGCTTTGCATAAGATTGAAGATTAAGTCTCGATCGGGTCAGCAAAGCTTTGCATAAGATTGAAGATTAAGTCTCGATCGGGTCAGCAAAGCTTTGCTTTGCATAAGATTGATGATTAAGTCTCGATCGGGTCAGCAAAGCTTCGCTTTGCATAAGATTGAAGATTAAGTCTCGATCGGGTCAGCAAAGCTTTGCTTTGCATAAGATTGATGATTAAGTCTCGATCGGGTCAGCAAAGCTTCGCTTTGCATAAGATTGAAGATTAAGTCTCGATCGGGTCAGCAAAGCTTCGCTTTGCATATGATTGCAGTTTAAGACTCGATCGGGTCAGCAAAGCTTCGCTTTGCATAAGATTGATGATTAAGACTCGATCGGGTCAGCAAAGCTTCGCTTTGCATAAGATTGATGATTAAGTCTCGATCGGGTCAGCAAAGCTTCGCTTTGCATAAGATTGACAATTAAGTTTCCTAAAAAAATCGAAAATTTTCATATTTGGACTTAATTTTGAAGCACTAATTGATGTTTTTGGATATGACAATGTATGTACGTCTTTTAGGTCTAATAATAAGCTACAATAATCAGAAGTTTTTAGACTTTTTAAATCCGAACTATAGGCACAGGAGGGCAAAATGTCCAAAAAATGCCGATTTTTTGAACTTTTTCGAGATTTTGACTGACCAAAATAGGTTTAAAAATATTTTTGGTATTTTTCCATAAAAGTTCTCGCATTAATTGATCAAAAACAGAAAAGTTTACAAAAATCCATCCACACAGTGAACCACACGAATTTTTCCAAAATTTAGGTTTGTGGGGGGTGTACTGGTGGCTAAAATTTTTTTTTGCATTTTTTCTCAACAAAACTTTATTTTTTATTGATTCTGATCAAAAAAGTTCAATTCCCAATTTTTGTGAAATTTTTTAAATGTATTTTGCAATAATCGGCTAAAATATGCTTAAAAAACACACTATTTCGTTAGTTTCTCAGATCCATCTACATGGATCGGCACCAACGTGTGAGGTGCACATTTGAGTGATAATGCGCACATTTTGAGACATTTTTGACATAAAATGGTTTTTTTGTATTTGAGTTCTGCGAGGAACAAACTTGCTTGTAAGCATACACCACCACTATTTGGGGTCGTGTCCGGAGGCATCAAAACCTTATTCAATGCGGTTTTTTGTATTTTGTAGATAATTTTGAGGCCGAACTTTTCACACCGAACAGTTTATGAAAATTTTGAGTTTTGGCGCCAAAAAACTAAAAAAACGATTTTTCAAGTGTATCGAAATCAATATATTCACAACGTGAAACGGTGTGAATATGATTAAATACAATAATTTACTCCATTAGTATTACTTCTTATTAGTTGAGTTTAAACATTATAACAAAGTTAAACAATTTTTTAAGAAACTGTGAAAAATAAACTTTTTAGCTTTTTTAAATAGAATCTTTTTAGTTTTTTATATTTTTGGAATATTTGACAAATTTAAGTTAATTTAAAAAAATGTTAAAAATTTCAAAAAATGTTAAAAATTTCAAAAATTGTTAAAAAAATCAAATATTTCAAAAAAAATCAATCCCTCCATTTTACACCTTAGTGAATCTTATAATTTAAATAATTTCATCCAAGGCTTATAATTTTCGCTGTCTATACTCAACCATGTCGTAAACTCAATCTTCATTCCACTCTACCATATCTGCTGTTCTTTCTGCTGTCTTTCAATTTCTCTTTCACTTCTACGCCACCATCCTTCAAAATATTTGTTATTTTTTTATATATTGATTTCATCTTATGTTTATTCATTTCTGTTCCTTCACTCGCACATAATATGTGACATATATGCAAAAAAAAAAAATCATTGAACAATTTAATGAAAACATAACTTAAATAAAATTAATTATTTTTATAAACATCGCTTTTAAAAATGGATTTAATTCTGCCAAACAAGAATTAAAATGTTTTTTATGTCAACAATATATAAATTTTTAATATAATAATTTTCACAATTGCAATATTTATTACTTATTTAAAAATTCATTTCACATGCAAAATATTGGAAAATATATTCGATTTTTATTGATAATATTTTTTAAAAATTGCAAAGTTGAAGTTAAGCAAATAAAATTAAAAATTTTAAAAATATGAAAAATTGAGTCTTAACCAAACTTTGCAAAATATTACCACAGCTAGACCCTTTTTCACAAAACCCCCATTTAGTTTCAAATGACATTTATAAAATTTAATTAATCTTGAAATTCAAATTAAAAATATTTTTTAAACAATTTTTTTATAATTTTTTAAAATTTTTTTCGTAACAAAATTTCTTTCTTTCTCTTACTTTTCTCTTTCTCTCTCTTTTCTGCATTCCGAAAAAAAAACACACACAAAAAATGACCAAAAAATTGTGTTATTTTTTACTTTGTATGTTCTTATCCATCAACAGCCGGAAGCGCCAATGAGAGAAACTGAAGTATAAGAATAAATTTAATTAGGACAAAAAAACCTGTTGACTTTACAAAAATAAAGTTGTGTTTAAGATAAACCGAAAAGTTCATCGTAGGAAAAAAAAATTAAAAATTTGTAAAAATAAAAACTTTTATGTCATGGCCAGCAATTAGCGCTGCAAAGAAAATTAAGTCATTAAAATTAATTGTTGGATCTCAACCCGTGCCTGACGATTAACTAAATGTAAAAACAAAGATGAGAAAATTTAGAAATTTTTTCAACCAACACCGCTCAACACTAATTAATTCAATCACACGCATAAAAAAGAATAATGAAATCAAATCATAGATGAATATAGAATCGTAAAAAAAATGTTAGTTAATAATAAAAGACTTATGAAAAAGTTCGTTGAAAAATTTAAAAAAAAAAATTATATGAGCAATATAAAGTTGTAGATGAGGCTAATAATAAATGAAGTAAAAGCATTTCTTGATTAAGTTTATGAAGTGTTCAACAGATGTAATGATTTTCAGATTAGATAGTGGATGCGAGGTGTCAACTTATTGAATCATAACTTTAGGCCCCTTCTTTCCATAATTTAGATATTTTAATCAAATTAAAAGAAAATATGGAAAAATATAATAGGTACTCAAAATACAAATAAGATCCTTCATATTCTGTACCCAACTTGTAAAAAAAAAGTCTTTAAAAATTGTATAGAACGATTCTAGTTAATTTGATGTAAAGTAATTGCTAATTTTAAACTAAATCTGATCCATGACTGTGACTATGAAATTTTCATTAGAATCTAGCATAAAGTCTTCAATTATAAGTTTAGATAAAAGAAATAATTCTTCAAAATTAGTTTAGTTAAGAAATTATTAGAAAATTCAAGAAAAAAATTAAAACATTATTTAAAAATTGCTCGAATTATAAACGACGGTAAAATATAATTTTTGAACTAAACCACGTCAAGTTCATCGATTTGTAAAATAGAAATCATCAAAAATTATATCCGACAGGCTATAATCGACATTAAGATCTTCGCAAATCACAAAGTATTCTCTCCTAGGATCTGAAATAAGTCTCACAAAAATAACAATTTTTCTGCACACTTTGTCAGAAAAATTTCAAAAAAAGAAACTCTACAAGTACGTAAAAAATCTTAAAGTAATTTTTTTAAATTAAATTTTGCAATTTTGATATTTCCGGATTGCTGATAGTTGAAAGTTTTTTTTTACTTTAAATCACTTGAACCTCTTTTAACCCCTTTTTAATTCCTAAACCCTTTCACTCATGAGACAATTTTTTGAAAGTTTTCTAGTTCTAGATTCTGTTTTTGGACTCTTTTTGTCATGTATCGGACATGTGTACTTGTATATAATAAAATAAAATCATTTTACTCCATCTTCCTTGCTTGATAAATTCCCTCAAAATTTCCCTACAACTTTCTATTGTTCTATTGTCCAGTTTTATCTTTGTTATTTTGTATAACTTGATGAAAATTTTAGTAGAGAATGTGATGATGTAAGAGTAGCGATTTGATGCAAATTTTATAAAGAACAAATAAGTTTGAAGGTGAAAATTATTTTTAAGCATTTTTTGGGTACTTTTGGGAAAGTGTTAGATTTTAAGGAGTTTTTGAAGTGTTTTTTTGAATTTTCTCACAGAATTTGATTAATTTGAATTGAATGAATAAATTGAATTCAATGCCTGTATTTAAAAGTTGCTTAGAGTTGTAACTAACTTCAATTCTTATCAAAAAATTTATTGAAAATAACAACATGATCAAGAAGTAAGATTTTTCTAAATTAAGGGATTAAATGTAAATGATCTAACACACAATCCACAAACTCACCCAAAATGCCCAAAACTTAACCTTCTAATGATTGATTGCGTAGATAAAATCTTCATTTTTAAGAAAAAAAAAGAATTAATTTGCAAAAATTCAAAATAGTTAACATCTTAGCTGCAATTGACTTGAACATAAATTCAACATCTTATTCTAAATGCAATTGACCTTAGTTGACATAGTCTGCAAGTTTAAAAAATCTTAAAACATGCAAGCATCTTGACAAACTGTAGTTCCACATCCAATTTCTTTTATAATTTCACAATTTTTTTAATGAAAAACACAACCAAATTGAGAAAGAAAGATGCATTTTGAATGTAAAATTTTATTTATTTCTTTTTGTTATGCAACAATTTTTTTGACACTTCTTGATGTCTTTTCAGATTTCCCCATCCTCAATTTATCTGTAATATTAAAAAAAAAATTCTAAACAAATTTTATATTTCATTACTTTGTGTTCATCCGGTCGATTTTCAAATTAGATGAAAATTTAATTTTTTTTATATATATTTTAGATGTGTGGCAAGAAGAAATGAAGATGAAATCCTTTCAGTATTTGTAGATGTAATTCACAAAAATTTCGCTATTTTTTCTCTGTCTCTATCTGTGTCTGTGAATAGTGATTATTTTTCACTCTATGATCCTTTTGTCTGTCTACCCTTTTGACGTGTTTCTCCTTCGCTATTTTACTGTGTGTATGGTTGTCTTTTATATTGTATCATTGTCCCATCCTGTTATCTAAAATTTAAGGTAATTTAGTTCATTTTTGTGGAAATTTTGTTAAACTTTTAAGGAATTTAAATGAAAGTTGACAAGTTCTGCAATTTTATTTCCATGTGAACCTTTCTCATCCTCATTCCAACTTCATTCATCCTTAAACTATTCAGATTAAAGCTCAAAATCTTCCAATCCTTAAATTCTCTCTCTGTGTACTTTCCCTGTAAGTTTTTGATGAAATTTTTCTACTTTAGCATACTTTTATGTTTCCTAAATTTATGTTTTACGAAAAAATTACTTTTCACAATTTCTTAAAAAATAATGTTTGATCTTGAAATGTTTTTGCTAATTTAATTTTTAAAATTCTTCAAGTGTTTGAAGTTTCGTATTAAAAGTTTTAAGGAAGTATTTATGGATTTTGATAGGACCTTTTAGGGGTGTAGCCAAGAGGGGTTCGGGGTTTGGGGGTTTTAATACCCCTGTTTTTGGGAAATTTCTTCAATTTGGTAAAAAATCCCAAACCCCCACTCCCCCCTTAAATTTTTCGTTGCATACAAAAAATTTCAAAAACCCACCTCGAAAAATTCTGGCTATGCCCCTAGACCCTGTTACAAGGATACATAATTAAATAAACCAAGAATTGAGATGTTCCCTTGATATTTTGACTCCTACATATGGTCTCAACATATTACATAAACTTAGTTGCCTAAATACATTATAATCAAAGTATAAATAAATATAAGAACAGAGAATAAAGTTTGAAGATGCATTATTCGTCGAAAAAAAAATCTCCACAAAAATATTAAAAATCTATATCATTACGATTATTTGTTTAAAAATGCTAAAGATAATCAAAAAATCAATCAAAATTGAACAACATTTCAACATGCCCCATCCAAATAATAACTTTAAAAAATTATTTAAAATACAAATATTTTTGTTACTGTACACAAAACAAAATGTAATTGCACTAAAAATGTTAATACAAAACAGTTTTTTAGATTATAGAAGCTTAAGAGCTTCCATATTGAACATAGTCAACAATAATGCTAGAAATTTGCAAATAATTTAGTCTGCAGTAAACTTAGTTGGTTCATTTTTATGAAAACGTTTTTTGTTATTTTTAATTGTTCGTTCGTCGCAATTTTCATCAAAAAATAATTTTAAAATAGTTTTTTTTTAATTTTGAAACAAAATTCAAAATTTTTATCTAAAATTAACCAAAATTTTTTTAAATTTGATTTTTTTAAGTTTTTTTTTGCTATTGCTTCCAATTTTTATATTTTTTGTTGGATTTTTAAAGGCTCAGACACTCATTAGAAAATTGTAAAATTGTACAATTTTTACAATTTTTAAAAATTAGAAAATTGGAAAAAATTGTACAATTTTACAATTTTCTGATGAGTGTCTGAGCCTTGGAATTTTTATGCTTCAATTTTTTTATGAATTTTGCACTTTTTTGTTGATTTTGAATCCGATTTGCAGGTTTTTAATTTTTAATGGACAGCTGCTGGTCCATAGATGTGCTTCATATGAATCGAAATTTATTTTTGAGTCACGCAATGGTTAAAGGATTGGTTGGTTAGGGGCCGTTCACTTATTACGTAATGCAAGGGGGGACGGACAAAGAACAATAGAATTTCTGAGGATCCCATTGTTCTTTTTTGAAAAACGACCGTTATTTTGTTACATAATAAAAGAACGGCCCCTTAGATACATTTGATATATACTTGACTGTACCTTAGCAACTAATTTCAAGAGCTTAAATTTTTGCATAAACTCAAATTTTTTGCCGTAAAGTTTTAAATTAACCAAAAATTAAGCTTTCTTTACATTGCTTAAAAGTTTTTGACAACTTTGACTCGAAAATTCTATTCCTTCATGTTTATATTTCTTCCCTTTTAAAGCTTTATTGCCTTACTCACAAAATCCTTTTAGTTATTATAGCTTCAGATTACATCTTATCCACTCATCCCTTTTCTCTATTTTCAATTCTATCTCAAATTTTTTCTATTTTTTTAATTTTTCTATCTCACCCCTCTTTTTTCACACAAATTTTTGTTTTGTTAACAATTATCTTTTGTTATTATTTTATTTTGAATTTTTTGTCACATTTTTTAATATTTTTATTTTATTTTTCAATTGACTATTTTTGATGGGTTTGTAGAAGTTTGAAGACTGAGATCTTTTTAAAAATTTGATAAAACTTTGAACATTTTTAACTAGAAACTATTATCAAATTTTGAAAAGAATTCGTCTATTTGAAATCATTCAATCTTCTACAAATCCTGATCCCATTAAAAATTTAATTTTTGATACAAAAAAAAACCAAAAATTTAATCTCAAATTGCACATCTGGAAATTTACAAAACAATTCCAGACGTGCAATTTGTGACCCAAATCATAATTTTTTGCTTCTTTTTATGTTTTTTTGGCTCATTGTTAAAATTTTTTTCGATTAATCATTTTTATAATTTGCATGTACAACCCCTGCTGCTTTGAGTAATTAAATTCTTTTTCGGATTTTTTAACTAAAGTTTTTGGAGTTTATTGAAATTTTTTACCAAATTTGACGAAACTCAAATTTTATAAAATTTGTTAAAACATTCACTAAACCCATAAGTTTTAGTCCTCATTTTACCCTTTTTATTATTTTTTATACATTTTTTGTTCAATCGTAAAATGAACCAAATCGCGAATCAAATCCCATTTTTAGAAATTATAAAAAAAAAATATTTGAAAAAACAATTTACGAAAAAAAAAACATAAAAATTTGCAAAAAAAAACTTCGAAGAACAAAAAAACACAAAAAAACTGTTTTGATTGCAGTTGCGCGTTGTTCGTGCATTCAAGTCGAACCTGGAAGATTTGGAGGACCGTCGTTCAATTCACAGTTTGAGAAGCTATCGAGGAATTCAAGTTCAACCAAACACACCTGGCGCATACTTGTTTAATAAGCAGCCATTTTTCAAACACTCGAGTCGCGACACATCTCCACCAGGTGATATTGTAATTCCAGTTCCAGTTATGGGTCATCATGAGACATTCAATTACATCGATGATGATGCACCTGACGATCGAAACGATAAATCACGAGAGACACGAATTTAAGAAGAATTCAACTTTTTGAGGGAATTTAGTTACCACAAAATAATAAAAAATTAAAAAAAATCATTAAAAATTGTTCATATCATGAATCTTCATAGAAAATAGATGAATTGATAACATGCTCATTTTTTTGTTACTAGATTGAAAGTATGCTAGATTCCACGTGGAAGTTTGAACTTCTGGATGGAAAAATGCTTTAGTGCTTAGTTTTTCGAGAAGATTTTGAACTAACAATAGAAAATTTTGAAAATTTGTAGTTTTAACTTAATGGTTTGTTGGAAGTTTCAAACGGAATTCTATAACCTTATTTAAAAAAAGTACTCAATCCTTCGGCAAATAGCTGCATTCTACAATAATATTTTAGTTCAAATCTCTCTAAAAATGGAGTATGAAAGCTAAAAATCTAGTTTCTAATCAAACTTCATCGAATCACATCTTTACTTACGTATCAAATTTCCATGCCTACCCTCACGTGGAAGTCTAAAGTGAATGAACAAACCAGCATAAAATAAACTACTAAATGTACTTACTTTGCACAAAAGTGAATTTTGAAGATTCCAACTATCTCAATCACATTTTAATTATTAATTTATACAAAATAAGCGAAAATCGTTAAGAAGTTGAGGAATTGCTATCTGCGTGGAAGTTTATTTCACATCTTCCAAAACAAAATAATACATCAGAATTAATTAATTAAATAAGTTTTTGAACGCATTTCTTTGCTACTTTTGATATGTTAAAAGGAATTTTTCGCACATACATAAAAAAATTAAAAATAAAAAAATATAAAAAAATTATTATTATTCACAATTAAAGTAAAATCTAACGGATATAATGCTAGAAATACTAAATAATTTAAAAATTTAAACTAAAAAAAATCTTTGTTGAACAATGACGAGCTAAAGTTTGATAAAAATGTAAGGCATCTTAGTCACGTTCAATAATTAATTACGAACAACTCATCCTAAGATATCCTGCCTGAATTTTTGAATATTATTTTAATGGAAACTTGAGAAATCAATAAAACCTAAAGTTTTAGAAATTTTTAACTGAAAATTTTCCAAATAAATGGCAGGATGAAAAAAATTAGAAACTTTTATGATAGCAAACTGTCCAAAATTCTAAAAATCTATGCCTTTACTTTTTCTTAAATTATTGTTTAGTAATTCATGTATTAGTGATAAAATAATTATAACTGCAAACTGCTTATAAAAATGTTAAAATTGATGTTAAATAAGATTAAATGTCGAAAAGTTTGAGGGAAATTTTTAAATTTTAAAAATTTATATATTTTTTTTTTGATAAATTAAAAAAAGAACAAAAAATTTATTTTATTCAACATTCTAAAAAAATCAAACATAACCTCAAATTTTTCGACCAACATAAATTCCGAACATTCAAAATAATGATAAATTCATTCCAGTTATTAAATAATTGATGGTCGAAACTGCATTTATGAACCTCCATTTTTAATTCCTATTTACATCTTTTATTCCCATAAATCACCAACTACATTTTAAAATTTAATGACTGAAATTCATCTTGCATGAATTATTTCATTCATTCCAAAAATGTATTTCCATTGGGTTGTAAAATTTCCATTAAAAATGGCAAAAAGAAAAATTTCACAAAAGCTTTGAAAATTGAAACATTTGGTTGAATTTGCATCGCCTTAGGCCCACATAGATCAAATAACTTATTATAATCTTACACAAAAGTTGTCCCTCATGATTCAAACGAGCTTCAATTATCGAGACCAATTCATATACACGATATAAGTAGATTAGGTTATTAAATCAATATTTATAAAAGGTCCATCTACAGTTTAAATATTTGGCATCTGACCCCCCTTTAATAAGCCTTTAATGTACCCCAAATGTACAGCCAAAATCATTATTTCCATTGTTGTTGTATACACCCAAATATCTAATATTAATTTTAAAAAGAAATGTTTAAAAATATATTTGAATAAAAAAAAATTAATATTTTTTTAAAAATATAAAAAAATGAAAAATAAAAATCGCTTAAATTTAAGTTTGTAAATTTTCCTGCTAAAAGTGAATAATTCAAATATTAATTATAACTAAATGTTGCTAAATTAACTGAAATAATTTAAAAATGAAAAATAAAAAAGCGTTTCAGAAAATTTAAATTATTGAAAATTATTTTTTTTTTTAGAATTTATTTTATATGTAAATAATGCATGTGAATGTGACTGGAATTAGTTTATAAGGGGCATTTTGATGGATATATTAAATGTTATATATGGAAATTAGGAAATATAATTGGCAAATTTGAATAACTGTTTTGGTTTTAGGGATATGCGAAAATTAAAAATTTGTGAATAATTCGGCAAAAAATTTTTTTAACAATTTATAAAAATTATTCTTCAGTCTGAATTTAAACAATATTGCACGAATAGAAATCTAATTTAACCCTCTTTACCCTTCTACTTTTTTATAAATAAATACAAATGCATCTTATTATATTAAATTATTGGAATCTGATATATTAAGGGTTAACTAACAATTATCAAATAAATGGTATAAATAACAACTGAAAATATTCTAACGTATAGTTTAAGTATTAAAAAATTTACAAAATATTAATTCATATATTTTATTACTTTTATTTTAATTTTTTATTCCCAACAAATGACACCAACACTTCTGGCATCCGATACACAAAATTTGGACAAATTTCAAAATTATTTTCCTTCTTTTAAATATTTAAAATTCTTCTTATTCTATTCGTACTTTTTCTTCAAAATTTTTTCTAATATTTTCTAAAAAAAAAATATTTTTCAAATCTTTGTAAATTCTTATAATATTTTTTTTGAAAATTTATTACTATCCCTTTCAATCTATTCAGGATGAAGATGATCCTGATTTTCCACTATCTGAACTATAAATTTTTTATTTATTTTTTATTAGTAAAATATTTTATTTTTTACTTTTAGTTAAATTTACAAATATTAAAAAAAATAAAAAAATGGTCACTCTGAGTTATTAAACTTGGAAAATACATTTTTTGACTTTGTTGAAATAATTCTCTACAACAATTTACCAAAAAATTTTAACACTGCACTTCCTATATCCAGGTACACTTATGAACCCATTAACCTGGAGAAATATTTTGTAATTTTTGAAAATTAAATGAAAAACAACAAAAAGCAATAATTGCCAACTATTTCACTTTATCTGTACCCTCATGTCTGTCTTTCTCTCTTCCTCTTATCTCACTTTGTATTTTTCCTGATAAATGGAATTTAAATTTTTACAAAAAAATAATTTTTAATTTAAACTATTTTTAAAAAAATCCCTCAAAAATCCTCAATTTTTTAATTTTATCCTAAATTGATTTTTTTTTTAATTTTTAATTTTTACTAATTTTTTTTAAATATAAATGTATAAGAAAAAAACAAACAATTTTTTTTAAATTTTAAGAAAAGACAAATTTTTAATATTTCTCTCTCTTTTTTCTTCCCTTCTCTTCTCTCTCTCCACCAACACACAAAAAACATCATTTTTCTTTCTCTCTCTCTTTCTTTTTCTCATTATTTTTCACATCAAATTTATTAAAATCCCTCAAAAAAAAATCCTATTTTTTACCAAAAATGAAAAAAATTCTTTCGACGATGCTGATGCGGGGCGATGTGTACAAAATGAATATTGAAAAAATATGATAAATTATGAAAATATATATATAGGTGATAGGCGGTGAATTGCAAGAGCGCTTGATTCCAGTTCCGTACAGCAAGAGTTCCACAGACCAGGCTGTAAGCTGCTTTTCCTTGTGTCCTTTTTCTGTTTTTATACTTTTTCTAACCGTTTTTTGTGTTTGACTTTTTAACACTATTTATAATCCTTTTTTTATTGCCTTTTATGTCCATTTTATGGGGTATGGGTTGGGATGCTTTTGTCAGAAATTGTTTTTTAAATAGAATTTTAGGATTGCGTAGAAATTTTTTCTAGGTTATGGTAGATTTTTTTTGTTGAATAGTTCATGTTGTATGCTAGAAAATTTTTAATAAAAATTTAGAAAATATGGACTGAGTTTACAGTTTTTAACTTAACATGCTTATATTGTTGATAATTTTTAAGTTATCGTTATTGTAAGATTTTAATGATCGCAATATCGTTTTTGGGCATCAAACAAAATCTAATTCAATTTTGACTCTAATTGATCATTTTAAGACCAGAATTAGCCAAAAACCAGGGGCGTAAGCAAGATTTTTTTTAAATTGAGGGGAGGGGTTTGTTACTCTAACTCCTCTTCCCCTAACTACGTCTCTGCCAAGAACCTTACTAATATCTACAAAAATCTGACAAAGTAGCCCCATCACAACCCCATATACACCTAATATCGCTAATCATTATTGTTTCCTTAAATGAAAATCTAGAAAATTTTGAGAAAAAATCAAAATCAATTTTTAGTTCCTGTTTTTGGCTTTCAGCATATTTTTTTAGTTGTATTTGTTTTTGTGGTGTGCTAAACATAAGCATATGAATATGAACATGGCTACTTGCTGTCTATGAATTAACTTTTGATCTCTGTATATATAATATCAAGTATTGATAAGTCCAGAAGGAATTAAGAGCAAAATACTGTTAAAAGGTTGTGCTTTCTTACATTATATCGAGTGGAAGTATTTTTTTACATTTTCTATCGAATATAAAAGACTTAACTAAGTTCTTAAGGGATTAAAAAATAGTAAATTCTGTAAATTTTTAGATTATTATTAGGCTTTCCCGATTTCCCTGTCCCGGGTTTTTCGGGACCAAAATCAAAAAATTAAAACTGTTGTATTATGATTGATTTAAGTTTTTTGAAAAAAAAAAAAAATTAAATTTAATTTGTTTAGTATTAAGATCATTTAAAGACATAAAAATTGAAAATCTTTCATTGATGCTTAAGATATTCGTTTTAATTTTGGTCGCGGTCCCGGAAACTTTCCAAAACCGGGATTTCGGGAAAGCTTAATTATTATATCTTGGTTGATTTAGAATTGAAAAAATTTAATCTTAGGTGTCAAAAATTGAAAAATCAACCTTATAAGTTCACAAAATTTACTTTAACCCCTTATACTATATATTCTTATATGCTTCAGTATTAACAAAATACAATAAATAAGAACTATTATATATCATAGATTCCATACCAAAAATATTATTATAAGTATTTTATCCAAAAATATTTTATCTTTTAACCAATCAGTGTGATTTTTATGTGTTTGATTTTAATTCATTCTCATCTTCATGTTATACTTTTTATTTATAAAATCTCAAAAAACTGAACCTTAATCATCTCATTGTGTGAGTCGTGTCACCTTGTGATCAAAATTACAACAGAAAAACAATATTTTAGTTTCTCTTTTCCTGTGTAAAGTCTTTTATTGTTTGAAATCTATCTTTATATCCTGATGTTTATGTTTTTTGAGTTATAATCTGGTTATGTTAATACAAGACATTATACATGAATATATTGTGGACTAATGAGGTTGTAAATTTATTAGTTTTATCGAATTAGGAGCTTGGTTTGCATAGGAATTGTCTGTCATTGGGTTCAAATGAACAGTTTTCAATGTCATGTTCTTCTTTGAAAGCGTTCATTTAACAGTTTGAAATTTTTTTAGGCTTTTTTACTCAGAATTTCTTTCAAAATATTTAATTACATTTGAAAGTTAAGACCTTTAGTCAAAATTTTAAATAATATTTGCAAATTAAGTTCTTTACAATTTAAGCTCAGTTAAGTTGGTAAGCATGTCAATTACTTTAATATTTTGGGTATAAAAGAGAATCAAAGTCTTAAACACAAACCCAAAGTACAAACTGTGATGTCCTCAATTAAAAATGCAAAAAGCCAACGTCGTTAATTTTTCTCCTTAATTTCCTCCTAAAAAATACACACAAAATACTTCAACAACAAAATTTTATGAGTTTTGCTTACTTATGATCCTTTTTCTCTTTACTTTACTTTTGTTTGACTTTTTACTTCACTTTCTTCAATTGCTTCTTGTTGTTGTTCGTTTTTATATGTGATAATAACAATAACAATTACAGTAACAAAAATATACGAAAAATTTCATTGTGAAAATGAAAAAAGAGTTTTTTGAAAAATTTTCCTACGTGACCAGCAAAAAAATCATCGCTATGAAAAAAGTTTTCTAATTTTTTTGATTTTGTTCAATTTTTTTAATTTCATCCTCAATTTTGTATGATTTTATTTAATTAATAAATTTTAAATCAAAATAATTTTGAATTTTTGAGATTAAACTGTCAAAAAAAAAAATAACTTTGATCTCAAAATTTTCAAGTCTTTTTTACTTTTTCTCTCAAAATTTTTATCGAGTTTCTTGCATGTAAAATTTTTTTGATTCTATTTTTCCTCTTTTTTCTCTCTTTTTGCAATTTTTAACTCTTGAATTTGAAAATGTTTAAATAAAATCTATTAGAGCATCGATAAAAGTTGAAAACTTAAATTTCTTGTGATTTTTCAAATTTAAACAAATTCGATTCGTCAAATCTAAAAAAAAAAAAAACAAAATTTATAACAATAATAAAGACAAATTTTAAAACAATTGAAATTACACAAAAGTAAGAGTGCAAGTCTTCTACTTTCTGTCGCTATCTCTGTTTCTATTTCTCTATTTCCTAAATTTCTGTTTCGTCTTCATTTGTATTGTTGTTACTTTTTATTGTCCACTCGTTCGTCACTCCCGACAAACTTCACATTTATGATGATGATTATACAATTATTATTTTTTTTTTTCATTTAAAAACTTGTAAAAATTATTTAAATTTTTCTCAAACTAAAATTTGATTTAAACATTTTTTACGAGTTTAAAATATTTCTCATTATAATTAAATTAAATCCTTATATTTGCATGACTTAGTCCATTTAGTAGCAAGTAGGTAGATCACATATTAATTTTAATGCCTGAAAAAACTCGCACTGATTGTTAAAAATGCACTTAGTTGGTAGTTATTTAATTGAATCATACACATTGCTAAAAAAATATTCAGTAATATAAGTTAAAAACCTTTCAAAAGATGACCCTGATGAAGGCGCATTTATGCACAGAAATTCAAACGCTTAATTCCCCCCTCACTTTTCGCACTGAATTTATGCACATGGTTTAAAAATAAATGATAAATTAATTAAAAGGAGCCCGTGAATGAAGTCAAAAGATAAATTTAAAAAACTTTAGCTAATGCATCGAAAATTTTGATCTGAAGTTAAAATTTTTCCAAAATAACCTTTGAAATTTCAATCTTAACCTCAAAATACTTTATGTCCAAAATCTTTACCATGTCCGAAAGGAACAGATTGGATAATCGAGATGAAATCCGGCACCAAGCTAGAGTGAGACCAGTACTAAACTGGAATATTATTTAAGCCAGAGTGGTGCTGGCCTCACTTCGGCTGGATGCTGGATTTCATCTCGATTAACTGACTCGTTCCTTTCGGGATGTGTTTCTCAAACCAAAATCTTCTTTGCATGTTAGCTGACATTAAAGAAAAATTAATTGTTTTTTTTTTCATTCCTTACCATCCACGTTCATTCCGATCCATGTCAACATTTAAGCCAAACTTTCTTCAAATCTTTCCAAGAATGTCCGAAAAACCTTCAAAAAATTAACCTTAAAAAAATTAACCTCTTTTGCCAAGAGTCAACAATTTTATCCTTCCATCCGTGCATGGTGTGGATATTTTGATTTTTGTCATAATTCTAACAAAATTTTCACGATGTGTTCATGGAGTTCAACACAAATATGAAAATCCTTACAAAATGTGCATCAAATGTCAATCAATTTTGAAATGTTTGCTGTCAATTCCTTCAGTGTTTTTGTAGATCAATTCAAATATTTTAGATGTTGTGTACTTTGTGTTCAGTTTTTCGTAGCTTTGATTAGTCGTCCTGAGTATTTTCTGATTGAGATTTTTCTCTTCCAAAATTTAAGTCTTTATTTATGAGAGGAAAATTGAATTTATGGTTATAGTTAATGCTGGTTCCTATAATTCTTCTACTATCTATTATTAGAATATTTACCCAATATGTTCCCATTAGAACCTGGTTAAAATGGTTAGAAATTAATAGTAAACTACTCAATTTATAATATCTATACTCTATCTATGTAGATTTTTTATAAAATTCGAGATAGTTCAAATGTTTTATTAAATTTCCCCAATTTTTTCATAGTTTAATGTACTCGTAGATTTAATTTCAACATTTGATCAAGGGTGCGGAACTGATCAAATTCATTGTTGATCATTTTTGATCTTTTTTAATCATTTTTGATCAATTTGATCAGTTCCACATCCTGGCATTTGATTATGGTTAAAATATTTTCTACAGTCAAATTATTTACAAATACCAGGAATAAAGAAAGTCTCCTTAGTCAATCATCTATAACCTCTTTGTTAGGCTAGTAGGTTAAAAAAGCTATTATTCTGCAAATTACTGTCTCAATATACAGGTCTAAGTCCTCAGCTCAGTTTCTAAGCCTTAAAAATTAACCTACCATACTTAGAAAAACAAACTGATTTTCCTCTCATCGAAAGTATTTAAATCAGACTTAATAGACAAGCTTCAGATCCATTAAGTATAAAAATGAAGTTGTATAAGTTAAAATTGCTCGGTATTTAATACCATCTCAAACCCTCAACTTCATTCCTATACCTAAAAGATCTAAATGTAAAAAAACTAGAATGCAACAGCAAACAAGCAAAGAAATAAAAAGTATCGACGTGGTGTTGTGTTTGTGCTCTCTGGATGTGTGTATGCAACTCGATGTCAAAAATATTGCAAAAAATACGCTGAAAATTTTTTAACCAATAACAAATTCATTAGAAAAAGTGAAAAAAAATTAAATTTCTTTTTTCTTATTCTCGTTTTTTTTTTATTTTTTTCTCATTTTTTGTTTCATTTTCACAAAAAAAATGAAAATTTGTGGAAAATTTTTTATATGCCTTCAAACAACCAAAAACTCGGGAACTGATAAATCAAATCGAAGCAGATTCGTGTGGTGAATGCCTTCCGTCAAGGACTCGACTCACGTTATGGTGAGCACAGTACGACAACATTAGCTGAAGTATTAAGAAAGCAGACGTCATTAAGCAAGCGCCTATCGCAGGCATCATCTATCGAGTATGCTGACAACATACAGGATGAGCTAACAATACCTGAAGTCGATATCGAACGCTTATCATCGCATAGTCATACAGAAACTGCTGTTTAATATTTATTACCGAATCATTATAATAAGTGATGGCATGCTGCTAATACTGCTGCTGCTGCTGACTAGCCGGAGTTACTATTAAAATTTAATAAGATGATGACATTATAAATATTTAATATTGAAAATAATGAAATAATAAATAATAAATTAGCTTCCAAATTTTGCGCCATAAGCGCGTGGAAGTTTAAAGTCTCACAACACACAACAACAACAACACACACTTATACAGTTAGATTTTTAAAAAAAATGATGATGAAGATAAGGAAATTTATTGATAGAAACCAAAAAAAAAAAATTAATTAAGTGAAATTTAATTTAATATTGATAATTCCATGCTTCTTCCGCGTGGAAATTCAAAAAAAAAAAAATTGAACAGATGAGATTAAAATAAATAAAAGATTTAAAAGAAATTGTGAAAACGCGCTGAAAATAAAAAAAATGAGATGACACACAACTCTAATTAAATATTTTAAAAAAAGTGGAAACTTCCACGCTGATTAGGGAAAGGTTGATTAAAAAAGCTGGAAAAGAGTTAAATTTTAAATTGAAGTTCTGTTTTAAAAGTTGATTTTGCGTATTTTTTAACGTTTAAGTTTGTGTTCATAAATTTATTAACGTACTTAAAGTTTCTAAGAAATTGAAATTGAAGAAGGAGTTAAAGTTTGAGGTTAAGAACATGAATAAAGCTTGATAATTATATCGAGAATATTCACTATAAATTCAATCTTTAACTCCTGCTTATCCTTAACTCATTGATTTTTACAAACATAAAAAGTAAATTCTGATAAGTCATTAACTATGTCTGTAAAAAACATCAAACCAAAAAAAAAATTGTTATAAATAAAAAAAGAACGTTAAACTTTTTTTTTTCATCTTGAAAGCTTTCTAAACCTTAAGAATCTTTAAACAACAAAACATTTTTCTAGCAATCTTCATTTAAGTTAAGTTAGTTATTAAAAAAATTCAATTCATTTCTCCCTTTACCAAAAAAATAAAAATAAAAATAAAATACATCAAAGCCCATACTCACGCGTGGAAGTTTTTAAAAAATTCAACTTTCATACTCTTGCGTGGAAGTTATAAAAATTATGAACGAGAAAAAAGATGAAAAAATTGTTGTCTATCCCACCTTTTACTAGATTTATGAAAAAACAAACCAAAAAAACATAAACAGATAATAAAAATTAAAAAAAAAATATTAACTAAAAGAGATGATAAATAAGATAAAGATGGAAAATTTGATTTGTTCTTCATTTGAATGTTGGTATTATTTGATTTGAATTGGGGAACTTTTTGAGGTTAAGATGCATGATTTATATTGATTTTAAGAACCAACTAAGCTACTTTGGGGACACTTTAGTAAGGTAGTAACTACAAAAGTCAACCAAATAGTTGCTTGCCCCTTGTTTTAAGTAAATTTGAACTAGTCGATTATCCATCAACCACATCAATACCAAAAGCCTAACCACAATATTAAAAAAAATCATCAAACTTAACCTCAAAAAATCCTCAAAACTCAAGAATTTTTGTGTATTAAACTATAAATTTTTCTAAAACTATGAACTCAACGCAGAATCAAAAATAAATCTAAATTAATTTCCATTTAAATAATTATAAAATTCACCCTACATCCACTTCCTGTTCCACTTTCTATGATATGAAAACACACAAAAAAAGAAAGAAAGAAAACTCATTAATGACATGTGTATTCACATCCTAATAGGTAGAAAATTATATAAAAATATATGAAAAGTGAAAAAAATTGAAAAATTTAAGATAAAAATTTTATTATAAGAGGAAAAAAATAAATCAAGTAGGAAAGTCACTTTAGGTGGATGACAAAAACGCATTTCTCTTGAAAATTTTTGAGTAAAATGATTTGTGTTCAAAATCAATAAAATGCGATGTTTTATGTTGAAAATTCATTTTATAGGAATAATATATAGTAAAAAAATACGCTTAAAATTCAAATTTTCATAGATTCAAATGTCATGAGTCACTCCGTTATCTTAAAATGTTAAATTTTACTCAAAAATTTTCAAAATTATTGCACATCATGTCATCTGAAAATCGAGACATCAAAAACCGCCATTTTCAACTGCTATAATGATAAAAAAAACATTAAATACTGTTAATGAAAATTATAAGAAAAAAAAAGTTTAATTAGAGGAAAAAAATTTCATTTATTTCGCCTCGACTTAGATTTCAATGAACATAAAACAAATAAGAGTAATGATAATGAAAAAAATAAAATAAACAACTCGATAACATTTCTGTGCTTCGTTTTGCGATTTTATTAAGGAACAAAAAAAAAAAGATGAAAAATTTTTATAAAAATAAATGAAATTTAACAAAAAAAAACTTAATAAATTATGATAAAAAGTTTCTTCTCTGTGTAAAGTTATGATTAGGTTCTTTTATGGTTGGGGTTTTGTTACATTTTAGAAAATTTTGAGACTTTGATGAGATTTTGAGGTAAAAGTGTCAAAAAATGAGTTTTACCTCGAAAAATACTCAACATAACCTCAAAATAATCTAAAAAGTAACTTAATCCTCACAAAAAACATACTTAATAATTTTTTACAAAAAAAAGTAAAAATCTAAAAATTACAATTAACCTAAAAAGTGTCGAGAAAAAAAAAAAAATACAAAAAAAAACTAAAGTTCATTTTGTTGCGTTTAAAAATTTAAGACTATTTATGCGAGATTAATAAGGGAGTGAATCTTGTTTCTGTTGAACAAAAAAAAAAAGAAGTAAAAAAGTTATTATGTATAGAAAGAGAGAAAATAAATTTTTAATAAAAATGGAAGCTTCTCTGTGTTGCCTTATCGATTCCCCTGCTTATTACACAAAAATGAACAAAAACCAATAAAAATGAGAAAAAAATTAAATTTTTGACAAAATGGACAAAATTTTAGACGTGTTTTTGGTTTTTGAAATTTTTTCTTAATTCTTTTAGTTTTTTTTCTTTTGTTTCAAAATCTCCCAATTTGAATTGAGAATAAAAAAAATTGATAAAGTTCAAAAATTTAAGAAACTATGTAAAAAAATTATAAAACGAAATATTTACCTCGTTGATTGGAGAGTTTTGTATTAAAATTTAAAAAAAAAATCCTAAAAACCTATCTTAAAAAATTTCACAATTATTTCTAAAATTCGATCGAAAAAAAAATCCTCTTAAAATTAATTTTTCAAAATTTTAATGAAAAAAATCTTTTTGGCAATCTATCCCATGCATATATTAAAGAAATTAACTTAGTTAAGGGAAAAATAAAGCAAAAATAAGAATGAAACGTGTTAAGTTAAAAAAATCTTCTAAAATATTTAAAAATAAGAAACAAAAATATCTAAAAAAAAATTCTACTTTTTCTATCGTATAATTTAATTTATTATAGCTTTTTTGAATTGAAACTATTGAGAATGAAGGAAAGAACACAAAACATTAAAAGGTAAAGAAATTTTCATGAACATAAGGTGAATGAACAAAATATGAAATTATTTATAGGGATGGTTTTTAAGTTTGTGATTTTTTTACTGAAAATTTAATGAATTTTCAAATTTTAATAATTTTAAAAATTGTTTTATATAACCTCGAATATTTCTCATTTTTGGCCCAAAACTTGCCATTAAAAGTGTTCAACTTTTTGAAATTCATATTGAGGATTTCAAGTTCAAAAGTTAACAAATCTGGAAAAATTTATTAGAAATTAGGAAAATTTTCTTCAAGTTTCTAGTCCCACGCTCCTTTTTGTGTCCAACATTGTACTTAATTTCATATATTTTTAAGAAAATCCATTAAAGTTTCAATAAAAAGAAATCAAACCAAAAAACTAATAAAAATTTAAACAAAACCAAAAAAAAAGAAACATTTCACAATTTGTAAAGAAAGAAAGTAAAAATAAATTAAAATTAAAATAAAAAACCAAAAAAACATGAAATTTAAAACATAAAAATAATAATAAAAATTAACAAAAAAATCTCATCTTAATTTAATAAAAAAAAAACATAAAAACATGAAAAAATTCTCTATTAAGAAAAAAATGAAACAAAACATAGATTTTACCAAAAAAACTAAAATAATGATAAAAAGAGGTGAAGATGAAAAAAAAATTAAAAACATAGCGAAAATTGATAAAATCGTTAATAAAATTTAAAATGAGAAAAAAATGTTGTTATTTATCATAGTTATGATTTATTGAATTAAAAATAAAAATGAAAAATTTGAAAGAAAATTTATTTTATGTTTGAACTTGTTTGCCTTAACTTTTAAATTTCAGAATTTTTTAAAAATTATATTGATAATTATATTGAAATATTTTTTGATCTTTTGAAATTTTGTAAGAATTTTTTTAATTTTTTTTCTCCATTTTTAAACAAAACATTGCTTCTAAAAACATTGATCAAAATCATCAACTCAGCATGCAACATGACTCTATAAATTCAACGTTGATGCTTTCAAACAAGCTTAAAACTCAAAGAAAATAATCTCAAACTTTTTATATTCAACATCGCGTTCAGTTTAATTTTAGCTGTTGAATTGTTAACGCATTTGGTAAAAAATAAAAAAGCTAAGATTTGTGTCGAATAAGTCTGGTAATGTGAACTGTTGACCCTTTTAAATGTTGGAAATTGAATAAAATTTAGTAAAACTTACACATAGTTCTATTAGAACAACTTCTTGCTGAAAATATCGAATTAGTAATAAATTATTAAGTTTTACCTAAAAAATTTAAAAAAATCCAATTTCAATACTTTTTTAAATTAAACTTTATTTATTAAATTTAGAATATTATGTACAAAGTTATCCAATTTCAACACTAGCTTTCAAAAATAAATACACCAAAAAGTCAAACTCCACATTACATAATCGACAGCATTAGTGACACAAATTTCTTTGTCTTTCTCCTCCAACAACAGCCAAACCGAAAAATATCTCCAAATATTAACTTAAATCTGCATCTAACCATCACAAATAAAAACCTACAGTAATATGTCAATCCTAAAATATGACAGCAACAACAAGCCTTACGTCGACTTAGGTAATGGATATAAAATTCGTCTAGAAGAGGAACCAGTTGATGATGAAAAATATTTGGAAAAAGCTAAAGTTGAACTACGAGAGGAACCAGAAATTATTAATGAGGCTCTTTTTGAATTGAGGGAACTTATTAAAGGTAAGATTTGGTTGTTAATGGTTGATGTACTTAGCATAGCAGGCAGGGGTCATGCTTTGGTGATCATTTGGATTTTATTGTTTATGGTTTAATCCAGAGTGTGGAACTGATCAAATTGATCAAAAATGATCAAAAATCAATTTGATCAGTTCCACACCCTTGGGTTTAATACTTTTTATGGAAATTCTTATAGAAATTAAATCAAAAATACTAAAGTATTACAAGTTAAAAAGTCACTTTAAATATGCGCACAATGCGCATTTCTATACCAAATTTCAACTTTAAGCCATTACAAAATCTCCAAAACATTTCAAAATGCCACAAAATACAATTCGAAAAATTCAAATGAAACCAAAAGTGTAGAAAAACAGCTTACAAGCATAAAGTAAAACACCGCGAGATGTACGCAAACTTAAACTGTGTCACGGCCACTGAATGTTGAAAATATCAACACTTTTTACTTTATTATATTTCTTGTGTTTAATGGAAAAGTAGCAAACGACCTTGGCAATGAAAGAGTGCATGACTAAAGCATGAAGATGATTTTTATGGATAAATAACGGATTGTGTTAGTTCATTGACTTAGATTTTTGTGGTTGGTTGATTTTTGATAAAATCTAAATTGAATGTGGATTAAAAACTAGTTTGACATGTTTTGAAAATTCTCAGAATATTTTCTAACTTCCGTAAAAATGCAACTTAATTATTCAATTCAGAATATTACAAACTACAATAAAATGTTGCTTAGAGTAAAAATCTTGTGTAATTCGAGAGGTTAAACTTATACGCGTTAACAACTTTTATCTCACAAGCATTAATTGGCTGTAATGAAAAGCAATTAAAAAGCTGTTGTTGGGATTTTTTTATTTACAAACATTTACAAAATCGCTGCTGTTTTTAAAGTGACTATTGCGCTAGATTTGCTGGAGTTTAAAACTTGTAACAACTGAAAAAATTAAATTATTCGAAAATGCACTTGAGTCTAAATATTGTTGACATTTGTAAAGATTTTATTAATGACTTAAAAAATCAAGTATTACTACTTCAAATTGAAACTTATAAACCGGTACTTCAATTTGTTTTTCTCATAATTAACTTAACATTCACAAAAAAGGTTAAAATTTGCTGACTGTATCAAATATAATAAAGCAGCCGAAGCTTCTTAAGAAATATTAATGATTTTAAAAAAAAAATATAATTATACCTGCCTGCTTATTTCAAATGGCTTTTTAGAGTCATGGTACTGAGAACAATTCGTCTTCAAAGTGACCTTTACTTAGGTTGACCATTTAACTTTTGTGAAAATACGGGCATTTTAAAAATTTGGCCAAAATAAGTAAAATTTTAAAGAAAAAATACGGGACCGGGAACAAATTTCAAAAATTTTTAACAGGCAAAATACGGGACTGTCCGTTGTAAATACTTTCAGATGGTCACTCTACCTTTACTAGCTTAGCTAAGTTTGATTCATGTTTCATCTTCGCTCATGAATATAGGATATTTTTAGGTAGATTAGAAACTAAATTTCATCATAATCTAGCTCTAAATCCATTAATACTCAATGCATCATCGAATTCACTACAAAATATAAACAACAACTCAAACAACTTCTACTTAATTAAATTCACATTTTTCAATTATTCAAGCATCATTAACATATGCAAATCTCATTGAATTTACAGCTGAGAAGAACTTTACATTCCCACACGAGGGCGACTTCTACCATATTTGCTTCCTACGACCATGCAAATATTATCCGAAAAGTGCATTTGAAAAAATTCAAAAATTTTACAAATTCAGAATTAAGCACAAAAATATTCATGAAAATTTGACTCCATTGGCATTAAGGAAGGTGTACGAGGATGACTTGGTCAAGTATTTTCCAATCAGAGATAAAAATGGATGTAGGGTTATATATCTTCATGCTGGAAGTAAGTAGCGATAGAAAAATTTTAAACAATAAAAAAAATTATATTTTTGTGTTTAAAGAGCATTGGAAGCCATCAAAAATCCCTTTAAACGATTTGTTCCGTACGATTCAACTAAGTCTCCAGGCAGCAATGCTAGAGCCAATGTCCCAAGTAAGTACAATAATAATTCATATTCTAATTGAATAAAATCTCTATGCAAATACTAGAAAACTATCAATTCAATTTCTTTCCTATTGTAACTGTGTATTTTTGACTCAATGTCAACTTGCCGCATGGCTGATTATAATGCACTGAACATTGCGGTTAAGTATTGTGCGTGAGGAAAAATCAACAATAATTAAAATTTTGACATAATAGTAATTTAGCGGTAAGGCTGATACTGCAAAATTATAGACCGAAAATCACGTTTTTTTTTTTTTTGCTTTCTCATAGGTCAAGAATGAAAATTACTGATGATATCCGAGGAAGTATAAATTTAAAGTTGTTTGTTAAATGTTTTTGTTATGATCAGCATTAGGATGATGTGTTGATGTTTTCTCAATGTTGCATGCAATACTTTACTGAATGTTGAATATAGCTTCAATAAAATATGCGAATATTGACGTTTCGCAAGCATTTCTCAAAAAATATGTTGCCAAATGACCGATAATATCCAGTTAAAATGTCAATATTTTATTAAAATTTGCATAAATTTCTGAAATATTTTAATATAAAATTGACTTTTATTTCTTTGTATTTTAGATAAATGGTGTCAGGTACGGTTTAAAATATGCAAACCTAGAAGCATAATATCATTTAATATTTTTAAATTTCCCAGTGTAATTATGGATGTTGAGGGGCTTTCTTTGGGTCAAATCGTTCATTTTACTCCAATGTTTGCAGCTATGTTACTAGAATGGCTACAGGAATGTGTTCCATTGAGAATCAAAGGTGTCTACATCACAAACAATTCATATATATTCAATATAGCTTTTAAGATTTTTAAGCCCTTCATTAACGCTAAATTGAGGCAAAGAGTGAGTTTTTAGAGAATCCTGAACTAAAATTTTGTTCCAAATTGACGAAATTCAAATTTTTACAAAATTTTCTCTTAGATACATTTTATTGGTAAAGACTGGGAAACTTTAGGCAACTTCCTTGGAAAAATTTGTCTGAAACGGTCACTAGGTGGAGACTTACCATGTGATGATGTTGATGGAAATGTTTTAAATGATCTTTTAGAGGAATTATCTGATAAACTAAAAGGTAGGAAATTGAATATTTTATTTTACATTTCTGAATTACAACTTTATACTCTTTTAGCATGGGACAAAGGTGGATATGAATCTCACAAATGAAATATGTTACCTAAAAAAATTACACTACTCCCGAAAGGCACTAGACGGATAATCGAGATAAAATCCGGTACCAAGCCGAAGTGAGGCCAGCACCATTTCGGCTTAAATTGTATGACAATCTGGTGCTGGCCTCACTTCGGCTTGGTACCGGATTTCATCTCGATTATCCGACTTGTGCCTTCCGGGACTTGATTTATTAAGCAACAATATTATGGTTGTGGATAAGAAATTAAAATTTATTTAGTGTGTATGGAAAAAAACATGAACAATTAAATAAATAAAATAAATATTAAAAATTTAATTTGTTTGAGTTTGATTAGCCATTCCACTAACAATCATTGATACCATTGGTGTGCAAGTACCGCGCCTAGCTTGCGTTACATCTAAGAAACATCAAGAAATTTTCTATTTTTTACTAAACTTTAAGGAAAAGAAATGCTAATTTACCAACTCCACAGTCAATTGCACAGGATAATCTCCCACTATTATAATACGTTTCACCATTGGAACCACAAACAGGATCATATTGAGAGGGTGGTCTTTCGATGCATTTTTCGACACAATCTAGAATTTATTAGCATTAGCAATAGATATTGTAATTAGAAATCCAAAATTTATGATTCTATCCTTAGATCAGAAAACTTACCTCTTTGAACCAATCCTTCTGCAACACTTGTTGATGATGTTATTCTTGTCGTTGTCGCTGGTGGTGATGTAGTTGTTCTTACAGTTGATGTTGTAGGTTTTGTTGTTGGTATAAAAATTGATTCAAAAATATTCTCGAAAATGTTTTTATTATCATCTTCATAGGAATTAGAATTACTTTCACTACTTAAATGAACTGGATAATGTGAATTACTTTGAAGATCTATTCCATTATTTTGATAGTATTGATAAGGATACCATTGATAGTATTGATAATAAGGGTCATAATATTGAACCAAGTTGTTTTGTGGAATCGGCAATGATTGGCATTTGTTTATCAAAAGAAAAGTTGCTGTAATTTTTTTAAAATAAAATATTTTTATCAATTTATTAAATCTTTTATTTAGCTTACCGAAAATTATAATTTTCATCATTCTGTTATTAATTTGTATTACTGGTCGTAGCAAGAGTTAAAACAATAATGACCAAAAATTGTAAGAATTTCAAAATGCAATTAATCACTTACTGTGTTGAACTAGAAAGTCATAAAACTGGTTCAACAATTTAAAATGCAAAACTATTACTATCTTCATAATTTGCATTAAACTCAGTTATTTCACAATTTTGGAGAGAAAAAAAAACAAAAAGTCAGAGTTAAAACTGACAATTTAAATTGCATACTCACTTAGCAGTTGAAGAAACAAATCAAAACAAAACGTTCATATTAAGCTATTAAATTACCATCAATCAAAAATTTTATCAAACAAATTAAGAAAAAGTTCTCAAGATGTCTTTAAACATCAGGTTGGATCGTTCTATGAAATTCAAAGGTTCGCACTCATTGTTAATTTTTCTTATCAGACTCTTCTCTTATCTACATTGTTGGCATTAAAAACGGCTATATAAAACAATTATTGTAAGACATTCGAGGTACTTTAGTCGCATCACAGAAGTTTGTGTGGCTTGTTGTCGGTATTTTGCTGAAAATTAAATAAATATTGATATTGAATGGCATTTGGAGTTTGGGATTATGTTGTGTTTGGAATAACACTGGTCATCTCTGCTGGAATTGGAGTGTCTGTATTGAAAAAAGTATTCAAATTTTGTCGGATCTTCATATTTGACTAAATTTCAGATATGCGAGATTTTCTGGAGGAAGACAAAAGACTAATCAGGAATATCTGCTAGCAAACAGATCCATGCCAATATGGTAAGAATTTGGAAAAATTAAAGGTTAAGATCAGGAAATTTAATCCAAAAAGATAACAAATGACAATATTTGAAGAATTTAAGACGGCAATACTTACATTAAGTGAGCAATTTTGTTGATATGACTACACAGTATCAGTCTGATTACCTTACAATGTACTTAATTCTTATCTTTGTTGATAAGAAAGAGAAATTGTCATGACTCAACATGTTTTGAAAATACTCACGTGTTTCTATGTCGACTAAAAATGTTTATGAAAAGCTAACTTATTTTCAGTTAGGGTAGGCATAAGGTGGAGAAAATTAATAACCATATGGATGCCACACACCATACTTTTCGAGTCTTCTAGACTTAGAAATCCAAAAGCTCATATATCCAAATATTCATTTTCATTCCAGGCCTGTCTCTTTCTCCCTCATGGCATCCTTCATGTCAGCAGTTACTCTTCTTGGAGTTTCAAATGAAAACTATCAATATGGCACTCAATTTGTAGTCATCAACATCTCATATGGTCTTGCAACTCCAATTTGTGCTTATCTATTCCTGCCTGTATTTTACAACATGGGAGTAACTAGCGCTTATGAGGTGTGATAAAAGCAATTTTTATTTGAGTTTAATGTCTTAAACTTTTTACTGCTTATTTTAGTATTTGGAGAAGAGATTTGGCTTGTTGACTAGACTTGTAGCTTCAATTTCGTACACAATTCAGATGGTTTTGTATATGGGAATTGCACTTTTTGCTCCAGCATTGGCAATGGAGACTGTAACTGGAATTAAAATGAATTATGCGATCATACTGATTGGTGGAGTTTGTTCTTTTTATTCAATCATTGGAGGACTTAAAGCTGTCCTGTTGACTGATGTTTTTCAATCAATTTTAATGTTCGCTGCTGTACTAATTGTTGGAATTAGTGGATTGGTTTATGCTGGAAGCTTTTCAGAAATCTTTAGAGTTGCTGATGAAGGTGGACGACTTCAGTTGTGGAAGTAAATAACAGAAACTTATGTATTATGTTGATAGATATAACTATTAATTTCTCTCATTCCAGTTTTGATCCAGACCCAACAGTTCGTCATACATGGTTTACTTTAGTCATTGGAGGTATGGGCACATACCTTTCACTATATGGTGTTAGTCAAGCCCAAGTTCAACGTCTAGTTTCTGTCAAAACCTTGAAAAATGCTCAATTAAGTCTTTGGTGGCAATGGCCAATTCTTACTTCTTTAAGTTTAACTACATCATTCTCAGGACTTGTTATATACTGGTATTATAGCACATGTGATCCATTTCTAGCTGGAAGAATAAATTCAAGAGATCAAAATATGCCAAGATATATTATGGATGCATTGAAAGACTATCCTGGCATTGCTGGACTTTTTGTTGCTGGAATCTTCTCAGCATGTCTATCGACAGTGTCAACAGCATTGAATTCCTTGTCAGCAATTACTCTTGAGGATTATTTCAAAAACATTTACTTAGCAATTAAGAAGAAACCATACGAACCATCTGTCCGTGACTCAGCTTTGATCTCGAAAATATTAGCAACTTGTTATGGAGTAATTTGTATTCTAGTCGCATTTTTAACGCAAAATTTAGGAGGAGTCCTGCAAGCTAGTTTAACAATCTTCGGTGTTGTTGGCGGACCACTTTTAGGTGTCTTTACACTTGGAATGTTTACAAAAATTGCAAACCAATGGGGAGTTATTGTTGGTCATATTGTTGGCATGTCAATAGCTATGTGGTCACAATTTGGAAGACCACGACCACCACCACCACTTTTGGATTTTTCTATAGAAGATTGTTCAGCATTTGAAGGATTTAAGTATAATTCAACAGTTTCTAGTGAAGTTTCTATTATTGGAACTAGTGAAGAGACGGAACAGAGCTACTTTTATTTATATAAATTGTCATATATGTACGCTGTGATTCTTGGATTTTTATTGACTCTTATTGTTGGATACATCACTAGTTACATTTTATATTGGACAAAGTTACAAAATATGCACAAAATTTATGTCAAAGGGTCAGTAAATGAAATTAATGTGAACCTTTTTGTTCCACCTTTAGCTAAATTGTACCAAAAACACAATAATCAAAAAAGAATTGTGAGATAAAAATGCATTGTACTCTTAATAATAAATTTACAAAAATAATAAGAACCGTTGTTAATTTTTCAAGCTTCTATCAATTCTGTTTTCCTCGCTGACGAAAATTGAAGGAAATAATGAATCTAATCCAACAATTCTACCTCTTTCGTCATCATTACATCGTCGACTTCTATGAACTTTTTCACATGCTTTGAGTTCATTTTTCATCATCTTGACTTCTTCATTTAATGTTGTCAAGTCATCGATCAGCATTTCTTGTGTTGGCTTACAACTATTTCTTAAATTCTTAATCAACTCTGCTTTTTTACTTCTACTGCCATCATTGATGCAGTAATTTTGATAAAAATCAGCAAAAATTAAATTATCAAGTGAAACCAAAAGGTTGTATCCAATGTGCTTCAAATTGTTCCTACTAAAATCTAATTTTGTGATCTTCAAATTTTGTGTAAACAGATTCGATGCAAGAACTTCAATTTCATTTCCAGACACACTCAATTCAATTAAATTCTCAAACGCTTTCAAGTCATTTTGTGACAGTGACCGCAACCCACATGACCATATTTGTAAAACATTCAGTTCTGGAAAGAAAGTTTCTAAGCTTGTTGGAAAATGATGAACAATCTGATCATGTATTTTAAGAACTTTTACTTCATGTACTTTCGGGATGTTTGTGAATATTTTTGTGACTGTTTGATTAGGCTTTGTGATGATCAAGTTCACAGCTTTGCATTGCTGAAGACATGTTGATGAAGAACAAAATTCTAGGTCTATGAATTGGCAGTTGAGGGTTATTGTGTGTGATGATGTTGTTAAGAGGCAAAAGATGAATAAATTTATGGAAAATCTAAGGAATTGTTAAAATTTTTGAGTCAACATAAGGAATTTATTGCCATAACTAATAAATACGTTGTCTTTAAAACTGTATACTTACTTAGTCATTTTAAATAAATTCAAAATTTTCAAACTATTAAGTTTAAATATTTATGTATCTCTACCACAAAAAAAACACAACAAATCTCATTGAAATCTCTTTCTCGACTGCCTCAGACTGCAATTAAACAGACCAATAATCAAACATCTTTCTCTTTCTCCTAGATCCAAGCCGGTGTAATGCAATAAAACATGAATATGAAGATAAAAACAAAAGCTATATCGCAAAAATATGAATGAAGACAAGGCAACAAATTAGCAAGAAAGAGAAGGAAATGCAAAAAAAGTCAGCAATAAACAATCAAGTATGGATAATTTCTTATTTGAAAATGACACAAATGTAACTGACAAATGTGACAACTTTCGATTTCGAAAGAAAAGTGAAAGAAGATAAAAAACCGCGCAAAATCATAGAAGTGATTTGTTTCGTTTCTTGTGCTGCCGCTTCTTGTCTCATGATGTTTCTGTTTGGACTCCTTGTGGGAGTTTTGGTAGAAAAGGAAAAGTTAATTTTTATGATAGACTCAGTTATTTTTTGGATATGATAGCTTTTTATTTACTTTTATTGCAAAAAAATTCAATCATATTTTTTTAAATAAGTTCTATAACATTTCCCACAAAATCATCGCAACATTTGAACCAGTTCACAAGCAACATAAATGCATGCGAATGAGAGAACACTGAATAAGACATAAAAATAGTTACGATCATTATAAAATATCAGAGCAAAAAAATCTTCATTCATATTTTAAACCAGCTTCAGATGCCGCATTAAATTAACATTACAAATCATAATATCAGCCAGACTTAACGAGCTTATAATTGCATAATATCGAAATCAATTAATTGGTATTTGCATGTTATTCAATATTTGAAATTCATACAATGTGGAAGAGAAAGAAAATATTTTGGCATTACTTTGTCTTTGGTTAAAATCAATTATTTTATTTTTGGTGCAAGCTTAAATTCACAATCTGAAGATAATATCAAATTTTGTTCATTTTCTATCCAGTTTAGTATATTTATTGATTTTTTGTTGAAACGTTTATGGTGTTCGTGTGGTTTGTTGAATCCAACTGATATAATTGACGATGTTCATGTACACACCAGGGACGTTTTGGGTAGCACATCCAATTCCCTAAAAAAGTTAGAATTTATTCCATATTCTGGGTATATAAGCTTATAAATCTTACCCATGCAACTAATCCAGCAGCATACCAATTATTTCCAATCTTACAAACTAAAGGACTACCTCCATCACCAGTACATGCATCTAAAATTCAACAAATATAGTTAATGTCAGTAATAGATTTACTTTGTTAATGTCAACAAACCTTTTCCGAATTCCCCGCCAGCACAAATAAAAGAATTGAAGTCAAGCTGAAAATTAGAACCAAGTCGAGTTGCTCTGAGCTGATTCTGACATGTGGTTTGATCAATCAAAGGAAGGTCAACTTCACGTTGGATTGTTTGGTAACTTCCTGTGTTAAAATTTGACACTCCCCATCTGAATTAAATTTATTTGTGATTCAACATTTTGGATTTTTCGCTTAGATTATTGGTCTTACCCAGCAACATAACATCTCTGTCCACTAATCTGTGCAGATGGTAAACAAGCATAAGTAATCGTAGGTGTCTGTCCTAATGTAACTGCATTTGTAAGTCTCAAAATAGCAATGCTGTTCCTTAAATTTGCTGAGTTATATCCTGGATGAATAAATACTCTTTGAACTTGATATTCTTGAGCTTGAATTGGTTCTATGACAGAAGATGCATCCCATTCACCAAGACGAACTTTTAAAACTTGTGGATTATTCCTGAAAATTTCAGTTTAAATGTAAAATGTAAGAAAAAATTGAAGATACACTTACACATAGTTGCTGACTTTATGAGCTACTGTAAGTATGTGAAAATTGTCAATCAATGCACCAGATCCAACAAAACTACTGTCAGCAGATAGTAAGATTACAGCTGTAATATTCAACAATATTTAATCGTGATGAGATTTATCATAAAGCTTGAAAATCATACCTTGCCAAGGATATGCACCAAAAGCAGCTTGGTTAGTTCCTGGAGCTGGCGATGGGGCATTTGAAACTGGTGGATATCTTATCCCACATTGATATGAAGATAAGCAGCAAACAGACAGACCTTGTTGACATGAATTGTACTGAGATATTGCTGAGAAAAAATAAATATAAAATATTGATTTTTCAAAGAAAAAAGATTCTAGGCTATAAAATCATGCACTTCAGAAAGTATTGATTAAATTAGATTTAAATTTACTTACATGGAGTAATTCCAGACGAAACAGGAACAATAAACCCTGGACTAGAAGTTGGTGGCAATGTTGAACTCACCGACTAAAAAAAAAAAATCACGAAAAAAAATTCAACTAAATCACGGTCAAACAGTTCACAAACAATATGATTACAGGCCTAAAGTCGGTCATTTAATGAATCACTCAATCAAATTTAACTTTACAATTTTCATCAACAACAATAATTAATTTTTAAAACTCATAAATCAACAGAAATTCTCACATTCACAATTCTAATATCAATTTGATTTGATCCATCATTTGGAGATACCGTTGGATTAGATGTGCAATATCCAGATGTAACACAGAAGCAAACAGACTGGCTTGAAATTCCATCAAAGTTTACAATGAAGCAAGCAAGCAGTAATGATAAGTATCGTACATTTTTAGGGATACTCATGATTTCTTTGTTATTTTTTTTTTTTAATTTTTTAAAACTTCACTTGCAATTGCAATTTTTGCATACAAATCCACCACAAAAAAACACTATGACAACTGATTGTTGTGACTGAGCTTTCAATAATATCGAAACACTATTTTAATAGACACAAAAGTAACTTTCATTCTAGACAGATGTTCAAGTAGATTGCGTGAGAGTGGAACATGAATTTTTCATTACTTTATAATTGTTCTTAATGACTTGTTCTGATTTGCATGTGCTAGGGCAAGCATGCAGTTATTTTATATTAGAATATTTTAATTCAGTTCGAATTTGTAAAGATTTGTAATATTTTTTTATTTTATTTTTTTCTGTTAACTTTTTATCAAATTTTACACATAAAAAAAATTTCCAATATTTTATTATATTTTCCTAGTGTCACTATAAAATTTTATTCAAAACTAGAGCCAAGCATAGACTAGGAACTCAATTTATAGAATAAAATTTTGATAAAAAACTGAAATTTTACAAATTTTAGGTTATGTGTACAAATCATATAGATTACCTTAAAATTATCAGTGTCAGCTTTCAACAGCGTCTGATTTTGTAAAGAACGATTCTTTCCCAATTTTTCAAAAATTGTGAATTTTTTTACTATTTTTATGTTTGGCATATAATTTGGTTCAAGCTTAGTCCACGTGCTTGATCAGTTTGTATTTCTGTTTGTTTGTTTTTAATAAAAGGAATTATTGGCAAATTACTAATTCAACATTATGTAGAGTCTGTCACAGAGACTCTTAAATTGGCAAGACAAATTAAATTGTAAGTAAATCTTAATCACTTATTCATACATTTATTGCACAAAAGAAGATTCTCTCTGGAAAACATTTATGACTCAATATTTCACAATTGATAATTGAATGATCAAATATTGTCGTTAAATGTATTAAATTGATTATACATTTTGGTATGTGTATATATTTATGACTCAGTCAATACAATTTTGCAGAAATCCATTCTTATTTAAGATGAAAATTGACTACATTCAAAATTATAATTTAATAATAATATTAAAATTATAAATTAATTTAATATTTTGGAATCCAAACTAAACAAATTAAACCTTCATCCTATTACATCAGCTAAACAGACCCCCAAAAAATACCTAACTGACTAAATTTCATTTTCAGTTAAGAATCTTCACACTTTATCATCAATTTATCGTCATAAAAAGTTATAATTTAATTTCCTCAAAAGCAAGCAACACATTAACTATTTACCTGTAAAAATCAACAAATCATCAACACATTAATGGCAAATGTTAATGAAAATTCACACAAAACAGAAAATCCCGCTCTAGACGAGCACATGAGAAGCATAGATGCCGCAAAATACAGTTTTGTCACCTTCGTAACGAATTTTTTATCTCATTTTCCGACTGTAGTTGTCATTTTATAAATAAATTGGATATTGAGCACAGGAGGATCAGTCGATAAAATATAATCAAGATGAAAAGAACTATTTCAATTTGTGTAGTCGGAGTTTTGGCATTTTTGTGCTGTTGCTGTAAGTTTGAAGGGATTTGAATAAAAGTGAATGTTTAGAAATTTTAAATTAAAAAATTCAAAAAAATTGAAATCTAAAGAACTAAAAATAAATAAATTTAGGAAAAATAAGTTTTTAAGAGATTAATAATTGAAAATATTCTTTAAAAATCCAGCATTTACCTCAGCTCTTTCAACACCTTCAATTCCTGCATCAAGCACTGAAACATCTCATGTTTCATCATCAATTGAACCCAAAGCAGAGCCTAAAGCAGAACCAAATCCAAGCGCAGAACCAAAAGCAGAGCCAACACCAGAACCAACATCAAAATTAACTGATTCAACAACAGTTTCAACTTCATCATCATCTTCAGCTGCCTCAACTACTACTGCAAATGGACAGACAACAACAACAAAATCTTCATTAGTAACAATTAAAGTCACTAATGGAACAGTGGAAGCATCAAAGAATGGAACAAAAACTGAGGAAGAATGTGGGTTCTGGTGTAAATTATTTAATTGAAAACTTTCCGATGAGGTTGTTATTTAGTTAAGTTTTAAGTGATAAATAAAATATATTGTGGTAAAATTTAAAGATTTGTGATCTAAATCAATTTAAATAATATTGAAATTTTCAAGGCTATTATAATCTGCGGAAGCCTTGGAAATTTCTTAGATCCGAGCCGATGGAAAAAATTAAAAAATCAAGTTGAACCTTTTAAATCATCATTTTCTAGTTACATTTATAAATTTATTCACATAGTTTCTTGTCATAATCATGACTCAGGGGCGTAGCCATGGGGGAGGGTTTGAACTGGCCTGGCTACGCCTGAAAATAGGGGGGTGGGAGGTTTGGGGTCAAACCCCCCTATTATCGCGAATAAAACGTCGAAAAGTAGCAAAAACCTCCCTCAAAAAAATTCCTGGCTACGCCCCTGTCATGACTCACGTTTTTTTTCCTGACAATCCAGATCATCTCCTACAATAACAACAGTTGATTGTCACAAGACGTCTCATTTCTCATTTCGACTATGTACCTTGAAATTATATTTCTATAATCAATTATCATATTCACATGACAATTTTACATCTATATTTAGTTAATATATCGAGTATGTTAAGTGGATGAGAAATTTATTAACATTTTATTTGTGAACATTTTAATAGTTGTAGAATATATAATGCGAGGTTTTTTGCTCACATGCTTGAGCTTTTGTGTATAATGGAAATTTTCTTTCACATGAGTGATACAAAAGCTCACATTTTACTAAAAACTTTCAAGCTCATATTTGAAAAACAAAATTCAGTTGAGAAAAAATCATATTTTTATATTGATGGATTATAAATTTTTATATTTTATTTTTTGTTGACATAGCAAATATTAACAAAACATTTCTTATTAACACCTTAAGATTACTGAATATGAATAAAATGACATTATGACACAAGAGTTTAACAATAATTGATGATAGTGTGCTGCTGATAATTAAATGATAGTTGAGATTATATTTTGACAATTTTGAACTTCCCCGAAAAGCACAGATCGGATAATCGAAATGAAATCCGGTACCAAGCAGAAGTGAGGCCAGCACCAAACTTGCATACAATTCAAGCTGGAGCGGAGCTGGTCTCACTTCGGCTTGGTGCCGGATCTCATCTCGATTATCTGACTTGTGCCTTTCGGGTTCAAAACTAGATGCCAGAGATTGTTGAGATGAACTATAAATATTGCATAATGAATTGTGAGTATTCTCAACATAAGTGCACAACAAGTTTCGGGATCAGGTTAATACCTTTTTTGCTTAACTAGTAGCTAATATACGAATGTATTTCAGTTCATTGACATCATAATATTTTCTTGAATTGTTTTAATGACATGTTATCTTTGGGAAATAAATTTTAGTTTAGCATTTAAACTGGAAATAATTCATTTGAGATATTCTTGTCCCTTACATCAGGAATTTTAACACCTGACCCGAAAGGCACAGATTAAATATTTTAGATGAAATCCGGCACTAAGCTGTCATACAATTTAAGCCGGAGTGGTATTGGCCTCATTCCGGCTTGGTACCAGATTTCGTCTCGATTATCCGACTTGCGCCTTTCGGGTGAGTTGACAGCAATATCTAGCAATCAGACCCCAAATGTGCATCACAATGAACTCAATTCACATCACTTAATCACCAACAGCACATAACTTTTTACTAATAAAACTATTTCCTTTAGAAATATTTATGCCTTTTCGTTTTCAGCCACTGATGAATATTCGTGTCTTTTGCATGTTGCTTAGCAACATCAAAGACATTCTCATCATACACAAGTTCCTTCTTCCTTAACAACTTCCTCATATCAACAGCTCCAAGATGTTGCTTGGCTAGATTGTAAAGCTCTGTAAATACTGCATTTGAATTAAAAATAGCCGCAAGATGGAAAAAATTTCTTTCATCTTTATCAACGTGATCTGTTAGTTCCTTTAGTGTCTCTTTTCCAAACTTTAAACTTGCAGTTTGCCACAGCCAGTCGTGTATTTTTGGTTCTTTGCAATTTTCTGCAGCTAAATGTAAAATATTTTTTCCAGTTAGGTCAATTTTTGTGAAAAAGTTTTTCAGTTCCTTTGCATTAAAAACTTCTTTATCGAGTTTCTTAAAAATCCACTGAATAATTTCAAGTTTATTGTGCATCACAGCTAATTGCAAGATTGTCCGTCCATTTTCGTCGGTTTTCATAGCCAAATCTTTGAACTTTACATGTGTATCATACGCGACGCCCATCACACTCCACATCCATTTATGCAGACGCATGTTTTTGACCTTGACAGCTGCAACTATTAACAAATTTCTGTTGACTTTCATCGCAATTTTTTTTTTTTTATTTTTCTTGAGTCCACACCCAAGATTGTTTTCTTTAAAGCACTAGTGAAAAATAAATAAAAAATTCCAATCACGTTTAATAACTTCAGCAATCAAGTGAGAACTAAATATGATATTATTGTTTCTCTCATCATCATCACAAATAAAAACTTGAAACACAAATACTAGTGTGATTATTAGTTTGGGAAAGTTTGCTGAGTTGTTGGAGAGGATTGAGCGCAATTCAGGTAAATTTGTGAATTAAAAGCTAATTTTTCTTAATGGAATTTTTGAAATTAAATTGGTTTATGTACCTGAAGATAATTAATCTAGCTTTAAAGACAGAATATATCAGATTTAACTAAATTTAACAAATTAGTTCAAGATATTTTTTTTTTTTTGTTTTTTTACGTTGTTAAGAGTTGAATATCGAATAAAAACACTTTACTTTCTATACTTAAATTAACAAAAAGTCAAACGGCAGCATAGCTGCTGAAATATATTGACTTTTTGTTAATTTAAGTATAGAAAGTAAAGTGTTTTTATTCGATATTCAACTCTTAACAAGTAGTTCAAGATACCAAATTTGGTCAAGAATACAAACTAAAATCAAAATCTAAGTTGAAATAATCAAATCATAGGACATTCCACTCAATCTCAAAGATTTTACTCAAACCATCATCCATACCGACAAATTCTTATCTAAGCTCATCGTCTAAACCCAACAGCTAACTCAGCAAACAAACTGTAAAGTAATAACAATAAATATTTGAGTGTAAAACTTAATTGAATAAATGAAAACCTTTACAATGAAGATACACAATTATATGCTGATGAAACTCAATTTACAAACATGAACATAGTTGCACGGGGTCATAAATGTTAAATAGTATGAAAAGCATGACAAATTGAGAGAAAAATGTCTCAACGTAAATTGTTATCAAGAAAACATTTTTTTTGTAATAACTAAAACACGATCGTTTAGGAGTTGAGCGTTGATTGTATTGAGGCAGAGAGGAATGCAAAGAAACTCTTTTTGGTGTTTGTCGGTTGAAGAAGCTAAAAACCTGATTTTGATGTTTATTTGTTGTTGTAGATTATTGTTTGTTGATCGAGTAGGTTAGCTGATATAATGTGCTGACATGCCAGTACTAATTGATTGTCAAAATTGTTTTGATAGGTTCATGACATTTTTTTCGAAAGGTTTAGAAACTCGATAGATAATTAGTTGAGGTATTTTGAGGTTAAATCTGGTTTGATGATGATTTTGAGGTATATTGAACTGCTTAAGTTAGTATGAAGCTTCAAACTTGAGTAAACGAATTCAACTGATTAAGTTTTCAAAAAATAAATTAACTGACCTAATAATTATCTTGAAAAATCAAGCTCTTTTATCCTCCTTAAGTGTGTGAATTCAAAAATATTTATAGCTCATAATTATTTTTTTTCTCAAGCATTTTAGTCACTCAGCTATTGCCAGTCATCAATACAAGCAACTTCATACAAATTCATAAAGTCTAGCTACTCCATCGCAGACTTTTTACTTTTTTTTTATAAAAAATCACGACTCTTTTCTCCATAAAAATCGAATAAACGTCTACATTTGCTCAAAAAACCTTGAGCGTACTTCAAAAAAGCATCGGATATAAAATAAGAATAATCAGTATAAGTAATAACAATAGAAAAATTTGAATGCATGAATGCTGAATTCTCTCATGTTAAGTCATCAACTAGTCATAAATGTGCATTGTTTAATTTAAATAGCGATTTGATTCGATATATTATTTGTAATAAAACTTACTAAATGATGATGATGATGTTCTCAGCAATAAATGTCGTTTGTTATGATACATTAATATATTCAATATTATAAGCAATCGTAATGGTTCATAAATAAATTGAAATAATGAATTTATATATTTAAAAAATTGGATATGATTTCATAAAAAAGTCACAAAATTTCTTCTAGGTTTTATTGCACAAAATTAAAGAATTTTAAAAGCCGCACTAGTGAAATTAAGCTTTTTCATTAAACGATTGGAATGGCTGGATTTTGTTAATTGAATTCCGAGTCTCAATTTTGCGCGCTCAAAATATTTTGAAAATGAAATCAGCTGGAGATACTTTTTACTATGCATGTATAAGTGATGAGCTTTTATTATAAATTCTCTCACAAAACAAATTGTTGAATATACACAGTCACAAAAACAGAAAAGACAATCCACGTGTGAAGATGCGAAGTACATGACATTTGTAATAATGTTGAGTGATCGATGTATGTACTGATGAAAATATATGATTGATGTTTGGAGATAAGAAGATAACAAAGTTGAAAAAAGTTAAAATCATACGTAAATTGTTTATAAATCTTAAAATTCTTTATTTCATTTTATATTAAATATAATTTTGAATAGTATCTTAAACAATAAAATTGTACAATAAAATTGAGTTGCATACAAAACTTGCATGCATGCTTCTCTTTCAATCTCCATCAAAGATCAATTTCCTCATATCTATGAACTTTATAATCATTTCCATCATCATTATGCAACTGATAAAAATCTTCTTTCTCTTTTTTTCCTTCACTCTTCTCTTCGAACCTATTGCCAACTTCCTCAAACTTTCTGTAATCACAGTTTTCTTTAATAATAGCATCTTTAGCATCAATAGAGAGTTTCAAGTATTCATTCTGGTCAATCAAAAAGATGACGTCATTTTTAAGCATTTCGATTGTTGGTGGACAAAACTTTCTAACTTTTTCAATAAATTTATTGATATTGGTCTTGAAATTGTCATCGATGCATTCATTGTGGTTAAAGTTGATATGTGTGATGGTCTTTTGTGATGAAAATAATGCTAATCCGACACTTTTAAGCTTGTTCCTTCTCAAATCAATTTTTGTTATTTTCTTGTTAAACTCAAATAAATTTGAGTCCAGACTTTCAATATCATTAAGAGGTAAAATCAGCTCCTTTAAATTATCAAAACCTTTTATATCATATTGGTCTATTTTCTTCAGTCCTGATGACCAAATCCTCAAAGTTTCTAGATTTGGAAAGAATTTTTCAGTATCCAGTGGTATGAAGTAACACGCTTGATTATTTATCGACAATCTGACTACATTGTTGTAAAATGCAACATTCCGAACGCTGAAACCAGTCACTTCTATCATTTTTGCATCTGGTGTTGTCACATTCAGACTGTCAGACTCACAAACATTGCAGTGTCGGTCACATTTGTTGAGGTAATGGACTTTACATTTAAGAATGAGTTGATTGTTGCATAGTGATGGTGCGAGAGAGGATTTAAGAAGAGGGAATGGTTGTGGGTACTCTGATGATGCTGATGATAGGATGATGCAAGTGATGATTAATAAAAATAAGATATAAAGAAGTCTGAAATTAAAAAATAATTTTATTATTTTCACGATTATTTTAAACAATTTAAACGAGCAAATTTGATTGAAAAAAATGTGAAAATGGAACAAATTTTTTTTTAAGAATTAAAAAAAATTAACAAATAATATTCATAAAATTCTTTAAACAAACGAAATTCCCACACATCAGAAAAAAAAACAAAAAAAAAATAGCAAAAATATATTTTATTTTTCACACATCTGGCTGAAATGGAAGAGATGACAATTCTGAGATTATATAAGTATTTGGGGCTATAGCTCAGTGGTAGAGCATTCGACTGCAGATCGAGAGGTCCCCGGTTCAAACCCGGGTGGCCCCTATTATTATTTTTTGGTACTTTTTTGATTGATTTACCAAAAGATTTATAAATTATGAACTATTCATAAATTATTTTGCAATTTTGATTAGATTTGAGGTAATTGACAGTAACTTGTATGTGAGACTTGTATGCAAGTAGTGTACAAGCTGGAAATTGAAATGGAATATTTTATGATTTATTATTAGGATTTTATTCTTACCTCATAGCTTATTCAATTACTTAATATTTTCTTGATTTAGAAGTTCAAATTTTAATTTTTTGAAAAAATTTGAATTCTTTTTAATTTTTTTCTAATTATATTTTCCCTTTTTTAAATACAAATTATTTTTCTTTTTTCATCAAATTATCTTAAAATTTTACAAAAAAATATTTATTGACTTATATTTGATCACAAATTAAATTCAACTGTACATATATGCACTTCAACAGTCAGCAACTCAATGAACACATTTATTCATAATTTTTTCCTCAATCTCAAACAAGATCAAAGACTTGACCATAAATTTCACTTTCCTTCCGTTTTATGCGACAAGTACTAATTTTAATAAATGAGTTAACTTGCATATGCATATAATTTTGCAAAGACGTGAGTGTGAAAAATGTTAATGAACTCATACGCGTGCTGTAGTTGATTTTTTTTTCTTTTTTGAACAGCATTTCGATCCACATATCTAGTTTGGAATGGATGCAATAAAGATAGCGCCAACTTGCAGCTATTTAATCCAAAATCAGCTGAAAAGTGAGGAAGTAAACTATGCATTGGTGACAATTTATTCATCCCACTAGTGGGTGTGATCGTAAACGTCTCATGCTTTTGACCTTCAGCTTCTTCCATGTTTATCAAATACTTTCTTGATTATTTTCCATTTTACGTTACATCTACAACAATCAGGTGTTAAAATGTGTCTAACCCCAAACAATGGACATGAGTAAATTATCAATTTACACTTGTTGATTGCAATTCATTCAAATTCAAATGAACTTTAGCAATTATTTATGGTTAGAAGATACTATGTAAATAGAATTAAAATCTTATAAAAGATGTGTGAGGATGAGACAGATGATCAGTCAGAAATGAAATTCTTAAGTGATTAGTTGCCAATCTAGTGAATTATTAAGTATAATAAAAATTTATCAATTTTGTTGGAAAAATAAAAAAGTTTAAAATTTGGATAAAAAGTCACAAAACATGGAACAAAGACCAATCATATCCTTAATATTCCTCATCATATCCATCACATCACCGACATTTTCCCAACCTCAACTTTATGATTTCCAATATCCAGTTCCATCACATCAAATCCTCAACTGCGTCTTCCACTACGACACTCAAACATCAACATACGACTGTGTCTCTACAAACACGACAGTTAAAGACTTGGGTGCTGGATTTAATGCATTTGATGGAAGTCATGTTGCTAATCATTCAGACTTTGATGTCAGTGGATTAAGGATTTCATCACAAATGTGTAAATATGTACCAAATGGGATTGGTGATCTGATGCCAAATTTAAAGAAGCTACAGATAACATACAGTGGATTATTGGCATTAGACAATGGTGACTTGTATAAATTTCGATTACTACAGTATTTAAATGTCAGAGGAAATCGATTAGTAGAACTTCCAGGATTGCTGTTTCGTCAAAACCCAGATATCATTTTTGTAGACTTTTCTGATAATTTGATCAAGTTCATTCATCCGGCCATGTTTTCAGATTGGAATAATTTGAGGTATATTGACTTTGGCAACAACATTTGCGTTAAAAATACTTATGGAACTGACAATTTTCGTGAATGGGAGAGGGAATTGAGAAGAAATTGTGTACCTGCTGATAATTATTATGGAATAGTTGGACCATTGACTAGAATTGCTGATGCACTTGATAGATTAAATGGATTTCCACATGCTGGATAAGATTAGTGTCTGAACATTAGAAGTGACGAAAATTGTAAAAGCTTTAGGGGCCGTTCAAAAAGTACGTTACGCAAAAAAATGACTTTTTAGACCCCCCTCCCCCCCACGTTATGCTTTTTGTATAAAAGTTCTTTTGTTTTGTTTAATCTGTTACAAAATCTTAGACTCCCCCTCCCCCTAAAAAGCGAACGTACTAAGTGAACGGCCCCTTACTTAATTAATAAAAAAATTTAAAAATTTATTTTGTGAAGTTACATTGCACCTGTAACTGAAGAATCCAAGCTGGATTTTTCATTTTCTTCTAAATTTTTAGCTGTTGAACTTTCATTTTCAGCTTTATCACTCGAACTATTTTGTGTGGTGTCCATATCTCCATCATTTTTAATTTCTGTAGTACTATCATCAGTTGTTGACTCCTCAATAGCTCTTGGTGGAGTTGGATCATTCTTATGCGATTCTTCATATAAATCAGGCTTATTTTCATCCTTCAACTTCTTTAACCTGGCCTTTTCTGTCCTATTGCGATAGTAAAACTCTTCAAAAAATAAATGATGGAGAAATCCATAGTCAGGTTGATGACAATGCATTATTGACATTTTCAACTTATTACACTCTGGTATGTCTTTTAAATTACATTCAAGAAAATTCCTTTTTCTGATGCATTCGACATAATTCATATAGTAATAGTTCCAACTGTCCTCGTTTGAAACATTTCGTCTTCCATCATTTAATGGTGACAATGGAAATTCTGAGAAGCAGATCACTGATGAATTGTAGACAACATTACGCCAAATTTGTGGCAATGGTCTGGCTCCTAAAAAATTTAAATTATCATATTGTTAAAAACATTATCATTCAAATCTTAATAAAAAAAATCTACAGCAGGTCCTCGATTTGAACAGTTGTTTTGTTCTAAAATTTTTCTATTCAAATCAAAACGTATGAAAAATGACCGTTAAAAATTAAATTTTGAATTTTTGTATGGGAAATTTGAGTTCAAATCGAGGAACCCATGTAATGTCTTCAAGTCTAATTAAATCCATCTTCCTCACCTGCAACTTCATCCTGATCCCAAAATGCATCTACAATTCTATTTTGCGTCACAAATCCACCATTTGTTCTCGTAAGTACGCCATATCTCTCAATAATACAGTTTCTGACACAAGAAAATAATGGATACGGAAGCATTCTGCAATTTATGTCACAATCCTTTAAAATTTGTGGTGTAGCATCAAGAAATCGTGGATAATTACAGCAATCAAGGGGATGAACTGTACAATTTTCTGCTAAATGACATTTTTTGGACTCTTCTAAGCTCTTCTTTTGAGCTTCTGTCAGTCGTTTGCAGTGCTAAAATTATATAAAATTTCATACTGTTTGCAAATTTGGCTTCTGTAAATATTTACCATAGTTGATATTAAAAAAATGAAAATTTCCAAAACTATCCATAAACCTTTCATTGTCTAATATGAGTATGGACTGAACATTTTTCATAAAAAATTATATAGCTGATGTTGAACAACTTTATAATTGATTGCATTATGTGTTCATCGTGTTAACATGAATTTTAAACAGGTGTTTATTCTATATTCAGTTTATTATTTCAGAATATTGTTAGAGAAATTTATTTTTAATGGAAGTGGACAGAATTTACTTTAGTATATTGAAGCTTAAAATAATAAATTATGAAATTTTATCAGTATATTTTGATGACATTGTTTTGTGGAATTGTTAGTATTTTCATGAATTTTATTATTTAATGTTTATGAGTTTTTAGTTTGCAGATCAAAATTCTGACTGTCGAAGCATTGAGAATCTTAAAATTCATCCATTAGATTGCTGTATTTATCCAAGATTCATCGACAATCCACCATCAATTCTTCACAAATGTGCTTTCAAATGTAAAAATGAAGTCCGATTTCCACAATTTAATTGCCAAAGGCTTTGTGTTCTAAAAGAAACTAAAATTATTGAAGACGGAAATGTCAATGCTGATGGATTTTTGAAATTATTCTATGAAGGTGGGAGCAATAACAACCTTACTGAATTGACTCCAAGATGGCAAGAAGTTGTGAAAAATTCAATAAAATTTTGCGAAAATGAATTTCCATCCAAGTGGATTGAAGACAATGAAGCTAAATATTTGAGTTTCTATAAATATTATGTTGAGTGCATTAGAAAATTAAACTTTTTGAATTGTGTTGATTTTAAAAGTTCAACAGAAAATTGTGTAAAAATGAAAACTTTAATGGAGAGTTGCACTGTCAAAAATTATGATTTTTTGCATAAAATCTTGTTTGAGGATTTTTATTATCGAGAAAAAAATTAAAAATGGAAAAAGTTAGAAAATAAAATTTTGGGGCATTTTAAAAGTTTTGAATCTATTAATTTCTCAAAATTCAATCAGAAGTCACCTAGCGCCATCTCTCGAAAATTACTCAAACCTTATCATCACAATCCAACCATAACAATAGCTCTTCATGCCTAGGGAAGTAGCCAGGAATTTTTTTGAAGGGGGGTTTTTGCTACTTTTCGACGTTTCTTTTTTTTGGTTCGGATCTGAAAAATTCAATAATATCTAGTATAAAGTTCGCGAAAATAGGGGGAGGTTGACCCCTGACTACGTCCCTGTTCATGCCTATTTCACAACCTCACAACGATTTAGCCTGTCACGTTTAATTTACAACTACTAAAATTCCATCTTCTCTTACATTTTCTTTCTCATTTACTCCCACGACTCCACAGCAATTAAAATCATGTCCAGTAATTAACCAAGATGGCAAATGGCTGCGAGGAAGGTGAACGGCAATTCTCACAAAAGGGTCTGATATAAATTTTAATTACATTTGATTAATTTAAATTAATTACGACAAATTTTATATGGTTGAGTAGGAAATGAGAATAAAGTACTGACCATTTTGTTTGAGAAAGAAGTTGGGGTAAAATAGTCAATTTAAATCACAAGCTTGAAATTTTGAGGAAAATATAAAAATTTGAAAAACTCTAATAACCTGACAAAATCACCCCCAAAACTCAACTTTAGTATTTATTATTATGGATTTTTCTTCTTCTACTACTTAAACCTTATTAAAATTTCATAGAATTTTCTGGATTTTCTACCTTTTTCCCACAAAGTATTAGCAGAAAATTGATTATCCTTGCAAAGACTTTCGACATGACAAAAATATCTTTTAAGCCATGCAGACGTTAATATAGAAATAAGAGCTAACATTAATATTAACGCAGTAAACCATTCATAAAAATGAACGACCTTCAAGATGAGATTTTATTACAGAATATTGAGGCTGATTGGGGAATTTACTTTCAATTAAATTAACTTTTCAATTACAAATTTGCTTTGTTTAGTTAGAATTACAAAAGTCTTACTTTTACTACCCAAAAATCATAATTGTCTTTTTTAAGAATCTCTTATGGCAAAAATCACTTAAGAACGCGACACAGAAAAGGTTTCTCATTTTCTCGAAACTTAAAGAACTGACAAAGATTTCTTGTGACTTGAAAGGATTGACGACAAAAAGTGCTCTCAATTTCTTTTTTAAGCTCATCTTCCAGGCCTTTCATCATCTTTCATTACGTAAAGCAAATTGCCTTTCTTCTTCCGCAAGAGAAGTACTCACACAAAAAAACGAACGACACTTGAGCCTTGTTTGCCTTTAAATTGTAATGAGAAAGAAAAGTTTTTATGCTCAATTAAAAAAATTTTTGCGTCCTTTGTTGCTATTGTTGTTGTTGTTTTGTTTCTGAAGCGGAAAAGTTTTTTGGAGTGGAATAATAATCAAATTTTATTGGGAATTGTGGACATTAAGCGCTTAATTGAGTGATTGTGATGTAGTTTTAACAGTTCAGGTTCCAAATGTTATAATTTCAAAAGTCAGGTGCATCTACGCTTAAATATAAAGTTCAGGTTTTATCACACAATAATTTGTGTTAGCTTATTAGCTCATAAATCGATGTTTACACAATAAAATATGTGACAGTAGTCTCTCATATTTTTGTCATTTAAAGTGCTAAAAACAGTTTAAAACAGCACTTAAGGCAACTTTAAATGGAAAATCTTTGTAATCAAATTTCCTCTCAGACTTTAGTAATTCCACGAAATGAAACGAGATTTTTGGCAGAAGAGCTAAAGGATTTTTTATGTAAAATAAGCAATTGTAAACAAAAAAAAGGAAAAGAAAAAAAAATCTTAAAAAAATGTTTTGACGAAACAAATTATGACTTGAAGATAAGAAGTGAAAGAAAAACAACTTTTTAGAGAAAAAAAAACAACAAACAGAGGTAATTAAAATTCTAAAGAAAAACAAAATTAAGTTGAAGATGGAAAAAGTTCTTGGAATTTATTTATTATTTTTAAAAAGATTAAAGCAAATTTGTCTAGATTGTTAGATACCCATCCCTAGCATCTTTTGATCCCCTCGTTCATTTCTCTTTTACCACTTGTTACTCTTGTCTTCAATCAAGATTAAATCCATCAAACCGCAAATACCAAAGCACAATCAACTCTCTCATGACGTCCTCTTTTATAATCGATTCACAAGTCATCAAATCAGCTCAAAATAACAACATCTCATCTCTTAATAATCACAAATAATAACAGAAAATCATCAGCAAGAAGGAAAGTAGCGATTAGAGTAATTTTCATCATCAACTGCCGACATTTATAACAATGAAAGCCAAACCAACAATAACACAACATAAACAACATCAAAAAATACCGACACAGCCAATTCTACACAAAAACAGTTTAGTAGAGCATAATGGATGAAGAAGAAATGAAATGAAAAAAAAAATATTATTTCAAGGTCATTGGCACTCGTGACTGTCGAGAATGATGAAGAGGAAAATCAGAAGGAAATTCATCAGCGTAATGCAAAATAATGAGGAAAAAGTATGAGATATGAGGCAGGTAAATGCTAGAAATGGGAACAAGTTGGGAATCAACTATGCGCTTTATTATATTGAAGATATACCAGGGGTGTAGCCAGAAATTTTTGGTGAGGGTGGTTAAATGTTTTTGTATGGAACAAAAAAAATTAGAGGGATTTTGGGATTTTTTTCTCAAAAAACCCCAGTAAATTGAAGAAATTTTCTAAAAAAGGAGGGTTAATACCCCTAACCCTCCTGGCTATGTCCTCCGGGATATACACTTCATATTGCACATTCGGTAGGAAATAATAAAAAATTTGCTGTATTGTATTTCATACTACATGAAAGGACTTTAAAAGTTTCGATCCTCCTTTTTAAAAGTTATGTACCCCTTATTTTTAAACCTTTGTACCCCTTATTTTGAAACCTGCGTACCCCTTATTTTGAAACCTGCGTACCCCTTATTTTGAAACCTGTGTGCCCCTTATTTTGAAACATGTGTACCCCTTAATTTATAGAGTTTGTTCTCTGCTATAATTCTTTGACCTAGTATTCTATATGCTTCTCTATCAAATTACAATTTTTCCTTCTATTAAAAATTACCTCTTCTAAACAACTAGTCATTATAAATCAACCCCAAAAATCAAAAGAATCTAAATAATTCAAAACCATAAATCAAATACCTTCAAGCACCCACTTATCCATTAATCAATAAATAAAAATCAACTAACCGTACGCAATCAGACAAAAGTCACATAAATGAAACAATATATTTTTTATCAACCACTTGAGTTAACGGAGCAAAACAGGAGAGCTTGTTGGGACACGAAGAAGCAAAGAAGAAAAGTTAAAAATACACAACATGAACATAAAAAAATAGAATTTAAATCTACACCGTACAGGTGATTGAAATCGAATAAGAGACGAAAATGATTGAGTTGAAAAGTTGTGAGAGAAATCTGGAAAGTTTGTCGGCACACGCATGTCTAAAGAACAGCATGGCTTTTCAAGCACTAACACAATTGAATCAAAAGCTTTTAAAAGCTCATCGTAAAAACTTTACTAATACAATCAAAAGAGAAAAATTGTGAATGTGTTTGTAAATTTTCCAACCATGGAAAACTGGAAACTTCCATCCTGAAAAGCTCACCGTGGAAAACGAGAAAAAACTTTCTCACTCACTCGAATTTTTATCATTCGCAAAAGAGCAAAATCGGAAAAATCAACATTTTTATGAATTCGTGCGGTGTGCGAGAAGGAATATTTTTTTTATTTGTCACAGTTCAAAGGCAAATAAATTTTCATTTGAGACTTTTATCGGATATAAAAAGACCGAAAGTTTGATACACAATACAGAAATGTGAAAGAAAATTGAAGGTTAAAGGACATTTAAAAGGTGAAATTGTGAAAAAAAAGTCAAAAGGAAAAGAAGAGAAAAAAATAATAGAAAAGGAAATTTCAAGTGTGTGAAAAATAATAATAGCCAAAAGAGGAAAATAATTCAGAGTAGTTGACGGAAAATTGTGAAATTTTTGATAAATAAAATGTGAATTGTAGAAAATTGGAAGATTTTTGTGTAATTTGTGGATTTGTTAATGAAATAATAAAAAAATACAAATACTTTATTTGTGTTGAGTAAGAAAATCATTAGAAAATATTATGACAACAAGATGAAATTAAAAACAATAAAAATTTTTCACAATATTGGATTTTATAGAATTAGTCTTTTAATATAATTATTAAAATAACATGTTTTTGAAATTGATTTGTTAGATGATCTAGAATTTTTCCCAAAAAGAAGTTCCATAGAATATAATTATTTTGTATGAAAACAATACATTTTTGGTTGAATTTTTACATATGCTAGGAGTTTTTGAAGTAAATGTTTGAAAAAATTATTTTGGGTTCCTTATGTGTTGGTTTTTGGAAATTCTTAAGTACAAATGTTTACATTTTATTGTAAAATTTGACTTACTTAATATAAACCCAAATTAGAGTTTGCTTAATATATAGCCAGGTATATAGCTATTTGATCTTGTTCAGACATCATTAATTTAATGAATTTATGATAAATCAAAAGTAGAAGATTAAGGTTTATGAATTTATCACAGGTCCTATTTAGGTTCACTAGTATCTAATTTTTATGAAACAAAAAAATCAATTGTGAAGATTATTTACTGTTTTCAATTTTAATTAATAATTTCTAACTAAAAGTTTTCAAAAAATTGTTTCCTACTTTAAAATAAAAATTATTATTTTATCAGAAATACATTCAAAGAATTCCTAGTTTGAGTAAAATTTATTTTAAAAATTCAGTTAAAACTAGGGTGACCAGAAGATTTTTGTAAAAATCCGGGACATTTTCATGAAAATCCGGGACATTTTTAGTTTAACATCATAGAGGTACTTGCACCTTACTTAAAGTGTTTATTATTATAAATCGAGAATTTATATCAAGCAACAAAAATGCAAAAAAGTATGAAAAATAATGAAAATTTGGATTCAAAAATTTTCAGTCATGGGCTTGAACCCATGCCTCTACAAGGAACCAAAAATTTTGCAAAAAAATTTGCACATGAAATGTGAATTTTTTTACGATTATTTAATATTTTTCTTGAGATATGTTAGAAAGAATTACGAGTTGATGATTAAAATTTACGAAAAGTTAATTTCTGATTGAAAAAACCTAAAATAATTTTTTTTTCAAAAATTTTCAAAAATCCGGGACATTTTGATGTTCTACCGGGACACAGCAGCTCGAAAAAAAGTACAGCTGTGTCCCGGCAAATTCCCAGCAGATGGTCACCCTAGTTAAAACACTTTTTCTACCCATCATTCTACAAATCCTGTCATCAACCCAAAAAAGTCAACAAAAGTTGTCAGAATATCATCAAAAAATTAAAAATATCTTAGCATCTAGCAGTTTCTAAAATAGTTTGTGTCTAGTAATTTGAAAAAAAAAATATATCAATTAGTGTTAGTAAAAGTTCTTAAAAACTGTGCTTGAAATTTTTTGTGTCAAAAAGTTAATTAAAAAAATAAAAAATATCAATTAATCACAACAGTTTTTTATGCTTGAAAATTGATAAATAAAATATTTGTTAAAAAAGTTTGCAAATTCTAAGATTTGCTCACAAAAAAAGTATTAAAAGCGAAAAAAAGTTGCGTGCAGATTGAAATAAAAAATATTTCTAATTTGGATTTTTCACGTGAAAAGCGTTGAGAAAAACCAACGGAAAAGGAAAACACGGAAAAATATTTTTTTTTGGTGAGTATTTTTTTCACCTTCAACCGGAAATTTTTTAATTATATTTTAGTCTCAAATCAGCTTTCAATTTACGACACTTTATATTTGTTCTATTGCAAATGTAATGTGATAAGACGGTGCTGATAATTTACTTGTGTTGGAGCTCGATTAGCTAAAAGGTGTCGATTTTATTATTGTTTCCCCCTTTTTATGCTGTTTTTAAAGGGAGTTTGTATTGTGATAAGGCTAATTTTTATGTAAATTCAGGAGTTTTAATGGTGTTCATATATTGTGTATGTGTAAATTTGTTAATGGATTAATTAAGCAGGTACAATGGGATTTATTTAATTTTATCGTGAAACTAAAATATGATTTAGGTTTGTGCAATAGTTTCAGAAATAATCCTTGCGGGACATATCATACTCTATTCCTCATTCAAAGAATATAATTAACAAATGACTAGTTTAACATTCTTTAAACAAAAAATCTACTTTTTACATACCTAACTCTGAAAAAATCCCAATTAATTGAAACATAAAATTGAATTTAATTTCCATAAAATTAAACAAACCTTTTGCAAAATTTAAATCATCGATAGGGAAAAAGAGAGTTTAATTTCCATTTCAATTAGCTCTTGGGCATCGAATTTCGATCATCTATTAAATTGGTTCGTTAATATAAAATGAAAAATTTAATTAAAGAATTTAAGTTGCCGTATTTGAGTTTGCTTAATTTAAAAATTACTTTAATATGTGACTGCTTTTTTACTTCCTGCATCCACTCACTTTTGATGCAATATTAATCTCATCTATGAAATAATTCAGCAAATTCCAACATTCCTAATCTCTACAACACCTATTCACATACCTCCCACCCACATGCTACTCATCATTATCTCATAATTAATAAGGTTCTCAGAAATTCCAATTCAAAATTTCCCATCAAACTCCAAAAAAGAGCAACAACAACCATCTTCACTTCAATTTTCATACGAAATGATTAATTACATAATTTAGGTAGCTAATTAGTTGTGGCATTAAAATTATCACAATAATATGGATGAATATTTTACGAAATTATTTCTTACATTGAACGTAATTACACAATTGTAAATAGGAATGGAATACGAAATGATGAGATATGGAACCATAATTAAGTACGTGTGTATATATAAGAGGGGTGGGGGGAGGTGTACTAATTTCAGATAAGATTGATAGTTTGTAATTAAAAATTGAATTAATATTTATTGACAGTTGAATTGAGACTGCTTTATTATTTATTGGATCTAATTTAAGTATGTTAAGCCACACATCTGATACCTAAAATTTCCTCCAAATCCACAGAACAAATAAATCCATAAACTTGTTCATTCTCGCTGCTATTGTGAATCATAAACTTTTAGAAAGCTCTCATTCGCATCCAAGGACGTTCATTCGCATAAAATTCAAACTATGAAATAAAATTTTACGACTGTTTTTAGTTCCAATTCTACTGTTACTGGTGCTAACAAAAATAATTTTTTAAAACTATTTTAGCAGTTGCTCCAGGAGCGCAGCCAGGGAAAGTCAAAACCCCCCTATTTTCGCGAAATTTATACTAGATATTATTGAATTTTTCAGATCCGACCCAAAAAAATTAGCTTCGAAAAGTAGCAAAAACCCCCCCACAAAAAAATTCCTGGCTACGCCCCTGTTGCTCAATGAATAATGCTAGTTTGTTAATTTTATGAAAGAGACAATATGGGAAATTTATGAACAAAATTAAGGAATTAATGAAATGGAGATGGAATTTTGAGGATAAAGGGATTAGAGAGGTGGGATTACTAAATTTTAAGCTGTTTTGTAAGCATTATTAGCCAAGAATGTAAATTCCACTTGAGAATTGGATTTTTCAAAAATTTAGTGTAAAGACATCCGAATCAAAAAAATCTTTCCTAAAATCACAAAATAATCCAAGAGTTATTCAATTTCCTTCAATAAATCAAACAAACCCTTCAGATATAAAAATCTATCAGTAAAGTTATTTCTTATGTCAATCTTAATTTTCATTTTTATTTTTTCGAGCTTTTTTAAAAGATTTTCCTTTTTTCTTGGAAAATAAATACACAAGAATATAATTTAAAAGTTTTCTTATCCTTTTTTAAATTGGCTGTTGATTGAAGTGAAAAAAATTTAGTATTCTAAGAATAGATCATTGCAGGGTTCGTAAGTGATGTTCAGGGGTTTGTATTTGAAATTTTTGAAAAGGTGCAAAATAAATTATACCCAAAAAGCTTCCAAATTTCAAATAATCACAATAAAACCAAAAGTTCATATATGTAAAGTACCCTAGTAACCACGATCGACCTAATGTATTCCATTCATGTTCCTAAGGAAGGTCAATGTAAAACATAAGGACTATTTTGGTTGCATAGGTAATAACTTTTGAAGAAATAAATTATTATTTTGAATGTCCAAGGACAGATAAATAAGGTGAAAAAATCTGCAAATCTGAAACTCAAGGCCACCAAAAACCGAAAAAATACTAAATTCTCATTTTTCTTCTCATTTTAACATTAACATGAACCGTTTGCTCATGAAATTTCAGGCATTTAAAGGCAATTTATCAAGATTATGCCAAAATGTACACACCTTCCAACCTTGAAATAGAAAACATTTTAGCAAAACAAATACATTATCAGAATAGAAGCAATATTTGAGTTTCGAGTACCTCTCGATAAGTAAACAAAGCAATTTAATGAAACTTTTTTTTCCAATTAACGGTGATTAAAGAGCTTAATGCCCTTCAAAAATTGATAAAATTGTTTATTATTGCCTCTCCAGCTTCCACATCCATTCAATTATCTGTCATTAATTGGCTCCATTTATTGATTATTTTCTTTTTTGGCGAATTTCATGAAAAGGTTTTGGTACTATAAAGTTTGAAAAATTTCAAGGTGAAAAGCTCTTTTTTATATTTTGCACTTCTATTTTATTTTATTATCCCCTTCCGCGTCTTCTTGTATGTTCTGTGTTTTGCTAGATTCAGAGCTTGATGAGATTTTGAACACTTTAGAAGTTGTACTGATTTACGTTATTTTCCTTTGAAAATTGTTCAAAATCAATAGAAATACCAAAAATATGACAAAAATGCGCTTTATTCCTTCATTCACATGCTTTTTTAACTCACTTCTTTTTGTCTATTCACACTCACACAGTCATGAATCTTTTATGACTCTACCCCAAACCTCTCATAGTTTACCTTAGCGGAGGCTTTATTTTACGATAACAAATTGAAAGGGATGCAAATGGACCCAAAAAAATCCAATTAGGAAGCACATGATATGATCCTTGAAGCCTTTCGTTACTTCCTCTCCTTTTTTGTGATTCTCAGCTCACTTTATGTTTCCTTTATTATTTTTATGTGCGATGGCTAAACTCACCTTCCGTGACCCTCAATATTTTACAACCTGATGGCTAGATCTTGACGACTGGTTGTTACATAATAGATTGAAAGTTATTGAATAGTTTGTGAGATTTTATTCGTATTAGTTTTGTGACTTTTTTATGCTGTAAATTTTTGAAAACTTTGAGAATAAATGAAAAGTTCTAAATTTGACAAAAGACCTTGAAATTTGCAACCATTCACATTTTTGATTGGCAGTTCATCTCTCAATTCAAATTTTTCTCACAAAAATTAAATTTCTTCACGCTCCATTTCACTCAACAATTGAAATGGAAATGAAAGAAAATTATTCAAATTAATATTTTTCTATCTCACTTCAATTGACATTTATGAGAATTTTTCTTGAAGATTTATTATCCTATTATGTAGAAATGAGAAAAATATCGATGTCGTAATCGTGTAACTTCAGATAAGAACTGAATAATAGAGAGAAACTGCAGGAGGAAATAATGAAAAATTCAAATAAAAAATGAATAAGGAATTTTAAATTTGAGACTCTGTGGGTGTCAATATTGTTGAATAATATAAAAAATTTTGAAAATAAACTATTTTTAGCTCAAAGGACTTTAATTAAATATCAAGAGTTTTCAAAAATCATAAGCAGAAGTCTTAAAACAGATGTGTAAAGGAACAAGTTTTAAGGGAAAAAGTAAATCAACCGCTAAACTTCTTCAAGACTCCTACCTCAACAGAAAGGATAAGTTTCAGTTTCTATCCATGCGGTTGCTTTTTGTGAAGAAGATTTTGTTTTTTTAAAAAAGAAAAAGAAAAATGCTCTGAATGAAAGATTATTTACTTTGATCTTATTTTTTTTTTTTTGTAAAAGTTTTGTATAGTTCAGGTGAGAGTGAATAAGATGTGGGTTTTCAAAATGTAATCTCCAAAATTCTGAAAAATTCATTTAAAATTCAAATAATTAGAAAATAAAATAAAAACCCTTAAAATTTAGACAACAACTTAACCTTAAGAAATTTACCAATTGATTCCTAAAAATCTAACAATCAACCTTATGCAGGACCTTATGGCAACAAGAATCAACTACACTCTCCTCTTAAACTTAAATTTTTAATTTGCTCAAAAGCTTTTTCCATTCATTCAACATCCATGTTTATGCTTCTCTTTTTATTCATTCAATATTTTTTTTCTTCTGTTACATAAGGCTCATAAATATAAATGCGAATATAAGCAGGGAGACTTTTGTGTATGCTATACAAAAGTAAATCACTGAAAATTGAATGAGGAACCTTTATATGAATGGAGATGTGAATGAATAAGGGAAGAAAGAAGAAGGACCGAAAGATGAGCGTAATGCTGAATGGGGAATGATTTTGATATGCAGAAATATTTTTGAGTGCTTTTATGAGATTTTCTTTTTTATATTCAGACTTTGGAGCAATTTTATAAAATTAGGGGAAAATTTGATAATTTAAGGAGCAACATAATTCTCAAACTGGAAAATTTTATAACATTGACACGTAATCCAAATTCCACGAGTTCAAAATTCAATTCCAAAAAAACACCTGAACGTCAATTTCTTACTCACACGAAAAGTTCAACAATTTTCCATTTTTTGTTCTGTCTTTTCTTTTACTTAGACAAACTAGCATTTGTACGCCTACACACAGTTCTTCACAAATACAAATTGAAAGCTAGAATGAAGATTGTTATGCTTTGTGTTAACAATACATGACAATACATCAATTCTTACTTACGTGCATCTATTTTTAGTATCCTAGTGTATTTGTGAGAAAGGACACTTTTTTAATTGTTAAAGTGTTTGTTTTAGATTTTGAGTGAATGTGAGGTTGATGACCTTAATGATTTAAATTTGAGACTATGGATTATTGAGTTATAATATGAATACCTTAAGGGTATGAAAATATACAAATGTGTAAAACTTTTCAGACATAATCTTAAAATTATGACTATACCTTGGATAAAGATTAAGATTACTTCAATCTTATAAGGATCTACTTACTATCTACCTATAAAGTACATAAATGTTTATGTGTAGCCTTCTCTTGACATTTATCGTACAACTTCTTCTTCAACATACATCTATATATCAAATTATTTTTCTTGTGCTCTTTTCGGATATTGGCAGAATGTGCGAGGGTGGAAAGCTAGCAAAGAATGATCTTCCAACCAGGAGCGTAGTCAGAAATTTTTTGAGAGGGGGGCTTTTGAATTTTCTTTTTGTATGGAACGAAAAATTTAGGAGGGGGGGTGTTGGGATTTTTTTTCTCAAAAATCCCTAGCTAATTGAAGAAATTTTCCAAAAAGAGGGGGGGTTAAAACCCCCAAACCCCCCGGGCTACAACCCTGCTTCCAACAATATTTTATCTTTAAATCGAATTATCTTGTAACACGTTTGGATATTTTTAATGCTATGTTGTCCAATTCATATAAACTTAAATCATAGTCGAAATTCTTTACCTATACCTGATAAATTCCAATTCCAATCCTTCCAAAAGCAAACGCAAGCCAGTAGCCTCATAAACACAAAAACAACGTCTTCAATTAATTATTCATCTATAATGAGCATTCGCCTGTTCGTTTTATGTGCTCACATTAACATCAATTCTTGTTTTCACGCGAATGCGTATTCTTTTGGCTATTTTTAGTCTGACTTTTGTATGTATGTATCTGATCGAATACAAAATAAGTCACTGTTCAGGTGCTGGAAAAGAAAATGTGAAGGGCTTTAGTTGTTCATTTTTTAATGAAGACATTTCGTGGAGCTTTTGTTTTGCGTTGTAAATAAGCACAAAAAGAGATAAAGTTAATAAAAAAATACGAAGAAATTGGGTACGGGATGGTGACCCTTTTGTAATTTTATTATGGAAAATGAATTTGAAATGAAGTTGATTCAAATTTTAAAATTACGAGTTCAACTTTTCACTTGCTGTTCCTTTAAAAGGATTAAACTATCTTCATCCACATCATCATAGTAACCTTGAGCACATAACTCAATTAAATTCCTTTTCATTTCCAATACAATTTTTATTTACCATCCTCCCCCTACATCATTTCATCCCCACATATTTCACATATCACATACAAGTTTCACACTATAAAAGAACTTTCTCGCTTTCAACATTCTCACGAATCTCCTCAAGAATTGTTCAGCTGAATCTGCAGATGACACGAGTCACGTAATCTCTTTCACATAACAAGCCAACATAACACAAGACTGGACTAGTATGTGTGTAACTGAAATTGAAGACTTTTCATTTAATTTTTTTCGAGGAAAGCAGCACGATTCAATATTTTTTCAAACTATTTGCGATTGTGCTTTAGCCATTAAAATTGACGACAATTTCTGTATTGAACGGAGAGGAAAGGAAGGAAGGGAAAAACATGTCCATAGAGATAGACACGAGAGACTGATTACTACCAATTCATCAACTTGAATGGCGTCGGAAAAAAAGGCAGACGCGCATTGAGATGGATCTTGTTTATGATAATGGATGGAAAGTTTCTAGATGTTAAAGGAGAATAAGTTAGAAATGATTTGTTTAGTTTGAGTTTAGAGCGCATTTTTCAAAAAATTACTTAGAATTTTGACATATAAGATAAAAATCTCTAATTTTGACTTCCACTGTACATTAAGAACTCAGCATCACTGTCTAATATTACTTCCAACTTTATTAAAAATCAGCACAAAGAAGATTGACATCGAACCTCCTGAGGCACTTACTTATTCTCTAATGTCTTCAACTAGACTGATTTCGTAGAAAATTCTCAACAGTGGCTGTATTGATGTTTCCTCATTGTCAATTCTATATTCATGTCAATTCTATGAAAGCGAAAGATAGAAAAATGACATCATGGAACGCCCCGCAGGTTACTTGATGTGTTTGAGAAATTTTCTTCTTCTTTGGTCTTTTTTTCTAGTTTATACTTCCATTTGGCAGTAGATGAGCGAGAATAGAGATGATGAGAATAATGATATTCATCGTATCGTGTATATTAAAAGAGAGAAAAATGTATGTGGATTATGATGGAACAGTAAGAATGTTAGAGATGAAAAAAAAAGGAATGAACTAAAAGTTGGGTTCATAAGGGGATCTGATAGGGGATCTGGTAGGGGATCTGGTAGGGGATCTGGTAGGGGATCTGGTAGGGGATTTTTAATGAAAATTGTTACTTTTAAGTATAATTGCTTTTGATCAGCTAACATTTTTTCACGTTCATGCTTTCGTCACTAATTTATATCCAATACACATCCTCCAAAACAAACCAATACCCCTTCATATAGTTAACACTCAACTTTGAACTCACCAGAACACCAACTAAAACACAAAAAAATGCAACATAAAAAAGCGTAAAAGTCGAAGAACAGCAACAAGAAAATATGGCAAATCTCCGATAAAATTTTAATCAAAAAGCGCGTTTGCTGAATTATGCACACGAAATAAGAGCGACGAGGAGGAAAAAAACACTAGCAATGAAGAAAATTTTCAGATGATTTTCGATGCTTCTGATAATTCAGTAGTGGCATGCAAGCAAGCAGATGTGAGATGAATGTCGATAATAAAGTTGTTGGAGGCAATAAGAAGTGGAGGAGGGGAAGCATTTGAGTACTTCAAGAGCGCTTTTGGATTAGAAAATAAGTGTTCATCATGTGAAATGATCTTCTCATTCAATGTGTATGAATTTATACTGTGCGAGATGCATTGGAATTTTTGAAGATGCTGCTTGGATTCATATTTGCTTTAAAATATTTAAAGATGGGGAAGAAGATTATAACGTTGTATGTTTGTGATGTGGATGAGAATTTAATAAGAATTTCTTTATTATATCGAGAAATTTCGAGAAATTTGTGAAAAGTTTGACATTTGAATTTCAAAATTAAAATTTGACACAGAACATCATATTTAGCACAAAACCTCAAAGTTATTCAACTCAACCTCAAAAGCAACTAAATTCATAACACAATAAAACGATAAGTACTAGCTTTGATTGTCTATCATTAGAAAATAATCAGTATAATTATCACCATAATGGCTTTCATTTTGTGTTGAATGAAAAGAAAACTTTTAAAATTAATGATAAGTTATGAAAAAAAGGAATCGCATTCTGACCTTATTTCACATCATAATTTATGGATCTTAACTCAAATGTATACGCACACAAAAAATGACCGAAATTTTTCTTACTCATAAAAAATTGCACCACAACCTTGAGTCTACCTTTTATATTCCATCTCCATGTTTTGTGTATTTTTTTCATTTCCAATTACATTTCCTACTTTCCTTCTCTTTCTTGCTGTTGTTGCTTACTCTTTATTTCATGATGGTTATAAAAAAGGAAATCTAGGAAAAAATGAAGATATAAATAAGTATGGAATACGATTAGGGACTTGTCTGGAGTTGGCATTTGGTTGTATTTTTGAGACTGTGTTGTCAAATATTTTATGGCTATGTTGTCAAATTTTTTGGGTTATTTTTAACAAAATTTGATTTCAAATTTTTAAGGTTTCGGTTCATATTTATATTTTAATCATTCAACAGTTTCGAAACTTCAATCACATTCAACATCAATCACAATCGATTCTGTTTCTAAATTTATCAATTAATACCTTTATATCCAAATACTTAGTAATGTAAATAAAAGTTTTAAAAATATCAACTTCATACAACTTAGTCATATCGTTTCACAAACGACACAAAGAAAACATCCATTGACCAAGCAGTGGAACAAAAGGAATGTAAAGAAGCAAACAATAACAAACACGAGAAAATTCTATGCTAAAATAAAAAGAAGTCATTGAAGGCTACCAAATAAAAAGGTATGAAATAGAGAAGAAAAAAGTCGGGTATGGACATATAAAAAAGGTAAATCAAGACAGTTACGGAAAAGTTTTTTTTTTTGCGATGATGTTGGCGGAGACGAAGGTCGTGAAAAAGGAAAATTTCGAGTAATGGGATTTTTTGGATGTTGAAAAATGGACGAAAGGGCAAGGGGTAGTAGCTATGATAGATGATTGTGGAAGATTTTGAAGGTATGAAATTGATGATTAAGGAGAAATGTGCAATAATTTGTGGTGAAAAAGGTATGTGCAAAAAACTTGATAACCATTAAACTTTTGATTCTTTGTGGCTTAAAAATTGGCAAAATATTATCCTTCGCAGCCGGTAGGATTCGAACCTACGCTCCCAGAGGGAATTTGATTTCGAGTCAAACGCCTTAACCACTCGGCCACGACTGCTGTTACTTTTATATTTTATCAGCTATCTTATATCCAAGTTTGCACTTTTAAACTTTAATTTACTCTATATTTGAATAAAAATTGTCAGCAACTGAACAAACGAAACGAAATATTGAGTCATGAAATAATCATTAAAATTGAATATTCAAGTTTTTAATACCGATAAGGAAATTGACAAGCTATGTCATTAAGCAGTCGTGGCCGAGTGGTTAAGGCGTTTGACTTGAAATCAAATTCCCTCTGGGAGCGTAGGTTCGAGTCCTGCCGACTGCGTTAAAATTTTATTTTTTGATTTTTGATCCTTAAAAACCTCACAAAATATATTCTTACACATTTTCTATTTTTAGATCCAAAATTGTCTCATTCTAAGCTCCTTAACTTTCTTTTTTAAAAAATCCAAACTTTTCTCATAAAAATATATATATTTTCATCGTTAATTCAATTTCAATCTTTTTCCATCACTGTACTCTTCTTAAACTGAATAAAATATCTTACATATTTCCCATCATAACATTCCCATCGCGAACGTAAGCATCGCTTATAAAAAAAGATCAAAAGAAATATTTTTCTTATCATTTTTTTTCTTCTTTGATGTCGTCATCTCGACAGACTTCGTACGCCTTGGAGCTAAATCAATTCATTCTTATTTATTTTTATAGAGGATGGCTGAGTATGGAGATTGCATGGATGAGTGTTGAAGGATAAAACGCATTTGATGAAATTTAATCTCAAAATTCTAATAGTTTTCTTCAATCTTGTATGTTAACGTTAATTAAAAGTCCATGATTACAAGTGTCCTTGGGAAGGGGGGTGTCCTTAAGGGGGTGGGGTTTCAATTTTTATTGTATGGAACGAAAAATTTAGCAGGGCGGGCTTTGGGATTTTTTTTTCTCAAAAAACTTTAGCAAATTGAAGAAATTTCTCAAAAAAGAGGGGGGTCCAAAACCTACTTCCCTGCCTCCAAGTCTATCTTACATCCAATCAAACAAGCCACAAAGCCTCCAGCACCATTATCTCATCTAAAAAAAAACACAAAAAAGTAAGCAAATAAGACGAAAAAAAAACTCTGATAACATCATTACTGTTCACTTCAAATGTGATGTCGATGATGATGTCGAAACCAATCACTGATATATCGGAGAACATTAAAGTGATATGAAGTGGCTGAGAATGTCATATGTTTTGCTTCTTCAGATGTATCGAGTGAATTCTTTAAGGTGTTGAGAAATGAGGGAGATGGAAATTCTTTGAGGAGGTATTGAGAATGTCTGTATGTACTTTTTTGCTGATTGAGATGAGAATGACGTGTCGTGGGATTGACATGATTATAAAGATTATTGAAAATGTGAAAGGACATGTGGCTTTAAAGGTTTCATGTTTTTAAATGTCGAAGCTCATTTTTTTTTAAATTATGGCTATACACAGTTTAAAAAATATTCAGCTGGTGTTTAGCATGGAAGTCTTTTACAATTTCTCATCATCCATACCCAGCATCCCCATTAGGGAAATTAAAAGTATCCAAAATTTTTTTCTAATTTCTTCTTCTGACTCGTTCATGTTCACTTTCCCATGAATGATTACGTTTCCATTTTCTACTTCTATTCTCATTTCATTGTCTTGATTAGCAGCAACAGTAAGCAACACGCGTTTCCTCTTCTCAACTTGAAAAAAAAAAAATAAATAAAAGTTTTAATTTAATTTCTTCCTACATTATATCCTCAATTCTAGTTTTTTTGGGGGTCAATTAAAGGATAACGTTCAAGGTCAAAAATCCTCATTTAGAACTGGAAAAGAGAATATTTTTATTTCTGTGTCTAAGTCCATTATCGTCTATCTTTTATCCATTTTTTTCTGTACGTATGTGTTTGTGTTTGCAGAAAAGTTTTAATGAACTTTCTTCTTCCTGGTTTTTTACCATTTCTCTTTCCACCAGCTTCTCACTTAGTGCTTAAAAGTACTTTTAATATAATGAAAATTATTGTACTTTTGGATTGTTTAGGAGATGGTAAGGTAGGGAGTTTCTGACAGACATTTGCAGAAATCAAAAAAAATAAAGCATGACTAACCAAACTTAATCAACAATACCTCTCAAAATGCGCTTTATACCTATTATCCCATCAACTCACCTTCCATTAATAATTCATATTACCAAAATATGACTTTTGAGGCATTTCTCTTTATCATCTCTTCCTTTTTCCTGTTGAATTCAATGTGTGAACGTAGGCGGAAAAGGTTCGACTGAATGAAGAAAAAATTTAATTAACAAAATTTTATGTACCCAAATGACATTTAGGTTAGGTAAAAAAAATTGTTGATAAAATTCAAGTTGAATAGAGAAATGAGAAAATGATCCCAAAAATTCCATTTAGTAGTGCATTAAATATTCAGACAGAATTCTTCAAAATACTCGAATTAAGTCTAATGAAAAATTCAAATTTTTCTCTTGAACTGTAATTTAATGCAAAATTGCAAATTACATCTTTCGATATTCCATAATAAGTACTCATTGAATTGAAAAATTTATCATGCTCTTGGCCAATTCAATGCAGACTATAATGTGTGTCATTTTGTACAATAAATGTAGATAAATTTATTCAAATGTCTGCCGACGCATCAAAAGAACTTGTCATTTCATCGTTATTCTTATCATAGCTTCACCATCCATGTAGTGTCATATAAATGGAAATTTTCCATCTTTTTGTTTGTTTTTGTAGCGTGGATCCAGGATGTGGAACTGATCAAATTGATCAAAAATGAAAAAAAAATGATTAAAAATCAATTTGATCAGTTCCACACCCTTGGCGTGGATTGTCTTTTTTTGTTGTCAGACCTGCTATAATTCTAGCAAATAAGCAGAGAACCTTTGATATTTAAACCAAAGCACAACCAAAAAGACATTAAATTACCAAGCGAAAACCGCGCTCAAACAACCAACTCTTCTTTTCAAAATATTTCCATACTCATCCACTATCATAAAGTACACAATTTCCACATATCTTGTAAACAGTATACACAGTGTCAACTCTTCTGTGTGGATTAAAATCGATAAGGGAATTGAAGCTAAAAGGAGGAGCTAATGGGGCTCAAAAGACATCACTGGGAAGTAAAAAATATAAAAATCGATAAAACAAATTACCAGGAAGTGAAAGGATGGGAAATGATTGAATAAAAAATTATGAGAATGACATTTTCAATTGTAAAATTGAGAAAGTAAATGTTTTGTAAGTACTAAGTTGACAATAGATGAGTCACGTTTGAATAGTTGGAAGTTATTTTTTTCATTCTAGGTCATATGAGGGTGGAGGTCTGATAACTTGATGTAGTTTAAAATATTGAGGTTTGAGATTTGAGAAACCAAATTGAAATAAAATTTCATGATTAGAACCATTTTGACTCATTTGTTGGTGAAATTAGGTCAATTTAATTCAAACCGTGTATTCTACACGACAGCATAATCTTATCATCTATTGTCATCAGAAAAGTTACATAAATCTATGAATTTCAAACTAATTCAACAAACACATCACAAAATATCAAGCATAAATAACTCAAATGCAAACATTTTCATCATCCAAATGCAAATTTGCATAATAGTCAAAATAGAAAATGAATTATTGAACAATAGTTTTGAATTTTATCATGTAAAATTTTCAAACCGCGAATCATGAATAATTTTAGCATTCAATGATATTTATCATAAATATTTTCATGGATATAAAAAAAAGTTAAAAATTTTATGTAAGTGCAATAAATTTTTATTACCGGAAAGAATGAAAAATAAAAAGAATATGAAGTGTGCTTTGTAACAGACACAGGGAATACATTTGTTGCACATTTTTAATGCATTTGTCTGTAAAAAAATATGATAGTAGAGAAACTTTGCACGGCATGGGGTGTGGTTTGGGTGCTTGTTAAATTTTTGATGTGAAATCGTGGTTGAAACTCGATGGGGGATTAGTGGAGTAAATATTGATATTATATATGAGTAAACTATTATCAATATTAAATTTAATCGTGTAATATCATGAATAATGTAGTTTAATATTGAATTTATGATCTTTATAAATTTATGTTTTACTGAAAAAACTGCGCTTTAAACATTGAAACTTAAATTGATTTTCTTACTTGAATTTTCTTAGTCTCGTTTTTAGTCGCAATATGCAAATGGCAACATTTTGTGCAATATGATAAATTGTACATAATTTTTGTACTTTATCATCCATTTGGTGTCGTGCGACATGATTTAAATAGCTCAAATTTCGTAAACAAAACTGCTTTTTAGTGGGAGTTTGAAATGTTTTCAGTAGGAATTTTTACCTTAAAGGTTTTTATAGGATTATAAATTGGATTTTGAGGATTTATTTAACAATATTTTGATCATTGTTACTCTAATTCAGTGGTGGCTGTAAGTCATGACCAAAACCACACGTGATACACGGCTCTTGGTACATTAAAAAAAAAAAAAAACCGGCATACTAATGTTGGCCTCATTGCTCTATTCACCAAAATACTAAACTATTTATTCCAAAAATCAATTGAACCATCAAACTTGCTACAAGCGTCATCAAAAAAATTAAAATACATCTCACACAGTGCCAGCCTCACTCTTCGAAAAAGCACGTCCACAAACAAACCCCTCTCCTCATTCATTACATTCACATCTCCCAGCCATTCTCTTCAGTATTCTTTTTGGCATTAGCATCATCATCATCATGATCAGCAGTCAGCGAGCGAGCAAGCTCATAAATAAAACATTTCGTGTCCTCATCACACACGACACACGTAAGATTGCCTGTATATGTGCTATGTACTCTTGTATACACTGTGTATCTATTGTTGCCAGGTCCCCCCTTGTTCATTTCCTCTTATTTCTTCTAGCTTTGATAAATGGGAGTACATTTGTGATTCTTATCATGCTACTGATATGAATAATTTGCTTAGAGGCACTTTTCTATCTCCAATGCCTGTAGAATATTCGATAGATGCACGTAGAAGCTAACAAAGGCAGGGGTGGGAATTTTTTTCATAGAATTTAAGATTGTTTACTAGAATTTAGGAAATTTAGGGTTTAAATTCAAAATTCTTCAAAACATGCTCAAAATACCAAATCTAGTTACTCAAACCGTTCATAAATCTACACTTATAATCCACCTCGAAACACTCTCATTCACGCCAACACTTGCATTCCATGACAACCCATAAGTACCGTAAATTCAACATCATTACAAAAATTCGACAGACGATTTTCCACCTACACGCAGACAGAAAAGCTTCTTACAACTCTTGTTCAATACTACGACAAATCATTTAGTCTTAACTAAATTGCGATTTCCTCACACTGATTGTCGCGAGCTGAACAGAAGAAATGAGAGTGGAAAAAATACTGTAAGTTGGAAGTAATGGATTGTGATTGAAATCTACCCTTGTGATTGGTTTTTTGTTGAAATATTAAGGTTATTTTTCAGTGGCGTAGCCAAAAATTTTTTGAGGCGTGGTTGAAATTTCTTTGTATGGAATGAAAAATTTTGGGGGTGGTTTGGGGTTTTTTTCTCAAAAAACCCTAGCAAAGAGGCCGAAATTTCGGCAAAAAACTTTTATTTCGGCTGAAATTTCTGCCGAATTTATTTTTTTCGGCCGAAATTTTGGGTATTTTTTTTTTTTTGAAAAATAAGAAACTTTTTATATGTGCTGAAATTTTGGCCAAAAAGAAAAATTTGGCAGAAATTTCGGCCAAAATAATTTTTATTTCGGCTGAAAATTCGGCCGAAATTTTGGTCGATCGTATGCATTACAATCACCCCCAAAACCTGAGCTCTAAAATCTTGATTTACTCAAGGTTTCAAAATCAAAATCAGACCAAAATTCTCATAATGCCTACAATGCCAACAACCTTACAACTCACTTCCCATCCTACTTCTTCCACCTAATTTTCTCAGCTCATAAGAGAATTTTTCCGTTAATGAGAACGAGCAGTAAATAGCAAAAATATTTTATTTTTTGTGCTGAACACACGAAAAAAATACAGGAAATTTTAATTTGTTCCGCAAATGTAAATTGCTCGACATTAAAAAAGTATGAGTAATTGAGACTTTCTTTTACTCACGGGTCGTTGTGTTCTTGCTGGATCTGAAGAATGAATTTTATGTGAGGCACATGGTATGTTGGGGTGGATTTATGGGAATGGAGGCAATGTGGTTTTATTAAGAGTCTTCTTAGATTTTTAAATTTATTTTCATAAATTTTTCTTTTTTTTTGGATTTTCACATCATTTTCAAACTAACCCGAAACCAGAAATAAGAAGTGCGAGAGGTTAAATTTGAAATTTAAATTCAAAACCTTTTTTACCATTTGCCTTTTTTTCAGCAACAATTCCAATATTGATGATTGTTTTTTGTGTGGGTGGAAAATTGATTACTAACTAAAATGTTTTATCCCTACTCTATGCTTCTAGTAGGAATGAGAAGAGGAACTTCAAAAAGGGTAAAAGTCATGAAGGAAAATTTCTCATTTAAAGCAAATGGAAAATTGAAGAAGGAAATGAAATGGAAAATAAGTCTGTGGCTTCTCTTGTTTCTTGTGATGGTTGCATTAAATTGAGAGAATTTATGTTTGAGGATCTGTTGGTGAAAAATGGTCAAATCATAAGAAGAATGACAAGTTAGGCAGTCATGGGTGCAGTTTGAATAAAGCGCATTTCATAATTTTTGAACTAATTTTTCAAATGTTTGAGCATTTATATGTAAAATCAGAATTTCGCTAAACTTGTCAATTTTGCTTCTACGTTCTTATCGAATTTCTATTCAACACCCCAAAACCTCACCAATTTATTCATTCAAATAAAAAATTCACCATGAAGAAAAAAGTTCAAAACAAAAAATGAAAGAAAATTACAGGAAATAACAACAGCAGCTAGAATATTTTCTTCTTTTCTCGTTCATTGTCAGGGCATAGAAAGAAAAGCTCTGCCGTTGTCGTTCATTAATTTGAACCGTATGAAAACTTTTTTACAGCTCTATTATGATGGAAATGACAGAAAGTAAGGTAAATGTTCTTTGGAACTATAAATGTCTGTTTTTGGGCTGTTTTGGAAGTTCATTTGTTGGTTGGGAGGTCTTTTAGAAACTGAACTTTTGACCTTGAAATTTCTATAGATTTGAGTAAGGAGCCGTTCACTTATTACGTAACACGGAGGGGGGGGGGGGTCACAGAAAGAACAATAGAATTTCTGAGAATCCCATTGTTCTTTTTTGATGGGTAACATGTGTAATTCAATTGATTATTTTTTTAAAAAACAGTCAACCAAAAATAGATTAAATAAGCAGCAAGTCACATGGACATTCATAATCTCCACATGACTTTAAAAATAGCTTCAATATAAAGCTCTTATCAGAACTTTTGTGGTTTCTCATGAATTTTATAATCATACAACTGTGCAACAAACATGACCAGTTATGAGATTTTCGACATGTGACAACTTTATATTTTCTTGAAACTTGCTAATCAATGCTAAAGATACCTCACATTATAAAAGGATATTCTCGGGAAATATGATTCAGTTTCTAATGTTAAATAAAATATTTCGCGAGAACGAACATGAGTTTTTTACAATGATAATTAAATTCACCAGTCTTCACCCCATGAAAAGCACATACTTTACGGTTCATAACCTTTCTCATCTTTTTATGACCTCTGAGACAATCCAACTTCCTAAAGTAAAATCACACAAAAAAAATAATAATAATTTCAAACTTCAATCTAATTTGACCATTTTCTTGCCTGCAATGGCACTTACAACATCTCTCGTGTATTCTGCTGTCCCTCAGATCATCCATCAAGTGACTGTTCATTAATCATAAAAGGATTTTTACTCATAAATATTTTGTTGTTTTTTCCTCCACTTTTGTCTTCTTTTTCAACTACTTACACTCTTATTTGTGTCTATTTTGATAATCGACCACCAGATGAATGTCATTTTGTGACATGAAAATGGATGAATGTATGAATAGATGAGAATGGATATCTCGTATTCATTATGAGGTTATGAGCTTGTTTTCATAATTTTGCATATTCATTCGATAGTTGTCTCACTTTTATGCTGTATATGTGTTGTTATTGTATTTATTGGGTAGCTAAATCGTAAAAAATAATTTTGTCAAATGATTTTGATGGGATATTGAGTAGTTTGTAATACAAGAGGTTGTTAGATTGTCGTAAAAAGTTTACAGATGGGTGTATGATTAGGATATAAAATTTATTAGGTTCTTGATTTTTATTTTGGACATTGAAAACTGGCTTCTTCAAAATGTGATGCCCCTCATCTATTTCATCTATTTCATCTATTTTGGAAACTTGTACTAACTGGCAGTAGCGTAGCCAGGATTTTTTTGAGGGGGGTTTTAGCTACTTTTCGACGTTTTTTTTTTTTGGTTCGGATATGAAAAATTCAATAATATCTTGTATAAACTTCGCGAAAATAGGGGGGTTTTGACCCCCAAATCCCCCCCCCCCTCCTGGCTACGCCCCTGCTAACTGCACTGTCCATATTTAATAGTAGTTTTGGGAACCAACTGCATCAACTATTATTAAATATACTGCGAAACTTAATCTCTTAAATTTGATAATAAATCTTCATCAACACTTCTCCCAAAAAAAAAAGTCTCAAATCATCCCCACATCACATGTCTTCATCACAAGATGAGCAAAAAATTCCCTTGAATATTTATATGTGTTCACATTCACTCAGCAAATTCATTCATTTACCCTTTCCCAGTGTCTCTGTGTTTTTATTAATGAACATGCTTGGAATGGCTGTTGAGTTTAACACAAAAATAGTCTTTGTGCATAGTAGCAGTATGAAAAGCTATTTAATAGTCATAATTCTCACAGCTCTCTGTGAATTTGTAATGTGAGACTTGTGGATTGAAAAAAGAGGTCTGGAATGAGTTCATGAGTTAAAAATGAGGATAATTGATGTGTGTGTATCACATATATAAATTGTCGAGGCGACAAACGACGAGAATGAAGATTTAATGGAGATAGTGTGAGTACGACATAAATATCCGATTATTATTGCATGACATTACGACTTTCCATCCAAACTTCTGTTGCTTTTTCATTCACTAAATTACTATTGAATATAAATATTCTCAAGTATTAACAAGTGGATTTTGAATAAATTCCAACAAAATATCAAAATTTGCTAAATATAAATTTCAGAGGTGCCATTTGGAGAAGGCGGAGAGAGGATTAAATGGATGTGTGAAAATTAATCGCTATTCGATAAATTTAATATCATTTTGTTGTAGTTTCGATTAGGATTTTTATAGATTTGGGTGGATTAATGGGTAAATAAATTTGTTGCTATGTAAAGTGGCGAATGTTTGGCTTATGAACAATTTAGTTTGCTGAAGTTCTTGATTGAGTCTAGTTTTATTAGTTTTATATCAAATGTTCTAAATAGAATCCTATGTACAAAATAAATGCCACAAAAATCATGTTGTTTTTCGTCGAAAACTCCCACAAAACAACTTGTAAAAGCAAGTCGAGCACCACAAAAAATGCCTCAACATTTTCCATTTCATAGCTGATTATCATATTGTTGTATTATATCACGCGACATGCAATAAGTTGATGACAGCAGATAGACTGTCCTTGCCATGTCGATGATCCGCGACATAACAAAATGCCATTTTTTATTATTACTGATCTATTTCCTTTATATTCATTTTTTTCTTCTCTTTTATTTTATTTTCAGGTCACACGTGGAGAAGTTTAGTGCGGTAACTGCATTTCAACATTCCTCGCAAAATCGCTTATATGTGAGGTTAGAATTCAGGATATATAAGGGAGAGGAAAAAATATTGCAAGTAATGAAAGCAGTTGAAAGTTGAGAATATTGCGCATTTTAATTCAGGATTAAGTTTTCAAAATAAAGCATTCAATTCAAATAGATTTATGCGTCAGATTAAAAAAGCTGCAATAAAGTTTTTGTCCAAACTGTCACACAACATACTTAAATAAGTTCAAAAATCATTTTATTCACATTTTTATGTGTGATATCGCAACAGCTCACATTGTTGAGTGTCAATGAATGAATGTTCCTTTTTATATTTAGCTCTGTGGCAGTTTCGTCCATAAAATATGAAACGAGATGGCACAAAAAATTTAATGCAACATTTTTTCTGTATTTGGCTGAATGTGGAAGCAAAATTGTCACACACAAAAAAAAATTGGAAATGCGAATATAAGATAAATTAAGACGACAGTGGGGCGGCTTGAAAGCCAATATTTATGATTGTCGGTCTGTGGTCTTAAATTGAAGTGGAAATTTGAATTTATGAGTGAATGTTCAACGGAATGGAGATAAATTTTGTAAACTTTTTGACATAAATTGGGTCATAAAGATTCAAAAGTTTTTGTTGGAGGCTCTAAAGTCGCGCTCAGTAAACCATTTTGGGATTTTTTTCTCACTTGACAACCAAAAAAATCCATTAAACAACTCTGAACCCGGCAACAAGCTTCAAAATGACAACAAAATCCATCAAGAAAATTCATTTTAGCTTTTTAAAGCCATAAAATTTTATTAAATTTTTTTTATGCTATAAAGCATTTTTCTTTCATTTTTCCGTTTTGAAAAAATGCCACGAAATGGCATAAATAATAAAAATTTCTTTCTTATTTCTTTTGCTTTCGTCCTCATTGCTCATTTAACTCAGTGTGACGCGTTGTGGCAATTTGTTATAATTTTTTATCTTTTTTCTTTTTTTCAATTCATTTAAATTGTATTGTTTGGGTTTTTGGGCAGTTTGAAGGCATATGCTGAGATCATAACTGTCTGTTTTTAAGGTTTTCCAAAAATTATGACTTGGAATATTTTATTAAGTCTTTTAATCTAAATTTTGATTAAGATGCTAAAAATGCGCTTTGTTATCGATTTTTACATGCCTTGCAACACTTTTCCTACTCTTACATAAGAAGATTCACACAGTCGTCTAAAATTGGAAAAAGAGTGAAAAAAAATAATGTCGAGTGTAATTTGAATCTGATGTTTGCTTCTCACTTTTTCAATGTGCTGCCTGTTTTTATGGTAGATGGATCTCATATGAAATGAAATTCATGTGCTAAGTCTTTTAGAGCTTTTAAAAATCGGATTGGAGAGGCAATTTTTCTAACGAAAAGTTTTATTTTTTTGTGAGATAATCTGAGTGAACGTTTTTTTTTATTTGTCTTCTTTTTTGGACGACACCGAGCAATATATGTCGATTTGGGTCTAGTTTTGGTAGCTATGATAATATCAAATCCATGTGTTGCTCGGTTTTCCATGAGAATATAAATTTTTATTCATACATTCATTTTTCCATACGACAGCTTAGTTGATTATTGCATAAAAAATAAGTGAGTGAATAAATAAGTCCTTTTTATTTTGTGCGATAAAAGCTAAAATAAGCAAGAATATCAAGGAATAAAAAGAGAGAAAGAGAATACATGAAAGAATCTCGTCAAGCATAAACAGAAAAATCATAAAAAATTTATCAACATGAAAAATTTCTTTGTTGTTGTTGCTTTTGTTGGCAAAACAACCTGAAACATAATAAAAATTACGACATAACGAAAGAGTTTTGAGAAATCATATTTTTCAATTCTCGTTGACTTCATCGTCACTTTATCAGTATTCAACACATAAGCACATCAGAAGGACACTGCTGGCAAAATGGGTGAGTAAGATTTTGTTTTTATTGTAGTTGGGATCATCCTTGACCAGTTTAATTTAAGTAAATTTGACTATACACTTTAAACCAGTGATGGCCTGTCGAATTTTTTTTATGAATTACTCACAAGATGTGCCACGGCACAAAAATGTTGGCCACCACTGCTCTAAACACATCCCAAGCCAATCTTTTGAAAACTCCAGAAAAAATCTTTAACACACTTTAAAACCATCAATTTTCCCACCATTTACCTCACTTTCAACATGAATACAGTTTTCAAACAATTGAAGCATGTTGCAGTCATGTTGAACAACCTTCATAGCTTTCAGTAATATTCTTACATGCACACTTTTGTCTCATCGTGCATTTTTTAATGTTTCATCACCCAAACAGGTATTTTCCATTTAAAATTTTCCGAAAAAAATGTTGGTGTTGAAAATTTTTGTTGTGCGCAAAAATTTTCGATGAAATTAAAAAGTTTTCCAATTAACACATTCACATGAGACAATGAGTGGATGGAAATAGATAATGATGCTGCATGATGTAGAGGAAGTTTGATGGGAGATTTTTTTTATGGTGGTTGAAAATATTTACTGTAAAGTTTAAGGTGTGAAATGGAAGTTCTGGGTTTCTGGTAACCAGGGGCTACTTTTTGACCTTTTTTTTGGTTCGGATCTGAAAAACTTAACAATATCTAGTATAAACTTCGCGAAAATAGGGAAGTTTTTTACTCAACCCCTTCCCCCCCTCCCCTGGCTACGTCCCTGCTGGTAACTAAGGATGAATTTTTTATTTATATGCATTAAATTTTGTATTGAACTTATACTTATACTAAAAAACTGACCTTATCCTCATTATTTTCCAGAACTAGGACATTTAATCCTACTCGGTGTCCTCATAGCACTCGGCGTCATCAGCGTCATTCTCATTCTCATGGCAGCTGCCTACTTTTGGTGGCGTCACAAGCGTTCACAATTAGAATTTGTTGAACCACCAGACGATAATGAAACAAGTAGTGCAAGCATTAAATTCCAACAATTGCTTGAAACTCAACAGCAAGAGCAACTGCTTGAAGAACAGAAAAAGCAGCAACAGCAGCAACAACCACAGAATCAAACAAACAAAATAAACACAAAACTGAATGGATTTTTGAACTTAAAAACACCATTAATTGGGTGAGTTGACTGCTTGCCATTTTTTAATGTCGTCACATTTTTTTTTGTCTAACTTTGTGGATTGTTTTTGATTTTAATGCATAAAATTCAATTTTTGTGCAATGTTGTTGTGCATTTTTATCAACTTTTTTGGATATTTTACAAAAATTTTTGAACAAGAAAAAATCATGATAATTTTTAAACTTCCACGCGGTATGTGGAAGTGACATTTTTGTTTGATTATTTTGATTTAAATTGAAAACAAAAGAAAACGAATAATTTTGTGAAAACATGGAAAGTTTGAGTTGTGGATCTTAGAGGATGATAGACATTGAATGCAAGCATAGACAATTTAACCTCAAAACCAATGCTTTCCTAAATGATTCCTCTGGATCCTCAACACTCAAACTTTTCCAGCTCATCATCAACTTTTAAATTGAATTTTTTTAATTCCAACATTTTTTTATCAAATTTAATTTAAAAATTGAAAAAAAAAATATTTTTTTTTTGTCATAAAAAACATTTTGAGTCGACAATTTTCTTGCAAAGGAGAAATATTTTTGTGCATTCTTCAATAATGAAAAAGTTTCACAACTTTAGATGAGCAATGCTATGCAGATTTAGAAAATTGGATGAAGTATTTTTCGAAGCTTTAGTGCAGAAATAGGAAATATGTCAAACTATGCAAAATTGTAGCTTTTATGATTTTTTCCTCAAGGTTTAAAACTAGTCAAAAAAGTGTTTGAAGTAAAATAAATTTGTATTAAAATGACATATAATGTAATACTTAATAAAAAGTTCTGTATTGTTGGATTACTTTTGGGAATCCCACCTACTTTTAAGCTTATATGACAAATATAAAAAATCATACTTTATTAATAGACTAAAGAATTCTTTGCAAGAAAATAGAGCTCAAATTCTTCACGTTCATTATTTTTGCATCTCACTTTATAAGGTTTTTAAATCTCTGGTGGTGAATATGACATTCAAAGATCAAATCATGTCTCAATGCTCTTTAAATGTTGCATTACACCTACTAGAATATAAAATGAAAGAAAATTGAATTGTTGACTAATTGTCTTCTAAGAATCATTAAATTTCTCTGGTTCGATTGAGTTTTGACGCAAAAAAGCGAAAACAAATCTACTAAAAATTTTTAAAATACAAAGGAGGTAACCTACATGATAGAACTGTATAAATATTTTAAATTATGTATAGTTCCAAAAATTTACTCAAATTAATATCATGTAGTGCTCCCAAAAGACTTCAACTCATCAAATCTACGCAGTACAAAATGAACAATTAACTGCGTAGAATTTGAACTTATTACGCAACAATCATCAGCTTATGTTCTACATACACAAAAATTCCTTCAATTCACGTTCATCATAGTTTAAAAAAAAACTTGCTTGCTGAAAAATATTTTCCACTGTTGTTGATTGAATGAAAAAGTTGAAAGAATTTCAACAACATTCACAATTTTTTTTTATATTCTCACAAAGTTCCATCATTAAAGCGAGCGCATTTGGAATATAAAAAGTTCAACCATGCGAATTTCCTCGCTTTTCTTTACTTTTTTTCTGTTGAAATAAAAAAAAAAGGATTTTTACACTCAGATCCATCGGCAGCTGTGAAGAGCGACTTTGAAGCACAAAAATAAAAGCTTCAGCATCCTTCCTGTAAAAAAATAATTTTTCATCCTTTTTTTTGTGAAATCATCGACCGTGGAAAAGTGTGGCTCGTGCCGTAATTCTGTTTTATTTTTAGGATTTGAGCAATTTAAATCTTAAAGCTGGAGATTTTAAGTTTTTGATTTCAGATAAAAGTGACATAACTTTAAATATTGAATAGCTTCTTATCTGCATTATCCAATCAGCCCTAAAGTCACAAAAAGCTTTTTTATTTACTATTTTTCTACCCTATCAGCGATAAAAAAAATCATCTCAATGCTCTATTCATTTTTGTTACATGACGTATCTTATTTTTCATCCTTGGATATCTTCCGAGGAAGTTGTATTGAATGTTTTAAACCGGATATTTGAAATGTGCAATGTGAATGAATGAAATGACATTTTTTGATCTGAATAGAATGAAATGGAATAAAAGGGAAAAGTTGGATGTGGAATGCTTCCTGTGGATGAGAGTATCGTTCATCTTAGGTATTGGGTTTTAGGTTCATAAGCCGAAGGTGACAAGATTTTTATGGTTTTAGTGATTTTGACTATGATTTACAATTTGACAACATTAGTTAATTTAGCTAAAAATTTATTTAATTTTTTACTTTACTATCCGCGTCTTGTGTTGGAAAATTTTTATACAACTCTAAAACATTGCTAAAAGTTCATAAATTAAAATTTATTATATTAATTTGAGGATTAATTGATATTATTAACGATCAAACGTGTCATGTTGCTGCGGCTTATGAAGTAAAAAATTATTTCTATCATCTCACTACGTCCTTCCTTAACTTACTTTTTATTTATATTCGCTTACTTTTCAATTTATTTTCCTCTATTCAACAATAGAACAGTCATCATGATATCGCCATAATGTACTTGCCACTACCACTGCTGTTTTTTTTTATTCAGAAAATACTTTCAGACTTTTGCATTTTTCCTCTCATACTGACTGAAAATAACAATAGAAAATTGAGAGAAGCAGTTAAAAAACTTTGACTAGCTTGATATTAAGTTGAGCTTAAAGTTCCTCGGTCAGACTATTTTTTCGTTTTGATTCTTCTTATGTGCGCCTGCTGAAAAAATGCATTAAAAATAGGAATTCAATTTTTCGTTTGGTTTATTTGCAAGGAATTGGAAACTAAACTAAAAGAATAATACTAGTGACTGAGCAACCTCAGCATCACTATAGTTTGAGCACACTTAAATTATTTCAAACTTTTAAAATTCCAAATTGAAAAAAAAAATAAAACTTTTAAGTAAATTCAAAAAAATAATTTTTTCATCTTATTTTTCATTTTCTGTTGTCATGTTTGTGACGGAAATTGAAAAACATTTTGTATGGATGGGCGGTTTTGAATAAAAAATTACACAAAAACTTTTCTTTTTTACAAAAAAAAATGTTATTTTTCTTTGGTATTCTTAAAATATTTTCATGAAAATTTCAAAAGTTTCTTGCATATTTTTTGGTAGAAATGTGAAAAGCTCGGAGAAAATTTGGAAAATTATGTCGAGTCATGAGAAAAAAGGGTGGAAAAGTTTCTCTTCACCACACAGTCGTAAAGAATTGATTGATGGACGTTTCTTATTATTTAAAATGAATTGTTGAATTCAACTTTTTGTTTCAATTAGAATTTAAGGTTTTCGTGGTATGGTTGCCTTTTTTATCCATTTTTTGGACCTTACTTGCTCAAATTTTGCCATTTTTTGCCTTACTTGCTCAAATTTTGCATAATTGAAAATTTTGCATGTGTTGAATACACCAGATACTACTCGACTATGTTATATAGAGCACAACTAGTACTACATCAATTTTCACATCTAAAACACGAAATGAACAAGTTCAAGTCTGTCTACTCTCAATTTGCATGAATTTTTCAGTTTCTCGTTCAGTTTCAGTCTTTCATTCTATTGATATCACCACAAAACTGATTTATCAGCACACAGAATAAAAAATTGTTCCTCATTTCATTTTCGTACGTTTATAGTCAGCATAAATGTCATGTTACCGCAACAGCAGCAAAAAAGTGCCTTGCATAATCTCCAATTGTGCATTTCCGCATGATATTTATACAGAAAAGAATATAGAGGAGGGGATGGACATAAAAAAGTACAAAAATGCAAATAAATCGATTTGCGAATTCTTTTTTAGTTGCAAATATTTAATCATGATAATGACCATGACGATTATAATATTGGGAAAAGCAAACTAGTACCTCGGTCAATAAATGCATAAAAAGCACAATTTTTCCAAATATAGCACCTCACCTGCTGCAAATCGTTTCATAATCAACTGAATGACATAATTTATTATTCATAAACTGAATTGCAACATGATGTGATGTAGCCTTTTGTCGTTCTTATTAGTGGATTGAAGTGGAAAAAAGTTCCGAGATTTAAACTTTTATGAGCTTTTATGGGAACTTTTTTTTCATATTCCAGCATGAAACGTGTGTTTAATTCATGAATGAATGGATGAATAACAGCGTGGAGTTATTGAAAAAGTTTTATAGAGTTGGTTAGAGGGTGGCATATGACTCGATGGAGGGTGGTTATTATATTGTAATCGGTTCTATTTCACAACCATGAAGATGGAAAAAATGTTGGAAGGTTGATGGAATGGAAAATTTGATTAAAAACGATATTGAAAAAATAAATTGCTTCAGAGATGCAAAATTCCTTCTTCAAATGATGCAAAAGTCTGTATCAATGACGCATTCATCCCTTATATCCTTCAATATAGACACAAGTGTCTTTCCCCTCAATATTTTATTCAAGAGTACACACGCAATTAGAATTCGTAAAAGGTTCCATAAAGAACACGAAAAAATGTTCAAAAAAAAAAACGAACGCAAAGAAGAAAAATAAATTTCAAAGTAAAAAACGCGACATACATTTTGAGCAACAAACGAAAAATTGTTGGAAGGAGAAGAAAAGCTTCTTAAATTATCTATTAGACATGAGACATGATCCGCTTTGTCGATGCATAAAATATTTATTTGCTTCTTGTTCGTATTTCATTTAGATACTTTCATGTGTGTTTAGAAATAGGTTATGGGGAAGTGTGTAGAAGTTCTAAAGTTTTATCATGACTTTCTACGTCGTATTTATGTCGCAGACATGATTATAGTGAGAAAATTAGGTTAATTGCTTTTGTTCTGACAGAGTCTTGGGTTTAAGGAACTTTGGAGTTAAAATTGAAAGTTTCTGCATCTAAGATACAAAATTTTGCTTCAAAGATGCGAAAGATACGCAATTTTGCTTCAAAGATGCAAAAGATCCAAAATTTTGCTTCAAAGATGCAAAAGATCCAAAATTTTGCTTCAAAGATGCAAAAGATACAAAAATTTTGCTTCAAAGATGCAAAAGATACAAAATTTTGCTTCAAAGATGCAAAAGATACAAAATTTTGCTTCAAAGATGCAAAAGATACAAAATTTTGCTTCAAAAATACAAAAGATATAAAATTTTGCTTCAAAGATGCAAAATTTTGCTTCAAAGATGCAAAAGATACAAAATTTTGCTTCAAAGGTGCAAAATTACAAAATTTTGCTTCAAAAATACAAAAGATACAAAATTTTGCTTCAAAGATGCAGAATTTTTCTTCTCTTAATCCCAATTCAAAAAGACCTTAGGAAACTCACTAAGTACATTCCTCAATACATCTATGCACATACACCATCGATACCCTCAGTGCCACTACATTCTCACTAGATGAAAAATTCCTCTTCGTATACATTTTTTCTTTATCACAATTTATATTCAAACGACAGCAAAGAATGAAAAGTTTTTCTTATCGCATAATAAAAAAGCAAGAAAGATGAAGGCAAGCAAATTTGGTAATAAAAAATAATGGAAAAATGAACAGAATATGAGAATAAGTCCTTGTTAGAAGCACTCTAAAGTGAAGGTAGAGGATCTGTTTGGTAAAGTTTGTATTTTATGTGTCTCAATTGGAAATCTAAATTGATGGATTGATTGACTGTACTCTGTGTGTCAATTGGAGCTGTGAATTTTAAAAAGAATTTTGCAGATGATGATCGTGATTTGGGTCTGTGATGGGGTTTAAGGAACCCTTAATAATTCTGATAGAGTTGATCTTTAAGCTTTAAAAAAAAATGGAAAACTGTTAATTGGATTAAAATGTCATAAATCAAAATCAATGAAACCGCAGTCATAATTCATCCCCCAATATTTCACTAGTACCACATTCAAATAGATCAATTTAATAAATCAACTCACCACCACAGTTCAAGCACATAAAAACAGTTTTACGTCATAAAGTTTTCAATCGATCAAAACATATCCCCACAAAAAACAAGATTTTTTTTTATTGCAAAAAAACTATTTTGCATGTTTTTATTTCCTAATTTAAATTCACCTCCTTACTTCCCTCTTGTGCCATTAAATGCTTCACACGCTTTATTCAATAAATTTTTTCTAGAGATTGGATATTTTTTTCTGGAATAAATGTGAGGAGAACAGGAAGGATATCTCGAGAGTGCTGAGAGTTATGAGCTCATTGATAATTCGTTTATTTTTTCATATGCACTTTTTCACTTCATGGATGGAGGAACTGAGAAAATAAATAGCGTGAGATGATCAAGTTAGATATGAATTGCAGTTGGGAGATGAAAACGCATTTTTTTTAAAAAATAATAAAATAATAATAATAATCCGACTGTTGGGTACGAATTAAATGAATTACTTGTTCGGATTAATCGAAAGAGTCAAATTTCAAATAACAACAAACTTAACCCTGAACTTATCCAGCCTTCAACCAAAATAATTCTTTAATCATGTCATAAGTCCACCATAAACAACCACAATCTGGGATCAATGCCAACAAAAGATATAAAAATCCCTTCAGCCTGTTCCATCCTCCCTAAAATTGAACATAGAATAAAATTGGGAAATTATTGATGATAGAAAAATATTTGCAAGCATCAGAGAAGAAGAAAAGATTGTGAATTGGCATTGCATGTTGTTCATACATCGTACATGACATGAGCTCTTATGAGGTTTTCAATATGTTCTTTCATGCATGAAGGATGAGCAAAATCACAAAAGAAAGAAAAACTGAGAGAAAAATAGAAAAAAACTGATTTTTTTTGCGATGAAAGGAAGTCAAAAAAATTTTTGAAGCGGAAATGAAAGTAAGTTGCTGTATGTATCGAATTTACTTGATGAAAAAGTAATGTAAAATGTGTTTTGAGTAAAATTATCAAGAGAACTAGGAAATTAATTTAAATTCTCAGAAAACTTTACCTAATTTTCCACAAATTTCACTAAACATTGACATTTAAAATCCAATTTAGTCTCCTTCCACTCAAGTTCTTTATTAAAAGTTTATTAACACAATTTCATTTCACAGTAAATACACAAAAGGAGCATCGCACGTGTAAAACACACAAAATAAATTGTCAATATTTACGAATACTTCACATCAATTTTCATTTTCTTCTATTTGATATGAAACGAAAAAGAAATTTTCGCACGAAAATTTACTGTTTTCATCTCGTTTGAGTGATTTCGCGTGGGTTCAAAAAAATATTTTTTTTTTTGTTTACTTAAATTTCATAGAAATCAAAACGACTCTCGAATGAGTAAACTTTAGCTTAATTGAACAGTTTACTTAGCTGATAAAATCAACGGAAGAGAACTTGTTGAGGTTTATGACATTTACGGTCGTTGCTACAAAGAGAAAGTTTTTCATTTATTTGATTGAACAGTTTGCAGTAAACAAACTAATAGTTTTGGAATTTAAGTTAAATTTTGGTATACAAGAATCAGGGGCGTAGCCAGGAATTTTTTTGAGGGGGGTTTTTGCTACTTTTCGACGTTTTGTTTTTTTTTTTTGGTTCGGATTTGAAAAATTCAATAATATTTGGTATAAACTTCGCGAAAAAAGGGGGGTTTCGACCCCAAATCCCCCCCTCCCCCCTGGCAAGAATAACTGACGAAATCACTGTCACTATAATGACCTAAATTCATTATGCAAATCAAATTAATAATATTTTCACATCAACAGTCAGTTGTTGTTTCTTTTCCCTACCTTGTCAGTAATTTCAATTCATATTATTATTATTTTCACCTCATTTAATGAGAGGACATGAGAAGCTCATTAATTTGAACTGAAAAGTGAAAGAGCCAAGAATGTCACGTTTGAGACCGATTTTCATTATAATATTAATTACAATTTGCGTACTTTGTTGCTTGTTGCCATTCAACCTCGTTTAATGTTTCACTGAACTGTTTGTGTGTGTGTACGTATGAAATGGGAAATGATAATGACAAAAATATGTTTTGAGCACGTGTGACTTCCGGTTATGGCTTTTGTTTTTTGGTATATTTGGGGATTAAGAAGGTGTGGATAGTATGTACGTACTTGGAGTGTTATGTTATTAAATTTCAATTCAGAAGAAAAGGCGCTTAACATTCTCAAACTTCATAATTTCCTAACTCAAGTTTCTAGAAGAACTTTTCTATCATTTCTGATTTTCGAAGGTCAAAGACTCAAAAATACTTGAATAAAAGTTAGCATCATTAAAGAGTCTCAAATACACCTGGGGTAAATCTGATTTCCAAAAACTTGAGAAGAAAAATAAAATGAAGAATCTCGAAAAACTGAAGCCAAGTTCTTTAGTTGTCTTTCTTATTTTTCATCATCCTTCAAAAAAATATGAAAAGTTTTTTTTTCTACTTTTCTTTGGAAAACTTTTTCTCAGATCTAAATTTAAGAAGATTTGCTTTTCAAGCACCGCCATTATGATGATCACCAATGACAACATCTTGTCAATTTTAAATATATTCTTTATTTTTCCTTAAAAATTTTCCACGTGCTCAATATTTTTTTTTTTATTTATTTCTTTACGCTCAACTCATAAAAAAGTCTGTTACATGCTTTGACGTCACACGAGCATTTTTCATTTCTTCATACTTTATTTTGTGTCATGAAAATAAAACAACAGATGGAAGTGAATGAAAGAAGAAAAATTGCAGCCTAAAAGAGCTTTTTACAAAATGTAGTGTTTGACCTTCAACATTTTCATTTGCTTTATGTATTTTTCATTTGTGTGACATGAAAGCTGGAGTGTTATTCATTGCATTTTTGATGCAGCTTTTGTGAATGAATTTGAAAGAATTTCTGATGAAATTGCATAATCTGGGTTCATTTTTTAAATTTTTAAGGGGATAATCAAAAATTTGAATCGATAGTCTTAAATTTTAAGACATGATTTTAAACACAGCGTGTGGAACTGATCAAAATGATCAAAAAAGATCAAAAAAGATCAAAAATGATCAAAAAAGATCAAAAAAGATCAAAAATCAATTTGATCAGTTCCGCACCCTTGTTTTAAACTCTCCATTACCTGTTTTGATAGCTTCTTAATCCAACTAGGACCCCATCCTTTTCACAATCTAACATACCTTCTATTCATACATACAAAAATGTCAAAAAGGGTTAACGAATGAAACTTCCAGGGCATAAAACCACTTTGATGTTATTTTTTTCTCCTCTTCTTCATTTAAGTGCATGTACATCCACAGATCATAATGACGCTGGCTGATGATGATGAAAGAAAGAATATAAATAGAAGAGTAATGAAAATAATGAACGGCGATGTGAAAATGAGATGAGATGACCTAAAAAATAAGAGCAAAAGGAACTGGAAGTGAATCTTTGATTGATGGACTTTTAAATGAGCTACTTAAAGGAGACGATCTTGAGTTGAATATAAACACAATGAATGGTCGGTGATGACGGAGAAAAGCTTTTTTGCTTTATGATGGGTTTTTTGACCTTTGGCGATGGGTGTGTGACCGTTTAATGAGTTTGATACTGAAATTTGAGAATCTTTTTGAGCTCAAGCTGCTTCAAGACATGCTAATCGTTAAAAATCTATAAAAGAAAGTTTTGAGAATTTTTACTGAAATTCCAAACGTGCTTAATATCTTTCTTTAAATTCAAGAAGCATTTCAGATTGGATTTTTTTTAAAATGTATACATGAAATTTTATTTCATTAAAATTATCTGCTTTATCTTTGAAAATTGATTTTTCTCGTTCGTTGAACAACGAATGCACGAGTGCTTTTTTTGGTGATCGGTTGGGAGATTTTGTAGGCTTGAATTTTTTATTCATGGATTAAATATAAAATAAACAAGGCAATTTTGGAATATTTGTGTGGATTTAAAGATAAATTTTCAGCATTTTTTATGAAACTTTAAATTTTTTTCCTATTTCAACTGAGTTATTCAACCGGCAACCCAAACAGTCACATCCAATAAGAAATCATTTCAATCCAAACATCCTAACCTCTAATAAATTTCAAGATCAAATCTCAATATTCATAAAGCTATATTACTCATAATCCATATCATTGACAAAAAAAATGTACAATATCTAAAGGATCAATACCCTCATTCATATCTACAAAAACCCATTCACAATGAATTTCATTCACAAGGGCAAAGTAATAAAAATTTTCATCAGACCATAGCAACCGTTCACTTTTTTTATATTTTGCGTCGTACAAGGAAAAAAAAATTCTTGAAAAATCAATCCCTTTTCAGTGCATGCGATATAATATACAAGGAAAAAAAACTTGTTTCATATATTTTTTATCATGTTGATCCACACACGCTAGCTTATCCCTTCAAGTGTGTTTATTTTTATTTATTTCCATCATCGTTCCGAAAATATTTGCATTAAAAATAAGATGAACATGAGAAATGAGATAGAAAAAGTGAAATATGGAAATAAGAAGAAGAAGGGACATTGTCTTGTGAGTGAAGTCAGCATAAACAATGCCTGAGGTAAAATTTTCATAAGCAATGTATGTGAATGGAGGTTGAGTGATGTTTATTGGGTACTTGAAGATATGAGCGTTGTTGCACATTGATATTTTGTTCCTTGTAGTTGAAATTTGGGAAATAAACTAGAAAATGACTAAATTTCGATCATAACCTCAAAATCTCGAAGAAATTTTTTAAACTTCAATGAGTTAACAAGAAACAATCGAAATTTGAGTTAAAAAACCAGACATCAACATTACAAACTCAACTAATTCCAAATACCCGTAGGCTTATGAATTTCTTTGAAATTTCACAATAAAAATTACTTACAAGTTTGAATCCCACATCACTTTCCATATCCAAGACCTTTTCCCTTTCAACTTCAGCATCAATTTCCAGAGAAATTCTCCCTCGTCTCAGGCCTCCCAAAAATAGCACAAAAAACAATTTATTTATTTATGTACAGCCAACAGCCGTTACCTTTACAAAAAAATAAGACACGTGCTGAATTTGACGTGCAATCGCATCGTCAACATAAGCTACCCTTCAAAAAAGCCTTTTTCTTCTTCTGCTTTCTCATCTAAATACCCAGTTTCTACTAGCTCCTATGCAAACTTCTTAGTGTGAATGATGTGTTATGTTTGCTATTCTACTTCATGAAATATTTTGCTTGCTTCTTGATGAGTGAGGTAGTGATGGGATCCCTTGGAATGGATTTAGGTTAATTTATACTTTTGTGCTGAGAAAATTTTTTAAGTACCTAAGTATATAGTCTTAAAATTAAATAATTTAATCTCAAAGGTTAAGTAATTTTACCTGTAAAATCAATAAATTATACCGTAAATTTCTTACAAAACACCCCTACGAACCTCATTATCTAGAAATAGAAGCCAATTGAAAAAGAAGCAGCAAGAAATTTTTCCCATGCAAATATTTAAATTTTTAATGTGTCATTGTCAGTAACTTTTAAATGCTGACGACAACAACAATGACGATAGACGTATTGTGGATGTGACGGATGAATATTCATTACGATGATGTTCAAGTACTTTTTATCGACAGTGTCAACAAAATGTTGTAGAAACGGCGAGAAAAGTAAACAAAAAAATTTTATGAAGAAGCGCGTGAAGGTAGAGGTACAAGAAAGTTGGGTATGGATTATTTAGATAAGTTTTCTGTACGAAAAATGAAAATGAAGAGGATGTTGATTATAGAAATTTCAAGACTCATATTTTAGTACTAGATATAGTCTATACGTTTGCCTCCAGTCTAATCCTCAAAAATCGATTTCAATCTTAACCAAAAATCTTTTTTTTATCATCCAACACTTAGACGCACCCACAACCAACAAAAATCTCGACACCAAAAAATCAACTCAAAACACCCCTGAAGGCATCAATTTTCCTCACTTTAACAAGTAACGATTAAACTTCTTCCATAAAAAAAATCTTTTAGATTCATCGCCCTCTTTAAAATAAATTTTGTTGTTTGTTGAAGCAGAAAATATCCTCAAGTCATAAAAATCGGGGTCATTCAATCCATCATTATTGCATTAGGAAGCACTTGAGTAGCTGATAAAAATGGGCAACCATTTGACCTAAATTTGATTTACGTATTTTGTTGTTTTTTTTCGTAACTTTTTACGTCGTTTTTGGATAAAACTGTCTGTGTTTTGAGTGTAGGTTTCAAAGATTATAACTCCACGTGACTATAAATTCAATTTTCATTCTTAAATGCCAAGTCTCCCATCGATCATTTCCATTGTGAGAAATTCAATTACATCATCCATAAAAATGAACGAAAAAGCATCGCACGACTTACGAGAATGTCATTAGTAATGAGAATTGAAAGCAGCAGATGCTTTATGACGTCTCTTGTATATATTTACAGTCACAAAAAATGAGAAAGAGAATGAAAAAAGTTATCTAACAAGCTCGACTTGTATGCCATTCGACATAAGATTTTGAAATGGAAGTGCAATTCATGCTTTAATAATGACTAGTAGTTTTAAACTTGAGAAATGAAGGATATGAAAAAAAGAAGAAGAATGGAGAAAAGAGGAAATTACGACGCAATTAAATGGGAGAGTTGGGATGTTGGTGACCTAAATATGCTGCAATTGGAAGTTTAACATTAGAATTTTTTTTCAGATAACCTCAAAATATTTCAATACATTCTCAAAATTTAATTAAATAGGAACATTATCTTCAAATCCAACGACCAACTCTGCCAAACTAAAAAATTTCATCTAAGTGAAGAACAAGCAATGAAAGTCATTAATGGAACGAGCAGCACTTAAACAGAAACTTTTTTCTTTGTTTAATAGATTTCTTTCGATAATTTTCGTAAATTTTCTTCTCATGAGAATTTCAGTTTTTTTGTTGAAAAGTTTAATTGGAGGAATATGGTACAATTATAATTATCTGAAATTTTTTTAATGGTCGTAATACGTCTGAGAAGATGAGATATTAAATGTATGATAATAGGTTAAGTGAATGATGGATATAAGGATATTTTGAGGTTAAACTCATTATGCAATTATGTTGATTAATAGATCGAAAAGCTGCGTCTTGAAATCCATCCTTGCTGTAATTTTTTCAAAACAATTTCTCTTAAATAGTTCAATTTTTAATACTTACATAAAGCTCTCATTTTGTTTGTACATCTATGAATCTACACGAAAAACGTTCTCAGTCATTTAGGGGCCGTTCATAAAGTACGTTACGCAAAAAAATGAAATTTTTTTAATTTTTTTTTAAATCCAATACAAACTTTATAAGAAGATATCTATTGAAAAAAATACTAACTAACTTTCTTTAACGTATGTATGAAAACTAAATTCACATGATCAAAATATTACAAAACCTAAATTTTACATTAAATTTTTTATTTGAATACTATAAAATTATTATTGCTGATAGAACGTTACATTTTCAAATACCCCCCCCCCCCCCTTGTTACAAATGGTTACACTTTTTCGAACCCCCCCCTCCCCCCTAAAATGCGAACGTACTTTGTGAACGGCCCCTTAACAAAATCACAATAAACGTCTTTAAAAATTCATGAAAATCATTTCAGAAATTTCCGCCATTTGTGTTCCAATTTTACTTCCTTGCTCCATAATTTCCTATTTTTATTCCCTATTCCATTTTTATAGCTTCTTCTTCTTCTTTTTCATGTTTTACCTTTTTCTGCTGTCAATTTTTATGTCTTGTGCTTCCATTCCATCACTTTTATCAATCTAAAATTGGTACATAGGAGTTTGGGGATGCATTAATGAAGTTTTAAAGGGAAAAGAGGATAAATTCATTCAGACAGCTTCAAACTCCACATCAATACCCTCCAACCACCAAAACTGTCTTTGCAATATAATTTATTTTAAGCATTCTCACTCCCATTTGAGAATTCAAAGGAAAAGAAAATTTATAAAGTCATAAAATTTTCATGTCTTTTTTCCTCTTTCATTTTATTTTTCTCACCCTTTCCATGGAATGTTTCGTCTCAAATCCAAAAATATATATTCTGTTGAAAAATATTTTTGTTTAAAATTTTCAACGTCAAAGAAGTGTAAACAAGAATTTCTTGTACTAAGAATTTTTAATATTTTCTGAGAAATTTTGATTTGTTTGAATAATAATTGGAAATATTTGTTTCAGGAAGTAAAAGTGCTTGGGTGTATTTTTGGTTAAGCATCTTCAAAATCAATGTGTGGTGGTTGTTTTTTCGGAAGAAACACTTTAAGAATAAATCCAAATATTATTCAACTTATCTTTTCATATTCTTTAATCTACAAACTCAAATTCCTAGTAGTCAGTCCACTTATAGATCTCCAAAAAGAAATCTGTGTCGATTCCATAATTTCCAAAAGATTAATTTTCATGTTATCCTTTTCTCATTTCCTATAGACACATACATATGTAGACTATCATATCATATGGAGTTTCCTTTTATAAACATTATGAATATTTGTAAAAGTTTTGTGTATTGGATATACAATAATATTATTACTGATATGGGAGAGATAGAAATGACTTTTTTGGGGAATATATGTCCTAAAAGTTCCATATGTGTAGAGTAAATGTTGTAACTTGGATCAATAAATATAGGATGTGATGTTGACGATGTATGTGTTTTTAGGGATTAATAAGAGGTTGATGTCCATGATTATGGCGCGAAAATTAATGCAACTCTAATAAAATTTGAAATTTAGCATCTGATTTAGTTTGAGGGACTTTAAAATCAAGATTTTTGTAGGACATAACTTTTAGATGGTCCCAATCATATAAGTAGAATTAAGTCATACAATCCTCGTATCTAAGATAAGGAATATTTCATACCCAGACATTCAAGTAAGATAAATTCATGACAATTGGATCTAAAATATTGAGAGGATTTCGCAACTCAAAAATATTATTTTTCCTTCCTCAAGTGACATAAAAAAATCTTGAATATTATTTATAAACTGCTTAAAAATTACAAAGAGGGATTTTCCGAGTAAAAAGCAAACAACTTCAGTTCCACCTCCGCAACATTCAACATTTCATCACTTTTTATTGAAAAATTTCTTTCACCAGAAATTTCAACATTAATTTCATGTAATTATATTAATCTAGTAAATTATTCATCTACACATAAAATGAATATGCCTAGACCCTCCATCCTTCTTTTGAACGATAGTCTTGACTAGAAAAAAAATAGACAAAATAATTTTTCATTAGCAAAACATCTTAAAATATTCATCAGTTATTTACATTTCTCATTATTATTACTGTCCGTCTTCGGCCCCTTTTTGAGAATTTCTTGTTCCTCATTCTCTATTAATTTTACTCAATGTCTCTCTTTTGTGTCTATTTCATTGTCCTTATTGTGTATGTAATGGGATAATGGAGGGAGCTTAAGGAAAAAGGGACTTCAATTACATTTTTGCTCATTTTATTTTCGGTCTATTCTTTAATGAGACAGAGCTTTTTTTCTCTCTCTTTCATTCTATTTCTAGTCCATCAAAATGAAAGAAGCCATTCTTTCTATTTTTAGGGGATACATAGAACTTGAAATGAAATAATGATATCAGAGAAAAAATGGGGGGAAAATTTAAAAAGTAAAAAAAAGAGAAATTATCGTTTTGGGAAGGCATGAAAAATTCATTAAATTGAAAGTAATTTGAAGGGGATAGGGGTGTTGAGGTGTTTGAAGATAGTCTTAAAATAATCTAAATTAGAGTATTGACTGAAGTTTAATTTTTCTGCTTTGAACCATGATGGAAACTGCTCAATCTTTGACTTGTTATGTACCTAAAACTAGAATTTAAATTTCAAAAAAATCCATTTTTATTTATCTTAAAAAATTCAAAATTCAACAAAAAGTAAGCAGCATTCATTACATTAAATTAACAACAGCACCACATCCACACTCATACACACAAAATTAGCTCCTTGTAAAAACAATAAACTTAAACTGAAAAAAAAAACTTTAATGTTTTCCCATTAAATGAGCGGAAGCATTTACCCTCGACAAAACAGAAACAATACAAAAAATGAACTTTTTTCGTGCCTGCCTGGCAGCAACACATATTTTTCCTTCTCTCCCATTTCCTCATGTGCCATACGTACGTATGTATGAGTATGGAAAAAGCTCTTTAGTCGCAAACAATTGTAATCAATAAAAGCCATTAGCATTCAAAATAAAAACAGTCGGTGGTGAATGAAATGAAACAAAACAAAACACAAAACAGGCAGCAACACAATGAGAAATGAGAATTTATTTTGTTTTGGAGAATGTCACAAAAATATGAGTGAAAAGGAACATCAAAAATGGATTTTGATGGTTGAGAAATGTCGTTGTCGTGGGGCTTTTTGGTGTTGTTTGAGTTGTTTCTGTGAGGTTATTTGAGTTTATTTTGTTGATTGTTCTTTTGGGGGTTATAAATGGTTTGTTTCGTATTTGAAGATTTACGATTTCTTGGAATTTGTTGATGGTGTTTGCTTAGCGATGGTGATTAGGATGAAATTAAAAATGAAGTTTTGAGCTAAATTTAGTGGATATTTTTGGTTAGGTACTTGCTTCTTAGAAGTATGGCTAGAACATAATGTCAATTAAAGAATAATCAAAGACACATACCTCTCGAAAACTAGACAATGTGGCATGTCTCTCAAAATGCTGAAAACTATGTCAATTTTACTTATATTCCCAAAAATGTTTGTACTTTGATCCAATTCACTTCAACTCTCACAAAAATCATTTATCCTTGAAACTTTTTGGGACAAAACAAGTCCATAAAGTAACGAGAAATTCTTCAACAATTCTTCAAGTATCAAAATGGAATCCTCGGGACTTATATTGCTTCCTTCAAAAAAGGAGTAGAAAAGAAATTTACAAAAAACAATTCCAAAACAAAAGCATAAAAACTTTTATTTTACGACCCAAAAAACATTCCTTCGGGAGAATTCATCGTCAGACTTATCTTATGGCTTAAACATTCCGCACAAATTCTCATGGTCTTCAAACTCTTTTCTTCTCAATCTGCATAGTCAATGTCAAATGTCCTTGTTGATTGAAATTCGATAATTTGAGTAATTCTAGAATCATCAAGAATTGTACTCATCACATTTGAAGAATTGCTTTGTTTTCTTTTTCCATAGCGTGATGCAAATCATCACTGAATATTTGCTTTTGTTTTTGTTGTTTTTTTCTTGTTACACAGTTGTTTTTTTCTTGCTGTTGTTTTACTTTTCTTTGTTTTTCTTTAATCTAATTTTATGAGTGCTATTGTGTTTTTAATTAAATTGGTTGTTTTTTTTTCTTGCTTTGAATTTGTGAGGGTGTAAGTGGATGTAAATGGAAAAATTGAATAGAATCTAGCAAATTAGGTTTTAGGGTATTGAATAAAACGATATAGCAAATTATAGGCTTTTAAACTCAAAAAACTTAAGAACAGCTAACAAGTAAGAATAATTGAGAGAATCATTCAGCTTTAATATCCTCCATATTGTCTCTACATTTTTCCATGATACAAAAATAATTCAGAATTTACACATCGGTCACTCCCTCATACATAACACGTACTTCCTTTTTCCATACAAATTTATGAGTTTTTCAACACCTACTGACCTCGATTCTCGATTTTTTTTACATGTTTAACACCACATTTGTTTGCAGTTCTTGTTTGCTGTTGGGGATAAAGTGATAATAAAAAATTGTTAAAATATTTCACAATATGATAGAAAAATGAATGAGAAAAAAATAGATTGCCGGATTATTTTGTATATTAAGTTTTCAATTTTTTTAAATCATTTTATATTATATGAAATTGTAACTTAAAGAATTTCAAGAATTCTGAGCTCCAGTACTCAACAGAAAATTAATTAAACAAATTTTTCCGAAACATCGCCTCTAAATCTCACCTCGTTCTTTTTTTTTCCATCATTTACACAAAATTTCAACTTCAATATCCCATAAGAAGATTCCATTCTGTACTGACACTCCCCCCTATAAACATTTCCTTTTTTTGATCTTCCACGAAACACCTAAAACGAATTACTCAATGAAAATTTTTCTTTTCTCATTCATCGGTTGAATTCCTCTGCCTTAACTTGCTGAGTCTTCTACGAAAAGACATGTCGTATGGCATTACCTGTGGGAAATGATGGAAGAAGATGGAATAAGTAAAAAGTTGAAGAATATGTTGAGGAATGGTTGTGGTTGGTGTGCATTTTGATGATTGATGCCAAAATTAACTTCCACGCATTTTGGTACGTTGGTTCTTCCGTGAAGATAACTTTAAGTATCAAATCAGGAATTAAATGATGAATTTTGAAATAGAAATGATTCCTTAAGCCTGCATGTACAATAATCAGCTAATTCTATGTCCTTCATGCACTGACAACAAAACACCAACAGTACAAAATTCTTCCTCAATTGGAAATTTTTTCATCTTCTCTTTCTCTTTCCTCTTCTTTTTGTGATGTTTTCCTCTTTTATACTGCCAAAGCTTTTGTTGAGCATAAAAATTTTTCCTTCTTATTTACTCGGAAATAAAAAAGAAAGAAAGTATGAAAAAATTAAATTCTTTGAAAACGAGACACAATGGAATGAGATATGTAGTTAGAGGATATTGAGAAAATTTGAAGTGTGAAAATTGCTGAGAGGAATTTAAATTTGTTGAATAAAATAGGCTGTTTGGGGGAAATTTAGAGAATTGTGAGGATATTGAGTTTGATTATCCAATGTCGGAGGACTGTTCATACATATCCAGAATGATTAATTGCTTTAATTCACTACTAATGTAACCACTTTATTTTCCTAAACTTGATCAATTAACGCAATGAACCACAATAAAATGAATCATCATTTACAAAAATTCATAGAATCATAAGGCTTACAAAACATCAAAGCTGAATACAGTATCAATAAAAGAAATTATAATTAATTTACATGCCAAAAAGAGAAAATAAATTGACATACGCAGTGAGCAATCACTCGACATTTTCTTTTTTTCTTCGGAAAATAATTTATTTGGTGGATCAGCATGGGCTTTTCTGTTGCTGCTGTCTTTCGTTCGCTCAATGTCTGTAATTTATATGATTGATGAAGCGATTAAATATTTGATATTTACGTTGAACAACAGCAATACATAACCAAATGATATGATACTTGAAAGGACTGTGGGGTGGTTGGGTGTAAGTATTGTGGATGGAAGTTATTACGCATTATGTTACTGATTTTGAGAGAAAATTTTTGATGGTCTTGTGATTAGGTTGTCTATATGGATAGCTTTTGTATTTTCTTTGCCTTAGTTTCATATCCATTCCTTCTTTAGTATCATGGCTACCCTCCTCAAAAGCCTCTACAAAATTTCGCAATCTAAACAATCCACTCCGTCCCAAACACCCTCTTTCACCTCCATCTACACAAACAACTATAGCATTATCATTAATAACGTTGATGATTTTCAATTTATTTCAAATAATCGTCTGAAAGAGAGACACAAGTAAGTGCGCGCTCGCAATGGATGGTCATTAATACTCAAATATCCACTTAATGTCGTAGAAATTTCATTATTTCAATATTTAAAAGACATTTTAACATAAATAATTGAACGTTACATCCCACAAGAACGATGGATAAAGACTAGCATTGAAATGACAGTTTGAATGACTTAATCTACATTTATAATGAGCTGAGTATTCAATAGTGAGTAAATGCTGGTTCATAGTAATGAAATAGAATTCTACCTACTCAATAAATCATGATGAACTGCTTACATCTCTTTGGTTAGCAGTTTATTTGGTTGAAGATGAAATCTGATTCAGTTTTGGAATTTTGACTCTAAATGCGCTATAGACTAAGTTTAGATTGACATGACTTACTAGAAAATGAAAACAGTTGATGATAATGATAACTTTTAATATTAATGGGATGGAATGAAATGAAATGTAATAATAAGGTGCGATTCAGTATTGAAAATTGCATGACTCAACTTGTGTCTTTCTCTCTCGTTCTCAACTTCCTCATTCCTACATAAAGTGAAATAATGATAGTGATTGTTGTTGGATTGAAACTTTTTTTTTTGTATTTTCCTGTTTGTTGTAGAATGTTACAATGTGAGGAAGTAGGATGTATGTATACATTCAACTAACATTATGTGATGGTTTCAATGATTTGTAAGTGAATTTTTAAGTTGAAATAAACAAAACAAAAAAGTTGTGCCACAAAAATTTCATTTAAAATTCATGAAAGTGTTGACAAAATTTATTATTGGTCCCTATTTTCCATACAGCAATTTCAATATTTTATTGTCTTTTATATATAGGCTTCTTTATTACCTATATATTTTCTCCGTGTTGTCTCCACCTACCATGACTTCATCAATAATCTTTATTGCTTTTACTAAAAAGCTTTTACAATTTCAACAATATAATCCAAAATTTCCTTTTAAAAGTTTACGCCTACGGCTTTTAACTTTACGGATCGTAAACAACAGGTCCAAATTGCCATAATATCAACAAAATCAAAACAGGAAGCAACAATAAATAACAAAAACACAAAAAAGTTTCCGTCTAAACAAAACAAAAACAAATTAGAAAAAAAAGTTGGAAATTCCCAGATGAAAACCACAAGAAATACAATAAAGCACTTTACAGTATTTTCCGTAAAAAAAAGTCTCCCAGAAGACACCAAACGTCCCACAAAAGAGGAAGCAAAGACCATCCTCGAAGCAAAAAGAAACAAAACTTTTGCATTTTCGCACTTTTCAGTTCACACAAAAGTGTAAGACGACAGCTAAGAAGACCAAAATAAAAAAGAAGAAGGAATTTCACATTACAAAATGGATCTCATCTGTTTCTTGTCTACCCGACACTTTTTCACATTTCTTTTATTTTCAATTCCATTTGGGACATTTCAGTGATGAGAATGTCTTCTTCGTGCTTTAAAGCTTTAATGTCGTGCACTTCTTTTTATTCTACTTTTTTCTGGGGACGAATCTTAATGAAATTCTTGATGCCTTGATTTGGATTTTGGTGCTGTCGATCCTTCTTGGAATCGAAATGGAGTTAGATAATTGAGGGATTTTGGATTTTTGCTGAGGTTTTTGAGGTTATGTGATGAATTTTTGAATAGTGCAGGTACAATAAACAGCTTATGTTCAAAGTCTAAAATTCATATTTCCACTCCCCAAAAAACATAAGTTCATTGTCCTCAATTGACTATAATCTACATTTAATTTCATAAAAATCACCATAAATCATGAAGTAAAATCAAAATAATCCGATTTATTATTCTTATTTTTCATTTCTGTGCCTCGACGGCGAGGAAAAATCGCTGCATAAATTGTGACAACGGTAATTAAATAGGATTATGTCTGATACAGAAACTTCAATTTTTCACTGCGGATTAGGTCAAGGAGTTGGTAGATTAATGTTCCATCGTTGCTTCTTAATTAACCATGAAAATTGCTAGCTCTGTGGGTGGATTACATAGCTTGGTGATGATTAATATTGAGAGTGAATAACGGCGAAAGCATGCATTGAAATATTGCGGAATTAGTATAGAAATGATTTATTGGGTTCGAAATTAATTTTTCTAAATAAAATAAAAAGTTAGCAAATTTTTTGGTCTTTTCTTCAAAAAGTGACTATTTTCACAAACTTTTCATAAGTTCTCACCCCTAGAACATCACTTAAGTCCATCAGTCTACAAATTATTGATAAGCCAATCAACCAGTCATGCTTGAAAGGAAAAGAGAAGTCGATCGATATAAAATCTATTGCGTAATCCCTTTATAGTCTCTCAAATGTCTAACAAATGGATATATAAGATCCATGACAGCAATAGCTGTAAAATAACAATAAGAAGTCACTCATTTTTTTCTTTCTTTTTTTGAAGAAAATTTCCATAAAACATTCATTTGTCTTCATCTTTGTTCATCCTTCTCGATTTCAAATAATCATCTTCTCAATCTTTTGTTGTGGCATTGAAAGATGTAAAAGATGTAAAAGAATGAGTTAGAATTGGCAAATTTTACTCAAAGGTATACGCCTGCTTCCAATAATAACCTAAAATATTAATAATATCTGCTCTAAAACTAAACATTTAAAAACTTTATGAATCAATAAAAAGGACATGAACCGACTATTAAATATCTACAAAATAATAATAGTAATTAATTTAGTATAAAACGCTTCAGAAAATGCCATAAAAGTGGCAAACGAGTAAAAAAGAGACATACTGAGAAAGCAACAACAACAAAATTCTCTAAAAAAGGGTGAGCGAGAAAAAAAGAAAACAAAAAATAAATAAATTTAATAATAAACTGAAAAATTTATTGTTATTGTGAAGCAGACACACTCACAAAAAAAATTTTCGCACACAATCTTGCTTAAACTGTAAATCATCCGAATACAAAAGCTCATTTTTTATCCAAAATTGTGTGCGTGAAAGCTCCCAACAAAAAAAAAATCCTCAAAATCGTATCGACAATAAATTTTCATTCTTTTTTATTTCACCGAAAAAAATTCTTTCCTCTTTCTAACTTTCAGAACATTTTTCACTTCCAATTCTTTTAGAGTGTGCGCATGAAAAATTTCCTCCTCGGAAAAGCTTTTTTTTCCGTCGCAAAATGAGAAGATAAGAGAAAGCTCAAATACAGACACAACAATGTTGATGTTTATGTGACGGGATTTAGATTGAGGGAATCAATTTTTTTGATGTTCTCCTTAGGTTTGAATTATATTTTTTTTTAATTTCGAAAGTTAAAAAAATTTTAAAAAAAATCGATTTTTTTTTAAAAATTCTTAAAATTCGAATTTTTATGTTCCTAGTCAACCAATCCAAAAGTACGAAAATTTAAAATTCTTCTCCAAAAAGAAGCTCGATTACATCACTCGTCGATGTCGACTTGAATTTCTTGTTATTTTTATTTATTCTCATCGACTAGAAGAAGAAACAAAATAAAAATAAAGAAAAATTGTGAGAGCGCATTTCGTCATCGCTGTAGATTCAATAAATTAAATTAAAATGAAACAATTGATGGATCTCTATTCGTAGAATGAGAGAGAATGAGGAAGAAGAACATAAAATTGATTGAATGAATTGAGAATTCTTGTTGATGATGGGAAAATAGGAAGTAAAGGAAGAAGCAAAAATCGATAAAGTCAATATTTGAGGCATTAGGAAAAATATCAAATAATTTTTTTTTGTTTACTGACTTTTCTGGGGTTTTAGATTCCCTGTGTGTTAATATTAACAAAAAGTCTTAAACTCTTGTTACCAAGCGCAAGTTTAATGACCTTTAATGCTCAATTTACATTCAATTTCCTAAAATATTCCACGCAGTTAAATCCAGACCAATTTTACTTATTACATAAAATAACTGCCCAATTTTCTCCCATTATGAGCTCATTTCCTCTTCAAACGATTGCATAACATGTCACGGAGAAGAGGAAAAAACTGATTCAAGATTTATTTTCCCTCCATTTTTCTCATTTGTTGTGAATTCTCATTTTTATTACAATGAGTCTCTCAAAAAAATGTGTGAGTAACATTCGACCTACAAATGTAAATTTGTTTTTTACTTCTTCCTTATTTTTGTAGTGAGATTCATTTTTGTTGCAGTTTTGAGTAGCTGGTTTAGTATGAATTTTGTAAAATGAGCAGTTTGGGGTGCATCTAGATATGATGTTTTAAGTTATATGAATAGATTGAGTATTAAAGGATTTTTCATACTAATTTGATAGATAGTCCAAAAATTATATTTTGTTTTAGTAATTGTGATTCTTGATAAGTTCTAAACCGACTTAGTTTTTTGGAAATTATGCGCCATACAACCCTTAATGATTTTAATTTGCTCTTTCTTCCTATCATGTCATCTACAACCTCTCCTTCTGTGTCTTCTTATTCCTCATTACATTTGAACACTCATCCATACAACCGAATATATCCGAAAGGCACAGATCGGATAATCGAGATGAATTCCGGCACCAAGCTGGAGTGAGGCCAGCACTAAGCTGGAATACAATTTAAGCCGGAGTGGCGCTGGCCTCACTTCGGCTTGGTGCCGGATTTCATCTCGATTAACCGACTTGTGCCTTTCGGGATAAATTCATCCATCCACAATTTCTCTCATTTTTTCCTCATCTTGTTCCTACCGATGCTGCAATTCCTCACTCTCACTCTCTCTCTTCGCTCTTTTGGGACGATATTTCTTTTTTTTTTGCTACTGTAGCATTTTTTGTGTGTGCTTTTTTGCAGTAAAAATGAAAGAAAAAAGTTTCGGTGATGATGCAACAGTTTGCGTTACATTGCCATTTTAATCGGTTGAGGATCTCAATTTCTTTTTTTCAATATTAATTTTTTGCATTGTCATCTGATCCTTAAAAGTAATTAAAACGAGAGACAATAAAGAGTCAAGTGGCTGTGGATGAAGTGTGTTGATGTGATATAATATTGATAATAATAAAGAATATACACAGGGAGGAAATAAAAGATTCTAAAGCTCTTCACATCCGTTCAAGGACACTTGAAAGTTCTTCTCATTATCTGTGTGTTTTTCATCATCTATATTTTCTGTAAGTTTGTGGATTTCTTCTGATTGTGAATTTTTTTTCTCTTCTCTTTTTTGAGATGTGGAAGGGAAGATAAGGACGAAATTGAATAAAATTGAATGACTTTGTGGATTCATTAGCTGGGAAATTAGTTCAATTGAGTGGTTTTTGAGATTTTTCTTGAGGAATTCAAGTGAATTTGTAATTTGTGTCAGGAGACAGGAGTGAAGAAAAGGTTTTGCCAATTTTATTACAATCAAGGGTGTGGAACTGATCAAATTGATTTTTGATCATTTTTGATTATTTTTTTGATCTTTTTTGATCATTTTTGATCAATTTGTTCAGTTCCACACCATGGATTACAACTGCTTTAAAGTGTTTTTTCAAGTTTTAAAATTACATCCAAAACTGAGAATCTCTCATTTGCAAATTCACAAAAGCACATTTCATTTAAATATCATCACATAACTTAAAAAGAACTACGTGAATCATCACATCCTCTACCATTTCCTCACCATTATTTGCTTTAATCCTCTTTTTATTACTACAAAAAAATGTTACGAGCAGTGAGAGTAGTCGGTCGATATCCTTTTTTAAACCTCCTCATTTATTGAAAATATGAAAAGTTTTCAGTTTTTTTTTCTCTTTTTTTTGTCATCTACAAAATGTAGCACATTTCATTTCCATGAGGGGACGTTGTTAAGGGATTTGCATGACAATATCAATTCGTGTTGAATGAATTGAAAAGAAAAATAAAACAGCATTGAATTGAATGAAAAATGGATGGGAAATTTGTATGGATATTGAAAATTAAAAAGGAAATTTGAATGGAAAGTTTTGTGAAAGAATGAATGGAAATTTTTAGCGACCTCAAGAATTGTAATTGAATTGTTGGTGGAAATTTTGATGAATAAACATGCAAATTAGTGAATAAAAATTATAATTCTTAAAAAATGTTAAGTCTGTATCTATGAGTAGCGATCAATAGTATGAGCTCATTCAGTTTAGAACATCAACGAGCAATAGAATGGAAGAAAATCATCGGAGCGGTAAATTGGTCATGTTGTGATTGAACGAGCTTGAAAATGAATTTTAATAGAAATTTTGTTTGAAGCAATTTTAGTATACATTTTAATAGCTTTAACCTTAAAACGGGGTTTTTGCACAGCGTCGACATATTATATGCATATAATATGCATATTTATATGCATATAATATGCACATTTTGTGCATATTTTTATGCATATTTTAAGCATATTTTTATGCACATTTTTGTGCATATTTTTATGCATATTTTGTGCATATTTTATGCATATTTCGTACAAAATTTTTAATTTTTAAAATTTTTGGATTTCGTGCATATTTTTATGCATATTTTGTGCATATTTTTATGCACATTTTGTGCATATTTTTATGCATATTTCGTGCACATTTTTGTGCATATTTTGTGCATATTTTTATGCATATTTTATAAAAATTAATTTTTTTTGAATTTCTTGGAATTTTTCTGGGGTTTTAAAATTGTTAAATATTTTTCCTTTTACACAAAATTGAAGAATATCAACTGATTTTGAAAAAAATTTAATAAATTTACTGATATTTTTCCTTTTACAAAAAGATTGGAAAAACAATTTCAGTCCAAAAAGATTTTTCATAAGTTTACTAATATTTTTCCTTCTACAAAAAGCTTGTGAAAATTGTTTTAAGTTGAATAAAGTTTCAAATTTTTTGCATCAAATTTGATTTTTTAACACAAAATTTTTTAATTTTTTTAAAATTTGCGTAAAAATATGCACAAAATGTGCACAAAATATGCATAAAAATATGCACAAAATATGCATATAATATGTCGACGCTATGCAAGATAACCCCTTAAAACTAGACTGTATTAAACTCCCTTATAGACCCTCAGGGGCGTAGCCAGGGGGGTTCTGGGGGTCAAAACCCCCCCTATTTTTGCAAAGTTTATACTAGATATTATTGAATTTTTCTGATCCGAACCAAAAAAAAACAAAACGTCGAAAAGTAGTAACTTCCCCTCCCCTCAAAAAGTTCCTAGCTACGCCCCTGTAGACCCTCACCTCATTCTCTTTAAACACTTTCAGCTCGACTCTCAAAAACACAAAAAAAAATCACATCAAATCAATTCAATTTTACTTCCTCTTAAAATTCCGATTTCAATTTTTAAAGCTCCTCTAAAGCTCCCACAAGCGGAAAGAAAGTGCTTCAAGCTTCCCTTAATTCGCAGCCTCCCCTTACATCTTTTTATATGCAAAAACACTGTACGACAATCACAAAAAAAATATAAAATAAAATAAAATTCGCATACATAAATGAAAAAAAAATAAGCTTTAGCTTTCAGGCACTTAAAACATCATCAATTGTAACAAGCAAATGCGAAATATAAATCGGCATGTGATTTAATGTATGTCACATGAAATATAGAGAGAAAGACAGTGGCAGACGCATTATATGAAAATACATAAATCATGTGATGAAGAAAAGGAGTGAAGAAATAATTTGGAGGAAAAGGAAATCAGTGAAAAGATTGCGAGAGATAAGGGGTGAATAAGTAAGAAAAACACTTTTAATTCTGTGCCTAAAGCGCATTTTCCAATAATTTTGAAATTTTGAACATTTCAATTCAACTATTCATATTTTAATCATAATTTGAGTCAAAATACCACAACAATCCCCAATTCTGAAAAAAAATCATCACGATATTTCAGTTGCGTATTGTTCAAGCTTTTTTATGAGTTTGTGTCTCTCGTTCGATCAATCATCTGCCACTTTCATCTTCTTTCGTCTACCGGAAAAAAATATATAATATATGAAAAAGTTTCTCTCATAAGCTCATAGCGTCATAAGCCTCATCACAACAGATTTATATCATAGCGTATGTTACACACATTTACAATACAACACACGCTGCATGAGCATTTCATGCTGTTTGCTGATGAATAAGATAACGGAGAAAAAGTTTGGTGCTGAATGTGAAAAGAAGACACAAAAAAGCATGAAATGAGAAAGTTTCTCTTGGTGACATCAAGAAAAAGTCATAAATTGCTTCCTAATTCTCGTTTCTTCTGGTTTTGTTGCCTGCTGGTTCTTTTGTCTTTGTTATGATAAAAAGTGAAAAAAAAAATTATTTGATAGCTTTATTGTTCTACAGTATGGTTGGTTACGATTGAATGACATAATACATGTTAACAGTAAAAATATTTTCATCAACATCACTGAAAAAGTGACCTGAAAGTTTCCAAATTCCACGTGGTAAAAAGTTTATGTATTCATCATTTGGTGTGAATTCCTCAAATCCAACTATTCCAAGTGGAAATGGACACTTTTTGAAAACTTGTTTTAGTTGAATTTTGACCATTTTAAAGATTTTCATGAGAAATGGATTACTGAGTCTAAATTTTGGGTCAGTTACATCACACCAGTTCATGAAGATGCATTTGAGTCTTCCAAATTTGGTACTTGATGATAATGCAAAACAGAATGTTTGCTGAAATTTTTACGTTAAGGAAAAAATTAAAATTTTGTAAACTTAAATAATACTAGCCACCTACATTAATAACAGTATGTTGGTACAAATTATCTACCAGCACGTTCAATTTTCCATCGACAATTTCACATTTAATAATTTTGGTTGTCTTTCCACTAGTCTTGCAGACTTCCAAATTTTGAAACCTTTTCTCACATTGAATTATTGCAACATGAAATAGAAGCAACAGAAAAGTTTTTGTCACGACTTTCATGGCTATATTGTGCTTAATATTCTTGAAAATTAAGTTTATTAAATTTAACTTTTATTGCAACTAATTTTCAAAAAATTTACAAATTTGTGAGAATATTTCAGTTTATGAAATGTTGATTAACTGAAAAATAATATTATACAATTGAAATAAAGAGTTTGAGTATAGGCATGTGATGTGCTTAATTTCATTTCGTAGCAATTTAATTGTCCATTTATTTTTATCTTTTTGCAAAATTGCGATAATTAAAGTTCATTATCATTGAATAACCTAACAAAATTATAATAATAATCTACGAAAACACCAAATATCCAGTCAATGAAAATACATTTTCGTCTTCATCATTAAAAAAGTGTCCACTTCCTTTAATAACTCCTTTTGGCATAAACTTCAAATATTCCTCATTTACTCGATAATTGAGAAGTTCAATCCTCTCGGGAACAATTGGACATGGCTTGAATAGCTGCTTTGCACCAACTTTTAACATTTTGATCACTTTCATTTGAAATGGATTGAGAGAGAATTTCGGATCTGTGACATCACACCAGTTCATTTTGAGACAGTCGTTGATTTTTCTGAATTTACCATTTGATGAGATGAAGAAGCAGAAAGTTTGCTAAAATGCAAGAAATTTTAAGTCCTTATATGGTAAGACTTCCAAGAAATCATTTTTTTTTTTCAAAATTAAGCAAATTATTGTTAAATTAAGTCATCAACATCCTTCCATACCCTCAATAAACAAATCTTCAAATTTTCACTTACATTCAAGTACTTCAAAGGCTTCAAAACCTCTCCAACAATATTCAAAGCTCCATCGGTTATATCACATCGTATTATTTGAGATGTTTTTCCACTCGAGTTACATTTCTCAAGTTTTTCAAACCTTTTCTCAGCATTTGATGAAATTATGGCCAAAAATATGCAAAAAACCTGCATAATGATCCTCATGATTCTCGTGAATTCTTCTTTAATGAACGCTTTGAATTGAAATGTTTTTGAAAATTTAACAAAATGTAATTGTTGGAAGGAAATTAATAATTGATGGTAATTGTGGTAAAATTGAGCTTTTTTAAAAAGAATAATTGAACCAAGTTTGTAATTTATGGATTTGAAATTATAGGTTAATGAGCTTTAAACTTTTTGAAATAAATATTCTAAATTTTAATTTTGAACTCCTAGTCAGTCTTTTGACAGCATCTACTGTTTACGAAAAATCATCCACTAAATATCATTGATTAAACAAATAAAATTGTGAATGTACGTCTGCAATACAACTAAATATGTCTCATGTTTTTCGACTCATTGAAAACAAAGAAAATCTTCTGAACTCGAACAGAAATTAAGTCGAGAAGCAATCGAGTGTGACAAGTTATGTTGCAGACACGATTTGAGAACTTGAGAGAATTTAATTGAGTTGAAATTGAGAATAAATGAATAAAGAAAAGAAAAATTGCTTTGAATGACTTTTATGTGACGTTTGTGCTTGAATCAGATGGAATGAATGGCAAAGTGAATTAAATTGATGTTGGTTGATTGAATTAAATTTTAGTAAATTTTGATGGTCAGTACAAAAATTTAAAAAAAAATACTTTGAGAAAAAATTAAACAAAAATTCTTCAAAAGTCTTTCAATCCAAAGCAATGCAAACAGTTTAAGACACCTCAATGCTCGAAAAAAGAAATCCCCTCCAAATCCCTTTCACCTTCAAATTGAATTCGATTAAATCCCATAAATTTTTATTAAACTCCATCGCAGCATCGACAGATTTAAAAGAATTTGTGTCAAGAACTCACATACGAGCTCAACTCTTATTTTAATCCTTTCCAAATGCCACATGCTGCCAAGTTGTTGAGAGAGAAATATTTTCATTATTATTTTGTTGCCAATCCCATCGCCGACAATTTTCAATATGTTCGATGTATGTTGGAAATGTCTTAATTTAGCTTTGGGGTTAATTTCTCATTTTACCACCGTTTTCATGTTGTGTTGTCTAAAGAAGCAAAAAAAAAAAAAAAACATCGAGAATCAGTGCCAAGTTTTTGAAGCTTGTTTTATGATTATTGGTAAATGTTTGAGTTGAATGTGAGAAAAATGAGATGATTGTTGTGAATTTTAATTTTGGATGTAAAATAAAAGTTTATTGTGGAATTGCACTATATTGATACAACAATGAACAACTATAAATATTAAATAAGTTTCTCAATGGAAAATTTGTTCGAGCCACAATAATATATTTAGATGGAAATATTTTCGAATCAGCAAGCAAGTTTTGGGGGTTGTTCATTAGTTTTGTCACAATTTAATATATAGTTTATAAACAAAGGATAGCTATATCTTTCAACAAAATATATTTATATCACTAATGAACCAAACCTCCAGATGACCCTCAAAATAAAAAAAAAAAATCTTTAACAAAAAATCAACAAAAAAATACTAAAAATTATTTTAAGAAAATTCTTGCATGAATCAAGCAAGCCAAAGATAAGCTTTTTCGCTTTAGCCACAAAATTTTTCACATGCAAGCCAATCGACCACACAAACCATTTTCATACATTTATTTTAAAGAGAGAACATAAAAGCTGACTTAAAAGCTCATTCATTATTGATTCTAGTATTATTCTTGTAGAAATAGAAATAAGTTGCACAAAAAAATATCTTAGATTTAGGATGAAGGGGTGTTGGGATGCTGAATTTTGATCAGAATTGGAGTCAAAAAGACAAACTCACAAAAATTCAAATTACTCAGTATCCTCACCCTCAAACAACTCCCTCCCTACTTACCGCACAAAACTAAATAGAAGACAAGTTAGTCGATGCACATGCTAAACATGCCAAAGCTTTTGTGCATAGAAAATGAAAATTAGTAAAATTTAATGCAAATTATTTTTTTATGCTTTTTGCTTTTCTTCATTGCACATTTTATATTCTCATATGTGAAGTTTTTTGCATTTATCTGCACCAATGGATTCCTCGCTGTTGCTGCCTCATGCCTCTTTCTGCTAATGCAACTCATAAGTTTGCTGTCATTCAAGCTAATTTTCATTGCAATTCGCTGAGATTTTAATTTTATTTTATGCAAGATTTTGGATGGAATTCAACAATTTTTTCATTCCTTCATGCGACACTCGCAAAGATCAGAAAGTTTTTTTTTGTGTCAGAATTTAATTTTCCATAAAAATGACTTCCGCATTTAGGAAATATATATATTTTTGTTGGCAAGTTGTTGGATAGAAGATGAAAAGACATATGGAATGTAGAATTGCATCTTGAATGCATAAATAATTTGTGGAAAAGATTTGCATTCTGGTTATATTTTACTTCCATCAAGTCGACCTACTCTGCTTCACAAATCATCCCAAAATTAAATTAAAAACCAGAAAATCAGTCAGAAGTTTATTAGCTCCGTTCACAACGGCTCATTTAATTACATCAAACTGTGAACCTCACCACGTGTACGCTGTACACATTTACATGTCTCAATTTCCCTTAAATCAATCCTAATTGAATTTACGTTCGAATGGAAAACTGAAATTTAATTAAAATCTGAAATTTATTCATCAAGAGTTTTTTTTAATTAACATGAAAATTCTTGACTTGATGTTTGAGGCTGATTGGAAAAATGAGATATTGAGGCAGAAAATTAAGGGAGAAAGGAAGAAAAGTTGATTAATAAAAAATAACTTTCGATAATAATTGGAAAGACTGAGGAAAATTATTTTCCATTGATAATTTATAATTTCTTGCTGAATGAAAATGAAAATTGGAAGAATAAAGCTTTTTCTTGGGGAAAAAAAATTATTTATGAGGCAATTTTCTTGTTTGCTCGGAATGTTTGCAATTTTTCCTTAATATTTTCATTCGGTTTTAATTGGGGATTTAAAAAAAATTGAAGGAGAGTTTATTACTTACCCTAATAACCAGAAAATTTCAAGGTTAGCTAAAAGCTAGTTCTCAGCTAACTTTTAGTTAGTCCTTATATATAAAGTTAGCTTTAAACTTTCTTTACACTAGCTTTTAAAATTTATGGTTATTGGGGATAGTTGAATATTTTTCTGACAGGGTGACCAAGAATATTCATATAACTACAGGGTCCTTCTTTTGAATTGCTTCCATTCATAATATTTATTCTAAAAATATCTCAAACATTCGTCTCTAATAAACTTCATTGTCTGTTCCTTTTATCGTTCTAATCTAATTTTCTATCATCTTTATCTCACTTGCCAGTAAAATTTTCGTCAATTTTTTTCTTCTATTCTTCGTCTTTTGATCGTATCAGGCAGAGTTGAATTATTGAATATTTCTTGTTTGGTGAAAATTGAGTTGTAAGAATTTTGGAAGTACTAGTGGATTATTCAATGATTACAGTTTCATGAAATACTCACATTTAATCAAATCCAAAATTCCATCCAAACAACACTGATCGAAACTTTTTTCCCTCTCTTTTATTAAAAGGAAATATAGAAGCTTCTTGATATTTTCTTCAAAGTAAGATGGAGAATAATAAAGCGTAGATTCTATGCCGTAGAAAGTAATAAATGAAAAAATTAGATTTAGTGTCTTAAAATAGCATCAAAAAATTCTTAATAAAATATATGAAAATTTCATAAAGTAAATAAACGCAGTGAATTATGGATGTCAGAAATTGATATAATGGTTAGTTAGGTATTTGTGAGAATATTAAAGCTTTGGGATCCATAAATGCAGATAAAATTTACTTAAATTTCAAATCGAAATTTGCAAATTTAGCTTGTTTAAAATCTTAAATCAACTAAGAACTAACAAAAGGCTTCATTTTGAGTTAAAAGCAATGAAGAAAATGCAGCATTATGTATCAAAAAATCCAAGCTTATTTGCTTTGGCACCGCAAAAAAATTAAATGAAAATTATCACAAATCAAAATTTTTATCCCATTTTATTTTTAATTTTATTTAACAGCAAACAAAAAAAAATTGAAAAAATAAAAAAAATCAAATTCATCATTTTCATTCTTCTTTTTTTCTTCATCTTTCTTTTTTTACATGCCATGAACCATGCTACCATGCTACCATTAAAAATTAATCAATGAATAACTCAAATTATGCCCTGCCGTGTGTCATTTGCCATCCTTCCTATGCATTGTGACAAAATATATTAACATGTCCCTGAACTTTCAATAATGTCTGTGCATATTGCGTATGTTTGTGTATAACTGCCCCGTAATTTATGAACAACCCATATAAAATAATGCTTAACATTTAAAATAATCAATGCTTTTTTCCTTAATATGGTCCTTGATTGCATTTGATCCATTTTATCCATGATTGGATGAAATTATCCAATGATGCTTCTTTAATTGGCAAATTGCTTATCCTTAATTTAATAATTGGTTCATTAATGATCAATAACCCGTTTCCTATTGATCCATGGATCAAATTTTTCCATAATGTTACCTCACAACCCTTGCTTAACTAAAATAATGCAATCCTGTCCTAATTTTTCAATAATAATCGTGGTTTTGTGATATGTCGTGTGTAATTGTACATAAACCCTTGATCTCTTTATCGGATATTGAACCCCTTCCTTTACCATTAAAACCATCTCATACTTCATTCTATCTTCATTAAAAAAATATTTTCCACAAAAAAAATGAAAAAAAAAAAATCTCATAGCATAAGAAATCCACACAGAAAGCCCCGCAAGCTTCAAAAAAACGCTGAAAGTCGACGTGAGATGTGGGCAGCAATGACACGATCACTTGAAATGATTGTTGCCCTTTTCGAATACTATTCCACGGCAGTAGCACCGCCAAATACGGCGCTACATGAAGAGCAAGCACCAAATTCAACAACTAATGTGAATGATCATGTCAATCATATCAGGTAGTGGAACTAACAAAAATTTTTTGTGTGAGACTAAAAAAAATATTGTTTTTATTGCTTTTTTGGATATGCATAAAATATGTATCAAATATATTCTATATATAAGTATCCTATCGCAAGATAAATTCGTAATTGTAAAGTTGATTGTAAATTGAAATATTTTTCACTTCTTCCTCTTCTTCTTCTGCTACTTCTTCTATTTTTATTGATTTTATTTGAATGAACTTTACTTAGGTGTGAGTAATTTGTGATGGAAATTTTATTATAATAAATTTAATTTTGTAGGATTTGATATTGATGTTGATGAATATTTCCTGATTTGAGTATGAGAAATTTATCTATGATACTTGTTGATGTACCTTAATTAAATGCAAACTGTACCTACCCTGAATATTTCTTAATATTACCTCGAAACTTTTAATGTAACCTAAAAAATATCAAATTTTCTAAATTTCATATCATAAAAAGTTCAAAACCTATGAAATTTTTCAATCTAACCTCAAAATTAATTTTTCAACCTCAAACTTTCGGTACATCTCTACTTTTTCTATTAAACTTTCACTAACAATCTTCCAACTCAAATTACTCAATCCTCAACTCTTTGTATGTTTTTAACTTTTCCTCATTATTTCACTTACTTACTTAATTATCTGATAAACTTTCTCATTTTTTCTGCTAAAAATTACTTAATTCATTTTAATTTTCTTATTACTGTATGAAGAAGTTTCAAGTAACAACAAAAAAAATTATTATTATGATGTAAAAATATTTAATGTATGCGAAAAAAAAATACAATATTGTTTAATTGTAATTATTTCTGTGACAAATGATGATGATGAACAAAAAAATATTTTTGTTTTATATATTTGAAATTTGTTTGTCTCTTATATCTCGGAAGCACAATTTATATTACAAAAAAATTAAAATTTATATTGTTATGTTTATACACGTGAGACTCTTTTTTGGTTTGATTTTTTTTACATACGCTCTTTACTATTTTGGAGTTTTGGTATGATAAATATCAGCTTAAGGTTTGACTAAGAGTTAATTTTTGAATTGATAGAAATTATTTAATTTGTATGCCTGCAATTTTTAAAACATGGTTTTTAAAGGGGAAATGAGCTAAATAAAATCAATATAATCTTCAAAATTAACCTAAGGGGCCCCTCACAAAGTACGTTACGCAAAAAAAAGACTTTTTAGACCCCCTTCCCCCCTCGTTACGCTTTTTGTATAAAAATTCATTTGTTTTGTTTAATCTGTTACAAAATTTTAGACCCCCCTCCCCCCTAAAAAGCGAACGTACTAAGTGAACGGCCCTAAAAGAAATAACCTAAAATTTAAAGAGATAATCATGAATTTGATGAAATAATCTAAATTTTACGCTGTACTAAAAAAATATTCAGCAGTACTTGACAAATCTGACTTCAACTTTCAAACAACAATTACTCAAGTTCATAAATAATCACTCAGTAAATACTTTTTCAATTAGGGAATTTTCCTAGCTCTATCAAAACTTATTCTTCTCATTCACAACATGTAAACACAATCAACCTGAATAATTGAGAAAAAAAGAAAATCTTACAAGTTGCAAGAAGAAATAACAAATCACTTCCAATTTTCTCTCTTTTTTTATTCAATTTTCATTTAAATTTAATTAACTTAAGTAACATTGTAAGTGAATGTGGGAGGGGTACACAGCATCTAAGAAGAAATGTACAAAACTTTAGACAACTTGCAAGTTTATTTTGAAATGAAAAACAAAATTCCTCATTATTGTTGCTGTTGGAACAATCAAGTGCACTTTTAACATTCAACGAACTTTATTTCTTCTTTATATTTTTTTTTGTGTTGTCTTACTTGTTATTCTTGGAAAGTTTCTGAAAGTTTGTTTGTAACTTAGTTATGTTTTAGCAAGTTTTGGGTGGGAGACATTGAAGATTGAGAGCATTTTGAGATTATTGTTGCTATAGTTTGGAATTTACATGATTTGGCTTAAAAGTCAAATAAAAAATGCGTTTCCATTCAAAACTTCTTCTTCTCAAGCTTTTCAATGCAAAAAATGCAATTTCGAAGTTTCAAGTTTTAGTTCTTTTTTTTCTATCTTAATTAACAACACAAAAGTTTCTTCTTGTTTCAGTTTTTGTACGTGCTCTTGATTCCTTGTTTGATAATTTATGCTTTTTTGCCCTTGTGGGATTTTCGTTAGAGTTTTTGAAGGATTTTTAAATAATTTGTAAGTGCGATTTTGAGTTAAATCATTTTTAATTAAAAGTCAATGATTTCTTTTTACCCTACTGTAAGACAAAATCAAACCTACTTCACTTGTTGTTCTTAAAATACTTTAATAAGGATGCAAAAAAAAAAAAACAAACTTTTTCATTTTTTTTTTTGTGCAGATGTTCATGAGTGAAATGAGTGAAATGCTTTTATGGAAAAGGAAAGAAAGTTTTGCGCTTCTTAAGTGAAGATTTAATTTGCATCTTTTAAAATTAAATTTTATGAAAAGTAAAATGAAAAGAAAATTAAAATTACGTAAGAAAAAAATTAATATTAGGTTCCTTCTGAGATTAATGGGCAGATCTGTGGTTAAATAAATGTTTTTGTTAATAACTCTTCAAAGAGTTCACAAATTGCTCGACAAGAAGAAAATTTCATTGAAACTAAAAAATCACAAAACAGAATTCAATAACATTCAACAATCCCTAACTTTTCCTATCAGTAAATTCAAATTCAACTGAAATGACTTGTTTATTTGACAATTGCTTAAAATGTATGCAAAAAAATGTGTTGCTAGAAATTATGAGATAATTTTTTTTCTGAAATATATGTTTGAATTCATATGACTTTATGTTGTTTAAATGTTTACTAGAGTTAGAATAGCTACAATCTAGATTAGAATAGAATTGATAATATTTTTTTTTTCAACTTCACATAATTTTATTTTTTTCAATGTTTCTCCATTAAAATGAGCAAAAACTTTTTTTTTGAAATGATTTGAATAACAAAATCGTATTTTATGCAAATTTTCTCTTTTTTCCATTTAGCTTGTATCTTTTTTTCTTATTTCCTCATGTTAAACACACAAAAGTCTCGAGCTAAACAAGCAATCAAGAAAAAATTGATTAAATTATTCGTTGTCGAGTTTTCTTGTTCTCAAAATTGGATTTTGAATTAGACAGATAGATTTGTTGATTATTTAATTAAAAAAAGATTTTATTTTGGGAGGTTGGAGTGATGAAAGTTTTATGGCACGTGGGACTAAATTTTTCCATAAAAGAAATTTATGCAAATTTAAAACTGTTTACGGAAAAATTCCTTCAGAATCAAAACTGACAAAATTTTGAACGCTTTTTTATAAATCAAACTTTTAATCCCCAACAACTGATGTTGCTATGTCAACTTCTCAAAATACATTCATATTTCCTTTATTTGCATTAAATTCAATTTCATTTAGTTTTTGATTGACTCTGACGTTGATTTTTGCAAAGTGGAGCAACATATCTTGATAATGGCATCAATTTCGTTTTATAAAAAAGCTTTTTTCGTCGAAATATAAAAATGCCATTTACTGGCATAAATTGAGACAATGTCGATCATAATCAATGTGTGTCAATTGAGTCAAAATAAATTGAAGTTAAACTTTGTTGTATTGTGGGTTATTTGTAAAATTAAGGGTTATATTGCATTACCATATAAAGTTCAGGTAGGTTCATAGTTGACTTATGAAATTATAATACATTTTTTCACGATACCAAAAAACTAGCATAAAATAATCAATAAACCACTTTAATTCACCCATAAAACATCCTAATCCTTAAAGCCATACAATTTTAATACCTTTCTAATCCTCAAAAACCCAATTAACCAATTTCCTCATCCAAAGAATCCACAGATGCTTTTCCTTTCATTACCAAAAATCCCACGTAAGTTTCTGAACGTAAAATTTACTGTCATTGCATTAAGAGTGCCTTAATGTCTCGTGTTTAATTCGAAAAAATATGTTGTGCGCTTTTTTGAAGTCCTACGCAATTTTCAGGTAATTTTGCGATGCTTCTTTCATTACTTGAGTTTCTCGAATTAAATGAGCGTTTATAATGAAATTTTGGATGAGAAAATATGAAGCTTATGTTGATAAAATTATTCTTGTATCGTCTCGAGGCTGGATGGAAGAAGAAATGGGTGGAAAAATCGGATTATTGTCGGTATGTACTTGAGGTGTATGCTTCAGGAGAAGACGTTACTGTTTCACAGAAATATGACGCATGGATTGAATTTCAACTAAGTTTAAGTACTAATATTTGAACATAAATTATTAAAAGATAAAATTCTAAATTTAAGGTTAAGAGTTTGAACTTATTTGAACCACAATTTCAAATTCCCATGCGTTCACCAAAAAAATCTTTAAAAATCATCAAAAAATATATTTCATTCAAATTCCACTCATTAAATTCATTAATTTCTCTCAACATCCAAGCATGAATAAATCACATCCTACACACTTGAGAAATAATTTTCTGAAGCACAAAGGGGCCGTTCACTTATTACGTAACGCTCTGAGGGGGGGGGGTCGAGAGTTTGTTACGGTCTATTGTTCTCGCAACTGATTCTTTTGTTAAAAACGTTACGCAGGGAGGGGGGGGGTAAAAATCCGAATTTTTGCGTTACGTAATAAGTGAACGGCCCCAAAAGAATTCAATTTATTTAATTTTGTAAGAGAATGCGATGCCTCATCTCAGATACAATGACTAAAAGTTGTCACATAATGAATGTCTATAGCTGAAAAAAATGTCTGAAGATGAAAATGAGGAGCTTAATGAGTGTTATTTAATCTCATTTTTTCAGTCGTGTCGCATGATTTTTTTTTGTATTTTTTTAATTTTGTTTAACATTTTCTCAGCTACAAAAGGGATAATTAAGTGTTAAAATGACACGAGGAATTTTTGGAAATTGTCATGTAGATTTTAATTAAAATGTTTCGGTTTATTTTGAGGTTATGTCGACATTGTGGTTGGAAATGCTTGAAGTGGTTTTGAGAATGTTGTTATAGTAATTGAGAATTTGAGAATTTATGAAGATTTTTGATACTTGATTGATATATTTGGATAAGTATGTGCTTTTAAAGCTATTTTGGAGGATTTTAAATTCAGTTAAAACTTTCTTATCCAGTTTTTATTTGTCTTTAAGCTTAAAACTCTTGAAATAGACCGCCCATAAAACAGTAAAACAACAAAAAAACAAATTCGATAATTTATCTTTCTTAAAAATATTTTATTGCAATTATTTGCATACGAAAACCACTCGCAAGTCGCAATTTTTACTTTTTTAAGATAATTTTTTTAGGAATTGTAGAGCGAGTAAGAAAGTTTTATGTACAAGAGATACTCGAGAAATTTTCTTAATTGTTCGACTTTCTTACTAAGAAATTTTGAAAGTAGAAAAAATATTTATTATGAGAAGTTATTGCTTATGCGAAACAATAAAATACTAAAATGTGTTGTATAGTTTAAAATGCAAGAAAGCTAAATTGATGCTGAGCTTAAAAATTCTGAAATTCCACAATTTTACCAATGCTATTTCAATCAGCAACTTCAGATACTTTATGATCTAATAACCCTACTCTTACTATAAAATTAATTGATTTCCTCAGCACTTGCACACTCACCATAACTTAAAACTCATCTGCAATTAATAACATTAATTGTTCGTTCAGGTTTTTCAAGTTTCACACTAAATACAAAAGTGCTTTCATTTTTATATTAATTCAGCTCAATAAAAGTTAAAACTTTTTAACTTTTCCTCCTCGGTGCTCTTCTATGAAAAATTATGGAGCTTTTAATTCTCAACACTACTTTTTATTTCATTTTATAGCTTCTTTCTATTCTACTTTGCAACTTTTCATTACTTTTGCTAATTTTTTCTCATTTTTGTTTTTAATTTTGCTTATTGCATAGATTTTTATTGCATGGGAGGTAAATAGATTCTTAGATAAGTTGGGAACATTAAATTGGTGTCATGGGATGTAGGCTTCTTATTAATAGACATAGTCCGAATCAAAACGAATCTTTCACATCTAAAACCTCGCTAAAAACACCCCCCACCCACTCAAAATATCAACCACATTTAAACATTCAATCTCTAACTCATGACAACTCAAACAAAAATTTTAATCTAATTTTCAATAATTTTGCACCATAAACTTAATTTTCCAATTAAAATCCACATCATCACCGTCACCATTCTCTGCATAATTTCCATGACAATTTTCATCATCAAAAATGCTGAAAATGTAATTAAGATAATTATCAATTACATGAGATGTGGGGAGATAATCGCCCATGTTTAATGTCAAAAAGTCTGAAATTTTACGACTAAATTACGATGCTTTAATCTTCATATGTATTTATTAAGTCATTAACTGCTCATGTTCATCCACTCGACTATAAAATTGAGTCTGAAAACAATTTTTTATATAAAAAAAAATATTTTTTTTTTTTGAGTAGGCTTTTCAGAATGAAAAGAAAGAAAATCAATTCAGTCACTCAAGCATGCTTAAGTGCTTCAAAATGGATTTTTTATGAATATAAATTATTTTACTATTCATTTATTCATCAGACTTGTATTTCATGAGTTGGGCTTTATGTATTCATATGGCGATGATGTTGATGATGGTTATGTAGAGTGACTAATAGAAAAATGGACTTGAGTCTAAAATTCTTTAGTAATTTGAACCATCCGACCTATATTTTATCACTAACCCCCATATCTACTTAACTAGCCTCAGTCTGAACTAGAACTTTTCCATTTTTTCATATCCGACAAACTTTTCATTTCATCGACCAACTAACTTCTTCTTAACGTTCATTAAACATGAGAACTTCTGCTACTTCTTCTTACTAGTCATACTAAAAATAATATTTTATTCGTCTGTTTCTTTATGGAATGTCTAGCTTCAATGTGTATATCTTTTTCACATGTATATGAGCTCATTTATATTATAATGTTATGAAAAGGGTTTGGTAGGGATTGCTTTTGTCTGGGATTAAGTTTGTGTACATAAATCTGATGCTGAGGTAACTGAAACATAAAAATCAAGCTTAAAGGTACCTAGATCATGTCAATCTAGTTGTAAAAGAGCTGTGTTTAAAATTGGTACAAAAAATGATTGTAAACTCACAAATCGAGCAATCTATCAATTCCTCATCATCCATCTCTCAACCCATTCACATCGAACCACCAAAAAACATATCTGAATACACGAGAAACATATTCTTAAAATATTCTATTAGATTCCTATTGTTATGCTCCATTACTCACATTCTATGTCGCATAAAAACATTTTCCTCATTTCTATCTCAATTTTTTTCATTCTCTGCCTTTACTGTCTTCCTTTTCTTATTTTCTTTTTTCATGGTTGCCACAGACACTGCTGCTGATGATAAACATTGTGCTGATATTCACAGTCGTTTAAATTTACAGAAAAAATGTCTCCTTGTTGTTGAGAAATTGCTCGATTATTTTGATTGACTTTCTTGTGACACACATAAGTTTTTTAAGTGGAATGTGAGTTTGATTTGATGGGAAATTTATGAGGTTTCAAAGGTTTTGAGTAATCAATATCGATTTTAAGTGGGTTGGATTTTTATTTGAAGGTTTGGGAAGTGAAAGTGAGTTTATAATGTATCTTGTAGAATTCAAGGAATTTCCTTCTAATCTAAAACTAATCGTAAATTGTCTTCTATATTGAATTTCAATTGTAATTCATCTCTTAAAGCCTATCATTAACATCTCAAACCAACAAGTCTCATTCTCCTTGAATCTATAGTCTCCTCAAGTTCATTTTCGTTTTATTTCATTTCTATTTCCTTTTACCTAATTCTTTTTATTTAATCTCACAAATTATTCTTTTTTTTTTTTTTTGGAAATTCAATACGTTCGTTCATACTCTTTGGTCCTCTTTTATCCATGATAAAATTATCCACTTTGTCTGCCTTTGTTTTATAATAATTGAATTCAAAAGGATCACAAAAGCTGCATGTACAACTCTCACACCAAAAAAAATAAGAAGCTCATAATCCTTTTTTATGGGAATGAAATGAAGAGAAAAATGAGGAAAAGAGAAAGTTTTTAGACTTTATTTACATTATAAATAAAAGAATAGGGAAATATATAGAGAGAAAATAGTAATAAACGAGTTAATGAATAAGTGATTTGTGGAATGAGCTTGATTTTCACTGCGAGGAAATATCCTTTTTAAAAGAAATTAATAAAAGAATTTTGCATTAAAAAAATTCAAAATTTAAAAAAGCTGCCATTTTGAGTTGAATTTTAAAATTTTATTTTGCGAAAATCACACTAAAAACTTCCCACTTCCAAAAATCACGCTCATAATTCCCCCGTCTTTTCCTCGTCTATTTATTTATAGTGATTGCATATTTAAATCAAATAGAATATAAAGCAAGTTGATTCATATTCGTTTGCACAACACGAGCAGCACATTTATATAGCATAAAACATAAAAAGGAAAATAAGCAGCCAGATGATTTTGATGTACATAAATTTGTTTACAGTTCGCACACAGTTTGTGGAAATAAATCTATGAATAATTTAAGGCACTTGAAATTTTTCAGCTTTTCATGTCAAATTTCATTGGAAGAGGAGGAGGGATGGAGGGAGGGGCGTGGGCTGAAGTATTTAAGAAGGAAAATGTTTCGTGTAATAAATCAATTTCGATATTTGATATTCAAAACAGTTCAAAGATTGATGAAGGAAATTTTGTTGTTTATTTTTGTAATTTTTTCCTGACATCGGATAGACATTAAGTGGGTAAATTTGGTTGGAAATGTGTGGGTGTTTTGTGGGAATTTTGAAATCAAATATCTTTAAAATCTTTTAAAATGAAAAATTTTCATACTCAAAAAGTTCAACTAAAAACATTTCTTATTTTTCACCTACTTTCTTTCTCAAAATCCAAAACATTTTTTCAGATAAAAAAATTTCTCTTATTCCTTTTGTTCCTTATTTCAAAGTTTTTCGTTTCGATTCAGCAGCCACAAAGGAAAAGAGAAATTTTTTAATTAAATCTTTTTGTTTGAAATAAGCTTTTAAATCCGTACATTCTTGTTCTTGATGATCTTTTTCTTGATCTTTGTATTTTTGAGGCTCTGATGTAGCAAAATGGTGGAATGGATTATCTTCATTCAAACTTTTTACCTTAATATCCAGCACATTAGCTCTCAAATGCTTTTCATCTTAAAATTTCCTTTTAATTTCTACGAAACTGCTTTTTTTGCTAATTTTGTTGTGATACTTAAAGACGAGTAATGCTGGGTCTGAGAATCTCTTATTGCTCTCGTATTTTCTCATTATTGCAGTCATTGAATGAGATTAGGACAATATTGATGGAGAAAATTGATATAAAAACGAGAAAATGAGAAAATTTTCCATAAAAAATCAGAAGTTAAAGATTAGGGATTCGAGTATAAGACGCTGGTTTTTCTGTTCTTCGTATTGCATAAATTCGACAAAGTAGTCAACCAAGTCATCCTCAGAAATATAACGAAACAAAAATCATCAAAATATATACAGAATGTCAAAAATTCCATTTCCTTTATGAAGCTCTTAAAACTCATTTTATTTCAGGAATAATGTTGCTTTATCAGACATTTAAGTTGAAGTTATGAATTTTTTATGATAGTTTAATCGGTTTAGACCAGTTTGCAAGGGTATGACCTCAACTTTTTCATATTTTGATATTTTTCCATTAAGAATGTTATCTAAATCATCCAATTAACCCCTCAATTGCCATCAAATGCTCTCTAGAGACCTTCAAATCTCAATTTCCAACACAAACTGCCTAAAACCACTCAAACCATCTCTCAGCTCTCCTTTTTCTTATTGATCATCAAGAACAAAACTTAAAGAAGACAAAAAAAGAGAAGCTTTCAATGATTTCGATTCATCGCCTCCATCTCGACAGCTTTTTATGTGCTTCATTCGGATTCTTATCAAATAATTTCATTTCACTTTCCTCTTATTATTATTTTTTCTTCTCATTCGAGGGTGTGAGATGTTGAAGCTCTTCTTTGTTCTCGTGTCAAGTACTCAGTGTGTTATGCGGAAAAAAAAGGAAAACAGAAAGTTGTACGATTGAAAATAAAAGTATAAATGGAAAAGAAAAGTTTTTTTTTGTAAGTAAAACGGAAAAGTAATAAGAATGGAAAAGAAACAAATATTGATCAAGTTAAGAACACAATGACGCTTTAAATTGTGGGTATGAAGCGCATTTTTGTATTTTTTGTCAATATGTTATTACTTTTGAGTACCAAGATTCTCGTTTTCAGTAATTAATCTTTAACTGGTAAAGAAAAATCCAAATTTGGATTTTTTTAAACATTTGAATTATAAATATTCAGTTTGACTAGGAAAAAAAGATACAACTCCCAAAACGTACTAATTTTTCTAAATAATCCTTAATACTCCCATTAAAAACAACAGAGCAATATTATTTTGAACTTAAAGACCATCAAAAAGTCAAGACACACTACCATTAAATTTAATAACATATCCCATACCTAACCATAAAAAACTTTAGGCCCATTTATTTTACAAAAAAAAGTGTTCTAAAAATTAAGAACATCCGCCTCAACATGTAATTTCTCTTCTCTCCTTTAACATCAAATGGATATTTCCTTTTTCCTTCTCATGTTACGCAACTCCCATCCGTTCATCTTCTTTTTACCCCCACATGCCATCTTGTTGTACATTTAGCAACCATTCTCCCAATGAGGAACTCAAAAGACAATTACATAAAGTAGAAAACAACATTACAAGCATCCAATATTGTTTGATCTTTGGGAGAAATTGCGTTCCATTTCCATAAATTTTTATTTTCAAAACCGTATTCACATATAAGCTATGCTTGAATGACTCCATAGGGAATAGCGTATTTTTATTTCTCTAAAATGGAGGGCGACATTGTGGAACCAGGAAAGAAAGTTTATACCATGAATGGAAATAACAAAAACAGGAAAATGGGAAAGAAAGTTTGTACAAATTAATTGCTCGATTTTTTATTGTGATAGTAAATTGGGGAGAATTGGATATGAAGAGAATGGAATTTATAGCTACATAGGGCTCAAATAAAAGTTTGAATCGATGAAAATAATCAGGAATATGTGATGAGAGTACGTAGCTTTTGATTGGGGGTACACAACTCTCAGTGGGTCCATAGCTTCTAACTTAGTGCTAATAATTAAAACAAAAATTAATCATTCAAGAAATTTAATAACCAGACATGACCTTAAAAGCACTTATTCTAATGCAAATTAAATTTTCTTAATAATCCACACCCGGTTCACCTCAATAAATCTCTCTACATCCAAGTCCATCTAATAATCTCACTCAATTCATTCATAAAACCAACCAAATTATATCATTGCATTCAGAATTTATTATATTCTCATGCCTAATGTCACTCGCCATATGTATAGAGTGACAAATGATAAATTTATGTGAAACAAAATATAATTCATGTATATTCTACCTACGCACATAGAAACGATGCTAATATATTTTTGGTCCCAAAATTCTATATAGATGTGGTTATAAAAAGCATAAAGCATAAAATTATATCCTGATCACGTTTCCTAATTATGGATTCTCGTTTCTCTCACACAATGTGTACATTGTGCTGGTTTCTATAGAAAAAGTTTTTTGCTATGTGTCAACTCGATGTTTATGATCTGTTTTTTATTATAAGCTTGATTTTTGAAAAGAGTTGAGGTTTGTGGCTGTTGATTTGATGAAAGAGGTTTGCATTTTAAAATTTTCAAGGGATGCAAAGATTTTGAAATATGGTTTTATATTTTGTAAGATACACAAAGCTTCTGTATCAATGAACATTTTATAAAATTCGCCTTATTCTCCAAACTACGATATGCGTCTTGCTCATCATAACCTCATATTCTTAACCAAACCATTATTATGTACACTTTGCGATATTTTTCTACTCTATATATGCACACACAAAAATATCATTAAGCACAATCTCTATTGAAATGAAAATGGTATGTGTGAATGAGGGAAAAGCAAAGAAAGGCGACAATTTTTTTTTCATAATTTTTTCTGCCATATCAGATTGTAATTATCGTTAGAACCAAATGTATGACTCATAATTTTTAAATAAATTTTTCCTGATGTGAAAAATTGTTGGCGGATTTTTTGTTTTGTGGCCTTGCCATTGTCACATTCGTGGTTTTACTCTAATATTATTATTCAAGGTTAGATAATGAATAACATTGGATAGGGGATTATAGATGATAAGATTATGGATTTGTGGTTGAATAGTTAGTTGGAAATTGATAACATTTTAATCTATTCGGGACGGTTGGGTCGGATATAAAATCGATACTTTTGTTGGTGTTACTGAGGAAATATCCATTAAAGATAATGAAAATATTGACAGAATATTTTGTGGTTAGAATGAGGAACTAAAATTGTACTAGGATTATTGATTGAAATTGATATTTGCCTTTTGGGATTTGCATTGTCAGAAGGATTATTTAGATGGAAACTAAGTGTATTTTGATAACCCTATTTACTTGGGAATTATTCTATGTATAGTACATGAAGTCATCAGATACATTTTGGATTTGATAAATAATATTAAGCGCAAGAACAACAGTTACATAAAAACATATCTCCAAATCAAAACTTTTTCATCTCACGTGTTATTTCACCTTGAGCACTAACGATAAAAGGAAACTCGAAATCTCTTCATCATTATATATTAATAAACAGAATGTGATGCAAACTTTCTGCATAAAAGCTTCCTGAAAAAAGGCACACAAAAAATAAGTCACGTCATATAAGGGAAATGAAAAAGAAGACTAAAAAGAGTTTCTGACGTGACAAAAGTTTCTTTTTTTTAGTAAAAATAAGTTTTGTGTGCAATTTTTTTTTTTCATTGTCTTCTTCGTGCTGAGTAAACTGCCTAAACTTGTGATGTGTTTGAACTTGGTTTGAACAAATTTGACAAGCTAGTAAGCTCCGAAAATGTTTTTTTTTTGTAGGTGTGATAATTTTTGATGGCGAAATATTTTAAGTTTAACAGGTTTATTTGGGTTGACATTAGTATTTTCAAAGAAGGGTACACAATTTTCGTCAAGTTTAAAATATTCTAATCCCTGTATCAAGCTTCTTTATCACCTTGATTAAGAACATTTCCCACTCATTTCAACACCTTTAATTCACTCTAGCATATACTTTATCCCAAAATAGAAACCACAACCATGATTTCTCCCATAATCTCATCTAACAAAATAAAAACGTACAGTTATGGGTGTATATGTAACTGAATAAATGTGATTCCATCCTTTTAACTTTCACATTTATTCAACATACTTCACTTAGTCTTATCTGTTTACTTATAGTTATATAGGCACATCCACTTACAATTTTCGGCTGTAATGTTCATAAATGGGATCTTTTATTATGAATTTCATTGAATAGATGAAGAAAGTAATGCGTAAATGTTTTTTTTGGAAATTTACATTGTTTCATACAAATGGGAAATATGCTTTTATAAGTTTTAGCTGCATTAATAAAAGCTTGATTTTTGATAAATTTTCTTATTTTTTCATACAGCTTGAATGGTTTTGCATTTATCTTTGAAAGAGACAAATTAATTAATTTTTTTTTAAATAAGTTTTCAAATTAATGAATGAACAGTTATCAGTAGCACTATGTTCAGCATCAGTCACAGTTATTTTTAATTATAAAAATATACAAAATGTTAATTACATAAATGCATTTGTTTTCTGTTATAATGTATACTTCTTGTATCAACTTACAATAATTCATTTATTAATCAATCATTAATGCGGTACTTTTTTTAAAACATATAGTACAAAAATATTTTTTAAAACACAAAAGTCATTCAAAACTCAGGAGAATTACATATAATCTTACTACTAATAGTTTTGGGTTAACGTACCCTTTAACTGAAGACCAATCAAACCAATTCCCTGAACAGACCTAAAAACCAAACCTTTAACATTCAATACTCAATTAATTCCAAAAAATCATCATCCAATATCACAAACATAACCTCAATAAATCCGATATTTTACTGTGTAAATGTAATATAACTGTTTATATCCAGTTCAGTGTCTTAGACTTAGTCAATAAATGTAAAATTACATGTAAATCTACACACAATTATTTTAGCTCACACAACCCTCTCGAGCCTAATTCTATATGTGTAGCTACACATTTATTTCGACTGAAGAAGTTGACGGAAGAAAAAGTTGGAAAAATTTCCATTTCCATTTGTCTGTGCTTGAAAAATCACCGCAAAAATAAGTTATTGAAGTAAAAAAAAATCCGAGTGTAATTTTTGAAGCTTTCCTGTCCTTTCCTGTATTTGTCTATCGCTATCACACTGTTTTGTGTCGCTCTTTCATTATTCACAGCCTCTCCATTTTCACTTCATTTTCATTTTCATCAACATTTTCATTAAAATATTTTCACATTTTTTTTTTTATTTTTGTTAATTTGAATAAAAAATGCCACAAAATTGAAAAATTTAATGGTTACAGGGGGTGGACATGATTTTGTTTAAATTTTGAACAGATTCAGGTGGATTCACACTTTGATCACAAAATTTCAACAAAACCTCAAAAAATTTATCAACTTACCCCCTAAACTACCTTTTTGTTTAAATTTATTATTTTGTTGAGAAAATTAACTTACGATGACTGTCACTCTAACTCAGTATGTACCCTCGTGTACTCTGTATAATATTGTATGTAATGTGCTCACAACAGTCATAACAGTAGCAATAAATGAATGAATTTATGAATGTGGCACTTAAATGTATAAATTTTGTGTGATAATTTTGTATACTTTTTGTGCTGTTTATTAACATTTTTCTGTGATTCTGTTTATTCTCGCCTATGTTAAATCGATGGCTTGAGCTTTTTGCATAGAAAAAAAATATATATTTGTCGTTCTATGTGCGATTTTACGTAAATAGGAAATGAAATTTTATGCGAAAAATTTCCTGTTTTTTATGAAAGTTATGCAATTTATGTATTTTTTTGACGGGTGGTATGCTATAAAACCTAAACAGACCATCCACTTCCAAAGAAATCCACAAATACACAATCTAAAAACATCAACATCAACCTTGGAATATTTTTCTCATTTTCCACATTTAATGAAAATTTCTATCCACATTAATGTCGTTAGTTTTATTATTCTCATATCCATCTCAATTTCACGACATGTCAAGCTATGTCCCACATTAATATGCATACAATGAATGAGAATGTCTCGAATTGATCGCTTGAATGAATTATCTTTCATTTTCCATTTTCATTTCCTTGTTGCTTGATGCTGAATGAGAAAGCAATAAAAATTCCTCATCTCGAAATGTGATTTTGATGTAGGGAAATGTGCCACTTGTCAGAATCGATATATTTTCTTTTCTTTTCTCTTTACTGGCTTATTTTCATTTCGTTCTCAATGTAAGCTGATTGGTTGTAAAAATGTGGGAAATTTCAAAATTTTTTATGTTAAATTTAATTGCATGGAAGGAAATGAAAATTGAAATCAATCAAGTTGATGAGAATTTCGGAGTTTTTAGCTTTTAGGTCCTGGATATGGTATACTTAATGGAAAGTTCCCCAAACCTCAAGCTTAGTTCATTCAGAAACCTAAATTATACATTCTAACCCAAAAAATCATCATCATCACGAAGTTCAACACTCTCCAGCCTCATTCAGTCATCAACAAGTGATACTCAATATATGAACTTGTTAGCCACTTCAAAATGACATTTTCATGACGTGACATTTTTTCGTCGTCTCAGAGACGAAACTTAACAACCAGAATGAGATGAAAATTTAATGAATTTTCATTCCTTCTCAACACGCAGTCAGTATATAAATTCTACTAAGCTCAACAAAATTTCCATCGACTGCTGTATGATTGAATCAATTTTGTGCCTCAGTTGGCGATTTTGATGGCCACTCATTCTGTTTACAAATTCCATTCATGGCTTAAGATTTTTTTTATTGCCTTTTGGACGTCGTTTTATTTGTGTCTTGAGTTCAAGGCTGAGAAAGATGAGAAAAGGAGGCAATTTTCGTTGTCAGTGCTAAAATGTCAACTGTGAGATGAGACGACACGACATTTTGAGCTTTTAATGCGATGATCTTGTTAATGTTGGCAGACATTTTTGGGTGAGGATTAATTTTTTTTTAAAGTTGCGTTGTATTGCCTCTGTGGATGTGTAATCCTGAATCTTGAAGGATAACTGTACCTCATTCAAGTCTTACTCTCAACTCAAGTAAGAAAATTATTTCCATAGCTACAAAAAAAAAAATATTCATCCAATTAATCTCATTTGGTACCTATTTATGTATGTAAGACGTAAACCGAACACAAAATCGAGAATGCTGAAAATTTATTTGCTGAAAGGGAGAAAATTCAAGAATAAGAAGAAAAGGTGGCGGATCTTAAGGATTTAAGTTCCTTTTTCTGTGGAAAAGATGAAGACTTGTAAATGTCAAGGTGCAGGAAAAAGGAATTGAAACGTTAGAAACGTGCTGACAGCATGAGGCTGTTGTTAGGCTGAGAACTACATTAAATAAATTAGTATTGAACTGGTATTTATGAGATTTGAGGGTTTTTAATGGAAATTTTGGAGATACATAGATGAAATTTCGTAAATTTGCGGTGATCTGAAATGTTTTCAAATTTAGTATTTATTCAAATTCCAAATCCTAGTCCATAAGCTAAACCACCCCAAAACTCATCTAATTCTTACCATTTTCAACAAATCAACCATCTAATTGTCTTATTCAGCCATTTACAATCCTCATATTCCCACTAATTCGCCTTCTGTTTACACTCTGCTGTATGCTCATCCGACATATTTTCCTCATTATCTTCTGTCGCTTGTGCAAATTTCTCCTCCATCCTATGTGACCTTCAACATTATTTTCCTAATTTTGCTCTTCTTCGCTTCTCGCTCGCTTGTGTGCAATCTGATACATTCTCATAGCATCGGGTGTTAACATATTGCTCAATCAATCTTTCTCGTTCCTTCCTTCTATTCTCCTGAAAAGATATAGTGACTGGTGCTGAATTTTCTCAAAATTTTGTGTACTTTTTTGACTGTATGTGTTTGATAATTTATCTACATATAGATACACATATGTGTTTATCTCATGCTTGAACACTTGTATCTCATGTCTTGTCACTTTTCTTCTTATTTTTCTTGTTTATTTATCGCTTCTCCCATAGCAACTGCTGTTTTGATCAAGTTTCTTTATGGTTTAAATTTTGGAGTTTATAAGATTCTTGTCTGACTGCCTTTGGTACTAATAAGAAAAAGTTGATTAAATTAAACGACTGTTTAAAAAAAATCTACAAAAAATGCGTCCTTAACCCTCAATATATAAAAAATCTTTACTCGATTTTTTCATGGAGGTAAAAAAATATTCAATATTTGTTAATGCATCAACTTAGCAACACAAAATGTTGATGTTGATGCTGTTGTGGATGGTTTCTGGCTTAATTGTTGTGTGATTATGTCAAAGTTATTTACACATGCTTTAAGGCTTTATAGGTAAACTAAAAATGTGAATATGTCATTCCTAGATGATGCATAGTAGTACAATATATTGTCATTTATGTTGAAATTTATGTGAAATGAGGGATGATGTATGAGTTGGGCTGTAGAGCTTCTATATGCAAGGCACAGATGAAAATTTCTTAACAATTTGACATTGATCAAAACGTGGATACATCTAACATAAATAAAATAATTAACATTATTTACCAAAGCATCTAAATTAGCATCATTTGCATGCTTTTCATTAAAATTACTCAAGATTCTAAATTTTAGATTTATAAAAAAAAAATTAAATGTTTACAAAATTTAGTTGCCATGAATCTATTAACTTCCTCATGTGCACATCCTTTCCTTCTTTTTGCACTGTATATCAATGTTGTTTATGTCCAACATATTTACGACCTTGATATTGATTGCATTCTGTTCACTTCACTCTGCTTTACTCGTTCTCATGCAATGATAAAAATTTTTCATTTTTTTTTTTTTTTTTTTTTGTTTCACATTTTCTCATTGCTGAATATCAAAAAAAAATCTTGATATTGTTGTTGTTACTTTATCTCGTTGTTGTTTCTTTATTAAATTATTCTACAAACTCTCTCTATGTGTATATATCTGTTACTATCATGTTCTTTTTTGCTGTGCAAAAATAATCTAAAATGACTCTTTTTTGTGAGTTTGAAAATAATATTTTGTAAATGCTACTGCTGCTGATTATGTTGTCTGTTGTATGCCAAGGGAATGGAATTTTTGGAAATTTATGTGCCCCTGATGGGTAGTTTGAACTATCTTTTGAGATAAAATATTGAATGTTTTATTAATTCGGATTTTTTTAACCCAAAAGTTCCTTCCCTTGACCGCACAACAAGCTCTTTAATGTGACTGTCTTCTAATTTGATGACATGATTCTCTCTATTTATCTATCATTCTTTTTATATTCCATTTATCTATTTAGATAAACTATATCTCTATCTCTCTCTATCCGCTTTCTTTTGTCTTTCAATTTTCTGAAAAATATTATTATTATTATTTTTCATATCGTAAAAGTTGAATTTTCTATGACTTTACGCTGTATTTTCAATTTTTATATGAAGGATTAGACTTACTAGACTTTATTTTGAATATAATAAGTTCATAATTATTCTAGTGTCTAAGTCTTCACATTTTTATTTTATTCTTCCTTTAAAACAACTTGTGTTTCGAATTTTCACATAATTTATTTCCTTTCAAAAGATAATAAAGAATCTTGAAATAATTTTCTGTCTCAATTTCCACATAAAATTTAATTAAAATTTTCCATCTCAATTTTTTCTTCTTTTCGCTTTTCCTTTTTTCCATCACCATCGATTACTGTTTATTGCGTCTTTTGTAAATCGTCCGTAATGCAATGAAAATAAATTAAGGTCTGCTAGTTCTCAGATCAAATCACCTGCTGGCTCCAGTTCTGGTGGAGACGATTCACGTGCGGTGGCGGCATTAAATAAGGACAAGGATAATGCAACTGTAAGTAGATGATTTAATTAAAGATTTTTTTCTCTGCTACATGTTTTTGATATCAACTTTCTATAACTTTTTTTTTTTTTAACTGGAAGGATTTTTGTTGTTTGACGTCATGGAAATTTTTGGTGGGATAATTAAGCAGGGTTGGTGATTAGGTTAAATAAATTGTAGTTTAGTCTTTAAAGTTAGCAAATTCTCGATAATTCATGATTTTCTAACCAATGTGTGAATAAATTTGTCACACAAATACCAACTTTTAACCTCCTCTTATATCTCCATCTCTGTCGGAACAAGAGATGATTTATAGTTGAATATGAAGCTCCAACATTATATAACAATAAAAACGAGAAAAAGAATAAAGAATTTTTAATAAAGAAAGAGGAAAACCGAGTTGGCAGCGAACAAAAAGTTCATTTTAATTTCAATTCATTAAATTCTGCAAAATATGATCTCATCGTAATTTTTAATTGAAAGAAGAGAAGCTTAAGGGTAGAAAAAAAACTTCAAAATTCTTCTCGGAAAAGCTCATTAAAAATATTTTGTGAAAAATCTTTGGTTACAAATTACTTTTTTGGGTCATACAACCCTACTTCCTTGAAGGTGTTACGACGATAAAATTAAAAGTGACGGTAGTTGGAACTGATTACTGAAGGGAAAATTATAATTCGAATGTTTTAGTGGCAATTAATATAATGTAACTGATGTCAGAAAAATGATTAAATTTTTGACATTTATTAATGAAAAAAAAAATATTTTTTAATTAATTGCAGAACCGAAGTGTATCAATGGTTGATATGTACATTGACAACTCAGAGCCTAGTGAAAATGTTGGACAGATACATTTCTCACTTGAGTATAATTTCCAAGAATCCACATTGATTCTCAAAGTTATTCAAGTAAGTGTTAACAAAACCTCAAAATTCAGTAATTTAACATCACTTCTTTGATCTTATTTTAACAGGGCAAAGAGCTACCAGCAAAAGATTTAAGTGGCACATCAGATCCATATGTTCGAGTAACCCTACTACCAGACAAAAAACATCGCCTGGAGACGAAAATCAAACGTCGAACATTGAATCCACGCTGGAACGAGACATTCTATTTTGAGGGTTTCCCAATACAAAAGCTCCAATCTAGGATACTGCACCTTCATGTATTCGATTACGATCGATTCTCGAGAGATGACTCGATCGGTGAGGTGTTTTTGCCATTGTGTCAGGTGGACTTTACCGGGAAACCTTCATTTTGGAAAGCTCTCAAGCCACCGTTGAAAGATAAATTGAGTTGTGTTCCAATTATGCATGCATGGCTTCCTATCCTGGGTTTTGCACAAACATTTTTAGTTTCCTTTTCGTTTGTAGTTGGGTTTTAAAAGTTTAGATAAGAATTGAATAATTTTTTCTGAACTTTTAAAATTTTTGGAAAATTTACAATCCTTGGTTTAATTTTAGTTACTTTATTCAATGTTATACTAATATGATCGATATTTTTGGGGAGAGTCATTAATGTCTAACCCAAATACACAGCATGATTAATTTCTCAAATATCCTTGCACATTTTATGATAAAACATCTCACAATTTACTACACAGTAACCCTCAACAACCCCCATACGCAAAATAAAATTCAGAAACCCTTTTATGGTTAATTTAACAAACTGATCCCAATAAATCGGTTTCACCTAAATGACTCAATAAATTTTCATGCAATATTAATCATTTTCCTCTTATCAATTCATTCCTCAAACAGTGCGGAGAGCTTCTATGTTCATTATGTTATCATCCATCAAATTCAATTCTCACACTTACACTTGTAAAAGCTCGAAATTTGAAAGCAAAAGATATCAATGGAAAATCAGGTGACTGAACGAATTTAACCAATCACTAACTTTGTTTAATCTCTTCGATTTTTTTTTTCTATTTAAATCTAATTTATAGATCCATATACAAAAGTTTGGCTTCAGTTTGGTGATAAGCGTATCGAGAAACGCAAAACGCCAATATTTAAATGTAATCTCAATCCACACTTTAACGAATCGTTTAGCTTCAATGTGCCATGGGAAAAAATACGTGAATGTTCACTTGATGTCATGGTTATGGACTTCGATAATATAGGTCGTAATGAATTGATTGGAAGAATACTTTTAGCGGGTAAGTTCTTACAAAATTTGAACTAAAACTTGATGCAAACCTAACTGTACAACTTAATCACAGGTAAAAATGGATCAGGTGCATCAGAGACTAAACACTGGCAAGACATGATCTCAAAACCACGACAAACAATTGTGCAATGGCACCGGTTGAAGCCTGAATAAGCAAAACTCATCGACTTCATCAAAAAGTTATTCATCATCAAGTGCATCAACATCATTACGGTTATCAATATTGATCATATTATTTTTAATGAAAAAATGAAGAAAACTTTATCAATTTTTGGAGATGAAAAAAAAAAAATATTATAAATTTTTATCTAAGAATCATACAAAAAAGTTACTTCTGTGCTAAGCGTGGAAGTTTAGAAATTAATAAGGAAAAAAATTTATCGCGCTCTATACAAAAAAAAAAAAATAAAAAAAGCAAAGAACAAGGATTCTTGATCGAAGTCACGTCAGGAAGCTACGTTCACTTGCGACATTATATATTATATACATAAAAATACATATTTGAATTACATATTATTATTATTATCATTATTATTACAACATATGAGAAAGATAATAAAAGTTCTATATTTTTGCATACTTCAATGTCAATACATTCATTGATTATTTACAAGAAAAAATTGATAAAAAAATATGAGAAAAAAAAGTAAAAAAAATTATTGAAGAAAATTAAAAAAAAATATTGAATTTGAGAATGAAAATGGGAATTTTGGGTCAGAATTAAGTTTGAAATTCTTCAATCTATAACTACTAATCTACCAATCTAGAACTAGTTTCAGATTCTTGTTGTAACTAGTTCTCTTATTTCTTATCATATAAATCGCAACTGGACTGTAGTCAAGAAATCAAAGTTCAATCTGTCAATCTTTTAACAAAACAAATAAATAAAAAGAAGACAAATCTGATTCGACCACTCAAAAATCTCATTTTCATCCACAAATGAAACATCAAACCCTTATCAATAAGGGAAAATAAAAGTAATGCTTATTTTTTATGATTTTGCCATGACAAGAGAAGAAGCTAAGTTTGCTAAACTTTCCAATCGAGTAATCAATTTCACATCAATTCAAAAAGAAAATCTTGAAAATAAAAGCCATTCCAAACAAAGAATGTTCATACAATTTTGTTACTACGTACAATACAAGACAGCAAAAACAACACCAAGCAGCAAAATCAACTAAATATGGCATCATGTAAAGATTTGTTTTGACATTTTTGCGTGGCTTTATCGTAATTAGATTTTCGTTATGCCAATAAATGAGTTTATGGACGAGAGCTGAAAGTGAACGGTAATGGCAAATTGGTGATGAAGAAAATTCAATCAGAGCTCACTCGATTGGAAATGTTAGGAGAAGTGAGGTTGACTTGTTAATTTACTTTTTGTATTTCGTATAGTTGCAAATTTAGGAGATCGAGGTAAAGATGCTGAAGGGGATTTGTGGTTGATTTGCAGAATTTTTTGGTTAAATTGATCATTATGAAGCTTAAACTTGATTTTTGTGGATTTTTTTATATTACTTGAGTTAATACCTAATTATCCCTTTGTAACTGATGATTACTGATTGTATATGAAAGTTCATACTCGAAACTCTCAAAATTCTAATTTTTATTCAAATAATATTCACAACCATCCAAAATCTCACTAGTTTTTCTACCTCGATCATCATTGCATTACATGTGGATCCAGCAAAAGAATGGCATGACTACTTAAATATAATATTAATTCAATAAAATGTCAAATAAAGAGAATGAAAAAAAATATTAATGAAATGTATAAATTATTATAACTCGGCTGTGGCAAAACAAAAAAAAATTATTCATAAATGATCATTGATATAGAAACAAAGTAATAAGAAATGAAAACTGAAGTTAAAGAAGATTTTTTGATGGGTAAAAAAAGTAAAGGCAGAGAGGATGGATAGGAGTGAAGAATGTGAAGGAACTTTTGAAGGTCTTATTAATGTCAGATTTTGTTTGTCTAAGAATTCTATTTTTTTGTATTTTCTAAGCATGAATATATTTTTTTGTATAAAAATTAATTTAAGTTTCAAAACCACACATTTACTTTCATATTCCATGCAAAAATGTTTTGACTATTCCATCATGAAAACTCTCAAAACAATTTTTCATCAAACTTCAAAACAACTGACAAACAGTTTCCTCTGTCAACTTTATCCATATATTTAAAGCGATACAGCATTCCACTGAAAACTTTTTCTACAAAGCACTGCAATTTTTTTCTGTATGCACTCAAAATCCACATCCATACCTTTGTAATTAATTTAACCTTCTATCAAATTTTCTCGTCCAATTTCACTGTGCATACACGCTTTCAGGCAATGCAAGGGAGGAAATGAAAAAAGAAGTGCATAGTTGAGTGGAACGGAAAGATAAATATGACATGGTATGATGTGTATATTAGAGCAGCAAAATAATAAGTTGAGAGTTTTTTAGTCTGATTTAAAAATCCTGTTGAGAAAATCACGCTCTAAACTGCATCAAAAAGGGACATTGAAGCTGCAGCATCGAATTAATTACAGACGAATTAAAATAACAGTTTGAAAGATTTTTCTTTTTTATTAAATTACATTTAGCTCCATTTCCATCTCCTCTGTCTTTACAATTAAATTACATTACATCTCACTCACTCTCTGTATCTCTCTATCTCGAGACATAAAATAATATTACATTTCTATCCATTACATTCCTCAGATTACATATTTAATGGCGCAATATATTGAGCTTTTCATCTGGCTTACTCTAACATACACGTACACACAAACATAGATATATTTAGATAAGAAGAAGTGTAATTGAGGTTAATTGAGATTTAATTGAATGTCGGCTTACAAAAAAAAATGAGAATATGATGAAGATGAGCTTCCTTCCTAGATGTCTTACTTTTTTAAAATAAAAAATTTCATTGCTGCTTCATCTGGAATTTTTTAATCATTTCCATGCTTAGCTCGCAATTCTCATGTTCATTTGTTGTTGTAATTGAAGATTGAGATGATGTTGAGGATTTTTTTAAGGTTAAATTGAAGATGAACCATAAAAACTTCCTCCCTTAACTCATCACAAACTAAACTAATAATCATAATAATTTCCCTAAATAAGACTTCAAGCTATAAACTCATCAAGTAAAATAAAAATCCATTAAAAATTCGTAATTTTCGCTCTATCTATATCTACAATCATCGCGTAATATCATCCATTTCATTCCATAATGCGAGCATATGACAGACGATGTAACAAGTTTTAATATCAGCAGAACCCACCATAATCAAATTATTTAACATCAAATTGACATATAATATGTAATAAGGGATGCATCAGGCAACTAAGTATAATAAAATTTATTTTTCAATATCATACGAGAATGAATATCAGCTTCAAGTGAGAATGAGAATGAGAGATTAATAAAAATAGTAATAATGGTAATGAGTTTAGTTTGTAATAATAATGAAGAAAAAAAAAGTCAATCAGAAATTGTAGATAAAAATATCGAATGAGCCACGGAGTTTGGGTGAGGGTGACTCAATACTATATCTATAAATTATAGTGACAGTATGGGTTAACCCTGAATTATAAGAATTTTGTATGGAATCAGTTTGGAACAAAAAATAGAAAAAATGTTAAAATTAATAATTCAGAATAGAAATTTTGATTGAGTAACGAAAAAAATCTGTTCAATTTAGTTTAGTTTAGTTTGACATAAAAAACGTTTATAAAAAATGATGTTGTTGAAAATTGTGTAGCATAAAAGTTAAAAAATGGAATCAAATACAAAAGTTTATTATTTGTTTGAATCATGAAGAAACCGTTAAAAATGTGTGAGGGTATTTAGGATATTTATGATTAATTGGTGAATTTGCTTGCAGAAAAGTTTAGAAAACCAATTTAAATCAATAAAAATTGTAAATACCTTCCACAATTACATAGAAAATTAAACAGAAAAAAATTAAAAATCTTAAAATTTATAAATGTATGTAATTAAAAATAGGAATAAAGTTAATAAAAGTAAGAAAAGTTCTTATATACATAAAATATAAAAACAAGTTTCTTTAATTTTGTGGACGCAAATGAATGCAAAAACGGAAATAAAAAATTCCAGAAAAAAATAATATTTTTTATAGAAAATAATGTTGACAAAAAAATAAGCAGAAAAAAGTGACAAAAAAAAGAGAATAAAAAATTATTTTTTAGAGGCAAAAAGTCTAGAAATTAAAAAAAAAAAAAGTTTATTGACTTAAATAAAAGAAAAAGTCTCGCAATTTTTTGCAAGGTTTAGCTACTTATTTGTATGAAATAATGAATAATAACTACTTCATCATCAACGCGCATCAATTGTTGTAAAGAAAAAAAAAATCCGACTTAGCTGTTGCGCGTGGAAGTTAAAAGTAAATGTTTATTGAAAGATTTTTTGTATGGATCACAAAAAATTGAATTTTTGATTGCTCAGATAGAATTTTCATCAATCGAACGCGGACGAAATTAAAAATATTGAAGAATTTAAATCAATAATTAGCTATGAAAAGAAAGTTGATAATGCAAAGGATGACAAACTTCCTAGGATATTGTATATTCTTAAGGTACCAGGGATATACTTGGGATCCGGATGGTGAAAAAACTTAGTGTATCAAAAATATTTTGAAGTTTTGAAAGGACTTTGAAGGGGTGTTGGGTTGATTGATTCAAAAACTGAAAGAAGTTCTCTAAAACTGTTTAAAATTTAAGAAAGACAATCTAGAAATTATGATTAAATTACTTAAACATATTCCACTCTCCAAAATCCTTTCAAAATTTTCAATAATCAAGAAAGAATACCGAAAATGGCATTAATGATAATTAGTAATCTAGTAATAACGTAGAAATAGAAACGATGACGAATGTTGCTTCAAGTTGTTAGGAAATTTTCACAATCAACAGATTAAAATTACCATTTTACAAATTATGTGCTCGGCGTTGAACAAAAATTGAAAAGTGTTGCAAATTGAATGACAAAATCATGTGCTTGTTGGAAATTCGATTTTCTAATTTTGAAAAATATATTTTAGTTCAACTTTTGTCAAATTTTAAATTATATAATCTCTGAATCAGAATAAAACAGGCTCCAAAACCATTAAAAATTCCGCCTTCATAAAATTCAATCGATTTTGTGTACCTCATAACTCACTTTTATGATCCATAAATCTCATATATTTTCATTCTCAATTGTTCAGTTTTTTAGGAAATTTATATTCATTTCACAAACAGCAGAAAAGTGAAAAAAAATTTCGTGCTGTAATGAATAAAGAAGACAGCAAAACACTCACAGTAGCACAGGAAGTTTAGCCTGAATTATTGCAGTAAAAATTTTACTCGAAAGCACATTTTATGCACATTTTCATTGTTTTGCTGCCAATTAGTTGCAATAAAAGTTTCCATTGTCGCATGTAGCATGTTGAATGCTCGTGCAAAGCTGTTGAGAAATTTCATGTTACACAAATTATGCGAGAATGAAGAATGTTGAGAATTTTCTGGTAATTAAATGAATTATTTCGATAGTTTTGGATGTAGTTATGAGGTTATGAAAGTTTTGAGAATTTAAGATGCGTTTTGATGGGGTGATGTCAATATTGAATCCTTCAATCCATAAAAAGAGATTGTAGACACCATTATACCACCAAAACATCACATTTTAAATTAAAAGTACACAAAATTTTTAACTATCTGATTCAATAAACTTTAAAATTAAAATTTTTAATATTGAGCTTAATAAAATTCTTTTCAATTCTCACATGAACATCCAAAATAAACCCAATATGAACAGACAAACAATGAAAAAATTGAATCATTTTAATTTATTTATTTACTATCTCAATTTATGTTCAATTCGATTTATTTTTTTATCATTCTTCAATAGTTGTTGTTAGAGCTGCAAGTTCACCCGAGACTAATATGTATGTTGTGCTGTTTATTAGATTTGGTTTGATTCAGATCGTTCTGGTAAGCTTCATTGGTTTATTTTGAACAAATTTATATTGATGATATGAGAGCTTATGGGTTTTGAAAGGAAGAGGAAGAAATAGAATGAAAACACTTAAAAAATCAACAAAACTTTTCATTAAAATTTTTATCAAAAATTCGATTTATGCGCGATTAAAATCAAAAACTAAAAATCTAAAAGACAACAGCAATGTGAAAATTTTTCAAATTTGTTTTTCAAATCATTGTTAGACATGTTTTAGACAGTACAAAAGAATTAAAATCCTAACCGATATGATAATAGTTATAAAAAAATACATAAATCTTAATTTTTCTTTATTTTTTTCTGTAATTTTGTTTAAAAAAACAAATCAGATAATAAAATAGACAACTTAAAAAACTAAAAACTGTTTTGAAGAGTCTCTTTAAAAAAATATGAAACTTCAAATTTTTCATGCCCAATGGTTAGGAAAATTATGCATAAAGTTATAGTTCACTGGGAAAATAATTTTGGTTTGAAAGTTCCTTAAGAATTAGTTTTTATTTTGGTTTTTAAAACCCAAAATGCACAGATCGGATAATATAGATGAAGAGGCCAGCACCAAGCTGGCATACAATTTAAGCCGGATTGGTGCTGGCCTCACTCGGGTCTAGTGCCACATTTTATCTCAATTATCCGATTTGTGCCTTTTAGGAAAATATGTTAAGTTAAAGTCAAAATTATGATCGAAAAAATTACCATCGAGCTTGACGGGATACTACCAAGATACTATCATAACAATAACAATAATGTTAAATTATTAAGTTTTTTTGTTATTCTAAAAAAGCAGGAAAAAATAGCAACAATGGAAGTTTTTTTTTCATGATTATTGACAAAAAATAGAGAATAAAATATTGATGGCGTAATAATAAGCTTATAGTTTTACAATACAAAATAAAATGAAGCCAACAACAATGAATGTTATCCCCTACCCGAAAATATTTTTAAAACTATCGTTTCTTTTTATTTTTGTTGAAGGAAAATCTTGAAATGTTGCCAAAAATATTATTGTAATGTAAGAAAAAAATATCGAAAGCAATTTTCACCGCGTTTTGTAAGTTTGATAGAATTTTTGATTGGTGAAACTGTGTCTGGGTTAAGTATTGTTCTAGATATTTAAGATTTATCACTCAACAATTCTAAATTCAAACACAGTTTTCCGTCCTTAGGATGAAAACAGAACAAAAATTTATCGTTATTCACAAAAAATCAATTAATTAAAATTTCAAACACATCGAGCATTCAATCGATGTCTAATTGTGATTGAAAAACTTCAAAGCTATTATTTTTCAATTCAATAATTTTCAAAACAATAAACTGATTGATGTCAGAAAATATAAAAGTTGTCAATTAGCAGCAAAAAAAGTAAACTCGAGCATAAAAATTATTCGAATTAATTGGTTCTGATTTATTAAAATAAAATCAAGTCAAATAAATCTAATTCAATGTCTTGACAACTTTTTTAACTTTTAATAAAAATCAATGAATTTGAAGTTTCTCGATTACAATTTGACTTGTATCCCACCCTTAATCGAATATATTAACAAATATAAATAGCCACAATAGAGCCTCAAAAAGTTAAAAAATTCATATTGACGACAACATTAACACTTTTTGTACCAGTTGATACGCAAACAAAACACAGAAAATGAAAGCAAAAGTTTACAATAGAAAAAAAGTGCTAAAGAGATTTTTTGAATTATTAATTTTGCAATTAGATTTAGCTGAAAATAATGAAATGTTAAAGTCGAAAAACGATCAGATTGAAGCCTATTGTAGCTGATACATACACATCATAGACATTTGTAGACGAGAAAATAAATATTTTTTCAAGAAGAACTTAGGCGAGTCTACAGTAATTGAATATAATAATAAAAAAGGATGTAAATTGCTGAAATTTTCTGATATTTTAGAAAATTTTGGATCAAAAAGTAGATGAAGTGGAAATGAGAAGGAATTTGAGTGTATGGGTGGGTATGTATGGTTCATTTTAAGATGTTATGTAAATTTATTTAAAGAAGTAATCTAGATGACTTAAAAACAAGTTAAAATATTTTTGAATAGTTTTCTATAATCCTAAAAACATCTAAAACTAAAATTGAATAGTTTCAAAAATTATAAATCTCAAAAGTATTCGAAATTGACCTAAATGCCCATCCACAACACTCATTACCGTAAAAATAGCATAATAGAAAAAATGATAAATATCTTTGAAAAGGCTTGTAAGCAGCACAAAATTGATAAATAGTTTACATAATAAAAAGACAAAAATAACAAAAAAATGTTGAAAAAAATCTGTTGAAAATCGCTAATCATTGTTATATCATAAAATTAAATAAAGTTGAATTAATGAATGAAAATGACAAAAAAAATAAAAAGTAAACAAAATCGTTGACTTTATCAGAAAAAAGTTAAATACACGCTCAATTCAAAAAATATTAAATTTAGATTAAATAACATTAAAATTGGTCTGATTTAGACTAGATTTAATGATTTTTTAAAGGCTTAAAAGTTTACTAAATTTCTGAAAATTGTGACAAACTTGAGACCCAGTTGCATAAGAACGTAACTATATTCACACAATAAATTTGTTGAGAACTGTGAAATTTAAAATGATAAAAAATAAATTAAACTTTGTAAAGAAAATCATCATCCAAGTATTCATGATTTTTCATAGCTTGCCCGAATAGACAAAGAGTACGCTCAGAGTACGCTCAACTTTTGGCTGAGTATACTCACTTGAGCATGCTCATTCATACAAAATTTGATCGCACTACTTTACGCATTTGAGCACGTCATTTGAGCATACTCTGAGCATACTCATTGAGTGTACTCAGAGCATACTAATTGCATACAATTGAGCATGCTCATAAGTATACTCATGAGTGTACTCATTAAGCATGCTCATAAGTACACTCTGAGTATACTCAAATAATCGATCAAAATTTTAAAAAATAAATATTTTTTATACTTTTTCACATTTTTGGAATATTTTTTATTAATCTGTAGCATTTGTACTGTTTTAGGATAAATTTTATTTATTAGTAAATCTGAAATGAAACTTAGAAAATTTTTGATTTTACCTGGATTCGAACCCATGACCGCTCTGTTGCTGTTGAGACCTTCACCTTAACCGTTGCGCCACTGCTACTTTTTACCTATATAATAATTTTTGGCAAAAGGCACATATAAATTATTATATATGTAAAATACTCTAAAACGGGTCTCATATTGTCTTATTAGACTTTTAACATGCTTAAAAGTCATAATTCCCAAAAAAATATTTATATTAATTGAATCTTTCACTTGTGAAGTATATAAAAATATCACAAAATTTTTGAGCATACTCATGAGCATACTCAAAAACTTAGAGAAAATTTTAAAAATCAAAGATTTTTTAAGGATTCTAGTGAGCATGCTCAGAGTATACTCAAGAGTATACTCAAGATGAGCATACTCGATTTTCTAAAATTTAGCATGCTCATGAGCATACTCAAAAACTTAGAGAAAATTTTAAAAATCAAAGATTTTTTAAGAATTCTAGTGAGCATGCTCAGAGTATACTCAAGAGTATACTCAAGATGAGCATACTCGATTTTCTAAAATTTAGCATGCTCATGAGCATACTCAAAAACTTAGAGAAAATTTTAAAAATCAAAGAATTTTTAAGAATTCTAGTGAGCATGCTCAGAGTATACTCAAGAGTATACTCAAAATGAGCACGTAATAGTCTAATGAGAGAATTTTTTTTTGAGTGTACTCAGCACGTACTCAAGAGTATACTCAAGATGAGCATACTCGATTTTCTACAATTTAGCATGCTCATGAGCATACTCAATCGAACGTGCTCATTTAATTTTTGAAACAATTTATTGAGCATATTCAGAGTATACTCATGAGTATACTCAAGTGAGTGTACTCAGCTGAGTACGTGGAGCAATATTTTGAGTATGCTCATAAGTATACTCAGTTGAACATGCTCATCAATATATTTTTATTTTTTTTATGAGTATGTTCAGAGTATACTTATGAGTATGCTCAAGTGAGTGTACTCAGCTGAGCACGTAAAACAGTGTTTTTGAGCATACTCAGTAGCGTGCTCAAAAAACTGAGCATGCTCAATGTTTATTCGGGTTGGTCGTGTAATAAAAAATATAAAATAAATAATACTAAAAAAACATTATATATCAAAAAAAATACAAAAAGACTCCTTTTTAGAAAAAGAAAGTTTAAGAAGAAGAAAAAAAAAAATTATTGAATAATTTAAATAAAAAAGAAGAAATTATATACAAATTAAGGAGCAGCGAAATAAGTGTATTGACCATAGTGACACATTGAAATCATCATGAGAGAAATAAAATGAAAAATAGAAACAAAAAAAAATTTATTTTTGTATTTACACTTGATTTCTGTTTCAGAGATTCTCAAGAAAAAAATTTGAGAAAATAAGCTACCAAAAAATATTAAATTTGAGAAAAAAATGCAAAAAAAGAGAAATCTAGCAGAGCGTAGTTTCGATCTACGGACCTCTGGGTTATGGGCCCAGCACGCTTCCACTGCGCCACTCTGCTTATGATTACTTGATTTTTGAATTTGCATTCGTGAACTATTTAAGCCTATAAGCTGTTGAAACTTTTCTTATTTTTTCATAAATTATTAAATATTAGTATATTTTAAATTTTAAACATTAGAAAACATCATAAAATAAAATAAAATAATTTTTTAAATTTATTTTATATAAATCTTTACTAAATCTGATAAATCAATGGAATATGGAACACGCGTTTTTGAAATACATTGCAAGAATTACTCACTTCTGAGACAAAATTATCGCAAAAACTATTAAATTTTATTTACATATATTAACAATAAATTATAATAAAACTTATGTATAATTTGTTTTTTTTTTAAAAAAATTAAAAAATCATTTGAATATTACAAAAAATCGCAAATTTGTTTTTCAAAAGAAAAAAAATAAATCTTTACTAAACATAAGAAACTGATGGAAAATGGAACACTCACATATTCTAAAATTACCGTAAATGTAATTTATTTCAAAGCAGGTAAAAAAGTTAAAAATCTAACCACAATTTCCAGCTTTACATTTTTTCTTATTTCATTCTCCGAATTCATCGATTAATCCATCCAAATTGATACATCAATTTATTCTATATGTTCTTAAAAATAATAAATGTGATGCTTCGTGATGGCTTTACTGGCGCTTCTCTTCCTATTGGATTTTCTTTCATTTTCATTTTTCATTGCTACGAGGACGATTTAATGGATTTGATTGATTATTTTTCCAATGTTTCATGCTGCTGCTGCTGCTCTTCTTCAACTTCATTAATTTATTTCTTGCTTTTTTCAATCAATTGATTTTTTTTTTCTTCATCTTTCACTTACTTAATGTCTTTCGATAATGGCTTGCGATGCTTTTGAGTGTATATAAAAAAATATGAAACTATCGCTTTTTATTCAGTTTCCGCTTTTTCTCATTTATTTCATGAGAATTCAGTTCTTTTATCTTTTTTGTTCGGATTTTTTTGTAATTTATTGATTGATAAAACAAAGGAAATGTGAAGATTAATGAAAGGTCAAATTGATATCAAAAGATTTTTAAGAACAGTTTTTTAGTAAAAAAAATATCTGATATTCCCTAAGTTCATCGATGAAAACCCATAATCCTCACAAAAAATTACATCATCAATCCTGACCATTAAACATGATATTTTTTCATATCATCCCCCCACTCATTTACACGCAATATTTTTCTCGTTCAACAAATTTAACAATTTAATCAATTCATCAAATTTTACAGCCAATAAATGGAAAATAAAAATTTTTATCGCTTTTTGTTGATGAAAAAATAAAATTTTTTTGCGAATTAATTTTGAATGTAAAAATTTTCTCTTTTTTGATTTATTGATGCACATAATGATGAATGACAGCAATAGGGGATAATAATGATGATAATAATGGCGATAATAGCAATTTTGCATGCTAATAATGATGAATGGTGTTAAATTTTTGTTTGGATGATAAAGTTTTACTGAATTAAATCGAAGGTTGAATGAGAATCTGTAAATTATCGATTTTAGCAACATTTATTTTAAATTTTACATATTCATTTTACATATTTTACATATGTCCCAAAACCTTAAAATATCACTCATCCATCCCATCAACTTACATACCCATTATCATCATTATGATTACAAATGAATTCTCACAAACCTCCAAATCGACACATTACACACATATTCTCCACCTCATCTATAACAGAGACTCATGACAATCAATTTGACTGATTACATTCCATACAAGTGATGACAGTTCAATGATCCATTTGTCTATCACAGAATGTTTCATCATCTGAATATTTTGAGTACAAATGAGTGATGATTTTGTTTATGTAGCAAAAAAATCTAATCTTATTTAAATTAAAAAGTTTCTCAAACCCTCAAATATTATCAAATAACCCTTAAATTGTCACATATTACAGCTCAAATTTTCTCATTCTCAATTATTCCAATCGGCTTATAATAATCAATAATAATAATTTTCTTTAATTTCTTCTTCTTAATTCAGTCAACAACTAATCGGATTAAATCGAAGAAGGTCAACAAGTGGACATTTTTTGTTGGTTAATCATTTGAATTGAATGTCATGAAGCAAAGCATGAAATAATGGAGGATGTAAAGAAGAGGAAGTAATTTAGTGGCAATAAGTTTTTATGACTTAATAAAGTCTTTTGTCACTGTCAGATTGCGATTTCTTGGAAGTTTTTAGGAAAGTGAGATTGTGTTTTTTCAGATTTAAAGTTCAATTTCAAGACACTTGAACCTCAAAAGATAGCAAAAAATTCATTAATTAGCATTTAGCAGGATAAATTATCACATTTAGGCCAAATTAATTTTGACATGAAAATTACGTTTCAGATTTAATAATTATTACTAAATTATCTGTTGAATCAAAATGTCAATAGTCTTTGCATGTTGTCATGCATTTGAATAAAAAGTATTTACTTTCACGCAATGGATAGTTTTTCATATGAAAAGCTCATTAATTTTGCAGGCTTAATATTTAATCTGTTGGTTAATTGTGATCACAAATTCAATTTTAGTTATGATTTAGAAATTATTGCTAGGTCTTTTAGTCATGATAGAGCTGTCCATCCCCAAAGTAATTTATTAATTTTTAACAATAAGCTAGGAAGTTGATATAAAAGTTATAAGCTTAACAAAAATTACAAGAATATCAAAAATCGTAAAAACTTTAAAATTATTAAAATGGAAATTGACTGTTTGGCACATTCAGCATTTTTCATGTTGCACAGCTCATATACTTCTTATCTTTCATTTTGCTGCACTTGTCAAGAGAAAATCGTAAAAACTTAAGCATAAAATATGAAGTTTGGTGCTCATTTTCTTCATAAAAAATTGAAATTATTAACTTTTATGCTGATTTTGTGGCTTCCTTACTGCAAATAAATAAACTTTTTGAATATAAAATTTACTTAATTTTAAGATACAGTTCCTGCCAAAAAGAGTATAATTTGTTCTGGAAAGAAGTTGTAGCCAAAATTGCATTTAAATGTTCCTGCAACTTGTTGAAGAATTCAATGTTTTTGTTCTGAAAGAACTAGAACTTTCATGTTCAAAAAACGAAAAAAATATTCAATTTCTGAAAATTCGACCTAATTTTTTCCAAACATTCATCACAAACTTTATGATACCTTTACATAATTCTTGCTAGACTGACATTCACACACATAGAATTTGGCAGATAGACTCAAAACACACATCCTTGTTGCCTTGAAAAATGAATATATAGCTCATTGTGTTGATTTATATCATTGTCTCATCCACACAAAGAAAACACGTGTGATTTTCTCTCGGAATTAAGAAACAAGTTGTTAAGAAGCAGAACGAAACAGCAGATTATGAATTAGGATGAATTTGGTGTAAAATTAAGAATATGCTAAATTTTTGAGGTTACTTTTTTCCCTAAAAATTAAGCTAATCTAAAACCCACTAATACGTAAATTTCTATTTTTAAAAATTTGCATAAAGTTCACCTAAGAGCTACCAAAAACAACACATAGACACTAAAATGATCATTTATCATCGTTAGTAAAGTAACCAAAAAGAAATGAGCATCATATATGAAAAAGAAATTGTTTTCACATCTCATAATCTCATTTTCTTTTTGTTCTACATCTTTTTGTTCTGATTCAATTTTTTCAAGGAAATGAAAGCATTTGGTTGGTCAGTTTTGGAGATAAGATGAAATTAATCAAATAAAAGTATGAGTTTATTAGCTAGGATGGCAAATGGGAGTAGAATTGTTGAATGTTCGGAGTGGAAAGGCTATACATAAAGTAATTATCGAGATTGTAACGTGTTTTGAAATTTTCGAAGATTTCAATAAAAATATATTTTATCATTATCAGTATTCCTAAGCGCACCTCAAAATGCGTTCCATACTTTTTCATTCTTCTCCTTCACTCGTTCTATTCTCCTCACAAATTAGACTCACAAAGATGCTCGCTTTCTCGTTACTGTGTCTATAAACACATTTTAACAGACACTCGTAGAAATAATGAAGAAGAAATGGGAGCTGTGAGTGTCGCATTGAATTGAAATTGTTGTTATTTGTTCACTGTACTGATGGTAAACAGACTGGTGTATGGCATACGTATGTGGGAATGGTTAAAAGAAAATAATAGTCGAAAAACATGAGATGATGAAGATGGTGCGAGATATCTGGGGGTTCTTTTAGCTCTAGAATTTACACTAGTTGTGTTAAGTGACTGACTAAGGTCATTATTCATAGGTTCAGTCATATTGATCTATTCCACACCATAAACTCTATAAATCTAGCACCATATGAAGTCCATTAGTCTCTCAGAATTTGTAGATAAAAAAAAATCTATTGAATAACTAACAACTTTTTATTTCTTCCAATCATGACGGAAATGATTACAGAGATAGAAAAAAAAATGCTTTTCATTTTCCTCGTTTTGATATGTAATTAAATTAGCTATCGCTTGAGTGCATCATAAAAGTTACAATAATAAAAGAGAAGAAGAATAGCAAGAAAAAACGGAACAATTTGATGATGCTGTTTCATCCATCCATTCATTCGAATGTCCATTCTCGTGTTTATATGTCAATAAAAAAATCTCCAATGTGACCGTCCTCATATGTATGAGCAAAGAGACGATGATAAATTAATTAGTCTTTTATATATATGAGAATGAGAACAAAAAGCAGAATGTGAGGGATATGAGGACAATAAGTGGATTCTTTGTACGTTGATGGAAAAAGTTTCCTCATTTTCATGGTAGGCTCATGCAATTTTTCACTTGTTTATTGAACGTGCAAGGTCCTTTTGTTTTTTGTAATTGTTTAAACTAGATTTTGGTACACGTTAAGTTGAGACATGGATTTAAGATTAAATTCAAAACTTTTGAGGTTATGCAACTGAAGTTAGGTTTTAAAATCCAGATTTTAAGATTATGCACACAAATCCTACACATTATAGCAACCTCAGTCATCCATCCTCTCACACTTCGTCATCATAATGTTATTGCAATGTTTCACATTTAATTATAACAGAATAACTCCACACACACAGAACAGACAAACAGGCATAACGAAAAGAAAAGCTACGATAAACTATTCATTGTTGTTATTTAACCTTATGTGGCTCTATGCAAAGCTATTCCTCATTATTGTACAACTACGAGTATTAATTGAATTTTAATGGAAGCTTTTTGTTTTGCAAATGAAATCGGAAACTTTCACTTGTTAATTTAGTTTTCATTGTGTGCTTTTTTCATAGCTTTAATTACGGGTTTTCGCGCTTTGCAGTTTCATTAGCGGAGGTGGATGTGGTGTGATTTATAGATAGATGTATATGATGTACTGGTGATAATGTGAATTTTTGAAATATAAATGTGGTGATTTAAGTAATTAACTTCAAGATAGTAAAACATTAAAAAACTTCAAGCATCCAATCCATAAATTCCGTATGTGACAAACCTCGTTTCCTTTATCATCTCTTTCATAAAGAAGCAATTCATAAATCATCTGTCCTAGTTTTTCATACTTTTTTTTTTATCAAAACATAATTAATTTCAATTATCTTGCAATAATTTTTCTCTTCTTTTCTTGTTCATGTTTTTTTGTAGTTCCTCATTCGTTCATATCTTTCATTCAGTACTGAGATAACTAACTCAATGTATGTGAATGAGTATGAAAAAGTAGAAAGACTATAACCATTATTATATAAAACTTTTCTAATGATGATGATGCTGATGATAACAGAGTAGTGGAAAAAATCAAGTAAAGAATTTTTGAGAATTTAAGGATAAAGCGCATTTAAATTTTCTTTGTTCTGATGCCATCATCTTGAACAAAATATGTTTTATTGATTTTCAAAAAGTAATAATTTTATTGGCTAAAGAGTCACAGAAGAGAAATACAAAAGAAGAAAGTGAAGGAAAAAGAGACTGTGCATCTATGATGAACTCATTTGTGTTGCCTGCAATAAAAATAAAAGTAATAGCAATAAAAAAATGATGTTGATGGTAATTTTAAGAATAATGATAAAAGGATAGTAATTTATGTGATTCTTTGAATGCATTAAATGAGAATTGCGAAGAGTTGAAGAATTATACTTCATTTCATAATTTGCAGGATTTGACACAGTTTGCCTTAAAGTCATCGTATATTTTTATCCAAAGACACAATACAATAAAAAATTTCATATAACTCATATTCACACATATCTATTCACATAATGAAAATACCAAATTCATTTACTGTCTTCCTATCTTTTGAACTCACTTCCTTCTTCTTTTTAACGTTACGCAACAAATTTTCAGCATTTTTCTTTCCTCTCTCATTTTGCTATTCATTTCATTATTATCATCATTGTCCTTCAAAACATAATCGGAATCAGCAAGAAAAAGGACAAAGGTTGTCTTCTTTTCTAAAGTAGTTGAAAAGGATAAGTAAGAAAGACGCTATAACTTGTTTGCAGAAGCTTTAGAACGAAGTTTTTATGCTTTATTCAGGAATTTAAAAAAATAAGCCACAAATATTTTTGGCTTAAAAGTTTGAAAAAGTGTAGTAATAAACCCCCCAACCATTCAAATGAATATCACTTATCAAGTTTACAGCATCAATTTCCACACAAAAAGAAGCAAAGATTAGAAAAGGAACCATAAGAAAGAGAAAAAAAAATGTTATCAATGTTATTAAAATCAGGTAGCATTTATGGATATGCATGGAGAAAAAAATGAAGCAGGTAAAGTATCAAAACATAGCAGAAGCCCAAAAAATGTATATATTGGTAAAGTTTCCGCTCTTTCTGATGCTGATGTATCTCCGTGCTTGTCGTGCGTCACAAATTGTTGGGAAAATTTTCAGATTCCAAGTTTTTGACTTCCAATGGAAAATTTCAATAAGCTGGAATATTCAGCTGGAAATATTTTTACTTCGTATTGAAAACATAGAAAGTTAGTGAAAGTAAATTTTTAATAAAAATTCTTTCCACCTTCTCCGTCCCTTTTACTTCTATGCCTTTCCAATCAATCAAAATTCATTATTAATTTTCCAACATAAAATATGAGAATGGCTGAGAGAGTGAGAAAGATAGGTGGAAAACGTGGAAAGGGAAAATGTTTAACTTGATTTCATATTCCGCTTATATAATCATCGTGTGGATACATAAAACGTACATTAAATGTATATTGAAGCTCTTTTACTCTGTTTTTGGTAAAGAATCAATTTCCAATTTATTTTGGCTCGCTCGGCTATTTTATGTGATTATAAATGAAATATAGTTTCACTTGATATGCTTGGTTTGTTCGTGTATTTTGGGGGGCTAGTTTGGTGTTAATAAGGTGGATTAGGGTTGATTATCCAGTAATATTGTCTATGATGAGTTAAACCCACCTCATAATTTTAAATAATAAAATTTTTAAACCCAGACCTTCCCATTGAAACTTTCAGGTATTTTTACTCCACTACAACAATCGAACACAAAAGACACATTATTAATGTATTTTCATTCACATTAATACGTTAAGTGGTAGACATGCACAAAATGATATCAAGCTGATACTATTGAAGGCCTATAATTAAAAAAATTCAGTTTATTGTGCCTTCTTGTATTATAAATGAGCTGTTAAAGCTGCTTGCTATGAGGAACGAAAATTCATTTTTTGCATAAAAAGAATTAGTATTGTTGCTGAAAGAGCGGAGTTTTTCACGCATAATTATGGCTTTTGGGGAGAAATCAATTAAGTTATGCTAAATAATTCGGAAATAGGCTTAGAGATGTTTTTGAATGTATTATGAGGGGGATTAAAATTTATTTGGGATTTGGTAATTTCAATGTGTTGAATTACAGTTTGTATGAGGAAATGAGTAGCATTTTGTTCACATTTTCTTGTATTAGTAGGTTTGGGGTTCGAATTCAAATTTCGGATTTAAGGAAACTTTTCATTTAATAAAACTTCATTACATACTTAATTAATCTTACTTTTTTTATCATTTTCTTCATTCCCAACGTAAAATACGCATTACATTTCAAACAAAACTTGCAATCCCTTGATAATTCCATCTTAATAACGGTAACAGTAGTAATATTCACAACATCATGTCATGCTTGTTTACTTTTCTTCCTTGTTGTTTGATACCTTTTCTGTTGCTCAACATTCTTCATATGCTTGCCTCTTTCTCCCTGATGACGATAAAACTCAATGTAAATTGTTGGCAAAGATTTATATCCAAAAGCTTACATTTCTGTTGCTTTTTGGCTTGCTTTTTTAATAATGAGAATGAAATGTGTCTTGGAATTGTGTACTTATTCATGTTTTTGGTATTGTTCCTTCTCGGAAGTCATATCTTCCTTTTGTTTATGATTCTTATCTTTGGATGATAATCAAAACTTTGGGGATACTTTATGGAATATGAAAGGAACTTTTTAACCTACAAAAGGAATATTACGTAAGAGTTTGGTTTAGGGACCACATTGAAGTGTTTTGGAGAAAATGACTTACAATATTTAAAAATATGAACTTGAAGATAATTTTTTAAAAACATTGAATACTAGACTTTGTGAACATAAGGAAAAGGCTTTAATGTGTCATTACAAAATATGTATACCGCACGCTATCATATGATCCTTTTAAAAATATGATTCTTTATTGCAGCTGTAAAAACAGGTCCATAAAATTTCTCCAAAACATCTCATAAACCATCATCCCCTGGATCACACTCATCAAATTTTATCCAATTATTTCCAAAATACTTCCATGTAATTCATAAAAATTCATCATGTCTCATCCCACTTACCTAAAATCTAAGCATCATCATATGATGTATGACAAAAGACCTTGAGAATCCTCTCATCCACCCATCCCACCAAAATATTCGTCTTTTCAAGTTCCACACTTCCGAAATGTTCATAACACTTGCTGCTACTGCACAAACACATTGTTACATGATATCTCGTCACCGACAAAGGGATTTTTTAGTATCTGTGATAAAATATATTTTTCCTTTCTATTGTATGTGCTGTTGTATCCAAAAACAACGACAGCGCTTCTTATCATGAAACAGCTCAGAATGAAATAAAAATCGATAAAAATGGAAACAAGAAGAAGACGTGCTAGGCGGTCGATTATTTTTCGTTCCTTCCAGCGGCTATATTCTGTGAAAGTAACCTGTTGGCTCCATAACCTTGCATACTATACGCTGATACTTGTTTTGGTATCAATGAGACTAGTGTGAGTGGTAATGTGACGTCATGCTGGATGGTTGGAAAATTCTGATCGATAAAATGGAAATTTCCAGAGCTTTTAAAAAGAGCTTTTCGAGCTTTCGTGTATTTACATGAGTCACAAATACAATGAAATTCATAAAAAGCTCTAAAGCTTTCTAGCAGTCGGTTTATCACTTCCATGTGCTGTAAAATCCAAAAACAAAAAAATTCTCATCTCGAATTCAGATTTACTCTCCAAAATATATTTAATGTTCATTAGACTCCGTGAACGCGATGATGAAAGGTGAAGTGTTGTCACTGTTCCGACAAGCACTTGTTGGGGCTATTTGTGTACTTTTTACTTGATGAGTTTTAAATTAGCTGCAATTTTCTGCTCGGGTTTGAGTGAAAGTTAAGTGGAAAAAATTATAAAAATTAAAGTGAATATTTCGGAATTTGAAAATTTTGAGAAACTTAAGGAAAAATTTTGGGAAAGTGTGAATTAAATTTGGAAATTTTGAATTTGGAATTTACTTTTGGAAATTGAAATTGAAAATTTTAACCGTGAGTCAAAAAAATAATCCTTGAAAACAAAAACAGGAAAAAAATTAAAAACTTTTCAAAAATTTTAAAAAATCCATTGAAAATTAACCAATGTAAAAAATTTAATTCGAAGAAAAAATTTGTGATCCAAAAATAAACACACATTACAGTACAGTGAGAAGCTACAAGTGATATTGGAAGTAAAAAGTGAAGGTTGAGGCAAAAGTATATCTTTTATCGGTGTGTAAAATTTTATGTTATTTTTGTAACTGAAAGAAATTTCTTTTTTCCTGTGTGTACTCATAAAATTGAAAATGTAAATTGAAATTGAAATCGAGATGAAAAAAGTTTTTCTTTTCATCAATTTTTTTGAAAAAAGTTTGATTGAAATGGAATTTGAGGCTTAGCCAATGGGCGAACATTTCTTGTCAAAAATTTTAGCAGTTGAAAAGTATTTAAATAGTCAGCATACATATATTTCTGAATACAAGCCAAAATTTGTTCATTTTTATTGTTAAAGCCACCCATTCTTAAATTCTTTAGACCCTTATCAAAAGTTCATCACAAATCCCACAAAAGTGCTAAAATATTTTCAAGTTCAAGAATTTCCATCCCATCATAATCGAAAAAATTTAATTTCGCACCCCAACTCACCAAAAAAAAACAGCAACAACAAATTTCTATCTTCGCAAAAAAAAATCAAGAAAATCACCTTAAGGCATCTAAATTCATCCATTTATTCAGCCTTTTTATGCTCGCCACATTAAATTTAATTTAACACATACAAAAAGGGTTCAGTGATTTTACAAATTGAAAACTCATTTTTCTGTGTGCTCTCGTTTTGTTAAAAGCATCACATTATGTGAGGTGTTAATCTATATATAGAATGTAATTGCTATTCAGTAAGCTTTTTTGCTAGCATATTCTATTATGTGATGCATTTTTATGTGGAAAATAAAATGAATGGTAAACTGTGTCACTTTGAAATGGGAGAAATTTGTGAAGAGTCATGATGCGATATTGTTTGTGTGACTGGTTTTGGTACTAATTTAATATAGTGTAATAATACAAAATTTGAATGTTGGAAACATTTTATGAATTTTTTCGAAGTTATGTTTAAAAATTTTGAGGTTATAAAATTGCGCTTCATTTCTCAAACCCGCAAAATTAAGCTTACTTATTTCTCCTCCTTTGAATGAATTAAAGGATTAAATGGAGATAGTTGAATAGGAGCTGAACATAAGTGAGGTAAATTGACACTAATGGAAGCTGAATGAGTTACTGAGAATGAATTTGTTGAGCAAAAAAGAATGAAAATAATGCGACACCTTTTCATATATAAATTGTAGCAACGTGAGGTTAATTTATGGAGAATTGTTCTCAAGCTCATACTCAAGTTGGTCAAATAAATGTCAGAATGAATATTGTCTGGAATGTTTGTGAATGTAATGAGATGGATTTTATGCTGAATTATTTTCGTATTGTTTTTGTGATGAGATTTATTTTCTTTGGAATGTATGCATGGTGATGAAGTGAATTTTTATGTGGGATTTTCTCAATAAGTGACTGAATTATCGGATATTGGGATTTGATGATGAATAAATATGCGGAAATGGATTCTGATTTTATTGAGTGATGAAAATATTTTTTTAAAAAAGAAATGCGCTTTGAGTTTTTCATGCTCTTTTCATACTTGTATATATTTTTCCAAAAATAAAACTTTTGCAAATTTTCAAGCATCAAATATTCAAAATACAACAATGATGCAGATTTGCTAGCTCATATTTCAGATTTTGCAGCATCACTCTAACCCGTTCGGATAAATTCTCTTGAATAATTACAAAACGTGACACTAAGCAAGAGAAAAATCCAACAAATCCTAAACGACATACACAAACAGCACAAAAACTAATCTAATGTGAGAATCAAAACACAAAATGGAATGAATTTTGATTTAAATACTGACGAGTAAAAAAATATTTTAACTTGTTGTATTAAGCGCATTTGAAGATATGGAAGCTGATATTTTAAAAATAAACTTTAAACAATAGATGCAATTAGGGACAGCAAAAGTAAAAGTTTTTAATACATTTCTTACATTTTATTATGAAATTTAGTAGAAAAAAGACTTAACTACCCCCAAACAAAACATAAACTTAACACTATCACAGCATCAATGAGCGATAAAGATCGCATTAAATTTTCATGTTATCCACAAATGCGAAGCAACCAAATCATGCATGTACAAATTGTTTTATATATACACTTCTCCACGCGTGGGTTCTTATGAATTTCAATATCAAAAACGCTTGTTCAAGTTGTCTAATAAAGTTTAATGTTGTATGATTCTCATGTACAAATTACCACAAGTTCATTACTTCTACATGATAAACTTTGAACTAACAGCATGAAAATTTGTTTTAGTTGTACACTTTTGTTGGTGTAAATTTATCTGAGAGTGTCATTGAGTGGTTTTTACGTACACTTGAGTTCCTTGGTGTGATAAAGTATGCAGTAAAGTTGACAATAATGGAGCTAAATGCTCGTTCAGGATGGACTATTAACACATTGACTAAAGTTATGATTTAGGGAGATGAGTGTTGGTATTTTGGTTTGATTCATAATTTGAGCTGTAAATTCATCAATTTTACGTCCTTTTCATTCATTAAAATTTTGGGTCCTGTTTCAACCCACACTTGAAACATAACTAACAATATTTGCAATATATGAATATAAATCCCTAATTAATAAAAATATGTCAACATAGTATTCACATTACCATATCACCAGACTCATAAACATAATAATTTATGACTTTTTGATGGAAATATAATGTTTAATAAAACTATAATTACATTCCCAGTATGCTTTTAAAATTTATTACAACTTTATCATCTAACATGTTGTAGTTTTTCACTTTATCCTTAAATATTTCATCATCTATCTTTAAAATATTAAATATCAAAAAGAGAATAAATTTCATATAAATCCTCTGAAGATTCCATTTGATGTCATGTCAATGTATGCAAAGTAACTACTTCAGTACTGAGCACTCAACCTTAATACACCTTAAATATGCTTGAAAATGTTCGTTAACACACGACATAAGCGTGAATATGAAAATTTTAGTCATGTAAATGACTAGCAACAAATCAGCGCAGGTTTTGCAGTAGGAAATAGAAGAAAATCAAAGGAAATGTCAAAAGCAGTGACAAGTGCTGTAGAGAACGCGTATTACGTTGGATTTGTGTATAGTTCTGTAGATTTGTCAGTCAAATAAGTTTTCTGGAAGATTTAAGTATTTGAGGTTATAGTTCTTAGTAATTTAATAAGATTATGTTCATGAAGTACCTTGTAAGGTCTAAATTACATAATATAGGATCTATGATTAGTTTCAAAAACTCAAGCAATCAATAATCAATTTTAACATACTCCATTCTCGTCAAATCATTTAAATCCTCTTCAGAGACACCACACATCCCGAACGCACAATTAAAACTAGTAAATAACTAATTAAACATGAATTCTACTAATTAGTTTCCTTTAATCATCAAACATTTACAAAATGTTATGGAACGAGGAAGCAATTAGCGAAATGTTACAGCAATCAAACGAAATCATAACTGAAAATCGAAATGAATTTGCGTGGTAGGAGGCAACCCTCCAACCTCTTTGAATGTATTAAACTAGCACCGAAAATTCATCGAATTTGTAGTATTTTGTATTGAGCTTTATGGTTTTGCAGCTGGTTATAAATAGAAATTGTTGTGTCATGATGATGACAAGCATTCCAGTGGAGTTTGTTGCTTGCATTTGGTGTGGATGGCGAGAATGAATTTAAACTAGGAAAATAGAATAATACTAATGATTATTAAGTGATAGGTTGAAGTGAGAAATTTTTATGGAATTCAGAAAATTAGGAATGAGTTGATATGCTAAAAATGTGAGGAATTCAGAATATTTTCACATAATTGGCTGAAATTTTCTCTTATTTATTCACATCCCCTATATCATATCCAAAATTAACCCAAATAAACTCCATATACAGCCTATTTACCATATCCGACATCATCTCCTCATTATTTTGTTTCATTTTCGCAAATAAAAATAACCCAAAAAGTATGCATGACAAAAAAAAGAATCTTCACATGAGGCACTAACGAGTTGAATAAATAAAGTGGCACAGCAAGCGTTTACGGCGATAGGGAAATCTCTGTCGAGTACAAAGGAAAAAGTGGCAATCTGAATGCAAATATTGTATTCGTTGTCGTGTTTTGCTTCAATCTATTTTTATTAAAATCACAGCTTGAAGTTCCAATTTGTGAGCCTAAAAAGAGAAGGAAAAATTATTTCCTCGTGGATGGAGATGAGATAATTTTAACATAAATATAGAATTTGGTAAAAGCCTTTGTTTTCAACCCCTGAATTTTCCATATGACAACCCACCACGAATATTTCTAAGTTCTAACAAAAATCAACTCAAATTCTTCATATTTAAAAATATTCTTTAGAAAAACAAAAAGTTATCGTTAAAAAATCATCTCAAAATTCGTTTTCAAAACAAAGTCGAAAGAATATTTGGACCGTAAACGGATCGCAAAAAAATTGCCAACAAAAGCAAAAGAAGAAATTGTGAATTTTGCCGGAACTCGAACATCAACCAGAATAAAAAATAGAAAAAAAATTCAACGACAAAAAAATGTGAAAAGAAGACATAGACGAGAGATTTTGTGGCTTAGTAAAAAAGATGATAATTTAATAGAATTATAGTTGACGATACACAAAAGACAGTCACGAGGGGATAAAAAGTGTAAGCAGATAATCGGAATGGATGAAAATTGAATTTTTAAGGACGCATGAAAAAAGGTGAGTTTACTTTTTTTATTAAATTAAATGTCTTTTAAGAAGACAGGACGGGGGAAGCTTTTCTTGAATGTGCTGAAATGAAAAGGAAAATGTGTTTTAAAAGCGGAAATTTTCATGCCTTTTTATGATTTTTTCTGTGAATATGTTGGGTGTATGATGTGACTTTATGGTACTTTTGTGATCAAATGGAGTGATTTTACAGAAAAAGAGACTGAAACTATATTTGAAGACATCAAATATTATGCTTCATCCTCCACCTGCTGTATCCCTATGAATCCTCAAATATCTCGTAAAATTTCTTTGAAAAAAATATCAAATTTTTATTTCAAGCCCTCAATTTTGTCTATATAAAATTACATAGCTCCTAGACCTTTCCATTCTACGTCTCAAATTGACTTCGAGAAATTCTTTTATGTCTGTTGAAAAATTCAACAAAAAATTCTTGGACTTGAAAAATCTTGACAATATATACCAACATACGTTTTGAATTTATTCGTTGGAATTCTTTTTAGCATTTTTCGATTCTAAAACTCATGCGAAATTGGAAGTGAAGTCGCAAAAAAACACACAAAAAAGAAGAAGAAGCGAACAAGCAAAAAGTTGTAACTGTTGCTGTAACATGATACAATTATTGTGAGGAAATTGAATCTGATTGATTGGAATAATTGTATTTGAGAGATCAAATGAAACGTAAAAAATCCAAAAAACATTGATTCCGATAAATTTTTTTCCTCGAGCATTCATTTCTTGTTTTAGTAATTTTCATTGATGAGTCTTTGAAAGACTTTTGACATTGAGGGTGAAGTCAAATTTTTTTAAGAGCTAGAAGTATAATTTATAGTCCTTTTGAAGTACTAAATCTAAAATGATATGATATACTTTTGAACAAAAGAAATATTTTTATAATATTCCAGAAGAACAAAAAAAATATCTATGCACCTGCTGTAAAATACCTCAGCAATTCAAATGCACAACTGTTTTTACTCTTTTCATTCACCACAACACCTACCTCCCTTAGCACTACAAACAGAGAAAAACTTGATTCAAAAGAAGAAAAAAAAAATCCAACTTCAATTAATTAACAGCAACAACAATAGCAAAAGAACATCAAACAAATCCACAGCTTCATAAACAGTAAATTGTGCTGCAAATAATTTAATGAATTTAATTTAATAAGCTCAAGTAAGCTTTATTGTGCATTCATTAAGTTCTCTAATTATGCTGCAAATTTTCTGTTATTACATTTTAAGCTTTTAAAATTCTGGGTCAATTATGAGTTCTCAGTAATAATTTAGTCTTTAGAATGCAGTGCAATAGCATCGTTAATGCTCTTAAAAGCTTACTTTTGAACAATGCAACAATCTGAGTTTATTATTAATTCTTTGAAATTGAGAACGGTTGAGTTCTAAAAATAAAATTAATGTAAATGAATTTTTTTGTTCCTTTTAGAACAGCTCAAATAAACCCTAAATATTTGGTTAATTAATATCATAAGACTTATAAATTAAATCAAGACATGCGATAATCTTCATAATTAATCATTGTCTCAATACCCATAGTCAACAACCAATGTACCAAAATCCACAACAAGTCATAATAATTTTCCACACGATTGAATATAATAACCTCAACATTCACAGTCCACCTTACGTCTTTTGATCAAAATCCGCCAAGAAAAGAAAATCCTCCATTACATGAAAAAAGGAACAAAATCCTATTACGTTGCTTAGCACCATACCTGGCAAATCCTTAATCATCACTTTCTTTTTGTGAAGAGGAAATTTTTGTGAATGATTTTTACGGTTTAAGGCTTGTCGAGCTGTCAAGATGGCCATTTGTGTTACGTTGATCGTTGAATGGATAAATGGATTAGTTTTGGGCGACTTTTGATTGAGGGTTGTTGAAGTTGATGGTCATTTTGGGTTGATGAGTTTTTTGTGAATAAATGTTCTTTAGAATGGGAAATGGAAAGGATTATGATGAATGGATAGATTAGGTTTATAAAGTGAAAGCTCAAAAATTACAAAAAATGCTCCATAAATCCTAATAAACTGCTTTGGGTAAAACAACTTGCATACCTTCCGTTCAACAGATTGATGAGCTGTTTTTGCTGACATGAATGAAATTTGCTTATTTTGTAAACATGAGAAAATTTTTGGGTACTCTGTAAGTGTGATAAGAGAAACTTCAAGACGATCTATTAAGGTGGATTTTGATGGAATTATTGTTTAAAAAGGATTTTATTTATCAGAAATGAAACTGAGAAGCTGAAATGTGAAAGCAATAAGGGATTAAAATGTATTGAATACTTAAAGACATTGATAAGTAAAGCAGCCTTAATTTTGCAAAAATATGTACTTTTTGTTATTTAAGCATTCATAAATTATGAAATCAAATCTCACAAACATTAAACAACTCAAAGTTGCCTAGTAACACCCTCTTGAGTTTCCAAGCAACGAAAATTGAAGAAGCTGCTCATAATTTTTCTATCTCATCTAAACCATGCAAAAAAAAATTGCTCAAAGAAAACTCCATTATTTTATAACTCCTAAAATACATTGATACTTCCGCACAGACATTCAATAAAAGTGATCCAAGTATCTCATAAATAACAATCATAATGTCTTAAATAAAAATAACAATTGAACATTTGAGAGAATCGTAAATAGGTCCTGATCGAATATTTATTGGGAATCCTTGACCTTTCATGTTTTATTTGAACATATGTACATCCTTGTAAGAGAACACGCGTAAATAAATCTTTGACTTTATTGAATTTCTGTCTTATTTGTTGAATATTTTGCTTTTTTTTGCTTTATCGGATGAGCTTTGAAGTTTATTGTGCTTCAAGCTTATTTTTATTACTGAGTAATCGATTGACAAGCTGTAAGAAGAGAAGGTTGAATCGATGAGAGTAGGAATTGGTAAAATATGAGCAGAACTTTTGTATATCTAAGAGTGTATTCGAGAAACTTACCTTAGATATGAATTCTTTATAATTTTTACAAAAATACAAAGTTCTTAATTCACTTTTCATGTTTATCCTTCCATCTTGAAAATTTTTGATCAATCACAAATTCACAGAATAATCGACACCTCCACCCAAAAATAACTAAAATCAACATCAAGTGAGCAAATAAAAAATTCATCAGATTCTCCGAAAATCCATCAAACTTCTCCAATCTTTGTGAACCAAATAAAAAAAATATATTTTTTTTCGTACATTTCGAAATTTAATTTCATCCTCTTGACATCTCATTTCTTCATCTTATTCCTCCATCAAATTTTTCGCTCTCTTCCTTCCTATTGCCATTGTCAATAGCGACCTTGAATTGCTTTTTTTACATCATCTTCCTTTCACTTTTTCAATCCTTTTGTTATATTCATCTCGATATACTCTCACATTTCTTTTTCAAATTCACTTTCATCATTGATTCTGTTTAGCTTGAGTATCTTTGACGATTGGGATCATTTTGAGTGAACGAGGTTGTCGTGATTTGAATTCAGCGATAGATTGAAGATGAATTGAATTGAAATTGAAAGAATTGATTGTTTGGCATTGTGTGGCGAAACAATGGCTTTGGATGGGATTATTAACTTTATTGAGGATTTATTGGTTAAGAAATATCAATGAAACTGGATATGAGCATAGATAATAGAACCATAAGGAAGAGCCAAATCATTTTATTTTCCTTGTTCTGATATTTTTTGAAAAAAGACGCTATATTTCATTTTCATCAACAGTCTTTAAACTTGTAAATTTTATTCACAACCTTTTCCATTTTGTTATATTTTTGCCGCGTGTGTGGATCCATTTTTCTATCTCGTTTTCCGTTACGTGTAGAAAATTCTACCTTATTTTTGTTAAATTCTGCTAAGCTAGCAAGAAATAATATATTTTTTTGAAATTTAATATTTAATGTACAGTTATTAAAGTCTGCTTGATATATCGAATGGTTAATTTTATTTCCTTTTAAAAGCTAAAATATAAATGAATTTTTTGTTAAATTACTTGAATTAAAGTCAAAGTAATAGAAGAATTGAAAAAGATTTAGTTCCTCCGAAATACACAGGAACTACAATTCTACTTAGATTTATGTGATAAATCTTATTTTTACATAAATTATATTTTCTTCAAGCATTGAATATCGAACTTTAATCTTCAATTATATGATTGATGTCATTCATAAAATAATTAAGTTGCATGCAATAAAAGTTCATCAAATAAATCACATTGAATTGCCAGCTCTTCTCACCATAACAACTTACAGTTCTTAAATACCAATCCAAAAGAAATAAAAACATTTCATGTTGAATTGTAATAAAGTACACACCATCATAAATTTACCTTGATTATGATAAAATAGCTTCATTCCGATCAAGAAGTGTACAAAGGAGATTTTGAGTTTCTGTGAAAGAAATTTAACTTACTTCATCCCTGCATAAATTACAATGTAAGTTTAAATGCTTTATTAGAAAAAAATTTAGCTCCAAGCGATCCCAATTGCATTTTTGTTTATTCCATAAAAATTTATGTTTAAATACCCAAAAAAAGGTAATTCACCCTGAGGTATCTTCGCTTTGTGACCATAGAATAAATTTACCAAAAATTTTCGGATTGTTTATCATCAAATGATAATCTCTGCATTCGTAAACATACTGATGGATATGAACACGGTTACTTAGCAACTAAATGACCTAAATGATTGGATTGCATCTTTTCATGGTCGTTTTGCTACTTCTACGAAAAAAGTTTATGTCTCGTGGGATAGGAAGTATATATAAATAAAAATTGTTTATTTTTTTTCTCTTCTTTCGGAAGTAGCGTGTGTTTAGATGATGTAAATAAAGACTGAGTTTTCTATTGAGTTGGTGTGGATTAATGATACTTTTTGATGATACAGATAAGTACATCTGAGTTCCGGCTATTTTTAGAATATAGACTTGATTTTATCCTTGGGGTTTTATCATGGTTTAAGGCTTTATTTATTCATTTATTAAAGTGCCTATTGTACTTCCTGTTTTATTGTCAATATTGTAAAAGATCCAAATATTATATCTTCGAAAAACTCAATGTATCCCCAAAATTTCATGCAAAATGATGTAAAATCTTGAACATTTGCATTCAAATCACTCAAACAAATTTTCTCTTATTTTATTCTCACTTATTCTTTGAAGTCAAACTTGAAAAGAAGAGAAAAATGATTTTTTTCTTCATTGTAGAGCTAAAGTGGAATTAAATTTGCCTTTTTTTCTTCGGAACGAGAAAAAAGCTAATAAGGAAAATGGATGAGCATGTGAGAACACAAAGAGAGAAGTTGAATGAATGAAAATTTGTTTTTCAATTTTCTGGAGATTTTTCTTTGTGCAATGAGAAAATTAATTTTATTTTAAACGAACAAGAAAAGTGAGACAGATAGTAAGGAATGTATGAACAAGGAAATGAAAATGAAAATTTTTATTTTCGGTAAAACAAAATTAATTGAAATTTAAAGCTTCAATTGTCTTTGTGATTTATTGACATAAAAAGTTCCGTTTATTCTAAATTAAAAACAAAAATGAATCAAATTGAGTTTTTGTTTTGTTCAATTATTTAGTCTGTTTACTTGCTCACATCTGGTTCATTTGCGTTTCAATATTCAACTGAATCGACTAATTGAAATGAATTTCTGTGGAAATGACAAAATATTTCAAAGCTTTTAGTAAATTTGGTTTTCTTGATGGATGTTTCTTTAATTAAACAATTCAAAAACAGATGTAGTTTGTTACTTTGCCCCATTCAAAATTTTGATTGGAAAAATGATTGACTCTGAGATATAGCTATAAAAATAATGGAAAAAGAAGAATCATTCAACTCCTGCAATCAAAGAAAAAACTCAAAAAAAAAACCTATAAACATTTCTATTCAATTTAGTATGCGATTTAAAAGCCTTTCAAATTCCCATAAGTCTAACTGTTTATTTTTTCCTGCAACAGACAAGTCAAATTGACATAAACTGGCCTTAAAATTTGTCTTTATCCAAAATATTTAATGTGGGAATTTTGCATTGTTTGAGATAACTTTCAAGACAAAATAAAATGTATTGTTTGTTATTGAGATCTTTCAACCTTGATGTATTGTTGGGTTACTGTCTGATGCAGAAGTAGACAGAGAAGAAGAAGAATTGCTTTAATTTTGGATACATCTGAAAACTAGCAGACATTTTGGATGGAAATTGAGAATATTTGTGTAAATAAAATGTCATGAGAATAAACAGACATGAAGCATAAAGCTTTAGATTAAAATGTCAAACACCATCGATTTCAGACGAAGAAAATTTCATGGCAAGTCCAATATTTTCCATTATCCCATTTACATCATGGCAAAAAAATCCAATTATTATTATATTTTCTTTATCACGCATTTTTTAACCTCACAGGATGAAGAGAGAGAGGAAAAAGGCAGCCTTAAGCCTTTCGTTCAAGTTTTGAAAGTATTTAAAAGTTTAACATGCGATTAACTTTGAATTGCTGTACCTTTGAGAATATCGGCATTTTAAGACCTTCCCAACATTTATTATCGCTACAAGGATTATCGTTATGTGAGCAACAAAATCGAAAGAAGAAAATGAAGAAAGTTTTCTTTCCGGTGCGTGTTGCGATTGTGGTTGATTTTGAAGGGAGATATTATGTGCGAATTTATTGGTAATGTTGGAAGTTCCTATGTTAAATCTTAAATTTAGTTTTGCACTTCGATAACTTCAAGTTTTTAAAGCTTATATCTTCAACTCTGTTAAGCAAAATTCTCTTCTTTTATCTTTTGCTAACCCAATTAACAAACACAAAACAATATACAGAGATATTCTTCCTTAATTTAATAAAAATGACCCCATTATCACTAATTCAAATTATCCACATTTACATTAATCAATCCCAACAGCTTCTACATTCTTGCAACTCCTAAGCAGAAAATAAAAGAGTATAAAATTATTCACGTCGTTGACTTCCACAAATGAAATAAAATCCACACAATATCAATCTTGAGAGTCCGTTAACTGCTTCAAATGAATCCTGAAACACTTTTGTATAACAAATTGTTGTTGCTACATCACATAAATGGAGAAAAATTACAAGGAAAAAGTAACAGTGAATGTTATATCTAGCAAGGAATAGAAAAAAAAGTTAAGCATATGAAAAGCTTTTTGTGATTCAAATTAAAAGTTTGAAGGAGAATAAAAATTGATGTGAAAATTTTTCAAATTGCGAAAGCTGTAGCTGAACATGACGGTGAAGCAAAATTGATGATTATGGTGATGACGGTTATTGTTATGTGCATAATGATCACATGTCGTCATGTGTGTAGAATTAATAACGAATTCTGGAAAAAGAGGAGTTTTGTGATGAAAAAAGAGCTGACAAAAGGTCGTGATGTGCTTCAAGAGATGGATTAATATTAATTTTTGATTGATGGTTGTTGGCAGGGATGTCGGGTTGCAAAACTTTATATTAAATTGTAACCGAAAGCTTTAAAGAATTTAAAAAGTTTGAAAAAAATATGCGAATTTCGGACTAAAATTAACAAATTTTACCATTTGACCCAATTAATAAGTACAATCTTCTTACCGCCATTACAACATAACATTGCAAATAATATTTGCAAGAAAATCACCAAACATTGTCCACATCCATTATTTATGAGCCATTTCTCTTCATCTCAATCAACTTCCTCATTCATTTGTTACATCAAAATACACACAAAAGCCTCTTACAAAATTAATGATAATGTGTGAATATTTTATGATATTGTCTTGTTGAGAGGTCAGTAGCTACTAAATAAATTTGTACAGACACTGTACAGATGAATGGATGAGCAAAGTCAATAATTGAATAATGCATTAATCGTGTTAATCAACTTTTTCGCTTGTCTTTGGGTAACTGATGGATTTTGTGGTGCTAAGTGAGTCAAAAATATTGCGTGGGTGAATTTTTTTCGTGTTTTGAGTTGTTGGAGAAAATCAGATTTGGATATTGATTGATTCTAATTGCTTTAGTTGCAAAGTATTTGAATTTTGCATTCGTGTATCAAATTAATCTGAAAATTAAAGCAGAACTTCAAAAATCTTAATTTTTAACGACATTTTTTCTTTAATTTTTTAGTTCAGTAAATTTGATTTCATTAACTCTACGTTCCCAAATTCATACCGAAAAAAATCAATGACGACCCCATTAGAAATGTGTAAAAATACTCTATAAATAGAAATTTTATCAAAGCTTATAATAAATTTTCATTAAGAGCATGCAAACAAGAAAAAAATCCCAAAAAATTACTTCAGCAAATAACAACAAGAATAACAACCAATAGCAGCTACTACCACATCCGGAATCGATAATTTGTTATCAAGATAACGGTTGTTGCCCCAAACAGTATTATTTTCGTGTTTGTAAATTATGTTAGGTTTCATAGAGATGCAGATTAGGGTGGTGTGGCTGTATGTTTAGAGGAAAGAGGTGTAAATTTGAGTATGAAAAAGCAGTAAAGTTTGGTGAACAGTAAATGTATATTGACATTTTTATGTGGTATATTAGAATGAAGAGTTAATTAAGACAAACGAGTCAATATTTTGGTAAACATAGTTTTAAGAACATCAACAAATATTTTCAGGTTTATATGATTTTGATGTGTCATATTTTTCCTATATTGATTGAAATTTACAACCATAAAATTGGATTCATAACTGACAATGTCCATTAGACAAGAATTTGGAACAATAAAGTTTAAAATTGAGACATAAAAGCATCCAGAAATGCTGCTACAAATATTTTCCGAATAGACAATAGAGGTAAAATCAGCAACAAATTGTTCACATTGAAACATAAAATGTGAAATTGAAGGGAATCAATTGGAATGTGTATATATATCATCTGCAGTATGAGTGATCGATATTTTTTTATACGACAATAAAACTGAACACAATGTCAATGTAGGAATATAAACAGGAATTTAATAACAAATGAGACGTAGTTATTGTCAAGAGTGGCTACTAAGAAAATGTTCAAAATGTGAAAAATCTTAACAATTCAAAAATAAGTTTTATTATGTTTTTCTAAATCATGGAAGGAAAAAAAACTTCAAATTTCAATTTCTAAAAGCAAAATTGAGAAACCTAAAATCAACCCTTTTTGTATTGATATTGAAACTCTTTTTTAAGAATTTCTTTTCGGAAACGTCAGCAAATATTTTCTTTTCTACTTCTTTATGTGCACTGCTTTCAATATCCTAGAAAATAACAAAAACTTGATAGCATTTGTTCAAACGATTCTAATTTCTGATGAAAATGAAATATGTAGTGCATGCAACTTTGAATGTATTCTTTTTTTTGGGGGGTGGTGTGAGTATAATTAAGCTGATGCCCATTTTTCGCTATATAAACTATATTGTACAAAATTAGAAGCTACTATTGTTTTGTATTTACACAAAAATTTAGAGATGCCAAGTCCAAAATATGGTAGAAGTTTCAAGATTTTTTTTTTCTGATTTCAATAGAAAATCTACTTTAAAATAATTGCTTATAAAATTATATTATTAACAGACATCACTTTGAACCTTATTATTTAATTACACCAATTTACTAATTTTAAAAAATATTATTTTGTTTTTACAAGTCATGTATTTATTAATTGCTTGTCAACAGACTGAAAGTTTATATGAATTAAAAAAGTGTAAATTAGTATTTGAACAGTCGTATATGAGAACGGATCTTGCGACAAGTGAAGCTAAAATAGAAGTTAAAAGTGTTTTAAAATGTGAATGGCCATATCCAGTATTGTGCTGTATTTTGCATGGATTTCTGCTACTTTATGTGCATTTGACATTAAATATGAGAAAATAGAAGATTTGACTGCAAATCTGAAAGCTTTGAATGACATTGTTGATAATTTTTACAATGGAACCCTACCATTCAATATTTTTGTATCCGAATCTCAAAACTCCAAATATTCAGAATTTCTTCATAAACAATTTATGAAGCGCAATCAACAATATTATGCATACAGAATCAGAGAAATTCATGGACAACTAATATTGCATAAAATTTCAGCAATATTTTTTGTATACTCATGTCAATTCTATAAATTAATTCATCAGAATCAAACTTTAAGAAATTATTACTCTAGACCAATAAAGTTCCTAATTTACATTGAAAACTGCCATTTAAGTTCACTAAAATTATATCTGAAAAATATTATTAGTCAGCACAGCTTGTCATTTTTTGAAAGCATGATTGAAGTTTTTGAATATCTCTTGATTAATGATCATGAACATTTGCACTTGGCATCCATAGAATATTTTACAGAAAACGCATGCAACGAGCCACAGTTGCAAGTCTTAAACTCTTTTAATAAATCTAGTATGAAGTGGAATAATCCACTTCAAAAATATATAAAATTCAAAAATTTTTATGGTTGCGACCTCGTCATGCTTGTTGGAAACCGTAGAACCACATGGATGAACTTCGAAATAACTGAAAATTCAATCAAACCAAACGGATTGATTCCAGAAATGTTTGAACTTCTTGCTAAATATGTAAATTATAAGCCCATGTATCGATTTTCGATACAAAATGATCCATTGGAATTTCATTGCACTAGAAAATTTAGTGAAATCAGTATGAATGGCACAACTAATAAACCAAATGTTTGTTTTGGATTTTTACGTTATGAGGGCAAATTTTTAGATCCTTCTGATGTAACTCATTTTTCAACACCATTTATGGAGATTCATGATCTAATTGTGGTTACACCCGGAGAACTTTATTCATCATACGAAAAGTTGCTACTTCCATTCGATTTTCTGACCTGGATTCTTTTGTTTTCAACATTTTCCATCGCTTTTGCAACTATTTTAATTTTAAATCTATTTTCAAAGTCTATTCAAGATACAGTTTTTGGATCAAATGTCAAAACTCCAGCACTTAATATACTAAGCACATTTTTTGGAATTTCCCAATATAGGCTTCCAAAAATGAGCTTTTCAAGATTTATATTAATGAATTTTATATTTTTTTGCTTAATATTTCGAACTTGCTATCAAAGTAAAATGTTTCAGTTCATGACAAGCACACCAAGACGACATCCACCAAATTCGATAGAGGAATTAGCTCTGAAAAAATTCACGTTACTAACTGGACATGATATATTTTCAAATCTAACTAGTTTGAAGATTGAAAATGGTGAATATTTAGAGATAAAAAAAATCGATACGGATGACTTTTTTAGTCTTTTTAAGAGTCAATCGCATAATTCTTCTGCAAAATTAGCACTTATAATTCAAAATTATTTGATTCAATATGATGAAATAATACACGAAAGAACATTAAATTGGCACAAACTTCCTAATCCATTTTTAGTTTCTCGAGCAGCATTTAACTTTTACAACAATAATTTTTACTTGGAATTGATTAACAGAGTCATGAATGCTTGGATACCAACAGGAATTATGGATAAAATTCTTGAGAACCATTTAGGTGTGCGAAGACAATTTGTGACGGTTAAGCGACCAGTTGTGCTTACCGTCGATAATTTAAGTTTTGGATTCACAATTTGGCTCGGATGTTGTGGAATCAGTAGCTTTGTTTTAGTCATTGAAGTAGTACTTTTCAAATTAGTGACAAGATATAATGCATTGAAAAAAATAAAATTTGCAAAAGTTCATCCAATCCTGTATTTCAATGAAAAGAAGCAACCAATCAGAAACGAAAATGAATTTAATCAGAATTTTAAAGTTTTGGTTAATAAGGATACATCAAAATATGAACAGAAATCACTGAATCCTCAGCATAGCAACAACACCTCAAAAAAATAATTTGAATCTGCTAATCATTCCTTCTTCTTAATCTTAATAAGTCAAGTCCTACAAAAAAACACATTTTACTTGAATCAGCACGAACTAAACATCACGTTATAGCTGACATGTACGCCACACTATCGTATTATTTTTTGTAGAATGTACACATTTCATTTAGTATAGATATAGGATCTTGAGTAAATAAAGACTGCAGTGAAAGAAAGCTAATAAAAATTACCGAGTTATTGCGTCATCAGAAAATAAGAACGGAAACATGAGAACGTTAGGATATGAGTAAAGTTTTTGACACTTGAAGCAGCAATATATGCGTAGGTGAAAGCTGAAATTGCTTACTTTTTGAAATACAAATAAATAAATTTTGATGTAAATTTCAATTTATTTTCATTTCTGATATGAATTTGAACTAAATATAGTTCATTGATTTCATTTCAATTTGCCAACGACCACACCAGCCATTTGCAACAAAGTGTGATGAGTTTTTTCCCAATATACACCAAAACATCAATTGCATGCAATGAATTTTGTTCATACCCATATCGACCAATCATATCGATCCTTATAAAAAAAAATACAAAATTGAAAAACAAACAGTTGAAGACAAAATTTGTATTTTTATTTTAGAGATACAGAAAAAACTTTTCATGCTTCTTTTTGTGCCTTTATTGATATTTCATGTTATTGACTTTCATCATTGAATCACACTTGAACGCACAGCACAGTGATTCCACTTCTTCTTGTTACTTATTTATTTGTGTCTTCATCTTCTTTTTGTATTGTATGAGAGATGAGCTTTAGAATGTAATTTAAGGATGAAGAAAACGGAAGGAAGATCGAATTCTAAAATGAAATAAAAAGGTTGTGTTTAAAGATATTTTTAAAAAGAGTTGATGGATCTCAGATTGAAATTTTTATATAAATTTTAAATTATTATGAATTTTGGCAAATTATTGCCCCTACATCTCTTCAAGTAGCCAAAAAAGGTTTCGATTTCATTTCATATTTTCCATCAAATCTTCAAAAATTTGTTACTTTCCTAAAAACATCGATTCGGATTCTCTGGAGTATGAATAACAAAGTTGATTGGAACTTTTTGGTATCCAAAATATTGCGGTATAGAAAATGATTTTAAAATTGGTGGAGTGAAAAAGTTTTCTTATTTGTCGTTCAAGGGAAAGGAAAAATGACGAGAGAAAAAGATACAAAAAAGTGAAAAGTTTCTTTATTTTGAAAAGCTATTTTAACAGTTTTTTGTTGTTTAGGAATGAATGGGAGGAGATTTAATGGATTTTAAGCTATAAAAATCTTCATGCTCCATGTTTTTATATTTATTTATATTGCTGTTCTATTTTTAGAATTTTAGATTATCGAGCTTTTATAAAGTTCAATTTTAAACATAATCATCCAATTTTTGCCTTAAAATATTCAATAAACAAAACTTTAAGCTGCAATATTCAAAAACTTTAACATTTTTATCCATTTTTATCCTAATTATCTTTGCTAAAATGAGATTGAAGAACAAAATTGATATGTAAATTTTATGGCACAAAAATGCTCAATTTTGAAACAAAATTATAAAAAAAAATCTCACTCGAGCTCCTTTCACAAACTTTTTAATCCAAAACCAACTTTTTTGTCACGTTTAATGCAAATTGAAAATAAAAAAAATCTTTAATCGACTTTCATTTTCTTTTAAATAGCTTCAAAATGTTTCAATTTTTTTGTGTTGAACATTTGGTTTTATATGTGCTGAAAAATCAAGTTTGAATAACAAACATTTGAATTCAACAGCATTTCACATCCATTTATGTTGTTTTTCTTCAAAAAATTTGTCAAATGAAAAAAAAAACGTTTATTTTTTGCCGCAAGAAATGCGAATGAAATTGGGTGAATTTCTTAGAAGGAAGGAAAATACCCAAAAGTATAATTTCATAAATGAGCACAAGATGAACATTTTGATGAAATATTAATTTGACATTTAAGAATTTTTTGTCATATTTATAATTAAAATTTTTGAAACGATCAGTTTCATCATTTTTACCTTAATTTGTAAATCTCCGCAAATTAAACACACAAAAAGAAAATATGAGAAATTTTAAAAAAAAATATTTACAACTGAAATCTTCTTCATTTTGAAACCAAGAAGATTACATTATTGCATTAAAATGATGAACATTTCTCTACCAGCACGTAAGCATGAACACATTGAAATTACTTAGTTTAAACTAAAAAGTTTGTCATTTAAAGATGAGCTGGGAATTTCAAAATAAAATAATGATGATAATTGTGAGTGTGTAATGTAGGATATGAAGCTATGTATGTGATCAAGGATAGTATGTCTTTGAATTTGATATGCCACATTTATATGAAATTGCCTTTGATTATAAAATTTATTTTTTAAATGAAGAGAAATTCACATTCATCCAATTTCTTTATAACCTGATTCAACCCTGACCCGTCACATTTTCATTCCAATTATTTCTCCTTTTTGCATTTGCATTACTTCTGATTTCATCCTTAATTGAAGAAACTTGCTCATGCATGACAAAGTTGTTGCATGAAATGAATATTTTCAATCTTTTTCATTCTGTATATTTTTTGGGTTAGTAAACATGTTCGGGGACTATCAAAAGGAATTAAGGGGCCGTTCACTTAGTACGTTACGCAAAAAACTACCTTTAAGACCCCCTTACCTCCTTCGTTACGCTTTTTGTATAAAAATTATTTTCTTTTGTTTGATCTGTTATAATTTCTAAGACCCCCCTTCCCCCCCAAAAAAAAGCGAACGTACTAAGTGAACGGCCCCTTAGGGTACTAAAATTTTCTAATAATCATCAAACTAAATTTAGAAAAGATTTTGATTTAATCATCAAATTTAATTTTGAATCAATTTATTTGACTTAACATTTTTAAAAGCTTTGTTGTGACAAAATATTGAAACAATCCCCCACAGAATTATATATCCTTCGATTTTTCCTTACATTTCATTTTTTAAAATTTTCTTTTATTAAATTTCAGTCTTTTCTACACTTTACTTTCTTATTAGAAATTCATGAGTGTTCTTGTTATACAGTTCATTTGCTTTTACCACTTTTTTCAAATAAAATTTCTTTTGTTGATTTTTGTAACTGAAGTTTGATTATTGTATTCCTGGGGTTGACAATATGTAATTTTTTGAAAATACAGAATTTTAGAGAAGAATTCAATTTAACTGTGTCATATTAATACGCTGAAATTCCATTTTGCAAAAAAATGAAAAATTCAGTCTAAAACACATTTTCCTACCTCCTTCAATCCATTTACTTTCTACATTCTTCTTCTACAAAGAATGAAAATTGAATTACTTTTTTTCTTTTATTTTTCTTAGAAAATTACAAAGAAAGAATAAATTTTCCATCAATTTTACTCATTCATTGAAAAAATTAAAAGTTTTCATATTCACACCGTTTCACGTTGTGAATATATTGATTTCGATACACTTGAAAAATCGTTTTTTTAGTTTTTTGGCGCCAAAACTCAAAATTTTCATAAACAGTTCGGTGTGAAAAGTTTGGCCTCAAAATTATCTACAAAATACAAAAAACCGCATTGAAAAAGGTTTTGATGCCTCCGGACACGACCCCAAATAGTGGTGGTGTATGCTTACAAGCACGTTGGTTCGTCGCATAACTCAACTACGAAAAAATATTTTTTTGTCAAAAATGTCTCAAAATGTGCGCATTATCACTCAAAAGTGCTGTGAATCTTTTGGTGCCGATCCATGCAGACTATTCCGAGAAATTAACGAAATAGTGTGTTTTTTAAGCATATTTTAGCCGATTATTGCAAAATACATTTAAAAAATTTCACACAAATTGTTAATTGAACTTTTTTGATCAAAATCAATAAAAAATGAAGTTTTGTTGAGAAAAAATGCAAAAAAAAAAATTTTAGCCACCAGTACACCTCCCACAAACCTAAATTTTGGAAAAATTCGTGTGGTTCACTGTGTGGATGGATTTTTGTAAACTTTTCTGTTTTTGATCAATAAATGCGAGAACTTTTATGGAAAAATACCAAAAATATTTTTAATTCAAGTTTAGTTGGTCAAAAAGTCGAAAAAGTTCAAAAAATCGGCATTTTTGGGACATTTCGCCTTCCTGTGCCTACAATTCGGACTTAAAAATTCTAAAAACCTGTGATTATTGTAGCTTATAATTAGACCTAAAAGTCTTACATACGTTGTCATGTCCAAAAACATCAATTAGTGCTTGAAAATTGAGTCCAAATGTAAAAATTCTCGATTTTTTTAGTGACCTTAATTTTCAAACTTATGCAAAGCGAAGCTTTGCTGACCCGATCGAATCCTAATCTTCAAACTTATGCAAAGCGAAGCTTTGCTGACCCGATGGAATCCTAATCTTCAAACTTATGCAAAGCGAAGCTTTGCTGACCCGATGGAGTCCTAATCTTCAAACTTATGCAAAGCGAAGCTTTGCTGACCCGATTGAGGCTTAATTTTCAATCTTATGCAAAGCGAAGCTTTGCTGACCCGATGGAATCCTAATCTTCAAACTTATGCAAAGCGAAGCTTTGCTGACCCGATCGAATCCTAATCTTCAAACTTATGCAAAGCGAAGCTTTGCTGACCCGATGGAATCCTAATCTTCAAACTTATGCAAAGCGAAGCTTTGCTGACCCGATTGAGGCTTAATTTTCAATCTTATGCAAAGCGAAGCTTTGCTTACCCGATGGAATCCTAATCTTCAAACTTATGCAAAGCGAAGCTTTGCTGACCCGATGGAGGCTTAATCTTCAATCTTATGCAAAGCGAAGCTTTGCTGACCCGATGGAATCCTAATCTTCAAACTTATGCAAAGCGAAGCTTTGCTGACCCGATGGAAACCTAATCTTCAAACTTATACAAAGCGAAGCTTTGCTGACCCGATCGAATCCTAATCTTCAAACTTATGCAAAGCGAAGCTTTGCTGACCCGATTGAGGCTTAATTTTCAATCTTATGCAAAGCGAAGCTTTGCTGACCCGATGGAATCCTAATCTTCAAACTTATGCAAAGCGAAGCTTTGCTGACCCGATGGAGGCTTAATCTTCAATCTTATGCAAAGCGAAGCTTTGCTGACCCGATGGAATCCTAATCTTCAAACTTATGCAAAGCGAAGCTTTGCTGACCCGATCGAATCCTAATCTTCAAACTTATGCAAAGCGAAGCTTTGCTGACCCGATGGAATCCTAATCTTCAAACTTATGCAAAGCGAAGCTTTGCTGACCCGATTGAGGCTTAATTTTCAATCTTATGCAAAGCGAAGCTTTGCTTACCCGATGGAATCCTTATCTTCAAACTTATGCAAAGCTAAGCTTTGCTGACCCGATTGAGGCTTAATTTTCAATCTTATGCAAAGCGAAGCTTTGCTTACCCGATGGAATCCTTATCTTCAAACTTATGCAAAGCGAAGCTTTGCTGACCCGATATAGAGTTTTGGAACGGTGTGAATATGCACATGAAGCGTGATCCGCTTCATTACTAGTTCTTTTTGTTTTGTTTAAGAAGAAAGAAAAAAGTTTCTATAACATCGATAAGACCAATTTGGAGAGAGTAGAAGCGTGAATAAATTTTCATAAGTTTGCAGCTACTTTTGAGAAAAAAAAATTGGTGAAAAAATATCAAAGAAAGGTGAAAAGTTGAATTTTGAATTTTTTATTGGTTTTGTAAGAATATTTTGATTTAAGAATTAATTAAATTTTATTTAGAAAAAAAGCTTGTAAAAAGTGAAATTTTTTCAATACAAAGGAATCTTAGTCATATATGCACAAAATTAATTTAAATTTAATAATTAATAGTTTTTATTGGCAAAGTTTCCATCGTCATTTTCTGTTGGAATTTCACCAGTTACAACATCTGGATCTGGGTTGCTAGCTTTACATTCAGTTACAGGTCCACAATTATTCCGAACCTCGTCTATCAAATCCTTTATCAAATTCTCCAAATTATCAACTTTTTTGTTCAAATCAGCAAGGCTCCTTCTTATGTCATCCAAATTATCATTACACATAAGTGCACAGTCTTCTTCAAATTCTGCTAATAACACGTATTCAGCTGCGATTCTTCTTTTGAATGATGACAAATAAGAAAAGTTGGAACTTTGAATATCTATTTCAAGACTTTTAAGTCTTTCTCTTAAACTTTCAATATTTTCACATGTTTTTGGTTCTGTTTCAATTTCAATAAGTTTCTGATTTAAAGTTGAATATTCAGAATTATAGCACATAGCGTATGCATCTTGAGTTAGGTTGAACACTTTTTGTAGACTATTTTCCGCATTTTTATTTATGCACGGATTTGATGGAAGATATAAATAACTCAGAGCATTTAAATGAGCAAACACGTCAGTTTGAATGTGTAGAATTTTTGAATTGAGCCAAATAACCTTTAAATCTGGATTAAAGTCAAAAGTTCCTGCTTCAATCACTTGAATATCATTGTCCCATAAGTCAAGAGCCTGGAGTTTAGGAAAAACCTTTAAATCAATTTGATGTATTTCCTTAATTCTTCCATTATTAAGGTCAATCATAATAAGATTTTTAAAGATTTTATCAAGTCCGCGTGGAAAAAAACGAATATTTTTGCCACCAGGTTGATCGTAAACTCCTAAAACATCATCGTGAGTCTTTCCACTGGTATGATTAGTGCTGACTGATGTGATTTCTATGTCTGGTGAAATTATATTTAAAGTGTTTTTGATTCTGCATGTGTAAACTGTTCCAATGGGTACGTAATCGCCACTAGCATGGTTAATAAAGTCGCATTCCAAATCAACGCAAGTTGAAAGGCAGAAAAGTGTAGCAAAATGTATAAAATGGCTGAAAATTTTAATTGCAGTTCATTAGTCACAATCCACAAGTTAAAGAAAATAATGCTCACAATAATTTTTTCATGACTTTAAAAAATCTATTCCCGAATTTTATTGAAGCTGCTCCTATGCTGTACTTAACTGAACTGCCAAAATATTTGTAAATACTTTCAATTTAAATAAATTTAATACTCATAAAACTCGACATACTTCACTTATTATTCCAAGAAAAACTAATTAAATTTAGTAATAAAATAACCCTCTTAAGTATGAAGTTGATAAGATACAAGCAAATATAGATACGAAGAGTCCGGACTAAAATTATTTTGGTGATTTTTTTTTTTGTTATCTTTTTAGATTTCGATTTATGACTCAAATTGAAGGTTTATCAAAAAAATATTTTCTTCATCAATTCACCAACTTAAAAGTCATAGTAAATCGAATTTTGCCTCAAATAAGGTCTAATAGGACATTTTCTCATCAAAAATCTGTCATCCATCTGTCCTTCTTAATTTGTCACACCTGCTTGTTCTTGTTAGTTCACTCAATTATTTTCAGAAATTTGATGGTATTTTGAAGTCTAATTTCAGTGTGATGGATTCAATTATTATTTATGAGGGGACAGAAAGTTGATGGGCACAGTCATGGTGGTTGTCAATGGCGCAGGTAGCAAACTAAAGCTCTGTTCTATTCAAAAGAACCACAACTTATCTTTGTTTCATTCATAAACCCACATTTCTACACAGCACACGATAATATCAGTGGTTTTTCTGAACAAATAAATTTTTCCTCATTCTCTACATCTCCAGGGTATTTGCTTTAACAATTTGCTTCCGTTGCTGTTTAAATAAATTTAAATTTTCATTTAATCTCCATTTTTTTATCACGATAATGCAGTTTTTTTCATAATTTTCATCATCCACAGTTTTACTTTCAAGGATTCGCCTTTTATGTTTAGTGAGCTTGGCACGACAATGACGAGAAAATGTTGTCATAACTGGATAAAGAGTGAGAGAGAAAGAGGAAAAAAATTATGAAAAAAATTCAACTTTGGTGCTTTCAGAGGAGAAATTACAAAAGGGAATTTAAAGTCTTCAGGGAATGTAAACAGAACGACGTTCTGTGGTTGATGTCTTGCTGAGTTTTTATTTTTAATCGCAAAATTTTTCGATGCATGGAATAATGCTTGATGACTTTTATGATGTTTTTTACTTTTTTGTACTTCGAGCGCAACAGATGATTAAAATGATAAGTGCTACCTAGTTTTTATTGTTGCAGTTTCAAATATATGAAAGTTGATTGATTTCAAAGCTTTAATTAGAACAGCACATTAAAGTTGCATTAAATAATTTAATTTTTTTTATTAATTGCATTTAAAAAACAGTTTTTCTTACATCTCCAATTATTCATCAATCAAACTTTTCCTTTTCCAGTTCCGCACTTGCAATATGCACAAAATATATCAAGATCCGTCACAGTAAAATGGCATAAAGAATTTTTTATTATGATGATAATGAGAAGAGCATTAAAAAATGGGGGAAATGAGAGATTAAATTTCCATAATTGAGGAATTATTGCGCGACTCTTCATCACTCTTTATGTCGCGACGTCGCATTTCCTCGTTCCTATGATGAAACTCTGAGATTCTACTATGTCTCATATCAATTTTTTTTAATAAAATTTTCTTTAAAATGAAATTTAATTTCGCTTGAAATGATTATGGGAAAGATACTTGATAGAAAATGAAATTTTAGTACTTTTTTGTATGAAGAATGGGATGATGAGGTTAAGGTAATGAAATTGTTGCTTGGAAATTGATTTACTTTTCTTAAAAATGTTTGAGATTTCTGAAAAATTTATTATTTTTTATTTGAACTTGGAGCAATGTGAAAGTAACCGTTTTCTCAAATTTCAAGATATTTTCTAGGGTGTGAAACTGATCAAATTGATCAAAAATGATCAAAAAAAAAATCAAAAATGATCAAAAATGATCAAAAGTGATCAAAAATGATCAAAAATGATCAAAAGTGATCAAAAATGATCAAAAAAGATCAAAAATGATCAAAAATGATCAAAAATCAATTTGATCAGTTCCACATCCTTGGATATTTTAAGAATAAGTCTTCTGAATTTCAACTTTTTTCACATTTAATCTTTTCAATAACAATTTACATAATCTCCTGCAACAAAATTTTATTTTCTCCCAAAAAAATATGTAAAAGCACCCAAAACCATAACAATCTTAATATCCAAAATTTTCCATACACATACATTCAAAAGCTCTTCTTTGAAGATAATAAAATTCACATTAAAATTTCTCTCTCATCCACCAATGGGAAAATATTCAAATTTTTATCAAAATCATCATAATGAAGTTGTAATTTATTTTGTAATTGGTCTTAAAAACAAACAGTGTTTAAATTCTCGATGCGGAAAATTATAGCTCGCATTAGTGCTGTGCCAATTATACTTGAATATTAACAGATTGAAATTTACATTAACATAGATTATTATTGTTTTAGGTTTAGTAATCTAAGCATGATTTGGTGTCAGTTTGAGAAGGTTAAGGATGTACTTAATCCTTCAACTTTGATTACAGCACCGATAAACACTCATCTATGTCATCATCATCATGATCGTCAATTAATTAACGTCGAATTGACAAACTTTTATATATTTTGGCTAGTCAACAATTTTTCATACCAAAAAATCATTTTTTTTTTTCAACTTTCTCGTGTCGGAGTATCTGAGTAATTATGGGCTAAATTACTTGTGAACAATTAATTTTCGTTCTAATAAATAATAAATTATCGCTATAAAAGAAGAAGTGGAAGAGAATAATGAATTTTTTGTTATCGTCTTCATAGCTTTAATCGTCTGCTTATTTTTGTGAATAATTTCTTGGAGGATGTAGTTGATGGGTTTGGTTGTTTTGACTGCTGTTTGTAAAAAGGTGTAAAGTAATAAATAATTACTGAATTCATTATAATTTCATTCCTTCATTGTTTTAAAATATCTTAGGGTCTTTCACCTTCTACTTCTTATCCTTTTTAGAGTCCTTAGCAACATAACCTTAATTACCTTTAACCTCCATCTTTTTCCATATCACATCACCTTGGCTCAAAAATCTCATCACTTCTGTGACTTTATTTGACATAAATGACAACGGCATTGAAATATTGGATACACAAAAAAGCAAATGACTATTGACATGTCATTGGATTATATTGGAAATAAAGCATATCGTGATAAGACTACTTATAATTTGATGGCCATAAATCTCGAATATTTCATTCATTTGTCATTTGAAATGTACAGGTGAAATACAATGTCAGGCGTTATTGGGTTCATAAAAGTCTCGTGAGCATTGAAAGTTATAGCAGTGCCGTAATATCTCTCATAAATCTTTAATGGCTGATAATCTTATTGTATGACTTTGATGTGTAATTTTTGGTTTATGTTGACTGTAAATTCTGAAGATTTGTTTTTATATTCAAATATTTTTTGTTCGATTTACCAAAAGATTGAAGTCAATTCTCACAAAATACTTAAATATTGGCAAAAATACTAGCGTAATCGATATGCATTCCTCTAGCATTCAGCTTCTTCTGCATACAAATTTCTTTTAAATTTCAAATACATTCTGCTTGAAACTTTATAATTCTATAATATCATTTCCACTTATTTCATTTCCTTCACATTTTCCCATCTTTGATCTCGTCAGAGAAAACAAAAATAAAATTTTCTTCTTAAACTCTTTAAAATATTCAAATTCAATCTTAAAAAGAAGACAAAAAGAAGAAAAATTTGCGACCTTAAATTAAATTTTCATGAAGCATATTTTACATTCAAGATAGCATGAGTCACTGATACAATGTCTGTTAAAGCTTACTCGTCCACAGTCTCATTTTTTCAGCTCATAAGTAATTTTATTTCATAAAAATAAATTTGATTATTTTTATTTTTCTCTCTCTCTTTTTACAGTGAGTGCTGGGATATATAGAAGAGCTGCTGTACTTATGTGAGAGCTCTTTACCATTTGCTTTAAATCAACAGTAGTATAAGTAGCAGCAAAAAATAGGAGGAAGGAAAAAGTGTATCAATGTATAAATAAGTAAAGTAAATAAAATCAATAGGAAGTGCGGCAGTGTAAAGTGAAAAGGAAGAAGAACGGAAAAGGAAAGGTAGCACAAAGTAAGCTATAAAATTGTTTTATGATTTAAATTGGAAGGACCATGAACAAATGCAGAGTGAAAAAACAAATTTCTCAAGTGCACGCACGCTTGTTGTTCCGTTTTTTGTGAGTGTGATAAGAAGACCGTTTACCCTTGTGAAGAGTTTTGTGGGATTTTAGTTCCTTAGATGTTGAATTTTAAGACTTATTTTAGTATAATTTACCCATTAGACATTCAATTTATAGACTCAGATCTTTTTTTTTTGAAATTTAGTTCCCGTAACCTTCTGTATAATTAAATTCAATGATCTTGCCATTTTTGACTCTCGATCCAACACTCAAATCTTATTTTTTCCATAAAAACTCAACACAAGGGTTCCAAAATCATAAAAATATTTCAATTTAAGTATCACCATTAGAGAAGAAAAATAAAAAGCTACTGTAAATATTTAAAAGAACATTATTGAGTTCCGAAAAGATACAGAATAAAAATAAAAAAAAATCTACACAAATGAAAAAAATGTCGTCTTTTGCTCTCCTTCGATCCTTCTCCACTGACACCCAAAATCCACCGCCACCAACATCATCATCCACCCCGAGTCCATATACACCACCAAAGAATCGAAAAATGAATAAAAGATTTTCATTCCACCAGAAGCAGCACCAAAGCGTAAAAGACCCGATGGAGGCAAGCTCATTGATTCGCATTGAGAATAACAATAAAAAATCAAAAGCATTAACAAGACGCTGGTCGTCATTGAAGCAATATCAAACGACAGCATTGTCACAACAATCATTAGCAACAGGTAGTAGTACCGTGACTTCAACAAACCCTTCACCACAAAATGTTCCAAGTGATGTTCATCAACGAAATTTAAGTAATAACAATAATAATAATAGTGGTGGAGATGTAAAGAAGAAATGGGAAGTCATTGAACATTATAAAGGCAGTGCAAATGGACGTGAGACTATTAGCAGTAGCTTACTTGCGGTAAGTTTCTTATTTTGCAAAGTTTTTTATGTGTTGTCATGTGCGTGGTGCTAATTATGAGGATAGTAGTTTGAAATTTATAGGTTTTGAGTCTAAAAATATTTTGATCATCAAAATCATGATCAGTAGAAATTCTTGAGTTTATGGCACGTTCGTGACTCTCAGCATGCTTAAAAATTTGATAAAGCCATAAAACTAAGCATCTTTTGAACATTGCGTCTCAAAAGCCCGGATATTAATAGTCCCTACCACAAAAGAAAAAATTTCCTTCCGATCAAATGTAATTAAGGAAGAACATTTTGAATCTTTTTCGTCCTCATTTTCTCATTTTAACATCATTACAACTTTTTCTTGCTGAATTCACATAAAAATGACCTAAAATGTTGGGCAATTGTTGTCTCATAATATGAGGAAAACTAGGTTTTGAATTGCTAAGAACGATATTTGAGCTAACTATGTAAGACTAGAATCATAGGTTTTGTCGAACTTAATTTTTTCAAATTTTTCGTAAAGTCATAATTTGAATATAATAGACAGACAAATATTGATAATTATACATATTTTTGAATACTTCCTTTTCCAACTCCCTATTAAATTTCATCAAAACATTTGAAATTTTTAATAAAAAAAGATAATATTTAAGGGGTAAAAAATTTAATGAAGGTCTTCTTTCCATCTTTTTTTAGCAAGCTTGTGACATTTTACAAAATGATTTAAAAGCATTGAAAAAATAATAAAGATTCTTGAAGTAAAGCTTTAGCACGTGAAAGTGGGTGAAAAAAAGGTGAAATATGTCTGAGGCATTTTAGATGTAATTTAAATTCTAAAAGTACTTGAGACTTCTAGGAATGCAATGATAAATTTTTAAAATATAAATTAAGAAGTGGCCACAGTACTGAATTGGTTTGTGGATAAAAAAAATTGAGACAAAGTTTTTGTTTTAGGATATGATTTATGGGAATACTTGGATTTTGGTTCTCAAAATTGGACATTCTTATCTTTGATGAGGGTTAATGTCCCGCTTAGTCCATCCAATTTCTTTAATATAATTTTTTAAATGCAATGTCAAAAAATTGCTTCTCATTTTTTTTTAATAAAAGCTTTACGCTTTTAATTGATTCTAAATTCTGGATGTTAACAAATATAGACTGCTTGTGTTTTCATAAAATGTTTATTCAAAAATTTCTAAACATAGAATGCCAAGTAGATAATTAAATATTTGCAATGCTAAATAAACTTTTCCTCAAAGTCTTTGAAATTACTCAAAATTTTATTCATGACCTAGAACCTATAAATAAAATACTGCTACATAATGCACAAAAATAAAACGAAATTGCAAGCATTAAGTAGCAAAGCCTTTAATCTTGACCTATACCATTGAACTCTCACTTTAAGGAATGAAGCCAATAAAGTCATAAAAAGCCTCTCTTTTAACAGACTAAAATCTTATTGAAAATAAAAATAAACATTTTTTTAACATCAATAGTAATTCAAACAATAAAACATAAATTTTGTTGTTATCAAAATTATATTTTGATTTGTCTATTGTGCAATATTTTTTACAATAAAAGAGAGTTACTAAAATAGCTATAAACATGGAAATAATCCTAAAAAAATAGAAAAAAGCAAAAATCATTGATACGAAATAATACAGTCACCATTAAGTGCCATTTATGTCTTTCCATTCATTCAACAAAGAAGAGAAAAATTATTCTATGGCTTCAGCATCAGCATCAGTTACGATAAGATGGGAATGAGAAGAGAACAAACTTTCTTGTGAATTGAACAAAAAAAAACATATTTTTTATCGCATAATAAAGTCACAAAAGAAAATTTTTGTCAATGGAAATATTTTAACTAGAAATTTGAAGGAATAGGTACAAGATTCATGCAGTTTGGAAGGTGATTTCCCTAATAATAGGGTTTAAAAAATAATTTTCATAAATGAATGGTTCAAACCATAAACTTACCTCATTTAGTCAATTATATCTTCATTATCAGTCCTGAATGAGAAAAGTTAATTTGTAATTGACTTATTAACACATTAACTGACATTTAGGTCAATTATCATGCAAACAAACACACTAGCTTACGTGACAATTTAAACATTGATTTGATTGATTAACATAAAACCTAATTGATGCTTGTTTCCGAGTAATTAATTGATTAGTGCTGATAATTGACTGATGAATGAGATTTTATGAAATTTTAATAAAATATTAAGCATTTTTAAGCTTTTTAATCTTTTAAAATATGCGTTCAATCCTCAATCATCGAGCAGCACCCTAAACTTCCAAATCCTACTAACAAAAGAAAAAGAACACAAGTATATCTGATTTTATGCAGACACAAGACAAAATTGAAAGCTTTTATATACAAAATGGAGCAAAATGTCGTTTGATGTTCATCGTGCAACAGGTATCAGCTATCAACATTGTGCTCATCTTCATATCTTTATGTTCTCATAATTGATCCTTATTGACAGTTCTTTTTCAGTTTCAATGAGGACTTTTCTGTGTAATTTAGTTGTCATTAATAGAATTTCATTGGACAATATTGAAAATGGGAGATAATGAGATTATAAAATAAGACTGAAAGCTTAGAATCTTGAGAATTTTTCGATTTTCATTTTAAAATGTAGATGAGAATACTAAGTTTCAATCAAAGAGTTCTAAAGACAACATCAATAAAGCAAATGCTAATTGAATTTCAAATAAATTCTGAATCAGCACAAGTTAGAGATAAAAATTATTGATCAATGAAATTTAAATGAACTTTGATTATTCATCAATTTTAATATTCATTTTTTCATATGTATATATGCTTCCATATGAATGTGGTATGAGTTATGATTATGAATTAATTAACATTACTGATTTTTGGATATAAATGTTCTCATTTAAAGTTCAAATAGTTATGAAAATTTATGTGTAATTGATGGCATCACTTATTATTGACATTTTATGCAATAAACATTTAAATTGATTTTCTTTTTCAAAATTAATTTTTATAAAGTAATTTAGCAGATAATGAATAAATTTTTGATGTGGTTTTTTGATGAATTTTTCCCACAAAAAATTGTTCATGCTATTTTTAAAATTCATCCAATTATTATACTGAGTGAGATAATTAGCATATCTATAGCTACACAAATGGTAATGTGGGATTTCAGTATGAATTATTACACAATTGAATCAATAAATCGTCTGAAAATTATTTTACAATTTTTTTGGAATTGAAACTTTATCCATTTACATTTTTTGAAATTTCATTCATTTTAAAAACATAATTTTTCTTCGAAAATATTCAATTTTATATTAAATCCTCAATGTTGACATAAGCTCATAAATAAATTGAAATCTTACAAATTGAATACTCACAAAATTGAACGAAAAAAGTGATAGAAAATTTGCAAATAATAAAGCATCAACTTACAATCCTTCGTAGTAAGAAAAAATAAAGATAAAATTTAATGCAGAGATTTATGAAAAGAAATAAATTTTAATGGTATGACATCATAAATCATCGTTTTCATTTTGACTAAGGAAGCTCCCATTCATGACTTGATACATAATAAGGAATGTACTCGTTTATGTGAAAAAGCTTTACAGCTGCCAATATTTATCAGTATCGGTGATTGTTAGTGAATGAATAAAATTTTTTGATGGCTTCAAATTTATCTTTTTGGGTATTTTGGGTAATTGCTGCAATGAATATGAATGAGAGACTTTTTTGTTGCTCTGTGCATTACTTTTCATTTCTACAAATTTTACAAAGTAACGTCCCCCTCTAAGTTGCAAGACCCTTGAAATAAATATTATGCTAAGTTAAAATCTTGAATTTTGCCAAAATGCGCTCCTATCAATAGCAACCACCAAACTCATACCATTTTATGCATGCGATGAATGCTAAATATAGAAAATTTTCTTTTATCGCTTCCTTCATCAATGTTCACAAGCTCGTTGCCTTAAAAAGGATGATGACTAGGATGGAAATTCAATACTTTTATATTGGATGAGAAATTACTGAAAATATTTGAGTCAATCTAAATGAAAATGTATTAAGAGACATTTTTATATCTCGCATTATTTCTCGTGTGTATTGATACCATATATATCATATTTGATATCGTTGGAAAGCTTAACACAGTAGCTACCCACTTCTGTAAAAATTTTTGAATTTGGACTTATCCATTTTTTCACAGAACACCTCAAAGCTCGAGAAAACATGCAAATTTCAAACTAAAATTTTGTGTATGTCATGTGCACAAAATTTATAACTTTTTCTTGTGCTGATAGCTACTAAGTACCAACTAAAACTCGCCACTTAAATCAACTTGAATTAATCAATTGGTGTCGAGATATGAATTTTTGAAGTTTTGCAAATTTCCAAAAAAAAAAATTTTTATAAATTTATACTTTGACTCTTTATCTCATTTCTCATGTGCATTACCACTAAAAATACAATGTTTTATATTGTTGTAAAGCTTAACACAGTAGCTAACAATATCAGTAACAAATTTTTGATATAAAGCTGTTCCGTTCCTTATAGAATGCCTCAAACTTTTACAAAAAATGGGATTTTCAAATAATAATTTTTCAAGCATCTTTTGGACAAAATTTTTTTGTCTTTATTTTATCATAAATTACTTACAATTAACTAACAAATGCTTTTTAAATCAATTTATTTTAACAAATTGCAGTTGAGATATGAATTTTTGAAGTTGGGACAATTTTTTCATATTTAAAAAAAGTAAAAAATCATAAATTTTCACTTTTAATCTTATTTCTCGAGTATAACTTCACCATATTTAATAATTTTGGTATCGTTGGAAAGCTTAAAACAGTGGCTAAATATGTATGTAGCAAAAAATTTTTTTTGGACTTCTGCTGTTCCTTACAAAATGACTCAAATTTTTTGAAAAATATACTGTTTTAATTCAAATTTTCTGACTGTTTATCTAAATTTAATGTAGTACAAAGTATGTTTTAGGTGTGGTCTTACTTAGTTGCTTTCACAATACTAAAAACAAAAATATTTTATGTTCAGAACTTACAAAAAAGATCATTAAAAAATGTAATATTTTTCAAAAAATTTGAGTCATTTTGTAAGGAACAGCAGAAGTCCAAAAAAAAATTTTTGCTACATACATATTTAGCCACTGTTCTAAGCTTTCCAACGATACCAAAATTATTAAATATGGTGAAGTTATACTCGAGAAATAAGATTAAAAGTGAAAATTTATGATTTTTTACTTTTTTTAAATATGAAAAAATTGTCCCAACTTCAAAAATTCATATCTCAACTGCAATTTGTTAAAATAAATTGATTTAAAAAGCATTTGTTAGTTAATTGTAAGTAATTTATGATAAAATAAAGACAAAAAAATTTTGTCCAAAAGATGCTTGAAAAATTATTATTTGAAAATCCCATTTTTTGTAAAAGTTTGAGGCATTCTATAAGGAACGGAACAGCTTTATATCAAAAATTTGTTACTGATATTGTTAGCTACTGTGTTAAGCTTTACAACAATATAAAACATTGTATTTTTAGTGGTAATGCACATGAGAAATGAGATAAAGAGTCAAAGTATAAATTTATAAAAAATTTTTTTTTTGGAAATTTGCAAAAATTCAAAAATTCATATCTCGACACTAATTGATTAATTCAAGTTGATTTAAGTGGCGGGTTTTAGTTGGTACTTAGTAGCTATCAGCACAAGAAAAAGTTATAAATTTTGTGCACATGACATACACAAAATTTTAGTTTGAAATTTGCATGTTTTCTCGAGCTTTGAGGTGTTCTGTGAAAAAATGGATAAGTCCAAATTCAAAAATTTTTACAGAAGTGGGTAGCTACTGTGTTAAGCTTTCCAACGATATCAAATATGATATATATGGTATCAATACACACGAGAAATAATGCGAGATATAAAAATGTCCCTTAATACATTTTCATTTAGATTGACTCATTTTATGTAAATTTTCGGTAGTTTTTGGTGAATAAAGCAAAAAGCTAAAATATCAAATTTCTCCTACACAAATTTTTATAATTAAAGCTTATTTTTGCAATTTTACATTGATAATTTAAAGACATCAACAGATCGAAAATTGAATGATGTCAAACTGCGCCCAATTTGTAATTCCAAAATCACCCACTGAGCTTCAAAAATTCCCAAATCTTCATCATAAATCCTCACAATAAGAAGAAAAAATAAATTTTAAGGTGACAACAAAATGTCACAGGAAGGAAGTTTCGTCTCGCCATAAATAGCACCCATAAAATTCTTCTTCTTTATCCGATCGTAAAATATTAAATGTGTTATTTCGAACACAATATTTGTCAGTTTTACGTCAGTCGCAGATGACACGGAGTGAATGACAAATCAAAACTCGATGGTAGATAGCAAAAATGAAAAATATTTTCTGTGGGCTATGTTCATTGATGACCGACACTTGTGCGATATTCTCTTTTTTGTGTATTTTTTATTATAACAAATTTTATTTGTGTTGTGATTTAATTGTAATGAAATGAGCTGACAAGCTGTTCATAATGACAAAATATTTTGGTTGTTAAACATTGAATGAGATGGATTATTCATGCTTTTGAGTGATGGAGGCTTGGAAATATTGATGGCTCTTGGTGGGGATTGGTAAATATTTTTTTATTATTTAACAAAAAGCTTTAATATTACTAAGAATAATCTTTTGAAACTATCAGCTAAATATCTCTTCAGTCATACAGAAATGCCGAAAATAGCACACATAACTTAGCAGACTGAAAGTATGAAACATAAATCATCGGAATGAAATAGGATTAATTATCAAAATAGCTAGAATAATGCTACTCAAACAGAAATGAGAATCCAATTAGTCTCTTGATATAATCGCATTATTACTCTAGAAATTCCATATGTTCAATTATTTTGGTCTGCATGCTATAATAAGCCCCAACATCAAAATTAAAATTTCTTCAAAACTGAACATATTTCTAGAAAAATAAAAAAGTGAATTTATCAACATTGACAAAGCTGTAGTCTGCTCAAATGCTATAGTGAAAAAATCTCCCATAAATATTGAAATTAATTTGAAAAATCCTTTAAAAGCCATGGATTACATCAAATAATATAAAATTCCCACAAAATACCTTTCAATCCATAAAAAATCCCTTCTCTACATTCATAAATTCATCTCACGTAGCCGCATATACAGTTTTACTCAACTGCGTAACTGCTTTTTATACTCTTTTTAATCAAAAAACTTTCATCACGCGGAAACTTTTATCTCCTCGGTTTTATCTCTTAATTATAAATACTGCTGCTTTTGAATCTTTTTTTTTGTGAATTTAGTTCTGGGAAATGTGGTAGATGGTTTGATAGGTTCTTTACGAAAAATATATATTGTTTTTGTGATTTATTATCTCACGTTGTTAGAAATGTTTGTTGATTTTTTTCTTATTAACCTAGAAGAATTTTCATGTATTTTTTTCTATAATCATATAGAATTTATAGTGTTGCTTTACTTTAACCCAAACAAAACATGAAACAGCAGAAAATTGTACATTTCATGCCTCAAAGCACCATCTTCACCTTTTCACGTGCCTGAATCATAACTCAATCTTATTGAATGTTTAAGATGCCCTTGCTCCTCCCCACGCTAATAAAATATCAGATTTCGTTATTATAAATAGAGTTATTAGACATTTTAATGAAAATCTCATAAACTCGCTCAGTGAATCCAATTAGAGACATTAATTTTGCAATGAAATTAATCCAGTTTATAGTCTTTAAATTTCAAAATTGAGTTTGATAAACTTTAAGATCTTTATATCTTTAGTAGCAATAATAAAGTAATATGTCCCAATGGAGCCCTTTCGAGTGCCTTTTTGTGCTAAAAACGTCATGTCAATAAATTTTTGTCTTCTTAATTTTTTGAATTGAACCTTTTGTGGTTTGGGAAATTTATTTTGTGTGTGCTGGATCAACAAATGCTTTTAATTAATTAGATTAAATTAAATCAAATTGAAACATTTTTGGTCAATTTTGTGATTTTAAAGGTATTTTGGAAATAAACAGAAAAAATTCAAATTAAAGAACTTCCTCAAATAAAATGAGTCAGCTTCTTCACTCAATATCAATGTAAATTATTCCTCAAGTCCCCTTCAATCATTATTGAGTAATAGAAAATCAAAATCAATGATTCACTCAAGAATAATAAAGATTATCAACAATAGAGGCTTATTATCATTCATTCTGTATATCACCGTAAAAAGCATCCTCAAGTGACCGTAAGAAGCCTCATCTGAGAAACAGAATCAACTTTTCAATGATTTATGCTTATTATGTGAGACTTGTGGCTATTGTGGGACGAAAATTCAAATCCTATTAGTCTAATGACCCTCTAAATCCATCCATTAAGGACATTATGTTGAATATTTGAAATGTGGGGCAAATAGTTCTTCAATTGGAATCGGATAAATTTATTCCTTCTCAAAACTCGACATTTTGAGCTTTAAATTTTTTGTGATTTGATATTCTATTTTGGAAAATGGTAGCAAGAATATGAAACATTGAAGGTTGAAGTAATTTTTTGGAAGGATTTTATTGTCATCTGTTGAATCTAAAGCAATGCTGAAAATTTATTTTTAGTAAAATGTTTCATGAACTGAACCAGAAAACCTCAATTTCCGCACAAATCCTCTTAAAATTACATCCAAAAAAACACTGTGAGTAATCTTTACCTTAAATATTCAGCAAAAATCCAAAAATCAATAGACACCGACACCCTTATCGTATGCATATTATACTCACATACACACACACACACACACACACACACACATAATAAATAAATGGCACATCATCATAATAAAAAATCTTATTCATCAATTCAACCGCATCGTTTGGCAATAAAGTAAGGTTTTTATGTCATGTGAGACTTTATTTCATGAATGATACAAAAATGAAAAGATGAAGTAAAATCTTCTGTGAATATCAAAATAAAAGTTACAAAGTACGAAAAATGGTAATGCCACATAAAACATTTATTAGGACAAAAATGTGGAAGAACGACAAAAGAATTTTAAGAATTTTTTAAAGGAATTTTTGAAGTTGACTTTGTGTTCTTGGGAGTGATAACTACGAAAAATTAAAATTCAAAATTGAACGTCACAAGATTTGAAGTTGAGTGTTACTAGTTTTGAAAAATATCTATTTATTTTTGGTTGATTTTTTTTGAGCTGATACTTACCTTTCATGAATACAACTTGATCCATACCACACTACCAAACATAAATACATCACAAAAACCAATTTTCTAACATGTACAACGTTCCCAAACACCAGCCAGCCTCCCTTGTGTGTACACACGTAAATTTTCATTTTCATTTATTTTATTCTATTTTCATTCATTATGTATATGGAGCTTAGCATACACGCACGCATACACACATACCCAATGTTAAGGCCAAAAGGTAAACAAGAACGAGAACCAAGAACAGCACACACAGTGTTAATGTTAATTAATTTTTCTCTCTCTTTTTTTCTATATCCCACTCACTCATTTCCTCATGACAGAAAAGTTTCCATTTTCTACTACAACTGCTGTCTATGTTTGCTGTTCTGTTACTTTTTAATAAAAGTTTTCCCTTTTGTATGATAACAAGACAATGACAATGATTACTAAAGGAGCAAAAGGCAAAAGGTTGGATTAAAGAGACAATTATAGATGTTGTGATAACGATGGGGTTGCTACTCTGCTGTGTTGTTATTAATAAGCTTTGATTGTACTTTTGCTCATCATTGCAATGATACTTTACTCTGCTGAAATGTTGAGTTGATAGTAAGTGGGGATCGAAGAAGTTATGATTTTTTAAACCAGTGATGAATGTACAGCCCATGTGCGTCAGTTTGCTAAATGGATACTTGATTTAATCTATAACATATAATGATATCAATATTCTTGATTCCATTACAACTTAAATGTATAGCCCTTCCAACACATTAACCTTTTATCCTCAAATTTCATTTCTTCCCGTTTTCATTAATTAACCATCCGAGTTGTGTAAAATCTCCCCAGAACAGGTCAAATTGCATATGAACTGTTATTAATTAACTCCGTAATTGCATAAAATCCACAATGTAATTGAAAATCATTGAATGTTTAATTAAAATCTGCATCGATAATTATTGAAGCTTTACATGCTCAATGTGAAAATTTGTAATTTAATGAGTCATTGTATAATGGTAATAATGTATGAGGAAGGTTTAAATTAAAAGTGGATATTAAATAAACTCTGAATTGCTCTTTGTGTGGATGTCTCTAATAGAATGGGTTTCTGAGAAAATTTTCATACATTCAGCAACCGCAAACAAAATTTGAAATTCATATGATGAAATTTTGTTTTATATGCTGAAAGATTTTGTTGAATTTCGAAGGTAGTCATGCGAGTTTTTGATATTTTGCATATGTGAATCAGATAAGGGTTGTCAAGCTTTAAAAGGATATATCAATTCTATGAACAATTTGAAAATATATTAATTCTAAGAACTGTTCGAAAAAATACCAAAAAATCCACAAGTTCTACCCTTGAACCTAAAAATCAATTCAATCTGTCATACATCCCCGCATAAGTACAATCCTTCACTCAAGTCATATCAAATTGTCTTGTCAACTCGAAAATAAAAATCAAACTACATCAATGACATATCAAAAGCCGTAAAATCAACAAAGCTACATGAAACTATGACAACAAAATTTCCATCATCAGCTGCCTTCAAGCCATACATGTGAATAGAAACAAGTGGAAAAACATGGAATATGGTTTGCTGATGGGAATAACAATGAATCAGAGATGGATGTTCTTATAGATTGAGGTTTCAAAGACAATGACATAAAATTGAATTGAACTGTTTATCAAATGATGTGAACGGAGGAATTGTTGTGGGAGGTTGAATAAATTTTTCATGATTTTCAATGTAATTTAGAACAAAAGAATTTCATAAATACTGTCTGAACCTCTTCCAAAATAAAAATACAAGCTTTCTGTTATCTCAAAAGTTTGTGGCTACACCACCAACCCATACCCTTTAAATCACATCAATCTCTTCAATTCTGCACTAAATCCATCTCAAATTGCTTCTGAACAAATTGTATCTCATTTCTCAACTCAGATACTCTTCAATCACTCTCGTATTCATTCTTCTACGTTGTCATTGTTCATTCTTTAAGTCAAGTCACCTTGGATGCTTGAATTTCGACACTAACTGAAATGAATCTTGACACCTTCACTGCTTTTTTGTCAATGATTTCTTTTATATACTGAAAAGTGTTTTGTGATATTTTTAATGCTCAATTTTGATTCTGGAAGATGCCACAAGCTGCTTAAAAAATTCATAGAAAAATTTCGATAAATATTCACAAAAATTAATTTTCATTTCCTCAGCATCCTGAAAATCCGAATTCTTCATTCACAAAAAGTCTTAAAGTTTCTCGTAAGCACAAAATAAATTAAAAAATACTGAGGAGCTTTGGGAATTTCCAATGAACGCTCCCAGCTGCATTATTTATATTTGAGAAATGACTTTTAGTTAATGATAAACAGCTCATGTAAACAAATGAGAACGAGAGAGCAAGAAAAATGAGCTGAAAGTGCCAATTCATGTTACTGCGATGGCATCTTCTTGAGTCTTATTACTGATGCTGTATTGCTTGTTATTCCATCCTTATTTTTGTTATTTTTCGTGTTTGTCATCTTCGCTCAGTTTCTTGTTCTTTTATATATTTTTATGAACACTTAGTGCTGCTTTTAGTGCATTTGATGTGCTAAGTCAAGCATATTGTCTGAATTTATTGGCTAAATCCATGAAATTCTTAAAATGCGCTCCATTGTCATCAAATCAACCAAACTTTTCAATCCATTTCAACATCATCCTACCCCGTCTTCGTATCTTATGTCACTAATGACTTGTATATATTTTCCTCTTTTTTCTATGGCATAAGGTGATGATGTGAATATGAAAATAGACAATCCAAAAAAACTGATGAGCCGAAAACTCACAAAAAAAGCAAGAAGTCAAGACATAACGGAAACTAACAGCAGTCATATTAAAGAACTCGTTACTGTAAAATATTAATGATGCGATGATAGGAAAATGGAATTGAAGTGAGGAAGGCAAGAATGTGATTTCGAGAAAAACATTTTGAAAGAAAATTGTAAGATTTTTTTTAAATAGGGAAATTTGTGATCAATAAAGAAGCTAATGGAGTTGTAAAAAAGCTTTTCGTCGACTAAAATTTAATGTCTTTTTTGTTTGACTTCTTTCAAGTTTATGTAATAATTTGATACCATTTCAGCTATTCTTTTAGTAGAATTGAGATTGTCTTTTTTAAATTCGACGAAAACAACCCTGAAAAAATATAACCATAGATACAGCATGGCAAAATGTAATAATAATTCCACTTAAGTTTACAATGTTCAACATGCATCCGATTTGTTTCCAAATCCTATTCATATTATCATGATAATACTTTTCCTTCTTTTTATATCATGTTGCACATCTTCACGTAATCCTTAATGCTGCATATATTAAAAAAAATACTAAAAAATTCTTTTAAAAAAATATTTTGCTGGAAATTCTTTAAGTTTCGCATTGATATATTTTTTCAATAAAACTCTAAAAATAACTTTTCCAAACCATTGAACTATTTTCAATTATTTCATGCTTAGTTGCTAATCTGCTCATTTCAACTTCTTTCAAGTCATTAAAAGACATTTTTTATCCTTTCTGTTCATTAAATTTACATAAAGTTTTTTCTCCACTAATAGTTCAAAATCACAAATTCTTCTACAAACTTTGTTGATAAAATCCCCTTGAAAACTCTATCGACGACATAATGCTGCAATTTATATTCACGGAAGCTTTCAAGAATAACGACAGCAAGAAAAAATCAGAACAAAACTTTTCAATAATCGAGCTACAAAAAGGACTAAAAAGTTAATGGAAAAACTTACGAGAAACAACTTTTTTCTCATTTTAATAGTTTGCTGATGAAATTGTAATTATGGATAGAAAAATGTTAAGGAGAGTGAAGGGCGTGCTTCAGGATAAAGAAACAGATTTTTTTGAACAGAATTAATGAATAAAAAGATGATTTTGAAGAGTAAAATTTTGTTGAATTCAGATTCAGAAGAATAGCTTAAAGCACCAAGAATCCAAAACATGAAATTCACATTTTATCAAAATTTGAAATTGCATTTAAAATAATAAAAGAAACTTTTCCAACCAAAAATCCTCAAATCTCACTATAATTATCATAACAAGAATTTTTTCAAGCTCATAATTCAGCTTCACATTCATCACCATCCCAACCACTATACTGAAATTATTCCATTCATTTTCAGTTTTACCATTTTCATGTGTACACATGAGTTCCAGTTTTCATAGCAACTTATAATTGAAATTTTTTATGTGAGCAACCACAATGTAATTTTGTGCGAAATATTTGCAGTTAATTGATGGGCGAGCCAGGAGGAGCTGAATGAATAATATCGTGATTAAATCCACATGATAAAGCAAACAATGAGCTCGATTTTTTGAAAAACAAAGCTGTTGCTAAAAATATTGAAGAAATTTACTACAAATTAAAATAATTTTCACATCTGTGCAACTTTACACCCTCAATTTCCAAACCAGCATTCACACTTCCTCAAACAAAATACCCAAAAAAATATATATCTAAATAATGTGTCTAAAATAGTTTTTGTGACCTTCTCATTTCACTTTGAGTCAATATGTCAAAAAGATGAGGAAGAGTAAAGAAAAAAAAGGTCGAAAGGATGGTAAAATACGAGAAGGTCGGTATCAAATTATCTAGTGAAGATCCTGACATGATATGTGTTTAAATTTGTGAATCTTGTTAGGAAAATGTGAAAGTTTTTTTCTAACTTCCAAATAAAATAAAGAAAGAAAAAAATTTCATTTAGAAGAAAATACTTTATTTCAAAATTTGACTGTAGGAGGTCAAGCATGCGAGTAAATGTTTGTGTTTGCAAAGTTTTCTGGTGACTACCCATGTAACCAAAATAGTCCTTATGTATTACATTGACCTTCCTTAGGAACATGAATGGAATACATTAGGTCGATTTTGGTTACTAGGGTGGATATTAGATTTTTCAACCAAAAATCTCCAGTATTTTTTTAAATATTCAAAAAAACTAATGAAGTTATTTTCTAAAATTTAGTTTTCCAAATATTAAACTAAAAATCCATAACTTTAATGTTAAATTCCCTTTTGTCAATATTTCTTTTAAAATATTTCAAATATCAAGAAACAAAGCATCAAGCATGAAAGAAAAAAAAAGGTTCAACAGAAATAAATTAGCATATTGTTGACCTAAACTTCTCAGTTGTTATTGCTGCTCAATAATGATCTGACCATAAGAAAATGGAAGTGAGCAGTTTGTGCCTTTTTCTCGTCTTTTTTGTTTGCATTTCAAATTCCTTTCAGAAATGAACACGAGAGAAGCTCTTCATGGTAATAATGATAATGAGTCTGAAAGGGCTTTTGAGTTGTTGGAGCTTACAGCATGTTTTATGGACAGAAAGGTCTTTGAAGTGCTTTTTATGTGGAAAAGAAATTTTTATGAGATTTTTTGATCCTTCTGAAATTTATCGAATTTGAGTTTTATTTTAATGAAACTTGCTTCGAGCCTTAAAAATTAATTTTAGTCAGCCTGTGCTAATTATTAAAATCTCGTAAATACTACGAAATTATTAGCAAGAAGCCAGACTCCTTTCTGAAATGCCTCCAGCATTGCTGTTTTATTTTAATTGATGAAGATGAAATTTCACCCTGATTGACATTTTCAATTAACAATTCACACGAATTTTGATTAAATCAATCAGCTTAACCGTGAAAACCTACAACCTGCGTGCCAATAATTAACAATTGTTGAATAAATAATTAAATTCAACTTTTCCCAGTGATTAAGAGAAAAAAACTGAAGCTTTATGTGTGTGTCAATGTGGTTAAGCGCTTTAACTTTTATTATAGCATTAATGATTAAGGTAATGGGACAGAGTAAAAAGCCATAAATGAGCATAATTATGAGAAAAAAAGGTGGTTACATTAAAGGGTTCAGCTTCGTGTCAAATATCAAAAATACTAGAAAGTAGAGTTGGAAGCTTTAAAATCCATTCCAACCACAATTTAAACAGAAAATACTTTTTACTTTTTCATCTTCATTTGCGAAATTAAAATAAAAAATTCATGCAACCATTATATCAATGATGAATCATCATTGATATAATGGTTGCATGAATTTTTTATTTTAATTTCATCATTGATGATCAATAGCCATTGAAATTATTCTGAAAATTAATTGCAACGGAAAATATAAAAGCAATAGCTGAACATTCTCAGGTGAATTGTATGTTTACATTTTCCATGACCTTTTCCTCCATTTCTGTTATCGGATCCCTCATTTCTAAATTGAGTGCTTTTCATTCTCTGTACTTGAAATTCAATACTCTATCATCGTTTTTCTATTGCACTTGACTTTTGATTCAATTTCTATTTGCTCAAGTATCCTATAATTTTTCCAGGGAGTAAATAATCCCAAATGAATATGATCGTAAGTTAAATTTGCTTCATTTTTTTAATTCCATTCTGAATACAGTCTTAAAAAAATAAAATATTTGATTGAAGAAGAATAATTTATCGTAATTTATGTCTTACTAAATTAATTGATAAAGGCATTTTTAAATAGCAGTGAATACTACTCTACAGTTACCTAACATTGCATGCATGCATCATATATTGAACTCCATTCAACCTCCTACACATGAAACTATGAAAAAAACTCATCAACATCTAATCATAAATTTTACCTCGATCATGGTAAAGCTTCTTGTCTGAAACTCTCACAAGAGATGAAATTAAATCTTGAAAATTATTAAGAATTGAATGTCTGTGGGGTGAGTTTCAAGGTTGCTTCAACAAAAATCTAGAAAAATGAGCGAGAATCAATAAAAGCACTCGCCAAATTAATTGAGTGAGATTGAATTGCAATTGAAAAAGAAGAAAAATTAAAATCAATTTGCAAGTTCATGTTCAAGTAATTAAGTAAATATTTCTGATTTCAAATTGGCATGTAATAGAGGTATTCAAAATAATTAAACAAAAATATTGCAGAGCTATTTTCTTCAAATTCGATACAATTTTGCAGAAGGATTAAATTTAAAATTCCAAAGCAAAATAAACAAAATTATTGGAACATCTAGCCTAAATTAACAAAAAAAATCGTGATTCCGCAGCTCAAATTTTAAATTAAATATTTAAAGATTATCCTCACTAAATTTTAACATCAAATTCCTTCCAAGAAGCGGTAATCAGAAAAATTTCAATAATAAAATTAAACAAAAATTTACGAAAAATGCTTGAAGCAAAAATTTTTAGAAGAAAAAGAATATCTTGACAAGCGTTGAAGCTTTCTACGTCAATCTTCTTAAAATTCTTCTATATTTATTCCTCAAAAATCTTCTAATGAGCTTTTCCGCTTTTCAATCTCAATTTCACCTGAACGGGTGCTTTTATTCACTCTTTATATTGTTTTGTTTTGAATGCTTTCTTTTTACATTTGAAGATGTTGTTTAGAAGATTATTAAAATTGAGTGGTAGGATGCTATGAAAATGGATTAAGGACAAATTATTAGCTAATATCTCTTGATTTTTTGAGAAATATGAAAACTGTTTTAAAATATTGTAACCAATTGTTCAAATTTTACTTATATCATCTTAAAATAATGAAAGTCAATCAAATCCTAACAATAATAAATCAATTTCACATATTCATACTTACTGACACATGACGATTATCGTCTTTAGGAAATAACCATTCAATCATAACAATCATGACCATTTCATCAGCATAAACTCAATTATGTGCTTCAGTGAAATTCATACGAGATTCAACTCGGAATGTTTTCATTACAGACTGTGTCCCGAAAAAATAAAATCAGAGTCTGTACTTGGGATAAATGTTTGTTTTTACAGTCAACGTCACGTGTGTATAATTCAAGTATAATTCAAGGCTTCCGCAGATTATAATCTTTAAAAATCAAAGATTATAATCTTTGCATGAAGATTTTTTAAAGATTATAATCTCTGTATGAAGATTATAATCTTGAAAAAATCTTTGTATGAAGATTATAATCTTTGATTTTTAAAGATTATAATCTTTGTATGAAAGATTATTTAAGATTATAATCTTTGTATGGGATTTTTTCAAGATTATAATCTGCGGAAGCCTTGGTATAATTCTACATATATAAATGGATTTGTTTATCTAATTTTGGGATTGGACAGAAAATATGAGTTACTAAAGATCTAAAAGTAAACAGAACTACGTAGGCCTACGAAAAAAAGACAAATACAATATATAACTTTAAATTATTCAAGCATAGTTTTTAATTCATATTCAAAAATTTACCAAAAATATCAAAACAAGTCAAATTTTAGCTTTATCTACACCCATAGAAAAAAATTAACAATGAATTGTTGTTTTGTATGAAAATTTTAACAACGCTATAGTTAAAATAGCGTTAACAATGAAATTGTTAAAATTTAACAATGACCATTGTAAATTTTTTCTCCAACAATAAAATCGTAGAATTAACAATGATCATAGTTAAATATTTTTCTGAAGAAAAAAATGGTCACCCATCCAATTACTAAATAGGGTGAACGTTGCTTTACTCTCAGAGGCCGATGATAATCCTTTGATCCACTGCTTATTAAATTATTTTATAATTTCTTGACAAAAATGATACTATAAATTAAATATAATTTTTGTTAAATTTGAATATTTTAGCATTTTATAAATGATATCATTTTACAATGATAATTTAATGTTTAAAAAATAATTAGAACGAGTAAATCTTTATTTTCTTTTTCAAAATTTTAACTTTTTTGCTCATAAATAATTTTTTCATGATTTTTTTTGAAAATTAATGCAGCAGTTATCGAAAACTAAATAATTAAACATTTTATTTAAATTTTTAAATATTGTTAAGTCAAGATTTATTAAGTTTTTTTAAAATTTAATATTAACTATAAACATTGTAAAATTAACAATCACGATTGTTGTGTAACAATATCATTGTTACTTCATAGTAAAAACAAATTTAACGACAGAATAGTTAAAATTTTTTTTCTTCATACAAATTTAACAATTTCATTGTTAACTAAAATTTACTATGAAGTAACAATGAAAAATGTTAATTTTTTTTATGAGTGTAGTTCATATCATGCACAACAACACAATCATTATTAATCCTCTCATCAGTTCCAATTTATCTTGCAAAAAAAAAATTCATTACCACTTTATTTTCTCTATCTTTGATTAAATTCTGTAGGCGGGAATAACAACATTCAATATAGACATGAGACCACAGCAATCATCTTCATATGGGAGTGCTGGTGGCAACAATCCCCGCCAATCAATTGTCAGCAAGAGCTGCTTGAGTATGTTGAACGACAACAGTAATTTTAATAGTGAATATATGGCTTACTCTGAACACACGTCCATAATGGATCAGAGTGGGGATAATAATAATAATGGTGACTGTGCAATAGATGATAATGGAAGTAGCAACGATAAAACAAGCTTTCAGAAATTGAGGACATTCCTGAAACGAAGAATGGCATCAGCAAAATTCAAAAATATCCAAATTGAAATGCTTTATCAACGATACCTGTTAAGGATGAATCAAAATAATGCAGCTCATATTGTGTGGCTTTTATTTGCTCTAATTTTCATCCTTGCTGTCATTCATGTCCACTTTTTTATCAATCGTTGGCGAGAAATGACAAAAATTGTTGCAAGTGAACTTTTAATCATTGAGAGCTCGGCAAACGGAACCGAAATAGTCAATTTTACACTTTTGGATGGCAACGATAATCAAACGATGGCAGTGCCAACAACATTCTATTTTAACATGACTGTGGATGATGGAACGACGAGGACTTATGAACTTTTAGGAACCAACTTGATTCAATTTACGCTTCTGGGTCTTTGCTCAATTCTTTATACAATTCTACTGCTGTGTCTTTATAAGCAACGAATTAATGAGATTTATTTGTTCCATGTCTCATATGCCATTATCATCTCACTCGTCATTATTGATATAAGCTTTTCAATCACAAATATGGGCAGGTATGAATAATGAGTTATATCTCTCCTTTTTTCTGTTGGCTGTCGATGCTAATTAACGAAATGAGTTTCTATTCTTGGTAATGTTGTTTATGCTTGTGGCTGGATGTGTAAATATTTTTGAGATGTAAGACAAGATGAGCAATTTCAATGAAATCTTCTAACACAAGCCTTTAAAGGCTCTACTTTAATATTTTTCATTTTAAATTCTAAACTTTACTCATCAAACTTCCTATCTAGAAAATTGTTCAAATCTTATGAAAATATTTGAACTAAAAATCTCATATATGCAAAAGTCAGAGCCACCATCAGCATAAAAAGCACATCCAAGTCATAAAATGTGAAAGCTTCTCAAATTTGTTCTTCATATTTTGCTTTTATTTCCTGTTTATTTTCATTTCATGTCAATTTCCATAACTTTTTTTAGGGATTATTCGTCTATGATGCCTTATGAAAATTTCTATTATGACTAAAAAGATTTACAATATCTCAAATTACGAAACATCATAGAAGAATATCCCTTTAACAAATCTAACAAGTTCCATAATTTTAACAAATTTTCTATTCACTCACACTCATATGGATATTTGCAGAGAATATACATCTGCGGGTGCATGTACATTGATTTGCATTTACATCACGTATACGATGCTTCCGATAAGATTACAGGAAGCAATTCTTGGTGGAATTCTCATATCCATTTCTCATATTACACTTCTTCTACATCTTCATAAGATGAACACATGGAATATGGTAAGTGACTGTTTGATAGAATTTTATGAATGCTCGAGCATGAAAGTTGCTTGACAATGTGATGACATTTATCGTTGATGAAATAAAGTTGTTTTTTAAAGGAGGGAATGCTTGCTTTACATGTGTGTCATATGTTAATATGTTTGTTATACAAACTGATTAAAATATCTTTCATATTTTTTGAATCTTTCATACTAACTCTTAACGTTTACGTTAAAAAAATAAGATAAAAATTCCTTCCTGAACTATTAAAAAATAGCAAAAGTGAAGCACAATCAGCAATATAACCTATGCTCCTATTACATCTAATACACTTTCTAACTTATTTACATATTTGTTTCCATCTTACAAGGTGAAAAGTTTCTTGTGTCATTTTGTCAGCTGTGGGAATTTAGTTCAATAAACTCAAAAAAATGTTTTACTTCACTCTTTGCTTCAACTCAAGAGTTCAGAGTGTTTGTGCTGTATATTGCTTCTAATTTGTCCCAAGTGATCAACAATATTTTATTGCTACTTTTGACTATGTTTCAATTGAGTTTCACGTTTTGAGTATAAACTTTCTCAACTGTTGACAGCGTGACAAAATTTTTGTGTCATTTTGTGAATAAATCAAGTCAAATATAATAAATTTATATACATTTTTTCTTATGAATTGCAGATTATATCCGAAATGGTCTCTCTCATATGCACCAATGTCACAGGAATCCTTTTACATTCGCCAAAAGAAAAAGCTCAACGAAAAGCCTTCCTTGAAACTCGTCAATGTGTTGAGGCAAGATTAAAAATTCAAAGAGAAAACCAGCAACAGGAACAACTTTTGTTATCTGTACTTCCACGACATGTAGCCATGGAAATGAAGAATGATATTGCTGGTCAGCCAAAAGAAGCTCAATTTCATAAAATTTATATCCAAAGGCATGAAAATGTGAGCATTTTGTTTGCTGATATTTGTGGATTCACATCATTATCAGATCAATGTACTGCTGAGGAGCTTGTAAGACTCCTTAATGAACTTTTTGCAAGATTTGATCGATTAGCATCTGAACATCATTGTCTAAGAATTAAACTTCTTGGTGACTGCTATTATTGTGTAAGTGGATTACCTGAAGCACGTCCAGATCATGCATTATGTGCAGTCGAAATGGGTCTCGACATGATCGATGCAATTGCTTTAGTTAGAGAAGTCATGGCTGTAAATGTAAATATGAGAGTTGGAATTCACACTGGACGTGTTCATTGTGGAGTTTTAGGATTGAAAAAGTGGCAATTTGATGTATGGTCAAATGATGTAACATTGGCAAATACGATGGAATCTGGTGGGATACCAGGAAGGGTACATATAACCAAAGAGACACTGGCTTGTCTGAACAATCATTATGATGTCGAGGATGGACATGGTAGGACTTTATACAGCTTAATATACAAAAATTAGTTTTGATTTCCTTATCCAGGTGACGAAAGGAACTCGTATTTGAAGGACCACCAAATTAAGACTTATTTAATCATACCAAAGGAATCACATAGATATAGCACTCTTCCAAAACCGCCAACTAGACAAAATCCACAAAACACCAATAGTATATCAAAGGAACTTAGAATGATGGGACATTGGAATAACAAAATGGGAAATACTGATAAGCAAGACATCAAGTCACCGGAAGAAGAAGTCAATGAATATCTTGTTAAAGCAATTGATGCTAGAAGCATTGATAGATTGAGGTCAGATCATTGTAGGCGAGTTTTTCTTACATTCAAGGATGGAAAAATCGAGAAAAAATATTGTCAGGAACCGGATCCAATGTTAAGGACATATTTCTACTGTACAATTATAATCTCAATTGGAATTTTGTTGATTCAGATGCTGTCTTATGAAGCGTGAGTTTTTCGAATATTTCTGAGAATTTCAAATTGAAATTTCTTGAATTTGTGACAAAGTTTTCGTTTCGTTTTCAGCTCCACCTACAATTATTGGATTTATACTCTATTTATTTTAGTCATAGTCTCAATATCAGTTCCTGTTCTTCTACATTATGATCAAATCAAACATAATTTTTTCAATCAATTAGTAACAAGTCTTCACAATCAGCGAATTATCGCTCAAAAACTGTCATTTTGTGTAGTCATAACTGTGATATCTTTGGCTTTTCATAGGATTGTAAGTAGCATTTAATCTAGTACCTTGCAAAATAAATAGAAGGTAATATTAATTCAAAAACTTTTCTACACAATTTTCAGATTTTAGATTTTTTACGCTCTTCAAAGACTTACACATCTCTACTGTCGAGTCATTGTGATGATACAAAGATAATTGATGTGAGTATGAAAATTTAATTAAACCAAAATTTAATGAAAACGATAAGGAAGATAACAAAGTATAAAGTTATAATTAAATTTTTGAATTGTTTTAATTTGAAATTAAGCTTTGGAAGGGGTTTATAATTTGTTTATGGAATTTTATTTTCAGATTCTTCTCATCCTCAGTCTTCTTGCCTTGATTACGTGTGCTGTTCATCAATTTATTAAAATTATTTTCAAAATTATTCTTTTGTTGTCAATTTTTCTCATTTTCATCGGTTGTGTTGGCACATTGCTACTGTTGAGTTATAAAACTTGTCAATTGTGGTTTCTGAATACCGAACGGTAAGCAATTTGACTTTTTTATACAAGCTCATTCTTAAAATCTCAAATTTTCCAGCTTCTTCATCGACCTAGTCTTTGTGATGTTTTTTCTTGTCGGTCAGATAATCCATAGTCGTCAAACAGAAATCACACGACGTCTAGACTTTATTTGGAAACTACAAGCAACAGAAGAAAAAGAAGATATGGAAAATTTGCAAGCTTATAACCGGAAGCTACTAGCCAACATTTTACCAGTTCATGTTGCGGACCATTTTTTAAGACGCGACAAGAATATGGATGAAATTTATCATGAGCAATGTGACAGCGTTTGTGTGATGTTTGCAACCATAGCAAATTTCTCAGAGTTTTATATTGAATTGGAGGGAAACAACGAGGGCGTTGAGTGTCTGAGACTGCTGAATGAGATTATTGTGGATTTTGATGAGCTGTTGTGTCAGAATAAATTTAGGTGAGAAGATTTTTTTATTCTAAATTGAAGATGATGAAGGATTTGTCTGGATGGATGAAAATATAACCTTTTGGATGCATGGGGGAAGAAATCTTCCAAAAATTTCTATCATGCAATTTAGTGGGATAATATTCAAGATCCCTGCATATAAAAATATTAATCCCACATATGTTTATTAGATTAGATATTATACAGGCTATTTCTCAATCAAACCTCCAATTGACTAGCAAAATACATAATTTATCTTTGATTAATAATTCTAAATCCCAATTCCACTATTTTCTAGTTCAATAGAGAAGATAAAGAGCACCGGATCAACATATATGGCTGCCTCCGGTCTTACTCGATACACGTGCGATAAATTAGAATTTTCCCATGTCAATGCGATGATTGATTATGCTCTCGAATTATTTCAAAAAGTCGTGAATGTCAATGAGCATTCATTCAACAACTTTCGCATGAGAATTGGAATCAACATTGGTGGCGTCGTGGCGGGTGTAATTGGATCACGGAAACCACAATATGGTCAGGAATTTTATTTCAATAACATTTTAATTTTCAAAATTGACGTCGTAAATTTTTTTTTTATTTTAGACATTTGGGGTAATGCCGTAAATGTTGCAAGTCGTATGGATTCAACTGGAGTACTTGACCACATACAAGTAACCGAGGAAGTGCATGAGATTGTCAAGGATAATACAGCATACACATTTAGCTGTCGAGGAAGTATTAATGTTAAGGGAAAGGGAACAATGACCACATACTTGATGAATGGCTTGCCGCAATAAATGGAATTGAAAATTTTAGCTTTAGTTATTGTCGAATATACATAAAGTATCTTTATGACTGCCTATAACATTTGCATATATTGCTCTTGTATCATTTGATTATGCGGATGGAATATTAAGCTTATGCAGATTTATTGTAATGATTGTGGGATTATGGAATGAAAGTTCAGACATATATGAAGTGTATATTTTTGGAAAAAAAGAATTTTTTGAACCAATTAAACACATAAGATAAATAGATAACAATTTAGTTAAAAAATTTCTCAATTTATTTTTTCTATGTTAGAAAATTTACTTAAATACTTCATCAAGTCAATTAACAGGGAGATAGAAAAGTTAAGAAAAACCTAACTTTCTGTGAAAAAAAAAAATAAAAACTTGAATATCAGTTTAACATTCTAACTCAGTTTTTCTTATTAATTCTACACATCCTAAAGATTTTTCTCAAAATAATCTTCCAGAAAAAATTCATTAATACTTAAAAATATATATAAAACCACAAATAATAAAATATAGATTTTATTTCAATATAATTAAACAAAAAAAAAATATTTTTGTAAATATCAAATATCAAAAGAACAGATTAAAATACAAAAGAAAATGAAAATTCAACTAAATGTGATAGAACAAAAGTAAAAAAAATTATTTTCAATGTCATAAACATGAAGCAGATAATATAAAACATGTTGTTTTAGAGAACATTAAATTATTTAAATGTTTAAGTTTACAAAAGACACATCAAATACAGTATTAAATAGACTTTGATCAATACTGAGAGAAAAATATAAAAATACTTAAAATTATTTAAGAATTTAGAAAAAAAAGAATTTATTTTGCTACCCAAATGAAGATCCATCCAAGTCATCCAAAATAAAAGAATACCAAAACGAGCTTCTAACTCAGAGTTAGTTTAGTTAAAATTTAGTAAATGATAAATTGTTAATTTTTTGAGTTTTTGTTTTAATTTTAGTTTTAATGCTAACTTCTATTTTGCTAGTTTTTAAAACTCAAACTTCACTAAATTTTCAACAAAAAATCACCAAAATATAATTAAAGAAATTTGATAAGCTTTTAAAGCTTTGAGAAAAATTAGTAACTAGCATAAATTTGTAATTAGTAAAATAAATTGGATATTAGTAAATTAAATTAATCAAAATTAAAATAACCAAATTATTCCAAAAACAACAAAAATTTTAATAATTAATATTTTGGAAAAAAATTAATTTAGCAATTTGGATACATAAAATTTTTAGCAGAGCTCAAGCAAGTTTAAATTGTAGAGAAATAATTGAAATAAAATAAAATAAATTGTCAAAAAATATAAATAAAGAGAAAAATTCAATGGAAACTTAAATCTTATTTTATTGTCGTTTGAAAAAATTTATTGAAACACAGCAGTAAATCAGGTAATAGTGTCAAGTGCAGCAAGTTCAATTACATCTTTTATTAAACGAAATTTGCGATTATTTCAAATTAGTTCAGGTGGATTTTTATCAATTTATTAGATATGTAATATTTAAACGAAAGTAAGAAAATCAAATTCCTCTCATTAACGGTAACGCCACCTACATGTGATTTTTTCTCAACTCGTCCTAAAGCTTCCTTGTAGCTTATGCTAGAAAGGATAATTCATTTAAATTTTCAACGTTTAAATGTTGAACCTCTCAGCTATGGGTATTTATTTATGAAATGACAATTATTAAACATAATATTATCCATACTAAGGCGTGAACACTATGAAAATGTCCCAATTATTTCAAAAATATGCAAAAAATATCTGAATGTATCAAGCGTACAGACTCGGGAATTTTTTTGCATATTTTTGCGATAATTGGGATATTTGCAAAGTTTCCACGCCTTGATCCATACTTTTTTTCGCATGCATGTTGCATAAACTATCAAGAATGAATTTAATTTGAATGAATCATTATAGAAACAATTGTCGATAAAAACAACAACAATTTAATTCATCAGAAATTTTCATTGAGTTCATAGCAAAATAATTAGATTATTTTTAGTCGATTGTAAGCTGTTGAACAAGAAAGTATTAAAAACGCTACTTTTTCTTTGCATAATTCAAATGTATAAGTTTTGGTAAGTTTCGGTATTAATATACATGGATATTCTAAGATTACCAAAATTATAAATTTTTTCCAAAATATTCAGGTTGTCAATCTTGTACCTTGCAATTATTTCATCACTCACATCTTCAGTTTCATTTCACTGTGAATTTGATGATGAAGAATTTGAACACATTGGAGACTTTTACACATGTGATATACAAAATTTGGTTTTTAATTCTGACGAAAACTCATCAGCAACATTCATTGGTGAACATCAAAATTCATCTTTAAGCAATGACGATGTTAAGGCTGTCAAAACTGACTTTCACAGAATGATTTACTTCCCACAGTCCATTCAAGATACATTCAAGAATCTCGAAGTTATTTACATGAATGATGGATTTTTAACGAAAATTACGCAGCGTGACTTGCAGCCATTTCCGAGATTAAAGATGTTGGATTTATTTGAGAATCGTTTGGAGGTCATTGAAGAAAATTTATTTAAAAATAATTTAGAATTGAAAAGTGTGTGGCTCAGTAATAATCGAATTTATGAAATTCATCCTGAAGTCTTTGATAAACTTGTCCATTTGCGCTTCCTACATTTAAGTGGAAATGCTTGTGTTGGAAGAACTGCACGAGAAGGCAACAAAACAGAAGTTTTGGAATTAATTAAGGAAGTAAAAGTTAGATGTGCACCGGGTAAAGTCATTACATCCTCAACATCATCAACAAATATATTCAAACTTTTCAACATTTCCGACTCTGAGATTAAATTGTATGAAACTGAACAAGAGTTGAAGGAATTTGAGGAAGAATATGGCGGAATTTTGTCATTAAATTCAGAATTAATGAAACAGTTTCAACATTACGAGAATAATATTCGAGATTTGGGTAAAACAAAGGATAAGTTGATGTTTTTTGTGTTTTTCTTATCTGTTGTTGTCCTTATTATGAGTATTGTGATTTTTGCAGGATATAAAAAATTTAGAGACTATAATATTGGTGGAATTGGAAGAGTTAGTATGAATAGTTTAATTGAATAAATTATATTTGAAATACTTTTTTTTTATAAAATTTTGTATCATAATGTATAAATAAAAACAGAAACAAATTGCAGAAAATTTAATAATTGATTTATAAAGTTATTATCCAAAACTTATTAATATTAAACCACAATCTTATTAACAGAATATCTGTTTCAACTAAAATAAATTGACTGTAGTTCAGATATTATAATAAAAATATAAACAACTTCCAAGAAAACTACATCATCATATAGGAATCAATCCAGTATCCTGATCAATTTATGTCAATATTGTTTACATACAAGCATGAAAAATAAATGCATACTTGGCATTCAATCAATGCAGCTCCTACTTTTCTCTATTTCATTATGTAGTATTTTTATTTTCATATCTAAACAGACTTTTCATATCGAATGAATAAGTATAGAAAAACCGGTCAAGAGTAAATGCTGATGATGCATTTCAAGAGCAACGGAAATTATGACAAAGTATGAAAGATTATGCAATGTTGTGCAGTTATTTAAATGTAAATACAGCTGAATACATTTAGCATGATAAAGGGAAGTGTTCTTATCATAATTTCATAGTTGTTAGCATTGAATGAGAATAAATTGACTGCTTGGAATATTATTACAAAACATAGATCATGAAATGTATAGTTGATTTAAGGTTATGTGCTATGCTAGAATATTTTTGTACTCATAAGTCAAAAATGCTCCACAAAACCCATCAAATCATTGAATATTTCAATATAAATCCATAAAATCATGAAAAGTGTTGAAACATCAATTTATCATTTATAATTTCAATATCTTTTCACTTTCGTACTTCTTTCCCATTACTAAACCCTTTTGTCTTGCCATTTCCATATTTTAAATTGGATGTAAAGCCCATTTATTTGATGTGGATGGTATGTACGTGGGCGTGACTGAATACCATCAACAACATGAAGCAACAGCAGGACCTCAATTTGACCGATACAGAAATACATTCAAAATCGATATAAATATAATAATCATTTATGTCGAAGCGATAACAATAAAATTGAAAGTCAAAAGGGAAAGATTTTACTTTTTTGTAGCTATAGCTGTCGAAAAATTGAAAAAGGAACAGAAAAATAATTTTTTTAGAATTGAGATTTTTGATTTTCTTGTTGAGATTGTTGGATGCTGTGATGTTGTTAAGTTGCGAGTGCTGATTTTCAAGAGAAAAATTATAATGATGCAAATTTTTCAAATAAATTAAATTTGCATTAAAACTCTTTCGAAGCTTTAAACTTTTTCAAGCATAAAAATGTTCAAGTGGAAAACCACCAAGAAAATAAGCTAAATTTTTATTTCCAAACAAAAGAAGCTTAAAGTTTCGAAACTTTTTCTCATTTTTCCCTTATTTACAGTTTCAATATCATCATCGTAATGATATCGTATCACATTTTCATAATTCCATTTTGCATTTTGTTAATAAATTGCTCTTTTCTGAAACTCATTTTGGGAATTTTGTCCTTTGCTAGCTTGTTTGACTGTCAGTTAAAAAATTAGACTAAAGGTGGCCTTAAAAAATATTTTTTAATGTAAAAAATGCGTCTTTAAAGTGTAATCTGGAAATTTTATAACTTGTTAAACTTTTTTTCTTTTTCTGTCATTTTGTGGATTCTTTTTTGTCTTTTTTACCGAAAAGAATAAAAAATGAATAAAAAGTTTTTTTTTTTTTTTGCATTTCCATTTTTCAATTCATTTTCATTTTTATGACTTTTAAATTTTTGTTCTTCTTGTTCCGCTGAGAAATTGTCCTCAATTCACGACTTTTTTCCTCGTTCGTTCTCTTTTTGCATCTGCTAAATTTTATGACCTTCTTTGGAGTTAATTTTATAGCAATTTTGTAACTTTTTTGCACGATTTTTTGTCTCCTTCTAACTTTTGATGTCTTTTTCGGTCTTTAAGTGCTCGATTGTCTTTTGCTGCTGACAACATTTTCTTCTAACATAATAATCCATACTCGTGCTTAGCTTTGCTGCGTTTGTTTTCATTGCGTGAGTCGTAAAATAATCATGGTGGTTGGTGTCTATTATAATGACAGGGGTGATGGAACTAAATATTTTGTACAATATGACTTCTATCAACTTATGTAAAAAATCAACTTGCTAAACTTTTGTTTAATCTATTAACAGAAAAAACCATCAAATCTACCCACCCTGAACATCATAACCATTTCTTTACTAAATACTCTTCAAAAATTTCAATTTTCAAGATGAAAGTGAAATGAAACGACTCGAATGGCTGAGCTGGATCTGTTTCATGGGAAATTACCGAGCCGTGAAGCACAAAAGTGCTTTTAAATTTCAACAATGACAAAATCGATGAAACTTTAAGAGCAAGAACATTTTTTATAGAATTCATTAATTTTTTTCTGTACTCGCAATTTTCTTTGTCTATAAAAAGTTAATGCAGTCTACAAATTACAGCTTCTGTGTCGCTTGCTGCTATATTCATGATAACATCTGGCGTATGCTTTTTGAGTGTTTTTTTTTCTTCTTTCGAATTTTTATGGCTGATTCTTTTTTTTCGATCGATTCTAAATGCTTGTTTGATTTTTTAAGGCAGATGTAGAGATGAACTGAGCGATATTTGATTGAATTTTGTACAACGAGGTCATGTAAATTTGAACTCAAAATTACAGTACGGAATTTAAGTCAATATTTTACTTTAGATTACTTAAATCCAAAATTCAATTTTATTCGACAAAAGCAAGTAAAGTGATAAACATTTCTGTGTCTATCAACATTCATTCATTTATCAACATCATCAAATGTCATTTTCTGACCATTTTTCATTTCAAACCTTCTTCTTCTTATTCCATTCATTCCTTTCATCAAAATCAGTTACAAAAGAGAATAGCAGAAAGAGAGAATAGTCACGGGAAGATAAACAGTTGTGAATGACAGGCAATGCGAGCAAGTAAGCGAGAAAAATTTTCATTTTCATTTCATAAATTGAAATTAATGCAGGCAGGAACATAAAGACAACAACAGCAATACAAACCGTTAAACGGACCGCATTTAATGTTTTTTTCATCAGCATTGTCGAAAACTCCGACCAAGCAGGAGCGGAAAGCATGAAAAAAACTAATAAATGCCAGTGAAATGATGAAATTTTAATTTTTTCATTATTTTTCAACTGCAATTTGCAATTAGCTAATAACCGCAAATTAATATACCACAGACTGTGGAAGCATTTTTGGCTACTGTTTGCAAGTTGTTGAGATTTAATTTTATGATGACTATCATTGTAGTTTTGGATCTGATGCAAATTAACTATTAAAAATATATTTTTAAGGTTGTTAAATTTTATCTTCGTTAGTTCATGTATTGCTATTGGATTTAAATTTTTCAAAGATTCAAGTCAAAACCTCATCATACAATGGCCCTGCAACAAAACTCATACTTTTGTCGAGGTAAAATATTTAATATACATTCAAACCATAATAAAATTTCCACTAAGCCCCACATTAAGTCTTTTCCTGTAATTTCTGAACCACAATAAGCCACATAAACAAATAATAGCAAGGCTTATGCTAAAGTCTGCAACATTATTTCAGTGCTTTATGGCCGCTCTCCACATCCTTTTATGTTAGAATTGGAACAACTTTTGGATTAACACAGCAGGATATACTTCTGGAGGATTTTTTATTGCATATGTTAAGGATTAACGACAGGATGCGTGGATTTTGTGAAAATGGAAAGCTTTAAAGATGCACTGAATGAAGTTTTAAGAGCACTTCTAACTGAACTCAAGTCTTGGTAAAAATAAATCTTTTTCTTTTCAAAGGAAGTTAAACTTCCCAACAAGCTCTTTAACATGACTTTTTATCCCGGAAACATCCTGAACGACCTTATACTTCAGTGATGAACAAGAAGAAATCTGCAGTCATCATTAACGTCATTCTCAAGTCAGCTTACAATCTTTTTCTCCATAAATTACCTCCAACAAGAAAAAAAAATCTTTAATCTTCAAACAGATGATGCAGCACTAAATAAATGTCAATCTTTAAGTGAAAATTTTCTTTTTTTTTCAAACTTTTCCCACCTTTTCCACTCAAGAATCCATTATATTGTCATTGAATTTTTTCTTCCTCATTTTTTCCAACTTTTTTTTTCCTTTTTTTAAATTTATGGAGTAAAATAATTTTCCTCATTTTTGTGTCAATGCAATGTGGATGCATTGGGGAATAAAGTGTAACAAGCACAAAAGTTTCTACATTGTTACAAGAAATGTGAATGCATCAAGTTCAAATTGAATTGGAAAGGAAAAGAAGAATGGGAAAGTTTGTCGTTTGAAGGATAAAATGATTGTGGAAGTGAGTAAAAATGAAACTTACCTGTACGTGAATTATGCATAATTTCAAGCTTAGCCTTGAATAATTCTGTCAATCTTAGTAAATTTACATAATTTTAAGAACATTGAAACATTAATCAATAAATTCAACCTAATCAACTCAACCAAAAAATTACTTTCCGAAAAGGAGCATCAAGAAGAGCTCAAGTCATCTTAAACAAAATAAAAGAGATTTGAGGTAATTTGAAGCACTTTCGAAACTCTCACCAAAGCTCTTTTTCACTGAAAAAAGTTAACTTGATGAGACTTTAATGAGTTCCCTCATATGACAGCACCCGAAAATATTGCAATAAAAAATTCATTTTCATGAGCCGGAGACTTTTTTTCTAAAACTTTTTCCATCACAATTTTTTTTTTATTTTTTTAGCTTTTTGTTGTCTTTTTCTTATTTAACTTGAGAACTTTTAGCATCATCATCATTATCATTAGGTATGTTGAATATAAATGACACACAAACAGTAAATTTTTGAGAAGATATACAGCTGTTGCGGCAACTTCATCAGCATCAATTTTAATACTTTATGACAAGGACTTTTTGTGGTGAAATAATGGAAATTTTGTGGTTGATGTGTTTACATTTTAAAGCAATTATTGAGAATGTTTGCTTGACTTTTTTAAGGATTTTTTCTGTACGCTATTTTAGAACCAACAATGATTTAACCTTTTTTATCTAGACTTTATATTTTACATTTTATCTTCTTTAAGATTAAATTTAAATTTAAATCTTTTTCCATTTCCTCAATTTTCAACTGAAAAATCACGAACAAAAAATTTTAAATTCCTTTTCATTTATTTCAAGACAATTTTCCTTCCTTCTTTCTTTCGATTTCAATCGGAAGCAATTTACTCTTCCTTAATCTGTGTGTCAAATAATGGAAAGCTTATGGAATAGATTGAAGTGGAAAAGTAAATTTCCGGCTTCGAGATATTTGAAAAGGATTAAATTTAAAGAATTGAAGGATTGAAATAAAAAAGTGATTGAGAGTAGTTTTGAGGAAATGAAATCTCGTCGATATTGTAGCTTTGATTCTTTTTTCAATCACATTTTGTATTAAGAAAATAGAAAAATCTTGTTTTGTTTACTTATTCATGCACAAGGGATTGATTGAAGGTATTTGAGTGATTTGTGAGATTTGTTTTGGGAAGTTTGTCAAATATTGTATCAATAGAAAGGACACGTGTTCAATTCTTATTCATGCGATAAACATTGAAAGTGTATGCAAGGTTTCAATGCTTAAGATAATTTTCCTATTTGAAAAAAATAACGCAAGTAACTTCTACATATGAAGTTCCAAAATTGCCAACTTTTGCTCCAAAAAAACATTAAGAATCCCAAACACAAACCCAATGTCACTTATCATAATTAAAATTTACACAAAAATATCTTAGTCAATTTTCCGCATGACTTTCTGTCATTGTTGTGTTCTTTTTTCTTTCCTCTTATACCACCTATTCATTTCATACAGCAAGGAAAGAAATTTATAGCAATAAAATTTTTTGTTCTCTTTTTCCATTCTGTCGCTTCTTCTGTTTCCTTCTTTTTTTTACGTTCCATTCTTCACTTTTCTTTTGTTGATGTTGATTATGTTTACATTTCCACCTGTACAAGAGATTTTCCATGCTTAGCACAATTTTGTTGATATGATTTGCACATATGTGAATGAGATGGCTGATATGGTAAGCAAGGTTCAATTTTGAATCGATGTTATGAATGATTTTATGTAAACCTGAAATTTAGGTTATCAACTTTCTTTTTCCTTAACTTTTTCAAAGAAACATTCCATCCTCATCACCTGACTCCAATACTGTCTGTAAAAGAACCTTTAAGTTAGTCGTTTACCATATTTGAACTTGATTTACCTCCTAAACATCCAGCATCTAATTTTAAACACGAATATTTCAAGAATATAATAACAAACAATAAGCCATGACATAACAATGTTGAAGCAACAAAAAATACATACACGAGTACATTGCGATGATGTAAATAAGCAAAGCTAAAAAATTCCTTTTGTCATAAATTTTAACTTTATTCCTCGTCTCATTTCTCAGTCATGAATACGAAAAAAGTTCATACGAGGAGATTGTCACAAAGTTCCTTTGTGTTGTTATTTTTTTTCTCTCTTTTTACAAGGTAGCTTAGAAATACGGAAGAAGCAGAAGATGAGGAAGGAAAAATTCTCATGCGAATGGAAATTGAGAAAGATGAGATTGAGATTTTTGTGTGAATGATGGAGGAATGAACGAAAGAATTTCTTGTTGCAACAATTTGTTGCTGTTCTTCTGAAAAATTAAGTTTCACTGGAATTTTTGGATGTATCTTTGAAAGATATGTGACTGTGCTTTAATGTTATATTTGTAAGGATTTCTAGATTTATGTAGAATGAAATTTTTAAAGTGAAAACTTTTAAGAAACAATTTTTTCTATCGTCTTTAAAACTCTTTAATGTTCCCGTACAAAAGTTCTTTTAACTTGAGTCTTTCTTTTTCCAACGTTATATTTTTACAGAAGAGTTTAGCCTGCAGACTACAGACTTGTTTGCTTTTCTTTTGAATCTTCTCATTCTTTTTCAGTATAGTCAAAATGTATACATGGAGAATTGTTTGAGTAGAGTCGTTGAATCTCTTCTCTTTATCCCTTTTTGATGTGCTTTTCATAGAAACTCAAACAATAAGGTTCAGCTGATGTGACGAGAGCAGTAAATGGTCAGGGTTTAAGGATCATACATCTCAGATCTTAACTTGAAAGAATTGTAAATTGATGTCAAAAACAGAACGACTCATCAAAACATTCTAATATTTTGAACCTTTGTTTGTCCTTCAAGGTTGAATGCATCCTTAAAAAATATTTTATTAACTTAATTAAAACTTTACTCTAAAGTTGATCTAAGAATTAATTTTAACATCACACATATCAAGTCTTTACCATTAGAATGTCTCACAAAAAAATTTACAAAGGTTATAATTAAAAGTATTTTCATTTTCATGTGCAGCAAAAAAAGTTGGAATTAATTGAACATGCATGAGACTGTATAATTTTTTGCCTCGAGTTGACTTTTCATTAGTTTGTTAGTTCATAAACATTTCTCTGTTCTTATTTTCTTCTGATGTTTTTACTCTTTTTTTTGTAGCTAGTTTTTATTTACTTAGCAAAGATTTTAAATTGTTTTTCTTGACTTTTTATGAAATAACAAGAACATGAAGTTCTGGATGAATTAAAAATCAATGGCAAAAAAATTATGATTATCAAAAAAAATTATGATTATGAATTGAAATTATAAGTCTTAAAAATTCAATATTAAAACCACAACAGTTATGTTGTTTAGATTCATTTAGCATTAACTTTTTAAAAAGCTCTAGGAATATCATTTGTACAACTTTAAACTCAAAAGGTACTCTAAAACATCTATAATATAATTTTTTAGAGACGTGTTTGATACGGTTCAGTACTCAATAAATTTCTTACTCATATTTCAATTTTTATCCATCTTTTGTAAACCCTATGCTTTTGCCCGATATTTCAAATATCCATAAGTAAATCTATTTATCGCAAATTCAAATAATTATTGAGTAAACTTTTAGCTAGGAAAATCAGTTTATATTCTAAATTTAACTTATATTTTAAATTTAATAAAAAAAAGGTCAAAAATCAGTTTTTAAAATTTCTGATTACATCACTACCAAATTACTCCCAATCCAAACTTTAAAGAAAATGTTTGAAAAGAAAGTTATTCCTTACTTTTTACTTTTCATTCTTATTCTCATATTTTTGCTGCTTGCATTGTGGAACAACGAGAATGAAAAATTTCTCAATTTGAAACATATTGCAACAAATTTTTTCCTCTTCTCATAGATGAGCAACTTTTCTTCCTTAAATTGCTTCGAACCACAGATGAATGTTACTTGCATTCACATGCACACACATGCACATATTTTAATACTTTCTCGCTCACTTTAATGCAATCAGCTTGTATTCTTTATTTAACTTTTTCATTCAATATGCTTCGTTTCAGTCACAAAGTTTTTCCTTCTTTTCTCTCTTGTGGGTGTCTTAATTTAAGTTTTAGCTTTTTTCCTTTCTTTTATCCTTCCTTTCTTACTTCCTATGTTGCAAACTTCAATCAGACTTCTGAACACTCACTTTATTAACTTTTTCTTGATGTTGATTATTAGTCGATGAGGATGAGGAAAGTATTGTTTGAGGAAAATGGATAATATAGTTCATGATAATTAAATCATATTGAATTTGGATGGATTTTTGAAAAATTTTTAACTTTTCGAGAGTTTGGTTGTCTTTTTGAGTAATTTTAGTAAAATTCGAGATTTATTATTCACATGTGTTGCAATTCAAATAATAATTAAACCAATTAGGGGCTATTTAGAATCTAGAAAGAAAATTTGCATTGAACAAATAACCCATAAATATCTCAACCAAAACATGAAAAGGAGGAATAAAATTCCCAAAATTCTCGAAATTCTTCGTCAATATTTTTCTTGCAATTCCCAAGTTTTGCCATTCACTCATTGAGAAAACAAAAACAAAAAGCCGCCTATCGAAAAACTTGGCGTGAAGAATTCAGCATAAAATAAAACAAGAAAAACAAAAAAGTCAAGAAGAATATTTCACGCCAAACAGTGACGGCATCAGCGAGGTTGACTCAAAAAAAGCGTGAATTTTCATTGAGACAAGAAAAAAAATAAAGACTAGCAATAAAGAAGAAGAAAGGGAAAATTAATGAAATGAAATTTGTGTGAATGAGTAAGGAAATTAAAGGAAATGATGTGAAATGAGAGAATTAGAGGAACTTTGTTGTTGTTGTTTTTGATATAATTTGTTGTCAATGACTTTTGACGCGCAACTTTTCAATTACTCGAAAGTGTTGGAATGGAATTTCTTGATGGATTTTTAAAGAGTTGATTGATGGAAAATTTTATACGTTTCACAAATCAAGAACTAAAGTGGAAAAATCAGCAAAAATTCATTCAGTTTACCTTTCCTTTTTTGTCCAGAACCAAAATAAACCCCTCATGTCCGTATAATGACTTACGCTTTTTTCACACTAGTCCCCTCCTCCTCAACTGCTACTTTCCATTTTATTTTCTCATTTTTCATCTCCTATTTCAATTTTTGCTTTACTTTTTTCACTCGCTTATCTAAATGAGAATACAAAAAAGGCAGAAACATGGAAAATCATTAGAAGCGACAGACACGAAAAGTAAATAAATTTCCAAAAAAATGTTCTTCCTCTTGCAGAAAAAGATGAAATTATAATTTTATATCTGCTTGTATGTGTGTGAAAATTTTATCAAGAGATAATTTTCATTGTGTCCTCATTTTCCTGTTTCTTTATATTCATTCAGTGTGCTTTAAAATTTTGCCTAAATTAAGAAATCTTTGGGAACGTGTGCGTGCTTGTTTCCATGGGAAAAGTGAAAACTTTCGTTTAATAATTTATCGTTACTTTAATGTAAAAATGTTCTCATCCTTTTTTTTATTATAAAAATTTTGTAATCTTTGAATGTGTTCTGCCATATTGAAGATTCTTTAAAAATGTCTTCGTTTAAACTTTAACGCAGTGTGGGATGACAAAAATTGTTGACTTGTATTTCTAAGATTTACAAAATTGGGTATGATTCGGATGAACTGATACGTGACCTTCAATCAAGTTCACCAGCTGCTGTATTTTTGAATTTTGCCAACTCAACAATGTTTTTTTTTTTGTTGTGGTTTCTGAATTTAATTTTTAGAAATTTAGAACTGTTGAATGATGAATAAATTTTCATTTTGGAAAGATTGAAATATTTGGTATTTTAAATTTTTTGTGGTTGAGTTTATGATTGGATTGAGAAAATCAGCTAGTTTTGAATAATTTAAATTTTGACTCTTCAATAAAATAGAGATTTATTAATTTTTCATTGAAATTTTCGCATGAAGTTGTTGCATGTTCGGATAATTTTTACCCCAAACCTTTCAGAACAATGATTTGATTACTACTGAAATAAAAGGAAATTTTACAGCAATCTTGAAGCGATGCTTTATTTCAACATTGCCGTAATGTAAATAACGAAACATTCGAGGGGATATTTTTTTCAAAACAAATAATACTTTTTTGAATTTTTGATCTCACAACGCATTGAAAAAAATTGCTATGTACAAATGATTTTAAGTTATTTAAGCAATTGCTTCAACATAAAATTACTTTAGAAGTACAAAATATATCAAATGGCTAAATGTTAAGCAAATTTTTACAAATAAAACTCTTCATAAAATAATTTGAAAGCTCTCATAAAACATTAAAAGAAAAACGTTCATTTAATGCTGAATAAGGAACTTAATAAGGGGAAAATTTAATGCTAAGAGGAGAATGAAGGGGAATTTGTAAAGCATTTTACCATCAACATCATAAGAAAACAATGAAAATCTGTTGTGGCAATGTTAATGTAAAAAATCTAAGGACTTTTAAAATTTTAGACCTGCGACTTATCAATTAATCTACGCACTTTATTCTTTTGATGCAGAAATTAAAAAAGAAAAACATTTAAAAATATGGAACTGCTTAATCTATTTAACTATGTTGTATCATTTGATTTACACGATTCATATAAAGTATCAACTGCGAAGAATCATCAAGTAGTTGAATTGTACAGCGTGTGTCATTACTCACAACTTATTCAATCTTAATCCATTTTAAAATCCATTTCAATCTCATTTTTTAACATTTATTCATCAATTTGCAGGAAAAACTTTTCCCATTTTCCATCAACGCTTCATTTATTCTTGCCATTATTCAACTGACAATTGAGCAAATGTTTCAAAAAGTCATAAAAATCACAACGGCAATTTAATAGGTACGAAATAAAAGGAAGAAAAGAAAGTTTTCAAATCAAATCTTTTTTTTTATATTTCATGGTGAAAATCCATTAACGCATCCGTTTACCCATCAATTTCCATGTTCATTAAACACATGCTTTCATTGCTTACACACCATTTGTACACGTGCATGCGTATCGCTTATACAATCAAATAAAAAATTCTTTTCAGAAATGAGAGATAAAATGCTTTCTAGGGGTGGTATCTCAATGAAAAAGATGCATACTTTTTGAAGAAGCTATCTAATAATGTACAATCTATAAAATTTAAAGCTAATACTCCTTTTATTTTTTATTGATTAAAAAGAATCAAGTTACCACCCCTTTATCTCCCAAACAAAAGCAGAATGAAATCAAAAAACAAGGAAAACTTTTTTATTGTTTCAAAATGAAGCGCAAATAAAAAAAAAATCCTCACCAAAGTGAAAAAAGCTTCTGTTGCCATATCGAGTTTGTTGCTCATATTTGTCAATATCTGCAAATACACTCACTGTGTATATTTTTTAGTAACCACAATAACCATAACACATCCGCCCAATAACATTCCTGTATATTTTGTACGTACGATGGGAAAGAGAACAATGGGAAAAATATGTTTGGCATGTGCTGTTGCTGTAAAATTCCTGAGTGATTTCATTTGAGCTGTTTTTTTGTTCACGTCTGTGTTTTCTTTTTTTTCGGTAAAAATCGATGTGTTGCTGTTATTTCACTTGCATAGTCTTTGTTTTCTTATTGCATGTAGTCGAATTGATAGTGACAATGATGACAATTGTCATGGGCATTTGTATACAAAAAATACTAGTTTGGTGGATTTTTTGAATGGAAAGTTTCGATTTTGTTTGTTAAAGCTTTGAAAAATTTATTGAATGGGACATTTTGGAAATGGTAAGTTGATATTGGCTGTGGAGTGTAAAATGGGTCAGCTTGAAATAATTTATTAATAGATGTGGGAACATGAATGGATATTGTGGCCTCTGTGATTTTATAAATTTAGTCATAGTGATGTAGCTTGACTATAGTATGCTATTTAAATTGTAAATAACTTTAGCTTTTCTGTTTGAAACTGACGACTGACTTATTAATAGAATAGCATTTTATTCGAAAAGTTAGCTTCCTACAATTGAATTTTCTTTTTCTGCCTCTCTGCTGTCCATACTAAAGTATTTAATGTTTAAAACGTGCCAACAATCCATGATCATTCTCTATGCAAAAAAATATCTTATTGCCAAAAAGCTTTAGTTTAATTCAAAATACATAAAATTTAATAACAGACTCTTAAAACTTTCATCGTTATCCTTTCAATAATGCATAGTTACTAAAATTTTTTACATTAATTCTTATTTCTTCAATTTTTATTTTGTATAAATGGAAATGAATACAAATTTCTGAAAAAATCATTAGTTACAAAAAATAAACGATGGTGAAATTGCTGTTTTGATGTATTGAAAGAATAATAACAATAAACATAAAAATGAATGAGCAATTTGAGAAAAAAAGGGAAAAGCCTCAAAGTGAAATAAAAGGAAAAGAAAAAGAAAAAATTCTTCTGAGTAGTTTCGATATTTATTTTTCGTACAACATCTGGTGTAATTTTTGAAGAGAAGAGTCATGAATAAAATATTGCTTTGTATTCAGTTTGGATTTTGAAGAGGCTTTGAATTAGGTTAGTAGTAAAAAGGTATGGATGGGAGGATTAAAGGATTTCAAACTTTTCTAAGTATGAAGTTTGAATGAAAAATTCATTTGATTCAAATTTTGAAACAAAATTTATTTTCGATTTTTTTCCCCTGCAAACGGTTACTTTATTTATTATATCTCCAACCGTTGAAAATTAACATTTTGGATAAAAATATCATATTTTGTAAATTTCAAGACACATTCATTGTTAAGCTTCATTTCTTGAAGCAGTCTATCCGCCTACAAAATTATCTTCAAAAGCTCTTCAAAGTCATTCACACCTATTGCTTATAATAAATTGTAATAAAAAATGATAAAAAGAATTTTCCACCCTGTCATAAATAATGATAATAAAAATGTAAAAAACAATTTTTTGTCTGATGAAGCAAAATCCATAAAAATTATTATATGTGAATTTTTATTTCTTAAAATAATCAAAATGATGTTAAGTAAAATAAATCAAGTTGGTAACTACGATTAGGAGACTAAAAAAATTTTAAACTAATCATTAATAACTATTTACTAATGCTGATTTCATTAAATTTTATCAATATATTTATTGAACTTTTATTCAAAAAAAGGAAAACTAGGCAGGATGCTACAATGAATTTTTAAATGATTTATCGACTAAGGTGTCTAAAGTAATAAAATATAAAAGAAGGATGAGAAGAGATGAAGAAATTGCAGGCATAATGGCGTGAATTGCCATAGAATAAGATGAAGACAGTAAGAAATCTTTTTTCCCTCTCTTTTAATGTGCGAACGTTCATTGCTTTTCCTTATTTTGGACATTTTTATGGGTCGCAAATTCGTGTCGCAATTTTTCATCTTCGCAATTTTTATGGGCACTAGAAGGCAATGAATCTGTTAAAATGAATGTTTTATGAGATTTTTCCATGATTTTTATGTGAAATTTTTAAAAAGATTTTTTAGAAGGGGATGGGGGTCTCATGATGATAAGAACAGATTAAATCTTTGGCGTAAATATAGATTCTTGAATAAAAATGTGATTAAAAGAATTTTTGAGAAAATTAAACGATGACTGAATAACTTATTGAATTGTTTTAAGTAAAATAAAGCAAAGAATTCATCAATTTTGACTAAATATTTACATTCACAACAAAAAACATTAAGCATCTTCAAAAATATCAACATTGGAAATATTTTTAAAAGGAAAAAAGGAAAATAATGAAGCAAAAGGAAAGGAAACACAACGAAATGTAATTTGTCATCATCTGCTAGTGCCTTTGGCCATCTGCTTCCATTCTGATCCAAAAATAATAAAAGCAATTCAGCGTTCTTTTGTTATGTGACTTACAAAAAAAAGGAATAAGAAGAAAAATTTGAATTTTATTTAAATTATGTAGTAAAAATAAACAGAAGAGATGAACTGAAGAGGTCACAGAAAATAAAATAAAATAAAAATAATAAAAAAAGCTCTCAAAAGGAAGAAAATATCTTAAAGGCATTTCATGCTGAAATCGGAAAGAAAATGTTGACTAAAATATTTTACATTTTTATATTTTATGTGCATAATGAGGTAGTGGGTAGCAAGTTCATGGAATAACTTCCGATTTGTTCTGCGTAGTATATCTGAGAATCTGATTATTTTGCAAAATATTCGAAAACTCATCAAATCACAAAGTAGATATCTAATTTTATTCATTGACTGTTTATAAATTTTCCTTCAATAATGCTGAGCAAGTTTGACAAAAAGGTCATAAAACAACAACAAAACTGCACAAATTTTTGTCAACATGAAAATATCTATCATTTACTTAAGCTTATAATTTACATTCACTCTCATCTCTAACAAATTATCCAATAAATGTCATCAAATTGATTGCCGATGAATAAAACTGAATGGAGTAGAGAGCAAAAGAACCATAAAAGCATCAGTGACGCTGAGAATAGGATCATAAAAACGTAAGAGAATGAAACGAAGGAAAAGTTGTTTTTATTACATTTTCCTTCGTTCGCATCATAAAAAGTTGGCAAATCAATTGATTACTTACTCATAAAATGTGTATGGCATGGACACAATCGAGAAGGTCAAAATGTTCTATAAGAATAGCTTTTGGATAAAATTGGTTGATATTTTTATTTATTGCTACCAGGCTCAGCAATTAAGTGCGTCTTGCTTCATGAAAATAAAAAAAAAAATCACCAAAAAAATCCTTGTTAAAGGATTATTAGGGGCCACCCGGGATTGAACCGGGGACCTCTCGATCTGCAGTCGAATGCTCTACCACTGAGCTATAGCCCCATATGAACGATCACTTACAAAAACTCTACTTAAATTAAATTTTTTATCATTAAAATATTTTCTAATTATATTAAGTACAACAAAAATGAACAATTTTTTTATCATGAAATGTTCTGTTGACAACAAAACAGCTGTTTTGACTGATGAATATGTCATTCGTCATATCTATTGTGTATTACATTCGATTCAAAGCTATTCAACATATGCAAACAAAAAAGATATGACGAAATGACTGACACCCACATATTGACTGTTATTGTTGACTTGTTGTGGCTAAAAAGTGGAGATCTTTGAAGTTTATTATTTAAATATTAAAGTCAAAACAGTTTTTCTTTAGTTTTTTTTATTGTTTTTTAAAATAGTACATTATAAGTGTTTTCTTATGTTTTTGTTTAATATAATCAGGTAGTTATTTAGGAAAAAATAATCATTCTGAAGTTATCGAAAAATTAAAAAAAAAAATATTGAAAAATCCATAATTTATTCTTCATTTGGAACTCTTTCTTCATCAGAATCTTCTTCCATAATCTCCCTTACAGCTTCTTCCTCACCGAATCTAATCAGCTTTTCCTTCAAATCTTCAATCGTATGCTTCAAATAATCAATGTCCTCCATATTTTCAACGAGTGTTTGTTGACTAAAAGCTATTTCCTCGTTGAGTCGTGTCAATCTTTTTTCATGTTTTTCCAATGATTTTTGCATAAAGACATTCTCAGTATTTGCCAGTTGAACAAGTATTTCGGATTGTCTTCTTAAATTTTTCTTTTCTTCAAGAAGATGCATTATTGCACAAAACTCACGTGTATTTTCTGGTGTTCTAACAATTGTAATTATGCTAGAACTTGCACATGACTGACTTGAAAACATGCTCATATCCAATTCGATAAAATTGTATGACCTTGGTGGAATAAAATTGTCGTCGTTGATACCCATTTTATTTTAGTTTATATCATTTGGTGTTTAAAAGATAACTAAATTTGAAATATGAATTCAATTAACTCAGTAATTACTATTTACCTGTTGTAAAGTTCTGAAAGTTTCATCAAAATTCAAGAAACTTTGAATTAGTAAATGTTTTGAAATCGCGTCTAACGACAGAAACTTTTATCACTTAAAATCTATACATAAAGCATATGAAATTCATAATTTGACGTAAAAGTATCAGAACAGTTGTAAGCATAATATCAACAAAATCTATATCAATGGATCATCAAGGCAACCAAAATCAACAAAAAAATAACATTGTTCCACAAAGTTCATTCAATGACACAACAATTTCTAATTTTCCATCAACATCATCTTATCAACAATTTGAAGCCAGTGTTGATCAAAATTCAACACTTGTTACATCAAAATTGAGTCTTGATTTGATCATTTACAAGTTTAGGAATCATAATCGTGAAATTGATGAAACTAATCAAGAAGTCAGAAGAACTTGCAACGATAGAAAGCAAAGGTTTAATAGGGTTATAAGGATGTATGAAGAGCAACAGGAGAGATCCAAAAGGAATCTTGAAATGTATCGAGAACGTCAAGCATTATGCGTCGATGAAATGAAACGACTTGAAAACAAAATTCGTGGTTTGAGTGAACGATTATATCAAGTTGAAGGGACTAATACTGACGATGAGGAAAATTGGGACTGTAGAAATACTGAAGAATAATTTTAATGGCAACTTGAACATTTTTAATAAAATTTATCGGCTTAAACAATAAGTCAAAAAAAACAAAGAGCTTTTTTATATAAGTTATAGATTATTGTAGTGTATTAAGATTTTTGTTTTCCTATTTAGATCCCATATGAAAAAAATGTCTTATATCAACAAAAATTTACATTAAAATGATTTTTTGGAAAAAATTTCATCTTAAGGATTCATTTTCTTATTTCAACTTTTTTTCCACAATATTTTTACCTCAATTTATGCTTGAATATACATATTCATGCGGTTACACAAAACGAACAACACCATCTACTGTAATGATGATAATGATAATGCACATCTTGTTCCATAGTCGTAAGTTCCATCATTATTTCTGAATGCAAATTGGAAGAAAATAAAGAAAATTCTATCTAGGAACAAAAAAGAAATGTTCTCGTTTGCATAACATAATGAACACTTTTCACTGTTTTTTGAAGGTAAATAAAATGATTGTGTGAAACTGAAGAATGGAGTTTCTAGTGCATATTTCAAAAATACAATGTAAGCATCACAATCCTTTGAATGAAGAATGAAGTCGCATTATTTCTCACTTTTATTCATTCCACACAAAAACCTAAACAAAATATTTTCCAGAGCTTTTATATCAGTTCTGAATAACAAAAAAAAATCCTCTGCTCCATTTTTATTCATACAATAATATGTAAAGTACATGAATCCCATGAAATAACAAACCACAGTCACATCTGAAAAGATGGAATATAAAATGTGAGACAAAATTCTTTAACATCTGTGGATGCTTTAAAAAGGAAAAGTTGTATGAGACACACACAAAAATAAACTAAATGAATTTACAATAAACATACGAGAAGGAAAAAGCAATTTGAATGCTAAATATGGAAATGAGGCTTTAACAAAAGAGAAGCATGCATGTGAATTAAATAGGTTGGGAATCGTGAGAAAATTATGGAAATTAAAAAATTAATGAATCATGAAAAAAATATTACTCAATTACAATTAAAATTATCTTTAAATTGATTGAATTTGTTCACTTGCATTAAATCTTGCGAAAATTTAATTAACTGAAATATCTGCACATTTAAAATGAAAACACTTTGATTAATCGAAAACGATTTTCGTTTGTGGATACAAACAATTTATTGTTTTGCTAACAATGGATGATAATTTTAAGTTTCATATATAAAGTTAGTTAGATTCTAGTTTGCGATTTTTTCAACCCTTATCATAGCAATAAATCACTTTAGTTAAACTCTCGCGCTGTTTACTAAGCAGTATCTAATAAATAAGTAGAGGAACAAAATTAATGACAGTCATGCAGATGTAATCAAATTTGTATACACTTTAGTATCAATGAGCAATTATGCTAATTTATTACTCACAATTAAATGTTTCACACTCATTATAGGGTGTATGCAATTGGGATACAGCTGATTTGTTAGCTTTAACAATTCACACAAATTCATTTGTGGTTTAGATGAATAAATATTGATTTTGATTGAGGAAAGAGAAAATAGTAAATTTATATCTTGCTGATCGATTTTCTTAATTTGATTTATGAGCTGTTCAAAAGGAAATCTTGTGGTAAATATTGTAATTGCATGCAGTTTGGTATTCAGTTATAATTTTTTTGAGTAATTTATCAAATCCAATTCACTTCTTTCCTCTATTATAAAGTGGAGTCCGTACGATATAGACATCATCACTAACTTTCTCCATCGTTTTTAAGAAATCAGTATGATTAGGTTTGCATTTATTTTTTGCTTTGAAACCACTGAAAATTTATCATTTTTAGTTTTATTAATAAAATATGCTATACCTTAATAAAATCTTACTTAAATTTGATTTTACAAAATCTTTCCTTAAGTGCCATGCAAATAAAGTACAAAACTTCTATCATAGAAAGAAGTGAACATCCTAAGAAAAGTCCTAGAAGACCTCCAAGATCGGCAATAACTAAAAAATACTTAAAATCAAATCAACTAAATATTTTAAAATTTTATTACTACTCACAATTTTGAAATTTGTAGGAAACAAATTTTTCGTTTAGTTGAATCACATGGTCATCAAAATGAACATAAACTCGAGAGTATAAATTACTGTAAATATTTCAAAAATTATTAATTAGTTCCTTCTAAAACCTTTTTTCTTACTCTATTGAATAGTTCTTTATCCTATCAGCATGAATTGATGCATCATAAACAAAACTAGTTTCACTGACTGTATACTCGATATCATTACAAGTTGGATAGCAAGCACATGGTGTTGGTCCGACATCTAAATCTTCTTCATCAGGCCAATCATAAGTACTTCTGTGGACACACATTGCTTCTTTGAAACCACAAATTCGTGTTGATGAGTTTCTAGGCATGTAAAATGCAACACATCCACATTTTTCAACAACATCCTCTGCTAAACATTCCAGATAACATAAATGTTTAGTATAAGTTTTAAAAAATTGCAATTTCTTTTCATTCTCAAAGTAACACATGCGAGTGCTTGGTGGATATGCTCGAAGAGAAGGATGAGCTTTTGTTGCTTTAGCGCGGAGCTTCAATCTCTTTTCATGGGTTTGTTCAACCTAAAATTTATGAAAAACATATGAAAACTCTTTTATTACACGCGATGGCAAAAGAAAAAAATTATATAAGCTTTTAAACTCTCGCGAATGATTTTTTGCTGAATCATTATCAACTGGATATAAAATAAATTAAATTAACCTGAAAGCCGCCATGGAATATTGTTGGAATTTCATTTGGCATATGAATTTTCACAAGAATCGTTCTTAAATTGCAGACATTGGCTGCATCTTCCAGAGTAGAGAAGGTACGAGCAATATGAACATTTGCTTTCGTTAACCTATATGGAATGACTCCCTTTGTAGAAGAATCAGCGTAGCCACCATCTAATGTCCAATAAATTCTTGATTGATTCTTGTTCGTGATATTTGATGGTGGATATTCCATATATTTTTGGAGGTCTTTACTTAGCTTATTAAACCTTACAATTGTATCAATATTTTGCATATTTGTCGTAAAACAAAACCCTCGATCTGTCAATATTCTAGTGAACATATCCTTACAATCATTAGTCACAAGTCTAAGACTACATCCTGCTAAACATTCTTCAATCATCATTTGACTTTCATTCATTAATTCTAAAATATTAGATATATTTTTGTCACTGCAACAATCTTCAAATGGTTCTAAGCGATTTATTGCACATCTTAAAGAATTTGATGCCAAATAAGTTTTTTCAGTTTCGGTTAAATTCAAAATATTCTTTTTCCCGTTTTTGTGAAACTCAGAAACATAATGAGTATAATTAGCGATTCCATTTTTGGCGAACAAGGGCATACAGAAAGTCACTGCAGGAAATGGAACTTCTCTAGCTAATTCGAACTTGACCGATACTCCAATATCAGGTGATACATTTAGCTTGAGAAATAAGCGTTTTCCATTGTAAAACAGACCAATTAATGATAAGATAAGTGCAAGAGACCAAAAAATTCGGGAAAAATTATTATTTCCACGTTTTGAAAGAAATCGAAGTCCATGAATGGAGCTATGATCAGTAAATTGTTCAAAACTTGGTGACTTATTTATTATTGTTTCATTTTTTTGTGTCGAATTCATTAACAATTTCTCAGTTTTTAAAGTTTGAGAAAATTTTGATTCTGTGTCATGGATTTTATTTTTTAAATATACTCCACTAGACATTTTAGTATATAGTCCTTAATTTTACGATTTCTGAAATTAATTAATAAATTTGAAAATTTTTTCCCCTGATTTCTTTATTCAAAGTCAAAACTCAAACTAAGGAGAAAAATATTTGAAATTGAAAAAAATTGAAATATCTATGAAAGTTGTTAGGTTGAGTGGAAAAATGTGTTAATCAATTATAATTTTCAAGCATGCAAATTATCTCAAAAGAATTGTCATGCACAGTTTCGTGATATTTATTCAAAGTGATATTTATTCACAATGTTTTATGTGAGTAAACAAATTAATTACTAAATGTAAGAATTATAAGCCATGGAAAGTCATTAAGTCAATTAGAAACGTTTTCGATTGTAAAGAGGTCCACGAAAAATAAAAACTTCATCACCATTTTTTTCCAAATTGTTCCAAATGTCGTCATTAACAGGAGTAACTTGTTTTACTCTGTGAAACAGGATTAGAGACTTAGAAATTTAAAAAAAAAATTGACAAATTTTACCTTATATTGGCTACTGCTTTCTTTTTTTGACACCTTTTCTTCAGAGTTGTGCAAACAAAATATAAAACTTCAATCATTGATAGTAATGAGCAGCCTAGAAATAATCCCAATAGCCCACCTAGATCAGCTATGACTAAAATTAAAGCTGTAAAAAATATTCCTAAAGCATACAGAAAAATTACTTAACTTACAGTTTTGAAGCTTATAAGAGACATATTTTTCATTCAATTGAATGATGTGATCGTCAAAATAAACAAAAAGTTTGGAATAAAGTAACCTAAATTTTGAAATTCTATTACAGTAATATCGTTTTTTAAAATCAAAACTGATTTCTAGAAACTTACTCAGAGGAATAATTTTTAATCACATCAGCATTACTAGCAGAATCATACAACGTATCAATTTCCTGAACAGTATATTCTATATTATTGCAGGTCGGATAACATTCACATGGTGTCTTTCCATCTGCCATGTCATCATCCGTAGGCCATTTGTAAAAACTATCATGAAGACATTTTCCATCATCTAAATCACAAATAGTAGTTGTTGAATTTCTTGGCATATGAAAAGCAACGCATCCACACTTTTCAAGGATATGATTAGTCAAGCATTCAAGATAACAGTGATTTCTTGTGTAAATTTTAAAAAATTGAAGTTTACGTTCATCAGAAAAATAACAACCGCGTTGTTGAGGTGAATAATATTTTAAAGATTCATGTGCTTTTGTGACTTTTGCTGACAATACAAGTTGTTCACTGTGCGTATGCTCAAATTGAAATCCTTTATGGAATGAAGTTGGAATTTCATTTGGTAAATGTAATTTTACAACAATATTTTTAGATGTACATTGATTGTTGGCATCATCCAATTTAGAGAAAATTCTTAGTGCATGAATATTTGCCTTGTTGAGTCTTAATGGAACTACATTGGTAACTGAGTCATTTTTGTATCCTTTATCTAAGGTCCAATATACATTTTTATCAGTTTTTATTGAAGAATTCCACTTGCCACGTCTTATATTAGTTTTAAAATCCTCACTTAGTGCTTTTGAGTTAAAAATTGTGTCAAATTGTTGCATATTTGTGGTGAAGCAAAAACCATGACTTGTCAAAATTCTCTGAAAAATTTTCTTACAATCTGTAAACTCAAGTTCAACGCTACAACTAATTAGTGCTTCATCAATGGTCAGAGAACTTTCATCCATCAATTGAACCATATTTGTTATATTTGTGTCTTTACAGCAATTCAAAATAGGATCTAGTCGATTTATTCCACATCGCATTGCATTAGCTGATAAATATTTTTTCTCTGATTCTGTCAAATTCAGAATATTATTTTGATGATGTTTATGATATTCATCAAAGTAACGTGTACGATTGGCCATTCCATTTTTTGCAAATAATGGTAGACATACTGTTATTGCTGGAAATGGAATCTTGTTTGCCAACTCATGTTTCACAGATATCCCAATATCTGGTGATATATTAAGCTTAATATATAAACGTTTTCCATTATAAATTAAGCCAACTAGCGACATAATAAGAGCAACTGACCAGAATATTCGAGAAAAATTATTATTTCGCCTTTTCGAGAGGAAACGAAGGCCATGAATTGAGCTTCTTTCAGTGAAATGCTCAAAGCTAGGTGAATCAAAGTTTGAATAACTTTTTGGTAGTTTCCTTTTTTCACACTCACAATTCTTTTTACTTTTCAATAATTTTTTCTTTTTTATTTTCTCAAACATCAGTCTGTAAATTGAAATTTAGATAATATTTAATTTAATATAAAATTTTAAATCTTACTTTAAAGCTCTATCATCCTTCATTCGCATCTTCTGGTTCAAAATAATAAATTCAACTAAAACATATTCAGTGTTCAAGATTTTATTAAAAATTTGCGTGCAAACAGCACTCATTAGTTGTAAGTGAGAAATAGTGTACTCTCGTTAATTTTTAAAAATTCTCAAGTAAGCTTTTAAATATAATGTAAAATACAATTACTATGTCATATTAAAACTTTTCTCTTGTATAAAGTGGGCTACGAACAGTGTATACACCATCGCTAATTTTGTTCAAAGATTTAAATAGCTTTTGATTAGCTGAATCCTCTTGACTGATCCTGAAGAAAAAAAAGAAATTTTGTAACTGCACACCATTTGGCCACAACATTCTTACCCGATTGAGCGTCTCTTATAATATTTAGATTTAAGCCACATGAACAAGAAATATACTATTTCAATCATTGATAGCAAGGAACATCCTAAAAACAGCCCCAATAATCCACCTGTATCGGCAATGACTACAAATAAAAAGGCATGAATTAAATTATAAAATTGCGCTCAAAATTTCTAATGAAATGACTTACAATTCTGTAGCTTGTAGGATACATATTTCTCATTTTGTTGAATAGCATGTTCATTAAATTGAACGATAACTCGTGAATAGATATTGCTGTTGTTAATATTAAGTGAAATATGAGTCATTATTATGAAGAAACGTAATTAAATATTGGATTGATTTTTTTTTAAATGTGCTACTTAATTAAAACGCTTACCTTTGGTTATATTTTTTGATTTTTTCAGCATTAATTTTTGGGTTATAGGCATAATTGTCTTCATCGACTATATATTCAATATGATTACAGGTTGGAAAGCAGCCACAAGGTGTTGTATTGTCAGCAAGGTCACTTGAATCAGGCCATTTGTTAATATTTTCTTCTAAACATGCTCTTTCTTTCATTCCACAAATAGGAACTGATAAATTTCTTGGCATAAAGAACCCCACACATTTGCATTTTTCGAACACAAATTCTGATAAACACTCCATATAGCAATGAAATTTTGTGTAGATTTTATAGAAATATAGTTTTCTTTCATGTTGAAAAAAGCATCTACGTGCTTCAGGTGTGTAACTTTCTAATGATGGATGTGCAGTAACAACTCTAGTATACAGCTGAAGTCTCTTTGTATGAGCATATTGGAGTCTCATGTGGCGGTGAAACATAGTCGGAACTTCATTTGGTAAGTGAATGTAAATAAATATACTATTTTGACGGCAAGCGTTAAATGTATCTTCTGGTGATGAGTAAACTACGACAATATGATCATTTGCTTTGGAAAGTCTCATAGGGAAAATGTTAGTATCGGAATTGTTGCTATATCCCCCATCTGTTGTCCAATTTATTTTCTTATTTTGTTTTTTTGACGATTTTACTACAAAATCTCGAAGATCATTACTCAAGACCTTAGTTTCATAAATGGTGTCTAAATTCAGCATATTTGTGGTAAAACAAAGACCACTTTCAGTAAAAACTGTCGTAAACATATCTTCACAATTTCTATAAGCACCTTCAATGCTGCAGAATCCCATTACTTCACTAATTGTGGGTGTGCTTTCATCCATCAATTTCAATATTTCAAGATTAGGAATTTTTGTATTACTGCAGCAATGGTTTACTCCTTTAGCTCGATCCAAACCACATTTTAATGAATTCACTGCCAAAAATTTTTTTTCTTTTTCGGTTAAATTTGAGAGAGTAACGTGAGGATTTTTGAAGTAATTGTTAGAGTAGTTAGTAAAATTACCGTGACCGGATTTTGAAAACATAGGCAGACATAAAGTAATAGCTGGAAATGGAACTTCTTTTGCTAGTTTTTGCTTTATGGTGATTGAAATATCAGGAGCAATATTTAACTTAACATAAAGTCGTTTTCCATTGTAATATAATCCAATTAATGAAAATATGAGTGTAAGTATCCAAAATGTTCTTGTAAAAAAATGATTTTTACTTTTCGACAAGAATCTGAAACCATGAATGGAACTATGATCTGTAAAAAACTCAAAATTTGGAGATTCATTTGATGGATCTTCTCTGAATTTTAGAGTGTTCTTAGACCTTTGTGGATTTAGGAGCTGTTCAGATTGAATTTTATGTAAAATACGATTGAACGATTTTCGGCTGCTTCTAATTTTCATAGTCCAATGAATTTTAACTTTTTATATTTCGAAATTAAATAATTTGCAATTTAGATCCTTATGCGATTTTTTGAATTTTATTTTTTTCACTTGCATCTAGGGCAGTAAATAAAACACTAAATGACTTATTGTTCTTTTAAGGATGTTGCATGATAACTTTATTACTATAAAGTGGAAAATCATGTCACTTTATAGGTTATTAAAAATTATGGTTTGCAAATTAATACTTCAAGATTGACATGCTATCCTAAAAAATGTGTCACTATTCAATTGATAATTATTCAAATTAATAAATATATGATCGAAAATGGAATATATGTTCTAACTTTAAATGCTTTATTTTACTTTCAATTTCCTCAAATTCTCAAAAACCTATCCATCACACTACAATTCATAAATCATTTTTATGCAAATATGAATGCATATTCATTACAGCTGTAGCTAGTTTGTAACAGTACATGTTCATTAAAACTTGAATAAATTTAACATCAAACCATGTCCAACATTCAATTTTCCGCTTTCGTGCGCATCAGGTTTTGGTTTATTGATGCTTGTGTGGTCCGTTGACATAAATCACAATTTTTTACTAGAATGTCATCTATAAATAATGATGAAAGTGGGTAAAATAGACAGAATACTGAATGGAGAGAAACTGCAGTTGCTTGTGACTATTAATGAATCGAGCAATTAAAAACATTTGTTACCATCAACATATGAGTGTATTGAGGATGCAATTTATAATGATATGCCATTTTCATGAATATAAAGCAACATTTCCACATCAAAAACCAACATAATACTTCCATCATAATAGAAAATATTCATGAAAGCTAATCAAATTCCCTCAAGATATTCCACCAACTCACGATTTTCTGCAAAAACTTTCATAATTTCTGTGCTTTATTCACTTATAAAACATTATGATTCTAAGATGTCTTTTTAAAATGATTTATTATGATAAGACAAAATTGCATGTTCATACCTTCACATCTCCCCTGTGTGCAATTCTTATTACATGCAACAGCATCTAACTCACTTGAAACTTGAAAACTTTTCATGCTTTGCTCCTTCATTCTAAGATGAAAAGAATTATTTTAATTTTTATGGAATTTTTTATTGTGCATCACTTTAATGCATAAATAATGCTTTACGGACAGGTGGAAATGTGGAAAAATTACTTACATGGCTTCGTGAAATGATGATAGGGTTTGGGAATTGAGAATATTTTTCTTGTTCATCTATTGTAGTTGCTGTTTTATGATGTAACGAGTTTACTTGAAAAAGAATCTTTGTAATGTAAAAATAGTAAAAGTTTTGGTTTTACTTCTTAGATAAGAAAGTTTTAATTGGATTTCTGGTTTAAGTGAATTGCTTGATAAAAGTGTGGAAAAGTGATAAAATTTGATGCATAATTCATCACAGGGATTTTTGGGATTTGAAATACATTTATAGACGTATTCTCTCCAAATAATGTTTTAACATTCTAAATAATCTTTTTCTTAATTTTCTAAAATTATCAGTTAAATTATTTAAAACATTATCATCTCTTTGTTTTCTGGGTTTTTCCTCTTCTCTCTTTCAATTTATTTGTTTCATTAAAACAATTTCATAATTTAGTTCGAGATAAGTTTTCAGAAGAGGAGGTTCTTTTATAATAAAACAAATTACTGAAGTTAAAAATATGATAAAAATTTTATTGTAAGTAAATTGATTGAAAATTTTAAACCTACTTTAGTTTCTTTATTTTTACAGTTTTTGTGCTTTCTTGCTCCAATTTGTGTCATATTCATTATTGATAGAAGTTAATTGCGTTTATCACAGCAATGGTGACTGGTGGGTACTAAAAAACTTCTATTACTGCAATGTAAAGAGTCAACTTAATATTGACTCACCTGATAGAGCAACCATAGACTCAGTAATAGGCAAGCATTTGAGTAACAAAACTTTTGACAACGTTGAAGGATTTGAAGCTGATAATTTGACCACTCGTTATTTTCCAAGAGGTTTAAAAAAGATTTTTAAAAATTTAAAAATGATAGACATAAATAATGGGCGATTAAAAGAAGTTCATCAATCTGATCTAAAGCCTTTTCCGAAATTAGTGTGCCTTGAACTCTACGAAAATGACATAGAATCACTGGAAAAGGGATTATTCGATTACAATCCAAATTTGGAAATGATTTGGTTGTCGAGCAACAAAATTGTTCACATAGATGTAAATTTATTTGATAACTTGGTGAAGCTGACTTACTTATCACTGGATGAAAATCGTTGTATATCTGAGTACGCAGAAAATAATACTGAAAAAGTTAAGGAAATCATAAAATATTCAAAATTAAACTGCAAAGATATGGTTTATTTGAAAAAATTATTCCCGGATTTTATGACAAGATTTGTTAAAATGGAAGAGGATATTGAAAATTTGCAAGTTGATATATCAGCAGGCAATGTTATAAGATCAGATTATATCAAAAGTGATAGCAATGATCATTTTATTTTGGACATGTTTTTAATATTCAGCATTGGAATTTTATTAGGAATCTTTGGAATTTTGGCATACAAAAAATATTATCCAAATGGCTTCAAAGCCAATGAAAGAATTGCTTTTGAGAATCCTGAATTTAGTTAGCTTCGTGTTCATTTTAGAAAACTACATTCTAAGAAATTATTTAAAGTTTTTTTTCTGGAAGTTATTGAGGTTTCAGAAATTTAATAAAAGCTAATACAATTCAATTTTGTTAAATTCTTCTAATTTATTTTACTCTAATAATACAAAACTGAAGAAAATTAAGAAGAAAATCATAAATACGTGAGATAAGAAACTTACTGTAAGTCATAGAGGCTTACTGGTACTCTATATCCTCGATTACTTTCAACTTTTGCCTTTACGTCATAAAACCATTTTCCTAATTTTGTGTTGTCTAAACAATCCTTAAAAGCTTCACATCCTTCCATACTACAAAGGACGCCAAAAACTGAGAGATCTGCAAGATTTGGTTCATTTCCACCTAAAAATGTAGTCTGCTTCTTTTCAAGAGCATCCATCCATTTATCACATGCATCATATAAGTGAACGCGAACATCGTCAGTTAGTCCATGCTTCTTCTTGAGACGTTTACTTATGAGCCACATAGCAAAGGTTCCAACATGAACCATTAAGTTACGTTCCCATTCTGGGAAGTAGACATTCCATTGACCAACATCTGAGAACCATTCGAATGTTTCACGTGCTTCACCATAAGTTCTATAGACATTTGGTGAGATGAGATGGACTAGATGGTTGTCAGTCCAGCTACGGTATTTTCTTTCCTCATCAAAAACTTCTTTTGCCATCTTTGGTTTTTTGTCTTGAAACATGAGGAAATATTTGTTTGCAATGTCAAATAATGTTCCATATACATCCTCAAACTTTTGCACTGGATAGTACTTTTGAACATCTTTAATGTCATTTTTAGTTGGATCTACAAGAATGCTTGAAATTGCTGAGATGATCATGCTTGAATCATTCAACTGTACATAGTCTCCATCTTTTGATCGAACAAGAACAATGGGAACCTTTTTTGATTTTGACCATTTAATGCTTTGTCTCAAAACAGCATCAACTTCAACCACTGAATAAGAAAGTCCAGAATAATCCAAAAATGCACGAACTTTACAACAAAATGGGCATGTTTGAAATTGGAATAGGATTATATCAAGTCCAGTTTTGTCATTTGGATTGATGATTTTTCGCATCACCGGTACATCAGGTTTTTCTTTTAGAATTGTTGCAGCAAGATCCTTAGTTGTTGGTTTTTTCTTTCCAATATTATCATATGCAGAGTAGACAGCTCCAAACGTTCCTCCAATAGCACCCTGTGAATAATATTATCAGTAATTATTGTCCTTGTTGTGAGGGGTTAGAAAAAATGTAAATACTTACACCAATCAGAAGCAATTTCAATGTTGATGTTTTTTTCTTAGGTTCGGTAATTTTTGTCGCATATTGACGAAACAGTTGAACGTTTCTTGATGGTAACTGGAGAGCACTCAATCTTACAATATTCCTTGAACGAAGAATTAGAGCTGTTGAGAACATCGACATCTTTTTTTAGCTTTTTCTCAATTTTTAATGTCGAATGTTTTCGTTTTGTTGTTTTGTGGTGAAAATGCGCGAAATTCAACTTTTGGTGAGATCACAGTCTTTGTTGTTTTTAAGGGATCAACTAAATGTGACTTCTGTTTTTGATGCTTTGATTGAAATACGCAAAACAATAATTCACTTTTGTTTGATATTTCGTTTTAAAAAATTATTGCTAACTATGACAAAAATTAAATAAAATAAACTTTAATCAAGTTTCTTAAAAACAAACTTTAGTAAAAATAAATTCAAAAATTCCCGCCAAACTACAGAATTGTCATTCAGTCATAATACATCTCAACATTATTTTATAATAATACTAATAGAAAACCAACAACAACAATAAAATCAGAAACTTTTAAGAGAAGAACATTATAAACGTAAACAAAGGAAGTAAAAATTCTAAATCTAGAAAAAAGATCATCAAATTAGTTGTTATTGGTCAATAATATTGCATTTATGATTTTTGAGATTAGAAAATAGTTTTAAATGTGTAGAAATCAAACAAAATAAAAGAAAAGAAACCTGAAAAAAGTTTCAAAAATCATCAGAAAAAAAAACCAAATTTTAAATGATATTCAAATTGGCTAATTGCTTGATAAGATGCAGTGGAAGAGCTGGATACGACCGGTTTTGATTTTCATCTATTTTATCTTTCTATTCATTGGTAAAGTGAACTAATTGAATCAATTTATTTAATAATATATGTTAATTGAATTTCTCATCATTTTAGTTACTCCACTGATTATATGGAATACAGTAAAGGATGGTTTTGAAAGGCGAAATCAGCTTATCCTTGTTGGATCGCTGTTTGTTTTCTGTGCACTGCCAATTAGCTTCTTCCATTTTGCACAACATCTTAAGCACTTTAATAAGCCAATATTACAGGTATGTTGTCTGGAAAATGAAAGTATTGTGCAAAAATACAATAGAAAGCAAAGAAAATCAATTGTAAGGTTTCTTGCCAAAGAAGAATCGAAATTCTTTACGATTGAAGGAAAAAAATGATCAATGAAATTTTTTAAAGAAATTAAAAACATATTTTATTATTTTAGAAACACATAATTCGAATCATAATGATGATACCAGTCTATAGTCTGGATGCTCTCTTTGGTCTCATTTACCCAACATACTCCTTATATGTAGATGCACTCCGTGAGATTTATGAGGCCTATGTCATATACAACTTTATGAGATACCTACTTAATTTCCTTAACTTAGAAATGGATTTTGTGATTGCACTTCAGTACAAACCACAAGTTTATCATTTCTTTCCATTGTGCTTTTTAAAGCCATGGAGGATGGGACGAGAGTTGGTACATAATTGTAAACATGGAATTTTACAATATACTGTGAGTATTTACCAGCAATATTAAACATTTTACAGAAAATTATAATCATGTTAAGTGCATTGGGAATCAATGATGCATGACTTGAAATTTGATAAGCCTGCAACAGAATATGTCTGTGGTTATTTTACTATAAAAAAAAATAATTTAAGTTCAAAAGAGTTCAATCTTTTAGTGATTTGGCGATTTAATGTGTGCATCACAAGCTACGTAGATGATTTAAAAATTTAAAAACCCAAACGTAATTAATTTGCTGAATCATTTTTGATAAGTATTTCAAAAAATGTTTGACATAAATTTTTGAATATTATTGTTGTTAATCAATTATGATTGAAATAGAATTCTTATCAGACAAATGAAAAAATATGTCAAGGTGCTGAGAAAATTTTTTTGTGTGTTTATTTATATTATTACTGATTAAGAATTTGAAAATTATATTCAAAAGTTCTTAAAATTCTGTTAAAATAGTAGCAAATCAAAGACAATACGATTATTCTTTTCATTTTTTTCTTAAGTCACGATTTTTGCTGTTTTGTTTATATTCAAATAGCAATTTGTTGTTCATATTTTTACGACTTCTTATCGGTGAGAACAATATGAAGAAAAAATTTAATTTATTGTAAAGAGATAATTTTGAGAAATTTCGAAAATTTATTAATTCGACGTTTTATTTTATTTTCAGATTGTAAGGCCATTAACTACAATAATTGCAATTATTTGTCAACTGAATGGCGTATATGGGGAGTCCACGTTCTCATTCAAGAATGCTTATATTTATACATTAGCTGTGAGTTTTCGTCAGATTAAATATCGTTAATCAGCGTTAATCCTTAAAATAATCTGATTATTTTATTTAATTTTCTTTTAAGATTAATAATTTATCGCAGTTTTGTGCTATGTACTGCCTCGTACTATTCTATAAAGCAAATTATGTAAGTTGGAGAGTAACTTAAAAATTACAAAAAAATTAATTTTTTGAACTAATTATTCTCAGGAGGAACTTAAGCCAATGAAACCATTACCAAAATTTCTATGCATAAAAAGTGTCATATTCTTCTCATTTATGTAAGTTTGCTTTAAATAATTTTTGTAGCAAAATTTTCTAATTTTTTTCTTCTCTTCTTGTAGTCAGCAAGTGCTCATCAATATATTAGTAAATAATCACTTTATAACTGATGTATTTAGTTCAGATACAAATGGTGATACACAATTGCTCTCATCTAGACTTCAAAATTTCCTCATTTGCATTGAAATGTTCCTTGCTGGTAAGTTCTAAATTCTAAAATTATATGAAAATCCACAATAATCAATTCATATTATTCTACAGCTCTAGCCCACCAATATTCATTTCCATATAAAACATTCCAAATCAATGACGTGGATGTTGATGGAAATTGGTTCAAAAATTTCATCTCATCGCTTGACGTTGATGACGTCCGTCAAGATATTTCCGAACATTTTGGTGTTGTCGGTGATCGAATAGCTGGAACGTTCCGTAGTCAGCCAAGTTACCTTCACTATTCTGAAAGTGATCGACTTATAAGCCCAAGTACTTACGAGTCAAGAGTTGTAGCTGTGACAAGAGTGAAACCACAAAATTATGGATCTACTTATGGATCATCAAGAGATGGTAGTCAAAAATATCGAACAGAAGCCATTGGAAAAAATAATAAGAGATATAGAATAGTTGAAATTGAAGATAATGAACAGACACCCAGTTCAAGTACGAGAACAACAGCGTCAACGAGCAACATGACACAAAGTATGATGAGTACCACAAGCACGACAAGTAGCTATGGTATAAATGTTCGTGGTCCTGAAAATGACCCAATTAACTATAGAAATCCTGATGTGTGAAGAAATTTCTTCTATAAATGTGAAACAAATTAAAAATTTTAAGTGTTTTTCGGTAAATTATACTGATTAAAGATTTTTTTTATTTTAAAATTGTATCAATTGAAAAAAAGTATGAATAATTTAATTTTATTTATCAATAAAAATTGAATATTTTAAATCACAAAATTATTATTAATCCATCACTAATTTCTAAAAATGATCATATATTTTTCAAAATTTTATTTTTTCAATGATAAAATATCTCATTTAGCTAAAAAATAAGATAATGTGAAAAATCTAATTATTTTCTTCTGAATCACGAATGTAGTTATCATAAAAATAATTAGTTTTCTAAAGTAAAGAAAAACGTGCTGAATACATAAGGAGAACATCATTTTACTATTTTTTAAGGAAAAATTTAACACTAGGAAAGGTCAGGGAGGTATTCAGATTTTTCCAAAAAAATAAATAAATAAAAATTAATAAATAAAAAAAATCTGAGAAAGTTTTTATAAACTTTTTAGTATGAAAATATTATCGAGGCTTTCATTTTACATTAAATAATGATACCTAAGAGCTTTTTTAATTTTTAATTATTTTTAAGCTTTTCCAACCATAAAATATTTCAAATAATAACAGAGCAAAATATCATAAAAAAATACCTTTCACGTGCAAATTCAAGGTTCTTCTAAGAACTTCTAGGTATAAAAACAAAGAAATTCCTTCACATCATTATCAGTTGAAACTACAATCATTTAGCAGAAACTTCAAACTCAAAGTGAAAAATTCGTATTCTTAAACAATAAAACTATTATGGAAGGAAAAATTCTTGGTGCATTACTATTTCTAAGTTTGACTTTATTTGTCAACATTGATGGTAAAATATTAAAATTTTATATAAAAATTTGGTCCTTTAATGCCTGTAAATTTAATAGTTACTAGTGCTGGTGCTTCACCTCATGATGTTTGTGAACTCTACGTTAACACATTTGAAGTGATTTACAATGAAACCATTGCTTCATTAAATCAAGCATTCAATGATGCTATAGATAATTTACATGCTATTAATGTTTATATCGCACCTGAAGACTATCATGATCAATTGAATATGATAGTTTTTTCGTGGATGGATGAGAATAGTCCAACACTACAAGCTGCTTTTGATTCTGCTGCTGCATTAACAGGCAGTTCTAGTGACTATATAGCAAGTTTAATTGATGGAAGCAATTCCAATCCATCATCGCCAGTTTCTTGTATTTATGACATGTTGATTGAATTAAATGCAGCACTTGGAAGTTTGTTCAGTGCTATTGAAACTAAAGCTCAACTCCTTGCTGATTCTCAATTGGTTGTTGGTGATCACAGACCATTAAATACATAGAGTATTATTTACTAAATACCAAGTTTTATAAATCGTTATTGAATACCAATAATAGTTTAAATAAAGGATACTAAATTGCAAATTGTTAAATTAATTCTTTTGTTTGATTTTTTCATCCACAATTTTTATTTTTGAGTTTTCGATAAAGAGTAACAAATACTTTTATTAATATTTAAAATTTCAAGCGGATGTTTGCCCTAAATAAATGCTAAGCCCTAAATAAATGTAAATTGATTTACAACTTTACGTCACAAAATTCCCATGCGAAAATTGAAAAATCATGATGATATTGTAAAACTAAAGATTAAATATATCTATATTTATCTAAGAAAAATAATTTACATATTCGAATTTACGCGAGTTTATTGATCCGTGATTTTATTGTCTCCTGAAACTGGTTTGACAATTTTTCTCTCTCAAAAATTTCTTTCGTCTGAATTTACCGGCATTTTTAGGAGACTTTATGGTTTTTCTCATCTTTAAATCTCTTTGCAAAAATTTCGTGTCTCTCGAGATATTTCGAATTTTGTAATGGTTTAATGGCTTTTTTTGCTCTCACAAAACTGTTTGAAAAAAGAGTCAACGAAGCGATGAAATAATTTTATACAAAATATTTCTTTTCTTTTCTTTTTGGACATAAGTGAACAAAAGTTCTGCACGAGGAAAATAATTTTTTACATTTTCGGGAGTTCTGTGGTAGACGTTGAAGTGATAGGAGGTTCAGTTAAAATACATTGTTTTTTTTAATGATAAATTTTTGAAAAGGATTTAAAAACATTAAAAATTATTGAGTGTAGAAAATTTGAATAAAATTTTTAAAATCATAAAAGTAAAATAGCAAAAAGGAAATTTATCTAAAATGGAAGAAATCTTAAGCTATAACTGGACAGGAAAATGTAAGTTTATAATTATTAAATAATAGCATTTACTCATTTGAAATTTATGTATTACTTAATTTTTCTACAGACTTCTATGTGGACATGTTTCCATTGATGCACACACCGTATCCACTTTTGGCTATATTAATAGGATACTTGATCTTTGTCCTTAAAATTGGACCACTTTATATGAAAAATAAGCTTCCATATAATCTCGATGACCTTTTAAAACTTTATAATGTTTTTCAAGTTTGCTGCTGCACGTATATTGTTATAGCAGCACATTTGGTCCATGGTTATAGCTTCTTTACTTTTTCACAATGTATAATAAGTCCAGCTCCTGTTGGATTTGAGGATCCAGTTTCTTTACAACTTGTTAGATTTCACGTCGATGGATATTTATTTATGATGCTGAGATTGTTTGAACTTATCGAGACGTGCTTCTTTGTTGTAAGAAAGAAGTTTAATCAGGTGAGAATTTTTTAAGTGTTAAGTGCATTTTAGTGGGAAATTTAGGAATTAAGTTATTAGCACTTAAATAATTGAAATTATTTTAAATAACATTCATCAAATTAAAATTTTTTCTTCCTTAATATTAAACGTTTTTCACGTGATTAAAAGTGCTTAAGAAACAAAAAAATCTCCAGCATATTTTTTATTACTTAGCAACACAATAAAGTAAAATGAACAAGAAGCCACATGCCTGTTGGGTGGGTCAAGATAGTAGGTAGAAAATAGGATAATAATTGAAGTTAATATAAATTAACATTTCGAAAATTTTAAATGGGTTTAGGGTTAATTGAAATATTATACAGTAATTTACAGCATAAAGAAAAATTATTTTTTTATACATCTTTTTCATTATTTTATTACTTTTTTAAACTTTATCCAAAGCTGCGTGAAAAAAATATAAAAAAAAACACTGCAAATATTTGTTGCTTAATATTTTTACATTAGAATATTCGAGTTCTTAAAAATCAAACCCGTTTTCCTCCTTTATATTAGCTATCTCCTGAATTTAAACAAACAGCGTTATTCTTTGGATTTTTGCAAACACACGCCAAAATCAAATGATAACTAATTCCAGTTAAAGAATATTAAACTGCAAAAAAACTTGTCTGGAACAGTCCTGATCAAATCTTATGTTCTAATGAATGAAACCTCCTCAAACCTTGGTATTTAAAATAAAATCTTATTCATGATTTAAGCAAAATCTTATTACTATTTCCATAATTCTGTTTGTATATGCAAAAAATATTGCGACTTAATTTATATCCTAGACCTTTCCACTTTAATCTTAAAATTTTAGTTAAGTAAAAATATAGTTTTTAATCTTTTAAAATGTTAATAAATATTAAAGTAATTTCGATAGGTATTCTTTATCATTGTCTAAATTATATTTTATATTTGGAAGAGGTAAATTATTCCAATTTTTTCGTCAATAATTTCATGCACAATAAATTCAAAATTGTGAATGACTTATGCAAACGACTTTAAAAACTAATAAATATTTAGAAATTCGAACATACATAATTTGTCAAGCTAATATTTGGAGAACAAGAAAAAATTGAAACTTAGATGAGTAAAACAATGACAAAGCATTTATGACATAATATCGGAACTGACCTGTCTGTTGGTCTATATATGTAAAGCTTTTAGAAAAAAATATTTTTTTCTTATTGACACAAAATATTTTTTATGACTTTGTTTATCTTCAATAAAGGGAATGGTGCGACAATTCCGGATGATGTCACAAGATATATGTTTATTCTTACGTGAGATAAAAAAACAATTTTCTTTTTGTTAAATGTGAATGAATCTTATTTGAATAGATTTCGTAGTAACTATTTTATTAATGCCGTAAAGATCTTTGTTAAAATTATCAACTTAGTTGAATCAATTAGATATTTTTTGATTGCTTGGTAGAATAAACAGGCTATTTTTCAAATGCATTGTGTGTTAAGTAATTCAGAAAACCCATTAAAAAATCGCAAGAAATCAAATCAATAAAAATATGACACATACTTTTAATATTTTCACACAATTTACTGACCTTTCCTCACAAATCATTTTTATAATTTGAAATGATAAATGTATTAACGACATTTTTTATATTTATTTATTATTAAATTGTTCGCATTTTTCTCTTTTATAGGTCTCTACACTTCATGTGTATCATCATGTTAGCACAATTATATTATGTTGGCTTTTCTTGAAATATCGTGGAGGTAAGTAAATATATAATTTGAGTAAGTAAAACTTACCCTGAAAGGTTCAAATTAATCTTAAATTCAAAAATAATTTGATTTTCAAAGAAAACATTAATGTTTACAACCTTAAAAAATACCCAACAGATAGCAAGGGGGACGTTCACTTATTACGTAACGCAAAAATTCGGATTTTTTACCCCCCCCCCCCCCTGCGTAACGTTTTTAACAAAAGAATCAGGTGCGAGAACAAAAGACCGTAACAAACTCTCGATCCCCCCCCCCTCAGAGCGTTACGTAATAAGTGAACGGCCCAAGGTTTAATGATAAATACTCTACATTTACATAAATTTCACACAATTTTAATAAATAGAATTTCTGTATCTGTGGTGCTAGATTTGTTTGATTTTTATTTAACATACGCAAGAAATTATGAAAGAAAAATCCCAACTTATCAATTGTAATTGGTTGTTGACAGTTTTGATATATATTTTTCAAACAAAATCACGAAAAATACCCATTTTTAAGTAACAAATAAAGAAAAAATAAATATTATCTGTTAACATTTTTGCCTACTCATGATGTTAATCGAATTTTATCTTTATGCTAATATTTTGATGAAGAATGTTTATTACATAAAATTCAATGGACGAGATTGTAAGAAATTCCATATGATTAAAAAATATTCACAATTTTATCTTCATTCTAAAAACTCATTCATTTATTTTAGTTAGAAGGTAATAAAAATCATCAAGTTCATGGTCAACAATCTCAAAAATCTCATCTGTTTCGTCTGATTCCAATTAAAATATTGGAAAAAGAAGAAAAGAATATAAAGAAGATTTAAAAAACAATAAAATTTTAGACAGATGTCTCTATACTATAACAGTATTACGTGATTCAAATGTATTTGCCAAGATTTCTGTCTATAAATTTATAAAAAGTTTTTAAATGATAAAATAACATAATCAAAACAAAAATCTTTTGAATGATGCTGAATTTTGTTTCAAAATTCCAAAAATTCAAAATAATATATAGTTTTTATGCTTTATAAAATTTATTATTGACACCAATTTTACATAAATCCTCTGAAAAATATTTGAGACATGGGTGTAGTATGACTGATTTTAATCAAGTTAGGGATTTTGCGTATAACCAATATATTTCCTCATCATAAACATTTTATGATCTTGAATTGATTACTTTTCAAATCAACAAGTTATGTTTACGCAAAATTTATTAAAATTAAGCAAGCCTAGATTTGTATTCAAATCTATCATCAAACGCAAATTATATGAAAAATATTCGTAATGTCCTTGAAGATATATTGAACTTTCCATCATCTGTTCGATATCTTCTCCAAAAACCGTTCTATTAACCACATTCGTTAGGCAAAAAATTCACGTAGTCGAGCATTAAAGTCTTTCATATTCATCGTTTATTTACTAGATTTAGAATCCATACGCGTCAAAATATTTCTTTCTGTGCGATTTTTTTTTTTTTTTTGCTGAATGAGAAACAAAAGATTCCACAATAAATCAAGATTATTTCATACACCGCATACAGCGATTAAATCAACAAAATTTGATGATCAAATACACTCGGAGTTCTGACATTTCTATTTTTTTTTATTCATGAGTGTTCATTTAACTAAATTCTTCATTAAAAATATAAAAAATTAAATTTTGTATTAAACTTGACACAAAGTCTAGGAAGGTTTTGTATCATTATACTTTAAATTTTTCATTCAAAAATAAGCACGTGGATTTATAAAAAATTGTCTGTCGTGTAAAAATTTGCGTAGAAATATTTCTATTGAATCCATTATGATTCAAGGTCTAAAGCGAATAATCATAAAAATCTTATTTTATTACTTAATATGTCAATTTAAAAACCGTCTTTTAAAGGCTCGAATTTTTCCTATGAGATATTTGCATATTTAAATTTTTCGCACATTTTTGTAAATTCTTCTTTTATTTTACTTCATACAGGCTACATGGAAATGTTCATCGCAGTTATCAACTCTTATGTTCATATTATTATGTACGCGTATTACTTCTTTAGCTCATACAAAAAGTTCTTCTCCATAACCAGCAAAATTAAGCCATTCATCACTGTGATTCAAATTATTCAACTTTTCATGATCCTTGTTCAATGCATAGCAATCACATTGTGTGAAAAGTCAAACCTCAATTATGCCATTGTGATTAATTTTATTCTCAACATCATCTTGTTCTCACATTTCTTCATTAAAGCATACTTGTGGAAACCAAAACGAAGAGTTGAGAGTCAAAATAATAATAACAATACGGATGAAGTCAAAGGTAGACCAATTATGCTCACTTAAATTAATGTATCTTAACATTTTTGTATTTGAAATATTTTTAATCTATTGTAAAATATGTGTTCGGAATAAAACTTGGATATATAAAGGAATTTTAAATTAATTAAATGATAAAAATCAAAATCGTGTTGCATTTTCGACTCTTGACTTTTTCATTTAGGATATGTTTAGAATAAAGATCTGGGTAGAGAACATCAGCATTCTAAATTTAAATATTATAATAAACACACAATATTTTGATACAAAACAAAGTTTGTCTTTGGTGCAAAAAAATACTACGTAGTTTATTGAGATCTCAAATCAGTTTTACAACTACATTAAATCACATAGATTCATGGACGGAATATTCAATGTGCTGCTTAACATCTGCAAAAAATTCATTTAATAGTAATACTCAATTACTTAGTTAATAGTAAATAGTAGAATCAAAATCTTTCTTAATATGAATTGAAAAGTTTTTCTTCAGGCATCCTACAAAATGGACATGATCCTTTTTGTAGAACTTGCAACTCAAAATCTTCAGAATGAAATGCTTGATAACAACCAGGACAAACTGTAATTTGCAATTCAGACAGCAAATTTCTATAATATTTAGTTCCAATTGGTAAAGGCCATTTAATCAAAATTACATTTCTTGGATCGATTGCACGAAGTGATTCTCGATTTAATGTTATTGGTAATAAGTCACCAATATCGTCATGAATAATTGTTTCTGTGAATGGATCAACAGAGTCTTCCTTCTGCGGTGTCATCAAAAGTCTTTCAGCTTCTTCAGAACTTATATCTGTTTCAGGAAAAAATTCAGCAAGTGGTAAAATTTCGAATGAAACATAAGAAAAAATAAATTCTTGTTGACAATTTGAACATTGGTTTCCGCTTAAATGCATGCTGAAATTTGAGCACTTATAACACATTGGTAAAAGTTCTTCTGGATCACTAAATCCTCCACTTGCAGCTCTTGAGTTCATGATATTAATATCAACTTGTTCTTGAATGCCACTAGGTGCTTTTAATGACTGCAATTTGTTGTTGATTTGTAAGTGTAGCTTATTAGCACCAAGGACTTTTGCTTGTTTTGATAATGTGTAATAAACAGCAAACATACTAAGTCCTTTAGGTGGAACACTGTTTGCAATTTGATTAGCAATAAATCTGCTTGTATTGAATAAATTTAAGGGTGGAGAACTTGTGAATGGTTCTCTTAAGTATGAATGAATTGTAGAGTATGCATAATAAATTGACGACAATTGCAATAAAACCTTAAATTCTTTAATATGAGAAGGCGCAGTATCATCAGGATTCATTTCCATCATTTTGAGTAACTGTTTAGCTCTTAACCAAGTATAATAACTGGCATCAAGAAATCTTTCCTCATTGACTGCACAGTCTGCAAGATTTTTCAATAAAATATGCGCTTCTTTTGGTTTTCCAGCCATTACGTATGCCTCGTGAGCTTCAATAAATTGATCGGAATCAGCAAGCCACTGTGCATGTTGTAAATGAACTGATGGTAATACTTGAGGCAAATGTTCAGCAAGTCTAAATGCTTCATTCCAGTCTCTAGCTTCAACATGAAGTTGAACAACTTGAGCTTCTTCACCTAATTTTCTGTAAATTTCTGCAGCCAATGGTAGAGCTTTCAATCTCTTTAAATGTGTAGCTATCAATTCCAAAGACGATTTTTCACTTGCCTGCAGCTTACGTCCGATATCAAGAAGCAAGTCTGTCCATCCTTGTTCAGCAACTATTTCAATAGCCCTTTCAACTTCACCTGCACTAAGAAGTAATTCAGCAGCAGCTCTAGGCTCATGAACTGAACATGCCCATTCAGCCTTTCTCTTTACCAATTCTTTTTTGTCATCACTGTCATCATCTTCCTTGATAAATTGTTGAGCCAAGTCAAACATCTTCAAGTCACTATACATTGCTATAGCTTTATTGCTATGTCCACACTTTTGATAAAGTCGAGCTGCTTCTTTGAATTTTCCACCAAAAGCAAGAATGTCAGCTTGAATTAGTTCCTTAGTTATATCTCCATGTCTTTGTCTGACTTTGATTTCATTAATGAATTCCAACCAAGGCAAATTCCTTGTTTTGACAAAAGCATCTTGTGCAACTTTAAAATTATGTGCATCCAATGCAGCTTGTGCAAGTGCTTCCCAATCATTTGTTGTGACACCAAGACATGCAACTTGATAAGCTTCTTCAAATAAATTAGCTTCAACAAATTGCCAGAGCGTAGCACTTAATGCTAGTGCTACATTTGTCATAATATTTCCTCTCAAACAAAATGCTGTAGCTCCACAAAGTCCAACAACAACTCCAATCATATTTTGAGGATTTTTTGCAGGCAAGGTTCCAACACGAATGCTTAATCCACCATTTGTATGAGAATAACATAGCATAGATTCTAGATTCGTGTTCCATGCAACTGAATTTACTCCTGAATCTTGATAGAGTAATGTGTCAGTAGTTAAATCTCTTACCACCATCCTACCAGCATCATCGACAACGGCTAGCTTAGTTCGTGTTGCATTCAAATCCAAACATCGAACTGATGATAAAACTGTAGTCACCAAAATTGGTAATGAATTATCTAGAAAAATTCTCCAAACTTGACCACTCTTCAGTCCAATTATTAGACCTTCCCTGCCAGGCGGACCACCTGTTACTTTTATGTATCGTATAAATGAATCCATAATCCATTCTCTTTGCAAATCACCGTTAAAATCCAAACTTTGTAGACGTTTTTCTTGACACAAAACTAAATTTTGCGCACAGACGACCAACAAACTGCAGTTAAATTTTTTTGAAATTTTTTCCTTAACTCTATAGTGCATGGGTTGGTTTTCAGCAGAGTTTAATTCATAAAGTACGACACGTTCAGGTAATTGAACAGCCAATTTATGTCGGTAAATTGCAATTTTATGAACCAAATCACGACACTTTATTCGAACTTTCTGGCCTGATACTAAATGTTGAATGATCACATCACACATGTTCTCGCGATATGCATACCTTTCTCTGTATAAGGCATGAACTGTACTGAATGCAATGTTGTAATAAGCAAGTGATCCATCTTGACATCCAACAGCTATTGCTGTTCCATGAGGATGTGGTGACGCACTCCAAATCCATGATTCATGAGGCTCGCCTAAAGTTCCAACACGAATGCCATCACGTGTGAATAATTGCAGCTGCTTATTGCAGCCACTGACAACAAGAGATTCGCCATCAACAAAAAATTTCAAGCATAAGGGATCAAATCCAAGTGGACGTTCTTTACCAATCATTTGTCCTCCAATGGTATAAAATGAGAGCATTTGATTCCAATCAGCTACAGCTAAAATATCAGGTGGACCTTGCGAATTTGCTATTGGTGGAGCCCATTGAATACCATAAATTGGCGCCTTTCCTCTGTCAATTTTTACTTTTTCATCACCAAGCTTGTTACGAATACTGATGATTCCATTTGCTAGACCAAGCGCTATGTACTGTCCATCAATCGTCCATGAACAGCAATTAATTCTGGCTTGGATTTTATATTTTTGAACATTTTTCTGTTCTGATGACCAAAATGCATAGTCACTTATTGAACAGCTAGCAAGTTGATGAGTGACTGGATTGAATTCTAGGCACTGAATACCTTCATTGTGTGAATATTTCAATACTCCTTCAAGTTTCTGTGTCCATATAATGACAGTTTTATCAGCAGATCCACTAGCAAATCTTTTTCCATCCTTACTATAAGCTAGGCAGTAAACTGTATCTTTGTGTCCTATAAGAATTTGAATTTTTAATGTGCTGATTTGGAATTATTGATTTTTTTTGCTTACCTTTAAGGGTATCAATTAAATTCCCATCTGAAGCATCATAGACCAATACTTTATCACCTGCACCAACAATTAATTGTAGTGCTTCTGGATGAAAACAGGTTGCGTGAATGCTAAAGATTAAATTTTCAATTTAATTAATTGAAAAAATTTTAATACTCAATTACTAAATTTTACCTCGCAATATCACTTCTGTCACTTTGTTCGTGGATTTTTTCAACCCACTTGGGTACTGCACGCATTATTGGTAGATTAATCTGGAGTTTTTGAGTAGTTTAAGGCACTTAAAATATTAAAAAAACAATTTACACAAATTATTTTGTTTGTTTGGTCTTCATGTCGATAATGCAGAATGAAAACAAGAAAATTGATGATGGATTTAGTCTAAAAATGTCGGAATGTCTGAGGCAAATGAAATCTTACTTAAATACCAAAAATCTAAATTATTTAATTCAATTTACATAATTTAATTCAATAAAAATGCGCTTAAAACCAAACACATTTAGTTAGATGCATTTTATACTTGCCGGCATTATTATATTTTGTTTACTAAGGGGTCTAAAAATACACTTAACAACATAACATTTTCAACTTGTGCCAATCAGCTGATCTGAATTTTTATTTTCACAACAAATCAAAAGAACGATGTCAAATCAGTGATATTTTTCAAAGAAAAATGTTGAAAATAATCTTAAGGAATCACCACAAAAGTTTTCAAAGACTCATAAGTGTAACTAGAAAGTATTCATCTTATGAGAACTTAGCAGATGATATCAACAACTACTTAAACGTTAAAACTGAAAATATTCGAAACTTTTCAATAATTGCACATGTTGATCATGGCAAAAGTACATTATCAGATCGATTGATGGAAGTTACTGGTGCTTTGAAGAAAGGAAGTGGTAAATCACAAGTATTGGATATGCTTGAAGTTGAACAAGAGAGAGGTATCACAGTCAAAGCAAATTGTGTATCACTGCTTCATAAATTTGAAAATGAAGTCTATCTTTTAAATCTAATTGACACACCAGGACATGTTGATTTTGGAAATGAAGTTGCAAGAAGTTTATCAGCATCAAGAGGTGCATTGCTCCTTGTCGATGCAAATCATGGAATTCAAGCTCAAACTCTTGCAAATTATCATCTAGCAACATCAAAAAATCTTAAAATTATTCCAGTTATAAATAAAATTGATTTGAAAAATGCAGATCCAGAAAGAGTAACTGAGGATTTACTAATGATGCTCAATATCGATCCAGATGATGTTCTTAAGATATCTGCAAAGTTAGGTATCGGTATTGATAAAGTTCTTGAGCACGTCATTAAAAAAATTCCGCCACCAATATCATCTAGAGATTTGCCATTTCGAGCTCATTTATTCGACAGTTGGTATGACAAGTATAGAGGAGCGCTGAATCTTATGTTCATTAAAGATGGAGAAATTAATGTTGATCAAGAAATTGTATCATGTGAAAATGAAAAAGGATATGTAGTCAGATCCATTTCCCTTTTAACACCAGAAGAGAGAAAGGTCGATCGACTTGTTGCTGGACAGATTGGTCTCATAGGATGTAACATGAGAAATAGTCAAGAAGCCATTATTGGAGACACTTACTATGTTAAAGGATCTCCAGTTCAACCACTTGAAGTGTTCAAAAAGTTAAAACCAATGGTTTTTGCAGGAATTTATCCACAAGATCAGTCACAGCATCTTGCATTGAAAAGTGCTATTGAAAAATTAGTTTTGAATGATTCGTGTGTAACAATTCAGCCAGATACCTCACCAGCACTTGGTCATGGATTTAGACTAGGATTCTTAGGACTTTTGCATCTTGAAGTTTTTGTACAGAGACTTGAACAAGAACATCAATCATCACCGATCATTACAGCTCCAAATGTAACATACAGAATGAAAATCCTGGATATTAAAGGAATTTTAAAGCATTACAATGGAAAGAATCAGATCGAAATTTCAAATCCAAAGCACTTTCCAGATCCTCAGCATGTTGAAGAATATTTTGAGCCAACAGTCATGGCAACTTTGATAACTCCTGCAAAATATGTTGGTGCAATTATTGGACTTTGTGTTGAAAAACGAGGAGTTCAATTAAAATCAATCAATTTAGATCACGATAGAATTCTATTAAAGTACATCCTGCCATTAAATGAAGTAATTATTGACTTCCATGATCAAGTAAAGAGTTTATCAAGTGGATTTGCCTCATTTGATTTTGAAGAACATGAGTATGTTAGCACAAATTTAATAAAATTAGAAATTCTTCTGAATGGATCTCCAGTTGAGGAATTATCAAATATTTGTCATGTAAGAAGCTCAGAACAGATGGCAAGAAATCTAGTTGCAAAATTAAAGGAGCTGATTCCACGTCAAATGGTTGAAATTCGAATACAAGCATGTGTAGGAAGTAAAGTCATTGCTAGGGAAACAATCAAAGCATTCAGAAAAGATGTCACTCAGTGGCTTTATGGTGGAGATGTGACCAGACGAAAGAAACTTTTGAAGCAGCAAGCAGAAGGCAAAAAGAAAATGAGACAAATTGCAAATATTCAAGTTCCTCGAGATACATTTATTAAAGTTTTGAAGAGATAGCGGAAATAATTACTTTTGTAGAATAAAATATTTGTTTTTAATAAAAAATTGCTTTGGTATTTACGTTATATAATTTGTTAGTCTAATTATTTTTGGAAGGCAAAACAGCGTATGTCGCATTAACCATTAAAATTTCTTCATCATCACTATCAGCTATGCGAATAATTAACCTATATTCACCTGGTGGAAAAATTGCAATCATTCTGTTCATTGGAACTTTAACATCTTCATGGACAAGGTCAAAGTAAGGACACGGATGCATCATTGATTTATCATCACCTTTTATAAAGTCCATTGCAATCCAGAATAAGCGATTTGCAACTGTATTTGCACTGATGAACCGGCACCAATCCACTCTTGGTGAATGTAAGATTTCTCGATAAGTTGTCTCATATTTATACTTCAGGATTGCTTTTATCTGTAATAAAATTTTCAAAATTAAAAAATAATTAATCTACATTTACTTACATTCAAACTATTTAGCCCTCTTTTTGACCAAACTTTAAAATTCAATATTGTAGAATTATCTCGACCTGGTTTAGTATAACATGTCGAATTTTCATGAAGTTTCTCATTATTCAAGGCACAACGAAAGTCCTTCAAATGAATTGTTTGATATTCATTACGAAAAACTATAAATGCTGCAAGTAGCAAGAATAGAAAATTCATTTAAATTATTTTAAGTTTAAAAATAAATTTGATATTGAACTATATCTGCAAAACACCAATGAAGAAGTGAGTTGTCAAAAATTTGGCTCAATTTTTATTACGTATATTCTTAATTGCTATATATTTATATACAAAATACTGATTATCTTAATAATTATTCAACACTAAAATTTTCTGAAAATTGAATGTGAAAATTTGTTTTGTAGATAAAGAAGATTTGAAAAATATGAAATGTAGATGTCGTTAGTGACTCAGCTTGCTGTTAAGATTATTAAGTTTTAAATTGCACTAATAATCTGTAATTAATGTTATTTTTTCAAAATTTTAACTTTATTCGAAAAATATCTTGGAATTTTTAAAAATGTGTTTTTGTTAAACCCCAGTTCTGACATTGTTAACTACATTCAATTTTTAGAATAAATATAAAAAATTTATAAGAATCTTCATATTCATAAAAATTCCAACTTCACAATTATTTTTGCGTCCCTCATACTTTTCATTAATTTACAAAAACTTTTTTATTCTTCACAAAAACAAACGACAAATTATAGAAAAATAAAGAATAATTTTCATTGCCCTAATATCCAGTGATCCGATGAATTTTAATTTGATACTTTTTATGACAAATTTAATAACTGATAATTTTTATTGTAATTTCATCACTTTGTCTTTTTCTGATATTGTTCCTTATAAATTTGAAAAAAAAAATGTTTTTAATATGTAATTCAAAAATATAAAATTCCACATAAAATATATATAATATGCACTTAATGTCATAAAAACTGCCATTCCTATCACTACTTAATGGTATTCCTTCACATAAAAAAGTATTTCATAACTCATGAATATGAAAAAAAAAATTCAACGAGTGAACTGCAAAAAAGAGCAAGTGAATGAAAAAAAAATCATTTTTGATGCCACTTTTAAAATTGTAAAGAGATTTCCACACCCCCACCTTCAAGACTTCATTCTATCATATTAAAAAATTTACATCCTAATGAAGTTAAAGCAATAAAAAACAAGAAGGAGAAGAAAATGTGAAGATGAGGAAGGAAAATAATCAACAGCAATGAATATGTTTCAATTTCGGGGAGAGATTATTTCATTAATTGTGAAAACATGTCTCGGTTGATGTCGTCGCACCCTCCAATACAGTAGGCATTGAATCCTTTTCCGCATTGATAATCATCGCATAAAGCAAAAATTGTTTACACAAAAACATCCATCAACAATTATTTTTTCGTTTCCATTTTTTTCCCTTTTTGGAAAAATTATTTTTTTCTCATCACTTTGATCTTTGATGTATGTTTGTGTATATGTCTGTATTTGTGCTTTGTTATTATGTATAACTTTATATTTTTGTTTCATTTCATGTGTACATTTAATGTGATGAAAAATTTTTTTGATGTGTTTGCATATTATCATAATTTTCATGAATCTTTCATTTTTCTTTCATATTTGCTCATCTTTTATATGAGTTTTCCATGGGCTTTTACATTGCTTTTGTTGATTCACTTCCATTTTTCAATCATTTTATGGAAAAGTTTCATTAAAAAAGTTTTAATTAAAAATTGTTTCTGATTGGTAAAATGTATTTTGCAATATTAATGATTGAATGTGGTTTGGGGGTCAAAATGACATGAAATTTTCAAACTCTATTTTATAGTTTTTTTCATATACTGCATTGTGTCTGTATTGATTTCAAAGACATTCATTTAAAAACAAATAGCTGTTAAGATATGCATCTATTTATTCATAAAAATCTTACATTGAATATTTAGAAAAATCCCCATTAAGTTTAAATTAAGTTTTCTTAAAACACAAAGAAAACACCTCAATTCAAAATATTTTCCACCTTATGACTTCAAAACCACATATGACACCAATATAAATTCCTAAATATGTTTTGCTTCCTTTTTTGTGCAATTTTTCCATCAAAATTTCCCCCATCTGTATTTACTCATATCTTCTATCCCTCAATTTATTTTTCATTACAAAAATTTTTCTCTCCTTCCTTTTTCATTTCCTCTTCAATATTCTTTTCCTCCCTCTCATTCATGTTTTTCTTTACCTTATTATCATGTTTTATTGTTCAATTGAATGTTCATAATCATTGACAATATTGTTATGAGAATTAAACATTAGAAGTAAAACTGAATGATGCAAAAAAGTAAAAGAATGAGAAGAACAATAAAGACATAATTATGAGATGAACGAGGAAGAACAAAAAGAGGAAAAGATTAAAAGGATGAATGAAATGTTTCGTTCTTTATTTGAACAATGGAGCAAATGAGTAGGAAGAAAAAAGAATAATTCAGGTCGTGATTTGAATTATATTTATTGATGTTATGTTAGAGACTATATTTTGGATATTTTTGTTAAATAATACAGAAATACTCACTTGAACATATTTGTCATGATCTCATAAAATTTAATGTCTGAATATGTAAATCTCTGATTATTTTATAAGAGTTTTGGAGCAAAACGAAAGGCTACTTTAAAGTCATTTTGCAACAATTTTCAATTCTCTTTGAATATTCATTTTCTTTTATCCATAAATCTAATTAATTTTTCTTTCCCTTTATTTCCTTTCTTTACATCAATAAGTTAATTTTTTTATAAATTAAATTTCATGCAATCGACATTTCCAATCGTGGCACTCGTTTTCATTCTTTTCATTTTTTTTATCGTGAACTTTTTTTTATTCATTTGATTAAAATCTTTTTTTATTTATTCCTTTATCACGCTGAGAATTGAGAAATTAATAAAAATAATGACGAAAGATGAATAAGGTATGAAAAATGAAAAATAAAATATCACGGCAAGAAACAGAAGAGAAGAAAGGAAATGAAGGTAAAAAAGTTATTGAAGAAAAAATTACAGGAAATTGATTTTTTTCAGCTAATTCATATTTTTGTTACTTTATTCATAATAAACCAACTTCAATTTTTAAAGTATTCACAAAAGAATAAATTTCCAGCATAAATTATGACACCTGACAACCATTTCCATTTACATCATAGTGTCTCATTTTCAATTATATCAACCACTCATCCACGACCATACTCATCATCCAATTCATTAAATATTCATTCGATTCCAACATCATCATTACCGGTAATCGATCAGGCCTTGATTATTGACATAAAAAGTTTTGCAAAACTATTCCGGTCTCATTTTCAATGATAATTTCCTACTTGATTATAAAGTGGTGCTTGAAATGTTGCAATTTTCATGCCTAAATGATGATTCTCATACCATTAACATTCAATGTGAATTGATGAAGACACTGAGGGACGGTTGAGATGGAAAGTGTGAAATGATGAGCATTTAATGATCCGTTCAATCATCCACTTGACACCTATAATATTAACAAGTTTGTCTGTATGTATATATTGCCAGGATGAAAGGAAATTTATATTTGCATGGAGAAAATCAAGGAAATTGAAAATTAAGAATGAGAGATCTTAGAGATCTTGGAATTCTTTTGTATGTGATTTGAACTCCTTTCCACTCCCTTCCACAAATCATGAATGCAAAAATTCTTTTGTAAATTCAGTGAAATTTTTAAAATTAAAGTGTGATTTTTTTAAAAAAAAAAAAACAAAACGAATTAAATTTGCATGGAAATCAAGAAAATTTTTAATTTCCTGCTCAAAATGAAAACAATTTCATGTAGATTATTTTTGGGGATCTGAAATTCAATTTTAATGAACTATGTATGCAAGGATATACAAAATATAAAAAAAAAAATAAATTCAAAATTAATTCGCAGCCGGTAGGATTCGAACCTACGCTCCCAGAGGGAATCTGATTTCAAGTCAGACGCCTTAACCACTCGGCCACGACTGCTTGATGACACTTTATGAATTATTTTCAGTTGGTTAACATATTTATTTTAAAATTTTATGTACTTTTCGTGACTTTAAAATTTGTAGTATTTAGATTAGTTATGAACGAGTAACTCCAAACAATAGAATATAATTAACTCATAGCAGTTGTGGCCGAGTGGTTAAGGCGTCTGACTAGAAATCAGATTCCCTCTGGGAGCGTAGGTTCGAATCCTATCAACTGCGATTTTTTTAGTTTTTATTTATTTTTTTAATTTTTACTTTTTAAATAAATTTTAAAAAAATATATAGATTTATTTTCAGAAACTTCAAATAAAATAAAATGTACAAACAAGAATTGAAAAAAAAACCAATAAAAGTAAAATGAGCATCAATAGCTAAAAACACACAATCAGTGGACCATGATTGATTGCCCTAAATCGATTACCGTTTTTCCTGCTTCGTTTTTCATCCCTTTTGTGCCTCTCGTCATCAGTGTTTTTCTTTCCTATATTTTTTTTATAAAAAAACGTTGAAAAATTGAATCAATGACAATTTTCAATTATCGATTCATGAATTTGATTGACGAGATTTTTTAAAACATTTCTGCTTATTTTTGTAAATTTTTGATCCTAAGGATTGAAGTTAAATGATATTTTGTCTTCCATTCAATTCTTAATGCAAAAATTACTTTTATTAACACTAACTTAATATTTAATATGTCATCAGCACTAATAGCAGCATAATTATGACATGATTATCGTTTAATCTCTTTTTTTTTCTTATAATTATAAGATAAAAGTCTGGATTACAGGGGTGGATTGATTGGGGGTTCAATATTTCAGTAATTTCCTTGCACCCTACCGCTCACCAATCCATTACACAATAACCAACATTAATCCTCTACATAAAATATCAAAAAAATATAATCACAAAATGTAAGAAGAAAGGACGAAATGAGGGCGACAATATAAGAAGTTGTAAGAAGATTATTATTGTAGCAACAAAATCCCTTCAAGGTGATGTTTCTTTTCGTTCAACGTCACATTCTGAATGTTTAATCAGCTGTAATGTGACAATTGACAAATCATTAGATAATAATGAAAATGGACATATTCTGCTAATGGCATTGATGGAATTATGCACAAGTTATAGCTAAGATTGTGATTAGAAATTAACTAATGTATATTAAGAAGATGCCATACCAAAAAAATTGAAAATGTTTGGACTTAACAGAAACTTTAAATAAAATTCCAGGTTTTGAGTTTGTTTTCCTTCTTATCAATAATCAATAACTACTTTAAAAAGAGAATTTATTGGTCACTTTGTGAAATTGGAAGAAAACGAAGCCAAAAAATTTTATTGCCCTTATTTATTTTTTATTATTCCACTTCTCTCAATTTTTATTTGCCCACTTATGGGATTATAGCTGCTCATGTTACTGCTTGCTACTGCAGCGGTTTTGTTGTTATCGAACAAATAAATTGATGGCATTTCAAATATTTTTTTGCCCTTTTTGCTGCTTCTATAGTCGAAAAAGAAAACCTCTTCGTTAATAATTGATGAAGAACTGAAAATGGAATTGTTGATTTTTTTTTCATTTTTCAAATGCTTTTTTCAATTTAATTCTGTGTGTTGGTGGTAGCTCGTGTATTGAAATGGATATCTTGCATTATTACGGTATTGGTACTCTGTGAATATTGAATGGTTGAAGCTCATATATGTTTGAAGTGAATTAAAAAATACGTTGTGGTGAATGAAAAGGGAAAAATAGAAAGGAAATTTATGGCTTTGAAATTTCCAATATGTTCATTATTTTAATAGAAATTTGTTTCTTTACAATTGAATATACTCGTATTTTTTGATGAATAAATCAAAGATTTTGTGTTCATTATAGATTAGTCAGATTAATTTCAATGAAAAATTTTTTAATGTTTGAATTTTTGTGTGATTAACTTTTGTCTAACTGGCATCTAATCACAGAGTCCCTAAATTGCAACATCCTTAATTTTCATTATATTCCTCAATCTTCACTATCGTTATTGACTTCTTATTCGTCTTATTTTAACTTCATTTAATTTACATATACTACAAAATATTCCCTTTTCATATCTCCTGCAATTCCTTTCTTAATTCTTCATCAAATAAACAAATAAAACTAGAGAGGAAAAAACAAAAACACACAAAATCTCATTTGATTTTATTTCACTTCCTCTTTGAGTACAAAAATTAATTTTTTCTCTCAACAAAATTTTTCCTTTGATGAATTTCGATTTTCCAATTTTCTTTATTTACATTCATTTTGTATCATTTTTTGCCAATCTGCGCTTTATTTTGTTTTCTGTAGCTTTTCCAGATTCTCATTTTAAAACGAAAAAAAGAAGATTTTTTTTTTGTGATTTCACTTTGATAATTTTTTTTTTCAATTTTGTTTTTTCTTTTATTTTAATTCATTGTGTACTCGAGCTTTGATTTACTTTTCATTATCAAAATGTTTATTTTCTGTTTTTTTACTTTCTCTCATTTCTTTTTTTTCAGCTGAAAACCCAACATAGTACACATACAAATATTTCCTTATTTTCGAAAGAAGAAAAATGTTCCAATTTATTTAAAATCACCTGAAAATTGACTAAATAATAACATAGATAACACAACGTCAACTATGCATCAAAAATTCATTCTTGTCAAATTTTATTTTCATCAGCAAGGCTTTTTTTCATCACATAAAAAAGCAGCAACACACAAAACAAATAAATAAAAAAATTCGTAACAAAAGAACTCCTTTGAGGAAAATTTTCATCTCCTCTTTGAGGTTTGGGTATAAAAAGGAAAAAAATACAAAAGCAAGAGGAAACACAAAAAACTCGACACATGATAGAATGATAAATTGCTTTTTTTATATCACAGCAGTGAGCAATTCACTCTGAATATTTCGCATAAGAGGAAAAATAGAATTATTGATGCTGTCAATGTTGGATGATGAAAAATGTGCAAGGGGAAGTTGAGGTCATTTTTTATTGTTATGTTATGTCGCATGCTGTTTTTATTGTTCAACTTGTTGAATTTTTAATAAGAATGAAAGAATGAATAGACATGAATTTTAGATGCGAATTTTAAGTAAAACTTACGCTGTAGAAATTGTTGTCATCAAAAATGTCAATGATAATTTTAAGAATCCGTTCTCATACCCTAAAAAGGCATATTTTCACCCCTCATATTTTACACAAATCAAAATTAATATTTGCATAATTTGACATAAATAATTGTTGTTGTCGAAATAAAAAAATATTCAAATTGAAATAAAAATGAAAATAAATACAACTGCCAATTGAATTTAAATTTCCTTCAATTTTCCAACAAAATTATTTAAATCTGTTTCAAATTTTTCCTTTTCATTCATTCATTTTCCCTCCTTTCACTTTTTTCTCCTTTCGTTTCACTAATGTGACATTTGTTGCTCTATGAATTTTTTATGAGAGACGGCTAATTGAGATTGTTGAGGAAATTTACAACGAAACAATTAATTTAATGGATTATTATGAAGGATAATTGCGAAAAATATGAATAATTATGGGAAAGTTGATACTGTTGATTATCATTCATTTAAAATGTATGACTAGATTAATTAATATCATTTTTCGACTGTTGTGTAATTATTATTTCTAAAATCGAACTCATTTTGGATGCAAGTATGAAAAAGTTAGATTTTTTTCAATAATTGAAAATTTATTTTTTTTTTCAACACAAAAAAAAAATCACAATAAACATTTTAACAAAAAATGATTTAGCATTAACAAAATTACGTTATTAATGACGAACATCGCAGAAGTCTTACAAACAATTGCTACTCAAATTGCCTATTCATTACCAATTTGTAGTCATCATCTCCCTTTTCATTTTTATTTGTCATCATGTTGCTATTGACCCTTGAAAAATGACAGTAAAGAATCATCACTAACACAATCAGAGAAAAATGTTGTACAGGAATTAAATTGCAGTGAAAATGATATTGAAAGTAACTTGAAGCGACATGAACGAAATTCCCATGGGTAATTTAAAAATTTATTTATCTTTTCTTTGTTGTTGTGTCTTGTTGGCTTTACTTATAGAATTATTTCTTTTTATACATATATATGGTCTTATTATTGAAGCGGTTGTCATATGAGAGAATTTTTTGAATCGATAAAATTTCTCAACATTTTTTATACTACAAAAAAAAAGTTACCCTTACGAAAAGAAATATGATTTGTTGGCAAAAAATGAAGAAAGAGCAACCACAAATATGATAATGTGACATAAATGTATCAATTTAAATCGAATTTGTCAAAATCAACCTTTAAGACTTTTACTGATGAAATAAGATTTTTACATCACATGATATTCCTTATGGAATATTTATATGATGACAAGCTTATGATAAGAAAATTTCAGCTGATGGCCTCGAAAAATGCTGATTTTTGTAATTTATTCACTGATTGATGCATTCCTACTTGAGAAAAAATAATCTAAAATAATAAACTTCAGAAGTAAGCAAATACTCAAAAGACACAATAACAATATTTGAATAATTTTTCCATCTCAGTAGACCACAAAGGACACAAAAATAAAGCCTCCAAAATTCAAATCTACGTCATCAAAAGGAAAAAAAGTCTTTAAACCCTTCACAATTATCATATCACAGTTTGTGTTTACAGAGAGCTAAAAATTGTTTTTCATTACATTTTTCATTTTCATATAAAATGAACACGAATAAAGGCAGAATAACATAAAAGGAAGATAAATATGACAAGATAAACAAATTCTCATTTGTAAGAGAAACAATAATAATAATAATATGAATAAGAATAATGAGAAGGGAGGGGAGATGGAGGGATTTGTTGATGTATTCATTACACAGTAGCGACATATTTGAATGACAATGTTAATGATAATCATTTAATTACTTAGAAACTAAGAGCATGGAGGTTAATGATTTTTAATGAGGAAATTTTCTTGGTTAATCAAGAAATTGTTAAAATTTTGATAAAAAAGGGAATCTGTATGATAGCTAATAACGTGCTGAGAACTGTTTTGCAATTTCTATATTTGTGCGTTAACTAAACGCGTTTTCTTAAAAAAAGGAATCAATTTAGATACCCGAAAGGCACATGTCGGATAATCGAGACAAAATCCGGCTCTAAGGCGGAGTGAGACCAGAACTACTCCGGCTTAAATTGTATGCCAGCTTGGTGCTGGCCTCACTCCGGTTTGGTGCCGGATTTCATCTCGATTATCCGATCTGTGCCTTTCGGGATAATTAATTTTTCAATTTATCATCTCAACTGAAACTTCCATAAAGACCAGAAATATATCGACAGTTAAAACTTGATCCTAAAATGCAACATTTAATTATTTATAAGTCTAAATAAGAACATTTTCATTTGCAAAAGAGAACATAAAATACATTGTTTTTGTTGTTGTTTATTGTCGCACATCTACTGGGAATTGTTCAACCCTTTATTGCAATTCTTTTGTTCGTCAGCTAAGGGTTAAGAACTCTTTCCACATTGCTCGCATTTCATGTATCACCTCTCAAATTTTCGTAATTAGACGAGGGGGTGAACGTAAGTACAATGAAGCGATTGTTTGTGAATAATAAATTACATATTTTCTATTTCTTTTTCCCTATTTAAAGCATTTTCGTTTCTCTCCCACAATTCCTATTCATCATTTTCTCAGCTCTTTTGATGGATTTGTTTTTGATTACAAGACATAATCCTACTTTTGTGGTGTATTGTGGTTTCAATGCTTCTGTTTCTGTATGGAATTATTGTTACTTAACACAACACAAAAGGTGCTCAAACATGAAAAGGAAAATGAGGAAAAATCTTCTTTCTTTTGTGATGAATGGCAAAAATCTTAATGGAAGTTTTTTTTTCTAAAGCTGCAAATTCAATTATTTTTCCAATTTTGATTGTAAATGAATTTTTGAGGATTTAATTCAAATTTTAAAGATTATTTGTAAATTTATTTTATTGAAAATTTGATGAGAGAGTTGACATATTTTCCTACTAAGAAAATGATCATTAAGGAACTGATAAAACCCCGAAAAGAAATATTGGAGAATTTTCAATGGTTTTAAGTCTGACATTGATGAAGTTTTTCCAGTGAGGGCTTTTAAAAATGGTGTTGTTACCTTCTATCCTAAAATTCAGATTGCTGACTTACCAAACTTATGCTTGAGATACGAAAAGGGTTTTTGATTAATATTGCATACCCCTAATGAAATTGTTTCATTTCCACATAACGATTATTTCATACCTTTTAATCAAGAAAGACAGTTAACTATTGAAGCTAAATTCAGTCGTTTTAGTAAAGATCTTAAAATTTATTCTTCGAAAAATGTGAATGTTATTTTGAAAATGAACGAAAAATTAGATTTTCCAGAAAATTTTCGACTTCACTAAAATGACATTAATATCCAAAAACGACCTTATAATCATATTATACGCAATCGTTTTTAAAAAGCTAAATATTTTTTATTAAGTTTATCTTACATAAAATTTAAGAATAAGTTGAGAATAAGTGCTTATGGTGAAATTCTTAGTTGAAAAGAAAATACGAAAAATGGATCATTTATTTTTTCAAATACTAATGCACGCATTCTGTAAATTCCAGTTGGTAAAAAATCAAAAAATGAAGTAAGTGCAGAAATATTTAAAATTTCTATTTTTCCTCTAATTGGACATTTAGACATTGCATCTGGAAACTTTTCAAAGTTTGATGAGAAAAATGCTTTTAAAACTGGACTAGCGGTTCGAATTACTTTCCTAAATTAGTAAAGTTATTCAAATTAACAGCGAAAAAGCAATGTTCGATTCAATTTTACTCACCCTAACCCACCACACCAGTCAAATTTTGGTGATTTAAAAACTTGACGTGCTTTTCCTTCCTCTAGTCGCAAAAGTGTAGTTTCGAACTAAAAAACATAAAATGTAATTAAATTTAGTAAAATTCTATTTGTAACTCACATATAGTGAAGTTAGTGGTTCTTTTATTGAAAACACAAAATCTACTAGCTCATCGTGAATTTCACATCGTTCGAGTAGAAATTTAGACTTTACACTTGTGCAATTTTCAATTTTAATAACTTGAGAAATCGATGAAACTGGCACAAAACAAAGAAAAATCATATATAATTGTTTTTGGAACATTTTTTTAGCACCGATGGTATTGCAAGAAGATTTAAGAATATGCAAATAAATGAAAAAAATTATTTCAACAACTTGATTCAAATTTAATGTGCTACAATTATATTTACATTAAATTTTTATCAGAGCAAACAAAAAACCAATTAGTAAACCTTATTGAATGAGGTTCAAAATTCTACACTGTAAAAACTCATTTTTAATGATTGATATACTTCACTTTAATAACTAATCCCTTCAACGAGAATGTTTTTATAATCAGCAAAAATATTAAAATGAGAGATGATTACTCGTAGTTGATCGTAAAAGCTTGAACTGCAAAGACTTCATGATAAATAGTCAGTCAAATTGCCACAATTGGAATTTTCTTTAAAAATTTAAATTCAATTGAAATCAGGTTCTGTGGACTTAAAAAAATCAAAAGAGATGAGCTAAAGGACATGAAGAAACTTAAAAGTATTAAACTTCTGAATAACAAAATCTTCTGAAAAACAAAATTGTTCATATTGATCCGTCAGCATTTCATGGATTGAAGCATCTTAAAATTATTGATTTGAGAGGAAATATTTATATCAGCAAAAAGTCTAAACGTAGAAAAGCTAAAAAATTTTGTTCAGAAGTTCAAAAAAACTGCTTTAACGAGACTATTTCTGTAAATCTAAAGTTAAGTGAAAACAAAGAAAATCATATTTAGAATAAGGCAAATTTAATGAAAATTTATTAAAAATACTTGATAATATTTCAAATTTTTGTCATTACAAGGCTTTTACCAAATTGACAGAAATTTCATATTAATTATGACTCAGCCCTTACAGTAACAGCTATAGAAATAATATTGTCATCTTCATCATCATACGCTCTGGCAGAAAATTTATAAATTCCTGGAGGAAATATTGACAGCATTTTATTTCGAATTTTGGTATTTAATGCTTCAATTTTTCCATTAATTGGACATTGTTGAACATTTTTTGGAAACCGTTCACGAACAATATCTAAAAATGCTTTGACTAATGCATTTGGTCTTGATCGTTTCGAAACAATGGAACACCATTCTGTAGGAGGAACTTTAAAGACACTACGATAGCGATCTTTTTCTTTCCTCATCATATTCAGTTGAACCTATTTTAAGATTAGAAATTGACTAATAGAAGTAAGATAATTTTACTTTTACCTGCCTGAATTTTATGCAAAGGTCTCAAAACATTTCCCGTAAAATTCATGCAACACTCACTAAACGTACATTCTTGTATGTAAAAAGATCGTTGACTGCTTGAGCAATTTTCCATACTTTGAATTTTAATATCAAATTCTGCAGTCACATTATTAGGGCAGCTGATAAAAAATATGAGATTTATCAGCATAATTAATATAACAATTTTGAATGCCATGACCGTTCAATGAAATAACTCAAAATCAAAATAAGTCATACTTTTATGAGTAACATATAAAAATCTAATTTTTTAAAAAAAAAATAGAATTTTATGGATGAAAATTAAATTTACTACTGAACATTAAATTATTAATTAACATAATTTCCTATGTAATTATTTTAATTCGTGAAATTTAGAATAAAAATAAAATATTTGTGAATAAATTTTTCATTTGCATTGACGGTCATCGCACTAGTTCCACAATTCTCATCATCATTACTATAGACATGGAACCTAAGCAATAGAAAATATTATCAGCATTTTTCCGTAAAATGACAAATTAAAATTAACATTTCCAAAAAGTGAACATTACGTAAAAAAAATCATTTTATTTTGATCCTTTTTCAAAAAAATCCCGATACAAATATATCTAAAGTCATAATGCTCAGCTCTATAAATGATTACTAATTTGCTGCCAGATGAAACAGCCTAAACTTCTTCTACTTCTATACCACATAATACTAGAAAGAATGTTATTAATCAAATAAAACAAGTAACATTGTTTTTTGATTGTTCCGGTCTATATTTAGGTGTGGCTGAAGTCAGTCGGCATGGTATCACCAATCGATTTGAAACCTTTACTATAATTTCGTAAAAATATCGTCAAATTTCGTCAAGCAAACCCCGAATTTCGTCAAGCCTTCCTTGAGGAGCTACAGCAGTTTCAATTTTTGGGTACGATGCAGACCAACTTCAGTTGGTAAGACTTCTAAAAATAAATTCTAAGTGACATGTTATACATCAAAACGCATCTCCTAATTTCGTCAAATTTCGTCACGTAAAAATTTTCAAAATCGGAAGTGACAGACAAGAGTTATAGCCTGTCAAAGTTTTGTACTGGACTGTACCATCAAATGGTTATTTATTGGTCAACTTTTAGTATGGCTTGTAATACCTCTAAACATATCTACTTTTAATAAGGATATCAAATATACAAATATTACATATTTTGGAACCGACCATCCACAAGAGAGTTATGTCCAATCTTAATTATGGTTGGGTACAAAAATCAAAAGCCTCAAAAAATTTCGTCCAAATCATGTTGTATATGTAAAAATATCTAGATTTTTCAAGGATTTCAAAAATACAAAAATATTTCGGAACTGACCATCCAAAAGTGACTTACGTCTAATTTAGTTAGGTACGGGTACGAAAATCAAAAATCTCAAAAAATTTCGTCCAAATCATGTTGTATATGTAAAAATATATATAAAACTTTTAGATGGTCGGTTCCAAAATATTTTTGTATATTTGATATCCTTGAAAAATGTAGATATTTTTACATAAACAAAATAATTTGGACGAAATTTTTTGAGATTTTTATTTTCGTACCCGTACCTAACTAAATTAGACGGAAGTCACTTATGGATGGTTGGTTCCAAAATATTTTTACATTTTTGAAATCCTTGAAAAATGTAGATATTTTTACATATACAACATGATTTGGACGAAATTTTTTGAGGCTTTTGATTTTCGTACCCAACCATAATTAAGATTGGACATAACTCTCTTGTGGATGGTCGGTTCCAAAATATTTTTACATTTTTGAAATCCTTGAAAAATGTAGATATTTTTACATATACAACATGATTTGGACGAAATTTTTTGAGATTTTTGATTTTCGTACCCGTACCTAACTAAATTAGACGTAAGTCACTTATGGATGGTTGGTTCCAAAATATTTTTATATTTTTGAAATCCTTAAAAAATGTAGATATTTTTACATATACAACATGATTTGGACGAAATTTTTTGAGGCTTTTGATTTTCGTACCCAACCATAATTAAGATTGGACATAACTCTCTTGTGGATGGTCGGTTCCAAAATATTTTTGCATATTTGATATCCTTATTAAAAGTAGATATGTTTAGAGGTATTACAAGCCATACTAAAAGTTGACCAATAAATAACCATTTGATGGTACAGTCCAGTACAAAACTTTGACAGGCTATAACTCTTGTCTGTCACTTCCGATTTTGAAAATTTTTACGTGACGAAATTTGACGAAATTAGGAGATGCGTTTTGATGTATAACATGTCACTTAGAATTTATTTTTAGAAGTCTTACCAACTGAAGTTGGTCTGCATCGTACCCAAAAATTGAAACTGCTGTAGCTCCTCAAGGAAGGCTTGACGAAATTCGGGGTTTGCTTGACGAAATTTGACGATATTTTTACGAAATTATAGTAAAGGTTTCAAATCGATTGGTGATACCATGCCGACTGACTTCAGCCACACATATTTAGTTTTGTTAATTACCTAGAAAAAAATTACACTTGAGTCAGGGGCGTAGCCAGGGGGGGTTTTGGGGGTCAACCCCCCCCCCCCCCCTATTTTCGCGAAGTTTATACTAGATATTATTAAATTTTTCAGATCCGAACCAAAAAAAAAACGTCGAAAAGTAGCAAAAACCCCCCGCAAAAAAAAATTCCTGGCTACGCCCCTGACTTGAATCGTAACTATTCTCTTTTCAGATATTTTATCAACAAACTAAATCGAGTTAATTTTTTAAATTATGTATCATCAATTTTGATTATCATTGAACATGTTGCAATATTATTATCTTCTTTACTGTACGCATAAATTCTCAGTTTGTAAGTTCCACTCGGAAACATTATTAACATTTTGCGATCAAAATCTATATTTAAAATTTGATGGCCTTGGAATGGACACTTTGATATGAATGGAGTTTTACTTATCAGTGGCATCAGAAAGGTACGGATTAAAGGATTTGCTTTTGATTTTCCAGAAACTATTTTACACCAATCGATGTCATTTGATTTAAAAAGTTGACGAAATTTTGAACCCTCTTTCTTGTAGAAGTCAACCTTAACCTGTAAAAGTATTCAATAAGTAAAAAATTTTTCAACTACTATTTAGTTACCATTAAATTGTTTTCTGGATGAATAAATTCAATATCCAACTTTATAAAGGAGTTTCGGTTTTCAGATGCATGAAATATTGCTGTTTTATTAGACGAGGAAATTGGCTCTAAAGTTTCAACTTTTATTGTTGCTGAACATAATTGAATTTGAAAAATTGAGATGATAATATTTATTAGATTCATCACGGGTAAAGCTAAAATTCAAAGTGAATCAAAAGCTGCAATTTATATTCGATATAAATGTTCGATAATTATGATAGTAATGATGACTTGTAAATATTCTAATTCAAATTGCTAATGAGATTTAAATTAAGCAACAAAGTTATCAAAGTTAAAGCAAGGTTATAAGAAATTTTGATTATGTGAATTGAATTTAAAGAAATTTATTGAGAAATTTAATAATTCAATCATCAGCAATTTTTATTGTCATAGTAACAGTTCCAATATTACTATCCTCTTTTGAATAAAGTTTAATTCTCAATTTATAAATTCCATTTGGAAACATCATTAACATTTTACGTTCAAACTCAATTTTGAATTCATGTCGACCTTGTATTGGACATTTGGTAAGAAATGGAACTTTACTCATCAATGGCATCAAAAAAGTTCGAATTAGTGGATTTGTTTTCGATGATTTTTTTGAAACTATCTGGCACCAATCAATATCATTAGATTTGAAAAGTTGGCGAAATTTCGTACCTTCTTTTTTGTAGAACTCTACTTTTACCTTCAAAAAATTTAAAAAAAAATTAATTAAGATTTAAAACATTGCATTGCAATTATTTACCATCATAGGATTTAACGGTCGAAAAAAGTCAACATCCAGTTGAATATATGTTCCACAATTTTCAGCTGCATAAAGCAATGCAGAGTCATTGGATCTTAGAATAGGTTCTAAGTTTTCAATTTTTATATCAGCGCTGCAAATGGATATTTGCATAAATATCAAGAAGAGTGATTTAAATTTTGTGTTCATAACTTTTAAAACAATTGTTGCAGCTTTTGATGTTTATACTGCAAATTACGAAATTTATTCAATAAAAAACTTATTCAATATTTTTTCAAACCTTTATTGGTGATAAAATCTTCAACTCAATTCAACTTCATGACCACGTTAAATGTAATTAGCTTTACAATTCATGTTCTAATGTAGTTTTAATAATATTTTGATAGGTTTTTTAAATTATTTATTTTCAGATATAAAAGATTTTATATAAATGTGTTTATGTGTTCTTATTGTTCAATTAGGGATGAAACCTACATCATTCTACAGCAAGTGCTCAAATAAAAATATTTCGGAAAGATGAATACATTTATAATTTTAATAATTTTATGGATTAGCATGTCTTTTTTTAAGCAAACGATTTCATTTACTACACTTGATAGAATTGAAAACTGTTCAGGCTCTAATAAATCGCTTTTAATTGAAATGTGTAAATTAGAAAACAAAAAATTTTCAGGAATTTTTACTTTTTTGAAACCAATAAATAAAATTAATGTAAGACTCTTTACAAAAATACATTCTATATTGTAAAAAACAATATGACAATAAATAAAAAAGAAAAATGACAATAAAAATAATAATTTTAGCTTATTACGGATTTCTACCGAGATGATAATTCAAAATTTCGCCAAGTCTTTAAAGCTCCACAAATTGAATGGTTTGTATAGCTTATGTCATCAAGAAGTCAGAGTCATACTAATCTCATTCAATTTTAGGTGTTCAATGATTGGAAATGGTAAAGGAAAATCCAACACTCTGGTTAAAGTTTTCATTTTACCTGTTTTAAGGCAACATGGATTGTCATTAGAGTGTCCACTTAAAGGTACAATCAAAATAGCAAACATAACAATTGAACAAAAAATGACAGCAATATTTCCTAATGGATTGTACCGAATAGACATTCATGCATTCAGTAATGATGATGATAATATTGCTACGGTTTCAATTGTGTTAAAAGTTGAACCTTAAATAAAAAAATATCTTAATTGAATTCACTTCTTAAATTTTATATTATAGATTTAAAAAAAATTAAATTATTATTTAATTACAAAATAATTTGTATTGAGTTTCTATATTTTCGATAGTTCGGTAATTTGAAATATATTTAGTTATTTACAAATCATGCACTAATGCATTTTTAATTGCTTTTATCTTGAAATCATTCCATTGTTAGTAAAAAAATAATTTGAAATTTCAATTTTAGTTCTCTTTATTTGAATAGTGATTGTATTTTCATTTTCATTTTGTTACTTAAACTAAACACCTTCAAATAAATAAGATGAAAAAACATACCTTTTGTTTGTGTTTACTGATCAGTTTATTTTTATTTGATGCAATAAATTCGTATGCATTGCTGGACAAAATAGTTTATTGCACAAGTTCCAATAATTCCATCTATATTGATGTTTGCAAATTAGACAACAAAAAATTTTCTGGAGTTTTTGTTGTTCTAAAGCCAGTCAGCAAGATTTTTGTAAGAAACATTAATCGAAATTAAAAAAAATGCAGTAATGTAATTGATTTTTAGCTCGCAACTAGATTTTTTCGAGAAGAAAGCTCCCAATTTCGTGAAATCTTTAAAGCACCTCAAGTTGAGTGGTGTTCAATGGTTGGTACTGGAAAAGGAAAATCTAATACATTAGTAAAACTATTAATATTGCCAGTCTTAAAACAAAATGGTCTAAATTTAAAGTGTCCACTTAAGGGAACAATTAAAATTGCAAATTTATCGACGGAACAAAAGATGACGTCTATTTTTCCAAATGGATTATATCGAGCTGATTTACATGCATTTAACAATGATGACAATAATATTGCAAACTTTTCAATCCTTTTGAAAGTTGAACCATAATTAAACTTTAATTTATCTTCAGTGTAAAATAACCAAAATTATTTAATCTTGCTACAAATTTGAAGCACTTATGGGCTTTTAAAAATAATTATTGTAAATTTTATTTTTTGAAATTTTTAATACTATATATTTTTGTATTATCAGTAAAGTTTTACAGTTTGTTCAGGCAATGCTTATGATTTTTTATTTTATAACTATATTTCAACTTTTTTCAATGTCAAATGCTGATGGAAGATTCTTAAAAATTGAAAATTGTACCACAACTAACAAGTCACTTACTATTGAACGATGCGATATTACTAATGGGAATCTTAATGTGATTGCAGAGATTTTTAGGCCTCTAAACCAAATATATGTAACTAAAATTAATCTTATGGTATTCAAGAAATTGAAATTGCATTTCAATGATTTGTTTTTTTAGATCAAATTATGTCTTTATAGACGAGAAGGTTCAGAATTCCGTCCTATTGGAAGATTTCCGATTTTAGAAGCCTGTGCATTAAAAAGAAATCGAGCAAAGCAAAATCCTTTTGTTATAGGTGCTCTTGATCTTTTAAAACATGCTTCACCTGAAATTGCAAGACCGTGTCCATATACTGCACGTATAAATGTAACAAATTTCAATCCGACAAGTGTGATGTTGAAATTTGTGTCCAGAGGACTATTCAAGGTTAGTTTTTATTTCTACAACAATGATGACAAAATTATTTTCATGCTCGATTTGATATATGCAAAAAATGGATAATTCGTTACTAATTATAATTTTTATTTGCAATGCAATTTGAATAAAGTTTAAAACTTGGCAAATAAAATACTGACATACAAACTCATTTGATCGTCATTATTGTACTGATGAATTTGAAATTTATACAGTCCTCTTGATATGAAAACCAAGGCATCATAATTGAAAGTAAAATTCAACATTTCCAAACGTCCATAGTAGGGACACATCCGAACAAAATCTGGTAATGCATCTTTTAAAACTTTGATAAATCCTCTCATAAAGTTATTTACTTTTACTTCCTTTAGTGCAAACATGCAATAGTCAAAAGCTGGGAAGTTGAATATTATTTTAAATTCTGTATTTTCACGCCTAAAAAATTTGATTTTACACTAAAAAATATATGATTCATGAAAAAGATTGGATTTAGAGTATGAGTTCTTACATTTATTGTATTCAAAGGTTTGAATATATTTTGAATCATATTAAATCTGTCATTTACTATATCACATCTTTCCAGATAAATAGATTTGTTTGTAGTTGTACAGTTCTCAAGTTTAACAAACTTTCCTCCACTCTCAACTAATGTTATCTTTAGGAAAAAAGTTCCAGCAACTAAAACTGTTATCATCACTTGAAATACTTTCATTGAAAAATAATTTAAGTTTCTAAATTAAAAAATATTTTTATGAACAAAAACTAAAATCAAAATAGAAAATTGGCTTAAAAAATTAATGGATTTAAATTTAGATATTTTTATTTATTTTTTTGATTTATTCAAAATTATTTTTCATTATTTGAATTACTTCCGAAAATCATTTTTAAAATATAAACTACATTTTCCCGTAAAAGCAATAATATCATATATTCATCAATTTTCATAGAAATATTTCAAAAATCATGCTTATTGCTAATAAATTTTGATCATCTGTGGTGGTTTACCAAGCCAAAAAAAACATTTACTTTACTCATGTTAAGGGGTCTAGAAATGTTAAAAATTAAACTAAAAAAATCCTTTCCTTAGATCACATCGTTCAATTATTAACAAATTATTGCTGGACATGCAGTTTTCAATACTCAGGAATCTTCCACTAGCATTTACTTGAACAATAAGTGGAAGTCGATGATTAAGAGTTTAATTTCTAATTTTTTAAATTATATAAAATATTGAAATCATTGAAAAAATATTTTCATCTTCATCATTATAATGATGTTCCTCAAATTTAAAAATACCTCTTGTAATATATCTGAGTAAATCAAAGTTTAAAGTAAAATTTAAAAGTTCTAATCGGCCACCATATGGACATTGCTTTATGAGTTGTGGAACTGATCGCTTAAGAATACTAATAAAGTTAAAAAGAATATAATTTCCTTTTTTTGTGTCCTTAATTACACTGCAGTATTCAACTAGTGGGTATTTTAAAAAGATCCTAAACTTTTTAAACTCATCACGTTTTAGAAGTTTAAATTTAAGCTAAAAAGATTTATAATTAAAGGTTATTAATTATTAATGATTACATTTTGCATAAATAATTACATAGAACTGATTTATTGGTTTCCTGAAGTTCAAGGCAATATTCAAATTACTTTCAATTAAATCACATCTTTCTAAACTTATAGTTTTGTTAGATGTTGAGCAGCTTTCGATTTTCAAAAATTTTCCATATGAATCGACAGAACGAAATACTAAAAAATCCACTAGCAATACTAAAAAAATCAATATATTCATCTCAACTTTTATCTTTAAAGGCTTATAGAAAAATAAATTATAACATTTTTTTAAAAAAAATTAAAACTATACTTTGATCAAATACAAATTGCAATAATAATTACAGATTATTAAATAAATTGCGAAATAGAGATAAAATTTAAAACAAACTATTACAAAATTTTAAGCTTCACGCTTATTTTTAAGCATTCTTATCCCGAAACTTGATTCACTCAAATATTATTTAAAATCATATTTTGAATAGTTCAGATTGCATTTATAAGTGAGTTAAATTAATATCTTTTAAATTTTTAAATTGGTGATTCCTCTTTTAAAATTAAAAATTTAATTTCTTTGGTACTCATCCAATCGGTAATACTTTCACCACAACCTAAAACGCCCTAAAATGCAGATGAACTAAAATGCAGATGGTGCTGCCAAAGTGCAGATAAACTGATAAAATGCAGATGGAAAATTTCATCCCTAAAATGCAGATAGAATGCTGTTGGTATTAAAAATCAATATCTAACGCCCAAAGTAAAATTTATGGGCAAATATTTCAGAAAATTTTTACAAATTTAAGTTAAAAATAATTTTAAATACTTGTTAGAGATAAAGAATGGTCAAAAACTAAAAATCTTTGAAAATTTGAACATTTAAAAAATTATCTACCAGTGAGAGATCAATCAATTTCAATCAGTTTTGTAACTATCTCTCTCTAGAAGATTTTCAAAAATGTTTGTTTTTTTGTCCGTTTTTATTTCCTAAAAGTATCTAAAATAATTTCCACCAAAAATTTGCATAAATTGAAAAAGTTTGAAAAAATTGAAAAAATTTTAAATTTTTTAATATTTAGCACACATAGTGCGCTGCATATAAAATTTTCGAAATTTTCAAAAATTTGTGCAAATTTTTGTTAGAAATTATTTTAAATAATTAAAATTAACAAAAAATTGAAAAAGTTTGAAAAAATTTGAAAAAATTGACAAAATTTTAAATTTTTTAATATTTAGCACACATAGTGCGCTGCATATAAAATTTTCAAAATTTTCAAAAATTTATGCGAATTTTTAGTAGAAAATATTTTAAATAATTAAAATTAACAAAAAATTTAAAAAGTTTGAAAAAATTTGAAAAAATTGACAAAATTTTAAATTTTTTGATATTTAACACACATAGTGCGCTGCATATAAAATTTTCAAAATTTTAAAAAATTTATGCAAATTTTTAGTAGAAATTATTTTAAATAATTAAAATAATCAAAAACTCGAAAAAGTTTGAAAAAATTTGGAAAAATTGACAAAATTTTAAATTTTTTGATATTTAACACACATAGTGCGCTGCATATAAAATTTTCAAAATTTTAAAAAATTTATGCAAATTTTTAGTAGAAATTATTTTAAATAATTAAAATAATCAAAAAATTGAAAAATTTTGAAAAAATTTGAAAAAATTGACAAAATTTTAAATTTTTTAATATTTAACACACATAGTGCGCTGCATATAAAATTTTCAAAATTTTCAAAAATTTGTGCAAATTTTTGTTAGAAATTATTTTAAATAATTAAAATAATCAAAAAATTGAAAAAGTTTGAAAAAATTTGAAAAAATTGACAAAATTTTAAATTTTTTAATATTTAGCACACATAGTGCGCTGCATATAAAATTTTCAAAATTTTCAAAAATTTGTGCAAATTTTTGTTAGAAATTAATTTAAATAATTAAAATAATTAAAAAATTGAAAAAGTTTGAAAATATTTGAAAAAATTGACAAAATTTTAAATTTTTTAATATTTAACACACATAGTGCGCTGCATATAAAATTTTCAAAATTTTCAAAAATTTGTGCAAATTTTTGTTAGAAATTATTTTAAATAATTAAAATAATTAAAAAATTGAAAAAGTTTGAAAAAATTTGAAAAAATTGACAAAATTTTAAATTTTTTAATATTTAACACACATAGTGCGCTGCATATAAAATTTTCAAAATTTTCAAAAATTTGTGCAAATTTTTGTTAGAAATTATTTTAAATAATTAAAATAATCAAAAAATTGAAAAAGTTTGAAAATATTTGAAAAAATTGACAAAATTTTAAATTTTTTAATATTTAACACACATAGTGCGCTGCATATAAAATTTTCAAAATTTTCAAAAATTTGTGCAAATTTTTGTTATAAATTATTTTAAATAATTAAAATAATTAAAAAATTGAAAAAATTTTGAAAAAATTGACAAAATTTTAAATTTTTTAATATTTAGCACACATAGTGCGCTGCATATAAAATTTTCAAAATTTTCAAAAATTTGTGCAAATTTTTGTTAGAAATTAATTTAAATAATTAAAATAATTAAAAAATTGAAAAAGTTTGAAAAAATTTGAAAAAATTGACAAAATTTTAAATTTTTTAATATTTAGCACACATAGTGCGCTGCATATAAAATTTTCAAAATTTTCAAAAATTTGTGCAAATTTTTGTTAGAAATTAATTTAAATAATTAAAATAATTAAAAAATTGAAAAAATTTGAAAAAATTTGAAAAAATTGACAAAATTTTAAATTTTTTAATATTTAACACACATAGTGCGCTGCATATAAAATTTCCAAAATTTTCAAAAATTTATGCAAATTTTTGTTAGAAATTATTTTAAATAATTAAAATAATCAAAAAATTGAAAAAGTTTGAAAAAATTTGAAAAAATTGACAAAATTTAATATTTAACACACATAGTGCGCTGCATATAAGATTTTCAAAATTTTCAAAAATTTATGCAAATTTTTGGTGGAAATTATTTTAGATACTTTTAGGAAATAAAAACGGACAAAAAAACAAACATTTTTGAAAATCTCCTAGAGGGAGATAGTTACAAAACTGATTGAAATTGATTGATCTCTCACTGGGAGATAATTTTTTAAATATTCAAATTTTCAAAGATTTTTAGTTTTTGACCATTCTTTATCTCTAACAAGTATTTAAAATTATTTTTAACTTAAATTTGTAAAAATTTTCTGAAATATTTGCCCATAAATTTCACTTTGGGCGCTAGATATTGAATTTTTTATACCAACAGCATTCTATCTGCATTTTAGGGATGAAATTTTCCATCTGCATTTTATCAGTATATCTGCACTTTGGCAGCACCATCTGCATTTTAGTCCATCTGCATTTTAGGGCGTTTTAGGTTGAGGTATACTTTCAAGCAATTTGGAACAACAGACAAGTCCTCCCTATTTTCAAGGAATTTATTCTAATTTCGAGACAAACAAATAAAAAATGCAAATGTAAAATAAAAATTGTTCCTTTCATCATACACAAACCGTCCATTTTCATTAAACTGCTCATCTTCTTTCATTTTTCATAATAAAATTCAGGTAAAAAGGAAAATAATTCCATTGAATTCATTTCCTCTTTTTATTCATAGTCAAATATTTTTAGCTTTTTGTAATTTCATTTTATAAATGCAGGCAATGGAGACGGAATAAATGAATAGATGGAAAATGTTTATTTTCTGCAAAAAAAATATGAAAAGAATTATTTTTGCTTTGTTGTGCTTTGTATTTTTCATTCATTCTACTTAGTTTAATTGAATTTTCATTATTTAAATTTTGAATGATGTTTTTGGACGTCTAGATAATATAAGTATGTATATATAAAAAAAGATAATTATAATAAGATGGAGACAAGAAATGAAAGGGGGTATATCATCGCTCCTTCTCATACTAAATGGTTTTTTTGAATTTTTATCAGCCAAATTTCCACTCAATTAGATGTATAGACTCATCCTTTTGTGTTATTTTCGGGAGATTATTAAAATACACTTCCTGAATATCATTGTTGCATCATAAATTTTACTTTTAATCAGTAAATGATTTTTGAAATTTTCTTTGCTTGACTGCTAGTGAGCTTGGATGAAAAAACACGAAGAGATAATGATGAATGAAAAAACTTTAAAAGTGTTTGGTGTAAATTTTCACAAGGTTTCATTAAATCTTTAATTAGAAAGCAGACAGTGAGTTGACGGTTTTAAAGTTTAAAATAAATTAAAGGGGTTAAGGAGATAATAATTTTGCTTTTTGTATGTTAAAATGTTCGCAATATTTTTTGCATTGTCATTGTAAATTATATTAGTTAAGTTAGAGCAAAAAAAATCACAAAAGACCTGTTCAAATTGAAAAGTAAAAAGAGAAAAAAAATCTAGAAATTATTTCAGATGGAATTAAGTTTAACAAAAGATGTAGATGCGTAACCAGGAATGTAATGACTTTGCAGAAAAAAAACACAATAAAATCTCTTTTTCTGTAGAATAGAAGTTAGGGTGAGCGAGAGAGATTAGCAGCACTTTCGATTCACGTCACATCTTCACATTTAATGCTCTGTTATTTTGACACATACAATGGACGCATGAATGGCAATCATGATGAAGTAGCAGTTTATTATGACATTATTACATCGCCTCGCAACAAATATATAATCTGATTCCGCATCAGAAAAATGTTAGTATTTTATTATTAGAAAAATGACAGCAACAATGAATGATCATATAATCCGAACAAAAAGTGAAGAAATGTGGTTGATGATGTCAGATTTAAGAATTATAAATTTTGTTTTCTGCAAAAAAATTATTGTATGATTTTGTGTTGAGATTCGATGACGGTAGGTTTCATGTATAATAATTTTTGTTTGGGAAATTCCTAGTAAATTACTGCTCAAACTTCCATGAAATATTGTTCAGAAATTAGAAAAAAAGAAAAAATAAGCTTACTACATCCATTAGCGAATGAAAAGCAATTTTATTTTCTTATGCTCTATTAAATGTGCTTTTTCAAATAATATACACAATACTCTTTTCATTTGCTATCTCCATCTCACTTTCTCTCTCCTATTTTTCTTTACATTTATTATTTTCTTTCTTCATAGATGAATAATAAACTGAGGCGGAGCTTCCACCCACAATGAATAAAAAATAAATGTGAAAAAATGTGAAAAGAAAAGCTTTTGCTATTTTTGCAAAGATATTGTTGAAAGCATTCAATAGATATGTGTGAATATGCTTGATATGCATCCATGAGTGAGTCGAGGAAAATGGAAATGTTGTCAATGAAGAGAAAAAGTAATCAAGTGGAAATATCTGATAATGAGACTTGGATTTTCGTGTTCAAGAATCTACAAAGAAGTTTTGATGTACTAATCAATGAGCTATGAAAAAAATCCCAGATTTTTATTTGAGCAAAAGAAATCAAATAGAAACAAAACTTAAAATAACTTTCATTCTTCTTAAAAATTAAGAATAGCAATTTAAAGATAAACTTTATAAGAACTCATTGAGATGCAAAAAAACCTTTTACTCAGCGAAAATTTATTTGGATTATGACTTTAATCTCACTTTTTGAAATTATCATCTGACCTTAAATTAAAATCGACGTTGAAACTTTTCATCGATTTTTTAAGAAAATTCATTTTAATCTCCAGTACATTTGCGAATATTTTGAAAGTGTATGTTAATACAGAGAATGAGAGTGAATTTGTGAGAGTTAGATGAAAATTATAACAGTTTCTTTACATTTTGCTACAGTTTAGTATCTTTTATTCACAACATACAGTCACAAGTGTGACGAAAATCTTGTTCGTGTATTTTCAATTGCTAAGAGTTTATATTGATGTGATATTTTTTGCAGGTTCCACAATTTTTCTTTTCATCAGTCGTGTGATGATTGTTGAAGGAGAACAGTGAATGGATTTTATTTTTTAATTTTGACGTCGAAAATTTTCGAAGTTTTAAAGTCAATTAATTTTCTTTAAAAAAATATAAATAAGACATTATTTTTGTAAAAATGTGAATTTTAAAGTTTAATAAAAATTTATGTTAAATGCCGAACAAAAAGTGTTCTTTTTTATATAAACCTAAATTGTATTAAAAGATTGAATTAAACAAATTTTCAGTAAATAACAAAACACTGCTGCCTTTTTATTTTTAGCGTATCAATTTTAATTTCTCAATTAGCAAAGAAACAAAAAGAATTAAAAATAATAAAATAATGAAATAACCATAAAAGGCGATGAAGTCTTAACAGTGATAATTACCTTCTGTACATTCAACAATTAAAATTCATTTCAGACCATCTTTTTTGAACACATATTTTTTAATGATTTCAGTGATAGCAACAAAATATCGAAGATAAAAACAAAAAGAAAAATGAAAGGTAATGAAAGGCATGTTACCGTTAATGTTGTAAAGGGAACATTGAGGATTAAAAATTTAAAATTTTAAATGAGAGCAACTTAATTATTTTGAATTGACCTTATACTTTGATTTTAATTGTCTTTATAAATATTACCAAATTCACCAAATAATCAAATGTTCAAAATTTTACATTCTATATCTTTATGCATACTCTTTCATCTCAATTATTGTCTCAACAAATACGTAAAGAAAAGTATGAAAAATTTTATTTATAAAAAAAACATAAGAATAATCTTCAATTGCTTATTTCTCTGCACCTGTTCATCATCATAAATTTTCTGATTCATTTAGTGTCTTCCTGTTGGGCTTCAATGAAGGAAATGAAGTTTGGTAAAACAAAAACTATTAAAATTAAATAAAAGTCGCAATGATAGTCAGCATTCCCTTGTGTTTGTCAAAACATAAAAATTTCATATACGCATGAAAATTACAAAAATGTTCAAAAAAAGTCACATAGTGCATAGGAAGGCATAAAAATTTCCACTGCGTTCCCATTACAATCACCTTACGCAACAATATATTTTTCTCTACTTAATGCAATTTACCAAGAAAAAAAAACTCCGCATCTAATAAAATTAACTGCAATTCAATTTTTTTCCTTCACATAAACAAAGAGAGCGTTGCAAAAGAAAAGAAAAAAAAACACAAAGTGGCAAAGTCCGCATTTAAAGTTGCATTATAAGTTGTCAATAAATATCTTTCTGTTATAAATATAGAAAGACGCGGTTATGTATGCGCTTGACTTTTGTGGAGCAGGTTGAATGTGTTTTTTATTTACAAAATGTAATGCTTTATTATTATTATTACACTCAAAGGAGAAATTTTTGTCACGTTTCTTTAAAATTCAAATTTAATTTTATTATTGCTAAGTTTTTGTAAGTAAAAGGAAATTTTTAACTTTAAGTTACCAATGCAATAAAAAGCTTACAAAAATCTTAAACCTACAACTAATAATCTTATGCTTAACCAACACTTCGAGATACTACAAAATACCATACCCAAAAGTTCATAAATATTTCTCTCGGTGCATTGCTCGCATTGTCGCATTTGATTGCATATAATATAAAAAATATAAAAAAAACTCTTTTACTTACTTCACTTTGTGTCTTTTGTTGCAAAAAAGGCATAAAAAGTGAGAAAGAGAAGGAGAGAGAAAAAAGAAGAAAAAACTGGAAATTGAACAACAACAGAAAAAAATCAACTTAACTGTTGTTACAAATGCTGCTGCTGTATAAGCTATAAGCTGTTGCAGATCTCATGCATTAGATAAGTAAACTAATAAGCTTTTATCATGCAATTTTGCGAGCAAATGGAATGCAGTGAGTGTCTCAATACAATTTTTTTTTCACTCGGCATGGGAATTTGTGATGGTTTTTAGTCTCATTTCAATATCGGTGCGTTGATAAGTTGTGTGTGGGAAAAAGAAACTTTTCCTGTTTTTGAGGATGTGATTGTAGACATTTTATTACGAATAATTATTATTAATGATACGAGCATAAAAATCTGATGGGAACAAATACGCACCCGACAATACGAATTGTGCAATAACTACTTGCTTAGTTAAGCTAAACTAGGTTTTGTTAGTGTTTATGATTAAATCATTCACAGTCTATTAGTTGTTTTTTTTTTTTTTTTTTTTCCAAAAATTTGTGTATTTTATTTTGTTTCGCTAAATGAAAATTTACAAGAAATTTATTTATTAGCTCTTAAACTATTTTGTTTATCACTTTTTGGAGAGCAATTAAAAATAAAAAAAATAATTCAAAATTATATAGTTCAAAAAAATAGAATTAAATATTGAGTGAGAGTAAAGAAGAGAAAGACATAGGTAAATACTTAATTAAGGAGCTAAGGCAAGGATATATGATTAAAGTAGTTTTTATGGTTAACTTAGATGCACTGCGAATGCTGTATCATAATGCAACAATGCATGAAAATTCATTCAGAATAAATTTTAAAGAGAACCTTTGTTTGATAAAAATTTAAAATATTAATTGACGGCATCAATAAGCACCTGAAATTCGCTCTAGACTCAATGCATACAATAAATATCTAAATCTCTATAAGCTGACAATTTTTAAATAGAAAAAAATCCAATTTGCATAAATTTGATTCATCAATACCGAACATCAGCAACAAAGAAGCAATAAGTAAAAGGAGATAATAGAAGCACTTAAAATCTCATCTGCATAAATCTACACAATTTGAATCCGATGACTATTAAAAAAATTTAAGCCTTTATGCTCTTTATATTTCTGTTGTAAATGGAAAACATGAATTTCCATTCTGGTAAACAATTACATTCATTGCTCAATAATCAATTGTTTTTCTTTTTTGTCGCGTTGTAGCTTTTTAAATGCCAATAAGACCAATATCTGAGTGAGTAGTAGGTAAAATAAGTAAGTGAGTAGATCCGACAATCTCAAGCTTAGGGGTTTAGCAATATTCTTCATTTGAGAAGCTTCGATTATAATTTCTATCAATTTGAAGTTAGGCATTCGATTCCCGATATACTTCCAACTGCATTCGCTATTTTAAACAAAACAAAATGTCTTTACAAATCCACATAAAGCAAAGATCGAAATGAAAAGAAAAATGCCGACAATCGGCGCGAAATTGTATCGCAAATTTGCAGCAGTAGCAGGCAACAAGTCTTTTGTTCTGTGCGATCCGATATCCTGGCCTGCGCGCAATTGAGAGTCTCTTTCCCTCATTGCAATTGATTTGCAATTGTTTCATTGTTTTATTCTGTTTTTCAACCTTTTGATCTTCTGCCGAAACTATTTAACCATCCAGCAGTTCCACATGTGTGTATGTGTGTATATGTTCATATTAATTCATGGCGATATACTTTGATACTTAACTTGTCTATTTTAATTGGGCGATTGCAATTGCATATCGTAATACAGAAGAGATTGTTCAATTGTTCAGTCACATTTTTTCTGAGCTTCTTATTTTCTGCATGTTACTGATGCTTGTTGTAGCTGATGCTCATTTGTTTAGTTTAATTTCTTTGTATTTTTATGTTGTTCACTTGTGAATGCAATTTAGTATTTTTTTGCTACATCCATCTGCATATCGAGCATTTAAATTGTTAGGGTTGTTATAATTGAGCATGTATCTAGTTTCTTTGATCCTTAAAGAATAATCATTCAGCACAAAATAAATAAAATTCTTTAAAAATACAAACAAAAGTCACCGCTTTTTAAAAATTTCACAAGAAAATAACAAAAAACGATGAAAATTAATTTTTCACTCCTAAAACTGAAAATTTTTGAAAGAAAAGAAAAACCATCAGAATTTTTATAGTTGTTAATATTTTTAGATATCGCGGACACATTTGTCCACAGAAAATGATTTTTTTATATCTTTAAGTGGCTGATGATGAATTAGTTGTTGGCGTATGAGCATGATATTGCTATTGAAATTTATTATTGGATATGAATTATAGTGTCTATAGTAGCTTGAATGAGAATTTTCTTGTCTAAATTGAATATATTCAAAAATGATGAAATATTGAGGGGTTTTAGTAGATAAAGTTAGAAAATTTTGTCATTTCATTTCTAAATAAGGAATAATTTAAAATAAGACCTAATAATTTCCAACAAACATGAATTCAATTTACAAACATGATGATGACATAGCAAAAAACAGTCAATAATCGATATCGGAAGGAAAAGTCGAGCAGTTTATCATTTATTCATTTGGAATTACAAAACATTCAACACAAAAGTGTTCGCATGCGGCACTAATGCTTGCATCCCTTTACGATTCCATTCATAGGAGACACAAACGAGGAAAAAAATCAACAGACAATTTTTTGTGTAAATTTTGCTCTCAATTTTTTTCTGTTCTTTTGTTATTGAGAATAAATAAATTTTGTTAAGAACTAAGTGCTCTTCGCAATGTTTTTATTATTGTCGTAACATCAACAATTTATTCATTTTTATTTTATTCAACTTTTTTTTGTGTTCGATTCTTACCATTTATTTGACAATAACAATTTATTATCTGAAAATGTGAATAAAAGAGAAAGGAAAGGAGGAAGAAAGTCATTCACTTATGTCATGTTGAATTGAATACCAAATGAGATTCGATTTTTTCTTTGCAGATAAAAAAATGATGAGTTTTAAATAATTTTTCAAGCTAAAAATTTACCTCAGGTTTAATAAAAAGTTATAGAAAAAAATTACCTTAGTAGTATGCAGCTCATTGATGCTACTTTGTATTGACTTTTTTGTTAAAGAATTAGAATCTCCTTAAAAATTTTCAATATCTTTAAAAAAACCTTGAAAAATGTGTAAAAGACGCACTTCAATAAAACAAGAAAGAATAAATTTGCATAAAAAAGACTTTAAAGTGCAAAGCAACCCGCAACCACGAAAAAATTGTTATCAAGATTTTCAATCTTTCAAAACATGTAAAAATCCTTTTTTGTTATATATTTTAAAGTGTACGCTCCTTATAAATATTGTATTGCACGTTGTTTGATCAAGAAGCACTTTACTGAATCTGGCACGTGTCATGGCATAATTAATGGATTATGGTTTTCAAAAACCACACCAAGAAAAATGGAAAGAGGAAAAATTTTTGATTTTAAGAAAAGAAAAATGAGAATTGGAATAAAAATTTATTAACCTTTTTGAACTTGTTGTTTAGTCTTTTTTTATTTTGGATAATATATTTTTATGTGAATTTTTAACTTTTTGAGGATCTCTCCTTAATTACTTCTATGACATTCATCCAACTTTTTTTTAAAAATCAGCCCTAATAAATTTTCATAAAAATTAAACAATCCAAAAAATCATAAATACAATCGTCTTTTACGAAACAGAGAAAAAGTGAGCTGAAAAAATCTTGTCAAAAAATATATTTTTTCCGTAAAATCTACTTAAGAAATATAAAAAATCAGATCATTAATCAGAACAAAATATTTTTTTTTGTATATGAAAATAAAAGAAACAAGCAACGAAGCTAACAATAGAATTCCCCACCTCTCACGCGGCTATTCCGACAGCAACATCATCAACGAGTCGCACTTGAGTGTATTTTTAACTGTTTTATTTTTATACACCCACAATATATAAACTGTGAAGTAGGAAAATAGATGAACAGAAGCATAACGATGTTGTTGATTCACGTATCTCGAATGAGAACAATACATAGTGAACACCATAAGCCACACACACCTATTGTCATTTGAAACAGCAAATGAGATCTATTGTTTTCCTCCTTCCGACTTCCCATTGTTTCCCACTTTTTTCACAGTCGGAAAATTTTCTTTCTAAATTTAAAATTTTTCACTATATGTGCTCCAATTGACGTAAAACAATATGATATTGTGTCGCGCGCTTAAAAATATAATTTTTTGAGGGAAAATTTTTCGTTCAAACGGAATCTTGGGAATGAAAAATCGCTTTCGGTTTGTTCAAGCATCGACTTGACTGTTAATTTTAGCACGACAAGAGGTGGCGAAATTAAATTTATTGTTTTGAGTAAATTAATGACAACCGCACAGACGTGGTTTTCTCTTGTCTTCTCTCTTCTTTTGTGAGATGAAAATAAACGAAAATATTTTTTTTTATTTATATTTTTTAGTAGTCCTTGTTAGTTACTAGAGCGCTTTTTAGATAAGATACTTACTTTCTTTTAGTAATATTTGACTTTTTGATTGAGACTCGCATTTTAAATATGTGATAAATATTGGTCAGACTGACAAAAAGAAAATTAATATTCTGGCACGTTGTTTTTAAAAATAATAATTTTTGGCAAGCAATATCTAAATTGTGTGTAAATGAGACTATAAGTGATGATTGTTTGTTGATTCTAGACGGTGTGACGGTAATTAAGTATTTGAGAGATAATTAGCAAGATACGCTATGCTAAATGAACGAAAATTGTACTTAATTATATGTTTACAAATTATAAACAAGGACATGTTCGAATTGATTAGCTTCTTAAAATTATGATTTTTTGACTTTTTTTTAAGAAAATACGTTCCATATCCATAATAACTTTTATTTAACGATTCTCTTCATCCTCTTAAATTTCAACCCTTTTCTTTTTTCTTCCCTTACATTCATTCAACTTTAATGCACACCCAAACACCTCAGACTGAGTACATAAAAAAGATCACTAAACATATGTAATTCTCATTCTACAAACTCATGAAATATTCATGTTTTATTGACTGGACATGAACATAATTTTCTTTCCGAGAGGGTAATGTGAGAGTATTGACTCTTCTATTCACATTTTTTTTTCTACATCATCATCATCTCATGAGAATGGAAAGTGATACATTTTTTTATTGCCACATGATGCAGTCATCAGTGGATCAATTTTTATTTTATTTTCCTTCTTCTGTGTATTCATAAGGGGACATGAATTTGACATTCTAAACGAGAAAATTTTCCTATCTTTATCAAATGACAATTTAAATTCAATACGTAACTCCTTGTTATTGTTCAATTTTTTTGTTCATTCAAGTAATTTTAAGGATGATTTTTTTGTGATTTTCTGGATAAAAATTGTTAAATCTGGATACCAAGTGGTTCATTCAATGGTTAACATGAGTTATTTCAACTTTTCTCCATGCAAAAATTTATTTGAGTTGAATTAGTCATCGTTGAATTTCGCATTTCCTACAATACCTAAGATAAATTTAGAAAAGAAAAACAAAAACAAAAAAGGTAAGTTTATGATTTTATATTTTCTTTCTCTCCTCATTTTCATTGTGACGTCAATCACAAAATCGTAAAAAATTTTGTGTGATTTTTATCGCACATTTTTAAAATGTGAGTGAATGAAAATTTCGGTGGTCTGTACGACTGTCTTGACTGAGGTGATGACTCATTATGATCTTGATGGAAACTGACATTTTATTACATGACTGGCTGCGCGTTTTAAAAACATTTTTTTTTGGAAGTGTTAAGTTATTGTCGTGAAGAATGATTTAAAACTAAAATATAAATTTTTCATATCAAGACTAGATTGAATGTTTTTAGACATTCGTTAAAACAAAAAACCCTAATTTTTCAATATATTAATTCTTTTTAATTTTTGATAAAACTCAAAATCTCCATATTATTCCATATAATTCGAACATATTTAAAGCTTCAAAAATTCTCAAGAACTTTAATAATGATGTCTTTGCGTTTTTTAACATGCATTTTAAATTTGAGTAAGTCTCAAACTTGATTATATATACGCACGAGGAAAAAAATTGTAGAAATCACAAAAAAGTTTCATTTTTATTTTAAACAAAAAAATCCACCTTAAAAATATTTTTTTATAATTAAATTGAAAGAAGAAAAAAAATCTCACACGTTGGCCAATAATAATAAAACAGAACAAGAATAGAGTGAGAGGCAGTAGGACTGACGACAATATATGAAACTTAGAAGAGCAATGACAATAAATTTTGTGAGGCGTGAATGAAATATGAGGAGGAAAAATGAGGAAAATTATGCTGTTTGCCTCGGCTTGACAATTAAAAAACAGTTTTTTATATTTTCACTTCTACTCAAAAGAAACTAGTAATGAAGCGGATCACGCTTCATGTGCATATTCACACCGTTCCAAAACTCTATATCGGGTCAGCAAAGCTTTGCTTTGCATAAGATTGAAAATTAAGCCTCAATCGGGTCAGCAAAGCTTCGCTTTGCATAAGTTTGAAGATTAGGATTCCATCGGGTCAGCAAAGCTTCGCTTTGCATAAGTTTGAAGATTAGGATTCGATCGGGTCAGCAAAGCTTCGCTTTGCATAAGTTTGAAGATTAGGATTCCATCGGGTCAGCAAAGCTTCGCTTTGCATAAGTTTGAAGATTAGGATTCCATCGGGTCAGCAAAGCTTCGCTTTGCATAAGTTTGAAGATTAGGATTCGATCGGGTTTGAAGATTAGGATTCCATCGGGTCAGCAAAGTTTCGCTTTGCATAAGTTTGAAGGTTAGGATTCCATCGGGTCAGCAAAGCTTCGCTTTGCATAAGTTTGAAGATTAGGATTCCATCGGGTCAGCAAAGCTTCGCTTTGCATAAGTTTGAAGATTAGGATTCGATCGGGTTTGAAGATTAGGATTCCATCGGGTCAGCAAAGCTTCGCTTTGCATAAGACTGAAAATTAAGGTTACTAAAAAAATCGAAAATTTTTACATTTGGACTCAATTTTCAAGCACTGATTGATGTTTTTGGACATGACAACGTATGTACGACTTTTAGGTCTAATTATAAACTACAATAATTACAGGTTTTTAGAATTTTTAAGTCCGAATTGTAGGCACAGGAAGGCGAAATGTCCAAAAAATGCCGATTTTTTGAACTTTTTCGACTTTTTGACCAACTAAACTTGGATTAAAAATATTTCTGGTATTTTTCCATAAAAGTTCTCGCATTTATTGATCAAAAACAGAAAAGTTTACAAAAATCCATCCACACAGTGAACCACACGAATTTTTCCAAAATTTAGGTTTGTGGAAGGTGTACTGGTGGTTAAAATTTTTTTTTGCATTTTTTCTCAACAAAACTTCATTTTTTATTGATTTTGATCAAACAAGTTCAATTAACAATTTGTGTGAAATTTTTAACGGTATTTTGCAATAATCGGCTAAAATATGCTTAAAAAACACACTATTTCGTTAATTTCTCGGAATAGTCTGCATGGATCGGCACCAAAAGATTCACAGCACTTTTGAGTGATAATGTGCACATTTTGAGACATTTTTGACAAAAAATTATTTTTTCGTAGTTGAGTTATGCGACGAACCAACGTGCTTGTAAGCATACACCACCACTTTTTGGGGTCGTGTCCGGTGGCATCAAAACCTTTTTCAATGCGGTTTTTTGTATTTTGTAGATAATTTTGAGGCCGAACTTTTCACACCGAACTGTTTATGAAAATTTTGAGTTTTGGCGCCAAAAAACTAAAAAAACGATTTTTCAAGTGTATCGAAATCAATATATTCACAACGTGAAACGGTGTGAATATGAAAAATCTTAAGATGAAGAAATTGCTATTTCACAATGAAATGTGTCGTGCATGAATTACACAATTGCACATAAATTATCTTCCCCATTTTCCTTGTTTTTATTATTTTTCAATTGTTGAATTAAAATTCTTAGTTTTCTTCTATTTTTCTTGTTGATTTGTCGACAAGCTTCTGTCACGGATGTATGGTGATTCTTCTTGCTAAAAGACAATTAAAACATTCATTTACACTTCATCATGCACTTGCTCTGACTATTGTTGTAAATTAAATAATTAGAAAATATTTTCATCTTTAGATTGAAAACGTGCAGTTTTTTTTTGTTTGCTTAAGACATGATTTATAGCTGCTCTCATGTTCATATGATGACAGAATGAGAAAAGATTTTACGACTTTTTGTTATGAATAAAAATAAAAGATTTTTTTTTTTCTTCCTAAAATTTGATTTTATTTATTCTTTTATCATATAAAAAATTAAAAACATATAAAAGTTTTTATTTTTTGATTAGTGGAATCCATATTTGAATGATCAACGTAATTTCCATTTCTAATTAATTTCAATATCTAAATTTGCTAATAAATAATAATTCATTTTGATATTTTTTCAGAAAATCATTTATCATTTCATTCTGTCATAGTCAATGCTCACTTTCTGCAAAACTATATCTCATCTTATATTCATGTAGAACTAAAAGTCACAGCTTGAAGCAGCAAAATAAACAACAGAAATTTCACTTCACACCTTTAATAAAGCAAATGCAAGAAAAAGAAAGATTTCAATTTTTTCAATGAAAAATGCATTTCCGGTTGTTTGCAGCGCAAGATTCATCTCTAATTATTGCAATAGAAACAATTTTCATTTATTTTTATTTATATAAAAAAATCTTCTTTTTTATTTCTGTCATAATTGTGTAATTTCCATACAAACACAACCGAGTTGACGAATATGAAGGTATCAAAATAGGCAACATAAGTGAAGGAACTTAAAAATGCGAGTCGCATGCGGCAGGGAAAATACTTTCTAAAAATAAACTGCACACAGAGTTCAACATAAAGTTAATGTTAGAGTTAAAAAAACTCATTCAGAATTTTCATTTCATTCATAAAAATTTTTGCTTCTTTTTATGCTTGTTGTTATTTTTTTTAGAGTTGCTTGGTGACAATTTTAAGTACACAAAGTTTTTAAGTCAAAAAGGATTGAAACTGATGATGCTTTAAATATCATTGAAGAATTAAAAATAATAAGAAAAACATGATTTTTTTAGAAAAAATAAATTATGTAAAATAAGATACAAAACCTAGCACAAAACAAATTTTCTAAACAAATTTTAAAATTAAACTGCGTCATAAAATTTTTGCAATATGAATAATATCTGCCTGAATAGCACGAGTGCTTGTTCATATCTTCTTCATCTTCATTTTCTACAGTCACACTTTGATGAGATTAATGGGATTTGAATAGAGCTCAATTGTGACTCATTACAACAATTTTTCCCTCATACATATTCATGCTTATTTATTTCAATTTTTCAACAAATGCGCGAGCTGAGAGTGTGTGTAGGTGGGGAAAAAGAGACACAAAACTAATTCTAAAGCAATTTTCAGTCAAATAAAAATTGCAGAAAAATTGGATGAATTCAATTTTCTGACATATTTCTTTTTCATGTAAACTAATTTCTGGTGACATTGACGTCAAATTTCAGAATAGAATGAATGAATATGAACATGAAATGGAGATGGATGGGATTGTTGTTGAGGTTTGGACACTAAATAATGAGTTGATTTTCCTAGACCATAATTTAAATTCACTTTATTAATTGTAGATTAACTTTCAATTTTTTTAAATTTAAATAAAATTCAAAAATTTAATGCTTCTACATAGAGTGACACATGTCGATACAAATGACAAAACGTAATATATCAGCAAAACAAATATTTAAAAATTATATTTTAAACAAATAGCACAAGATGAGGAAGATTGTGAGAATGCGGAAGGTCTAATATGAAACATTTTCCATTACAAAAAAATGAGATGAGAAAATAAAAGGATTTATGGAACATAATTTTTCAGTGAAATGAATTAATATTTTTTAACAGTTTTATAATTTATAGAAAATTTCTTTATTAATGTGGAAATTGTGGGAATTTTTTTCATAATTTGTTATACTTGAGAGAAAAAATATTTTAATGATGATAGAAATCCAGTAAAGGATTTTGAATCCCACATATTGTGACTATGAATTTATTATATTTTATAACAATTTTAAATAAACAAAATGTTGCGATTTTTGTAGATGCAATAAACTACTTCTATTGCAGTATTTAAGTTTTAGCATTATGCAATTATTTGTAAAGCTTAACGAAAAGTCTGAATACCGTACAAATCGTCTATAAAATCGATAGCACAAAATACAATGAAATGAATCAAAAGACAAACGAATAAAAATTCTATCAAAACTCCTCCCATTTTAGATGTAAAAATATAAAGAACAATACAGCAGCACATCACAATACATTTACTATCTGATCTGCTGTGTAATAAGAATGAGAAAACAATAGACTCAATTAAAATTGAACTGAAGAATGAGAGCGAGTAAATAAATTGAAAAGAGAGATTTTTTTTAAAAAATATTCTCTTTTTGTGTGAGGTAATGAAATTACTTTTATTAGAATTTTAAAGCTTAGACCAATACTATTAATCGTATCTTCAATTTAAAAAAAAAAACTAATTTCCAAAAAAATGAAAATTCCGAAATAAATTAACAATTTCAAAACAAAAAAAAAATCATGAGAAAACCCGGCGTTGTCGTAAGAACAAGAAACAAATAAAAATATCTTTAATGCAGAAAAGAAAATTATTATCACATAAATTATTTATGAGACTTGAATTTATTTTTAGTTTATTGAGTGAATGAGTATAAACAGCAAATTGAAGAAGAGGATGAGAATGCGGGAGAAAATGTCAAGCATTTTCAAAATCTTTTTAAAGTATTATATTCTATGCTTAGACACGATGGTCGAAGATAACATGGAGATGAACTTTTAAAAACAAAAAAATTGATTGAAGTTTTATTCAAAGTATCTGAATTTGACACGATTAAGTCAGACGAAAAATCCAAAAGATCTTTAAAAGTCTTTAAAACAAAAACTGAATCAATGTTAAAGCACAAATTCTAATCTCAGTAAAATACCAATAAAGCGAAATCTTTTCGAGAATTCCTTTAAACTTCAAATTATAAAACACCGCACATAGTCAGGAGAGATCTAAAAACTGTTATAATTGAGAATATTTCACTCTCAGAAGTCTCTCTTAAAATCATGAGAAAAATGTCCAAAGAGAAAATTTGTCTCTCTCTCTGTTGTAAATGAAAACAGCAGCTAGCAAGTAATCAAGCACAATAAGCAGCAATTTTTCCCAGAGATTTAATGCTATTGTTGTTGATAATAGCATCGACATACGAACATACTAAAAAAAGCACAGAAATCTTTTATTCTTGACTCCGCCCATCTCTTTCTCTCTCCCACACACGAATATTATTTTTCTTTCTTTTATTTTCATTTTTCGACAAATGCGAAAAAATTGTTTTGTGTTGTTTTTTTGTCGATTGTTATGCGCATATCACAAATGTCTATTGTGCGGTTGGAGCATTGTATTCTTCATATTCTTTTTTCTCTGAGGCTCCCTGTGTTGGTAGCTATACATGTATGCATTTGTGTGTGTGTTTGAATTTTCACATTTGTACATGAGAATATCAAGGATTTTGGTACATTAGTTGAGTCTGTGGGAGAAATGAATATTCATGAATTTTTTTTGCTTTTCTTGTTTTGTGAACTTTTGCTTTATTGATTTCTGTGAAAAATTCTACTTATAGGTCAAAACTAAAAAGTTAAATAGTTTTGATCCTGGATTTTTGTTAACATTTAAATTGACAATCATAAAAGTTGATATTGACGTGACATTAGTTTTTGGGGATTTTTTATATTTGTACAATTTTTCGTAATTTTGGAAAATGCTAAATTTTGATACTTTTGTTAAGATATAAACAAATAAAAAGCAAAAATAATATAGTAAAACAAATTTAATTTTTATTTTAATGACCACAAATTTATCAAGTTTGTACATGTCTCATAAAATATCCCTGAATTCTGGGCGTTCTTTTACTTTTTTCTTTTAATTGTGATGTGGCTCTATCGATTTCTAAACAAAAGCATCGTCATCAGTAAAAATACGGAAAATAATGAAATCCAAAAAAAAAGTATTTCTGCATACATTCATACATAAACAGTTCTAACATATACTCTCACACACATAAAAACAAACACAAAACAAAAAAGCAGAAAAGAAAAATAAAAAAGGAAAATTTCATCCCCATTTTTCTCATTGTGAGCTTTCTCGTATTTTTACGAATCCGAAAACAACAAATTTTTCTGCTCCAATCCTCGCTTAGGAAAACAATAGAAGGCGAGTGGTTGTGGAAAAATTTCTGTTTTGTATGAAAGAAAAGAAAAATTTTAGGGCGGTAGAAATTTTTTCCTACTTTTTTTTCTTGTTTTAATTGTTCTAAAAGTATAAGATTAGAATAGTAAATTGATAAAATAGTTAATTTTCCTTTTAAATCTTTGGTTCTAGTCGATTCATGATGAACTGAACACTTTCTGTTTAAGAAAATTGAGGAAGGTTCAGGATTTTTTAATAGTTTTTTACCCATGACATTTTAGATGCCTTTAAAATGAAAATTATGCTTAAATATAGTAGAGATAGTAGAGAACAATATCTAGGTTTATATGAAACATTGCGATACTTAGCAATGGTAACAGCATACAATGACAATATGATTGTATTTTTATTGGAGCTTTGCTATTATTTGCAGAATAAAAATATGAAAATAAGAAAAAAGCACAACACATGTGCAGAGAGGCAGGCTCACAATCGTAAGCTTCAGTATGTAGCGAGAGCTAAATAAGAAAAAGAAGAAGGAAAAAAATTGGATCCAAATATCAAACAATAGACAATAAATGTGTATAGAAGCAAGTAAGTGAGAGCGAGCTTACCGAACATGTGCCGTACACGACCACCATACAATCATGTGCATATATTCACAATAGAATACAATAAAATATTTTTTTTTCCTTTTCTTTTCTCACTAATACACACAATGACGTTGATGCTATGTATACACGAATCGACTTGTACACAAAAAAGAAGGCAGAAAACAATTGTGAACAAAAATGAAAAAATAACAACAGCCAAGCACAATCATACACAATATAGAGATATTCTTTTTACGACCACGGCAGTCGCAGGCAGACAGCCGGAGAGAGAAAGACGCTTCGCGCTCGCGGAAAAGTGAAAAAAAAGTGAAAAAAGAAAATTTTTTAATTGTGAAGAAAAACAAATTTTATCAGAAAAAGATTTTTGGAAAATTGAAAAAAAAATCCTCAGTTTCGTGAATTCAGTCTGTGCGTGCACATACTAGTTGATGAAAAATAAAATCAAATTTTTTATACAAGTGGAAAAAAGAGATTTTTGCGGCACGTGAAAAAGTCGCTGTAAGTGGAGAAAAAAATGCTACAAAAAATTTGTTTTCTGTGTTCGACATGTGCAAAACTACTTGAAAATGCAATTGATAAGCAGCACAAAAAATTATAATTACGATGCTGTTAATGAGAAAAAAATCAATTTGTTGCTGTAGCAATTTGTGAATTATCATGAATTAATTGTGTGATTTTTTTGTTCATATAATTTACATTGTTCGACTAATTACGCGCTTTGATGCACTTGATGCAGTAATTTCCGGTTCAATTTTCCTATATTTTTTTCATTTATTGCGTACTGAAATTTTATAAATTCTGTATTGCAATTTTAAATGTTTAAACAAAATATTCTGTTGAATATCAAATTTTTTTTTATTATAAATCTTTGATATGACAAATTTAAAGTACATAAATAAATAAAATGTTTCAATTAATTTTTGGTTCTTATAACATTTTTTTTAGAAGAAAAAATAGATTTTTAATAAACTAGAATTGATTGTTAATATTAATTAAAATTGGAAATCCCCTTTTATGAAAATTATCATGCACATTTAATTTAGTGAAAAATCCAGTTTCAGTGAAGACGTAAGCATATGATTAAAATATTTACAACTATACAATTCAAAAAAGGGATTATTGAAAAAAGTTTGTTTCTAAGATGATTTTTCACTTTATTAGTTTTTGTAAAAGTAATTTTTTTTACTTCCTTTCACCAACTCATTCACAAATTTCTCTTGAAATCTGATTAAACAAATTAGCACAATTTATTGAACATTTCAATTACAAAGTAACAAATAAAAATCAAGTTTTGTATGTAGTAAAATATTGAATTTGATTAGTTTCATAATTAAATTGAATTTCGTACACATACAGCGATAAAAATCATTTCGAGATGATTTGCAAAAAAATAATAGTAAAAGTATTTAAATTCAATTACCTCATCCAACACTAATATGAACTAGTTATCAGCTTTCACATGTTGATACTTCATGATTTACAATTAATATTTGAATTTATTTTATTTGACATTTTTTCTACATGAATAATCATGTGCGGATTTTTAACTGTGTCTTAAATTTATTGTCTTTATTCTTGGTTAAGGGAGTTCTTCAATTGAAATTATTTATTCAAATTTAATTTGGATTGTGATTTAAACTTTTTGGTTGATATTTTGTATAATCCATTGAAGTTTCAACAACCTTAAAGAAAATACAAATAGGAAGAACGTCATTAAAAAACTCTTGCTTTAGTAAAAACATCCTAAGTTGTCCTACTTAAAAATTATTAATAAGAGCCTTAACATCATTTAATAAATACAATATGAATATACGATAAGTAATTTTTCAAAAACAAAAAATTTCCATTGTTTTGATATCAACAATTATTTCATGTAAGTGTTCATCTATTGTTGAGATAATTGATATTTCTACATGACAAGTAGTCAAACCCATACTTTATAAGTTTTAAGTTTCATTTATTAGATTTACAGTTTTAAGAAATCAAATAATTTCTACTTATTGTGTTTTATCTTAATTTTTTACACAAGTTACTATCATTGTTGTTGCAAACAGTCATTATTTAGTATTTTTAATGTCAAATTATAAATAATGAAGAACAGTATTCTAGTTGATAAAGATGACGATAGACTAGAAAAATAAAATATTTTAATAATGATTTTTGAAATGTTGATTTATTTAGAAAAGGAAACCCATAATCAATTATTTATTATTTACAAGAACAACCTGGTCATCTAACAATTATCATAATTCTTTTTTTTATTTAATTTTATTTTCATAATGATTCCATTAAAAGTAAACTTAGCATTGTCTGCTTATTTGATTAAAATACAAAACTAATTTTTTGTATTATTATATTTTATATTCAATTGAAATCCGAACATAAAAACCTGAACAATCGGGTATGGTAAAACAGAGAATCACAAAAGGAAGTCTTCGAGCAACAAAAAAATTTTTTTGTTTCTTTGCCATTCGTGAGAAATTCCATCACATCTTAATAATACATAAAGCATCCATAATGTACCGAGCAACAAAAGAATTCAAAATTATCACAAGCAAAACAAAAAACAAATCTATTGCATTATTGTGATGTAAAACAATCATTTTCCATTATCACAACTCTTTCTCTTCTTCATTTCGCTCATTTTCTGTGTTTTATTTGAAATGAAAAAAAAAATCATAATGAATCATTTTTCATTTCTCTCGTGCAGCAACAAGTACTTTACAATGGGAATAATTTCTTTTATCATACTCACATCATAACCATTTAAAGTATCAGAGAGGGAGGAAGACCGAGTATAGAGAGTAGTTGGAAAAGACAATTATGTGCTTACATACATTGTATGTAATGGAATTGGTCATGATCAGTATTTCATAAAGGAACAAATCTACTAAATTTACGAATTTTAAAACCCTTCGCCCCTTAAACTGTTGGCTAAATTTAGGACATGATTGTAGAGCCAACGTTTGCAAATCTGGAAAATATGTTTATGCTATCTACATCCATCTTACTCCATTCATTTCTTATTATTCTCTTATGTATCTGTGATTGTTCATGTTCAATTGTTTGTTTGCCTCAAAGACGTTTCATTGTTCGGTGCTGATCACTTTATATTCTTTTATTTGCTGATATCACTTCACATAATTTTCATAGCATTTCTTTTGCGCCTCTCGGCCTCTTTCATTCTTTTTTTTTCCTTCATAAAGTATTTATATTTTTTGCTGCTTGCTCGCTTCCTCAATCTGTGAACAAGCGAAAAAAAAAGTTCTTTGAATGAAATTTCTTTGTTGCCGATGCTCCTTTTGTTGTAAATAATTTTTTCTTACATTCTCATTGTTAATTCCATTATTATTTGATGATGATGATGATCTGTTGTTTATTTGTTGTTTTGCTGCTGCCGATAGTAAATTTGTTTTGTTTAATCGAATAAATTAAAAGTAGAATGAAAAGTAATTGTTTGAGCTTTTTAATTTTTTTGCCCACAACAATTGATATGGTTTGTTCTAAGGCTTTGACTAGCAAGTCATGATTGCTTAATGTACGTTTTTTTATTATACTATGAGAAATAAAACATCGCATGTCAGACCAGTTTGATAAATCTTTCTATGACACAGGTGAAATAGTGAAAGTCCATTTTCAATAGCTCAGGTCATTTCTTAAGAATTAAACATCAATGTTTTCCAGTTTTTAATCAAGCTTCCCCACAGGTTAAAAATCCACATTTATGCAAATTTCATATCTTTTAGATAAATTATCTAATAAAAGTCTATTTTGTTGGCCAACAATCCATCATACATCTATCAGACATGTTAGCTATCATCGCAACTTTACTATCATAAAGAAGTAACAATAAGCTGTAAAATCTCATCAAATAAATATTTTTAATTCAAATTCTTAAGAAAAAATTTTAGAAGAAAAAGAAGAGAAAAAGGAGAAAGGTCGAAACGTGCGTGCTTAAAAAATTGTCTAGAATCTTTAAATTACTTTGAAAGTAACCGCAAAATTATCAAACATTCGAGTTTTATGACATAATATTGAAAACAATAATAATAATGCATTATCATCACAAAAAAAGAGTGATCAAGTTTCTATAGGAAGCAAAAACAAAAATATCATTGTCGAACATAGAAAAGAATTGTTGACCAAAAAATTCTAGTTGATAATAAAAATTAATATTGTTTCATTCATTCCAGTTAACAAAGTATCAAGTGTGAGAGAGAGAAAAAGAAAAGAAGCAGCCGGAGAGAAGAAGTGAACAAAAAAATTCTACGTGACCATAATAAGTCAATCAACAAAACGACAGCGAAGAAGATTGAAATATACAATTTTTTTTGCTATTCGTTATATGTGCTGCTTCACATAATCCCCACGTGTCTCAAATCTCATCGCATTTGTAGCAGATAATGGCAAGTTGAGAATAAAAATAAATAAAATATTCAATAATGACATTCGAACAATAGCAAAGAAGAATTCTTCATTTTATTTGAATTTTTGTGTTCTATAAGCAGAATCAACAACGACAAGAGAATAAATAAGTGAAATATTATAAATATTTAAGAAAAATCTCAAAGCAATAACAATAATAACATCAAATTAAAAACATTAAGAACAGGCGACGAATTGATTAAGAATATTGAGAGTATTCCCCGCGAGTGAATTTGATTTGTTTGTGACATCGTGAGTCAGACGATGAAATGAAATTTTTGATACTGAGAACTAAATTAATGTTTGAGAAAAATGATTTATTTTGTGAGTAAAATTTCTCAATTTTAGTAATTTTGAAAAACACTAACGACTCTTTAAAAAAAACTAATAACTATCAAAGGTATGAACTCTTTTAAACTATAAAATTTGCCAAAATAAAGTATATGTTAAGAATTTTTTTGAAAGAAAATATGAATGAGAATTCTATTAAGATGCTCTCTTGCAAAAACAAAAAACCGAATAAATCACGAGAGAAATTTTTTTGTAAAGTTTACGACCATGAATAAGAAGAGGAAAAGAAGTGTGTTAAATATTTATGATTGAGAGATTCATCATCATTTTCAAGGTCATTTCACTATGGTGAAAGGGATTACTTTTGCATAAATTTATCCAATCTAACAATTCACCTTTAAGTTCGTTAACAAATATCGGGAATTCGTATTTTTTCATTATTAAAAATATATAATTAATTTTCTATGAACATCTAATTGAATATGGATCCCTCAATCTACACTATTTCAAAAAGTGACGCTATAAAAAAATTCATTGAGAAATTTAAAAAAAAAACTACTTCAATGAATATTTATAAATAGAATACTCCACGCGCTTACTGATAGTAGAAATTTCTTAAAGCAATGAGTTTGTTTATATGCGTGAATCAATATTCTTATCTCATTTATTAAAAAACATCATCATAACAAAAAATTAAAAATATTACATTAAAAATATTTTGTATGAGATTTAACAATAGATAAAATTTTTTCTCAGATAAAATTGTTTCCATATTAATATTTAAAATTACATATATTGCATGCTCATATAATGAGCTATGCGAATTGAAATAAAAAATGCGAAAAGTCAAGAAGCAAACATCTCCAATAAATTTCTTTATCAATCAGAACACAAATCTTCAAGAACACATAAAAATTCAGAAAACAAAATGACACAAAAATTTAATTCCGATTAATTCTGGACGAGTTTTAGAAGAAAATGATTTTCAATTGTCACGTTCGCCTCTTTTTTCGTCTTGTTCTGTTTACTTGAATATATATGAAATAAATACTTACAAATACATATTTTGATAATTTAAACCTATTCAAGATTTTTTTCTATTTTAAAACAGGAAACGATGAAAATCCGCACGTCAAAAGCTTAAAGACTTTCAGTAGCTAAAAGTGATCTTAAAACGTGAAAATTTATGTAAAAATGAGAGTTGAAGTGTATTAAAGAAAAACATAACTAAACAATAGTGATAAAAACATATTATGTGCCATATTTCAGTGTATGTTGTTGCATTAAAAATTTTTTATAAATTGAAACTAAAAAAAATTATGTGCCAAATTATTGGATACTCTGTTGCCATTAATCAAACAAAATAAATAAAAAAAGTTATTCTGGTCTTCGAAATACTCAAACAATATCATCTAAACTGAACAGTGATTTTTTGAAAAATAAATGATGAAGTAATTAATCGTACAACGATAATTTATTTGTAAATGAAAAAGAAATTCCAATTCAAATAGATCAGCAAAAGTCACCATCATAGGTTACTAATAGCTAATAACCAGTGAACATTTTTTTCTTCAAAAAAGGTAGCAACAGAGAGTAAACAACACGCAAGGTAAGCAGAAAAAGTTGCAAAAAAAATTTTTTTTTCCTTAATTGCGAATAAAATAGAAATTGCGTAATGACACATATGTAATGTACGTGTGTATTTGTGTGGCATAAAAAAATTATGCAACGCAATGGGGATTGCAATGACTGTAGAGAAATAATGAGACACTTTACAATTATTGTCGTTTTTTGTATTATTATTTATTACAAAGCATCGTAAGTTTAAAAGTCATCCATACTAAAATCACTGAACGCATTTTCAGAAAATTTCTACTTCTTTAAAATGAACAATTGAAAAAAATCTTGCATAAAAAAGCCACATGAACTTGTTATGTTAATTGTCTGTATCTATGCGTAATACATTAAACATATATTGATGAGTGCACGCATTTTTTTAGAGATTGAAAAGCAGAGCAGATGTGACTTGTGATTTGTGATGTGACTCACTTAATATTCATTCCATCTTTGTATCGTTTAATGGTGATCTCGCTTCATATGATTCATGCTGATGCGTTTTGTTGGAAGATTCATTGTTGGTTGTAATGACAATTGGATGTTGTTTTGCTTCTAAGATACCGTTAAGGTTTTGTTGCATATAATAATGATAAATGATAATGGAGCGATAGTAATGATGATAATAATAGCAATAAAATGTCTATAGAACATCGATGTAATGTAAATTATGAGTTTTACTATGTTGCGACTTGCTGATTTATTATATGGATATTTTGAGGTGATTAAATTTCTCTTGAGACATAAAGGAATTCAAAATGAATTTTCATTTACATTGAAAACTAGAATTTCCTTAAAAGCTCACAGTGTTGTACTATTATCAAAGCCCGTATAAGTCAAAAGTATAAAAATCAATTCATTATGCTAAGTATCACTTAACTATCAATTACATCTCACTTACTTCCTATCAATTTATCCTTTAATTTTCTTTCTCGCATTAATCGATATTTCTCACCATCATATTCCCATCCATTTACTTACATTGAGCATCTAAACAATAATTTCATGTTGCAATCACCAATTAAGTATAGATCTTATCATAATCCCCATTTACTTTTCATTCCATTCCATATTTATCATTTTCATACTCAACATGAGGCTTATTGCCACTTGTTAATCATCATGCCATTTCAATTTCCGTTCCATATCTTTTTTTACATTTTATTCTCTTGTACATAGCCTATTGCATTACAATTTTACATCCTCACACCAATTTTTTTCTCACTTCTCTGTCTGCTGCTTGTCCAATTAATCCAAAATGAGTAGAAAAAGAGATTTTTTTATTGCAAATCGTAAATTTATCAAACAACAACTTTTATGCGAGTTTGATGTAAGAAAAAAAGACACACAACTTTACTTGCATATGAGAATAGGGGTTCAAAAACTGAATTTGGTCTTCAAATTTTTGATCGATTAGAATTTTGGTCTTGGGAATAATTTCATTCATTTTTTAAGATAGTGACTATTTTTTGGATGATTCAATTAATAAATAATAAGTAAAGATTATCTCTAAAATCAATGCAAAATTTCAGCAACTTTGCACACATAAAGAGATGTATGAAGTTGGATTCAATCGCCTCAGCAGAAATCCACATTTTTACCGCGTTTTTTGTTGTGCTTCAAGCATTGCCGTAATGGAAAAACCTGCTACGCTGGTTTCTTTCTGTGGAAAAGAATTGAAAGAAAAAAAAATATAAGAAATATTGTGAATGTTGGCCGCATTGGAGATTGAGAGGAGAGAAGGCAAGTGAAGTGAAAGAGATGCAAAAGCCATTATAATCAGTTGATACATAATAAATCAATGCTTCACTCCACATTACAATGCGTATATTTCTATTAATAACACATAAATTTATTCTTTACGTAGATGGATGGCATCGAATGGAATAATATTGTGTGTATGGGCTTCACTTGGGACTAGAAGATGAGAAAAAGGGGAAAAATAAATGTTTTTAAGAAATAAACACAAGGCACATAATTTATTTCCATTTCATCTTAAATATTATTATTGGAATATTATAATAACAATGCACAGTAAAAGAAAAGAATAGAACTTTTTTTTGTTATTTCTAGTTGTTAATAGAATAAGAACATGAATTAAAGCGACTTCATGGTTTTTGTCAGGTAATAATTTTTTTTAAATTTTGGTTAGATTTTGGTTTAATTATTATTTTATGGATTATTGAAGAAATCATAAATTTTTCCATTGCAAGCTTATCGTTAATTAAAATCAGCCTTATTCAAATTTTTCTAAAAGAAATGTCCTTCAATCTCCAAAATAAAATGAGTTATTGTTTATTTTTTCTTCAAAAATCAGAGATAAAAATAAATGAAAATCCTTTGTCAAATCAATTTTCTTTCTCATAATTTTTTTTTATTTTCCATGTGGGAGTAAATTTTATAATTATAATTCCTTTAAATATTTTTATTTTGTAGTCAAAAGAAAATTTATGTACGACAAATTTTTTTTACGTACAATGTATAATTCATATGCTATATGTATCCACAAAAACAAACAAGAGAGTGAAAGGTGCAAAAGCTGAAACATGCAAAGTAACAAATAATAAATAATAAATTTGAAAAATTTCTTTTAGAAGAAATTTCCTTGTTTATGACATTTATTTGCTACGGTGTTGAATAATTTGCACTTGCAATTTTTTACACTAATGCTTATTAGATAATAAAAATCGTTGTTGATAGAGTTAAAGAAACTGAAATTTTGTGAATGCAAATCATGACATGATAAAATCAAATGAAATGAAATTCATCTAAAAATTTATTTTAGACCTTCATTAGCTGACGCATAAATGTTTGGAATCAATACCATCAACTATCATTTCTACTTATTTAATTATATTTATCACTCATGTCATTCATCTTTTTCCATCATTTTACTGTATTTGAACATTTTATCTCATTTAATGCCCCTTTGATTTATTCCTGTTTGCAAAACGCCTTCGAATTTTCTTCATTTTTTTTATTATTATTTCTTCATTACTAACAAGATCCATTAAGCATCATGAGAAACGGAGAAAAAGCTCATCTTAAAATGCCTTCCGGAAAAATTTACTTGTTGAATGAAAACGAGAGACACAAGAGAGTTGTAAGACGTGATTTTTAGGGGTTCTAAATCTATAATTGTGAGTTTAATTTTTTAAAAAATTTTTTCAACAAAATGAAAATAAAGCTCAAAAATTTCTTTTTGTTGAAAAATCATTTTCATGTATTTAATATAATATCGAATCGATACTATCTAAAATTATTCTCCTTCAGGAATCGCTAATTGGAAAAGATCAAGTAATTAAATATGATAATTTACAGCAAGTTGCAACTGAAATATTGCAATATTATTACAGCAGGGTTTTTGCGGTTTTGTAACAAGATAATAAGAAATGACATTAACAGTTTTTTACTTCTTCTTCATTTATAATTTCTTGTTTGTTTAAACGCAAATACACTCATTTATCTACTGTTAATGATGATTGCTTTTTAGCTTTTTTCTTCCTTTTAATTTCTTTGCTTTTTTATTAATGAGATCACTTTATGAATATTATTAAGTAAATTTTGCTTTTTGCTATTATTTCTACCATTCTTATTTTCATCATTATTATCTGTTCTGGCATGTTTTCTCTTCGTGTTGAAAAAAAGCCTTTTTCATTTATATAGCGATAAATTTCAACGATTCATCAAAGACAAGAAGAGAATTTGATGAAATTTGTTTTGACAGGATTTAAAATTAATAATTTAGTTAATTAATAAATTAATGATATTAAAAATGAATTGTTTCTTAAGACTTTTCCTTGCTAAAGAGAAAAATACTTGTTCAGTAAGAAAATATTATAATTTAGCAAAACTAAATAAAAATTATTAGACATAGGAAATATCTCGCTAGACAGACACATTGAAACCTTTCAATATCGTCTGACAATTGCTAGATTACTCAATATTATTTTTTCATTACTCTCGCTCTTCTTATTATTTTTTTCAAACTACATATATAAAAAAATTATGCGAGTTAATTACACAATGATAAATTATGAAGTAGCAAAACGCGTAAATGACATGAAAACTAAACAGAGACTTTTTTAAACTGTAATAGCAGCTTTCTAATATTGCGTTTATACAAGAAGTAATGTAAAACATTAAAGTCAATTAAATTGGTTCAAAATAAAAATTTAATGAATAATTTACCAAATTTTTTTAGACCTACATAATGTTTCAAGGAATGACAATTTTTGTAAAACATTTGCATTTTCTATAAAAATTATCAAAATCACACTATAATGAAGTATTCTTCATATAAGCAAGTAAAGTTCATACAAGTTTGCACTGCAACATTAAGTGACATCATCTATCGAAAGCAATGCAGTGTACATCCATTTTTGTCTTAATTTTTCTCATTTTAGCATAAAATATGCATGAAAAAATATTTTAAATAAAAGTCTCCAATCAAGGCAAAAAAGCCACACGCAATGCTTCAAAAAGCAGAAAAAATTTATTCTGAAAAAATTCAGGTCGCGCGAGCTGCAAAAAGTTGCAGGAATGAGATTTACAAAAGCGACAGGTGCAACAAACGTGGATGCATTTGAAATTAGATTCTGTTTTTGTATGTGACAATGCCAATATGCAATGAAAAACAATTGAAAGGAAGGAACAATAAGGAAGGGAGAGTATAAAGAACAAGCAAGCTTTTATTATTGCTTTGAGTCAGCACATTTATAAAAAAATTGAGCTTAAAATACCAAATCTTACAAAATTTCTCAAAATTTTCAAGTCACAAAATTTTTTATTGAAAAATTTATTAACAATAATTTCCAAAATTGCACAATAAGAAATTAAAATTATAGAAAATCTTGCCAAAATCAAAATTCCGAGAAATTTAAAAATGCGCGTCTAATTAGTCCCATTAAATCCCTTAAACCTTTCTCTAATTCCTGAACTCGCCTGCTTATTCTTTCTTTGACTCTTTATCTCATGTATTAATGCAGCACAGGTACATGGAAGCAGGTTTCTTAAAGCACGAAGTAGAATTGTAAGTGAGATTGCGGAATAAATTATAACAATAAAAATGCAAATCGATCGGTTTACTGACCTGCGGGCTGTTTGTGTTACTTTTTTCTCTTTCCTCTTTCAATCCAATTTCGTTATATGAGTTGAGCGCAATTTTTCCTTTTTTCGAGCTATTTACCCTAACGCGATTTTTATCACACAGTGTATGAAGTGCGGTGTGTTGGCAATCATAACTATTACCATTATCATATACATTATTGTCTTCATTATCATACTCGGATAAAAATTCTTTCATCCTCACTGAATATTTTATAAATATTTCAAGCTATGCGTGTAGGAAATGGCAAAATCTACTACACAATGAATTTCACTTTATTGTAATTAATGGAAATGAATAAATAAATACGAATGAGAAGCGGCTAAAAAGAAATATAAAAAAATTAAATTGAATTTCTTCGACATAGATAAATAGGAAAGGAGGAAAAAATTATAAAAATCTGGGAAGAAGAGTTGAACTTTCATAAGGGAAAGAATCTCTTGAAAAATTTTATGGATAATCAACTAGTAGTCCCATTTCAATAAAATGTTACAGAATCATAAAAAATTATAAATATTCAATTCATTAGCCAAAAATGAGAAAAAATAGAATTTTTTGATTCTTATCTAGTATCAATCCCTGTATTTGTACAAAAACGATGTCCATTATCTTTTCAAGCATTTTCTACAACAATGTGGAAGGAAAAAAGCAGTAGAAGAAAAATATTGTGCTGTGTGCTAATGAACAATCTTGATTTGCATGTAGATGAAGCGCGCTTTTTAATGTTTTAATGAAAAAAATTATTTCTTCTTTTTATGTTTCTCCTTTATTTTTTATGGCTAGCGATAAATTAAATTATATTAAGCTGCAAATTGATAGTTGCTGATAGTGCTAGCTTTAATCTGCATTGTGATGCTGATAATCTTGTTGTTGATGTTGTTCAGAAAAATAGATATGAACTACTAAACATTGCGCATGGTAATGGATAATAATGAAAAGTAACAGGAACTAGTAGGAAGATAATCTCATAAGTATCTATAATTTTTGGATTTATGAAGCGTAACCATGGAAAGAAGAGGCTATTACAAGCTTTTATATCAAAATATTTTATGATTTAATTAAGATTTGGTTTTAATTAATTCTTTAAATTATTGCAGTTTTAGTTGCATGTAATATTATAATATTGGTTGCTTAGTTAGATCTGCAAACTTGATTTTATGTCAAAAGACTTGAAAAAATATCAAGGATTAAAAATTGAACATATTTGCTTTTTCAATTATAATAATTTCAATAAATCATAGATACGAACAAGAATATTGCTATTAGCTTCCATTTCCAGCCTCAACATTCATTAAGTCTCATGAAAATCATCCAATTGTCATCATTTTCAACCCGTTACTCATTTTTCTCTTCACAATTAGTTGGAAATTTATAGCCATAAAAGCAATAAAAAAGGTTGGCAAATGAATGAAAAAATTCTAAGAAGAAAATTGCCCGCGGTATTGCAGGTCGTATATTAAATGCACATATATGACCATCGCAGTTGTCAATTTTGTCATTTCTACACCCATTATGTGCATAAGAAAGAAAACTTCTACAAAGTGGATAAAAAGTAAATATGTACCATTAAAGTCCGAACATACAACTAATTCCATCCTCATTACAATCCACATTTGAAATAGAGGTTCTCGATAAAGCATGAACATTTTGAATTATGGATATAGTTGACATTTTAAGGCCATGCAAATTGATCCAAGTTCTTGAAATTTTTAAACAACTTGGAGAAAATAATGAACTTAATGATGACATGTTGTGAATTTTTAGGACCTTCAAATGTTTTTATGGAACCTCTAAGAAGAGTATCCAGCTAAATTCCATCGTTATTACCAAGTTATTACAATCCACCTTAACAATTTCCATTCGCTCGCTTTATTATTCTTACTTCATTATTTCTTTGTGTAATCACAATATAAATTTTTCGTCCTACTCTTCTTATAGTTTTCATTTTTTTCTAATTGTTGAAATATTGAATACTCTTGTAGTAAAAATATATTTTTATAAAAAAAGATAAATGAGTACTGAAATATAAGTGATTAGTGCGCTTCAAAATTACTCTTATCAAAAAAGGTCTATCCTTACTTGCCATTTGCCCATTCTTAAACCCATTTGCCGTTTTGTCTCTTTTCTTTTTCAATCTCTTTTTTATTTCTCATTGCCTTCTTTTGTTATAAAAAATAAATATAAGATTTTTTAATATCTTTCGAATGTTAATTTCTTTTAACATTTCTCATTCTTTCCTGCCTTTTTTCTTTCATTTTTAAGTTCATTTTATTCTTTTATTAACCTGTTTTCTGTGTGTGATTCTTTCTGTTGTTTCTGGAATGAAATAAGGGAATGCGAAGCTGAAAAATATTTCAATGAATTGTGAATGTGCGATTTTTGCATAAGTTCTTTTAATTCTTATTTTCGAAAGATTAAAATGAAATAAAGTCCGAAAGGACAATGAAACATTGCCGAGATGATACTTGGACAGATAACATGTGGATTTTAATACTTTTTGGGTATTGATAGTTGTTGTCAAATTTATTGCAGAAATTTTAAAATTCCACAAAATTTTTCCAAAATAATTTTTTTTTATTTTCACCATCCCCTAACAACTTTTTATTTTACAATAAAATCTTGCTCCACAATAACATGCATCACCTTCCTGTTGACAAACAAATAAATCTCATAAAGTGATGAATATCATGACAATTTAACACGGTAAATACAACACACAAAAAAATTAAAATAATTTCTTACACCAAAGCTATATAAAGTATATTTTACGCCTACACACATCCCAAAATTACCAAATTCAATGCCGTCAATTTAAATGGGAATAATGAATGATATTCGCAGAAGAATGAAAGAAAACAACGACAATAAAAGTAATATAAATCTGCATGAAACACAAAAAACTAATCAATGAATGAGATTTTGATGGCAGAATATAGAAGAAGAAAATTAAATAAAAAGAAATAGAAAAAAATAGAATAAAAAAATATTTTTAATCAGTTTTAGTTTGCTTATTTTAGAGAAACAACAAGGAAATTAAAATAAGATTAATATGAAGAAGAAAACAAAAAAGAACAGCGAATGGGAATTAAAGTAGTGAATTATTAATGTATGCTGATCTCATGGCTTCTCGTAAAATGACATAATCCCCTAAAATTAATAGAATTTCATTTGAATTTTTATCAATTGAAAATACATGCAAGGGATGTGAATCTTATTTTTTCTAAAAAATTCTTGAATCAAATAAAAAATTTTATATATTGATGTAATAATAATAATAATTATATATTACGTGATTTTGTTTAAATGTTTATTACCATGTCATATAACTTCAGAACTGAACGCATTACTCCTATCTTGACCAAGCGAACCATTCACATCAAAGTTCTCAACCATATTTCAGCATTTCTTATCATTAGCAAATAAAAAGTTCCCAAAATATTTTATTGCATTAAAATTTCACATTAAATTCATGACTCTTATGTCCGAGAAACAAATGAGACAACATTAACTTCAGAGATTTTTTTACCATCGGAGCGAACGGAAAAATTTCTTAATTACAAAAACCAGCACAAAAGAAATAAAATAAAAAAATTCAATATTAAGTCAAGTTGAGTCAATTCTTTTTGTTATTGCTGTTGTTGTCGTTGTTGTTGTTTGCTGATATCACATAGCATTACAATAAACAGAGAGAAGGCAAGAAAGAAAAGAAGATCAATTTCTGAAATAAGAATCACAACAAGATGTGAACGAGAATGAAAAAATGAGGCAAAAGAATTGAAAATGAGTTGAAAATTTTGAGAGAATTGAGAACTTTAAAAGCATTTTGTTAATTGGAATTTTTTAATTTTTTTTTTAATTTTTGTTCACTTTTATTTGATTGTTACAAAATATTGCAAGATTCGTTGATTTTTCATACTTTTTACAGAAAGACAAATTGATAAGAAATTAATGAGGAACAGATAATTCACGCTAAAAGCGACACGGCAAATAACACAATACACATTAACATAAACTCTTGAGAGCTGAACGTATAAAAATACAAACAAAAGAGATTAAGAGGAGAAAAAGTAATCGCTGAAGGCGACTCGCGGTCGTAAAAGCCATCGACCAGCAAAACGCAATAGCGATTGAGATCAGCGTGCAAGGTGTATGCCTTTAAGATATTTTAGATTCTTTCTCTTCTTTCTTCTTCTTATTTGATTTTGTTTCATTTATTTTCAATTTTTTCTTCTTGATCTTAGCTGAGAAATTGAGGCGCACATGATTTTTTTGTTGTTGTTGTTGTTTTGCACTTTTCGTGCATGTGAAATTTTTCAGTGTTTGCTTTCTTATGCAATTGGTGCTTCTGTTTGATCAGTTCATGTTTTATTTACTACATGATATTACAATTTTTTAACTCAAATATCAAACTAAAAATTATGGTTCTTTAAAGCTCTGATTCTTTATGCACATTTACATTTTTAAAAGTTCATAAATACGCCATGCAATCAATATTTTTTGATAAATTAGCTCAAATCAATCAAGAAATTTCATCAACGATTGCAACAATGTAAAACTGTAACAAGAGATTTAGACGTTTAGGTAATAAAAATTCCTTATTCATATTCATTGTTAATAATTTTGAACTTTTAATTTTTTTTATTCCTTCATTCAATTCTCACTGATATCTTTACGATGATTTTTTATGACATTTATTAACCTCAACATTAATAATCATGAAACAGAAGTCCGGCGCTTCTTAATGACTTCAAAATTAGTTGATGAAATTTTCCAACGTGTGACAAAGGTATTCAAATCCAAATAGGCATTTATGTTAGCTATGAATTTTCAAAACTTTAATTATTGTGTCAATTTTAAAAGCGTGAAAACGAAAATTTATTGGAATTGCTTATGCAAAATGGTATATTTTATTGTTATCTTAATAGCTTTCTACTTCATTAATATTTCCTTAAATTTCGAGTGAATTGAAAATTTAATTTAAAAATATTCTTAATCACTAGTTTGCTAATTAATATAAAAAAAATATATTCTTCAAAAGAAAGCTCAAAATTTTAAGCTGCTTTTGGTCATATTTTGACTAGAAAATAGCACCATTAAAAATAATTTTGTCATTTAAACACTTTAACTGTAAAAGTTCGTGTGAAAATAACCCTCGAAATCCTCATGGTGCCAATTATTTTATTACCAACTGATAATGACTAAACGCCATGGACCATTTGAATCTTAGATCATGCAATTAGATAAACAGAATCGGTCTGTTTAGAAAATGTTTAATATCAAAAACATGCATGGACGAAAATATATCAAAATTTCAAAACACAAGAATCAGTCACTATTTTGTCACAGAAATCAAAGCTTTTATTGGCGACAGTCAAAAATGAAACAAATCACAGAGTAGAAAATAAATTGAAAGAAAAGAGGTTGAAAAAAAATATAGAGAGAACCGATTTTAATAATTAAAAGCATTAATAATTTAAAAATGAGATGAAGGCAGCATCCATGTGGATAAAATTATACACAGAATGAAAAAAAAATTAAATAAAATGCGAGATTAAGAAGAAAGAATTCAGCAAAACAGAAGAAAAGAAAGACAAAAGAAGAAATAACAAAGAAATAAATTCTTTTATTTTCCATGCCAAGAATCTTCTTCTTCATCATCATCTTTGCTCTCACTCTCTCGCTTCTTTCAAATGTTATTGTTTTTGTTATTATTTATTTCATTTTTTACATTTTTATTCTTTCAAGAAAATGAATTAACATATTATTTACATTTTTAATTAGTCGCTGAACTCGTTTTCATCTCTTTTTCTACCATACTTACTATCTCACTCATTCTACTTTACAAATTCCAACAATTCTCATTTCTTTTTTTTTTTTATTAAACTGATTTTTCATCTTTTGTTCTTCTTCATTCGCGTTGATTTTTTTGCTGCTTTACATTTTTTCCACATTTTAGAGTGGATAAATCTTTTAAACTTATCGATGATTTTTTTTGTGTTTATTGTCATTTTTCTTCTGTTATATCCACTTGTTGCGGACACTCTCTATGAGTTTGTAGATTTTTCTCAGGATCGACAACTCAAAGTATCAGATTTGCTACAGTTGATTAAATTAATAAAATTATTTTTAAGCTATTGCAGAACAATAAATTCTTAATATTATTTAAAATTAATGAAAGTTATTTAACTTAAGCTATATTATTCTCTCTTTTCAGAGTTCAAAGCGCTGACTTTTTGCTGATGTCATCAATATAGGCTTTTTGATAAAAATTCAAACTTAATTTAACTCGTCATTACAGACATTAAAAGTGAGTAATATTATATATGTATGTTTAAAAAAATTCCAATGTATCCACCCCTTGAATTTATAATTCTGCTCTCATCTATCGATCGAGTCTAATATTGACACATAAACAATCTTTTTGCTTTTTTCCCTCTTTTGTTCTTCTTTTTTTGTGATTTTTAATTTCTTATTTTTGAATAATTTGGACAAAATTTTTTGTTTCTTTTCTTGTCGCTGTGTGATATTTAATACATAACAGATACAAAATCTGATTATCACCAAATGTTTTATTGTCTTCATCTCATTTATGGACATTTTGTATTGATAGTGGTCGAAATGTGTAGAAGCCGAGCAGATTTGTGAACCTGATATTATATTTTTACAAGTTTTGCATTTTAAAATAGCAAATCGAATATTAAAGTTTATGAACATCATGGGAAAAATTTTAGTTACTTGTAAAGAAAATTTAAATTTTCTCACCAATTGATTAGTTTTCAATGACATTCGATTACATTTTTATAATATTTCAGCCGCAGGCACTAGAAAAAAGACACGATAAAAAATTGAAAGTAACAACAATAAATCTAAAATTAATGTCTCTCTATCTTTCATTTCACGTCCACTAACACTATTCAGTTTTCATTTACATATCAGCATGCATAGAAATATCATGCTAGTAGATAAGCCGCAATCAACATTCTAAATTGATTCCCATAGAATAAGAAGGAATATATAAAAAATAGTAAAAAACCTGTGCCAATCTATTCTTTATTTCCATTTCTTATTGTATTTCATTTCTTTTTTTTTTGAAAAATAAAACAGAGCAGAAAAGGAAGAAAAAACTCGTAAAACCCGCTTTTGCGTGTTCAATTGCGTGTGCACTGTTTTTATTGTACATATATTTTGTGTGTACATTTGCTTTGACCAAAAGATCAAGAAACTCTTAGAGATTTCTCCTAAGAGAAGTAAAAAAAAATCTTGAAAAAGATTATTAAACAATCTCCTTTCTTTGTTGTAATGACTTAAATGCTACTTTGTATTAACAATAGATTGAGATGTTACGCTTTGATATGACAGCGACAGCAAAAAAGCAATGGATTGGGAGGAATAAGAGTTGAAAAGAAGAGAAAGAAAAAAATATTTGAAGTGGACATTAATCATATGGAAAAGGTTCAACACACAATCATTATTATTATTATTAGTTGTGAGTGACTTGAGTCACTTGTTATAACAAATAATATTAATACCTTCTTTAAACTTTTGAACCATTTATGGCAAAAAAGTTAAGAACTTTCAAGATTATTATTTAGAACTTCTAGTCGATAAAAATAGAGACGTTAGTGAATTCATACTACAATAAATTTCATTATGAGTTTGATTGTTCCGTAGATACAACCTATTGGCAACTTAAAGTATACTCCAAAACAAATCTATCTCCTCTCATCTCATCATTGTGGGTACACAACAATGCGAACGAGAATGAAGACAATTTGTTGTGTGTGCATGGCAAGTTAAAATATTTGAAGAATTGATTGATTGATTGAGTTCTTATTTGATTGAAAGGAAGGAAGGAGGAATAACGCAAAATGTGATGAAATTTCGATAATTTTATAAAAAAAGGAAACGTTTTCTTATTCTTCTTTTTGTGGACAGGTGTCTTGATTAATGGAGAATTAATATTTTGAGGAAAATGATTGTACTTCAAGAATTTAAAATATGATTTTTTCACAGAATAATTTCACAAAATTTTTGAATATTTTTGAGATTTTCCGACACAGTTTTACGACTTTTGATTAAAATTTAATGAAGTGAATTGATTTTATTTCCCACAGAGCTGTTGATAATTTTAATGTCCTATAGTCAAAGAACATCTGAAATTTTCAAAAATAATGATATGCTCATATGAATAAATTACATTTGATTTCTTTCTACAAACTCTTTACAATCTTGCACACCATCAACTTGTTTTTAAATTGTAATGCGAATAATTTCATCGTCAGATTTTACAGCAATAATAATCTCACTCTTCACGCTTTTCTATCAATAAGCCTCCATAAGTCAGTAATTCTTTATAAATTCACTACAAAGTATATTTTAGTATTGAATAATTTATAAGAACTAAATTTATCTAATCCTATCATAAAATGGTCAAAGGTACAGTCATATTTAAAAAATCAATAAATATTTAGATAAACTAGTTCATTCAACTTGCACCTTTTAAGGATCTAATTTACAAACATCAATTATATATTTCATACTTTAAAATGCCGCTACTTATCGTCAATTATCGAGACAACTCATGATTTACTAAACAGCATGCACTGAGCAACAATATAATATTTATAATTACCATAATTATCATTATGTAATATCAATAATTCTGCACCAATCCGTCGATAAATTTGAAGTCACTTGATATTACGAGAAAAATATAAGAAGTGATCACTGTAGCCTCTTAAAATGGCCAAAAAACAATAAAATTTTTTGTCATCTCATAAATTTTTTGGCCGCTAAAAGAGTCGCTTAAATGCGAATGCGAACATATATTTTTGTATACGCACTGTGATGATAAATAAAAGTTTGGGAAAAAGAAGTTTTAGAGCACAATATAAAGTGAAAGATACAGAGATGAAATATGCTTTTACATAAGCAGGCTTGTATGAAAATAAAAAAAAATGAATTTCTCCAACTCTGAAAGAAATTTATGGACACAAACAGAAAGAGTCACAGGAGACAGAGAAAACAGAGCAGCATTAAGCAGCAGAAGCAGATAATAATAATAAAGAACATTTATGGATGATTTCATATTAAGAATTTAATTTCACATATTTTATTGTTGTTGTTGCTTGTTTGCTTGTTTATCTCTCTCGTTTTTATAATTTTTTTCAACATCTCATGCTCCACATCTTCACCGCTTGTCCATAAGAAAAGAATTTCTTTCTTCTTCTCAACTTTATTTCGTGATCATCACAAAGATATTTTCATTTTAATTATTCTCTTCTTTCCTCCGATCGCTTACACTGTGCTGTTTCTTTTTGATTTTTTTTTTTTTGCTTTCTTGCTGCGCTAGAACGACAATCTATTCACTATGAGGCTCTCAATTCTCATTTATATATGATATGTTGATGAAGGAATTGTTGTGAAAGAATTGATTGGAATTTCTGCTTTAATTTACTATGAAATGAGGAGTAAAGACTTTTAACTAAATTTACTCACAAATAAAAATCATAAAGAAAATTTTTAAGGATCCCACAGCAAACGACAGGAAAGAATTTCAAAATTTCATTAAAACATTTTTCATTCCATCGTTAAGTTCATTGTTTTATTAGTTTTGCTCTTTGTTTTTGCCCTTCTGTTTTCATTCTTTCAACTTCTGCTGATGGTTTCGCACATACGTGTGTATATAGAGAATTTAAAAGAATCTTAAGAATCGAAGTTGAATGAGTGAGATAATTTCATAATCAATGTGAGTCCGGTTTTATTTTCATTTTTAAGTTGTTCAAGACGGCGAGAGAGGAGGAAAAAAATTGATAATTAAAAAGAATAAAAATAAAGAAATTTTCATTAATTATTTTTATTGTGTATAAAAAAACTGGAAATTAAAATGCGAAGATGAAGTTATTAGTACAACAGCAACAACGGCAGCAGCAAGCAGTAGAAACAACAGCAATGGTGCGCTTTTGTATGTGCAGTTATGCAGAAATGTTTTTATTAAATTGAATTTATACATATAGAGAGGAGAAGGAATTGAACAGAAAAAGAGATAAAAAATATGTTGAGGTGATTGAATCATTGAATGCCATGGAGTTGTTTCTTATTGCCTCTTCTTACTTGCTTCTTTATCTTTTTGTTTTCTTTTAATGTTGGGTTTTAATAACGAATAAAAGGAGATTTAATAAAATTTACATAAAATTATAATTAATTTGTACTCTTTATATCGCAAACGAGATCTCTTTCTTACTGTAAAATCCTTTTTTAAGAAGGCTTATTATTATTGCATTAGCAGTAAAGGGACAGTAAATGATGGGACTTGATCTCGGTCAATAGTTTCTTAAATAAATTCGAAGATAACTTAAAAAAATTTAAAATGTTATTTTGTTTTGTAACCAGATCTACAAAAATACAATAGGAGAAAAGGAAATGATCTGAAGATTTTATAGTTTATTGATAGAATTTGATTTTAAATTCTTTTTTGTCATTTTATATCTCATTTTAGTGCTTTTGCTTGTTTAGCTAATCTTAGTTTATGATTCTTATATTTTATGCAGATCGTATTGTTGACTCATTTTTATTTGTCAAAGAAATTTTAGGTAATAAAATTTAAATTTCCTTTAGTTGAATCCGATATTTCATTCAAAAAATAATATAGATTCTCACGATGTGATATCTCAGGATTTCTACAGATAGTATTTTATTTCTATTCCTTGATAGAAATTATTTCTTGGAAAGATATCAATATTAATTAAGTCATTAATTCATGACCATATTAGTAAACTAAAGTATGACTACTGATCAATGAATTTTACTTATTGCTAACCATTAATAAAAGCTCCACATTATTATCATTTCTCCTTTTTACATTATTTCAACCATGTTCACGTATTTTTATCCATAAAATTGTAGGATTTGAAATGTGTAATTTTTTAAATCTGTTATCTGGATAATCGAGCTTCTGTTTTGAAATCTGCAGTTATTGAAATTTGTCTAATAAAATTATGAGCATGAAAATAGTTTATCAATCAAATAAAAAATAAATTTGGCTAAACTCTGTTAAAGATTTTGTTCTTATTATTAATATTAATTTCAACTTCCTTTCATCACACTTTCCCGAACCTGCATAAGACTTCATGAAAGCAACAAAATTATACAAAATAATTCCATATAAATGAAATAAAAGTTTCACATTAGACAAGAAGATACAAAAAATCTACAACATTTCCAATTGTGGACATTTAATACAGAAAATAAATATAAAGCTAGTGAGGAGCTTTAAATAAAAATAAAATAAAATTGCAGAAGATTTGTTTTTGTGCGAAATTGCAATCGCTAAAACCAGTTTGAATATTTCTTTTCTATTTTTTTTTTTATTTTCTTCCACATAACAAAGAAATCTAAGCACAATTGAGAAATATAAAAGGCACTGCATAAGAAAATCTCCTGTTGCTGGATGCTCCTCACAAGCAATTAGGGTTTACCTTTCTGCTTATTGAGTTCGACTACTAAAATTATATAAGAATTTTTTGAAATAAAGATTCTTTTAGGTATTTCTGATCTTCATGGCTATTCTATTTTAATGAAGGACCCCTAGTCTCATTGTCTGAAATTAGGTACGCTATTCTCTTATTACATATAAGCACATCAATTCCACACATTGCACTGTATTACAGTGTTGATGATGCATGTGTACGCCAACTTCATTCAACATTTTTTCTCTTTATTCGCTTCTTCTTACATTTTGCAATAATTTTTATTTTTATTTTTTTTTTTTCATATATAATTTTAAAAAAATAAATATGAAATGAGAGAGTAAATTGCGAAGATAAAATTATTGACAGGCACAGCGGTGTTATAATGAGTTATTGCATATTGATTTGTTAGATTAAATGCAGCTATTTGTATACTTTGCATATATTGTGTTGTATTTCTTTTGTTGCATGAAAAATATTTTACGTAATCTTTTTTAGGAAATGATAAGGTAACACTTTGGGAATTTGTGAATCAGCAATCTCTTTTTACTCATATTTTTTGTAATTGAAAATTCTAAAATTAATGTAATAATAATTTTTGTCTTATTTAAATTTAAAGCATGCAAGAAAAGATTTATAAACAAGAATTAATAATGATTTTGCTAGTAAACCATCTGATTTAAAGATTTAGTGTATTTATAATCATTAAAGTAATGTTAAAGTGCCACTGAAAAGCGCCTATGGCAATCCCAAGAAATTAAGTGTCAATATTATTAGTAAACGTCTAAAAATCGACATTTTAATATGTTTTCTTGAAAATCCTTATTATAATACCTTTGGCATATTTATAAGTCTTTAGATGTTTAGACTATAAAACAATAAAGAAGCTCTATCAACGTATCAACTAATTACATAAAAATTTCTTTCACAGGAGTGTACAACAATTATTTTTATACTGTTAAGACAATCAGAATACCTTAAAGGTAATAATCGTTGACCTATTTTGTAGCCATGAATATAACATTCAAAAATATTATTTTATTATTACCTGAAAATTAAAGAAAACTAAAACTGAAAAAAAATCAAGAAATTTAATTAATAATCAAAAACCAAAATCAGCAACAGTTTGAAAATATATGTTTAAATTATCTTGAAACTACTTTACAAATAAATTAATCATTTCTCGTATCCAACAACAATGTCACCTCTCATTCTCAATAAAATTTAATGTGTAAAAAAACGGAACAAGAATTTTTTTACAAAAACAATTAATTTTGCAGTGACACTTGTAACAAGATGAATACAATGAATATTTATCATTAGCGCTGCAAGTCTCGCACGTTCATAACTCTTTTTAATTATTTTCCATTTCGTATTTTATTATCGTAAAATAAATGAAAATTAAAAAATTTATACTGTAAACTGCTTGTACGAGATGGAGATTCAATTAGAAATTTACACATTTTATGGACGCAGAATTAAGTAAATCTTGCATGTTGATTGGGGAGAAATTAAAAGAAAGATAGGATAAAATTGACAATCAATGTGAAGAGAACTTGTTTTGTCTTTTTTTACATGTTTTGACACATCCCTGATAGAAATTACAACGATTGTACCAATGGAAAATAAATGATTATTTGTTATGATTGGCATGAATAATTTTATTTTATTTTTAATCTTTGTTTCCATAATATCTATTAACGTTTTATTTTGCAATAAATTTAATAAATTTGTACAAATATATTTAAAAATCTCAAATTTGGCACTGTAAAAGTTGTACGAGAGATTAAATTAAATTAAAATTAATAAACCTCAATTCAACCTGCTTTCTGAGTGCATTAACGATATTGTTTGCAAACTTAATCGTAAAACATTATGAAAGCTATTAAGTGCACATTAAAATATGGCTAAACAGCAGCAAGTAATTATGAGCTTGAAATATTAAAGATTCAATCTTTAGCATAAAATGCAAGGGGTGGAAGTACTTGCTTTTCAAAAGTAACTACTTTTGGCTCAGTTACATCAAGTAGAAAACTCAACAAAACACTTCACAACTCAATCACGCCAAGTTAAGTCAAGTCACCTAATTCCATTCACACGAACTTTGTAATTAATTTTCCTCGCAATATATTTTTTTTTCCTTTCCCATGCAATTTTTTTCTACACATTTCATCTAGCTGTCCAACATGTGGACAAAAACATGGCAAATGCGAAAAAAGACAACAAGCAGAGAGTAGAAATTGTCGTGTGATAACAAAAGCAGTGCATAATCTCGATGAGGAAATCTTACAGGTTTTTTCTCCTCTATGTTATGTCTTATGTCTTATTATTATACGCGCAAAGTGGACTTTCCACATTTTCTATTTTTGTTGCTGTTGCAAATGTGCAATTTTTTTCTTTTATTTTTTTTTCTAAATGGAATAAATGTTTCTACATTTATATGACGACTTTTGAACGTCGCTGATCTATGATTATTACTTCTTTCTTTAGATTTGATTTTTATTTTATTTTATTTTATTTTATTTACAAGCTCTATTGCTTCAGTTGCGTAATTACATAACAGTTATTTTTTTACCAAAAATTTTTATGCTTAATTGAAAAATTTTATAAATTTGTTAATTAAAAGCATTAAAATGCAAAAATATCATCAAGACATTGTATGAAAAAAAAACTGAAAAAGTAAAGAGAAGATACCTTACAGGTGCACAAATGCACCTCAATTCATATTTTAAGTTCATTTTTTTCTTATAAAGGAACTTCAAGCCACAACTTTTTTCCATTGTACATCTCACAATCGAAAATTATTTGCTTCTCTTTATTACAATTGAGTCAGAGAAGAATAACGACATAGAGGAGAAAGAATGAAGAGAAAAAGATCGCGGCAACAATAACAATTACAACAACGACAGAACAATTGCTAGCGGCCGCAAAAGAGCAATAATATAAAACAAATGTGTATAAAATAATGAAAAAAGAGTGAAGAAACTGGCAAACGACCTTAAAGCAAGGCAAAATGGGATAAATGAGATGACTAAATGGAAAAGAAGAAGAGAACTCGAATAACGAGGCTAAAAAAACGACAGAAAATAAGAGAAAGAAATTCCTCGCAAAAGGAATGAAAAAATTAAATAAAAGTTCAATTGATTTTTTTTTTCTTGTATAATTGTTGCTATACTTTTGTTAATAATTGTAATAATTATGGATTTACTTTTATTAGAAATTCAGTTTTATTTAATTGGAAAATAAATAGTAAAATGTCTTTCCTTCCCAATTTTTCTGATTAATATCATTAGTTTTTACGAATCTGTTACTATCTTCAGATGTCAATTTCAAAATCACATAACTTGCTCACATTTTCTTTTTAAAATTATTCTGAAGTAAATTTTCTAAGGAAATTGTCAATGGAAAAAAACTGAAATGGTTTTCTTTATTTTGCATCACATTGCACAATACCCTTCTTCTTATGTTAGCTCTTTTTTATTATTATTTCATAATTTTATTTTCATTCATATTTTCTTCACATTTTGCATTTTATTTAAGCCTGAAAAGCATGGCAAGCAGTAAGCAAGGCAAAATATGATGGAGAAAAATTATTTATTTTCATTAAAGCATTACAGCATACAGCAAGAAAATGCAAAATGTGAGTGAGATATGCATTTCCTTTTTGTGTTTTTGTTTCTTTTCTCTTTGCATAAGTAAGAATGGGATTATAATTAGTGCAAGTATAATTATGAGATGATTGTTAGTTACGGACATGTGTGAAATGAGTAGTACGTGTGTGATGACTGTGATACTTCACTTTGAACATTAAATTGACTTTTGTGATGATGAATATTTTTTAATAATCAGATCACACAAATTAAATCTTTATAATTATCGGAAAATAATAAATCTGATTAAAAGTGAAAATCAAAACAAGAATTTTAAAATGAAATGTGCATCAAAAAAAATGAATGAATTCTACAAAAAACGAAGTGAGAGAATGTGAAAAAAAGCAGATGATGAATCGCTGACGTATTGCAACAGAAAGCATAAGAAAGAAATAAAAAAAATGGAAAAAAAGTTCATTGTAATTTCTGTGACAAAATGTAATGTAGAATCTTATGCGATTCTTCCTCATGTTGTTCACGATTTCCATGAGTTGAATTCACAAGAAGTTTACATTCTAGTAGACTAAACAAGATCATCTATCAGCATTTCCTTTTGCTATCTTGTTCAATATTTTATCACCTCACTTCCTCTTTAGAATCATAAAAAATTTTCCCAACTCATATACAAAGAAAAATATTTTCGGTTTCAAAAAAAGTCAACAAAAAATTTCCATTTTGCATTTTCCTTTGAAGTTTTTCTTTTCATTCTTTTCTTTTCATTTGATGAACAAATTTTTTTTTATTTTATTCAGAATTGAGGGAAAAAAGAAAAAAAATCTAATGGCATTTTTTGGTCTACATCATTTGTTTGCCGGACCAAATGAGTCGCATATACAAAAGAGATGAATTTATCAACATAATAGAGACACATTCAACTTGCGCGCTGTTTTGAATGCCTAATGGACTGAAGCGTAATGAAAATATTTTAGGAATATTCTTAATGGATATTGCTTCCTTTGATTTGTATTCATAAAAGATTTACTTTGTTTATTTATGTACTGGTCAAAAAATGTTGAGAATAGTACTTGAGTGTTTAAGGATCCATATGAAATTATAAAATTTACTTTATTGTAATGAAGTGGAATTTTTATTTAAAAAATTAAAGGGTGTCTTTTTAGTTGAAAGATATTGATTTTATAGCGAAATCTAAAATTTAAATTTTCGTAGATGTTTAAAAAGGACAAATTTTCTGACAATATAAATTCAAATTAAAAAAAAAGATAACCATAATGAGGGGAAATGAATGAACTAACGGAAAATATGTAATAGATCCCATTAAATTTTAGTTGTGTATTATTTTAACATAGACAAAGAGTAAAGTAAAAGTTTTGTGCTACTAGCGTAAGAGAGCATTGATTAATTCGAAGTGTTCGATCCTTTAATTTTCTCCTCAATTGAGTTCGTTTTCAAGGAAATTGCTATTTTCTTCCACTTTTCTCTCAGTGATTATTAATCGTCACTTATTTTCATCTCACTTTTTCTTATAAACATTCAACTTGAAAGCAAATTGAATCAATCCAAATGAAAATGCAATAAGCGCCATCCTCACTTTGAACTAAAATTTCTCGTGTGTATTGATACCATATATATTATATTTGGTATCGTTAGAAAGCTTAATACAATAGCTATTTACCACTGGTAAAATTTTTTGATTTGGACTTATCCATTTTTTCACAGAACACCTCAAAGCTCGAGAAAACATGCAATTTTCAACCTAAAATTTTGTGTATTATATGTGCACAAAATTTAAAATTTTTTATTGTAATAATAGCTACTACGTACCAACTAAAACCCGCCACTTAAATCAATTAGAATTAATCAATTGGTGTCGAGATATGAATTTTTGAAGTTTCGCAAATTTCGAAAAAAAAATTTTTTTGTAAATTTATACGTTGACTCTTTATCTCATTTCTCATGAGTATTACCACCAAAAATACAATGTTTTATATCGATGTAAAGCTTAAGACAGTAGCTAACAATATCTGTAACAAGTTTTTGATATAAAGCAATTCCGTTCCTTACAGAATGCCTCAAACTTTTACAAAAAATGGGATTTTCAAATAATAATTTTACAAACATCTTGTGGACAAAATTTTTTTGTCTTTATTGTATCATAAACTACTTACAATAAACTAACAAATGCTTTTTAAATCAATTTGTTTTAACAAATTGCAGTTGAGATATGAATTTTTGAAGTAGGAACGATTTTTTCATATTTGAAAAAAAAAAAAATCATAAATTTTTACTTTTAATTTTATTTCTCGCGTTTAACTTCACCATATATAATGATTTTGGTATCGTTGGAAAGTTTAGGACAGTGACTAGTCATGTATGTAGCAAAAAAATTTTTCTAAGCTTATGCTGTTCCTTACAAAATGACTCAAATTTTTTGAAAAATTTGCTGTTTTAATTCAAAGTTTCTTACTGCTTATCTAAATTTAATGTAGTGTAAAGTATGTTTTAGATGTTTTCATATTTAGTTGCTTCGACAACACTAAAAATAATAATATTTTATGCTAAGAACTTACAAAAAATTTCATTAAAAAATGTTATATTTTTCAAAAAATTTGAGTCATTTTGCAAGGAACAGCATAAGCTCAGAATTTTTTTTTTGCTACATACATGACTATTCACTGTCCTAAACTTTCCAACGACACCAAAATCATTATATATGGTGAAGTTATACGCGAGAAATAAAATTAAAAGTAAAAATTTATGATTTTTTACTTTTTCAAATATGAAAAAATCGTTCCTACTTCAAAAATTCATATCTCAACTGCAATTTGTTAAAACAAATTGATTTAAAAAGCATTTGTTAGTTTATTGTAAGTAGTTTATGATACAATAAAGACAAAAAAATTTTGTCCACAAGATGTTTGTAAAATTATTATTTGAAAATCCCATTTTTTGTAAAAGTTTGAGGCATTCTGTAAGGAACGGAATTGCTTTATATCAAAAACTTGTTACAGATATTGTTAGCTACTGTCTTAAGCTTTACATCGATATAAAACATTGTATTTTTGGTGGTAATACTCATGAGAAATGAGATAAAGAGTCAACGTATAAATTTACAAAAAAATTTTTTTTTCGAAATTTGCGAAACTTCAAAAATTCATATCTCGACACCAATTGATTAATTCTAATTGATTTAAGTGGCGGGTTTTAGTTGGTACGTAGTAGCTATTATTACAATAAAAAATTTTAAATTTTGTGCACATATAATACACAAAATTTTAGGTTGAAAATTGCATGTTTTCTCGAGCTTTGAGGTGTTCTGTGAAAAAATGGATAAGTCCAAATCAAAAAATTTTACCAGTGGTAAATAGCTATTGTATTAAGCTTTCCAACGATACCAAATATAATATATATGGTATCAATACACACGAGAAATTTTAGTTCAAAGTGAGGATGGCGCTTATTGCATTTTCATTTGGATTGATTCAATTAAGAAGAAAAAAAAAGAAAATGAAAATTCATTTACTGCATTTAGAATGAAAAAAAGTAGAAATAAGAAGAAGTAAGAAAAATCATCATCATAATGCACATCTGTGTACATTTGAATATGTTCGAGTGAGTGCCATTAAAAAATCTATTATAGTATATCCGTTACAATTTTCATTTTTCTTCTTTTTTATTTTTTTCTATTTCTTTTCTTGTTCATGTGTGATGATAATTATTATTCCTGTTCTGATTGTCATGTTAAGAACATACAATACAAGACTAAATGATGACAATTGACTATTATGCCTGTTTACAATGACAATGAGTTCACTTTACTTTAAAATTTATGTTTAAAAAAATCAAAATCTCAATTTGTAAGGATGATTTTTTGTTTTACAAAAGAAAATGCAATTGGTGTTTCTACTAATGAGATGATTTGATGATGTGCAAAGAAAAAAAGGAAGAAGAGTGAAAGTCGTTAAGAAATTTTCTTTAATGACCTGAGACTAAAATGAATGAATGTAGAAACGTTACAAATAATGAAAATAAAAGTAAAAAAAATGTGATGAAAAATTTCAAGATATTTTGTAAATGCAATTATGGCGATTATAAACTACATATTCAATTTGATCAATATTAACAAAAATACATTTGAACTAATTCAACATTATATTTCCAAAAAATGCTTTCAAAAACGTATCATCCAGTGCAATTAAATGAAAAGGTAGTCACTTAATACTGTATTGTATGATAGAACAAAAGTTGATGAAATTATTTTCCATCTCCCCCACGTGTTTCCCATACACCTGTTCTCCATTGGCACTTGTCGGTCTTATTCGTGCTCTTAAGACCTGATGCATTTTTTTATATTCAAACTAGAAAATATGTAAAAGACGGTGTGCAAGAAATATAAAAAAAAATTAAATTTTCTATTTTTAAAAAATCAATTTTGTTGTTGTTACTTCCACTTACAGTCACATATTGATGTAAATTTCTTTTAATGCTTCTGTTGTTATTTTGAATGAAGATCAAATGGAACAAGCAGGAGGAAAGATGCTAGAGGGGAAAATGAAGCCCTAAGAAAAGCGTGTGCTGCATGAATTTTAATGACATCACGCTTTCATCGCTCATTCTCTTGATTTTTTTCTTTTCATTCATTCTTTACTACTCTGTTGCTACATTCATGTAAATCTGAATTCTTTTAATGTAAGACATAGAATGAGATAATGAAGATTATTTTAAGTATTTTTTGTTGAAATTTTTGAATGATAAAAAACATAGACGACAATTTTTTCTTGATTTAACTATGAAAAATGGGATTTTTTTCCCTCTCTATCATCACTTATGTGGCAGCTCAACCGCATCAAAACACAATAACTTTTATTCATCTAAAAATAAATTTTATTTCCACTAACTCATATTTTTTTTATCTCCCAAGTTTTCCCTCACTAAAAATTGCTATTTTTTAAATCACAAAAAGGCACTTAATTAAAAGTGTCATAATGGCAACGCCACATCATAATTTTACCTGAATTTATGATCAACAATTAAATACATTTTTTAAAAAATTTCTACTTTTTGTGAAAAGCAAACAAAAAATCATCGAAGTTTTTGCTGTTATTCTTGGACTGATCGCAAGTTTAGAAACTTTTTCTCTAATGAAATATTGATAAAAAAATATTATTCGTAGTAGCATTTTTTCCTCAATTCATTTTTATTTTTAAAAAATTAACACAATAAAAAATTATAATTTTACAGTCCTTAAATTTACTTTATGATCATGAAAATTTTAAATAAGACAATTTCAATTAATGAACTCGTTAAAAAATTAACTTTGTTGCCTGCCCCTCAACTCCACTTAAGCTTTATGACTTTTTCACAAAAATATGAGATGAAAGAAAAAAAAAGCATAAGAATTACTTGCTAAACTCACCAGCTTTGAAAGAAAATAAAACCACAAAAATTTAATTATAATAAACACACAATCAACTAATTCAATAAAGTCTTGGCATAATTTATGATTGAAAATTCCTTTATTATTGAGTTCATCTATTTTTATTAAGTGCTCGAATTTATTCCGCTCAGAAAAAAAATCATTTGTTTTTCTTTTATTGTTTTTTCTACAATTTAAAAATCTTTTTCTTTTGTTTTTTCAACAAAAAGCGATTTTTTTTCTTCATCCATCCGGGGATGATCTGGAGCATCTGTTTTGTGTTTCACTTGCGATGATCGTTCTCAATTCTCCAAGTGCTTTTGTTTTTTTTTTCGTTTTGTTCTTGTTGTTGTTTAAGACATTCTACATATTTATTATTCTTACAGCTATTATTGTTCCTTTGTAGAGTGGCTTCACTGACTGAAGTGGTTTTCTTCTCTCCATTTCAATTGTTATTGTTATTGTAATATGGTATTTAAATGATAATTGAATAATTGTATTAAGTATATGGAGTGGATATGTATGAAGAAATAAACATGAGCCAAACGAACAAGAATTGAATGGAAAATTAAGTAAATAATGAACAGAAAAAAATCAGTTCATTTATTCATGTGTTGTGTTTATGAAAACAGAGATTCTCTATCAGGGTTGGAGTTCTAGCAATTACAAGAATTAGAAAATTTATCTAATATGTTAACTTATGACCAAAGCTAATCTAAAGATTAAAACAAATATTAATTGAAACAAAGTAATTCTTTGATGACAACAAAAGGAAGTAATTATAAAATCTACAAAAAGAAGACCAAATTGCAGATGAGAAACAACCACATAAAAACAATAAAAGGAAAAATTTTAAAACAAAAATTGTCTGTTTTTACTTTCCGATCATCATAATAAAAAATCTCATTGAAACAAAAGGAAAGAAATGAAACTAAAGATTTTTTTCCCATTTGGCACTACAAAGATAAAGAGACACACGAAAGATGAGAAGAATAAGAAAAAAAGTCAAAGAAACTGGAGCATCAACGCACAAAAAATGCGCACATGTCATCCGGTGATAAAAATTGATCTCTTTTTATATTCTTTTCTTCTTTCTGAAATTTTTTAAAAATAATTCCTTTGTAGTCAAAAATTAGAAAAAAAAATCACCAAAGAACTATTATATAATTGAATAGGAAAATTCAATTTGATACTCATATAAATAATGAAACAACAGAATTTTAATATGAGTGCAAAACAGCAAAAAGAAATAAGATCATTTCAGTAAGAACTAAAAAATGCAAAATCAAAATTATGAACAAAAGTCATGAAAATTGCTGTTGTCTTTTGTCATTCATCAGTTGTATTCACTCCCATCCAAATGTTCTATTTTTCATTTATTACTCAAGAATATTATATTTCTCACGTCCTTTATTTCTATTTCTCATAGCAGCATAAAATTATTTAGCATTTTGTGACATTTTTCATCTATCCTCATTTTTATGTGCAAGAGAAATGCTGAGAAGAACATGAAATTTTTAAACACATGGAATGGCAGGACATGAGTAGAAAAATCAGAAACAAATGATGAAATTTTTCTGGTCATTATCTTTCACATGTCTTTTGTTTATCTCCTTTTTCCTTTCTCATTTGTTTTTACTGCTATATATTGTATTACTGCAGCATAAAACATGAGAAACTTTTTTCTCCATTATTTATGCATATGCATATGAGAATTGATGCACGGATTGTTTTTTGAGAAGGCGTGAATGACATTTTTGAATGATTCACAAAAAGTTATTCCCTATTTAAAGAATTTTATTAGGATTTTGTTTCTGAATTTATCACTGAAGAAAAACCGTCTAAAATCTGAACATTTATTAACAAAATTTCTTGAATAGTTATTAAAATTTTAATGATTCTTAACTTTATTTCTGAGAATTTAGAACCTTACGGATTCTTAGAAAATTTATTTTTTATAAAACAAAACAGAAAATAAGAAAATATGACAAGAAAGAAAGGATATTGAAAACAGACACCGTCAATGTATCTTACACTGTCACATGAGAAATTTTTAGGTCACAAAATGAAAAAGAAAAGAAAAAACATTCTGTTGTTGAAAAATCACGAACATGTTTTATGTAAAAATTTATTGTGCATTTGAGAATAGATATTGTAAGATGTTGTTGTTGTTACGTCTTTAAGATAAATATTTCCTAGTTCCTAGAAAATTATTTTAAGCTTTTTCAAAAAAAAAATATTTTTTTGTTTCTCATTGCAGAAAATGTCATCAAAAAGAAAATCACCACCAACTAAGTTGGATGGAACAAACGGTATCTCAGATCTTTCAGTACATACTGACACTGGATTGTCGCATTCTCATCCAATCATTAAATCAGAATCAAATACAGACATTTATGAACAAAGTCGATTAAGTCCATTAAACGAGTCACAAGTGAATGGAGAAGTAACAAAAATCAAACGACGAAGTGAAGCAGAAAATTTTCATCACAATTCACATTCGTTACAAAATATTTTATCGAAACGTAGAAAAAGTGAGAATTTTACCAATGACAATGTGCCATCGTTGAGCTTATCACCAAGTCAACATGAATTATTAAAAAGTTGTAATAATAACAATAATAGTAGTAGTAATAATAATGTAAGTCCTCATCATCATCATCATCATCATCATAACATGAATGAAAGTGCAAATTTTGTAAATAGAATTAAACGTGAGCAGAATGGAAGTGATGGAGAAATTGATGAGAGAAACTATAGTAATAATAATAATAATAATAATAATAATAGTGAAATTGATATGAAAAAAGAATTATTGGTGCCATCAAAGAAAACAATGAATGATGTGTTAAAACTACTGACGAATAAAATGCGAGGAAGTTCAATAAAAGATAGTAGAAAGTCATCTGTAGATGGTGAAGGCGAAGGAAAAAGGTAAGTATCTTAAATTTATAAATTTATTGAAATAAAGACATATAAACTATAATTTTGTCATCTTCAACAGCGAATCACCATTTGATCCTCTAAAATTACTTAATCAAGTTGAAATACCTGATAATTTACAAGAACGAGAGAAATATTATTTATACAGTGAGATGATTCTTCAATTGCAAATGGCTCGTGATCATCTATTAAGGCAACAATCAGAAAAGCCGGTAAGTATTTTCAATTTTTAATAGTAGATAGTAAAAATGAGAGACAAGTGTCTTAAAATGAGTATTTTATGACTAATAAATCTTTCATAAACTCACAAAAATCGATGAAATTTTCACTTAAACGCTGAGGTCTTTAGCCTTTCAAAATAATCTGACCGAACTGTTGTTTAAACTTTTGAAAGTTCCTACATAAAAACGTATTGTTTCATTTTAAAACTTTTCTAAAAATATAAGAAAATCAAATAAAAAAAATACGATTTTTTCTCTTCATTTTAATTTTCATGTCATTAAACTTTTTTCTCGCTCGAGAGGCTCTTAAACACCCACTCAGTATCTAATCACTGCATACAAAGTAAAAAAAGTTTTTTTTTATAAATTATTTGTTCACTTTTTTAATGTAAAATATAAAAAATATATTTCTGTCATTTTGTAATTTTTTACCAATTTAAATTTTCAAAAAAAAGAACAAAAGCGAATCGACAAATTTCTTTATTTTTTGCCATTGTTTTGCGTCAACCAAGCATAGCAGGCAAATTTTTAAAGGTGTTAGGGGTCGTTCACTTATTACGTAACGCTCTGAGGGTGGGGGGGGGGTCGAGAGTTTGTTACGGTCTATTGTTCTCGCACCTGATTCTTTTGTTAAAAACGTTACGGAGGGGGGGGGGGGGGGGTAAAAAACCCGAATTTTTGCGTTACGTAATAAGTGAACGGCCCCTTACCGAGATTTTTAAGATTCAAAAAGAAAAAAAAAACAATAGAAGTATTGTCATCAGCCTGTGAATTTTCTCTCTCATCATCACATCGGTGTATTTGTGGATGCTTGTGTGCTTTACTCTTGAACACAATAAATTTTTTTTCATCGCCAAGCAATGAATAGAGTGTCTTGATGTGGGCGGCTTAATGTGCAGTTGGTGATTGCGCATTACGTGCTACTGACGACTCTCAGTTCTTTTTTTGGGGAGAAAAAGAAGAAAAAGTTTTTTTTATGTTTTTCTTATTGTTGTTGTTCCTTTTGTTGTTTCTTTTTAAATTCAAGAAGCGGAAAAATTTTTTGTTTGTTGAGGGGGACTTTTTTTCTCATTCGTAATGGTATTTGTGAGCTCCCCATTTCATATAAAAATAGGAAAAATGGGAGGACAATAGAAATAAATTTTAGTTCTTTTGTTTGCATTTTTTTCTGTTTTATCTTTCTTGCCACGCCTCAATTTTTTTATCTTTTGTTTCTTGCTGCTTAAAACGGAATTTGCGACAGTCAAAAGAAATGATAGGGCTTTTATTTCATACTAATTTTATCGAATTTTAATTTTTTCTCGTTTTTAGTGCTGTCGATGATTGATTCAATGATTTTTTTTCTTCTTTGAGTGCACTTTTATGAATGTGAAAGAAGATTACTAATTAGACACTTGCGATATTGCACGTGCTTCATGTACTCATACTATGCACTTTTGATTGCTCTTTTCATTCTCTTCTCTTTTTTTATATTATTCAATGATTTTTTTTTGCATTTTTGCTGTTGAAAAATGAGAAGGAAATTCTCGTGTTTCTTTCAAGTGTCATCAAGGAAATGAGAAGATTATTTTGAATATTTTTGTTCATAGAATTAATTGGAAAAGATTTCACTTGACGTTATGAAATAAATTTTTATTTTAATACTAAAGTCATCAAGTCACTGAAAAAATCTCAACTTCTAATATTGTTCTTAAAATACAACTCAAAAAAAAGCATTGATCCAGATGGGAAATTTATCAACAATCATAGAAATTAAGAGAACATACTTTTCTAGCATCTATGCAGGTGCATCATTCCGAAAATCCGTCTTAATACACACAAGTAATTAAAACATGAAAACAATAAAATTTTATAGGCACATAAATTTCTTTTTAAGAATTCTTAAATTAAAATAAATTGCTTTGTTGAAGGAAAAGAAACAAGAAAGTTTTCTTGTATTTTTACTGTCATAAAAATCTTTTTTGTCATCGTTAATTATCTGTTGTGAAAATCGTAGAAAATTTAGGTTCATTTGATTACGAGAAAGAATTTCAGCAAGTATCATTATAAATTTTCAAAGATTTTCAAGGCTTTATTTAAAAGTTATTATCTTGAAAATTTTGACAACAACAAGAATAATTATTTCATTTCAAAAGATTAGTATTTGAAATAACTTAACATAAAACAATCACTGCTCTTCCCCATAACAAAAAATCATTTCCTTTTAACCTGAGTAATAACAACAATAACACTATCATGTATGTCAGTCATCTAATGACATGTTTCATGTTTTTCTTTCAAGTTTTCTTAAATTTAAAGGGTCACACGTTGCTCCAAATAAAATATATGATAAAAAGATGAAAATAATTTCAAACTTTTCATTTTGGTAATCATGTTATGTTCTCGATTATGCAGAGATTTTTGTCCTCTAATTTATACAAAATGTATTGAGGAATGCGAAAAAGTCTAAAAACTATGAACAAGCATCTTTTTGTAAATTTTCAAAAGTGATTTTGAATTACTTGCTTATCTCTTTAACTCATCATTAATTCAGAATTAAGTAAAGTGTTGTTTTCATTAAGAAGAAAAATTAAAAATCCAAACAAAGAGCGTGAAAAATTTAAAAAAAATTACACACATCAAAAAGAAAGGAAAAGAAAAATAGACGGGAAAAGTGTTGTGTTAATAATTATTGACTCGACTATTTTCATGTTTTGTGTATCATCATTTTACGGCACACACTTAGTTCGAAAGAAATAATGTTTTTTCTTCAATTCTTACAAATGATACAACATAAATGGAAGGGTAAAAGAATCTTAATTTGATAGGCATTCGTTGTGCTTTCAAAACTAGTTTGAACTCATAGTAAGAAAATAAGGTTCTATTAGGATTAAGGGTTGTACACTACTGGATTTATAGATGTGATTTCATGTGTTTATATTTATACATCGATTTCTCTTTCCTATATCGTGGAAAATGGAAATCTCAAACTTTGTTTAGACAACAATTCATTATGAAAGTAAAAAAAGAGTCAGAAAAAATAATGCAGGGTTTGAAGTTTCGCTAAAAAGAATTTTTCCCAAACAAGTAAAAATTTTAATTTCCAAATCCCTGTTTTCTTTTCTCACAACATTAACAAAGTGAATTAAAGTACATCCAAAGATCGCTTATACACGAGAGAGCGTTTGCCGTATAAATATAGAAAGTAACATAATCACAACAATATGATTCATTGATGTATACATGAGCGAGCCGTCAAAAGCACTTGTCGTTGACTGTCGACTTTATGACAATGAGGATGCACGGTACTTCCAATTGCTATTATTATTTTTCTATCTATATATGTTTTTTCTTCATTAAAGTCATCCACATGAATGCATGGAATTTTCATTTTCTCATATTTCATGCATTTAACCTGAGAAGATAATTTGGTTGGGGTTCTTGACAACATTTTCCTATAGTCATGGAATTCACGTTTGTTTATGCCTGAAAAATCTACGAGTTAATGAATCCCTAAACAAGAATAGAGTGCTCTTGATTTTTATGATAATTTATGTCACTGCTACTCTAATATTCATTCTAAAATACACTTGCTGGCACATGTGTGAGCGTTTAAGAAAAAATACTTTTTGTGATCGTAAAATGGAAAAAGAGAGAGGATGAAAATTGCTTTCTAAATTTAGAAATTAAAAGAATGAAAATATAAAAATTAATAATCTAGATGATGAGATTCAAAGACGTGACGTGATATTCCATAAAACAATTCAGTACAGAAAATCTTTATATGAACATAACTTTATCAATCTATTTTTAAATATATTTTAATGTATATAATATGAAATCTTCATAAATCTATTTTGTATTTATAATACAGCTTTCCACTCAACCACGGACTGTTGAAAATAATTTTTCCATTTTTCATTCAAGTCCTATCAAAACATTTTCTCTTCATATTTTTAATATACAGAAAGCGAATAAAAAAAATGCGAGAAAAGGCAACAAAAAAGAGCAATTTTTCTCATTTTGATTTCCTTGTGGATTTGTTAGTTTTATAATTTATTTTGGAGTATGATGATTTAACACGGATGATTGCAATGACTGAATCAAATCATTTTTTTTATGAAAGACTAAATTTCAAAACAAATATACATTTTAATTCAAACAATAAAATTTCAAACGATTCATAAACTAATTTTCTACCCATAAAAGTGATCTTTCAATTTAGTCAAGCGCATCCCCCAAAACCCATTTTCTACGATTTAATGAGCTTTAATTAAATACTGCAACAAAATTGCACGTAAATTACGTATGTATCTTAATGTTTGCATAGACAGTAAATGTGAGAGAACTAAAGCAATTAAAAAATTTTGCAGCCAAATTTATTTACACAAAAAGTTTCAACAAATTATTTGTGGTCATTAAAATGCTCTCAACTCATTAAGTAATGTAAATTTTCATGAATATTTTACATAGGAGATTGGAGATTTTAATGTTAAAATATTTCAATAAAATAAAAAAAACTTGAATCAATAAATTTTGATTTTTTGCAATAATTCTCTTAAAATAACAATCAAAAAAGTTTAAAATAAGTAGTAGGATGATGTTGTAATATTTATTCTAAATGCTACTATCATCAAATGTTAAATAATAGAAAATAAAACGCATATAATCATCATTGCACGTCAATGAGCTTCTTTTCATTTTTCTGCAATAAGCTGCTATTGTTACAATTGTCAACACAATCTTTTTTTTTTCATTTATTGCTTGTCTTTTGTCCTCTATATCGTCAATATGTATACATATAATATGTATTATGTGATGGATTACAGAAGTGCTGTTGAATAGCTTAGAAGATTGAATATGAATTTTTCTTGTTCATAGTGAACGACAAGAAAATGAAAATGAGAATGTGAAAAGGATAAGTGGAGCTAAGGCACATACAAAGCCTGTCGTGTTGTTATTGTTACAACGGCATTCATGTTATGAATGGAAGGGAAAATTTTTCCTCTTTTTCTTCATTTGTATGTGACTGAAAAGGAAAAGAAGATTATGTTTGCATAATGTAACCTTTTGTTGTGACTTTCAAAGATTTATTTAGTTCTCTCTATTCCTTAGTGCTATTATGTTTCGGAAAATTACAGAAAATTTATTTTCCTTTTCTTTTCTGAACGGAATGGATTTTCCTTAATCATTATGTAAGTCTTATGTCTGTGCAAAACTCTCATTGTTAATATTAAATGGGAATCATAATAAAAAAGGATGTTTTATGGTGTTTGGGGTGACTCTGAAACTATTTTACTAAATTGAGTAATATTTTTTACTCATTCTGAACAACAAATTATAAAACAAAATATATTTTTGTAAAACAATGGAAAACAGATGTGACTAGATTTGAAATCATATTTAAAAATTAGAACATAAACTAAAAAAATCATATGAACAATTTAAGAATGAAAAAAAAGAAAAAGCAGTGAAATGTGCAGTCAAGGTCAAAAAATTAAACCAAAAGTTATGAATGAGCAGCATATGGATATATGACAATATTTTCAAGTGGAATATAATGATTCAAAAAAATCAAATTTGACTAAAAAATAAAGTAAAAGTAATATATGTAAACAATAAATCCAGAAAATACAAAAATCCTATAAAATTCTTATTTACAATATCTTCTTCAAAATCGAGCATTTCCATAAACATTGTGAACGAATCTTTTTTAAATTATAGATTCAGTTCAAGTAAGATTAAAACAATAACAAATGGCGGAAATTTTTATTCCATGAGTTTGAATTTTTATGAACCACAAAAAACTTAATTTTTTCTTCTTCCTTTCAATAAAAACAACTTCAAGCAATGATGACTTCATAAAAATCCCGAAAGAAAAATCAACGCTTAAAAAAACTGTTTGAAATGATTTGGAAACAATTCAAATGAAAATTGAAAAATTCTTTGTAAAAAATGAAGCGATTTTATTTAACTCATCGCCACGCATCTGGAAGTCACTATGGAAACATCTGCTTTTTGTCATTTTCTGTTGTTACTACGAAATGAGATTTTTTGTGTTTTGGGCATTATTAAGTGCCTTCTTTTTTTTCTTTTCTTTCTTCTTTTTAGTCTAATTTTATTCATTTATATATCTAAACAATTCTACACTTCTTATTTTCATTATTCAATCTTGTTTTACTACTTACGAATATTTTTACTATCGACTGTAATTACTATGTATGTAAGTTGAGCTTTATTTAGTAAAATTTCTTAATGTTTACTATCTTCATAATTTTTTAAATGAACTTCGAACATTTAATTAGCTAAACTTTTTGTTCATTATATGGTCCTTAAAATGACATACTGAAGAAAAGAGGTTAAAATTTTATACTGTTAATTGGGATTAAGTTTCATTACTCTATTAAAACTTACTCAAAAAAGTTCATAGTTCATAAATTTGAAGATCATAAAAAATTATTTTCCATTTACATAAAAATAAAATTCTAAATTGAAATATATAACTTATGAACATAAAATTTTTTCAAACTCTTTTGTTATGATTTTTGAACAAACGTGTTTAAATGGTAGTCTATTGCATTATTGGAAATAGTCACCCATCAATCAACACTGTATAATGCTACTGTACTTCTCATTTCTTAATAAGAACCAACATAAATATTTTGTACAAACTTCTCATTTTTTTTACAATTTATTGTTCTCTGTCACATAAATAAAATTCTTGTACTCAAACATACGTCAATGTCTCACTTTCCAAATAACATTTAAAAACTTTAGATTAAAAATTTTGGAAATGAAGTAATCGTAAATTCTTACTTTTCAATGGTAAAAATAATTTGATAAATGAATATATGAAAGGATCCATCACCTGAATACAAAAAGTGGAAAGACATGTTGACTTAATAGCTTCATTTGTGCGATCATTAATAATAAATTTTTCATTTCTAAATAAACTCGTTCATTTTCCAGAGATTATAAATTTAGCATTTTGTGACGATTTTCTCTGTTTATTATGAATTTTTTAATTTATTTAAGCAATGAAATTTATTCATATCTAAAAATATTCTATGTTTTTCCAGCATTTTTTCACATCTGAAAAAGAAAAGTTTTCGGTAATCTTATAAAATATAATAAATCAAAAACAAAGGCATAAAATATGAAGATTTAGCATGTAAAAATTCTCGCATTTTAGACTCCATTATTTATTATTTCAATTTTCTACATTTTTGATGTTATGACAAGCCTCACAAAAATATTATCGGAAAAACTAGCTAGGTAATATTTAAGATTAAACCAATTTTTCATTTTTTCTTGTTGACACACGGAATATCATGTCATATTCTCATATAATACACGAAAAATCGTGAAAATTTAATATTTGTTTAAAAAATCATTTTGCTGGCTGAATGGAATAAAATTTTCCAGTCTATTTCAAACATGCATGCTAATAATAACAACATCAATTTTAATAATAATCTCATGTGATAAAACAAAATTAAACGAAAAATCGCCCATTATGTCATCATCATTATAAATTCACAACAAACATCAAAAATGAAAATTAAAAAAAAAGAAGAAGCGAGAGCTGTAGATTTGTGTACTGAAAAATCCATTAATATTGCAATAAAAATATGGAAAATAATGTACCATAGCAGCTGTCCGCTCTTATTTCCATCATTTTTCCTTCATTTTGCTTACATTTCTACAACGTTTTGTTTTATTTTCTGAAAATAAAATGCGATCATTTTTTTGTGTGATTATAGCTCCAAAAAATTTCCAATTTTTCATGGAGAAAATAAATATGTAAGACAAATATTTTTTAAAAATGAAAAACAAGTAAAAAATTCATAAAATCATTAAAAAATTGACGCATTTTTTAAATAAATGTGTCCACTTTTAAATAATTTAAGCTAAAATCCTATTTGTCATAATTGCTAACAGAACGTAACATGACCCCACATTTTTGAGTTGTTTTGTGAATTTTTAAGCTTTTGATTTTTTTTTTCTTTATTACGTGTATCAAACAAGTAGCCGTGCTTGACGACGTATTTAAATGATTAATGAAATAATTAAAAAGCGCTGATCAAAATATTGTGAATATGTGTCTCCCTCGCTCGCATCTGCCTGGATTTATGTGACTGACTATTTTTATGATTGTCATTATGCGAAAAAAATTTAAACAGCCAGTGCCTGTAGATGTCCATGAAGGCGATGTTAACAACAAAGTTAATAGCTCAATAACATGTGTCACAAAGCGAAGCGAGAGAATAAATGAAATAAATTTAAATCACATCTCGTAATTTTTTCTTTCATTTCATATTTTTTTTTAATTCTGCCTGTTCGGATAGATGGAGAAAAAAAATGGATAGAATTTCTTTTTTATTTCATGTAGGACAAAAAAGCGGATTTTTTATTTTTCTAATAATAATTTAGGGAAATACATACTAGAGATGTATTAAAAAATATGAGTTGTAGATTTGATGAGCAAATCAAATGTCATCTGTGACGGTAGAAATAAAGATGAATTATTCTTATAGATTCTTATTTATATAAAGTTTTATAAGAGTAAACTCTCAATTTCTAATTAAACTTCTATTATCTTATACAATAAAAATATTTTTTTATTAATATTATAATAATATTTTTATTAATAAATATTAACATATTATGACATTTTGAGAAAATGAATAAACTTTGCTAATAATCTACAATAAAAATTTACATCATGGAAATCTTCTACACTAATGCCTCTGTTCTTGATTGCATGTCAATAAAAGAAATTAATCTACAGCATAGAAGAAAATGACATGAGAAAGAAAAAAAAATGATGTGACATGAATAGAAAAATGAAAAGAAGTAAAAATTAGGAAAATAATTATGATGAGGGTGGAAATCATAAGAAAAAATTTCAAGTAAAGGAACCTAATCTACTTATTACAAAGGAAGAGAAGTTCTTATATTTTGTATGAAAATAGATGAAGAAGAATTAGCTCTTGAAAATTTGAATTGATTTTCTATAATCTTAAAAATTTATTTTTTAAAATTGTCAAATTAACATTTTGATTGAATTTTAGTAAAGGGTCCAAAAATCATTCCAAACTAGAGTTTTAAAATAGAAATCTTTGATTCAATATACATCGGATAATTTATATGCAATACCATCTTCCATTGAAAACTTCTAACTGTGTCCCTGTTTAATAACTGTCATTAATGAAAGTGTAATTTTATGATGATGATGGATTGCTTATGAGCTTCTTTATATTCGCTTATTTTGCCCTGGAGATGGAGTACAGAAAAAAATTTAATATTGAATTTTCCCTTACGCTCTAATTACAGTAATCAAAATTCTAAACATCAAAAATTACAAAAAGATAATTTTATTTTATTTCATTATAATATTATAATTTTTTAAATTTATAAAGATATGAAAATGTTTATGTATAAAATATATAAAAATGTCGATAAAGAAGATAGAGCAAAGGTATAACAGCGCCATCTGGTGGTGAAAATTTCATAAAATTAAAACATAAAAATGTTATATGACAAATGATCTCAATAAATTTTAATCCAAATCTTTTCAGATGAATTCATTTGACAATAACAAGCTTCATCATGATCTTCTACTAGCACAGAAATCCCTTCCATTTCCCATACCAGAAAATCTTGATGAGTTAGCCATTCAAAAAGAATCATTTCTTCAAGAATTGCAAAACCAAATGGCAAGCAAATCTCCATCAAAACGATCATCACCCCTAGCTGGAAGTCCAGTTTTAGGAACACCTATTGCACCATCACCGTTGATTCCTTTCCTACCCTACCTCCAAACTCCTTATGTTCCAATTCCACATGATGCTCCATCAGCACCCTGGAATCTTTCACAAAATCTCATGAAAAATGACATCGAACATGAAAAACTAAAAAATGATATGCACCTTGATACACCATTAAATCTCACAAAGAAAACTAAATCAAATGATGAACAATCTCTCAATCGAATACAAAATGATGGAAATAATAACACAAACAAAAGTCAAAATCATGACCATCAAGCGTCAAGTTCTAAAGCACCTCATCAAAATCAACCTCGTCTTCCGTACAATTTACCAAGTGATGATCCTGATTTTTTTGCAGCTTGTAGGCTATGGCCTGTAATGGCTGCAGCAGCTGCTCAACATAATACAGGTGCAAATAATCAAAATTTGGGAATGATGGGTGCTACTGGAAGTCAAAGAGATGCCATGATGATGAATGAAGCAAACTTTATTGGTCTAAGTGATGCTTCAAAGCAGAAACGAGACTCGTCTGCTATAGGACTTACTGGTGATGAAAAAGTTCGCATGGTGAGGCAGCAAGGAAGAAGCAGAAATAGTGCAGATAGGGATATTATGGGAAAATCGTAAGTTTATTATATTTCAATTAAACTTATTAAAAGCGTTTAATTATTTATTTTTCTGTCAAGCAGACAAGATTCATTGATTGGAGAGCAAAGAAGTGGTGAATCAAGAGGTAAAGCTCATATTAAGCGGCCTATGAATGCATTCATGGTGTGGGCTAAAGATGAACGAAGAAAAATTCTCAAGGCATGTCCAGATATGCATAATTCAAATATTTCAAAAATTCTAGGTAAACTAAATTTCACTTAAAATTAGTAATAAAAAAAATTACATGCAAATATTTTGTGAATATATATTTTCAGGAGCACGATGGAAAGCTATGACAAATGCACAAAAACAGCCATATTATGAAGAACAGTCACGGTAAGCATATATATCATTGATGGTCTTGAATCATTTTTATTTAATTGAAAATTCTGTTTTATAGTCTCTCGAAGCTTCACATGGAGATGCACCCAGATTATCGATATCGACCGCGTCCAAAGCGCACCTGTATAGTTGACGGTAAACGATCAAATCAATTCAAACAACCGTACACAATTGCATCTCAAGAATCTTCACTTTCAGGAAAGAAAATGCGTATCAGTGAGTACAAATCATTAATGCGTAGTCGACGCAACGAGATGCGGCAACTCTGGTGTCGAGATGGCAGCGAGATGAACCCAAATTATCTTGACAATATGCAATCTCCAGAACCACCAGGATCATCAGGCTCAGCACCGCTTTCTCCTTCAATGAGTGGTCGATTAAGTTTTGATGGCAATATGATGCCGATGGGAAATAAAGGTGGTTATTATTATCCCAATGAAAGCCCATCACCATCAGCCATTTCACAAGGTAATTCGAGTACAAATTACGACTCAAAGGATGACGATTGAAGACAGTGGATGAAAAGTTTTATTGATCGATATTGTTGAAATGTGAGAAATTATATTGACATCAAGGTTAACTCAATTATGGACAGACAATTGATGTCATTTTATGATCTCCTGTGTCATATTAAAAAGTAGATGTTATGAAAATGAACAATACTCAAGTAGTTAAATTTAGGATGTGAGTCATTTTATGTAAATCGATATAGTATCATCACATGGTTTAAGGAGCAAGAGATTGTATAATTCAAAATATAAAATATCTATGCTAATAAAATTCATGATTTCAAAATTGATTTTCTGAATAACTTTTACAGGTTTTACGTATAAATCTTGTATTGAGAAAAACATTTATGATCAGCATGGTTAAGATATTTCTTAAAATTTCAAATATTTAAATCAAAACGATTGCCATAGAAGAAAAATGAGATTTTAAATTTTTTAGTGATTTTAAATTTACATTTATTGCTAAGAATACTCAAACATTTTTAGAATTGCAATTTAGTTTTTTTATTAATTATTTCTAGAACTTATACAATACAATCAAAAATTTTTGGGAGGCTTTTTGTGATAATAAAATTTAATAAAATATTCATCAATTAAAAATTTTTGTATCTTTTGAACCATAAATCAATTACATTAAAAATTAATTTGTAATTAGATTATTTCATTCTCCCATGTTACATCATTCGTAATATCAGATCTTTTATATTTAAATTTTTTATTTCATAAAATTTTGGTATTACAAAATTTAAATATCAACACTTTATAGGATATTAGTGTAAAATTTTATAACATTTGGCATAGTTTAAAAAGAATTAAAAAGTTTTGGAAAATTTCATTGCCATACATCACTTTAATCACCATCAATTCTAGTTATAATTAGGTTTAGATAGTCATGAATGTTTTGCAAAATATATAATTAACAAAAAAATTAATAAGTGTCATACAGATTTAATGAATTAAAAAATTAATGTAAGTAACTTAGTGAGATATTAAAAGAAAAAAGAGAAAAACGTACATAAGAAAAATGTAGATTAAGAAATTCATTGAAGATCTTTTACTTTGTGAGAAAATGTTAAAGTAATAAGCAAGGAGTGTAAAATTGTTAATCAATGAAATTTCTGAAAATTATAAAATAAAAACTTAATTTAGTTTTAATAAAAGTCTAATAAAATATTTGACTTAAATTGATTTTACAATTTTTATTTGTGCCATAAAATATGTAACCATGGTGATGATGCATTAAGAAAAAAGTTAAAATTACTAGAAATAATGATTTCAAAAGGATCAAAATAAAAATAAATTAAAATTATTGGTTTTAAAATCATCAATTGTTTTCAGTTGTCAATATTTCTATTATGAAACTTTTTTGTGATTTATACTTGTTTTGCTAGCGCACATGACCTGCAACAAAACTTCGAATAATACACATGATCGCAATAATTTCTTCTTATGACGTCTCCACACTTAGCAAAATTAGGATTATCTCTACAGTCATCAGCAATATTTAGTTGAACCTTGGCTATTAAAAAAAAAATCAATAAGAATCTAAATATTAATTATTTTTAAATTTACCTGCACTATGTCGATATCTCTCATCAATATGTGATGTGATGTCATTCTCTTGTGAAATTTCACATTTCATACGACAGTCATTAATACTTTCAAATCTATTTGAATTTCCAAGACATCCACCATAATCAAAAATTTTACATTGTCTTTCATCACTATCGTAATAATACATTCTATGATTTTGAGTGCAAGGACCTCGAACTTTGGGTAAATTGCAAACAGCACGTCCTACAGGATTAATGCATGTTGATCTACAATCTTCTTCTGTATCAAAACGATTCAAATTTCCTCCACATCCTCCATACCTAAATGTTCGTCAAGTATTGAATAAATTCATCTGATTTACAAATATTCAATTACCAAAATTTACTGCAATCACCGTGTTGTGGATGATAAAAGTATTTGATTGTATATTCATCATCACATGATCCAATGTCGCTCATATAGCCACATGATTTCTGTATAGGATCAGAACTTTACAATTGAATGATTAAAATATATTTACATATATTTTTTAAATTTAAAATTGACACTCACTCACAAAATACTTTTGAAACATGTAGAAATGCCACTACCAATAAAGGTAATAATTTATTCATCTTGTGCTCCTGAATTTACTTACAGACTGATTAAGGCGCAGAGAAATTGCAAACTGACTGATGATAGTACAATTCATTCAATGAGGAAAAAATAAAGGAGTCAGATAAGGTCAGGATGCATCATTAACAGAGAAAAAAAAAACTTTGTTATTGAGAATGATAAGATACTGCAGTTGAAATTCATGGTCATTGTTCTATATTTTTTATATGAAAGTCATGTGATTGAGCTTTTGTGACATATATAATTCACAATATTTTTTATGTTAGAATTTGAAAATATAAGTGAGAAACACTTCTGTTAAAATCAACAAGTTAAATAAATCTTTATTTGAATTCATCTAAAATTAGAACATTTTTTAAGCTAATATCTAAGAAATCTATTCACACTGGTTCAAAAACATTAAAAGTTACGGATTTTTAAACTTCAAATAAACATTTTATATTACTGGAATATTCATCTTCAAGAATCATAATTAAAAAATGTTTAAATCTTTACGGAAATTCTCTTCAAATGATTTGCTTCATGAAGTTTTTCATTTAAACAAATTCTTAAGTTCTCAACTAAATTCTAAAATTTGTAATTTATTTTTTGTGCATCACTAGAATGGACCATAAATTAAATATTCCAAAAAAATTATCATTTTAATCCAAATCACTCCTCATTTCAAGTCCTAAAATTCCTGTGTGCATTTTTGATAATTTCATTTTTTGCAACGACATCATTAAATCTTCCATTGTTATTTCCGGTAAGGATTTATTTGTTGCACTTTCCGTAAGTGGATTTTCTTGTGCTTTTAATGCTTGTTCATCTAGCTCATCACCATGATCACGAAGAAAAGTTCGTATTCGATAAACTGATGCATTCCTACACAATTCACGTAAATCAGACCCAGAAAAACTATTTGTAATCTTAGCAAGTTGAAGGAAATTTACATTGGAGGAAATTTTTTCATTTTCCAGGATAAGTTTGAGTATTTTAAGTCGTTGTTCTTCATTTGGTAAGCCTACATGAAATTGTGCCGGCATTCTCCGTAAAATGGCTTTGTCTAAATCAGATGGACGGTTTGTTGCACCCATAACTATTACAGTTGAGTTATCAGTACTCAGACCATCCCATAACATCATAAATTGTGTCTTCATCATAGCTGTAGCTTCATGGTCATTTGTATTTCGAGATCTAAGGAATGAGTCAATTTCATCGATGAAAATAATGCATGGCTGAATTTTCACAGCTAAAGTAAATACAGCACCAGCAAGTTTTTGTGATTCTCCATACCACTAAAAAAATGACAAATTTCAAACTTTTTCTATTTTAGATTTTTTAATTAAGTATGCATACATACCTTGTCAGTAAGCATGGCAACATCAAGATTAATAAATCTCATTCCTGCTTCTTTAGCGGTTGCTTTAGCTATCAATGTCTTCCCACAACCGGGTGGTCCATGAAGTAAAACTCCTTTCGGTGCTTGATATAATGTTGAAGTTTGAAACATGTCTCTGTGTTTAACTGGAAGTACAACACTTTCTTTCAATTCCTGAACAACATTATCAAGTCCTGCAATATCCTTCCAACTGACATTTATATCTTCAGGAACAACTAGATGAGCAGCTATAACCATTTCGTATTCTGTCAAATTGGTAAGTTTTGATTCCTTAAAGCCCAACCTACAAAATTCAATAAAAAATTTCGTAACTTTATTGATTTTTTCATAATTTGCTGTCAATTACCTTCGCAAAAGTCCTTCTGCACGCTCTTTTGCCTTCTTTTTTGCTTTACATGTTGGATCAATTTGATTTATCATCCTAAAATTTAAAATATTAAAAACATTATTGTTTAAAGTAGTTAAGTTAACATTTATATTTAATTTACCATTTTACAGAGAAGTATGTAGCAAGAGATACGAGTGACACTCGAACAAACATTTGAAGAATTTCATTTCTTGATAATTCACCAGACATTCTCAAACAAATAGAATTCTTGCTAATGATTTTTATCACAAATTAATAATTTTCGCTTTCCTTTATGAACTTCAATTGAAAAGTGAAAAGACCCTCGACAAATCTTTGTTATGATTTTTTGAGAGAAACTTTTACAGTTGAGAAAAAAATAAACAGCAAAAAAGTTTGCAAAATCGTTTGAAATATTTTTGTCTGTTTTGATAATTTGAAATTCATTGCCTACTTTAATGAAACGAAACAATTTAACTAAAAAAGATACAAAAATGCGATAGTAAAAGCGCCTTAGAATAATGTTAAACATGACTCAATACAACTTGCGTAATTACTCTCTTTTTTCTTATAAGGTCTCTCAATTCTAGAATTCTACACATTAAAAAGGTGAATTTTATCACATCTTTCTACCAATTTCTCCACAAAGTATTATTATTTATGTAATTTTTGATTGCTATTCAGTAAATAATTGTCGATAACTATGAGTGGTGGATTGAAAGATTTTGGAAAACGATGGTTTGTGACAATTGTGATGGTGCCATCAATCGCTGGTGAGAAATTGCGTATTTCAAAATGACTCATAACATTTTTTTTTGTTCCCTTTATTGACAATTTTAATCATTTCCTTGTAAGATTCAACGTAAACAGACAGATTACATGGTAGTGATTTTGAGCGTCAATGAAATCTACTTTTAAAGAAAAATTGTCAGCTGACACTATTTTTTTCAAATAATTTTTAGTGGTACATATGGTTTGGTTGAAACTTCAAGATGTTCCAACTCTAGTCAAACCCGAAGAGAAACAAGGATTTCCACATTTGGCAATATTTCACAAAATTCATTCAGCGCAGCACTTTGACAGTAGGATTCGAACATTCACCCACCAACCAGATTAAACTGGATACATAAGAGAATAAATATCCAAAACAAATTTCTACGACTTTTTTGCACAAAAATGTGAAAATTTTATTATACTTATTAAGTTGCCATGTAGATTAAATTTTTAACACTTAATTGTGGACTATTAACTATTGACTCAGAGCCAAAAAGAAATTATTTATTAAAAATATACCTTATAGTCAAAATCAGGAAATCACTTGTAAACAAAAGCAAGTCATTTTATTATTATATGTAGAAAATACAAAAAAAAAATGTAAATATTTTATCAAAAATTTTGTGACTAGACATAGTAGAGTTGCATCATCCATGCATTTTTGTGTAAAATGTATCAATGAAGAGAAATTGTGAAATGATAAAAACAAAGAAATACCGAATATACAAAATAAAAACAAAACTTGTAGAAGATTCCAAAGGAAACAATAACAATAATTATTATCTTGTACGGATCTTAGATCTATCGAATAAACATAATTTTGTGAATGTTCTTTAAATTACTTTGTATCATTAATTTGACTAATTTCTTGAAATATTTCATTTATCTCATGTACTTTATGATTTGCAAGATGTTCATAATTTACTCATTTCATGTGATATTTTGTACTCTGGTTTTACTAAATTCTATAAATAGTTATTTTTCAGCTTCAAATGTCATTTTCATGTCATACCAGTCATACAAATACAAAAGTAAAAAAAATCAGCTACATAATGATTAAAATAAAAACACTTTTATGCTAAAAATTCTTTTCCTAATATGTTTAAATAAATACAATTATCAAGCACTCACAACATGCTGCTTATTACATTCCATAAGTTTCTTGAACTTTTCATGACCTGTCTCAACAATATGTATTAAAATTGTTTTTATGTGATTCTTATTTCACATGATGAAGTATAACCAAGTCAAATTCATTCCAGAAAAGCATTTTTACATATATTGTAAAGAAATTTTTAAATAAATTATTCTTCACATTTTTCTAGGAAATGTTACATTTAAGTTGACAAAATGCAGAAGAAATCATATTTTAAGTAGAGAATAATCTAAATAAGCAATCAAAACTGGGGTGTAACACGATTGATCCCAGCATGTGATAAATGGAAGAATTATGTTGTGAGTGAAATTGAACTGAATTATTTCTTGAAGATTTTCATCATATAAATATGAATTTTCTTGATTCTTTTCTTTTCAATTGTCTTCAGTAATTTCTCAAGTTATTAGGAACGTTAAGAAATTTTATAAAAATGCGATTTATTTTTGCATTTTTAATTGCTTGTGGTTGTTCTACACAACATTTCAAAAGCTCTGCTAGTGCAAGTGATGAATGTGCATTAACACCAGTTATACATGTGCTACAATATCCAGGATGTGTTCCAAAACCTATACCATCATTTGCATGTATTGGAAAATGTGGAAGCTATGTTCAAGTAAATACTAAGTTTTTTTTTGTTAAAATCTTATAAAAAATCGATTTTTCCAGGTAAGTGGTAGCAAAATATGGCAAATGGAAAGATCATGTAATTGTTGCCAAGAGTCTGGTGAAAGAGAAGCATCAGTTTCATTGTTTTGCCCAAAAGCTAGAACAGGAGAAAGAAAATTTCGAAAAGTATAAAAATTAGTTAAAAATTTTCAATAGAGAAATTGTAGTGTTGTTAAAATTCATACAGGTTTCTACCAAAGCTCCATTGGGATGCATGTGTCGTCCATGCACAACAATTGAAGAAAATTCAATCATTCCACAAGAATTAGCTTCTTTTGAAGATGGACCTGCGGGTCTTATTCGTCAATCACAATACCAATAGAAATAAATTTTGTTGTAACTGAATATGTAATGTTTCTGTTCTTAATAAAGTGAGCTCAAATTGCTTTTATTGTAAAATTTTTAAACAGGTGTATGAATAATTATCGTAAGTCTATAAAAAATGGTTGAAGATGTTTTTTTTTTGTTTTTTCATCAAACTTTTTTCAAAATTGCAAAATTATTATTTAAAATAGTAATTTTGTTAGACAATGTCAAAGAAGATTGAAAGAAAAAGTGATAAAAATAAAACATCACCGAAGAAGCACGTGAATCTTCCAAGGTTAACAAAAATGTTAGTGTGATTGTTTGCACCTTTAATAAACACCTCCATCCTTTAAATAAATGAATAAGTAAATGAAGATGTCAAAAATTCAAGATGCAGAAATTATTATCATCAACATAAAAGTTATACAAGCCATCGAAAATTAAATGTCAGGTTGAAATTGATTCACACATAAATTCATATTTTTGGGTATAAAAGCATTCAAAATTTTTATTGACAATATCAGTCTCAGTTTGAATTTTGAGTCTTACTGCTATCAAAATATCAAAAAAAAAACTAATTAAAAATGTTCAAATTATTTATCTTAGCTGTTGCTTTAACATGCATTTCTGCTGCTCCACAAAATCAATCACCTGATGGACAAGCTCAAACATTATCAAACACATCAAGTGACGATGGTGTTGGAAATTTTGCATATGCTTTTGAAACAAGCAATTCAATTAAAACAGAAGCAAAAGGAAATTTGAAGCAACTTAAAGATAACGAAGGAAAGGATACTGCTGGTGAAGTACAACAAGGAAGTTTCTCATGGACTGATGCAAGTGGAACAACTTATGAAGTTAAATGGATTGCTGATGAAAATGGTAAAAACTTATTTTCGTAACTTTAATTCAATAAATTATTTATTTTGAAATTTTTTTTGCAGGTTTTCAACCACAAGGTGCTCATCTTCCAACAACTCCAAAGGCACCTTAAATATCAAAATTTAAACTTTTATACTTTTATTTTTTTGCTTTAAAATAAAGAGAGAAAATATACAAAAAAATTGTTTTAGTGCTTAAAAACCACTGCAACTAAAAAAATGAATTTGATTGATCTGCAGATCAAGCTTCGTAAGTATAATCACAACATCTAAAGAAATTTCTTTCAGATGAACAAGTAAATTTTGTGAAATTTGCTCACTTTCTAACAGTTTATTCAAAATTTTGAGTAAATTTTGGTTTATCTCCCAGTAGGACAAAATTATAATATTGAGAAAAATTCAAAATTTTTAATAGAATTGAGTTCAATATAATTTTAAATACTTTTAAGAAATAAAAAATAACAAAAGAACGAAAAATTTTGAAAAAGTGGTGGATGCAACATAACTTTATCAGAGAACAATGTGACAAATGATAAAGCAAACACGATCAACAACATGTTTAAAAATAAAATCAGAAAATTTAACACTTCAAATTTTACACACACGTGGCTGGTTTGCTTTACATCACAAATTTACACCTACATCTTAAAATAAATAATTAATAAGATACGTTTTTTAAATTCATTATTATTTTATTGATTTCAGAAAAGTTTGATTTTACATTTTTTAGATTGTTGCATATTTTTATGATTTTTATTTCTTGATTTTCTAATTACTTAGTTCAGTTTTCCTTAAAATTATGCAAAAATAATATTTTATTACGAGAAAAGAGAACGTCGATGAGTGTGTATGAACTAGGGAGAATGAAGTAAAAAATCTTGTTGAATCATGATCTCAAGCAATTGAGAAATAGTAAAGATTTTTGTAGATTTCTCCTGACAGGAATTATTGATATATTTATTTAATATTTAACAAAATACTTGAAAATTTCTCAATAGTCAAGGAACTGATAGTCTTTAATATCCCTAATTGCATGATTAAAACAACTCGTCAAGGAAAAAAAGGAAAATTTGTCAATATAACAAAATATATTTAGTACAAATGTTCTGCATTAGAACTTCGAGGTTTCTTTAACTTTTCAAGATTTTTGATGACGATATCATGAAGTGAGCAATAACGGTTACGGACCTCACTTAAAACGAGCCATAAACTGAGGAATTCTTTCTCATCTAATTCCTGTACAGCACGACGATAATCGTCAATGTGTGGGTACTTTGCAACTTTACTTACAACTTTTGCACGTGAGATGAAGTAACGAGAAATCTGATCAAAAAATGCAGCTGCCTCAGATTCAACTGATTGAATTTCAGCCAATGTATCTTCCTGAATAGAAACTCCGAAATTATTTCCATCTTCGATTTTTGGAATCATAAAGCTGATCCACATTTTGAGAAGATTTGAATCTTCTACAAGTCCTCGAATTACTGGCTTAACTACTTTTATGATTTCACAGATTGGTGCATTACATTTAACAGAACCATTTGGAAGAATCATAACTCTGGTTCCAGTAGTATCTGTTGCTGCCTCTACACGTGCACGTTTTGCTGTAGGTGGCTCATCATCATCATTAACGATTGGCTCTGGAACGTTGATATTAAGATCTTGATGAACATCATTAAAATTTCTCTCAGCAAATTTATCTGTAGCTAAGAGATCATTAAGTTGTACAATTTTTGCTGGAAATCCATGAACGATTAACTCTTCTGCCTTCTTAATAAGTGAGTCCTTATACTGTTGTACCTAAAATTGGTTTAAAAAAAATAAAAAATATGAAATTAATTATTTTACCATAAACATATCAATGTCTCTACAATTTCATAAAATGTGACAAAAAAACAACAACAACGTTTTCTATATTGTAAAATTCTGATTTTTTGAAGAATTTACTAACCTTTTGTGCTACATCAACTTTCTCTGCCATTCTTAATGTTCTAATGCTTAATAATTAATGGATTTTTTAACCACAAAGTTTCTTGATAGCTTAAATTTAACTAAAAATTAGAAATTACCAGAAAAGGCTCCGGCTGATTAATGTTTCACGCTGAATAAAAAAGTTTGTGAACTAGTTTTGTTATGAAATAATGAGCTAAACATAAAATGCTTACATTTACATCTGAATGAGCGGGAATTTTGAAACTTTATGTTTCAATGTTTACAAAATAATTAGTTATCAAAATAATAATTAAAGAAATTATTTTCAAAAAAGATTAAGGCAAAAATTCAAAATAAATCAAACTCCTCAATAAACTACTCAAAAAACTCTCTTATTTATTTTTAATATGCATAATAATGCCCATTTCAAATCTTGTAACTATGATATTCAAAGATTGAGACAGCATACTATATTCTATAGAAAAAATGATTCAAATATGCTTAATGAATATTCATGACAGCATATCAAATTGTAAGAAAAGGTTCAACGTGATGATATTAATTTAATTTGATGTTTAAATTAATTATTTTTTCCATAGTCGTTGTTCTCATGTTTGCACTTCAAACAAGGTTTGGAGAATAAAATCCTCTCAAAAATTCAAAGTCTAGGTCTCACAAGAATGTCGCAAATACTTACAATTAAAATTCCTTAACACATTTTGCAAACTCTCAGTCATAATTTTGCTATCGACGTGTCTAGTACTAAACGGAGGTGTTGAGTTTTATTTTCATTCCAAAATTAAATTCTGTGGGAAAATGTTAAAAAGGTTGAATGGATTTTTTAACATAAAAATAACTCAATTAATTAATTATTTTAAAGTCTTTTTAAAATTTCAATTCCGGTGAAAAATATATTTTTATTTCTTCCCTTCAGTAAAATTTTTTATTTCTGGTGGATTTTATTGACTTATCTACATACTTTCATTCAACAAGGACTAACAGTTGAAATAAATTGCAAATATTCATCTGACTTTGATTGGTTTACTGTTGGTATGATTTATCTTGCAACCTTTAAAAGAAAGAAATTTAATAAAATAAATTGATGGAATGTTTTTTAGGTAAGGTTTACACATGTTCTGTTCAACAAAAACTTGATGCACTTCACACGGACAGTGGAGTAATAGGTGTAAATGGAGTTCATATTGGGAAGAAAAAGAATAAAGACGTCAAAGCTATTCGCATCTACAATCGAAATGTATATTATTTCTCATCTGGTTATGACAAATATTTTACAAACATTGAAGTCATTCAAGTTTATGGTTCAAAATTAAAAGTTATTACACAAAAGGACTTGATGCCTTTTACAAAACTTAAACATATCGACTTGTGTAAAAATGATTTGGAGGAACTTGAAAAGGATTTATTTAAATTCAATCAGTTGCTGGAAGTCATTAAAGCATCTGACAACAAATTAAAATTTATTGATGTTACAGCATTTGAAGGACTTTTTCAACTTCACACTTTGGAACTTAATGGAAATCATTGTATTTGGAAGTCAACAGGATCACGAGACAATTTAGAAGAAGATGAAGAAATTAGTCGCGAAGAAGCTATTGATATTATGTATGAAGCTCGAACAAGATGCTACCGAGATTATATTCTACGTGAGTTGTATGAAATGGAAATGGGAAAATTTTTAAAAGAACGCAGTGAAGTAGTTTTAAGCTTACAATCTAAAATTGATGATTTAACTATGGAAAATGACATGTTTTATGATCGAATGAAAAGATACAAAGACGAGCTAGATTTATGTCTATCGAAAGAAATTAATAAACCATCTGATGCAATGGAAATGATGCAAATGATGCCAATGCAGATGAATATGGAATCATCAACTTTTTCTCCGAAAAGAAATGGCAATGGAGATATGAATGGAAATGGAAATTTAAGTAAAAAATCTGGCCAGATGCAATTGAATCCAAATGATCAAGATTTCAATGCTATTCAATCAAATAATCAATATATGAGTGGACCACAACAAAACGGAAGGGATTTGCAGAATCAATGGGATCGTTGGGAAAAAGATGATAGGTCTTTTAAAGAATCATCCATAAATTATAGACAAAGTAACTATGAGAATAGTAGAGGATATCAGTGGAGATACTAAATAATTTTTACTAAAAAGGGTTAAAAATTCTATGAAGACTTTCTGTTAGAAATGATAACAGAAAGTGCCATCTAATGGATTACACTAAATTAATTTTCAAATATTTTTTTTCGGTTATTACTAATTTTAAATCAACCACAGATTCTCAACATTTTTATGATCACTCACATCAAATATCACTGCATCACAAATAAATATTACTGCTCGCTCATTTTTCTTTTTCATCCGATCACTTTTCTCTCTCCTGTGTTCATGGTCGAGAATAAATTTTACAACAGAATAAGCGTCAAGAGCTGACGAAAGAGCTATGGCACGCGCAAAATTAGCGAAGCATCAAAGTGGAATAAACTTGGCAATGGAATCACTATGATGATTTTTACCATTTATCCATTTCACTAATTGGTTCTCAATTGAAACAATGATTTAAACCAATTTTCCATCAATTTTCCGAATGAATTATTGAAAATTTTAAAATCTCTACCTTATTCATGAAAAATGAGTTAAAAATAAATATATTGCACTAATCAAGTTTTATGTTGATTTATTTTGTTTTAATAATATGCAAAAGAAAAAAAAGACTAAGAATATATTCTACAACAACAAAATAATTTAAGTGAAAATAAATTCTCATCAATCACAGCGTAACATTTTTAGGAAAAATTTAAAAATATAAAAAGTCAAAAGCCATATTCACTTCTGTTTCGGTCATTAAACTCATAACATTTTTTTTTGTAACTTGTTCGTAAAATTTTTACGAATGAGTAGAAAAGGGTTTTTACTATTTTCCTGATTGTTGCATATTTTTATACACTTGTTCATAAAATTATGGCTCAATAACCAGGAAATTTACAATTCAATTAGGACAAAATAGAGATTAGGACAAGAATCCATATTTAAATCATATTATTTGAACATTCTGGAAAGGAGTTAAAAATGTTTTTTTAACATCAAGTCCTTCTAATACATTATCTCGTCTAACATCCAGCCATCATCGTTTTGACCAACAGTATTCACATAATTCAAAGCGGATGTATATGAGTTTATAATTGATGTAATTTTCAATTCCATTCTCTTTTCATTCTTCCTCATTTTGTGCTTGCCCCATTCAATCCCGAGAATAATAATGACCAAAGTAGCAAGTAAGAATCAACTTGTGTCTCATCCAACAGCAATATAAAGTCACTATACATAAATTTTACCTCCATCTCGATTTTAAATAATTTGTTGAAGAAAACAACATTTTGACCTTTTAGTTATTCAACATGCATAGTAAAAGAATTTAATATCAATTATCATTTTTTCAGAAAACAAGTACAGTTCTGCTCTTTGTCATAATCTTAAGTTGTGAGATTATTTGTTTTTGATCAAATCAATAGAAACTAATGTGAATGCGTTTTATTCATCCTTTAATAAGAAATGATTTCATCTGATTATTTTTTCTTTCTCTTCAATTTTACAGCACTGAAAAAAGTTTTTTCATTCCACTCGCGCGTCGTGCTCTACTAGTCAACGATGAAACTCTCTTTTTATTAATCATAGTCGGTAAATGTTGGCGGCAGAGAAGTAGAAGTAGAAATGAGGTGTATTGTGATGTACACGTACATAATTGTACATACATGTGAGGTATATGGTTATGCCGTTTAATGAATGGGATGTGTTGTGTGTAACTTATGTGGATGAATATCTCTTATATGATAATGATCAACATGATGATAAGTTGGCAGAGGAAAATGTGGAATGAAAAGAGAAAAGAGAAAAATAGAAAATGGGGAATTTGAAAACTTTTTAGTTTTACTTTGTAATTTTTTTATTAGAAACCTTAAAAATTTCTCGTCATTTATTTATTGACTTAAAACAGCCCTTCATTTTCCTAAAACATTTTTTTATATAAATATTAATTTACTAATTTATCTTCAATTTTCGAGAGAAATCTAAATCTTCTAAATTTAACAACCTTTTCAACATTTTTAATAAAATTTCAAATTTTTAAAAAATGTTGAAAAGTATTGAAGTACATAAGTAATAAGAATGGAAATTTTGCTCCTCTCTTATTTTATTTCCCTTTTGTGATGTTCTACATGTACATATAAAAATTCATTTAAAATGCATTTCCGGTCAAAATAATAACAGCACAAGAAAAAAATATATTCATGTTAGGGTTGGAACCAGGAAAGTTGAGAATCGTAGACAATTTAATTTCTCATTTTAATTTTTCTTTATTCACACCATTCATTATGAAAATAACTTCTGAAATAACTTTGAAAAGTATTTTCTAAAAATGTAGAAAAGTTACCAAAATTAGCTAAATTTTTACGACTGATTACATGTTTCAGTATTTTAAATTTAAACAAGATGTGTGAATATATTTTAAAAAGTTATGAGTCTTTTATTTCCTTCTTTGTGTATTTGTGTACAATAATAGCACATTTAATTGATATGAAATGAAAAAATGTGAAGGAATGTAGAGAATTAATGATGAGCCAACGAGGGTTGAAAAGCATAGATATTTTAACAAATACGAAGAACAGGTGACTTTATTTCGACTTGAGGAATTTTCAGTATTTTCTTAAAGTTTAAAAATTAAATTTGAAATAGAAACAAAAACAAAGTCCAATAACCTCTCAGTTGATGATGACCACAAAACATTCTACGGATCTAATTATGTCATACAAATATCGGAACTATGTTACAATTGAATTTATAGTATACATGAAATTAGAAATTCTTCCTTTTTCTCTTTTCTTCACGTACATAAAACTTCATGCACTTTAGAGAACAAAAACATGCTGCAATTCCATATCGAATTGATTCTTTCAACTTTTTTCATTTTATCGCTCTTCCGTTCAGTCGATTTAAACAGCAAAAGTTTGATCCAAAAAAACAAAACTTTCAGCTGTGCTTATATTATTTTTCATTCATCTCGCTGATGCCGAAGGTGAATGTGAGGCACAAACAAGTGAATGGATATAGATGATGAGTCTTATTTTTTCTCTGCTCTGCACCATTCTCCTCTCTGTATATGTCTCGGATGATACAACAACTCAATTCGTGATCGCTTTTGTTTTCATCTTTATGTGCACTCATTTGAATTGCTTTGCCAAAGAACCACAAAAAAATTGAGAGGAAAAAATTCCGTCATGAATGAATTCACGTTTTTACGAGATACGCTTTATGCTTGGACGGTGTACGTTGAGCATCCGATTCTATTGGAAGGAGATGAATGAAGATTTTTATTCGGTGGTTTTCTCGACTTTTTTTTCTTTCTTTTTTGATTGTTGTGGGAAAATTTTTGTGGGTTCATTGAGTTTTCTGTGCTGAATCGAAAATACCTTTATTCTTTTATTTTTTATTCTTATTATATTTCACTTATTGCTTCTGTTTCTCTTAATATTTCGTTTTTGCTTTGATTTCCTTTAAATTTATGAATGAAAATGATGACTTGGCAGAATTCTAGTATTGATTTGCTTCTTGTTTTATTGTAGCAAACAGATATAAAATTTATACAATCAAACCATGCAAACTTAAATTTGTACCATCGAAGTCATCCTTTTCCCCTTTTTATTTCATTTTTTAAACTTCCTTAAATTCCATTCATTAGCATTAATAGGTAGGAATAAAAAATCACCCTAAAAATAAGGAAATTTCATGAGAATATTTTCTCTTTTTGAAGAATTTTTCAAAGAATTTTTTAGGAAATTATTAAAAAACTTTTTTTTTTATGTATAGGAATAAATTAAAAAAAAATTTTTTACTTCTCTTGTATCAACTGTACATACACAAAAGTGCCTTCTTCATTGCCGGATGACGTAGATCACCGTGGGCATTGGTGCGAGACCCCCCAAGCAAGCAACATGTAACACAAGCAATTTCATACACAAAAAGACAATGAATACGGATGAGACACCCGAGGCAACAATAAGCGAGTATGGTTCCTTTTCTGTAATTTGAAGTCTTCTTTAAAAAAGTTTTATTTTTTTTAGAAAATGAAATATGGTTGACTTCTTTAAAGGTGACATTGAACTCGAGAATATGTACAATAAAGAAGTTTTCCAAAAAAAGTTTGGTACTAAAAATTTCAAAGATTTGTTTAAATTTTAATGAAAATAAAAATCTCAGAATAAGTTTAAATAATAATCAATGTAAATTTGAAAGATTTAAAAATTACCTGAATAGCAGATAGAATTATAAAATATATATATGATAGAATATATGCACAAATTTTAAAATCTTTATCCATCGTGACTTAATAAAATTTGAACAATAGTTAGTAATTCAATTGTAATGTTATTTGTTCATTGTCAATTGTTATAAATTAAAATGTTTTTAAGGATTAAAAACTGCTAAATTTCGTAAACTTTTATTTACTACTACATATTTTAGTGTTGTTGTATTTTTGATTAAAATTGTTTCATTTTTCTGCATGAAATTTTTCATTTTCATATTTTGCGGTTTCGATTAAGTAAAAAAGGCAGGAAATTAAAAACAAATTTCTCTCAATGGTTTTCATGTTCAAATAACAAAATTCAATTTAAATTATCAAATGAAAGCTGTTTGAATTTTGTACAGTTCCGATCAGCTTTATATCAAAGTCTTGTTTTTATTCTAATTCCCTAAACATGATTATTGTAAATACATGCCCATCCTGATATTTTAAGCCTTTTGAGTTTTACGTTTTTTAATTTTTTGCCCATAAAAATGATTTTATTTAATGTAGTATTTTATATGCAAAGAAAAGTCTTTTTTAACATTTTGAATAATAAAACGCACATCACCATGAAAGCTTATAGCTCGCTTGGCATATATGTAAGGGAGCTAGATATATTAAAACACACATGAGAGTACATTGTGTGTAGAAGAGAAGATGAGGTAAGTAGAAATATCGCAACTTCATAATTTTCTTTTTAAAATGAGATGCTTTGGAGGAAAAAGAAAAGGAAAGATATGGAAATGATGTCGAGCATGGAACGGCACGCGACTACATACCGTAACGTATTTGATAATTTCTTCTGTTTTTTATTTTATATATATGTTATTACTATTATAATTATAATCCACTTTTTTCATGTATTTTTGCTATATGCTGTTGCTTTTTTTCTTTCTTACTTACTCTTTTCTTATATTTTTGTCTTCTTACTTCTCATTTTCCCTCTGTGCTTACCGCTTTTTTCGTGATGATCCCAGTTAAAAAATCTATTATTTTCATAGTTTTCCAAATGTTTTTACAGTATAGTAAAATATCTAGAATTCCTGTTGTACATATTCATTTTGTGTTTTTTAGTAAATAATTCGAAACTAAGCACATCTAATTTCCAACTGGGAACTCTACATATTGTAATTTCAGTACAAAAAACATCATTTTATTTTTAAATTTCATTTTACAATGTGTATCATAAGTTTTAAAACAAAAAGAGGGAAATATAAAAGAATAAGAAGAAGTGGATGAAAAAATAATAGCTAATATGATGTGCCTTACCCTATTGTTGTATACATTATTTGATGCCTTGCCTTAACTTATTGAAATCTAGATTTTTATGTGTTTGTATATGAAAAAAACTTCAAATAAAATTAATAAAATGCTTCATTTCTTAGTAAAAATGTAAACATTTCTTATAGATAGTTCTGTTCAACAGTTTCTTCATTTGATGTAAAATTGAATTTTTTTTGAACCAATTTTTTAAAAATTTAAAAACGCAAAAATTTATGTTTTATATTTTTATGAATAAATTGTACTGTGCATTAAATATTATTTATTAACACAGCTAATTTAAACATGAATGTAATAAAATAAAATTGAAAAAAATACTACATATACGCGGTTTCTAAAGACTATTAGCATAAAGTTGAAGCTTAAATAAATTTCTTTTATTTTTATATTTTAGTTTCTCATTATCTTAATTTTGTGCAAGATTTGAATAAATTTTATTAAATCTTGATAATTTAAATATAGTAATTTTAAAAGTAAACTTTTCTAAAGCACATACACATCTCTATTTAAACAGTTTTACAAAAAAAAAATTAACTTCGTACTTTAAAATTATATTCGCTAGATTATACAGACCGGATGTACAGTCACCCTTTTACATTTTTAGTCGAATATTTTTTCTCCTTTTATATTCAACACAAAAAGAAATAACGCAAAATTTATGACCGACAACAAAAACAAGCGCCTAAGTTTTAACCATCCAATTGTTCTTTTCTTAATTCCGTTGGTCACATTTGGATAACTTGTAACATCCAGATTACAATAGAAGAATTCTTTCTCTCCTTTTTGATGCAATATAATCCGGTAAAGAACTCTTTTTTCTCTCTACAAACAGTCGACGTTTGTGACATTGCACGGACGGTGGAACGAAATTACATAATTTTAAAAGTGACAGAATTGTATTGTTCTCGCTGTTTTCTGTGCTTTATTCTTTTAAAACCATTATAATATAAAAATAAAAAATTTTCAAAACGAGTTTCATATTAAGATCTTTTAACTCTTTGTTAATGTAAATTATCAGCATTGTATTTATTTAACTACTTTACTGCCTTTTTATTTAATGAAGATATTTTTATTGTATTGTTTTAACTAAATTGAATTGATTGTGATAAGACAAAACTTATTCTTCAATTATGATGACAAAAATCTTGTAAAAATTACTAACCTGTTGAATTGGCAATTTCAGATCATTATTATAAAATAAACTATATACACTTGTTAAAATTTCCCACATTTTATTTGAATTTCATGTTCCCTTTTTTATTTTTACAGGAAAAATTGAATGATTTTTAGTGATAAAGAGGTCAGTTTTCACGGTTATTAGTATGCACGGTTTTAAGTGCGAGGGTGAATTATGAAATTAGAGGAAGTAAATTAAAAAAGGGTAACTTACCTATTTAAATACAATAAGTGAACATTTAAAGGTAAAACGGCATGAATTCATGTTTCACCTTCAATTGCTTTTCTGACATACGGCATACAAATTAAAAATATAAGCATAAGGACATGGTTTACTTAAATGATGAATTAATGTTGATAAGTTTTATATCCTTGTTTCTCATGAACTAAGTAAAATTCCCATGATAGTTATTAATTAAATTCAAATTTATTTCACTGAATAGCCCAAAAAATTTGCATATCCTGGGAGTTAAAAATATCTAAATATCTCACATTTATGGAATTCTAAAATTCATATTTGGATTTTAACACCACTGAATTTCTATACTTAACTAACTCCACGCAAATCGTGTAAGTTATTGGTTTCGGTCGAGCCCTTTTTTTCACGTTTTTTGGACTTTTTGCGGAATCTACGCAATAAAACCCTATACAACCTGATATTGAAATCAACGTTATAGAATTACGCGTCAAATGACACAACTTTCAGTTCATTTGTACATATTGTGCATGCACACGGTCCAGGGCTGGGTTTCTCCGGTGGTGGTACGGTATGGTAAGGTATGGTACGGTATGGTATAGGTATACCAGTGGTATGGTATATTCGTACACCAGGTATGAAAAAGTGGTATACCTGTACCATACCATGGTATACCATCGTACCATACCAGTGGTATACCAATATACCATACCATGGTGTACCACTGTACCATACCATGGTATACCAGTGGTATACCATTGTACCAATTTACCATACCTGGTGTACCATTATACCATACCACTGGTACGGTATAGGTGTACCACTGGTACAGTAAAGTGGTACGAAAAATGATAAAATATCGCAACTTTTTATCTTATTCACAATATTGGCCAAATTTACTTTTTCAAAAATTCCACAATGGTTCAACACAAAAATAATACATCAAATCACATCTACAAGCAACAAGGAATTCATTGGTACCAGAACCAATATTTTTGGACCTTCCACGTCAAAGTTATGTCTGTCCAAAATTTACTATAATTTGCTGTTCATACCAAAAATGTCAAAAAAATTTTCATTGATATATGGGACATCGAAATACATCTACAAGCAACAAGGAATCCATTGGTACCAAAACCAATATTTTTGGACATTCCACGTCAAAGTTATGTCTGTCCAAAATTTACTATAATTTGCTGTTCATACCAAAAATGTCAAAAAAATTTTCATTGACATGTGGCACATCGAAATACATCTACAAGCAACAAGGAATCCATTAGTACCAAAACCAATATTTTTGGACCTTTCACGTCAAAGTTATGTCTGTCCAAAATTTACTATAATTTGCTGTTCATACCAAAAATGTCAAAAAAATTTTCATAGACATGTGGCACATCTAAACAAATCTACAAGCAACAAGGAATCCATTGGTACCAAAACCAATATTTTTGGACCTTCCACGTCAAAGTTATGTCTGTCCAAAATTTACTATAATTTGCTGTTCATACCAAAAATGTCAAAAAAATTTTCATAGACATGTGGCACATCGAAATACATCTACAAGCAACAAGGAATCCATTGGTACCAAAACCAATATTTTTGGACCTTCCACGTCAAAGTTATGTCTGTCCAAAATTTACTATAATTTGCTGTTCATACCAAAAATGCCAAAAAAATTTTCATAGACATGTGGCACATCTAAACACATCTACAAGCAACAAGGAATCCATTGGTACCAAAACCAATATTTTTGGACCTTCCACGTCAAAGTTATGTCTGTTCAAAATTTACTATAATTTGCTGTTCATACCAAAAATGTCAAAAAAATTTTCATAGACATGTGGCACATCTAAACACATCTACAAGCAACAAGGAATCCATTGGTACCAAAACCAATATTTTTGGACCTTCCACGTCAAAGTTATGTCTGTCCAAAATTTACTATAATTTGCTGTTCATACCAAAAATGCCAAAAAAATTTTCATAGACATGTCGCACATCTAAACACATCTTCAAGCAACAAGAAATCCATTGGTACCAAAACCAATATTTTTGGACCTTCCACGTCAAAGTTATGTCTGTCCAAAATTTACTATAATTTGCTGTTCATACCAAAAATGTCAAAAAAATTTTCATTGACATGTGGGACATCGAAATACATCTACAAGCAACAAGGAATCCATTGGTACCAAAACCAATATTTTTGGACCTTCCACGTCAAAGTTATGTCTGTCCAAAATTTACTATAATTTGCTGTTCATACCAAAAATGTCAAAAAAATTTTCATTGACATGTGGCACATCGAAATACATCTACAAGCAACAAGGAATCCATTAGTACCAAAACCAATATTTTTGGACCTTTCACGTCAAAGTTATGTCTGTCCAAAATTTACTATAATTTGCTGTTCATACCAAAAATGTCAAAAAAATTTTCATAGACATGTGGCACATCTAAACAAATCTACAAGCAACAAGGAATCCATTGGTACCAAAACCAATATTTTTGGACCTTCCACGTCAAAGTTATGTCTGTCCAAAATTTACTATAATTTGCTGTTCATACCAAAAATGTCAAAAAAATTTTCATAGACATGTGGCACATCGAAATACATCTACAAGCAACAAGGAATCCATTAGTACCAAAACCAATATTTTTGGACCTTTCACGTCAAAGTTATGTCTGTCCAAAATTTACTATAATTTGCTGTTCATACCAAAAATGTCAAAAAAATTTTCATAGACATGTGGCACATCTAAACAAATCTACAAGCAACAAGGAATCCATTGGTACCAAAACCAATATTTTTGGACCTTCCACGTCAAAGTTATGTCTGTCCAAAATTTACTATAATTTGCTGTTCATACCAAAAATGTCAAAAAAATTTTCATAGACATGTGGCACATCGAAATACATCTACAAGCAACAAGGAATCCATTGGTACCAAAACCAATATTTTTGGACCTTCCACGTCAAAGTTATGTCTGTCCAAAATTTACTATAATTTGCTGTTCATACCAAAAATGCCAAAAAAATTTTCATAGACATGTCGCACATCTAAACACATCTACAAGCAACAAGGAATTCATTGGTACCAAAACCAATATTTTTGGACCTTCCACGTCAAAGTTATGTCTGTCCAAAATTTACTATAATTTGCTGTTCATACCAAAAATGTCAAAAAAATTTTCATAGACATGTGGCACATCTAAACAAATCTACAAGCAACAAGGAATCCATTGGTACCAAAACCAATATTTTTGGACCTTCCACGTCAAAGTTATGTCTGTTCAAAATTTACTATAATTTGCTGTTCATACCAAAAATGTCAAAAAAATTTTCATAGACATGTGGCACATCTAAACACATCTACAAGCAACAAGGAATCCATTGGTACCAAAACCAATATTTTTGGACCTTCCACGTCAAAGTTATGTCTGTCCAAAATTTACTATAATTTGCTGTTCATACCAAAAATGCCAAAAAAATTTTCATAGACATGTCGCACATCTAAACACATCTACAAGCAACAAGGAATTCATTGGTACCAAAACCAATATTTTTGGACCTTCCACGTCAAAGTTATGTCTGTCCAAAATTTACTATAATTTGCTGTTCATACCAAAAATGTCAAAAAAATTTTCATAGACATGTGGCACATTGAAATACATCTACAAGCAACAAGAAATCCATTGGTACCAAAACCAATATTTTTGGACCTTCCACGTCAAAGTTATGTCTGTCCAAAATTTACTATAATTTGCTGTTCATACCAAAAATGTCAAAAAAATTTTCATAGACATGTGGCACATTGAAATACATCTACAAGCAACAAGGAATCCATTGGTACCAAAACCAATATTTTTGGACCTTCCACGTCAAAGTTATGTCTGTCCAAAATTTACTATAATTTGCTGTTCATACCAAAAATGTCAAAAAAATTTTCATAGACATGTGGCACATTGAAATACATCTACAAGCAAAAAGAAATCCATTGGTACCAAAACCAATATTTTTGGACCTTCCATGTCAAAGTTATGTCTGTCCAAAATTTACTATAATTTGCTGTTCATACCAAAAATGTCAAAAAAATTTTCATAGACATGTGGCACATCTAAACACATCTACAAGCAACAAGGAATCCATTGGTACCAAAACCAATATTTTTGGACCTTCCACGTCAAAGTTATGTCTGTCCAAAATTTACTATAATTTGCTGTTCATACCAATAATGTCAATAAAATTTTAATAGACATGTGGCACATCTAAACACATCTACAAGCAACAAGGAATCCATTGGTACCAAAACCAATATTTTTGGACCTTCCACGTCAAAGTTATGTCTGTCCAAAATTTACTATAATTTGCTGTTCATACCAAAAATGTCAAAAAAATTTTCATAGACATGTGGCACATCTAAACAAATCTACAAGCAACAAGGAATCCATTGGTACCAAAACCAATATTTTTGGACCTTCCACGTCAAAGTTATGTCTGTCCAAAATTTACTATAATTTGCTGTTCATACCAAAAATGTCAAAAAAATTTTCATAGACATGTGGCACATCGAAATACATCTACAAGCAACAAGGAATCCATTGGTACCAAAACCAATATTTTTGGACCTTCCATGTCAAAGTTATGTCTGTCCAAAATTTACTATAATTTGCTGTTCATACCAAAAATGCCAAAAAAATTTTCATAGACATGTGGCACATCTAAACACATCTACAAGCAACAAGGAATCCATTGGTACCAAAATCAATATTTTTGGACCTTCCACGTCAAAGTTATGTCTGTCCAAAATTTACTATAATTTGCTGTTCATACCAAAAATGTCAAAAAAATTTTCATTGACATGTGGCACATCTAAACAAATCTACAAGCAACAAGGAATCCATTGGTACCAAAACCAATATTTTTGGACCTTCCACGTCAAAGTTATGTCTGTCCAAAATTTACTATATTTTGCTGTTTATACCAAAAATGTCAAAAAAATTTTCATTGACATGTGGCACATTGAAATACATCTACAAGCAACAAGGAATCCATTGGTACCAAAACCAATATTTTTGAACCTTCCACGTCAAAGTTATGTCTGTCCAAAATTTACTATAATTTGCTGTTCATACCAAAAATGTCAAAAAAATTTTCATAGACATGTGGCACATTGAAATACATCTACAAGCAACAAGAAATCCATTGGTACCAAAACCAATATTTTTGGACCTTCCATGTCAAAGTTATGTCTGTCCAAAATTTACTATAATTTGCTGTTCATACCAAAAATGTCAAAAAAATTTTCATAGACATGTGGCACATCTAAACACATCTACAAGCAACAAGGAATCCATTGGTACCAAAACCAATATTTTTGGACCTTCCACGTCAAAGTTATGTCTGTCCAAAATTTACTATAATTTGCTGTTCATACCAAAAATGTCAAAAAAATTTTCATAGACATGTGGCACATCTAAACACATCTACAAGCAACAAGGAATCCATTGGTACCAAAACCAATATTTTTGGACCTTCCACGTCAAAGTTATGTCTGTCCAAAATTAACCACATTTTGTTATGAACAGCAAATTATCGTAAATTTTGGACAGACATAACTTTGACGTGGAAGGTCCAAAAGTATTGGTTTTGGTACCAATGGATTCCTTGTTGCTTGAAGATGTGTTTAAATGTGCCACATGTCAATGAAAATTTTTTTGACATTTTTGGTATGAACAGCAAATTATAGTAAATTTTAGACAGACATAACTTTGACGTGGAAGGTCCAAAAATATTGGTTTTGGTACCAATGGATTCCTTGTTGCTTGTAGATGTGTTTAGATGTGCGACATGTCTATGAAAATTTTTTTGACATTTTTGGTATGAACAGCAAATTATAGTAAATTTTGGACAGACATAACTTTGACGTGGAAGGTCCAAAAATATTGGTTTTGGTACCAATGGATTCCTTGTTGCTTGTAGATGTGTTTAAATGTGCCACATGTCAATGAAAATTTTTTTGACATTTTTGGTATGAACAGCAAATTATAGTAAATTTTAGACAGACATAACTTTGACGTGGAAGGTCCAAAAATATTGGTTTTGGTACCAATGGATTTCTTGTTGCTTGTAGATGTGTTTAGATGTGCCACATGTCTATGAAAATTTTTTTGACATTTTTGGTATGAACAGCAAATTATAGTAAATTTTGGACAGACATAACTTTGACGTGGAAGGTCCAAAAATATTGGTTTTGGTACCAATGGATTCCTTGTTGCTTGTAGATGTATTTCAATGTGCCACATGTCAATGAAAATTTTTTTGACATTTTTGGTATGAACAGCAAATTATAGTAAATTTTGGACAGACATAACTTTGACGTGGAAGGTCCAAAAATATTGGTTTTGGTACCAATGGATTCCTTGTTGCTTGTAGATTTGTTTAGATGTGCCACATGTCTATGAAAATTTTTTTGACATTTTTGGTATGAACAGCAAATTATAGTAAATTTTGGACAGACATAACTTTGACATGGAAGGTCCAAAAATATTGGTTTTGGTACCAATGGATTCCTTGTTGCTTGTAGATGTATTTCGATGTGCCACATGTCTATGAAAATTTTTTTGACATTTTTGGTATGAACAGCAAATTATAGTAAATTTTGGACAGACATAACTTTGACGTGAAAGGTCCAAAAATATTGGTTTTGGTACCAATGGATTCCTTGTTGCTTGTAGATGTATTTCGATGTGCCACATGTCAATGAAAATTTTTTTGACATTTTTGGTATGAACAGCAAATTATAGTAAATTTTAGACAGACATAACTTTGACGTGGAAGGTCCAAAAATATTGGTTTTGGTACCAATGAATTCCTTGTTGCTTGTAGATGTATTTCGATGTCCCATATGTCAATGAAAATTTTTTTGACATTTTTGGTATGAACAGCAAATTATAGTAAATTTTGGACAGACATAACTTTGACGTGGAAGGTCCAAAAATATTGGTTTTGGTACCAATGAATTCCTTGTTGCTTGTAGATGTGATTTGATGTATTATTTTTGTGTTGAACCATTGTGGAATTTTTGAAAAAGTAAATTTGGCCAATATTGTGAATAAGATAAAAAGTTGCGATATTTTATCATTTTTCGTACCACTTTACTGTACCAGTGGTACACCTATACCGTACCAGTGGTATGGTATAATGGTACACCAGGTATGGTAAATTGGTACAATGGTATACCACTGGTATACCATGGTATGGTACAGTGGTACACCAGGTATGGTATAATGGTATACTGGTATGGTACGATGGTGTACCATGGTATGGTATATTGGTATACCACTGGTATGGTACGATGGTATACCATGGTATGGTACAGGTATACCACTTTTTCATACCTGGTGTACGAATATACCATACCACTGGTATACCTATACCATACCGTACCATACCTTACCATACCGTACCACCACCGGAGAAACCCAGCCCTGGGCTGTGTGCATGCACAATATGTACAAATGAACTGAAAGTTGTGTCATTTTTTCAGGCATGCACTGAAACATTCGGAATGGCTATGCGCTTTACATGATTTTGAGGTTATATATGATTTTTTCATTAGAGTATGAGCATTATTTTTTTTTAAAAAATTTTCGATTTTACCGTCTTCATCTAACTTTTTTGAGAAGATTTTGGTACCAAAATGTGCGTCTGCGATGAGTAGATTAATAATATACAGAAATTTTTTGATATAAGAGCCATTTAAGGGGTCAAAAAGCCCAAAAACAAATTTTTTCTCAAAAAACATTTTTTTCATGCTTGTTGGTCTTTAGACATTATTTTAGCCCATTTTTTAACAAAAAAGGAAAATTTTTCCATATTTTTTCACTTTAACGCAAAGCGTGTAGATATTTTTTCAAACTTTTTCAATTTTTTGATTATTTTAATTATTTAAAATAATTTCTACTAAAAATTTGCATAAAATTTTGAAAATTTTATATGCAGCGTACTATGTGTGTTTAATATTAAAAAATTTAAAATTTTGACAACTTTTTCAAATTTTTTCAAACTTTTTCAATTTTCTGATTATTTTAATTATTTAAAATAATTTCTACTAAAAATTTGCATAAATTTTTGAAAATTTTGAAAATTTTTTATGTAGCGCACTATGTGTGTTAAATATTAAAAAATTTAAAATTTTGACAGCTTTTTCAAATTTTTTCAAACTTTTTTAATTTTTTGATTATTTTAATTATTTAAAATAATTTCTACTAAAAATTTGCATAAATTTTTGAAAATTTTATATGCAGCGCACTATGTGTGTTAAATATTAAAAAATTTAAAATTTTGTCAATTTTTTCAAATTTTTTCAAACTTTTTCAATTTTTTGATTATTTTAATTATTTAAAATAATTTCTACTAAAAATTTGCATAAATTTTTGAAAATTTTGAAAATTTTATATGCAGCGCACTATGTGTGTTAAATATTAAAAAATTTAAAATTTTGTCAATTTTTTTAAATTTTTTCAAACTTTTTCAATTTTTTGATTATTTTAATTATTTAAAATAATTTCTAACAAAAATTTGCATAAATATTTGAAAATTTTGAAAATTTTATATGCAGCGCACTATGTGTGTTAAATATTAAAAAATTTAAAATTTTGTCAACTTTTTCAAATTTTTCGTGTTTTCTTTCAAATATGTAAATAATAATTTTCACGATCGAATCTAGAGTTGAAGAAACTCATAAATTGAACTTTGAATTAAATTAAAAATAAAATTGGAATTGTTTTGTTCCATTTTAATGGTTTTCTGATTGAAATTTGATTATAAATTTAACATTTAAAAAAAACTAAAATAAATAAATTTTATTCAGGTTCAAATCATCCTGCGTGCTATTTTAAAATTCTTACAAGGTTTGAAATAACTAAATAAATCAATTAAATCAATGAAAACTCAAAATGCAAATCAATGTTAAGGCTAGAATGAGGGAAATAAATGAAAATTTCCATGATTTTGAACTACATTAAACCAAATGAGCCTCACATGTTTCATGTTCAATAACAGTTCGCAATAATGCACACACGATATTCTGCAGACGATCTACATTGCTTGCATAATTGCACACCATAATGCATATTATATTGCTCACCGACCATGCATATATTCATTCTATGTGCCCATCTGCCTCATCATCATCATCATAATGCCCATGCCCTGCTTTACTGGAAGCAGAATCTAAGTTTTAAGTTAATTTATCAGTGTTGTGTAGCAGATATTGTTTGTTCAGTCAAGTGCACTTAAGCGCAAACGTATGTGAAGAAATAAAGAGAGAAATATGACGTTTTGTCGTGTGCGCCTATAAGAAATAACAGCAAAGATTCTCTCTGAACTACTTTCGATGTGTTTGTGTTAAACTTGGCATGCAACAACAATTTAGTATTCCATCAACCGAAAATTTATCGCGATAATAATTTTTTCTAATGCACAAGTGCAAGTTCATGTGTATTTCATTGATCGGAAACAAGCTGAAGATATTAAAGTCGGCTAAAGAATTATAATCTTATGAGAAAAGTTTCAAATTTGTTTTAAAATTAAGAAGATTTTATTAGATTTCAAAGATTCAGGTTTAACAAAAGAAAAAAGAAATTTGAAGCAAACATAGCAATTACAAAATCCATATTCACTCATAGTTAGAACTGTTTGAAATATGAATGAATAATGATTTACGTTTTTCTTGATTTCTCAATGCACTTGTAATTAAAAGTACAAACAGAAAAGTAATAACGAAGAGAATATTTCAGTACTGTTACCGCTCATAATCTATAACAATTTAAGTTAGAAAATAATTTCTAGAAAATTTTGAAGAATTAAAGAAGAAAGAAGAATCACAAAATTCTTCAATTAATTCTGATGAATGCAAAATTATTAAGATTTTTTTCCCCTAGAAATAAGAAGTTTTAAGAATCAAAATAAAATTTAAATTTTTTTTAAAATTAATTCGTGCCTTTTTTGTTAAACTTTAAGGCAGGCTTTAAGCAAAATGTTTATTTTCATATTATTTTAAAAAACTTATCAAACCAAAAACTACGACAAGGCATAAGCCACAAAAGTAAGAAATACAAATAACAGCACATCATCATCATTATAGCTTATTATAATTATTTTATCATATACGCCATTTCATTTTATTCATTTCAAGAAAAATAGGCATACATCATGACATAAAGAAGACACAATAATGAGTTGAAAATTTTTCAATATCGTTAAGCACAAAGCGAATTCTGTTTTTGTAACCACCATTTAAAACATGCTACAACTTTTGTGAAATTTAGCTACAATTAGCAAAATTTTAAATGTCTAGTATGGTCAGAGAAATTAGTCAAAATGTAGGGTTTTTATTTTAAAATCAAAATTTCAAGAAAAAAATGTTTCAAGTCTTAAAGTCAATTTGTAACGCATGGCAAATCACATACGAAACAGCAAACCCAGGTATGGCGAACGGTTCTTATTTTTCGATTTCGAACTTTCGAAAGGTACCTTATTTTTCCGTTAAAATTTGAATTTTGAATTTCGAAAAATAAAGTACACAAATACAAAACAAATGAAAATTATGAAAAAATTGAAATTAATCGATTAAATCATATGTTTAACTGCACCAAAAGCATTCAAATATCATTATTGAAACAAACCAAAGTAAATAATAATACTGATTGCTCATAATTAGTTAAAATTATCGTAAAATTTTGATAAAATTTGTTTCATATTTACATTCGAAAAATATTTCTTAGTGTTAGTGAACATTCGGGACTTTACAAAAAAACTTTAAATTTCTAAAAATTTAACGCCAAAAGTTCTGTTCGCCATACCTAGCAGCAAACTATAGTTTTACTTACTATAGTCATCATTACTGCTATTATTATGAAAAGAAGAGAAATCCACAAGCTAAAGATTATTAAGAAGAAGTAAAAAATTAGCAAAAGACTTGCTGCGCAATTTAATTATTCATGAGTCGCGTGCGTAATTTACAAGTTATTAAAAATATGAAAAAATATAGAAAGAAGAGAAACTTTATGATTAAAATATAAAAATAAAATGTTCATGTGTTTATATAGGTTCACAAAATGTTTTATCGATCAGATTGAGTTTATGATTATTTTAAAACTAAATAGAAATGCATTTTTAAGACATCCAAAACATAAAATTTAAGAATATTGATCAATTTGTTCTAGATTTTGTAATAAATTTAATAAAAAATTTTATTGTATTAGTATATGTTTTATAGCGTTGAATTTAAATGACACTCGGGATCAAGAAGACGTATGTACAATCAGCTTTGTATGATTATTGTAAATTTTTTAAAGAAGTTTTGTAATTGAACAATCAAATTTGAAATGTCGAAAAATTACTTTTATACTGTCAACCAATATTATATTAAATCATTTGTTCGTTATATTTTTGTTACGTTTTCTTCTTACTTCCGCACAAATATATTCTTATATATTTTACTCGTCTCCATTATTCAGTTTTTACTGTCGTACAATATATCACGCAACACGTATATGCATATATACAATGAAAAAGAAGCAATTTCGAGTAGATCATAATCAATGTTGATGATCTCTTTTTTTATATCTTCTATTTTTTCTTCTCTTTTTTAAAACTTTTAACATTTTCTTCTTCTTTTTCACATATGAATGTTGACGTTAACCGACTAACTCCACCCTAATTATTCATCACGATTGGCTGATTTTTTCCCGTGCTTTACCTTCTTCTTCGTCTCTCTTTTTCTCTCACCCACTTCGCATTTATCTTATCGTACTTCTTTTATTTCAACTCTATGATTAGCTCTTGTATACTTTTAAACAATTCCTCATGTGTATTTGTGGTTTGAAAATATGTTTTTTTAAAAAAAAATTACCCCTCTTTCGGAACATCAAGATTTATTTATTCTGTTTAATTAGATGATCTCCAATTTGTTTTTATATCAATCTTGAATATTCGAGACAATTTTTACTACAAATAAAACTATTTAAATCAAATATCGATTAATTTTTAAAACATAGATTTAGTGTGCTCGAATAAATAAAAATAAAATCATCAAAAAATCAGCATAGAACAAAAACGCAGGTAAAGTAAATGATCGTAAATTATAAATGTAAATAGACAGACGTGTAGCTTCCTATGAAGAGAAAAATTCGCTGTTCTGATGTCATTCACTTTTTTTCTGTTTATATACTTTATTTTATACGCGCGCGATCGTTCAGAATATCGCACCTGTTACGCTCCTGTATATTTCCATATAGAAAAAAAAAATTAAACTTCTGTGGATGTTTTATTGCTTTTGTATACAAATGCAATTGTATTTGTGAATAAGCAACAATTTGTTGATCAGGCTGTATTATAGACTTATTCATTCCATCACATATACTTTTTCAAAATAACGAAGCACAGTCACACACCTTCACAATAATTCAGTACAGGAATGAAGAAGTAAATGAAAAAAATTGAGCAAGAAGTTGAATGAGAATGGTCGGCAAGCGGCAGTTTTGTACGAGGCTTTAAGTCGATAGCACGGAACAGTGAATTTGAGCTTCGAATATTTAGTTAAGAAAAATTAATAACTTTTAAATTTTTTAATTTTTTTAAGAAACAAGTGCAACTTTATTCAAGAAACCTTGAAACATTAAAAACTAAAAGAATTCAAATATCATATCTTGGAGGAAAAAAAATGTTAAATTAAATCACTTTTATTTAGTAAGTGGAAACATAAAATAATTTTAAAGCAAAATTTAATCATATTTAATTTTGTTATATAAATCAGTGAAGTTCCGAAAAATTTATGGATAAAAATAAAAAATAAATTAAAAAATTCAAAAAAGAAATAAAATAAAAAGAAATAAAAATAAGCTTGAAAAAATTTTTAAAAAAAAGTCAAACTAAAAACTTATTTGAAAAAATAAACCAATTTTTTTCTGATTCAGGCAACTTTTGGATACGTCTGAAATAAGTTTAAATAGTTGACATCCTGACGTGTGTTGAAATTATTCTAAAAATAAATTATAAATTGTGGAACTAAAAATAACTTTTAGTGCATTATTAAACAAAGCAATTAAATAGTTTCAATAACAGAGTTCAATGTGTTAATGTCAATAGACATTTAAAAAAAGGAGAAAGATTTCAATTCGTGAAAGAAACTGAAACTGCTGTTATTTTCGAGGAATAAATTTTAAAAAATGTATTTTCCTAGATATATGTTTTTTTTTGAGATCTTAATTTATATTAAAATATTTGAAGTTTCAAAATACACTAATTTTTTCATATCACATAATCTGAAGAAACTAAATTTTTTAGTTCTTGAATTTGAAATTTTGAAGAACGAAATTTTTGCTCATATTTGCAGAAGTGAGAATTCAAATTAAAACTCATCTTGAACTTGACCATCAAAAAAAATTTTTCTCATAGTTATTTTTTCTCACAGTGTCTGTTTATGATTCAAATCAATTTTATATAACTTATTTTTCGTTTCTTGAAATGTCTCAATTACAAGAAAGACCTTTCTGTGAGAGAGAAGGCTTTATGTCCACTTTTATAGATGTCATCACCCCTTGTCGAGCTATTTTTATCAATTATTTGAAAGTGAGAAAGGATCAATAAGAAGCTAAATTGAAAATTTCACGCGGTTCTCCGCTTTTATTTTCGATATAACCTGAGGAAATACCAGCAACACTTCCACAATTTGATAGAACCGTGGCTAATTTTTTTTTTAATTTAAACAAAATGTAGTTGAATAGAGAAGAATTTAAAACAGCTTGTGTTGTTAGACATGAGTCATTTTATTTTTCATTACTTTTTTGTTAATTTTAATTTAGTTTTTATTTTATTCTTTTTTAAATTCTTTTATTTTTGACGATGATATGTCAATTTTTTTGGTTTATTTTTGCTCAAAATTGATTACTTCTAAATTAAAAAGAATGAAGATTTTCACATTAATTCATCAAATAATTAACAAAAATATAATATATTTTCAGAAATTACCAGTTTAAGTGAAAAAACTTTACACAAAAACTAAAAAATGTTAGCAAAATTAAAGTGACTAGGAAATAACAATCAGGTGCAAAAACATAGATAGTGATTTTGATAGTGATTTTCGTTTTAAGAAACGGTTTAAAGACTCAAGCTTATAAAATAAATGATAAGTATGGAATTACAGCCGGCTGTACACATGCAGCATTTAAGCCATGGCCATCAACAGCATCATGGAGATTTAAATGTTTATCAGCATCAAATGACAAACATCTCAACAACAAACGGTGATGACAAGAATAAAAGTAAGTGTCAATTCTAAGACTTTGTTTATTTTTTTAAAAAAAATATTGAACTGTGAGGTCTGAGAAAATCTTTAATACTTGAATATTTGGATTGTTTTGTGGTTGAAATTAAAAACGAAGCAACAGATGTGTTCAGATTAAAATTTATTTAATATTTTAATCTCTAACACAATTTGTTCTACAATATTTTCTTCATTAATCAGCTAAAACTGTATTAAAACCTTTCAAAGTGATGTTAACTTTTTTAAAAATAAGATTAAATCTATTTTCATCATTTTAAAGATGTACTATTGAATTTCCTCATTTATAAGTAATCCTTTCATAGCATAATGTTTTTTTTTAAATAAAAAAATTACCATGGTACATCAAAATGTCAAATCAATCTATAATAAAAACTAAGCTTCTCCAATTTTCACATTTAAAATTTTCTAGTTTAAAAATTACTTTATTTTTCAAAGTTTAAAAGAATAAATTTAGGTAAATTATCATTTTAAGCTCATCAATAGGGGAAAGAAGTTATTTTTTATAACTCATTTCCTTAAAACTCTTTTGATTCCGTTAAAAATAGCATACGAAGAAATGAATTTGGAATATGTAGCGCGCATCCTTTTAAAAAAATTTTACATGTTCATAAATAAATATAAAGAAACGTAAATTTTAATGACCATCGACAACAAACTTCAACATGCGACAATCGAGCGGGAATTTCCTTGGAAGTTGAATGTTATGCAAAGAAAAGGAGAAAGAAGGAAGTGCGAAGAGTTCAATGTTTGGGGTTCCCTCTGTCGTCGCTACCAGTTGTAGATTATCTAAATGTCCTTATAAAAGAAATTTTAAGTATGAAGGTAAAATAAAATGATGAGAGACCATCTGGTGCCTCTCAATGACTCGACATCGATGTACAATTTTGTATCAGAAATGCCGATGAACCTGTTGCCCGCTCAGGGGTTGGAAGAAATTGTTAACTGACTTTAATTATACATGCAGGAACAACAACAACATTCAACGGTTTTCATTCCTTTTTACCTTCAAAATGCGCACGAGAGGGCAATAATTTCCAGTTCCTGCAGGGCGTAATGACTGGCGCATTACAAAAATATATTTCTTTTTTCATTAATTTCATTCTTGTAATACTATTTAAGTTGGTAAAACAGGTGGAATTCTTTTCAATTTCCTATTTCTCCTTGTTCTTTTTGTTCATCATTTTACTTTTTTACTATTTTTTTTTTTCTTAAAGCATATCTTCAATCTATTAATATTTTCAATACAACTAAAAATATAAATTACTTGCTTTGAATAGCTTCTGTAAATTTATTGAAAATTTATTTTGAAAATCTACAAATCATAGTCAATATTCAATTGCATCAAATGAAATCATCAGTTAAAAAAATCTATTTTTTTGTTTCATTAAATGAAAAAAAAAGTCAAAAAAAGTCTAACAATGCAAAGGCAGACATTAATTTACTGCATATATTTATACATTAATTATTATATAAAAAGAATTCATAATAAGAAGAAGGTATTAAGAATGCATGTGTAATTGAAGAGGAAGACAATTTCGTTGACTCACCCTTAAGAAAATAAAACACAAAGAAATTATTTTCCTCTCTTCATGTATTTCACATTAAAAATTTAAATTTTTTAAAGTTTCAACTTGTTTGGGGTCACCTAAAAATGACTGGCATGCATGCTATGCAGTTATTTGCTTGCCAAGTGTCTTTTTTATTAATGTTATTTTTATTCTTTCTCTTTACATTTTTCCTGATGATAATTTTCTTATTCCTTGTGACTTTGAGAAAAATATGTAGAGAGGAACAATGAAAATAAGGTCTTATAATTTATTTTTAACGGATTTTCCCCTCAACTATTGTTCTTATAAATTCAATAAAGGAATAATTTGCTTCTCAAAAAATATTGAGCTTTTGCAGACACATTTTTATTTTTGTTTGTTTTTTTCTTAATCTTGTATATTTAGACGACACCCATAACAACCAACAAGGTGGCATGTCTGGAGAAGGTAAGTTTAAAATCAATAATTTTCAAATTTCATGTGACAAAAATAAATCTTAATTTTTAATTTATTTCAAAAAAAACTTAACAAAAAGTCTGAATTCAAAAATTTATTACATAAAAACAATTTTCTAAGCCAAATGGAAATTTCTTTATAAATCAATTATCATCAGTAAACAGTAGCAGTTTATAAAATCGCAGTAGAAGGAAGAAATTTCTTATTTTGGGGCAATCACGCTTTCAAAAAAATTAATCACAAAATTACCCACCAATCGTCTCTTTATTTGAGCTTTTTAGTGCAAATGCTGCTGCTGCTGCTGTTACTACCGATTTTTCTTTATTGTTTATTTGCGACTAGATGTGGAGCAATAGTAAATTATAGAGAGAAAAATTCAAAAGCAAGTAGTTTGCAATTGATGTCTAAACGATCGAAAGTTTTCTTTCATATTTCTTTTGCTACATTATCTCTGCTGTTTTCATACAAAAAAGTCTGCTAGAGATTGTTCAATGGAGGAGAACGACTAGTTCATTTTCTTGTAAAAATTGTCTGAAAACTACAATATTGATGTCTGTAGTCTTTGAAAATCACTATACTCATGAATCTCAAACTACATTTTCTTTAGGCTCATTCGTTTTTTAACATATAATACTTCATGATAGATGCTAAAATTTTTAAAAGCATAGTGTAATATGATAGTGAACAATCAGTTTAATCTTAGCACATTACCACTCAATAACATATGTTCGTAAATAATTATTCTGTGTTCAATCACTGTATTTAAAAATTCAAACTCACAAGTTCATTTTCAATTGATGTTTCATAGAAATGCTTAAGAAATGTTTCATATAGTCAAACACAAAGCGTATAAAGTGTGCTTTATTTACTCATAAAATTGTATTTACGTCATGAATACATCCATAATATTTTTATTACCACAATTTTTATTCTTTAGAATTAAAAAGAATAATCATAGCTGGTCAAGTAAGATCAGGAATAATTAGTAAATAAATAAATTACAATTACTTTTAATGTCTATTGCGATACCTCATCATTAAACACTCGCGAATTTCAAATTACCACTACCCAAACTCATCGCAAAATTTATTAATTTTTTTATGAAAATCTACTTCATTTTATTTTAAAAAATGAAACTCTTCAAACACTTTAAAACTGAATCAAATAATTTAAACAGTATGAAAACACTAATACAAATGAATGACAAAAGTCCAGGAACTTCCCATGTCAAGAATCTCTTTAATTATATTTCGCGTGTCTCTCTTCCTCTGAGAACATTTTGAAAGCGAAAACTGACCCGCACTAGTTATATAAACCCATCATCTTCGCTCTGAATACTCTCATTTCATTTTCATTACCAATTTTATGGAAATTCACAGAATTGTTTCCAGAAATGGGAAAAATGAAGCAGGTTATATTAGTGTGCTGGCTTTTATCTTCAGACTTCTTCTTTACTTCCATGTATATCAACTTACACACTATTCTCTATTGCCCATGGCCTTGAACTGCCGTGAGTATTCCGAGTGACTTTATGCTAATGTCTCATCGTCATTGTTTTGTTTTAAAGCGTCTCTTTATCAGCGAAATTATTGTCTTTTTTTCTTTCTTTTTAACATTTCTGACTAATTTTAATACCTGCTCAATCAAACATAAAATGTTTAAACAAATATAAACAAAAGAAAAATTTAAAATTTACAATATTTCAGGTTTTTGAATAATTTTGAGACTCACAAATTAACAAGTTTATTTCATAAAAAGAAAATGTTATTATCCACTCATGTCACTTTTACTCATCTGTGATTCTCAAATAATTCTCCGCAGCATGTATATTTATTCAAAAAAATTTCTATTATTTGTATTATTTTTCAATAAAATCTACATCTCACACAGACATTTTTGTATAAAAACATTACAGCAACTAAAAAATATTTACATAAATAACCCAAACCCGTACATACATTCAGAACTTGATATATTCTTTATACATTTAATTGAGAATTTTTTTTCAAAATGACAAAAAATTTTTTTTTTAAAATAACAATTGTGTGAATTTTTCACAAGCTTTAATGCCCGACGGCATTCTCACTGCCGGTTATGTCTGAAAACTAAATTTAAATCTTCATGATGCTTATGTGTGTGAACAGCTTGTAGTCAAATAAAACCGGAAGATGATACTACTTTTAATTTTATATATTTTCATTGATATTTATTCATTACTCATTGATATACATAGTGGGTATAAAGAAAAATTTAAGTCTAAAATTTTTACAAATTAAAAACCATATTGCAATAAATTTTAAAATTTCAACTTTATTGAACATTGAGTTCATTTGGAAAATGTCACAACTTAAGGGATTTTGGGAATTAACGTTACCCCTTAACTTTCATTTGAACGAATTTATTTAAATAGAAAATCGTAACTAGAATGATTTGAATGCAATGTTTAGTAGGAAAGAAAAGTAAGCACCCTCACTTGCAATTTGATTATTATAATATGATTTGAAATATTTTTTGGAAAGGAAAAAATAACTACTTAAGGGAAATTTTTGATCAATTAATCATCACTTCAAGAACTTTTTGTCAATTTTTTTCTCTGGTTAACATTTATTGGATTCTCCATTTTTTGTATCACTAAATTTTAAAATTAACACAAAATATGTATTCATTAAAATTTGCAATGTGGCATATGAAAAATATTCCTTGTACATAGCATAATGAAAACTCATTTTCCTTCCACACCTTCGAATGAATATCCAAACAATTTTTCATTTTTTTCCTCTTGAACAATGAGTAAATAAATGAAAAATAAATTCAACAAAAGAGAGAGGAAAATTCGAATGTCACAAAAGAATTGAAATTTTTTAATTCCGAAAAATAAAAAGAACGGCAGTAGCAGTTTATTTTCTCTGCTCATACACACATTTTTTCTTTCGGTTCTGTTCTATTCGGAGAATTTTTTGCCAATGATATATTTCACGGTACGGTGATTCTGAAACCAATTCAGTCAAAAATATGCTTCACTTTTTTTTAATACTTCTCGTTCGTTTTCTCTCTCTCTTTATTTTTGATTATAACATTTTATGGTGATATAAAGTTGAAAACAGATACAAACATGCAAAGGGGAATTTAACATGAAGCGGAAAAATGAGGGCTTTGCACTTACTATTTTAATAATCTTGTTCACTAAAATTAAATTTTTTAATTTAAAAAAAAAATGAAAAATATTATTAGTTTACAATTAATTGAACATCATCTATTGATCAATCAATAGTTTATGACAAATTTGCATCATCAGTTGAAAAAATTACTTTCCACAAAATTCATATCGACCGATATTTTGCCAAAAAAATTTACATAAAATCACACCCTAAGGGAAATTATCAGTAGCGATGTAATGATTGAGGAACATTTTCATAATATTATGGATATCAAAATGAAAGGGGAGAATAAAGTCGTGACTTTCGTGATATTTTGTAACTCAAAACAATAAAAATGATCGAAAGTGATTTTCCTTTAGACAGAAAGTGAAATGCAAAACTCTTCTGGTTCTCATAGTAAACTAGACAGAAAAGAAAATTCCCATAGAATTATGTAAAAAAGTCATTGTGCTAAACAATAGTCTGGCACTTAATTTCTACAAATTTCTTACTAACCACACACAGTGAACATCAATACTTATTCTGATCACACGAGAAAATTAATCAATCATCAAAAACTTGGCGTCAACAAATAAATAAAAATAAAATCATCACCTCATTAATTCACATTAAATAAAAATTACAAAGCTGCCACACATGATGCACAAGTACAAACATCGGCAGTAGTATACAAAGAATGTGCGAAAATATGCCGAAAATAAAGTTCATTAAAAGTATCTCATCGTGACTTTGATGTGTTGTCATCAATTATTCACAGTGAGTTTTTTTTCTTGCAAATTATTGCAATAAGAGCAACAATGTATTTATGGATGAATATGCTACTATTTTTATACATCCATATGGAATGATTGAGTGGAATGCTGCAATAATGTATATCACTTGATGTATTGTTTAATCAAAATTGAAGTCATAATAGATAGCTTAGTTTATGAATACAAACTAGTATGTAATTGTATATCCGTGGACGTTCTTTGTCTTTATTTAAGTCACACAAAAAAATTTTAATCTCATTCACATAAAATTTCCTTATCTTCTTCTTTTCCTCTCTTAAATTCCTTCTTTACTGTTGCAATACACAAATTCCCATTAAAAATAAATTGAATGAAAAAAAGATCAATTGCAAGGTGCAGACAACTTGTAAGAATATATAAAAGAAAATCGTGCAGAATTGGAAGATAATCAAAAAGCGGAAGAACATTGTGGTTTCGTGTCTCAGTTATTCTTTTCGGAATTCCCTACGTTTTGGCGCTTTCCTGAGGCTTCTTATTGTATGCTCTTGTGTTATCGTCTTCATATATGTATACAATTGTTGAGATGAAACTTTTGCATTTCTCACATTGAAACCTATAAATCTCTTCATTGAAAATAAACAAGATTCATTTCCTTCTTGTCCTTCAAGATTTTTTGTTCTCTCACTCTCACACTTTTTTGACCATGCTGTACTGAACAATCATGACTCATTGGAATGTATTTTTTTTTTCCTTCTTTTTCATTCATGAATTTGATTATTGGCAGAAAAGAATCAAAGTAATTTGATGCGGATGTGAACAATTTTTCAGAACTTTCTCGTATTTTATTGTTTCTTTATGCTCTCATTTATACTTTTTCATAGTGGTAATGAGAATTCGAATATAATATTAAAATTTAAAACAACTTATTTTCACTTTATTTTTGACTGGATTAGGATAATTTTTCTTTTTAAATGTTTCAGTTAATGTCAAAAAATGATAGAAATGCTGCTGTTACGCATCCCTGAATTTTTAAAATGAAGGAGAAAAGTTTTGCAAGCGATTGAGACAAAAGGTATTTACACGCTGAAATGACTGACTGAGCAGTATGAAAAGAAAACCTGTTGAAATTTTAAAGTGTTTCACTTGCTCCAAAGTACACAATTCGATGAGCAATAAATCGATGGAAAATATACTCCTGTATGTGTTTTGGCATCGATTTTCTGCTCAGAGAAATGGAAAATTTCCAAAAAATAAGATATAAAATTCTTTATCTTTGCGCATTTCTTATGAGAATCTAAAAGGATTTTTTTAGTTTAAGACACACCCAAGTTGAATATCGTATTACTGTTCCACCTCCAAATTGTCACATGGAATTCTCCTTACAGCGTGCAGTACAATGTTCCTAATTGAGAAATGAGAGAATTCTCGCAACCAATCAGCGTAAATAGAAAGAACAGTTTCGAAAATGAAACAAAACAAATAAATTTGGCAACATCTCAAAAATTTTCCTTCTTCCTCCTTTTTATCTCTAGTGATGTCGTGAGTTGAATTTCCACACTGAATTACCCACCGAACGATCCGATAAAATACTTTTCTTTCTTCCCATTTGATGTTATGGTGGTTTTATGCTCATTCGACGTGCATTTATATACACATACACACACAATTTGGCAGTTTCTCTCTCAGACTTTTTCTTCCTTTTATTTCTCATCTTCTCAAACTTTATTCTCGTGCGCAGCCAGGTGGAGCCAAAAATTCTTTTCGATTTTGTTGTTATGTTTTTAGTATGTCATAAATTGTGAAATGAAAGATTTTTTTTTGTTCGTTACATTATGTGCATGAAAATGGATGTATCTTGGAAAAACTTGACGTAGATTTTTCATTTTTAAATGTCAAAGATTATACATGATATCAAGGGATGGACATGGTTAGGATTTAGATTCGTTTTTTTTTCAATGTTGTTTTAACATTCATAGTTACATGTATTCAATGTCAAATGAATCGGATTAAAATTTAATCTTGCGTTGATTACTTTAAGTTTTTGTTGACAGTACACCTTATAATTCTGACATTAGATATCATTGTGAATGGATTTGTAATTTGATACAATTAACATGATTTTTGCGATTTATATTCATCTAAGCTAGGAGGATTGAGAGGTAGGTAAATAATGACTATAAGCGCATTTTTAAAATTGCAAAAATAACGTCAATCACACATGAGAATTTTATACTGAGGGCAGAATAAATTGAACAATCGAGAGGCAGAGGGTCTTTCTCTCTTTTTGTATCTAAAGTTTCATTCCTATAGCTTCAGTGAAAATTTCCCCTATCCAAAGAGCAAAAAGCAACGGCTACGACAGAGACAAACAAGAGAAAAATTGAGAATTGAGGATTATTTTGTTGTTGTTTTAAATCTTCATAGTAATAATTTTCTGTGCGCCACAAACACACCACACGGGTATTTTGCTGCTTCGCTAGCATTCGAGAATTTTTTTCTGCTTGCTACTGCTGCTGCCTCTCTACCGTGCTCTGTGTGTCTTTTTCTTTTCTCCTTTTTTTTCATTCTTCAATCCTCGTGTGCTCGACGTTCTCGACTGTTTTGTATGTGTATATTTTTGTATGTGCTGCTGCTATTGCTCTTTGATATTAGACACCCGCACAGTCTTTTACAGTGATTAGACGGATTTCGGTCGAGCGAGAAAACGTTGTGCGGTTTAGCTCCTTGCAAAAAAATGGAATGTTGAATTAATACAATAAGAAAAAATTTTAAAAAAGAATTGTGAAATACAAAAAAAATCAACAAATATTGTGTTAGTGAATATGAATTAAGATAAATTTAAAACTATAAGTTTAATAATGAATCCAAGAATTTAAGGAAAAAATAAAATTTCAAAACTTTAAAAAAATCCACAAAACTTATTGAACAATCACAAAATGTGAAAATAGTAATAGGATTATTAATAGCTCTAAATCTAAAAAACGACAAATTTAATCTGTAATAGCTTTTAAATAATTATTCTAACAACACACCGAAAAAATTAAAAGAAAGTCTTATCAGTGTAAAAATGAATTTTAACAATTAATAAAAAAATTGTGAAATTTAAACTAATCAGTATGAAGCAAGTATAGCACATAATTTTTTTCAAAGCTAAATTTGAACTCGTGATAATCTAAATGTGCAATCTTTGTGACTTATTTATTTTTGAGTGATTTTATCTGATTTCATACATTGTAAAAAAATTGCCGTTGGTGTATATATTTAGTTTTCAAGAAATAATAGCCAACAAATAATAGTAATGTTTTAAAAATTTCTATAAATAAAATATTAATAAAAAGAACTTGAAGAGTATCTTAGAAAAAATAATATTTTAGTTCGTAAAAGAAATTTAATAAAATTAAAATTTTTGAATAATCAAATGAAAATGGATTTATCAACTGCATATCGATATAATCAAAACATGATGGAATATTATACGTGTAAGTAAATGAAAGACATCAATTTGTATGAAAATAAAATTTTCTTTTGAAATAGGGACATTTAATAGAATTTAAGAATACAGTGGAATGGCAAAAATGAAAATAAAGAAATAGACTCCAAGATGATCCTAATTACATTTTCCGCGATTCCATCTTCCCTCAATTTATACCTTCAAATTAAAGGTATTAAAGTCAACATAATCTTACAATGTTTCTTTTCTTCATTTTTTCATTAAATTTTCAAAAGAGGGAGAAAAGTTTCTCCATCTAACAAGAAAAGAAACGAGGAAAAAAGAAGAAGGGCGCCATTTTGATTTTTCTTATTTTCACATTTTCTACTGATTTGATGTGCCACCCACGTCCTTGTCATTTTGAATACTGATGGAAAATAAAAACAAGAAATCGGACATTAAAAATGATTCTGTTTAAATTTTATGTCAAATTCCTTTAATATAGTAATTTTTTCTCTCATTTCAAAAAAACCAATTAACGACTTTCCATTTGGAAAAACTGTGTATTTATTTTATTTTAATTAACTTAACTCGAATATGTTGAAATGAGAATCAACAATATTGTGGTTAGTAATTGTGATAATTAAAAAAGTAAAAATATTTTCCAGATCTGTTCATTTAAATATTATCAATTGATTTTTTTTTGCATTCATGTTTGATTAAGAAAAAAAAACCAGTTAATCAAAAGTTCATTGCACCAATTTAAGGTTATAAAAAGGAGATGAAGAAATGAATCAGCATTTTGCACTAAAAAAATCAGTGTCACTAAAGCTTTAATGGGCCATTTGTGCTCACCGATCGTAATGACAATTGTCACACACATACATTCACAAGATGCGGAGCAGTAGAAATAACAGCCCGTCAGACAAATCAATATTTGGGCAACCATTGGATCCAAACAAATTTTCCATTTTGCTACCACTTCTTTGTGTTCAGACTGTCGTGTTCTGGCTCTTTAATTTTCTTTCCATGCTTTTTCTCTCCTTGACTTATTATGTTGAATGTTTGATTTTTTTTTCTTTTATTGAACTTTAAAAGTTTTTGGTATCGATTTTATTTTATATTATTCATTTTTTTGAAAATGTGTCATTGTCTGTCAGGTTTGTTAAATCGTTTGCAAATTTTCAGTTGAAAAAGATTTAATTAAAAAGTTTCAAAAATCAAAAGTGTTAAAATTCATATGCAAATTTAATTTAAATTAAAAACATCATCAGTAGTGAGTTAAATGACGTGCATATTGTGCAATTAAATGCAAAACTCGCAACATAATAAAGATTTTTTAAACTTTTTAAATGAATCATTAATGCGACAACAGCTTGTCGCTGCCTTTTTCTCGCTACCGACAAATCTAAAATCACAAATCTCGCGTATGTGCATGACGGAAAGAATTTTTTGGCACCATTTACGACGTTAATCGTTTAGAACGTGATCTAATGCTTTTGCATTATTTTATCTTGTGTGAATTACTTAAATTTCTCTTCATTAGCGAACGCAAATTCAAAGAAATGTGCAAAAAAATAGAAAGAGACCAAACATTTCACATTTCTCTTAATAAATCCAAATTTATGAATTTGAAAATTCAAATTTATATTTATATACTAAGCTCTGATAGATCAAACTGTTTATGACGTTGTAATTTAATATGTTTATTGAACAAGTATGACTTTACTAGAGGTATCAAATTAATTTTCAAAGTTATTATTTTCATTTATTTAATAAAATCTTATTCCTCATTATACAAATGAAATATAGAATGTTGTATATAAGAGAAAAATTAGAAGCTTTAGAAGGTTTTCTTCTCCTGTAAAATACGAGATGAGACTTAACATTGAATCTAAGACAACAAAGCAAACAATCAATTCTGATACCTTTACTTTGATAAAATGTCAACCATAGAAACAAATTAAGAGTTTAGAAACTTGATACCGGTGAGATAATAAAGTATTAACATGCGTAATAATTCAAATTTTAAATGTCAGTATCGTCAAGAATTCAAGCAAAACCATAATATTTTCAATTATTACTACTAATATCAACCCCTAATAAACTTCATTGAGGGTGAAAGCGACAAAATCCCTCCAAATAAACAAACTGAACATAAAATCCACTTTAATCTAACAAACTAGCTGTTGAGTTGTTTGAGTGCCTGTTTTTTTTTTTTTTTGTTTATCATCATGCTCATCATAATATGATTATCAAGACTTGCTTTTTATTGCAATTTTATTGAAATTATGTTGACGATTATTATCTTTGACTGCACATCGTTCGTTGTGTCTGCTTGAACTTGTTTCTGGTTTTTCTTTCTAATTTTCTCTTCTGTTTATTTCCCACTTCAATTTTTTGGCAAAAGTTCAAGATTTCTCTATTATGCCATGCTGCAATAATTTTTTTTGGTATAATCTGGTAATTTAATAATGAAATGGAAAAATTAAATTATGATGCTGATACTATCCAGAAATCAGTATAGTAGTATATTAAACTGAATTATTTTTTAAAAAAAAATTCGTCCTTCATTTACCCGTTATTTTTGATGATAAAAGAATATCAAAGAAAGAAAAGTCAGCATATGTTAATCATCTCGCATTTCCATAGATATACATCTCATCGTGATAAAAACAGAATAAACCCAACCATCTCGTTCGCCTTTTTAGCATCAACCACAAATTCAATTTGCATGATTTGTTTTTCTCTCTCTCTCATTTCATTTTTCCTGCGTGTCTTTTATCATCCTCTTGTCTTTAATCGGCGCAAGCAATTTATTTTATTTTCATCTCGCTTCTGTAATGGCGTAAATGTAAATGAGTTGTAATCCACTTTATGTCTTCTTTGTCGGTGGAAATGGGTGTAATGGAAAAGCACGCAAAAAGTATTAAAAATTCATGGTTGCGGTAGTGATTTTTCTCAACTTTTATTTATTTATTTTTTATTTTTTTTGATGTTTTCAGACAATTTTATTTTTGTGCTTAATGGAAGATGCTCTTTTGTAGTCACAATATTTTGACTCATTTGAATAACATATTCATTCATTTAATTTTGTCATTCTTATATTTGCAGGCCATGGTGGAGTGAACCAACTTGGTGGAGTTTTTGTAAATGGAAGACCACTTCCCGATGTTGTAAGACAACGAATCGTCGAGTTGGCACATAATGGTGTACGTCCATGTGATATATCTCGACAGCTTCGTGTCAGTCACGGCTGTGTTTCAAAAATTTTATCAAGGTAATTTATACATTTTAAGAGAATAAACGCCCACAAAATAACATGAAAATGAGGATTTTAGAAAATTGATTTTGTGATATATGGTGAACACATTAGACAATGTTGATGTATACGAGATGATTCAATTACGCGATTTATCTTTCCCCCAAAAATTAACTCTGAGTATATTTCGGGTATATTTTAATAAAAAAAATGTATAAAATTTACGCTCCCCATTTTATGCCATATGTGGTAGCAAATAAATTAACCTGAAAATGTGTGCACATCCACCGCTTCCATTTCGGTTAATGTAAAGTATTTTTGTTGGTTATTTATTGTTATGGTACAAATTTAACTGCCAAAGTCATTAAATTTCCTCCTACTTGATAATTTTCAGCATCCATACATAAGTGTATAGTATGCGAAAAATTGAATTGGGAAACTTTGTCTTAATGGGGAATTTTAATTACGACGGAAAAACAGAAAAGGCTAAAAAGTCATTTATTATCTAAGAAAATTTTCTTTATACTGCACGACACGTGGCAAATAACTCACAAAACTTATCTAATTATTTTCAATGTACAATCCATTTAGATATTATGAAACGGGGAGCTTTAAAGCAGGAGTAATTGGTGGAAGTAAACCAAAAGTGGCAACACCACCCGTGGTTGATGCTATTGCAAGTTATAAGAGAGAAAATCCGACAATGTTTGCTTGGGAAATTCGAGACAGGTTACTAGCAGAGGGCATTTGCTCACAAGACAATGTACCTAGTGTTTCGTCCATCAATCGGTAAGTTACTTAATCCTTTTAAATATAATCAAAAATATTTCTTTTTTAAATTGAAATAAACTAAAACTAAGAATTAAGAAAAAAATTATAAAGACAATGAAAAAGAAGAAGAAATAGAAATTATATTAATGAGTGTTCTGCTCCGAAAACTTTGCGCTGCCAACTTTTTCTTTCTACTTGCTACCCATAAATTCTCCTCGTTTTCACGTTTCTCTCGCAAAGAAAAATATTAAAGTAAGATTTTCTTCATCTTTAATTTTGAATATTTTCCCTTAATAAACTATGTGTGTTTGCTACTCGACACATTTCAATTTTAAGCATGTAATATGCTTTCTTTTTATTTTAAGCTTTGTTCTTTAAGTGGTAGATTGGTATAAAAATAATTCTTAAGCAAATAAAAGTTTAAAGCAAAACATGATAAAGGAATCAAAAAGAATAGGGGAGTAGAGGATGTAATGTTGGCATTTCCCGGAAATCCTTTCTCAACATTTTTCTTTTTTGTAATTTTCTCTCATTCTTATTTTCTTCCATCATCATGTGCTGCTGTATCCTGTCTTTCATGCATCGCTTCCTTTTTAGTTAAAACTTTTTCTCCTCACTTTTGTTTTTTTTTATATATTTTATTTTTTTTATTTTAATATTCTTATTCTTACATTTGGGATATCAAAATCTCAAGATAAAGAAAGCTGGTATTTAAAAAAGTAAGAACTTTTAGATAAACATTTCGAAACTCATGCTAGTTCTTAATAATCATTATTCTAGGAACAAGAAGTATGAGGATGGTTGGTAATCAAAATTATCTATTCTTGTTTGCACAGCCATGAACTTTTTAACCTTCATCCCATATCACGCTGCATAATAACAGTACACATTTTTACATTTTCATCAATCGCTTTTCTCTTCCGTACACAAAACACAATCAAATGTTCACCTTGTTCATTGTTCCACACACTTTTTCCAACAGCAGAAGCGAGAAAAATAAAATCCAGTGTAAACATTATTTTTTTTTTGAAATTTTCACTACCGAATGGATTATCGATTTTCATTCCTATCCTATCGTAAGCTATTTTGTCAATTGTGCGTCAATCAATACAAAGTGATTTATTGAAAAGAACATTAAAGGGAAAGTTCGATTACATTGAAGTCTCCAGATGTCTTGATTCAATTTTCTTTTTCACTTTAAATTCTTATCTTTACGAATGATAATAAAATACTTAGAAAAATTCTTGAAGAGTTTAAAAATTGTGTTTAAAGAATTTTACCGTCGGTACAGCCATATCTAAATAATACTTATTTTTTTTCTTTCATTTCTAAATCTGACTATGAAAATTTTGAACATGCTCAGTAAGCAATAAATGAATTTTCATATTTGGAAAAAGACAAAAAATGATATGAAATCTGATTCACAATGAAGCTAATGTCGAGCACATGCGTGATGCATGAAAGATTTTAAATCACCTTGATTTCAGGGCTGGGTTTCTCCGGTGGTGGTACGGTATGGTAAGGTATGGTACGGTATGGTATAGGTATACCAGTGGTACCAGTGGTATGGTATATTGGTACACCAGGTATGAAAAAGTGGTTTACCTGTACCATACCATGGTATACCATCGTACCATACCAGTGGTATACCAATATACCATACCAGTGTACCATTATACCATACCTGGTGTACCACTGTACCATACCATTGGCTTTTTAAAAAATTCCACAATGGATCAACACAAAAATAATACATCAAATCACATCAACAAGTAAAAAGGAATCCATTGGTACCAAAATCAATATTTTTGGACCTTCCACGTCAAAGTTATGTCTGTCCAAAATTTACTATAATTTTCTGTTCATACCAAAAATGTCAAAAAAATTTTCAAAGACATGTGACACATCAAAACACATCTACAAGCAACAAGAAATCCATTGGTACCAAAATCAATATTTTTGGACCTTCCACGTCAAAGTTATGTCTGTCCAAAATTTACTATAATTTGCTGTTCATACCAAAAATATCAAAAAAATTTTCGTAGACATGTGGCACATCTAAACACATCTACAAGCAACAAGAAATCCATTGGTACCAAAACCAATATTTTTGGACCTTCCACGTCAAAGTTATGTCTGTCCAAAATTTACTATAATTTGCTGTTCATATTAAAAATGTCAAAAAAATTTCAAAGACATGTGGCACATCTAAACACATCTACAAGCAACAAGAAATCCATTGGTACCAAAATCAATATTTTTGGACCTTCCACGTCAAAGTTATGTCTGTCCAAAATTTACTATAATTTGCTGTTCATACCAAAAATATCGAAAAAAATTTCGTAGACATGTGGCACATCTAAACACATCTACAAGCAACAAGGAATCCATTGGTACCAAAATCAATATTTTTGGACCTTCCACGTCAAAGTTATGTCTGTCCAAAATTTACTATAATTTGCTGTTCATACCAAAAATATCAAAAAAATTTTCGTAGACATGTGGCACATCTAAACACATCTACAAGCAACAAGAAATCCATTGGTACCAAAATCAATATTTTTGGACCTTCCACGTCAAAGTTATGTCTGTCCAAAATTTACTATAATTTGCTGTTCATACCAAAAATATCAAAAAAATTTTCGTAGACATGTGGCACATCTAAACACATCTACAAGCAACAAGAAATCCATTGGTACCAAAATCAATATTTTTGGACCTTCCACGTCAAAGTTATGTCTGTCCAAAATTTACTATAATTTGCTGTTCATATTAAAAATGTCAAAAAAATTTCAAAGACATGTGGCACATCTAAACACATCTACAAGCAACAAGAAATCCATTGGTACCAAAATCAATATTTTTGGGCCTTCCACGTCAAAGTTATGTCTGTCCAAAATTTACTATAATTTGCTGTTCATACCAAAAATATCAAAAAAATTTTCGTAGACATGTGGCACATCTAAACACATCTACAAGCAACAAGAAATCCATTGGTACCAAAACCAATATTTTTGGACCTTCCACGTCAAAGTTATGTCTGTCCAAAATTTACTATAATTTGCTGTTCATACCAAAAATGTCAAAAAAATTTCATAGACATGGGGCACATCTAAACACATCTACAAGCAACAAGGAATCCATTGGTACCAAAATCAATATTTTTGGACCTTCCACGTCAAAGTTATGTCTGTCCAAAATTTACTATAATTTGCTGTTCATACCAAAAATGTCAAAAAAATTTTCATAGACATGTGGCACATCTAAACACATCTACAAGCAACAAGAAATCCATTGGTACCAAAATCAATATTTTTGGACCTTCCACGTCAAAGTTATGTCTGTCCAAAATTTACTATAATTTGCTGTTCATACCAAAAATGTCAAAAAAACTTTCGTAGTCATGTGGCACATCTAAACACATCTACAAGCAACAAGAAATCCATTGGTACCAAAATCAATATTTTTGGACCTTCCACGTCAAAGTTATGTCTGTCCAAAATTTACTATAATTTGCTGTTCATACCAAAAATATCAAAAAAATTTTCATAGACATGTGGCACATCTAAACACATCTACAAGCAACAAGAAATCCATTGGTACCAAAACCAATATTTTTGGACCTTCCACGTCAAAGTTATGTCTGTCCAAAATTTACTATAATTTCCTGTTCATATTAAAAATGTCAAAAAAATTTTCGTAGTCATGTGGCACATCTAAACACATCTACAAGCAACAAGAAATCCATTGGTACCAAAATCAATATTTTTGGATCTTCCACGTCAAAGTTATGTCTGTCCAAAATTTACTATAATTTCCTGTTCATACCAAAAATATCAAAAACATTTTCATAGTCATGTGGCACATCTAAACACATCTACAAGCAACAAGAAATCCATTGGTACCAAAATCAATATTTTTGGATCTTCCACGTCAAAGTTATGTCTGTCCAAAATTTACTGTAATTTGCTGTTCATACCAAAAATGTCAAAAAAATTTTCATAGACATGTGGCACATCTAAACACATCTACAAGCAACAAGAAATCCATTGGTACCAAAATCAATATTTTTGGACATTCCACGTCAAAGTTATGTCTGTCCAAAATTTACTATAATTTTCTGTTCATACCAAAAATGTTAAAAAAATTTTCAAAGACATGTGACACATCTAAACACATCTACAAGCAACAAGGAATCCATGGGTACCAAAAACAATATTTTTGGACCTTCCACGTCAAAGTTATGTCTGTCCAAAATTTACTATAATTTGCTGTTCATACCAAAAATATCAAAAAAATTTTCGTAGGCATGTGGCACATCTAAACACATCTATAAGCAACAAGGAATCCATTGGTACCAAAATCAATATTTTTGGACCTTCCACGTCAAAGTTATGTCTGTCCAAAATTTACTATAATTTGCTGTTCATACTAAAAATGTCAAAAAAATTTTCGTAGTCATGTGGCACATCTAAACACATCTACAAGCAACAAGAAATCCATTGGTACCAAAATCAATATTTTTGGACCTTCCACGTCAAAGTTATGTCTGTCCAAAATTTACTATAATTTGCTGTTCATACCAAAAATGTCAAAAAAATTTTCGTAGACATGTGGCACATCTAAACACATCTACAAGCAACAAGGAATCCATTGGTACCAAAATCAATATTTTTGGACCTTCCACGTCAAAGTTATGTCTGTCCAAAATTTACTATAATTTGCTGTTCATACCAAAAATGTTAAAAAAATTTTCAAAGACATGTGACACATCTAAACACATCTACAAGCAACAAGAAATCCATTGGTACCAAAATCAATATTTTTGGACCTTCCACGTCAAAGTTATGTCTGTCCAAAATTTACTATAATTTGCTGTTCATACCAAAAATATCAAAAAAATTTCATAGACATGTGGCACATCTAAACACATCTACAAGCAACAAGGAATCCATTGGTACCAAAATCAATATTTTTGGACCTTCCACGTCAAAGTTATGTCTGTCCAAAATTTACTATAATTTGCTGTTCATATTAAAAATGTCAAAAAAATTTTCATAGACATGTGGCACATCTAAACACATCTACAAGCAACAAGGAATCCATTGGTACCAAAATCAATATTTTTGGACCTTCCACGTCAAAGTTATGTCTGTCCAAAATTTACTATAATTTCCTGTTCATACCAAAAATATCAAAAAAATTTTCATAGACATGTGGCACATCTAAACACATCTACAAGCAACAAGAAATCCATTGGTACCAAAATCAATATTTTTGGACCTTCCACGTCAAAGTTATGTCTGTCCAAAATTTACTATAATTTGCTGTTCATACCAAAAATATCAAAAAAATTTTCGTAGACATGTGGCACATCTAAACACATCTACAAGCAACAAGAAATCCATTGGTACCAAAACCAATATTTTTGGACCTTCCACGTCAAAGTTATGTCTGTCCAAAATTTACTATAATTTCCTGTTCATATTAAAAATGTCAAAAAAATTTTCAAAGACATGTGGCACATCTAAACACATCTAAAAGCAACAAGGAATCCATGGGTACCAAAACCAATATTTTTGGACCTTCCACGTCAAAGTTATGTCTGTCCAAAATTTACTATAATTTCCTGTTCATACCAAAAATGTCAAAAAAAAATTCATGGACATATGGCACATCTAAACACATCTACAAGCAACAAGAAATCCATGGGTACCAAAATCAATATTTTTGGACCTTCCACGTCAAAGTTATGTCTGTCCAAAATTTACTATAATTTGCTGTTCATACCAAAAATATCAAAAAAATTTTCGTAGACATGTGGCACATCTAAACACATCTATAAGCAACAAGGAATCCATTAGTACCAAAATCAATATTTTTGGACCTTCCACGTCAAAGTTATGTCTGTCCAAAATTTACTATAATTTGCTGTTCATACTGAAAATGTCAAAAAAATTTTCGTAGTCATGTGGCACATCTAAACACATCTACAAGCAACAAGAAATCCATTGGTACCAAAATCAATATTTTTGGACCTTCCACGTCAAAGTTATGTCTGTCCAAAATTTACTATAATTTCCTGTTCATATTAAAAATGTCAAAAAAATTTTCGTAGACATGTGGCACATCTAAACACATCTACAAGCAACAAGAAATCCATGGGTACCAAAATCAATATTTTTGGACCTTCCACGTCAAAGTTATGTCTGTCCAAAATTTACTATAATTTGTTGTTCATACCAAAAATGTCAAAAAAAATTCATAGACATATGAAACATCTAAACACATCTACAAGCAACAAGGAATCCATTGGTACCAAAATCAATATTTTTGGACCTTCCACGTCAAAGTTATGTCTGTCCAAAATTTACTATAATTTGCTGTTCATATTAAAAATGTCAAAAAAATTTTCGTAGACATGTGGCACATCTAAACACATCTACAAGCAACAAGAAATCCATTGGTACCAAAATCAATATTTTTGGATCTTCCACGTCAAAGTTATGTCTGTCCAAAATTTACTGTAATTTGCTGTTCATACCAAAAATGTCAAAAAAATTTTCATAGACATGTGGCACATCTAAACACATCTACAAGCAACAAGAAATCCATTGGTACCAAAATCAATATTTTTGGACCTTCCACGTCAAAGTTATGTCTGTCCAAAATTTACTATAATTTGCTGTTCATACCAAAAATGTCAAAAAAATTTTCATAGACATGTGGCACATCTAAACACATCTACAAGCAACAAGGAATCCATTGGTACCAAAATCAATATTTTTGGACCTTCCACGTCAAAGTTATGTCTGTCCAAAATTTACTATAATTTGTTGTTCATACCAAAAATGTCAAAAAAAAAAATTCATAGACATATGGCACATCTAAACACATCTACAAGCAACAAGAAATCCATTGGTACCAAAATCAATATTTTTGGACCTTCCACGTCAAAGTTATGTCTGTCCAAAATTTACTATAATTTGCTGTTCATATTAAAAATGTCAAAAAAATTTTCGTAGACATGTGGCACATCTAAACACATCTACAAGCAACAAGAAATCCATTGGTACCAAAATCAATATTTTTGGACCTTCCACGTCAAAGTTATGTCTGTCCAAAATTTACTATAATTTGCTGTTCATACTAAAAATGTCAAAAAAAATTTCAAAGACATGTGACACATTTAAACACATCTACAAGCAACAAGAAATCCATTGGTACCAAAACCAATATTTTTGGACCTTCCACGTCAAAGTTATGTCTGTCCAAAATTTACTATAATTTGCTGTTCACCTATACCGGTGTAACACCTATACCGTACCAGTGGTATGGTATAATGGTACACCAGGGATGGTAAATTGGTACAATGGTATACCACTGGTACCATACCGTACCACCACCGGAGAAACCAAGCCCAGTTTATTGATATTTCATATATCATATTTGAAGAAATAAAGCCTCGTATTGAAGAAAATATATCAGAATAATTAAAGCTCACAGTTAAAATCAAATTTAAAAAATCTCTTTTTGAAAGATATCATTCTTAAAAACACTAAGTCACCCTCTTTTCGACTATTACTTTCTACATCCGATTCATCTTGAATTTTTACTTGTTTATCCCCTTATTTCTTAATTTTATCCCCAAGTTGTCATGTCTTTTATTAATTTTCACCGTTTGGCTTCTTTGTATCTGCTCTGCCATTTCCTGCTAGAACTTTATTCGAAAAAATTTCATTTTCCCTTCGAAATGCATTTTCCGAAAATTTTGATTTAGTTCTTGAATTTAGTTTTATAAAAAAATTTTTTAAAGGAATTTGCAATTAAGGACATTTAGGACGTAAAATTTTGATTGTTTAATTCATATAATCTGAATTGCTTTTTTATTCACAAAAGCCACATTAAATGTAAAAAATATTAAGTAGATGTTCATGTCTTTTTAATATTAGAACCACCTCCAAATTGAATCAGTTTCGAATAAAATGTAGACAACAGCATTCATTATCCAATGTTGTATCTCAAATAAAAAATTTGCACAGGGTCTATGAAAACGGAAGATGCTTCATGTCTCAGCATGACGTCAATATTTATTCCCCCTTTCAAAAATAAAATTTTTATTAACTTTATTATTTTGCTATTGAACTAATGCATGTAAGCAGATAAAGCAGAGAAATGAAAAGAGAAGTCTATATAGAAGTCAATAAAGCAGCAATAATAATCATAATTTTCCAATTGAAAGGAACATAGCAAAAATGTTATTGTATTGTATACGTTGTGCATTCGAATATACAATGAATTATGTTCGAATGATTGTGAATGAAAATGCTGTAAGGAAGTGTAGTCACAGGATATGTCGTAATTTAACTGCTTTCTCTAACGGTGTGTTCTTGCAAAATTTGATATGTTTGTGATTTTCATACCATTGAAATATTTTTTGATTGAATTTATCATCACAGAATACGTGAATATTTTGATATAAACTTTGAGCAATTTAACATAACATAATATATATTAGCTCAAATATATAATTTTTTGTATTTTATTATTTTTTTTAAAAAAAATCACCTTTACTTTAAATTACTAAATTAAAATTTACTATTTAAAAATATCACATTGCCGTTTCAACTTTAATGTTTTTCTCCCTAATCGAATGTGTCGAAAAAGCAACAATAACCATAATATATAAAAATATAAAATAAAAATAAAATGAGAAAAAAATAACATTAAGTGGCATAAATTTCAAAAAGGAGAGACAACCGAAAACAAGAAGTAAATATTTATTTAATGAACTAAACAATTGACTCCTGACTGTTTATAATCCAACACAATGCAAGTTGAGAGCCTATTGAGCTATCGTCAGAGTGATTTACTGCCACTTCACATTCGCACGCATAACTGGGGTTGTCGCTTCTTCCTTTGTATCAACAATACCTTTCAAAAATTCTCTTTTATTTCTATTGCTCTTTAAATTTCCTTTTTTTCTTTATACATAGAACGTATTGTGTTTGTGAAATGTGATGACTATCCAGGTGCGAAATTATCACTGCCGGATTTTTTTTCTCCTTTAAAATTAAGTGTCATGATTCTCTGAAAACAAATATTTTTTGCATAATTTTTTTTAACCTATTTTTATTTAAAACCTTGCAATTGCTATCAATACAAAGATTTTTTGGATTAAAGCACTTAATAAAGTAATCAATAAAATCTAATCTAATTTTCCACATGCTAGAACATTAATATTAACATGTGTTTATTGATAACAAAAATTTCGTCCCTTAATTCAAATAATGTTTAAGATTCTTCCAATGAGGATGCATGAAGCTAGGAAATAAATAGTAAATTAAATTATTTTGTTCAGCAAGTACTTAGAATGTGATTTAGATTGCAATCTTTCGTCCATTAGTACAAACAACACCCTCGATGAGTCTATAAAGGCATGAGAATAATAAATCGTATCACATGTTTATATGCTGTGCCTCAAAACTAGCACAGAATGAAGATAAAAAAGGTTGATATTATCTTTGCAATTTTGATCTCCGATTGAATTGAATCTCACCCCATATTTCGTCCCTCTTTTGATACTTAAGCTTGTAAAAATAACAACATATGTAATGATTATCATGAATTGCTTGTCCCAAGAGGCAAAACGGCAGAAAAAATAGCAACTAGTAAAAACTTCTTATTCCCGCTTCTTTTATTTATCGCAATGTAATGAGTGATGATTAAATCTAATCTTGATAGCTAAATCAATTGAAATTTGCTGCTTTTTTCTCAGTTTTAATTCCCTAATCGACGATTTTTCAGCGGCGCACTCGAGTGGAAGTGAAAGCGATGAAGATGCGGAAAAATTGAATTTTTTTTGTTTTATTTTATTTTTATTTGTTTTAATTTATTTAGAAGAAAAAAAAAAAACAATTTTATTTTCTTTCTTTTCTTACTTTTATTATATTAAATTTTTTCTTATATGTGTTAAATGATGAATTAATTAATGGATTTAGATTATGTGAAGAAACTTGAGAATAAAATACTAGTAATTTACTTTTGATGTTTTGAGGACTTAGCAATCATAACGAGGTTTCTTAAAAGTATTTAAAATCATTTTGGCTTAAATTTACTAATTTTTTTTTTATCGATTTAAATTTTCAAATTTTGTCTCTTTCAAAAATTTCAAAGCATGACGGGGCAAACTTTTTACATTAAATAATCATGCTTATATGGAGATTTACCAAAATACTAAGATCCAGAAACATTCAATAAAAAAAGGAGCAAACAGCATGGTCACATTTAAAATACCAACTAACATTCTTAGTTATGAAAAAAGCAAATTATTTTGAAATCTCAATTCTCATAAATGTAAATATTGTAAATTCTTTTAATATTGAGAAGGATAGATTGGCTGACAAAAAGACAGACAGAAAAATGAAGAAAATTGTATTAGTAATGCGTCTTATCCATGGAGATTAAAAAACGATTACAAACTTTAATTCTGACCATCAACATGAAATGAAATTTGCTTTTATTGCTTCGCTATGTAATGTATATTTTTATGTAGAAACATTTTAACAAAATATGTTATTCTCGACTGCAAAAATGAAAGTAAAGGGATTTATGGCTTACGTATGAACACTTTTATACATATGGATTTCGAGAGGGTGAATGTGGAAATGAAATCACAGAAAAGAGCAAAAAAAGTCATTTTATTTTTATCAATTTTAATGGAAAAGCAACCCTTTTGATATTTTCAATGATATTACTCTATTGTGACACTAAATTGCTTGCATTAAATTACTTCATCTAATGGTTATTGAGATTAGTTAATTAAATAAAAATAAATTGCACAACTTTTTTTATTAATTTCATTTGATTTATTCTACATTAAGAAATTCACTTTATAATACGTATATCAGTGAGGATAAAAAACTTTCCTTTTTTGTTTTTATTTTATATTGTTTATAAAAAATCCCAGCTTATAATCTATATCCCTCTACATTAATGACAACAATTTGATAATTTCATTTAATAATGCTTAAAAATTCATTGTGAAGCACTTTATTTCACCCTCGTCGGTTCAAATAAAAATTGTTTACAAACATTTCAACTTTTTGATTCTCTTTCTATGATGACTATTGTTATGTGTATACATAAGCGCGGTTTGCATGCCGTGTGACAAACAAAATGCGTGACACGTGCTTAGTGTGCACAATAATCGTATTAATCGAATACCAATGTCAGCAAAATTGTCAATGCTGTCGGGAGTTTATAAAAGTGTCAATGCAGCTTTGCATAGTCACTAATGGCATTTCTACAATTTCTTTAGTCATGTGTCTTTGTGGAAATCAAGAACGACGTTGCCGATTTGATATGCCAATAACTTCATTTCGATGCTGATTGCCAGGATTAGAAATTGCTGATTTATTACTTATATACTTCCGTATAAAATTTTCATCCTTATTATTTTATTAAAAACTTCTTTTTTAATTTGTTTTTTATATAAATATATACATATATTGTACAAGCATAACTTTATGAAATCGAAATTAATATTCCTAAAATTTTTATTTGATAGAATTGTAAGAAATAAGGCCGCTGAAAAAGCCAAACATGTTCATCAACAATCACAGAACTCAGGAACACCACCAGGTATGATTTTGATTTTAGAAATATTTTTCCGACTTTAAAAAAAAAGATCGTGAGCGAAAAAATGAGATTTCTTTTATTCGTCTCATTTGCTCTCACGCTCGTGCATCAATGTTTCATTTTCAGAAACGTTTCAGATTCTCATTTTGTTTCTTCTTTTCCTTTTCTTTTTTAGGCCACCTCCCACAATCACCACAAATGCAGACAACGACAGATCCACAAGATAGCAACGGCGCGACTCCAAACTCAGTTAATGGAAGTGAAGGAAGGATAACGAGTGGATATAGCATTAATGGAATTCTTGGAATTCAGCATCCAAATGATGTCAATGTAAATAGCATGAAGAGAAAACGAATTGAGGATCATGGTAAGTAAAACTTACTAAATGAATGAGTAAATCACGAGTAATAATTTGGAATAATAGAGCGGTTGTTCTTTTCAATTTATGTATGATAACAATTCGAGTATTATTTCAACATTAAAAGTCAATTTTTACAAAAGATTAGGGAGAGAATTGACCAAATGCCATTTCTACTAAAATGTTCCTCCTATTGTTGGCACTCTTTTCAATGACAATAAGAGTTATTATAATAATAATCATAGGACACAGTGGTCATTGGTTTCATGAGAATACATTGCATGTGCGTGTCTTTATGTTTTGCAAATGAAAATGATAACATTTATTATTGTCATTGGAAAGGATTTGCACTTCCGATGTTAAAATTATTTTAGAATGAATGTAATGTCATACTTATTTTTTTTTTTTAAATTGTACTTGCAGATGAAAATCGCGATATAAATATTCATATGGATGAAGACATAAAACGTCAGCGAATTCAATATAATGGAGAGCAAATTTATCCGAATGTGAGTATCTTAAAATATTATCAATTACTTAAAAAAAATATAAAAATGTATTTTTTTATTGAAATTCAGCTCTGGTCTTCTAAATGGTGTATAAAGGATGAACCAAAACAACTCGATATAAATAACTCAGTTGTAGTCTCAATGTCAACTCCACCGCACAATAATAATAATAATAATAACAACAATAATAATAATCAAAATAATAGCAATCCAAACAATGCATCGAATAATAATAACAACCCATCTGCAAACAGCGCTTCATCATATTATGATACTCATAATGTTTTCCCAGCATCAGTTAATAACAACAACCAGGATACAATACTCTATGATAGTATCACGACAATATCACAAGCTCAAAATACACTATATGCACCGTCAATTGGAACTGCTATCGGTAAGTTTTTAATTTGTATATTTATTTGAAACATATACTAGTATTAAGTTCCGCAAAGAGAGAATTTTTACATAAATTAAAATAAAAAAAAATGGTAAAAAATAAAATGTTTCATCAGGATCGGGTTCTTTTACATCATTGGCACCATTAAGTATGCAAGATATTAAGCTCAATGCAACAACGACGCTCATTGATCAATCAATGTCCCCATATCATGCAGGTGAGGACGCATTTTTTGGAGCAAGCAAATTTATTATGGAAAGGAAGCACAAAAATGTTTTTGCACAAAATATAAATTATTGTAAATCTGCACTTTCGTAGAAATTGAATAATTAGGTTTTAATTTAAAACTAAAAGTTAACTGGTGATGGAAAAGATAATAACGCAATTTACGAACATTTTCGCACAAACTGATAAAAATTTCGAGGGTTTGAAATGCCAATGAATTCCAATACATACTGCTTGTCCACAGATAGTACAACTCCATACAATACGCTTGCGATAACACAAATTGAAGAGGGGATGGCTCAATCGAGTCAGCAAGATCAGCAGCCAGATTCATCATCTGAACTTCCCATGTTTACACTTATTACACCTGATGGTCAATCAACATCATCACAAGGAATGCTAAAGAATGATACAAATAACAACAATAATGATCGAAATAACAACACTGGAGCTGGAAAATCAAAAATCGATAAGCTGAATGAGAACGACGATGGAAATATTAATCATAGTAATAGTAAAAGACAGATTTTACAACGATACTCATTAGACCATGGAGCTGATCATTCACATAGTGTTCACCATTCTCATCACTTGTTGTTGTTACAACAACAACAACAAATGAATGGTCAACAAATGGGACATATGGATGGAAAATCAAATCTCATTCCTGTACCAGAAAATTCTCCCTCATTGATTGTCTTACAGCCAAGTGCTCAAAGTACCGGATATTCTTCATTTTTCAATCACTATGCAACAGGCAAGTTGAATCATCGAATTTCCAGAGCTGCACTAAATTCTAAATTTTTTCCATTCCTTCACTGAATCCTTTAAAATTGAAAAAAAAAAAATACTTTTATTGAATAAAATTTTACTCTAATTGATAATGTCTTATTTTGTTTATGAATTACAGCAAATAATGGCTCGGTCGTATCTCCGGGTGACTATGGATACAATTCAGCACCTTATCAGCAATATGGTACAGCGTACAATTACGGTTATAATGTACCAACAACCAGCAGTCTCCTCAGTAAGTAAGCAGTGAGTATTTTATTTAAAAAAATGACCTGAAATTTAGGAATAAATTCGGATAAATAACTCTAATCAAAATTAAATTTTCTTAACACAAGAATATGCTTTAATGACTTTATTTACTTTTACTTTTTTATTTTTTTTTTTTAGACACGACTTACTATTTCAATAATAACGAACAGACCAGTGATCTGCGATCTCCATTGGCAGCAACACGAGCAAATTCACTCGCAAGTGCATCATCACCTACTGGAGCATGCATCAAAACAGAAATCAGTGCAAAAGATATTTTTCTTGTGTAGTTTAATTAATTAATAAATAATTGATGAAAAATAATTTTTAATTTAAGAAATCATCCCAAAAATCAGTGTAAGAATTTTCATGAAAAAATTATTGGAATATTATTAAGCAAATGTTTTTAGCTCATAGTTAAAAAGCACAAAATAAATCTTTAATCTCACTTTAATTGTAATGTAATAAGAGGTTCAAACCTTAATTTTGACTCAAACAAAGATATTTAAGAAGAATGTCATCATTATTCATTAATTTTAATATGCTCCTATTTGGAATAAAAAAAGAGTTTCAAAACCAAAAATTACTCATTTTTAACGTTGGTTTGAAATCTTTTTACCGTACTTTGTTTTGTACCAAAGAATTTTGCAAAAATAAAAATAAAAAAAAATAATAATAAATTTTATTCTAACATTTACAGTTAGGTAATGAAATTTGGTGCCCTGTAAAATTACATAAACCTAATAATTCCACTGCACTGAGGCAAAAAACCTCAGATCACAAGACTAAAATAAAGAGATCAATCAATTTTAATCAATTTTAATCATCTCCCACTGGAAGATAAATTTTTTAAATGTTCAAATTTTGTCAAATTTCATTTTTTTTTTGTTTTTTTTTTGTCATTCTTTATCTCTAAAAAGTATTAACAATTATTAGAAATATACAAATTTTGTAAATTTTTCAAAAAAAAAAAATTATTTTGCCATTTTTTTAATTCTTAAAGTTTTGAAAATCAATTTGAACAAAAATTTATTCAATATTTCTCGATACGAAAACAACTCCTCCTAGATAAATAAGAGAACTAATTAATTCATCGTGAAAAAATAACTCCTTGTATATTTCAAAGAGATTTATTTTGGCTCTTGGTTTTTTGTCTCCAAACAGCGGACTTTATTAGGTTTATGTGATTTTACAGGGCAAATGAAATTTTTATTTAATAAAATTATGAGAGATTGTTAAGAAATGTAAAAAAATAATAAGATTTGTTACATGTAGGGTTGCATGTAAAACTCTAATGTAATAATTTTAGTATTATAATTTTCAATTTTTGCACCTTATAAATAAAGAAATGAAAATGAATAAAA